>CP136060.1:463605210-465040207 GCA_032464435.1 Aegilops umbellulata
TAAATCTAACCATAGCATGAAACATATGGATCCAAATCAGCCGCTTACGAAGCAACGCATAAACTAGGGTTTAAACTTCTGTCACTATAGCAACCCATCATCTACTTATTACTTCCCAATGCCTTCCCCTAGGCCCAAATCATGGTGAAGTGTCATGTAGTTGACGTTCACATAACACCACTAGAGGAGAGACAACATACATCTCATCAAAATATCAAACGAATACCAAATTCACATGATTACTTATAACAAGACTTCTCCCATGTCCTCGGGAACAAACATGACTACACACAAAGCACATTCATGTTCATAATCAGAGGAGTATTAATTATCATTAAGGATCTGAACATCTGGTCTTCCACCAAATAAACCAACTAGCACCAACTACAAGGAGTAATCAACACTACTAGCAACCCACATGTACCAATATGAGGTTTTGAGACAAAGATCGGATACAAGAGATGAACTAGGGTTTAAGATAAGATGATGTTTGTGAAGATGTTGAAGGAGATTGACCCCCTCTCGATGAGAGGATCGTTGGTGATGACGATGGCTTCGATTTCCTCCTCCCGGAGGAAAGTTTCCCCGGCAGAACAGCTCCGCTGGACCCCTAGATCTGTTCTGCCCAAGTTCCGCCTCAAGACGGCGGCGCTTTGTTCCAAAAGGTTCCTTCTAATTTTTTTCAGGTCAAAACACACCACACCATATAGAAGAAGATGGGCACCGGGGGCCTGCCAGGTGGCCCACAAGGCAGGGGGACGTGCCCAGGGGGTAGGGCACGCCCCTCACCCTTGTGGATGGCAGCTGGCCCCCCTCTGGTGCTTTCTTTGCCCAATATTTTTTTTATTCCAAAACAATTCTCCGTGAAGTTTAAGGACTTTTGGAGTTGTGCAGAATAGGTCTCTAATATTTGCTCCTTTCCCAGTCCAGAATTCCAGCTGCCGGCATTCTCCCTCTTCATGTAAACCTTATAAAATAAGATAGAAAAAGGCATAGGTATTGTGATATAATGTGTAATAACAACCCACAATGTAGTAAATATCACCATAAAAGCATGATGCAAAATGGACGTATCAGTCGTTGCTTGGTTCTCCTACTGGATTGATAAGCATGGCTTCATAACTGAGGGAAATACTTATCTCTACTATATTGCATCATCCTCTCCTCTTCGGGGAAATCCCAACGCAGATCACAAGTAGCACAAACCACCCCCGGTTTGCTTTCACTTTACAGGAATTCAGATGCGCGGACACATCCATGGACGATTGCTAGACGACTTTGATGGAAAAAACCATCCAGTCATTTAGGGGTGGAATGGGGTACCGTTGGAGATGCCCCCTCAAATTTGCTCCGACATCTGTACACGGACACTGATGCCGGAGGCCGCCATCAATGTTGCCCACATACATTTCATCAACTATTTGAACTAACCAGGCAAAATTCATGCAAACTGGTCAGATTTCATGTAAACATGACTAAATTATTACATTTCGGACATTTTTGTAACTAGAAACTACACCGGAGTAAGGTAAAACTAGTCTATGGGCGGCGCTGGCGAATATCCATTCCGACGACACGGATACCCTTGACTGGTCTATAGCCGGCGGCGGCGGATCTCCATTGTCTTCCCCATGTCTGACAGCCCGCTCATCTGACTGTCGTGAGCCCCAGAGGTATGTGCTTCAGCGCAAACGGCGGCTAGCGTCCCCATGTTCGGCAGCACCGCTTATCTGAGTGGAACCGTCAGGATGTGCTTCAGCCAAAGGGGAAGGGGCGATGGTAGCCTGCGACCGGGCAAGACACTGGTTGGGTACGCCGACGTTACCTCGGCGGTGGCCTTCATGGGACCCAAGCAGTGACGACCTCCCATGTTCAATTTATCCTCGATGATGGCGGCGGGCGCGAACATGTCGGACGCCGCATCGTCCATCTCTGCGAAGCCGGCTTCTTTCTCCATCGATAGGGTGCGGTTACGCAAATGTTGACGGTGGATGGCTCGATCGCAGGCACAGGAAGTGTTGTGCGACATGGCATCATACACGGCAGCCACGATGCTTGTGCTGTCGGCGTGGTCCATGATGCGCCGATTGGAGCTTCTGCCTCCGCGAGCTGGCCTGCAGCGGCCTGAAGCATCGAGGGAGTTGGAGCAGAGAGTTGCCTGACGCGTATCCGGCAGGCTCGACGGGCCACCCAGACGGCTTTTATGCTAGAGAACCCGTCTTCTTACTCGCCGAATGCCATGGACATTGTGGAGAAAATGGTCTAAGGAGGAGATTGGAGCGAAGTGTGGTGCAATTTTTACCTGGCGTCTGACATCATTTAAATAGCGAGGAGACGGCCGGAGCCTACCAACGTTGTGTTTAATGGCGGGCGGTTCACGAACGGACGTGTGGCCGGAGTAGGTTTCCGGGCACATGCGTGGGTTTAATGGAGGAAGGCGGGCAACCTCTGTCCGTATGAATGCGACGATGAGGCGTGTCCTGCCGAGGGTGTAGCAGGTCGCGGCCTCGGCCGGCGCATCGCTTCAATGCCGGCGGTAGTGAGAGGTCGCATTTGTTCTACGCCGGCGTCAATGCTGGGCAACCGCTCTCCAGCAGCATGAATGCGGGTAGCTGGCGCAGGGCGGGAAGCGCTCGCTGGCGAGGGATGGGGTTTTTGGTGGGCCAAGGTGGTCACGCGCGGACATGGCTGTTGTACGAACGCGTGCAAAGTCCCCCCTAGTTTGTTTCCAGTTTGCGGAAGAAAGTGCGTCCGGACCGTCGAGCGGACCGATACAACCCCGCGTTGGATGGCACAACACGTTCGGACTGCGCGGCCCGAACATATGTGGGCGATTTGAGGGTCGGCGTTGGAGATACCCCTATGCCTTGTACAATGATAGGTGCTTAAAGAGATGCTTTAAAAAATAAATCAGGTTTCGCTGAAGCATCTATTTCTATAGTATAGGTGTCTAATGAAGCATCTACACTCTACAAATAGGAATTGTGCTTAAAAAACGTTGATTTATTTCTCTAAGCAACTCCACTAAGGCATTGTACAATGTAAGGTGCTTAGGGGAGGTGCTTAGAGAAATAAACCCGTGTTTTTCTTAAGCATCGATGTTTATTTATACAGGGTAGACGCTTAATTAAGCGTCTCTCGTGTAAAAATAGGCACCAGTACTTCAAAAAAATCCGATTTATTTTTCTAAGCACCTCTCAAACACCCATCATTGTATAAGGCCTAAGCATGTTGCAATGTACAGTGGAGATTCAAAGTTAGCGGTTCCAAAAGTTCAAGCATGTTTTTACATGGGTAGTTGACAAAACGTGACCGTTAAGAAAAGGCAGCCACGGCAGTCCGAATCATCCTGAAATGACTTCGATCGATCAGACAATACTATCCAGCTATACATGAGCGTGCAACACTTGGGATTTACCAAAGGGAAGCAGAGGAAATGGCAGCACGCCACCCAGGGGAAGATAACAAAAACTAATGATAACACGCTAGCCACACGCGTACAGCCACGACAGTCTGACCAAAATCTGTTACGCGTACGCGTACGGTACGTGTCGACGTCGACGGGCGCAGAGATGGAGTGTCCACATTCCAATGCCGTTGTCCTTGGAAACTTACGATGGGTTTATATATGCATTGCCTCCTGTCTCCTGAGGTGGTTACATGTCACCTACTTGGATGGCAACGACAGTAATCCATGCACGTCCAGTCGAAGAAGTTGCATCGCAGCGCGGTGGCGCGTACGCATGCAAAAATCCAAACCCGGAAGCTTCTCACCAAATACTCCTTTGTACAATAGGATTATTCGTTGTTTCATGGCCCTCGCCGGCCAATGTTTACTGCCGATGGTAACTTGGACCGCAAGCGAGTGTGCTGGATCCTACGTGAGAGTCCGCGTCTTGTCTACCGAAATTGACGTTTGGACTTTGGCGATTCTGATTACCTGCGATGCAGCAGGTCTGCCGGCATATTTCCATGGCATCTTCACCGTCTTGCATGCGCTGCCTTGCTGCTGAAGTAACGCTTAGACATGCCTAGAATCATTTTATGGCTACTTAACAGCATTGACCAATTAGCATCCATTTGTTTGAAAATGCCGAATGGAGACCAATGGGGGATTAATTTGAAAACTTCAAAATTCAAAATTTTCAGTTTCTAAAAATTCCCAAAAAAGTTAATGTATAGCTAGAATCAAAGAGAGAGAAGAAGACATCTAGCTAATAACTGGACCCGAAGGTCTGTGGTAAACTACTCACGCTTCATCGGAGAGGCTATGATGTTGATGTAGAAGCCCTCCGTGATCGATTCCCCCTTCGACAGATCGCCGGAAAAGGCACCAAGATGGGATCTCACGGGTACAGAAGGTTGTGGTGGTGGAAAAGTAGTTTCGTGGCTCCCCCTGATGTTTCTAGGGTATAAGAGTATATATATAGGCGAAAGAAGTACGTCGGTGGAGCTACGAGCGGCCCATGAGGGTGGGGGCGCGCCTACCCTCTAGGTGCGCCCTCCTGCCTCGTGGCCGCCTCGTTAGGTCTCCGACTTCATCTCCAAGTCTTCTGGTTTGCTTTCGGTCTAAGAAAGATCATCGCGAAGGTTTCATTCCATTTGAACTCCGTTTGGTATTCCTTTTCTGCGAAACTCTAAAATAGGCAAAAAAACAGAAACTGGCACTGGGCCTCCGGTTAAAAGGTTAGTCCCAAAAATAATATAAAAGAACATATTAAAGCCCATTAAACATCCAAAACATATAATATAATAGCATGGAACAATAAAAAATTATAAATACGTTGGAGACATATCAAGCATCCCCAAGCTTAATTCCTGCTCGTACTCGAGTAGGTAAACGATAAAAACAGAATTTTTCATGTGGAATGCTACCGAACATAATTATCAATGTAATTTTCTTTATTGCGGCATGAATGTTTAGATTCGAAAGATTTAAGACAAAAGTTTAATATTGACATAAAAATAATAATACTTCAAGCATACTAATAAAGCAATCATGTCTTCTCAAAATAACATGGTCAAAGAAAGTTATCCCTACAAAATCATATAGTCTGGCTATGTTGTATCTTCATCACACAAAGTATTTAAATCATGCACAACCCCGATGACAAGCCAAGCAATTGTTTCATACTTTTGATGTTCTCAAACTTTTTCAATCTTCACGCAATACATGAGCATGAGCCATGGACATATCACTATGGGTGGAATAGAAGGGTGGTTGTGGAGAAGACAAAAAGGAAGAAGATAGTCTCACATCAACTAGGCGTATCAACGGGCTATGGAGATGCACATCAATACATATCAATGAGAGTGAGTAGGGATTGCAATGCAACTGATGCACTAGAGCTATAAGTGTATGAAAGCTCAAAAAGAAACTAAGTGGGTGTGCATCCAACTTGCTTGCTCATGAAGATCTAGGGCAATTTGAGAAAGCCCATCATTGGAATATACAAGCCAAGTTCTATAATGAAAAATTCCCACTAGTATATGAAAGTAACAACATAAGAGACTCTATCATGAAGATCATGGCGCTACTTTGAAGCACAAGTGTGGTAGAAGGATAGTAGCATTACCCCTTCTCTCTTTTTCTCTCATTTATTATTATTATTTTATTTGGACCTTTTCTCTTTTTTATGGCCTCTTTTTTCTCCTTTTTTTTATTTTTCGTCCGGAGTCTCATCCCGACTTGTGGGGGAATCATAGTCTCCATCATCCTTTCATCACTGGGACAATGCTCTAATAATGATGATCATCACACTTTTATTTACTTACAACTTAAGAATTACAACTCGATACTTAGAACAAAATATAACTCTATGTGAATGCCTCCGGCGGTGTACCGGGATGTGCAATGAATCAAGAGTGGCATGTATGAAAAATTATGAAGGTGGCTTTGCCACAAATACGATGTCAACTACATGATCATGCAAGGCAATATGACAATGATGGAGCATGTCATAATAAACGGAACGGTGGAAAGTTGCATGGCAATATATCTTGGAATGGCTATGGAAATGTCATAGTAGGTACGTATGGTGGCTGTTTTGAGGAAGGTAAATGGTGGGTTTATGGTACCGGCGAAAGTTGCGCGGTACTAGAGAGGCTAGCAATGGTGAAAGGGTGAGAGTGCGTATAATCCATGGACTCAACATTAGTCATAAAGAACTCACATACTTATTGCAAAAATCTATTAGTTATTGAAACAAAGTACTATGCACATGCTCCTAGGGGGATAGATTGGTAGGAAAAGACCATTGCTCATCCCCGACCGCCACTCATAAGGAAGACAATCAAAAAATAAATCATGCTCCGACTTCCTCACATAACGGTTCACCATACGTGCATGCTACGGGAATCACAAACTTTAACACAAGTATCTCTCAAATTCACAACTACTCACTAGCATGACTCTAATATCACCATCATCATATCTCAAAACAATCATAAGGAATCAAACTTCACATAGTATTCAATGCACTTTATATGAAAGTTTTTATTATACCCATCTTGGATGCCCATCATATTAGGACTAATTTTATAGCCAAAGCAAATTACCATGCTTTTCTAAAAGACTCTCAAAATAATATAAGTGAAGCATGAGAGATCAATAATTTCTATAAAATAAAACCACCACCGTGCTCTAAAAAGATATAAGTGAAGCACTAGAGCAAAATTATATAGCTCAAAAGATATAAGTGAAGCACGTAGAGTATTCTAATAAATTCTGATTCATGCGTGTCGCTCCCAAAAGGTGTGTACAGCAAGGATGATTGTGGTAAACTAAAAAGCAAAGACTCAAAATCATACAAGACGCTCCAAGCAAAACACATATCATGTGGTGAATAAAAATATAGCCTCAAGTAAAGTTACCGATAGACGAAGATGAAAGAGGGGATGCCTTCCGGGGCATCCCCGAGCTTAGGCTTTTGGTTGTCCTTGAATTTTACCTTGGGGAGCCTTGGGCATCCCCAAGCTTAGGCTCTTGCCACTCCTTATTCCAAAATCCATCAATCTTTACCCAAAAACTTGAAAACTTCACAACACAAAACTCAACAGAAAATCTCATGAGCTCTGTTAGTATAAGAAAATAAACCACCACTTTAAGGTACTGTAATGAACTCATTCTTTATTTATATTGGTGTTAAACCTACTGTATTCCAACTTCTCTATGGTTCATACCCCCCGATACTACTCATAGATTCATCAAAATAAGCAAACAACACACGAAAAACAGAATTTGTCAAAAATAGAACAGTCTGTAGAAATCTGACTTGTTCGAATATTTCTGCAACTCCAAAACTTCTACCAAATTAGGACGACCAGGGTAATTTGTATATTAATGTACTGCAAAAAGAATCAGGGAAAAATCTATTTTCTGTGATTTATGAAAATTATTTTTGTGAGCACAAAGTTTCTGTCTTTTTCAGCAAGATCAAACAACTATCATACAAGAAGATCCTAAAGGCTTTACTTGGCACAAACACTATTCAAACATAAAAAACACAATCGTAACAATAGCATGATGAATTATTTTTTACTAAACAGTAGCAAAAAGCAAAGAACAAAAATAAAATTGGGTTGCCTCCCAACATGCGCTATTGTTTAACGCCCCTATCTAGGCATAAAAGCAAGAATAGATCTAGGTATTGTCATGCAATTACTCAATTGAACACACATAACACATAGGAGGTTCTTTGTTTTTGTTAATGATCAAACTCCTAGGCAAGAAATCAAGAAATTCATTTGTAGCAAAAGGTTCCTTAATGATATCGAAAAAGTTGTGGTGAACACTTATTGATTTGAGGTCTTCATTTTCCTTAGAAGATTCACCCTTATTTTTAGGAACATAGATAAACTTGGCAACTTTGGTAGGAGGAGGATTTGAGGTATTTTTAACGGCGGAAAAGGCGGTCCCCAAGTTGGTAATAATATCTTCGAGTTTATCAATTCTAGTGGAATCTTGATCTATCTTCTCATTAACTATGGGTTCCTTTTCCCTAAGATTTTTCAGAGTATCTCCTACCTTAGATCCGCATTGGGTAATTTGGTTGTGGATCTTTTTATCCAGATTTTCGATTAACTTTACAGTGGAAATTTTATTTTCAATAATATCAAGCCTTTCCATCACATGTTCCAAAGTTAAAATAGTTCCATTAACCAAAAGAGGTGGTGGGCCTAACAAATCTATCATAGCATTATAAGAATCAAAAGTATGGCTTCCCAAGAAATTCCCTCCGGTAATGGTGTCAAGAACATATCTATTCCAAGGAGTGATGCCTATGTAAAAATTGCAAAGAAGAATGGAACTAGATTGCTTTCTAGTAGATCCATTTTGAGCATTGCAAATTCTATACCAAGCAACTTTTAGGGTTTCTGTTGGGGAACGTTGCAGAAAACAAAAATTTTCCTACGGTTTCACCAAGATCCATCTATGAGTTCATCTAGCAACGAGTAATCGGATGCATCTACATACCTTTGTAGATCGCGAGCGGAAGCGTTCAGAGAACGGGGATGAGGTAGTCGTACACGACGTGATCCAAATCACCGGAGATCCTAGCACCGAACGGACGGCACCTCCGCGTTCAACACACGTACGGTCAGCGTGACGTCTCCTCCTTCTTGATCCAGCAAGGGGGAAGGAGAGGTTGATGAAGATCCAGCAGCACGACGGCGTGGTGGTGGATGCAGGGCGTCACAGCAGCAGGGCTTCGCCGTGTACTACGAGAGGAAGAGGTGTAGCAGGGAGAGAGGGAGGTGCCAGGGTCAAGGGTGCCGCTGCCCCTCCCTCCCCCCACCCCCTTTATATAGGCCCCCTGGGGGGCGCCGGCCCTTGGGAGATCCAATCTCCAAGGGGGGCGGCGACCAAGGGGGGTGGAGTGCCCCCCAAGGCAAGTGGGCGCCCCCCACCCTAGGGTTCCAACCCTAGGCGTAGGGGGTGGGCCTTGGGGGGCGCACCAGCCCACTAAGGGCTGGTCCCCCCACCCACTTCAGCCCATGGGGCCCTCCGGGATGGGTGGCCCCACCCGGTGGACCCCCGGGACCCATCTGGTGGTCCCGGTACAATACCGGTGACCCCCAGATCACTCCCGATGGCCGAAACAGCACTTCCTATATATGATTCTTTACCTCCGGACTATTCCGAAACTCCTCGTGACGTCCGGGATCTCATCCGGGACTCCGAACAACATTCGGGTTACTGCATATACATATCTTCACAACCCTAGCGTCACCGAACCTTGTGTGTAGACCCTACGGGTTCGGGAGACATGCAGACATGACCGAGACGGCTCTCGGGCAATAACCAATAGCGGGATCTGGATACCCATGTTGGCTCCCACATGCTCCACGATGATCTCATCGGATGAACCACGATGTCGAGGATTCAATTAATCCCGTATGCAATTCCCTTTGTCAATCGGTATTTTACTTGCCCGAGATTCGATCGTCGGTATCCCAATACCTTGTTCAATCTCGTTACCGGCAAGTCACTTTACTCGTACCGTAATGCATGATCCCGTGATCAAACACTTTGATCACATTGAGCTCATTATGATGATGCATTACCGAGTGGGCCCGGTGATACCTCTCCGTCAAGCGGAGTGACAAATCCCAGTCTCGATCTGTGTCAACCCAACAGATACTTTCGGAGATACCCGTAGTCTACCTTTATAGTCACCCAGTTACGTTGTGACGTTTGGTACACCCAAAGCACTCCTATGGTATCCGGGAGTTACACGATCTCATGGTCTAAGGAAAGGATACTTGACATTGGAAAACTCTAGCAAACGAACCATATGATCTTGTGCTATGTTTAGGATTGGGTCTTGTCCATCACATCATTCTCCTAATGATGTGATCTCGTTATCAATGACATCCAATGTCCATAGTCAGGAAACCATGAGTATCTGTCGATCAACGAGCTAGTCAACTAGAGGCTTACTAGGGACATGTTGGTGTCTATTATTCACACATGTATTACGATTTCCGGATAACACAATTATAGCATGAATAAAGACAATTATCATGAACAAGGAAATATAATAATAATGCTTTTATTATTGCCTCTAGGGCATATTTCCAATAGTTTCTCCCTCCATTTATTTAAAATTAAGAACTTCATTATCGGGAGTATTAACAATGATAGGAGGACTATCCATGAAGGCGCAACAAACGATCTAACACACGGACGCACAAGAAGCAAGCGAAAAGAGATGAACAGAAGAGGGGCGAAGAAAAGGCAAAGGTTTTCAAAAATCGTTTTAGAAGTGGGGGAGAGGAAAATGAGAGGCGAATGGAAAATAATGTAATGCGAGGGAGAAGAGTTTATGATGGGTACTTGGTATGTCTTGACTTGGCATAGATCTCCCCGGCAACAGCGTCAGAAATCCTTCTTGCTACCTCTTGAGCATGCGTTGGTTTTCCCTTGAAGAGGAAAGGGTGATGCAGCAAAGTAGTGTAAGTATTTCCCTCAGTTTTTGAGAACCAGGGTATCAATCCAGTAGGAGACAACGCACAAGTCATCTAGTACCTGCACAAACAATCAAGAATCTTGCAACCAACGCGATAAAGGGGTTGTCAATCCCTTCACGGTCACTCACAAAATGGAGATCTAATAGAGATAGTAAAGTAAATATTTTTGGTATTTTTGTTGTATAGATTGGAAAGCAAAGATTGCAAAATAGTAAACGAGATGCGATGTAAATAAAAGAGATGCAATATAATAAGAAAGAGACCCGGTGGCCATAGGTTTCACCAGTGGCTTCTCTCAAGATAGCATGTATTACGGTGGGTGAACAAATTACTGCCGAGCAATTGTTAGAAAAGCGCATAGTTATGAAGATATCTAAGGAAATGGTCATGAATATAGGCATCACATCCGTGTCAAGTAGACCGAAAGGATTCTGCATCTACTACTATTACTCCACACATCGACCGCTATCCAGCATGCATCTAGAGTATTAAGTTCATAAGAACAGAGTAACGCATTAGGCAAGATGACATGATGTAGAGGGATAAACTCAAGCAATATGATATAAACCCCATCTTTTTATCCTCGATGGCAACAATACAATACGTGCCTTGCTGCCCCTACTGTCATTGGGAAAGGACACCGCAAGAGTGAACCCAAAGCTAAGCACTTCTCCCATTTGCAAGAAAGATCAATCCAGTAGGCCAAACTAAACCGATAATTTGAAGAGACTTGCAAAGATATCAAATCATGCATATAAGAATTCAGAGAAGAACCAAATAATATTCATAGATAGTCAAGTTCATAAATCCACAATTCATCATATCTCGGCAAACACACCGCAAAAGAGTATTACATCGAATAGATCTCCAAGAACATCGAGGAGAACTTTGTATTGAGAATCAAAGAGACAGAAGAAGCCATATGGCTAATAACTATGGACCCGAAGGTCTGTGATAAACTACTCACGCTTCATCGGAGAGGCTATGGTGTTGATGTAGAAGCCATCCGTGATCGATTCCCCCTCCGGCAGATCACCGGAAAAAGGCCCCAAGATGGGATCTCACGGGTACAGAAGGTTGTGGCGGTGGAAACGTGGTTTCATGGCTCCCCCTGATGTTTCTAGGGTATAAGAGTATATATATGGGAACTAAGTATGTTGGTGGAGCTACGAGGGGCCCACGAGGGTGGGGGCGCGCCTACCCCCTATGCGCGCCCTCCTACCTCGTGGCCACCTCGTTACATCTCCGACTTCATCTCCAAGTCTTCTGGTTTGCTTTCGGTCCAAGAAAGATCATCGCGAAGGTTTCATTCCGTTTGGTATTCCTTTTCTGCGAAACTCTAAAATTGGCAAAAAAACCATAAACTGGCACTGGGCCTCCGGTTAATACGTTAGTCCCAAAAATAATATAAAAGAGCATATTAAAGCCCATTAAATATCCAAAATAGATAATATAATAGCATGGAACAATTAAAAATTATAGTTACGTTGGAGACGTATCACCCCACATCCCTGTCGCCTCTCCATTCATTTCCTATGACATGTGTTTAAGGCATTCTTTGCCATCCATCTTCTAACAGTAGAAAAAAAACACCGAATAGAGGTGGAGCGTTGTGCTTCTTCGTCGCGGCTTTTTTGTTTGCACCCTAGCCCGAGCCACCCTCATTTCTACCAAATCATCACTTCCTCGTGATTTTTTGATCATTGGGCTGAAAATGATGGTCAAAGAAATGGAACAAGATGTTGTAAACCTCAAGGAGTAATGTGCTAAACTTTTTTTGAACGAAACATCAAACATGACAAACACAGTCTTGAATATTGTGAAGGCTAGCATCAAGAAATAGGGTGTAGTCCCTCCGTCCAAGTTTATTAGGCCCTCTCCTATTTCAAATAGAATTTCAACACTATACTTTTTGCAGCCTATGTTTTATATTTTGTTAGTCAAATAGATGGTCAAATTTTGATCCAAAATACAAGGAGGCCTCATAAACCCAGATGGAAGGAGTAATAGCTCAGTCATTTATATTGCACTTGATCAGTAGCTGGAGGTTCTCAGTTTGACTCAACATCGGTTTAGATATTTCTTCTCACAAAATAGTGTTATGACCTAGGGATCAAAGGTGTTTCTTAGATTTACCAACGTTGGCACTTGACACCAATTCTTATATGGGTGTTTCATGTGGACATGAGACCTCGGGGTTGAGTGGGTTATGGGTTGTTTCTCTGGGGGATTTTCTGTGTACCCAAGTATTGATATATGTTCATGTACCTATATATTACATGTGCCCATATTTTTGTTGTTCGCAAAACTCATTGTTTTACTTCATTAAATAGTGTACTAGGTACATGCATCTCATCGGTGAAAGTTGATTGGTGCAATTGTAGGTCCACTATTCAGTGAAATCAACGAGGCAAAAGATGCATTGCATGCGATCCGTGCACTCTCCCTCAATGTGCGGTGCAGAGGTCTTGGCCTGGACCTCGCCTAGCCGTCGCCTCTCCATTCATTTCCTATGACACGTATTTAGGCATTCTTTGCCATCCATCTTCTAGCAGTAGCAAAAACACGCCTAACAGGGGTGGGGTCCACTGTTTAGTGAAATCAACGAGGAAAAAAATTCACTGCACGCGATCTTTGCACTCTGCCTCTATGTGCGGTGTAGAGGTCTTGGCCTGGATCCCCCCTCGCCTCTCCCCATTCATTTCCTATGACACGTGTTGCAGGCATTCTTTGCCATCCATCTTCTAGCAGGATGGTCAAATTTTTACCCAAAATACAAGGAGGCCTCATAAACCCAAACGGAAGGAGTAATAGCTCAGTCATTTATATTGCACTTGATTAGTAGCTGGAGGTTCTCAGTTTGACCCAACATCAATTTAGATATTTCTTCTCACAAAATAGTGTTATGACCTAGGGATAAAAGGTGTTTCTTAGATTTACCAACATTGCCCCCTGACACCAATTCTTCTATGGGTGTTTCGTGTGGTACATGAGACCTTGGGGGCTTGAGTAGGTTATGGGTTGTTTCTCTGGGTTTTTTTTTTCTGTGCACCCAAGTATTGATATATGTTCATGTACCTATATATATTACATGTGCCCATATTTTTTGTTGTTGGCAAAACTCATTGTTTTACTTCCTTAAACCGTGTACTAGCCACATGCATCTCGCCGATGAAAGTTGACTCATGTGACTGTAGGTTCCCTATTCAGTAAAATCAACGAGGCAAAAGATGCATTGCACGTGATCCGTGCACTCTCCCTCTATGTGCGGTGCAGAGGTCTTGGCATAATGGCATGGACCCCGCCTCCCCGTCGCCTCTCCATTCATTTCCTATGACACGTATTTTAGGCATTCTTTGCCATCCATCTTCTAGCAGTAGCAAAAACACGCCTAACAGGGGTGGGGGTCCACTGTTTAGTGAAATCAATGAGGCAAAAAATGCATTGCACGCGATCCTTGCACTCTCCCTCTATGTGTGGTGCAGAGGTGTTGGCTTGGACCCCCCCCCCCCCCTCGCCTCTCCCCATTCATTTCCTTTGACACGTGTTGCAAGCATTCTTTGCCATCCATCTTCTAGCAGGATGGTCAAATTTTGACCCAAAATACAAGGAGGCCTTGTAAACCCGGACGAAAGGAGTAATAGCTTAGTCATTTATATTGCACTTGATTAGTAGCTGGAGGTTCTCAGTTTGACCCAACATCGATTTAGATACTTCTTCTCACAAAATAGAGTGTTATGACCTAGGGATCAAAGGTGTTTCTTAGATTTACCAACGTTGTCACTTGACACCAATTCTTCTATGGGTGTTTCGTGTGGTACATGAGACCTCGGGGGGTTGAGTGGGTTATGGGTTGTTTCTCTGGGTTTTTTTCTGTGCACCCAAGTATTGATAGATGTTCATGTACCTATATATTACATGTGCCCATATTTTTTATTGTTGGCAAAAATCATTGTTTTACTTCCTTAAATCATGGACTAGGTACATGCATCTTGCCGGCGAAAGTTGACTGGTGTAATTATAGGTCCACTTCAGTGAAATCAACGAGGCAAAAGATGCATTGTACGCGATCCGTGCACTCTCCCTCTATGTGCGGCGCAGAGGTCTTGGTCTGGACCCCACCTCCCCGTCACCTCTCCATTCATTTCCTATGCCACGTGTTTCAGGTATTCTTTGCCATCCATCTTCTAGTAGTAGCAAAAAGCACACCTAACAGGGGTGGTGGCCACTGTTTAGTGAAATGGACGAGGCAAAAGATGCATTGCACGCGATCCGCGCACCCTCCCTCTATGTGCGGTGCAGAGGTCTTGGCCTGGACCCCCCCCCCCCCCCGGTCGCCTCTCCATTCATTTCCTATGACACGTGTTTAAGGCATTCTTTGCCATCCATCTTCTAGCAGTAGCAAAATCATGCCTAATAGGGGTGGTGTCCACTGTTTAGTGAAATCAACGAGCCAAAAGATGCGTGGCACGCGATCCGTGCACTCTCCCTCTATGTGCGGCGCAGAGGTCTTGGCCCGGACCCCACCTCCCTGTCGCCTCTCCATTCATTTCCTATGACACGTGTTTAAGGCATTCTTTGCCATCCATCTTCAAGCAGTAGCAAAAACACGCCTAATAGGGGTGGGCCCACTGTTTAGTGAAATCAACGAGCCAAAAGATGCATGGCACGCGATACGTGCACTCTCCCTCTATGTGCGGCGCAGAGGTCTTGGCCTGGACCCCACCTCCCCGTCGCCTCTCCATTCATTTCCTATGACACGTGTTTCGGGCATTCTTTGCCATCCATCTTCTAGCAGTAGCAAAAACACGCCAGACAGGGGCGGGGTGTTGTGCTTCTTCGCCGCGGTTTGCGTTTGTCGACACCCTAGCCCGTGCCACCCTCTTTTCTATCAAATCACCACTTCCTCGCGGGGCTATGCCGAGGCACCCATCAAGCGTGTGAGGTCTTGGCAAAGGAATGCACTTATTTTTTTGTCTTCTGAAAATGACACACTAGAGTAGTTCTATTTCAATTAAAAGGAAATGTGGGATTTCTCTCAGAAATAAAATCAAATGAGATGTGGGTTTGAGGATCAAAAATAGAGAAGGCGCCCATAAGGGAAGGAAAGGAGAGAAAAAGGAACAGTATAAAAGGCTGCACATAGCTGTCACCCCACCCTAACCGTCTCTTCCAGCGCACAACCCCTTGCGCCTGCCTGTCTCTCCTCCCTCCCCACTGAACCTCCCCCTCCCCTCTTCTCCCCATCTCCACCGGCCACCCCAATTGCAACTGCCGCCTGATCAGAATCCCCCTCCACCGCTTCTGATCATTGAGCCAGCACATCACAGCGAGCTAGGTTCATATATGGCAGTACGCTCCGCCACTGCCTAGGCTGCCATACACAGCACAGCACAGCAAGAGCGCGCGCACTGAGGGCGGCTGCGGCGGCGCGCCGGAATCAACCAACCGACCAGTTCGACCGTAGCGCGCAAGGCAGTTCACCGAGGGCTAGCAAGATCACCGGTCGGCACTCAACGCCGGCAAAGCCTCCTTCTTGCGACGACTCGGAGCAGGGCGGGCGTGATGGCGGCGTCGTCGTCGACGGCGTCCTCGTACCGGTCGCGGTTCGGCGACACGACGCAGACGAAGGTGTTCGTGGGCGGGCTGGCGTGGGAGACGCCGTCGGAGGGCCTCCGGCAGCACTTCGAGCAGTACGGCGACATCCTGGAGGCCGTCGTCATCACGGACCGCCTCACCGGCCGCTCCAAGGGCTACGGATTCGTAAGCCGCGCGCTCCCCCTCCCCCTCCTCTTTCCCCGGCCTGTCCGCGCGCGCGCGCGTGCGGCATGCTGCTGTAAAAATTCTTGCTCCCCTCGCGCCTAACGAGATCGATGGATGGACGCATGGCGCAACAGGTGACGTTCCGGGAGGCGGAGGCGGCGCGCCGGGCGGTGCAGGACCCGAACCCGACGATCACCGGGCGGCGCGCCAACTGCAACATTGCCTCGCTGGGCCCGCCGCGGCCCGCACATCCTCGAGGTGAGTGATCCATCCATCCATCCATCGGCCATCACAAGGAGAAGGGAAACCAATAATAATCTTACTAAACAAGAACAAAATTTGTCTCCTTCCTTATTACCACCACCACCCAAATCCCCCCCCCCCCCTCCCACGAACACGTAGGCAGAAGTGTATTTCCCGTCCGGAAAATCAAACCAGAGCCGCGCCAACCAGTCCAAAGCCTCTTTTCCGCCCACTGCTCCTCCGGTGCGCGCCAAATGGAGGCAATCCGGAGGAGGCCGCGGCGGATCTCAACCCATCCGGCCGGGGTAGTGCCGTCCGTCTGCCATGCCAGCGCACGGGAGCCAGGCAGGCGCTAGTGTGGGTGTGGCGGGCACGCACGGCGCGAGGGGAGGGGAGGGTCGTATGGCCGGGCCGGGCTTGACCAGGCTGGCCTGTCAGTTCGTCGCGCTGCCGCCTCGGTGCGTCCTCCTGCCCGTGCCTGCCCCACCACCACGTCCACGCGTGGCTATATACGCGCACACAAGTTTTAGCCACAGCTAATCTAGCTGTATTTGCTCGATCCATTCTTTATTGGCGTACTAGTAGAAACCAACTGGCAGTTATCGAAATTTAGAAACGGCAGTTATGTGATCCATCCATCCATCCATACGCGGTTGCGTGCGGTTTAATCAACAAATTTAATCCTCATAGAACATGAACCCTGATCAAACTAACCCAGTTTTGCTTAATCAGGTTCCTTAATGATCATGTTTATGCGGTACTAGCAGCAGCAGTAAGTAGCTTCTTATCTTGTGTGACAAAAACGAATAGAGTAAGCAGGGGAGAGAGAGGGAGAGGGGGACTGCTTGCTTTGACTGGATGTGGCGTGGTCGGTTGCGGCATGGCATGGCAGCAGGGATGTGGTGTAAAGGACAAGATAACTGTCGGGTGGAGTGGAGGAGGATCGACCAGGAGCCCCCGCTTTCCAGCGGTAAAAACAGAATCCAGCAAGCAACCCATACAAAATGCTTCCCTTTGACCGGCTTAGCCCCTGCTTACCTCCTCATTACTACTAGGAGCGAGTATCTTGTTTCCTCAGGAAAAAACAGTAGTTTAGCACCAAGAGGGCCACGACGCCAACCAGAACTTGATGCTCCTGTAGGCTGTGGTAGGCTGTACTGAGCGAGCGGTGACCAATATTTTTCTCCGGGAAGGCAGGCAGAGGGCTTCCGTGGCCTGCAAGGCGTGAGAGCGCCAACAGTTAGCAGTGGTACTCGCCTGCCAGAACCGGCCGGTCAAAGCGTCAACGCGCAGCGCACATGGCGAGGCCGCCTCCCAGCTCCGAAAACGTACTGTGTTATTTTTCGTAGCGGTTTGCGCGCCGAAAACGTACGGTTGTACATGCGGACATGCACACACCTGGCGCGCACGTACTGCTTCATTTACTTGCTTGGTGTTGTTGCTTTCGCGCCCCCTCTGCCGCTCTGCGGCGCATAACATGGCCGAGAAATGGTTTGAGGTTTCATCCTATTTACTACTACTTTTTTTCTGAGACATTCCTATTTACTGACACTGTAAATACTACTAACATGATGAATGAATGAATGAATGCAGGCAGGCCGTCGCCGGGGGCCTACTGGCAGCAGGGCCCGCCGGCTCCGGTGCCGCCGCAGGGCCCGCACTACTACATCCCCAGCCCCAGGGCTCCTCCTCCTCCGCAGCAGATGGGCCTGATTCCCAGCCCTGGCCCGGCTATCTACCAGCACCAGCCTTCGCAGCCATGGTAAGCCCTGTTTTCTCTCTGCAAATGCCACATGGCTACACCTACAAGCATGCATGGGTGATAGGATCATAGGAGTAACTGATAGAGGTCGTGATCGGTTTGGGTGGGCGGTGGAGGGAAGGGAGGCGGGAGGCTGACCGGACCGGAGACGGTCCCCCGGCCCTTTCTCGTGGTGGCGTGGGTCTCTTTCGCCATGCAGCGTGTTGCCTCGCCTGCCAACATTTTCTGCACCTGTTTGTTTGGTGCAGGGTTTTTAATGCGTCCAGCGTGCACTATTGCCATTCCTGGTTTTTACAGGTGTTTGTGGCAATAATCAGTTTTCTCTGTTGATACTCCTCCGTTCCACAATGCAGCTCATATAGATCTTTTGAGAAGTCAAAACTTTATAGACTTTGACCAAGTTTGTAGCGTAAAACACATACATTTAGTATACCAAATACATGTCCTCGGACACACCACAAGACATACTTTCATATTGTATAGTATATATTTGATACTGTAGATATAAATAGTGTTCTCTACAAATTTGGTCAAAGTTTGTAAAGTTGACTTTTCGAAAAATCTATATGCACTGCAGTATGGAACAGAAGGAGTATGTTTTAGGGCAAGTAAATCTTTTTCCTTGAGAAAGGAAAAAATGAAACCTGAGCGGTTTTATTCATTTATAAGTAGTGGTAAAAGTGGGGGAAAAAAGGGGGAGAGAAGCTTTTTTCTAGTCATAAGCAGGATGGTCCTAGCCAGTTGTGGGCTAGGTTTTTCTTTCTTTTAGGTGAGTTGTGGGCTAGGTAGGTCAATGATCTAGATTCTGGACTTTACAGCCTTGGTAATGGATAAGTAGGCCTCTTATAACTGCCCGAGGGCCAGCCCCAAGCTTTTTTCTTTTCCCCCGGATCATATCACTCGCTGAAGAAGCTTTGCCATGTCTTTTGCTTGCAGGTACTGGTGCCCACCTGACTATCAATACCCACAGGTAAGCATGTCCCCCTGCTCTGCTGTGCCCCCTCAACGCCCACCTTCTTTGCTTCAGTGCCTTTTATCACATGCAGTGCAGCACACACTAGCCAGCCCAGCCCAATGCATGCCACTCGCGCGCTAGCCAGGCACACCACATGCCCAGCGAGCGGTTCCTCCGCTGCGCTGCCCCTGCCAAGATAAACCGCACGGCTCAGTCATGATTCGCTAGCTGCACCCGTGACATTTTTTGACAGAAACATTCCAAGATCTTGGTACAGGATAAAGATTAGTTGCACCGTTAGGATTTGGAAACACTTTGAGCCATCGATCGACCATTCATTTCCAAATGATCGGTGCTGATTGTTCGGGCACTGACTGACACACTCATGTTCCTGTTGTGGCCATGTTCCTTCCTACGCTTGTATGATAACCCATGAGTGATCTGCAGGCCATGATGACCCCTCAGATGATGCAGAACTACTATGCTCAGCTGTATGCTGCCGGGCTGGCGTCGCCGACAGGGCCACCGCCCTACCATCAGTACGTGGGGTACATGCAGGCCCCGACGCCGAGGGCGGCAGTGCTCTCGCCGGTGGCGCAGCAGATCGCGGCGGGGCAGCCGTACGCGCCGCACCCCGCGGCGGCGCAGATGCAGGGCTTCTCCATGCAGGTGCCTTCTCTTCCGCACAACTTCGCGCTGCAGCTGCCCTCTCATGCGGTGTCGATGCTGCCTCCCAACGCTACCGGTATGTCCAGGATCGAGTTTCTTTCATTCTTTGCACTCAATTTATAGGGAATTCGGATGTGTTTTCACGTCAGAAGTAGTGATGTTTTCATGTCGGGTGCAGATGTGCAGTCGGCTGGTGGCCAGGCCTCCTCCTCTGCAGCCGCGGCGACGAACGCAAACAGCACTCACCAGGGTGCCTGACGGAAGGCTGGGAAGGGAGATTCTGATTGATTCCAAACACCATCGAAACTGACTGCTTTTCTGATTTAAAGTTGTTGTTCCCATCTCGACGGATCTGGTGCGGACGAAGTTATTAATGGTCTGTAACAGTCTCTCAGGATGCTTTGACTAGGAAAGACAAACCATAAACATCTCTTCCTTAATTTCGTTGTTCTGGATTCATTTTCTTAAGTTCTGACAAATATTCGCAAAAAAAAGGTCTGGGAAGGAGTTATGTCACATCTAAGCTGATGTCACTTTGTTGGTGGTCTATTTTTTGTCCTAGTTTTTTGGTTCTTGTGGCTATTTATATATTTATGGGAGCTTAGATGTGACATCTTTAAAAAACATCTAGATGTGAATTAGTCGAACTGCAAAAAAAATATCAGATCTTCTCCTATTGTTAGAGTAAACAAGATTCTTTTTAAGCTGAGAGGAAACAAGTTTTTTTTTGTGCGTTGAAGGAAACATGTTGCATATGCATATTTGGTGTAGCAGCACTGCAGCAGCATGGTTGCTTGAAGCAACGGCTTCAATAGTCAAAAAAAAAAAAACAAAGACCAACCCAAGGGCTAACCCTCGTTGGCTTTTCTTTATAGGAGAATCTCCGTGAGCACCGCGCGTCCGTGCCGGGACTCGAACTCGGGTGGGCTGGCAGCAACCTCAGCTGCTCAGCCAACGGATCGACGCCCCGTCCTCCAACGGCTTCAATAGTCAATAGTACTAACGAAATTAAGCCCACGGGCAGTAAGAACGTACAAACATCCTTGTGGAGGCGAATGTCTATGTCTCGCTTTTAGCGAGTTGTACCAGGCATCGACCGCGCTGGACCAGCACACAAACTGTGCGTGCTGATATTTACGTGGTTGTGAGTTCACCATGAGACCTATATCTCGCTCTTTGCGAGACGGTAGCTCGTCTTGCCCATGCCGCGCTAGATAGCCATGTGTGTTCCTATGATTTTTTTTCTGCGAGTAGGTTATACGAAGCTTCTATCGACCGGTGTTAGAAGCTTTCTGCGAGTAGGTTATACGAAGACAACTAGTCAGAGATTGAGGTGCTGGAGTAGGAAGCTCTTCTCTCACCATAAAGTCCAACTCCACATGGCTCTCGAGGTCATCCTGCGCTTGGACATGGCACAAGAAATTCGGGCCTTGAGCAACAACGAGCAAGATTTAAGGAAACAGCTCAAGCGGAAGGTTGTCACTCTGGCTGTCCTAGAGCGAGCTAGAAAAAAGCAATCCTCAAGGATAACCTTGCTTAAAGAGGGGGATGCCAACACGCGTTTTTTTCATCTACGAATCAATCGGCGGAGACGGAAAAACTTTATCCATCATCTCCGGCACAACCAAGGATGGGTTACCAACCATGACGACAAGAAAGCCATTGTCCATGAGCACTTCTCCACGGTCATTCGCAAGGGGCAGGCACGGTCGTAAGATTTCAACTGGGAGGCCATTCCAACCCAGCCATGTGACCTTGCGGATCTGGACCTACCATTCTCTGAAGAGGAAACTAAAGCCGCTATTTTCTCCCTACCAAGTGACAAGGCTCCCGGACCGGATGGCTTCACCGGTATTTTTTTCAAGGAATGTTGGGACATCATCAAGCAGGATCTGATGGCTGTTGTCAATGGCTTCTCCAACCTGCGCGCCTCCAGCTTCACCTGGCTCAACTCAGCGAACATCGCCCTTATCCCAAAAAATGATGGCGCCGAGGACATTTCAGATTTCAGACCAATTAGCCTCATTCATGCGGTTGCCAAAATCATCGCTAAAATGATGGCCTCTCGCTTAGCCCCACACATGACCAATCTAGTCTCCAATGCACAAAGTGCTTTCATCAAAAAGAGAAGCATCCACGACAACTTTATGTATGTAAGAAACTTGGCCAGAAGATTTCACCGCACGAAATCCCCTACCCTCCTTTTCAAGCTTGATATCAAAAAGGCCTTCGATTCGGTTAGATGGGACTATTTGATGGATTTACTTCGACACCTGGGCTTCCCAAGTCGCTTCCGTGATTGGGTTTCGACGCTCCTCTCCACAGCCTCCTCCCGTGTGCTACTTAACGGCATTCCCGACGACCCGATCAGACATGGACAAGGCCTTCGGCAAGGGGACCCGCTCTCGCCGCTCCTTTTTGTACTTGCTATTGACCCCCTACACCACATACTTGCCAAAGCCACGGCCCAAGGGAGCTTGCATCCTCTCAGAGGAAGACCGATCCGTGCGTCCTTGTACGCCGATGATGCTGCCATCTTCGTCGCACCCATTAAAAGTGATATTCAATTCTTGGCGTCGACATTGGCCTCTTTTGGGGAGGTCACTGGCTTGGTCACCAATTGTGCAAAGAGTCTCGTTGCGCCTATCCGTTGCGAGGGCATCGACCTTCAGGGTGTCCTACATGACTTTCCAGCAGTTCGCTCCGGCTTCCCAGTGCGATATTTGGGACTGCCCCTCTCAGTTAGAAGACTCAAAAGGATACATTTCCAATATTTAGAGGACAAGGTCGCCGGCAAGCTCCCGTCATGGGTGGCCAAGCACGTGGCCACCCCTGGTCGTATTGTCCTCGTCAAGGCGGTGCTCACGGCCATTGCAATCTACCATCTGACGCCCCTTGATTTACCGGTGGAGGTGAGGAAGAAGATTGATAGTTTGAGACGCGCATATCTGTGGGCAGGTTGTGACAAGTTCACGGGAGGAAAATGCAAAGTTAATTGGGAACTTGTGTGTAAGCCACGGATTTATGGTGGGCTAGGAGTGCTCAACCTCGAGAAATTTGCAACCGCCTTGCGTCTTCGTTGGCTTTGGTATGAATGGGCAGACCCCCCTAAGCTTTGGCTAGGCACTGGAACACCATGTACCGACAAGGACAGAGACATTTTTGCGGCTGCCACCATGGTTCACATCGGAGACGGTTGCATCGCGAGCTTCTGGAACTCCTCTTGGCTGGATGGAATCAGGCCGAAAGACATTGCACCCGCTCTCTACGGCATCTCTAAGAAAAAGACGTGCACAGTCCAAAAGGCACTCCTGAACAATTTCTGGGTCAGCCAAATAAACACCCGGCATGGCCTATCCTTGGGGCACATCCAGGAGTTCGCCCTCCTTTGGGAAAGGGTGTCTAGGATCAACCTGGTTGCGGATGTCCGTGATACTATCCTATGGAAGCTCACTACAAGTGTCGAGTATTCCGCTTCTTCGGCCTACATGGCGCAGTTCGAGGGCCATCTCAGGAGCAACATGAACATGTCCGTTTGGAAAGCCTGGGCTCCTCCCAAGTGCAAGTTTTTTGCTTGGCTCGTCATCCAGAATCGTGTTTGGACAGCGGACAGGCTGCAGCGTCGGGGCTGGCCCAATTGTGGGCTTTGCCCTTTATGCAAGCAAGTTGCTGAATCTGCATCACATCTCCTATTCCAATGCAGATTTTCCCAGCGCGTTTGGGCTAATGTGGCTTCATGGATCGGCATAAACAGTGCTATCATTGCGGGCTGGCGTTACGAAATTTCTGTAAAAGAATGGTGGTTCAAGACTATCCTAGATAGGGGGCCCCCGAGGAAGGCTCTGGCCTCCATGCTCATGCTTGTTTCCTGGGAACTCTGGAATGAGCGCAATGCAAGAGTTTTTAGGAATGTCGCTACCACGGTGACCATGGTCACTGCTAGGATAAAGGAGGAGGCTCGTATTTGGGCGCTTGCAGGCGCTAGACACCTTAGTAGACTTCATTCCCCCGCCTTGCGGGTTCCTGTTAAAACTTCTCTCTTAATCAATGAAAATGGCAAATCTTTTGCCTTGTTTCAAAAAAAAAAACTTTCGTGCAGTTTTCTTCCTTCGTGTTTTCTGTATCTGTTTTTATTTTATTTTCCTTTGCTTTTTTTCCTTAATTCTATTTTTCTCCTTTTTTTCTAATACATGCATACTTTTTTTCCAAATACACGTTTAACATTTTCGTATATAGGTTGAACCTATTTTAGATACAGGTTAACCATTTCTCAACTACACGTTGAACATTTTCTAGAACTACATAATGAATATTTGTCAAATTTATATTTAAATTATTTTTATCTCACATGGACATTTTTCATAAATGTCATGAACATTTTATTTACAAAACATGCAAAACATTTGATATGCGTTAATTTGTTTTTAAAAATGTCATGAACATTTTTTTGAATGGCACAAAACATGTTCTTAAAATTCTGCGAGCTTATTGTTTACATTGTTAAATATTTTGTTAAAGTGTCATGAACACAATTTTGAACACGTGTACAATTTTAAATGATACAAAACATTTTTAAGAATTTCATGAATATATTTTTACATTGTATAATTTTTTTAATGTTACAGGCATATTTTTAAATGTGTTAATCCTTTTTAAATTCCACAAACAATTTTTTTGAATGGTACAAACATTCTTTTAAAATTGCGCGAAAGAGTTTTTTACACCACGCTTACATTATTTAATGCATTATGAACGCTTTTAAAATTGATGTGATTAATTTTTATAGTATTTCAAAAATATAAACTGAAGAAAAAAGATAACAGAAGGAAAAAAAATGAATTTGACGTATGTGACAATCTAACGAATTGGGTCGGTTAACTAGCAGCTTCCTTGAGGCAACACAACCATTAATCTCACTACAAGCGAGACATAGGCTCCATGGGCTAAATGGATACATGCGCTCTATGTAGCAACCTTTCGTTGTGCGCTCATATTGCTACAAGAAAGTAGCAATTAGCGCTATCTTTAGCTAAAAAAACTGTCGGTGCTATCTGTGTGGAAGTAAATACTTAAAAATGTCTCCTGTGTATTTTTGTCTTTTTTAGAGAGGGGAATATAGAAAAAATTTATTACTTCCAAGAACACAGAAACTACATAAACTATTCATTCGCTTGAGCGAAAACCATATGGAAAAACATTACCTACATAAAAAATGTTAAAGAGTTGCAAAATAACGTTCATGTAATTTTAAAGGGTGTTTACCTATTTTACAGAAAAAATACAATTTGGAAAATATTATCCTTTCAAAAAATGCTCATGTGGTTTAAGAAAAAAGTTCATTGGGAATTTAAAGAAATGTTCATTGTGAGTTTATTTTGAAGAATGGTCAGCGCTTATTTTTTATCTTGTAGTAAAAGAAGTTCATTGTCTATTTAAAAGAATGTTCGTTAAGTAATTCAATAAATGTACATTAAGTAATTTTTATAAAAAATCATAGTGAATAAAAAATGGTCACCATGTAATAAAAAAAATACTCATCGTGTAATCCAAAAAATTTCATTGTCTATCAAAAACTATTCATCTTGCAATTTGAATAAATGTACATCGTGCATCTGTTCGTATGTGTTTCAAAAAATGTTTATCAAGTATTAGAGAACATTTCTTATGTATTAATTCATCATGTGTTAAGAAATGTTCATGTATCAAAAAAATTCCTAACAAAGAAACGGGAAAATGAAAAATCAAATAAAATAACCAAAAAGAAATGTGAATTTATTTATTTTTTAAATAATCAAAAAGAAAAGGAATGTTTTTTGAAATACCTTATGAACATTAAAAAACAAAATGAACATTTTGAGTGCATGATTAATGTTTTGAGGGCCTTCGTTTCCAGTAGCTCCATGTTGTTCCCTTTGATTTTCATGTTCCATGATTTTATTCTATGTTGACCATTTGATTCGCAGGATTAAATTTAACAGGAATTTCCCTCCTAGGAAATCATTGGTACTACATTTCATGGAAAATCATATATCCACTCGGACCACTTGGGAAAATTTCTGAGAATGCACAGCCTTACTAAAATCCCGCAAAACCAGCCATTGTGGTGTGTCCTTATGATGCGAAAGGGGCATCATGGAATTCATAACACCGAGGGGGAGGGGAAGTACTTAGGTTTGGTCGTTCACGGTCTAGAGACCCCGGTGTAATTCTTATTATGGTTGTAATATATCCAAATCGCGCCGTCCACTTATCTCTTTGATGCTGCTGGTCTCCTGGGAAATTTGGAAGGAACAAAACGCACGGGTTTTTCGTACAACCGCGGTTCCGGTGGGAGTGTTGGTCGGCAAGATAAAGGAGGAATGTTCACTTTGGAGCCTGGCGGGCGCAAAGCATTTGTGTAATATCATGCCGCGAGAGTAGGGTCATGTAATTTGGCCGTGGGCCACGAACTCTAAACTCCCCTCTTAATCAATGAAAATGGCAAATCTTTTGCCTAGTTTTAAAAAAAAATCCAAATCTTTTTCGCAAAATTAATGCTTTTTTTAAGGCAGCGGCATTTCTGCTCTAGGGCTCAGTTGCACCCGCGCTGACGAACAAAATCAAAACCAATTCTAGAAAAATTCAAAAAATTCCGAATTTTTTTGGGGTGGTAGATAATTTTGTGCGTGAGGTTCGCTGCAAATTTCAACTCATTTAGACATTTGAGCAGCTCTCTGTAAAAAAGACAAAATCAAAGTCTGTAAAAAAGTTTACTGTTCACGCACTATTTTGATCCGATTTGTCTTTTTTGCCGAGAGCTGCTCTGATATCCAAATTGGTTGAAATTTGGAACGGACTTCATGCATCAAATTATCTACCACAAAAAATGGATTTTTTTATTTTTCTAGTATTTATTCTGAATTTTTTCTGACCAGGAGCAGATAAGCCTGGGCACCGATTTAGATTTTCATTTTTTTAGAATTATTTTTAGATGAATGTGTTTCCATCTTTTTTTTTAGAAAAATAGGGAGGCCTTCCCCGATTCCATTATCACAATGAAACCCCAAACTCACACATAGACAGTTCAATTACTCCCGCTAAGGGCATCTCCAAGGCGGACCCGCAAACCGCCCGTATCCGTCTGTATCGCGCTGTCCGGACCGTGGAAGTCATCCAACGCGGTCCTGTATCGGTTCGCAGGGTGATCCAAATGCAATTTCTCACGCAATCCCGAGACAAATGTAGGGGGAGGCTTTGCGGAAGTCCGGACCGATCCCACGCCCACTTCTGACCACCCTAAGCCCTTTCCCCCTCCCCGCGTGTTTTCGGTCAGCGCCGCTCCAGAGCATCAGCGCCCGCATTCATGCCCGGCCAGAGCAGACGCGATCGGTCACTGGCGCTGGCATTGAAGCGGCGCGTCAGCCGAGAGAGCGCCGCCCGCGTGGCTTCCCGATGCAGGCGACTGCATCACGTTCAAATGATACGACGGCCGCCCGTCTATTTGTCTGCCGCTCACATTGATGGCACGCGGTTGCCGAGGCGTCTCCTCTGGCGCCACTCGTTCGTTCCTCTGTCGCCCACCATTGCTATAAAACCCGGTGCCCAGTCGTAGCCGTAGTCATCCGCCTCTGATCCCTCTCCGCTTCACTCCCACCATGGATTCTCCCCCGCCAAAGCTCTGAGGGGCTGACATAGGACCAGAAGAAGGAGATGGACACCATTGCTGTCGGTTGGTTGGTCGGCAGGCAGCCGAAGAACGACGACGTCCCAATGGAGGATGCTGCCAACGACGAACCGACGCCACCCTCGCCGGTGCATTACACCATGACCATCGGCGAGACCCATGCCCATTACATGGACATGGTGCAGGAGGAGTGGGTGGAGCAGTTCTAGGAGGTGCAGGCCGACGCCGCCTACAATCACGACCTCTTGCTGGAGCACATGCATATGGAGGAGTAGCTCGCCGCCGGTTGGGTGGTCGCGCCGGACTCGGAGCTGGCGGAGCAGGAGGTGCTGCTCGAGGCCCGCCGCTCCGCTCGCGAGATCCGCCTCGCCCGCTGGCGGCCGCCTACAAGGAGAGCGACGACGCGGGCAAGGCGGTGTTCGGCGAGACCGACAAGGAGGCAGAGGTCGTCGCCGAGTCCGCGCCCCACCGCGACGACCACGAAGCCGACACGTCCGCGGGCGCCGCCGCCGGCTCGGAAGAGTAGTGCACGATAGGTCGCTGCCGCTCATGTCTAGGAAGGCTACCGCTCCTCCCCTCCTGACGCCAAGCCTGGTAGGCTCAACATCTTCGGCCGATTAGTCGTTCGGCGGCGATGTGGAGGCGTATAGCTTCACTTCCCGGGCCTCGGAAGGCGGAGGTTACAGAGGCGGAGTTGGAGAGCTCCCAGGCGGAACTTGCAGACGGTGAAGGTTTAGTTCTCGGGGCTCATGGTCGGACACGGGAACGGCCGCCGCCGACCATTTCGACCTTGCCGGACGAGCTCCACTTAGTTGATGTAAATGTAATGAAATATATCATGTTTATATAAAATACAACCGTGTTTATATGAAATTCGTCCGTGTTTGAACGATGCAGATGAAAGTTTGCTGGTTGCCGTTGGAGATGCGCTAAAGGTAGCCAGAGAAACATAAAAAGATGTTCAACAGCGGCACAACTGCCAGAGGCATGGCAATGCTAATGCGTTTTCACCATCCTTGTCAACATGAGTGCACCGGACACGTTTTCCTTGCGCGCGTTGCACTTCCATTACGGAGCGCACAAGCAGCTTTCCGCGTTGGCGCCCCGGACCAAAGCGTCCCCGTCGACGAGGGGACGAGGAGTGGCTTCGTGACGTGGTCGCCGTGCGAGACGACAGCCGACATATTTTCCCGCCGCCGGTTAAGGACTTCGCTTCGGTTAAACAACCGGAGTAGTATGTTGCTTCTTTTCCTTCAGAACGAGTATGTTGCTTTCGGACCGGCCAAAACCATCAGCCGGGAGGGGGTTGTAAATGATTCATTCACATGGACCCGTTCGGCCGGCGGCTGGCGCGCCAAGTCAAAAACGATCTTGTCGTTCGTCGTGAGGCGTTGGAAGCGCACGCACGCACCGGTCAGTTCGGGCCTCATATGATTGGTGCGCGATCATGGACAATAAAGTTATAGTAGGGTTTTGCCACGTTTAGTGACATGTCAGCCTCAAGCACACGTCGAACCTGATGGTTATCAGATAACAGTCTCGCCAGATGACCCAACGTGAAAAGATGTCAGGAGCTGATTTTGTCGCCTGGCTAGTCACCTCACGGTTTGGCACCGGCTCAGGGTAGGTTGACTGAAAAATTATTGGGTGTGGCTAGGTCTTAGAGCATCTCGAGTCACGTCCCAACAAGCCTTCCCCAGGTGTTTTTGTCGCGTCGACGCCGAAAAATCGGCTCAGTCGTCCTTCAGAAACCCGTTTTGCGGTTCGGGGCGAAACTGGTGCCGACGGACCCAGACAGAACCCGGCACCCTAGGGGCGCCTGTGGCGCCGGCACAAGCGAAAAGGGCGCGTGGATCCGCCCTGTCGGCGAGTCCGGCGCCTATTCCCGCCGTTTCTTCCCGCTTTTCCCCTACTTCCCTCCCATTTTCTCCTTTCCTCACGCCAATCTGCCTCCCGCTCGCCTCCCAGCCGGCCGCCATGCCACCGAAGAAGTACGTCGTCCCACGCGCGGCGGCAACCGCGACCGCCTCCGTCGCCCAGCCGAGGCAGAGGAAGCCGAGGGCACCGCCGTCCAAGCCACCGGGCATGTCAAACGCCGAGTGAAGGGCGGAAGTTCAGCGACGGGAGGCTGTCACCACCGACCGGCGGAACAGGGCCATCGCCAAGAAGGCCCGCGACAACGCGGCGCGCGCGGCTGCGGCTGCCGCATCGGCGGACCAAGCCGAGGCCGAGGCGACTCGCGCGGGGATGATGAATCCACCCGGCAGCCACGCCCAGTACGCGCCCTGGGGACAGCAAGGCGTCGGCTCTCCGTCGCCGCAGCCATGGGGATCGCCCTCGCCGGGCTACGCCGACGGGGACGCGCACGGTGGGTTCAACCCAAACGTCACCTTCCCCCATGGACACCTGGCCTAGCGCACAACCTCGCCCGCCTTCGCCGACGTGCAGTACCCTCCAGGGGGCGTGCATCAAATGGCATGGGGTCGTCGAGGAGGTCGCGGCTTGCCCGGAGAGCGGCGCCAGCGTTGGGGATCAGGTATGCCACGCCGGTCTCCCGCCTCTCTTCGTCATCTGCGCCCACCAACTGTTTGTTCCTCCGCGCAGTTGCTGCGCATGTTCGCCCTGTATCGGCAGAGCAACTGTGACGCCGAATTCAAGTACCTCCACGTTTACAAGCGCATTGACAAGTGTGAGAAGTGGGCGGAAGTCCGGCGCACCCTCGACAAGGCCAAGGAGACATACAAACCGGACGCGCCGACTCCGGGCGCGTCAGAGGGGCGGCCGGACGGCAACAAAGGGGCCAAGAAGGGGAAACACGCCGACGCGGCTACCGCACGGGTGCAGGAGTCCATCGCGCATTGCCTCGCCGACGCACAGGCCCGGGCCGTCCTGCGTGAAGAGAAAACCGAGGCGCGGTGATCGTCGTTGCTGACGAACATCGCCATCAAGCTCGACCTGCTCCGGGCCAACATTGCCGCGAAGAAGAGGAACACCGACCTGGATTTTCTGATGGGCGGGGCGGACATGCTACAGAGCACCGACGAGAAGCTCAAGGCGTGGTACATGGCGGAGCGCGGCCTCATCCTGAACCAGCTGCCGACGACGGCGACGCCAACTCCCGGGCCCACGCCCACGCCGACGCCAAGCCCGAGTGATGACGCCTCCACGACGCCGCCCAGCACCAGCAGCACCGAAGCCGCGCCGACACCGCCCATCACCGAAGCAGCTCCGACACCGTCGAGCCCGCGCACGCCGACTCCACCGACGCCTGAGGCCGACCCCGCCGAGTGATGCGTTGCGCAGGCGAACTTGTGGCGCTCTGTTTTTTGTAAGTCAGACTACATCCGATCGCCGAACTGTGACTTGTGATCGCCTGACTTGTGGCGTCTTTTATGATGAGCGGGAACGACCAAGTTCGAATTTTTCGCATCCTGGGGGCGGCGCCTGGGGGCGTGACTGGGAGCTAGGTCGCCCCCAGGGGCCGAGCTAGCGCCGGTTCGCCCCCAGGCCGCTCTTTTTAGGCGCCTTGGGGGGCCGAACGGCTGGAGATGCTCTCAGTGGACTGAGATTTAACCAAGTCTATGTCAAGTGACGTAGCATACAAAAGAGAAAAAGGAAAAAACTGAAAATAAATTTTTGCACAAATCTCAATTTAAGATCTTGCGGATATAGCATCGACTGGGGTTTAACAAAGTCTTAGTCGATTGAGACTTAGCAAGACTGAAAGTTATTTAGGTCAGTCAATTTGTCCGAGAGCCTCATTCAAAACAAGGGGTCAGATTCCTTCTTCCACCTCTAGCGTCTCACGTTCATTTTCTTCTCCAACCGTCCCGCATATCATCTGCCGAACCGCCAACCATCACGGTCCGTGATCGACGGTGCGCCCGTGTCAGCCTTGCCGTCACGTCCTCCCCTCAATTGCCGCCCACCATCGTGTTGACGTCTCCCCCGACCATCCCTCTTACCTCGAAGTTGAATAAATTTCCCCGTATGAACTTGCACCTCCTGAACACACACCCCTAAGGTAGATACCGGAGTGCTTGCCACCGTAAAATAGATTTAGAGGCCTTCGCCACTGAGCCGGCGGCTGCTCCTTCCTTTACTACGATCTTCGACGGCTGCTTCCTTCATGCCAAAAATCGACTGACCTAAATTGTCACGGTTTTTATTCATCATTTTCTGGTCAGTCCAAGCAAGAAAATCAGTTAGGGCATCTCCAACACCGACTCTCAAACCGTCCGCGTACGTTCGAACCGCGAAAGCCATCTAACGCGAGCCTGCATCGGTCCGCATGGCGGTCCGAACGCACTTTCTTCCGCAAAACGGAAACAAACATGGGGGGCTTGTGGGCGTCCGGACAGCTGTCACGCCCGTGTCTGACCGCCCTGGCCCACCAAAACCCCCCACTCGCCTCTACCGCGCTTTTCATTGAATGTCCACGCCGCTTGCCGCACCGCATTCATGCTGGCCCAGAGCATGCAGCGGTCAGAATGGACGGAGCGATTTGACCATACGGGAGGGCAGCGCGGATGGAAGTGGCCTCTCACTGTCGGCATTGAAGCATTGTGCCGGCCGAGAGAGCGCCTCCCGGCTGAACACGCCTCCTCGCCACATTCAAGTGGCTACAGACTGCCCGCCTTTCTTCATTAAATCCATGTGTGCCCCAGAAACCTACTCCGACCACACGTCCATTCACGAGCCACCCGTCATTAAACACAATGCCGGTTGGCACCTCCACCTGCTATTTAAATGGTGCTAGACGCTGGGAAAAAATCGCGCCACACTCCGCTCCCATCTCCTCCTTGCACTATTTTCTCCATGATCTCCATGGCATCCGACGAGCAGGAAGAGAAGTTTTCCGGCATAAAAGCCAGCTGGGTGGCCCGTCGAGACCGCCGGATACTGTTGGAAATATGCCCTAGAGGCAATAATAAAATGGTTATTATTATATTTCCTTGTTCATGATAATTGTCTATTATTCATGCTATAATTGTGTTATCCGGAAATCGTAATACATGTGTGAATACATAGACCACAAACAAGTCCCTAGTGAGCCTCTAGTTGACTAGCTCATTGATTAACAGATAGTCATGGTTTCCTGACTATGGGCATTAGATGTCATTGATAACGGGATCACATCATTAGGAGAATGATGTGATGGACAAGACCCAATCCTAAGCATAGCACAAGATCGTGTAGTTCGTCTGCTAGAGCTTTTCCAATGTCAAGTATCATTTCCTTAGACCATGAGATTGTGCAACTCCCGGATACCGTAGGAGTGCTTTGGGTGTGCCAAACGTCACAACGTAACTGGGTGACTATAAAGGTATACTACAGGTATCTCCGAAAGTGTCTGTTGGGTTGACACGAATCGAGACTAGGATTTGTCACTCCTATGACGGAGAGGTATCTCTGGGCCCACTCGGTAATGCATCATCATAATGAGCTCAATGTGACCAAGTGGTTGATCACGAGATCATGCATCACAGTACGAGTAAAGAGACTTGCCGGTAACGAGATTGAACGAGGTATCGGGATACCGACGATCGAATCTCGGGCAAGTATCATACCGATAGACAAAGGGAATTGAATACGGGATTGATTGAATCCTCGAAATCGTGGTTCATCCGATGAGATCATCGTGGAACATGTGAGAGCCAACATGGGTATCCAGATCCCGCTGTTGGTTATTGACCGGAGAGTCGTCTCGGTCATGTCTGCGTGTCTCCCGAACCCGTAGGGTCTACACACTTAAGGTTCGGTAACGCTAGGGTTGTAGAGATATTAGTATGCGGTAACCCGAAAGTTGTTCGGAGTCCCGGATGAGATCCCGGGCGTCACGAGGAGTTTCGGATTGGTCCGGAGGTAAAGATTTATATATAGGAAGTCCAGTTTCGGCCATCGGGAAAGTTTTGGGGGTCATCGGTATTGTACCGGGACCACCAGAAGGGTCCCGGGGGTCCATCGGGTGGGGCCACCTATTACCGAGGGGCCCATGGGCTGAAGTGGGAGGGGAACCAGCCCCTGGTGGGCTGGTGCGCCCCCCATGGCCCCCCTGCGCCTAGGGTTGGAAACCCTAGGGGTGGGGGCGCCCCACCTGATTTGGGGGGCAAGTCCCCCCCCCTTGGTCGCCGCCCCCCCTTGGAGATGGGATCTCCTAGGGCCGGCGCCCCCCTAGGGGCCCTGTATATAGTGGGAGGGAGGGAGGGCAGCCGGACCCAAGTCCCTGGCGCCTCCCTCTCCCCTCGTAACACCTCTCCCTCTCGTTGGAGCTTGGCGAAGCCCTGCCGAGATCACCGCTGCTTCCACCACCATGCCGTCGTGGTGCTGGATCTCCATCAACCTCTCCCTTCCCCTTGCTGGATCAAGAAGGAGGAGACGTCTTCCCAAACCGTACGTGTGTTGAACGCGGAGGTGCCGTCCGTTCGGCACTAGGATCTTCGGTGATTTGGATCGCGACGAGTACGACTCCCTCAACCCCGTTCCCTTGAATGCTTCCTCTCGCGATCTACAAGGGTATGTAGATGCACTCCTATCTCTTGTTGCTAGTTGACTCCATAGATTGATCTTGGTGAAGCATAGAAAAATTTTATTTTCTGCAACTTCCCCTATAGTGGCATCATGAGCTAGGTCTATGCGTAGTTTCTATGCACGAGTAGAACACAAGTTGTTGTGGGCGTCGATTTTGTAAATTTACTTGCCGTTACTAGTGTTATCTTGATTTGGCGGCATCGTGGGATGAAGCGGCCCGGACCGACCTTACATGTACACTTACGTGAGACGGGTTCCACCGACTGACATGCACTAGTTGCATAAGGTGGCTAGCGGGTGTCTGTCTCTCCCACTTTAGTCGGATCGGATTCGATGAAAAGGGTCCTTATGAAGGGTAAATAGAAATTGGCATATCACGTTGTGGTTTTGACGTAGGTAAGAAACGTTCTTGCTAGAAACCTATTGCAGCCATGTAAAAAACATGCAACAACAATTAGAGGACGTCTAACTTGTTTTTGCAGCATATGCCTCGTGATGTGATATGGCCAAAAGGATGTGATGAATGAATTATATGTGATGTATGAGATTGATCATGTTCTTGTAATAGGAATCACGACCTGCGTGTCGATGAGTATGACAACCGGCAGGAGCCACATGAGTTGTCTTTATTTATTGTACGACCTGCGTGTCATTGAATAATGCCATGTAATTAGTTTACTTCTTTGCTAAACCATTAGCTATAGTAGTAGAAGTAATAGTTGGCGAACAACTTCATGGAGACACGATGATGGAGATCATGATGATGGAGATCATGGTGTCATGCCAGTGACGATGATGATCATGGCACCCCGAAGATGGAGAGCAAAAGGAGCAAAATGATATTGGCCATATCATGTCACTATTTGATTGCATGTGATGTTTATCATGTTTTTGCATCTTATTTGCTTAGAACGACGGTAGTAAATAAGATGATCCCTCACAATAATTTCAAGAAAGTGTTCCCCCTAACTGTGCGCCGTTGTGAAAGTTCGTTGTCTCGAAGCACCACGTGATGATCGGGTGTGATAGATTCTAATGTTCACATACAACGGGTGTAAGCCAGATTTACACATGCAAAACACTTAGGTTGACTTGACGAGCCTAGCATGTACAGACATGGCCTCGGAACACAAGAGACTGAAAGGTCGAACATGAGTCGTATGGAAGATACGATCAACATGGAGATGTTCACCGATGATGACTAGTCCTTCTCACGTGATGATCAGACACGGCCTAGTTGACTCGGATCATGTATCACTTAGATGACTAGAGAGATGTCTATCTGAGTGGGAGTTCATTAAATAATTTGATTAGATGAACTTAATTATCATGAACTTAGTCTAAAAACCTTTGCAAAATGTCTTGTAGATCAAATGGCCAATGCTCAGGTCAGCCTCAACTTCAACGTGTTCGTAGAGAAAACCAAGCTGAAAGATGATGGCAGCAACTATACGAACTGGGTCCGGAACCTGAGGATCATCCTCATAGCTGCCAAGAAAGCATATGTCCTAGAAGCACCGTTAGGTCAAGCTCCCATCCCACAGAACCAAGACGTTATGAACGCTTGGCAGTCGCGTGCTGATGATTACTCCCTCGTTCAGTGCGGCATGCTTTACAGCTTAGAACTGGGGCTCCAAAAGCGTTTTGAGAAACATGGAGCATATGAGATGTTCGAAGAGCTGAAAATGGTTTTCCAAGCTCATGCTCGGGTCGAGAGATATGAAATCTCCGACAAGTTCTACAGTTGTAAGATGGAGGAAAATAGTTCTGTCAGTGAGCACATACTCAAAATGTCTGAGTTGCACAACCGCTTGTCCCAGCTGGACATTAACCTCCCGGACGAGGCGGTCATTGACAGAATCCTTCAGTCGCTCCCACCTAGCTACAAGAGCTTTGTGATGAACTACAATATGCAGGGAATGGAAAAGACCATTCCTGAGGTATATTCAATGCTGAAATCAGCGGAGGTGGAAATCAAAAAGGAACATCAAGTGTTGATGGTCAATAAAACCACTAGTTTCAAGAAAGGCAAGGGTAAGAAGAACTTCAAGAAGGACGACAAGGGAGTTGCCGCGCCTGGTAAACCAGTTGCCGGGAAGAAGCCAAAGAATGGACCCAAACCTGAGACTGAGTGCTTTTATTGCAAGGGAAAGGGACACTGGAAGCGGAACTGCCCCAAGTACTTAGCGGACAAGAAGGTCGGCAACACTAAAGGTATATGTGATATACATGTAATTGATGTGTACCTTACCAGTACTCGTAGTAGCTCCTGGGTATTTGATACCGGTGCGGTTGCTCATATTTGTAACTCAAAACAAGAGCTGCGGAATAAGCGGAGACTGGCGAAGGATGAGATGACGATGCACATCGGGAATGGTTCCAAGGTCGATGTGATCCCCGTCGGCACGCTACCTCTACATTTACCTATGGGATTAGTTTTAAACCTCAATAATTGTTATTTAGTGCCAGCTTTGAGCATGAACATTGTATCTGGATCTCGTTTAATACGAGATGGCTACTCATTTAAATCCGAGAATAATGGTTGTTCTATTTATATGAGAGATACGTTTTATGGTCATGCCCCGCTGGTCAATGGTTTATTCTTAATGAATCTCGAACGGGATGTTACACATATTCATAGTGTGAATACCAAAAGATGTAAGATTGATAATGATAGTCCCACATATCTGTGGCACTGCCGCCTTGGTCACATCAGTGTCAAACGCATGAAGAAGCTCCATACAAATGGACTTTTGGAGTCTCTTGATTTCGAATCATTTGACACGTGCGAACCATGCCTCATGGGTAAAATGACCAAGAATCCATTCTCTGGAACAATGGAGCGAGCAACCAACTTATTGGAAATTATACATACTGATGTGTGCGGTCCAATGAGCGTTGAGACTCGCGGTGGCTATGTTATGTTCTCACTCTCACTGATGACTTAAGTAGATATGGGTATGTCTATTTGATGAAACACAAGTCTGAGACCTTTGAAAAGTTCAAGGAATTTCAGAATGAGGTAGAGAATCAACGTGACCGAAAAATAAAATTCTTACGATCAGATCGTGGGGGAGAATATTTAAGTCACGAATTTGGTACGCACTTAAGGAAATGTGGAATCGTTTCACAACCCACTCCGCCTGGAACACCTCAGCGTAACGGTGTGTCCGAACGTCGTAATCGCACTCTATTGGATATGGTGCGATCTATGATGTCACTCATTGATTTACCGCTATCATTTTGGGGATACGCTCTAGAGACAGCTACATTCACTTTAAATAGGGCATCGTCTAAATCTGTTGAGACAACACCGTATGAATTATGGTTTGGGAAGAAACCTAAGCTGTCGTTTCTAAAAGTTTGGGGATGCGATGCTTATGTCAAGAAAATTCAACCTGAAAAGCTCGAACCCAAGTCGGAAAAATGCGTCTTCATAGGATACCCTAAGGAAACCATTGGGTATACCTTCTACCTCAGATCCGAAGGCAAGATCTTTGTTGCCAAGAACGGATCCTTTCTGGAGAAAGAGTTTCTCTCGAGAGAAGTAAGTGGGAGGAAAGTAGAACTCGATGAAGTACTGCCTCTTGAACCGGAAAGTAGCGCAGCTCAGGAAGATGTTCCTGTGGTGCCTGCACCGACTAGAGAGGAAGTTGATGATGATGATCAAGGTACTTCAGATCAAGTTGCTACTGAACTTCGAAGGTCCACAAGGACAAGTTCCACACCAGAATGGTATGGCAACCCTGTGCTGGAAATCATGTTGTTAGACAACGGTGAACCTTCGAACTATGAAGAAGCAATGGCGGGCCCAGATTCCAACAAATGGCTTGAAGCCATGCATTCCGAGATAGGATCCATGTATGAAAACAAAGTATGGACTTTGACAGACTTGCCTGATGATCGGCGAGCGATAGAGAATAAATGGATCATTAAGAAGAAGATGGACGCGGATGGTAATGTTACCATCTATAAGGCTCGACTTGTCGCTAAGGGTTATCGACAAGTTCAATGGGTTGACTACAATGATACCTTCTCACCCATAGCGAAGTTGAAGTCCGTCCGAATCATGTTAGCAATTGCCGCATACTATGATTATGAGATATGGCAAATGGATGTCAAAACGGCATTCCTTAATGGCTTTCGTAAGGAAGAATTGTATATGATGCAGCCAGAAGGTTTTGTCGATCCTAAGAATGCTAACAAGGTATGCAAGCTCCGGCGCTCCATCTATGGGCTGGTGCAGGCATCTCAGAGTTGGAACATTCGCTTTAATGAAATGAACAAAGCGTTTGGGTTTATGCAGACTTATGGAGAAGCATGCGTTTACAAAAGTGAGTGGGAGCTCTGTAGCATTTCTCATATTATATGTGGATGACATACTTTTGATGGGAAATGATATAGAACTTTTGGGCAGCATTAAGGCCTATTTGAATGTGTTTTTCAATGAAGGACCTTGGAGAACCTGCTTACATATTAGGCATCAAGATCTATAGAGATAGATCGAGACGCCTCATAGGTCTTTCACAAAGCACATACCTTGATAAGATATTGAAGATGTTGGAAATATGCCCTAGAGGCAATAATAAAAGCATTATTATTATATTTCCTTATTCATGATAATTGTCTTTATTCGTGCTATAATTGTGTTATCCGGAAATCGTAATACATGTGTGAATAACAGACAACAACATGTCCCTAGTAAGCCTCTAGTTGACTAGCTCGTTGATCGATAGATAGTCATGGTTTCCTGACTATGCACATTGGATGTCATTGATGACGAGATCACATCATTAGGAGAATGATGTGATGGACGAGACCCAATCCTAAACATAGCATAAGATCACATAGTTCGTTTGCTAGAGTTTTCCAATGTCAAGTATCCTTTCCTTAGACCATGAGATCGTGTAACTCCCGGATACTGTAGGAGTGCTTTGGGTGTGCCAAACATCATAACGTAACTGGGTGACTATAAAGGTATACTACGGGTATCTCTGAAAGTGTCTGTTGGGTTGACACGGATCGAGACTGGGATTTGTCACTCCGCTTGACGGAGAGGTATCACCGGGCCCTCTCGGTAATGCATCATCATAATGAGCTCAAATGTGATCAAAGTGTTTGATCACAGGATCATGCATTACGGTACGAGAAAAGTGACTTGCCGGTAACGAGATTGAACGAGGTATTGGGATACCGACGATCGAATCTCGGGCAAGTAAAATACCGATTGACAAAGGGAATCGTATACGGGATTAATTGAATCCTCGACATCGTGGTTCATCTGATGAGATCATCGTGGAGCATGTGGGAGCCAACATGAGTATCCAGATCCCGCTGTTGGTTATTGCCCGAGAGCCGTCTCGGTCATGTCTGCATGTCTCCCAAACCCGTAGGGTCTACACACTTAAGGTTCGGAGACGCTAGGGTTGTGAAAATATGTATATGCAGTAACCCGAATGTTGTTCGGAGTCCCGGATGAGATCCCGTACGTCATGAGGAGTTTCGGAATGGTCCGGAGGTAAAGAATTATATATATATAAAGTGCTGTTTTGGCCATCGAGACAAGTTTCGGGGTTATCGGTATTGTACCGGGACCACCGGAGGGTCCCGGGGGGTCCACCGGGTGGGGCCACCTGCCTCGGGGGGCCACATGGGCTCTAGGGGGTGTGCCTTGGCCTGCATGGGCCAAGGGGAACCAGCCCCTAGAGGCCCATGCGCCTAAAAGGGGGAAACCCTAAAGAGGGGAGGGCGCCCCCTTGCTTGGGGGGCAAGCCCCACCCTTGGCCGCCGCCCCCCTAGGAGATTGCATCTCCTAGGGCCGGCGCCCCCCCTTAGGGGGCTATATAAAGGGGGGAGGGGAAGGGGGCAGCGCACCCTTGCTCCTGGCGCCTCCCTCTCCCTCTCCAACACCTCCTCCTCCTCCGTAGAGCTCGGCGAAGCCCTGTCGGAGTACTGCAGCTCCACCATCACCACGCCGTCGTGCTGCTGCTGGAGCCTTTTTCCCCAACCTCTCCTTCGCCTTGCTGGATCAAGAAGAAGGAGACGTTACGCTGACCGTACGTGTGTTGAACGCGGAGGTGCCGTCCTTTCGGTGCTAGGATCTCCGGTGATTTGGATCACGTCGTGTATGACTACCTCATCCCCGTTCGTTTGAACGCTTCCGCTCGCGATCTACAAAGAGGTATGTAGATGCAATCTCTCTCCCATGACTCGTTGCTAGATGAACTCATAGATGGATCTTGGTGAAACCATAGGAAAATTTTTAATTTTCTGCAACGTTCCCCAACAGTGGCATCATGAGCTAGGTCTATGCGTAGTTCTCTATTGCACGAGTAGAACACAATTTGTTATGGGCGTAGATGTTGTCAACTTTCTTGCCGCTACTAGTCTTATCTTGCTTCAGCGGTATTGTGGGATGAAGCGGCCCGGACCAACCTTACACGTACTCTTACGTGAGACCGGTTCCACCGACTAACATGCACTAGTTGCATAAGGTGGCTGGTGGGTGTCTGTCTCTCCCACTTTAGTTGGAGCGGATTCGATGAAAAGGGTCCTTATGAAGGGTAAATAGAAGTTGACAAATCACGTTGTGGCTTTCACGTAGGTAAGAAAACGTTCTTGCTAATTCAACCACGTAAAACTTGCAACAACAATTAGAGGACGTCTAACTTGTTTTTGCAGCAAGTGCTTTGTGATATGATATGGCCAAAGCTGTGATGAATGATGAATGATCTATATGTGATGTATGAGATGTTCATGCTATTGTAATAGGAATCACGACTTGCATGTCGATGAGTATGACAACCGGCAGGAGCCATAGGAGTTGTCTTTATCTTTTGTATGACCTGCGTGTCATTGAGAAACGCCATGTAAATTACTTTACTTTATTGCTAAACGCGTTAGCCATAGTAGTAGAAGTAATAGTTGGCGAGCAACTTCATGGAGACACGATGATGGAGATCATGATGATGGAGATCATGGTGTCAAGCCGGTGACAAGATGATCATGGAGCCCCAAGATGGAGATCAAAGGAGCTATGTGATATTGGCCATATCATGTCACGTTTATTATTTGATTGCATGTGATGTTTATCATGTTTTGCATCTTGTTTACTTAGAACGACGGTAGTAAATAAGATGATCCCTCATATTAATTTCAAGAAAGTGTTCCCCCTAACTGTGCACCATTGCGACAGTTCGTTGTTTCGAAGCACCACGTGATGATCGGGTGTGATAGATTCTAACGTTCACATACAACGGGTGTAAGACAGATTTACACATGCAAACACTTAGGTTGACTTGACGAGCCGAGCATGTACAGACATGGCCTCGGAACACAGAAGACCGAAAGGTCGAGCATGAGTCGTATAGAAGATACGATCAACATGAAGATGTTCACCGATGTTGACTAGTCCGTCTCACGTGATGATCGGACACGGCCTAGTTGACTCGGATCATGTAATACTTAGATGACTAGAAGAGGGATGTTTATCTAAGTGGGAGTTCATTAAATAATTTGATTAAATGAACTTTATTATCATGAACTTAGTCTAAAATATTTACAATATGTCTTGTAGATCAAATGGCCAACGTAGTCCTCAACTTCAACGCGTTCCTAGAGAAAACCAAGCTGAAAGACGATGGCAGCAACTATACGGACTGGGTCCGGAACCTGAGGATCATCCTCATAGCTGCCAAGAAAGAATATGTCCTACGAGCACCGCTGGGTGACGCACCTATTCTCCCTGCAGAACAAGACGTTATGAACGCTTGGTAGTCACGCTGCGATGATTACTCCCTTGTTCAGTGCGGCATGCTTTACAGCTTAGAGCCGGGGCTCCAAAAGCGTTTTGAGAGACATGGAGCATATGAGATGTTCGAAGAGCTGAAAATGGTTTTCCAAGCTCATGCCCGGGTCGAGAGATATGAAGTCTCCGACAAATTCTTTAGCTGTAAGATGGAGGAAAATAGCTCTGTCAGTGAACACATACTCAAAATGTCTGGGTTGTACAACCGCTTGACTCAACTGGAAGTTAATCTCCCGGATGAAGCGGTCATTGACAGAATCATCCAGTCGCTTCCACCTAGCTACAAGAGCTTTGTGATGAACTACAATATGCAGGGGATGGTAAAGACCATTCCTGAGGTATATGCTATGCTGGGATCAGCAGAGGTAGAAATCAAGAAGGAGCATCAAGTGTTGATGGTGAATAAAACCACTAAGTTCAAGAAGGGCAAGGGTAAAAAGAACTTCAAGAAGGACGGCAAGGAAGTTGCCGCGCCCGGTAAGCAAGTTGCCGGGAAGAAGCCAAAGAATGGACCCAAGCCCGAGACTGAGTGCTTTTATTGCAAGGGAAGTGGTCACTGGAAGCGGAACTGCCCCAAGTACTTAGCGGACAAGAAGGCCGGCAAAACAAAAGGTATATGTGATATACATGTAATTGATGTGTACCTTACCAGTACTCGTAGTAGCTCTTGGGTATTTGATACCGGTGCAGTTGCTCACATTTGTAACTCAAAGCAGGAGCTGCGAAATAAACGGAGACTGGCGAAGGACGAGGTGACGATGCGCGTCGGGAATGGTTCCAAGGTCGATGTGATCGCCGTCGGCACGCTACCTCTACATTTACCTATGGGATTAGTTTTAAACCTCAATAATTGTTATTTAGTGCCAAGTTTGAGCATGAACATTGTATCTGGATCTCGTTTAATTCGAGATGGCTACTCATTTAAATCCGAGAATAATGGTTGTTCTATTTATATGAGAGATATGTTTTATGGTCATGCTCCGATGGTTAATGGTTTATTCTTAATGAATCTCGTACGTGATGATACACATATTCATAGTGTGAATACCAAAAGAGTTAAAGTTGATAACAATATTCCCACATATTTGTGGCACTGCCGCCTTGGTCACATATGTGTCAAACGCATGAAGAAGCTCCATGCAGATGGACTTTTAGAGTCTCTTGATTATGAATCATTTGACACGTGCGAACCATGCCTCATGGGTAAAATGACCAAGACTCCGTTCTCAGGAACAATGGAGCGAGCAACCAACTTATTGGAAATCATACATACCGATGTGTGCGGTCCAATGAGTGTTGAGGCTCGCGGTGGCTATCGTTATGTTCTCACCCTCACTGATGACTTGAGTAGATATGGGTATGTCTACTTAATGAAACACAAGTCTGAGACCTTTGAAAAGTTCAAGGAATTTCAGAGTGAGGTTGAAAATCAACGTGATAGAAAGATCAAGTTTCTACGATCAGATCGCGGAGGAGAATACTTGAGTCACGAATTTGGCACGCACTTAAGAAAATGTGGAATAGTTTCACAACTCACGCCGCCTGGAACACCTCAGCGTAATGGTGTGTCCGAACGTCGTAATCGCACTCTATTAGATATGGTGCGATCTATGATGTCTCTTACCGATTTGCCGCTATCTTTTTGGGGCTATGCGTTAGAGACTGCCGCATTCACTTTAAATAGGGCTCCGTCGAAATCCGTTGAGACGACACCGTATGAATTATGGTTTGGGAAGAAACCTAAGCTGTTGTTTCTAAAAGTTTGGGGATGTGATGCTTATGTCAAGAACCTTCAACCTGAAAATCTCGAACCCAAGTCGGAAAAATGCGTCTTCATAGGATACCCTAAAGAAACTGTTGGGTATACCTTCTACCTCAGATCCGAAGGCAAGATCTTTGTTGCCAAGAATGGATCCTTTCTAGAGAAAGAGTTTCTCTCGAAAGAAGTAAGTGGGAGGAAAGTAGAACTTGATGAAGTGTTACCTCTTGAACCGAGAAATGGTGAAACTCAAGAAAACGTTCCTGAGGTGCCTGCACCGACTAGAGAGGAAATTAATGATGATGATCAAGATACTTCTAATCAAGCTCCTACTGAAATTCGAAGGTCCACAAGGACACGTTCCGCACCAGAGTGGTACGGCAACCCTGTCTTGGAAATCATGTTGTTAGACAATGGTGAACCTTCGAACTATGAGGAAGCAATGGCGGGCCCGGATTCCGACAAATGGCTAGAAGCCATGAAATCCGAGATAGGATCCATGTATGAAAACGAAGTATGGACATTGACTGACTTGCCCGTTGAGCGGCGAGCCATAGAAAATAAATGAATCTTTAAGAAGAAGACAGACGCGGATGGTAATGTGACCGTCTATAAAGCTCGGCTTGTCGCTAAGGGTTATCGACAAGTTCAAGGAATTGACTACGATGAGACTTTCTCACCGGTAGCGAAGCTGAAGTCCGTCCGAATCATGTTAGCAATTGCCGCATTCTACGATTATGAAATATGGCAAATGGACGTCAAAACGGCATTCCTTAATGGTTTCCTTAAGGAAGAATTGTATATGATGCAGCCGGAAGGTTTTGTCGATCCTAAGAATGCTGACAAGGTGTGCAAGCTCCAACGCTTGATTTATGGGCTGGTGCAAGCATCTCGGAGTTGGAACATTCGCTTTGATGAGATGATCAAAGCGTTTGGGTTTACGCAGACTTATGGAGAAGCCTGCGTTTACAAGAAAGTGAGTGGGAGCTCTGTAGCATTTCTCATACTATATGTAGATGACATACTTTTGATGGGAAATGATATAGAACTCTTGGACAGCATTAAGGCCTACTTGAATAAGAGTTTTTCAATGAAGGACCTTGGAGAAGATGCTTATATATTAGGCATCAAGATCTATAGAGATAGATCAAGACGCCTCATAGGTCTTTCACAAAGCACATACCTTGATAAGATATTGAAGAAGTTCAATATGGATCAATCTAAGAAGGGGTTCTTACCTGTGTTACAAGGTGTGAAATTGAGCTCAGCTCAATGTCCGACCACGGCAGAAGATATAGAAGAGATGAGCGTCATCCCCTATGCCTCAGCCATAGGTTCTATTATGTATGTCATGCTGTGTACCAGACCTGATGTAAACCTTGCCGTAAGTTTGGTAGGAAGGTACCAAAGTAATCCCGGCAAGGAACACTGGACATCGGTCAAAAATATCCTGAAGTACCTGAAAAGGACTAAGGAAATGTTTCTCGTTTATGGAGGTGACGAAGAGCTCATCGTAAAGGGTTACGTCGACGCTAGCTTCGACACAGATCTGGATGACTCTAAGTCACAAACCGGATACGTGTATATTTTGAATTGTGGGGCAGTAAGCTGGTGCAGTTGCAAGCAGAGCGTTGTGGCGGGATCTACATGTGAAGCGGAGTACATGGCAGCCTCGGAGGCAGCACATGAAGCAATTTGGGTGAAGGAGTTCATCACCGACCTCGGAGTCATACCCAATGCGTCGGGGCCAATCAAACTCTTCTGTGACAACACTGGAGCTATTGCACTTGCCAAGGAGCCCAGGTTTCACAAGAAGACCAGGCACATCAAGCGTCGCTTCAACTCCATTCGTGAAAATGTTCAAGATGGAGACATAGAAATTTGTAAAGTACACACGGATCTGAATGTCGCAGATCCGTTGACTAAACCTCTCCCTAAGGCAAAACATGATCAGCACCAGAACTCTATAGGTGTTCGATTCATCACAATGTAACTAGATTATTGACTCTAGTGCAAGTGGGAGACTGTTGGAAATATGCCCTAGAGGCAATAATAAAAGCATTATTATTATATTTCCTTATTCATGATAATTGTCTTTATTCGTGCTATAATTGTGTTATCCGGAAATCGTAATACATGTGTGAATAACAGACAACAACATGTCCCTAGTAAGCCTCTAGTTGACTAGCTCGTTGATCGATAGATAGTCATGGTTTCCTGGATCTCATTGATGACGAGATCACATCATTATGAGAATGATGTGATGGACGAGACCCAATCCTAAACATAGCATAAGATCGCATAGTTCGTTTGCTAGAGTTTTCCAATGTCAGGTATCCTTTCCTTAGACCATGAGATCGTGTAACTCCTGGATACCGTAGGAGTGCTTTGGGTGTGCCAAACGTCACAACGTAACTGGGTGACTATAAAGGTATACTACGGGTATCTCTGAAAGTGTCTGTTGGGTTGACACGGATCGAGACTGGGATTTGTCACTCCGCTTGACGGAGAGGTATCACCAGGCCCTCTCGGTAATGCATCATCATAATGAGCTCAAATGTGATCAAAGTGTTTGATCACGGGATCATGCATTACGGTACGAGAAAAGTGACTTGCCGGTAACTAGATTGAACGAGGTATTGGGATACCGACGATCGAATCTCGGGCAAGTAAAATACCGATTGACAAAGGGAATCGTATACGGGATTAATTGAATCCTCGACATCGTGGTTCATCCGATGAGATCATCGTGGAGCATGTGGGAGCCAACATGGGTATCCAGATCCCGCTGTTGGTTATTGCCCGAGAGCCGTCTCGGTCATGTCTGCATGTCTCCCGAACCCGTAGGGTCTACACACTTAAGGTTCGGTGACGCTAGGGTTGTGAAGATATGTATATGCAGTAACCCGAATGTTGTTCAGAGTCCCGGATGAGATCCCGGACGTCACGAGGAGTTTCGGAATGGTCCGGAGGTAAATAATTATATATAGAAAGTGTTGTTTTGGCCATCGGGACAAGTTTCGGGGTTATCGGTATTGTACCGGGACCACCGGAGGGTCCCGGGGGGTCCACCGGGTGGGGCCACCTGCCTCGGGGGGCCACATGGGCTCTAGGGGGTGCGCCTTGGCCTGCATGGGCCAAGGGGAACCAGCCCCTAGAGGCCCATGCGCCTAAAAGGGGGAAACCCTAAAGAGGGGGGCGCCCCCTTGCTTGGGGGGCAAGCCCCACCCTTGGCCGCCGCCCCCCTAGGAGATTGCATCTCCTAGGGCCGGCGCCCCCCCTTAGGGGGCTATATAAAGGGGGGAGGGGAAGGGGGCAGCGCACCCTTGCTCCTGGCGCCTCCCTCTCCCTCTCCAACACCTCCTCCTCCTCCGTAGAGCTCGGCGAAGCCCTGTCGGAGTACTGCAGCTCCACCATCACCACGCCGTCGTGCTGCTGCTGGAGCCTTCTTCCCCAACCTCTCCTTTGCCTTGCTGGATCAAGAAGAAGGAGACGTTACGCTGACCGTACGTGTGTTGAACGCGGAGGTGCCGTCCTTTCGGTGCTAGGATCTCCGGTGATTTGGATCACGTCGTGTACGACTACCTCATCCCCGTTCATTTGAACGCTTCCGCTTGCGATCTACAAAGTGGTATGTAGATGCAATCTCTCTCCCATGACTCGTTGCTAGATGAACTCATAGATGGATCTTGGTGAAACCGTAGGAAAAATTTTAATTTTCTGCAACGTTCCCCAACAGAAGAAGCTCAATATGGATCAGTCCAAGAAGGGGTTCTTGCCTGTGTTGCAAGGTGTGAAATTGAGCTCAACTCAATGCCCGACCACGGCAGAAGATAGAGAAAAGATGAGTGTCATCCCCTATGCCTCGGCTATAGAGTCCATTATGTATGCCATGTTGTGTACCAGACCTGATGTAAACCTTGCCGTAAGTTTGGTAGGAAGGTACCAAAGTAATCCCGGCATGGAACACTGGACAGCGGTCAAGAACATCCTGAAGTACCTGAAAACGACTAAGGACATGTTTCTCGTTTATGGAGGTGACGAAGAGCTCGTAAAGGGTTACGTCGATGCTAGCTTCGACACAGATCTGGATGACTCTAAGTCACAAACCGGATACGTGTATATTTTGAATGGTGGGCCAGTCAGCTGGTGCAGTTGCAAGCAAAGCGTCGTGGCGGGATCTACATGTGAAGCGGAGTAAATGGCAGCCTCGGAGGCAGCGCATGAAGCAATATGGATGAAGAAGTTCATCACCGACCTAGGAGTCATACCCAATGCGTCGGGGCCGATCACTCTCTTTTGTGACAACACTAGAGCTATTGCCCTTACTAAGGAGGCCAGGTTTCACAAGAAGACCAGGCACATTAAGCGTCGCTTCAACTCCATTCGTGAAAATGTTCCAGATAGAGACATAGATATTTGCAAAGTACATACGGATCTGAATGTCACAGATCTATTGACTAAACCTCTTCCGCGAGCAAAACATGATCAACACCAGAACTCTATGGGTGTTCGATTCATCACAATGTAACTAGATTATTGACTCTAGTGCAAGTGGGAGACTGTTGGAAATATGCCCTAGAGGCAATAATAATTTATTATTATATTTCCTTGTTCATGATAATTGTCTATTATTCATGCTATAATTGTGTTATCCGGAAATCGTAATACATGTGTGAATACATAGACCACAAACAAGTCCCTAGTGAGCCTCTAGTTGACTAGCTCATTGATCAACATATAGTCATGGTTTCCTGACTATGGGCATTAGATGTCATTGATAACGGGATCACATCATTAGGAGAATGATGTGATGGACAAGACCCAATCCTAAGCATAGCACAAGATCATGTAGTTCGTCTGCTAGAGCTTTTCCAATGTCAAGTATCATTTCCTTAGACCATGAGATTGTGCAACTCCCGGATACCGTAGGAGTGCTTTGGGTGTGCCAAATGTCACAACGTAACTGGGTGACTATAAAGGTATACTACAGGTATCTCCGAAAGTGTCTGTTGGGTTGACACGAATCAAGACTAGGATTTGTCACTCCGTATGAAGGAGAGGTATCTCTGGGCCCACTCGGTAATGCATCATCATAATGAGCTCAATGTGACCAAGTGGTTGATCACGGGATCATGCATCACAGTACGAGTAAAGAGACTTGCCGGTAACGAGATTGAACGAGGTATCGGGATACCGACGATCGAATCTCGGGTAAGTATCATACCGATAAACAAAGGGAATTGAATATGGGATTGATTGAATCCTCGACATTGTGGTTCATCCGATGAGATCATCATGGAACATGTGGGAGCCAACATGGGTATCCAGATCCCGCTGTTGGTTATTGACCGGAGAGTCGTCTCGGTCATGTCTGCGTGTCTCCCGAACCCGTAGGGTCTACACACTTAAGGTTCTGTAACGCTAGGGTTGTAGAGATATTAGTATGCGGTAACCCGAAAGTTTTTCGGAGTCCCTGATGAGATCCCGGGCGTCACGAGGAGTTCCGGATTGGTCCGGAGGTAAAGATTTATATATAGGAAGTCCAGTTTCGGCCATCGGGAAAGTTTTGGGGGTCATCGGTATTGTACCGGGACCACCAGAAGGGTCCCGGGGGTCCATCGGGTGGGGCCACCTATTCCCGAGGGGCCCATGGGCTGAAGTGGGAGGGGAACCAGCCCCTGGTGGGCTGGTGCGCCCCCCATGGCCCCCCATGCGCCTAGGGTTGGAAACCCTAGGGGTGGGGGGCGCCCCACCTGACTTGGGGGGCAAGTCCCCCCCCTTGGCCGCCCCCCCTTGGAGATGGGATCTCCTAGGGCCGGCGCCCCCCCTAGGGGCCCTATATATAGTGGGAGGGAGGGAGGGCAGCCGGACCCAAGTCCCTGGCTCCTCCCTCTTCCCTCGTAACACCTCTCCCTCTCGTTGGAGCTTGGCGAAGCCCTGCCGAGATCACCGCTGTTTCCACCACCACGCCGTCGTGCTGCCGGATTTCCATCAACCTCTCCCTTCCCCTTGCTGGATCAAGAAGGAGGAGACGTCTTCCCCAAACGTACGTGTGTTGAACGCGGAGGTGCCGTCCGTTCGGCACTAGGATCTTCGGTGATTTGGATCACGACGAGTACGACTCCCTAAACCCCGTTCCCTTGAATTCTTACGCTCGCGATCTACAAGGGTATGTAGATGCACTCCTCTCTCTCGTTGCTAGTTGACTCCATAGATTGATCTTTTGAAGCGTAGAAATTTTTTATTTTCTGCAACGTTCCCCTACAGATACAAGCAAGGCAACGATCTCCTCCACCACCCTCGACGATCCATGCCGCTATAGCCCAGCTCGCGGATGCAGAAGCTCCAAGCCAACGCGTCGTTCAGCAACGCGCTGCTCCAACCCAGCTCGTCGAGGAGCGGCTAGTTTCTCTAGGCCCGCACACGGGGGAGCACGGCGGCACGACATGGCTGCCATGGGCGCCGTCGTGTCGTACCGCTGCTCCCGTGCCCAGAACCGCGCCATCCGCTGTCAACGTGCGTGTAACCGTACCCTGCCAGCAGAGAAAGAAGCCGGCTTCGCGAAGATGTACGAAACGATGGCCAACACATCTGACGGAGAAAGAGAGTCATCATCGAGGAGAAGTAGAACACAGGAGGCTGCCACTGCTTGGTTCCCATGAAGGCCACCATCGAGGCAACGCCGGCATACACAACGGTGTCTTGCCCGGTCGCAGGCCATCGTCGTCCCCTTCCCGTGCGGCTGAAGCATATCGCGGGGATTCCACTCCGATGAGCGGCGCTGTCGAACATGGGGAAGCGAGCAGACTTTTGCGTTGAAGCATATACCTCTGGGGCTCACGGCAATTCAACAGGCGGGCTTCCAGACATGGGAAGGCAATAGAGATCTGTCGCGGCTGACCGTATAATAGTCAAGGTTATTTGTGTCTTGCGCATGGATATCTGCCGACGCCGGCCGTAGACTAGTTTTATCTTAGTCCAGTATAGTTTTTAGTTAAAAATATTCAAAATATAATGAATGTCATCCGATTTATATAAAATCTGCCGTGCTTGTATACATTTTGTCGGGTTGATTCAAAAAGTCTTTAAAATGTATGCGGGCAACATTGGATAACTACCCCCACAACCGTGTCCACAGTTTGTATGAAATCCGTCATGTTTGCATAAATTTTGTTCGGTTGGTCTAAAAGATTGTTAAAATGTATACGGACGGCGTTAAATGAGTGCTTTTGCATCCGTGTCTGCGGACAGATGCGAGTGGGATTTTGCGGGTCGCCCTCGGAGATGTCCTTAAGCCCATGATTTGCATAGTTTGAAGAGAGCCATGCGTGTAAGAAATGATCGGCGTGCCAGTCGCTCAGCTAAATCTTGACGATAAATGACAACTTCGAGATCGAGAGCAAACAACAGCATGCACCCAAAAGTCTAAGAGTACATTACGCAACAGTGGGACATGACACTGCCCGGCGGTGACGTCACCGGCCGTGCTTGACTTTGGCAGGCTTGGCGCCGTCCGGCACCTCCAGCCGCAGCTCCTCGACCAGCTTGTCGAGGTTCTCGTACGCCGACCCGCCGGGCGCCGTGGCCGCCTCGGCCCGAGCCTTCCACTCGGCGGCGCGGCGCCTCATCTCCTCGCCCCTCTCGCCACCGCCCATGAGCTCCTCGATGTGCGCCGCGACCTGGTCTCGCCGCAGCTGCTCGTCCAGGCGCAGCCCGACGCCCCACTCCCCGCACACGTACCGGCTGTTGATGTACTGGTCCGCGAACCCCGGCGCGCAGATCATCGGCACGCCGGCCCAGATGCTCTCCGTCGTCGAGTTCCACCCGCTGTGCGTCAGGAAGCCCCCCACGGCGCGGTGCCTCAGCACCTGCTCCTGCGCGCACCACTCGGCGATGAAGCACCGCCCCTTGGTCTCCGCGAGGAAGTCGGCGGGCAGGGCTTCCATGCCGCGGTCGCCGGCGACGAGGCCGGGGCGCACGACCCAGAGGAACGGGCGGTTGCTGGCCGCGAGGCCCCACGCGAACTCCGCCAGCTGGTCCAGCGACAGCACCGCCAGGCTCCCGAAGCTGACGTACAGCACCGACCCCGCCACCGGCTGCGCGTCCAGCCACGCCATGCACGCCGCGTCCTCCTCCCACAGGCTCAGCCCGGACGCGCCGTGGTCGACGCGGCGGTGCATGGCGGCCGCGAGCGGCCCGATGGTGTACACGCGCGGGAACTCGTCCCGGAGCGCGCCCAGGACGTCTGACTCGAGCTCGTCGAACGTGTTGAGGATGAGGCCCTGCGCCCTGGCGCAGCTGTTGGCCTCCTCCTCCTCCACGCGCAGGCCGAATCCGTTCGGCTCCACCGTCCGGACGAAGCTGGAGATGTCGCCGAGCCGCACCGTCGGCATCCCGGCGATCCAGTCGATCGGCGTGTCCAGGTACCCGTTGGTCAAGTAGCTCTCATCTGCAGAGCCCAGAAACAGACACGGATTGAACATTTGCATCGATCCATATACTGATATACACCAGTGCGACACGTGCAGCATCCATGTGCGCTCATGCAACGATCATCAAGCTTGGACGCGCGCCGAGGGCGATCGTTGAAACACGAAGTACCTTTGAGCGGCGTGTAGCCTCGCTGTGTGAGCTGGCGCAGCCGGAGCGTGCAGACGAAGCCGACGGCGCTGGTGCCCCAGATGACGAACGACGGCACGCGGAGCTCCTCCGCGACGCCCAGCACGAAGCTGGCGAGGCCGCTGAGCACGACGCATGTGACGGGCGGCACGCCCTCTTGCTCCCCGAGCCGGCGCGCCAGGTCCACCAGCGGCGGGCCGCAGCTCCTCCGCAGCGACAGGTAGAGCCTCACCGTCTTGTCGGGGGCGGCGCGGTCCGCGTCGTCCAGCCCGTCGGGGACGGACTCGAACCGGAACCCGTCCCGGCCGGCGAGCCGCGCGCCGCCCGTCCGCAGCAGCCGCTCGTGGTTGTGCTCGGTGTTGACGAAGGTGACGTGCACCCCGCGCGAGTGCAGCAGCTCCGCCAGCTTCAGCGTCGGGTTGATGTGGCCCGAGCAAGGGAACGGGAACATCATCGCGTGCGCCCTCTTCTCCTCCGCCATGGTCGCTCCCATCGGTGTGCCCTGCCTCTGGCACCACGTACTAGCTCTAGCTCCTGCTCACTCGATCGCACTTCCCACACACCCTGCCCGGCGACGTAGCACTACAAGTACAAACACGTCCTCCAAATGGGCGCGCTGTGACGGGCTAGCTAAATAGGCGGGCTAGCTGGTCGTCGTCGTCGTCGCGGCTTTCGAAGCGGATATGTGTGTGATGTTACCTTGGATTTGGTCACGGCGCATATATTCACGGTCTGCCGGACAAGATCGCGTCCCCCGGAACAAAATCTCCCCGGCTCCTGGTGGGAAGATCTCCCGCGCGCGCCACACGTGACCAGGCAAAGCCGGTCGGGATTGCTCTCCTCCTCTCACCCTCCTCGCTGTCGAGCTCGAGCTGACCGACGACGAGTAGCTACACAAGTATACTCTGACAGAGAAACTGATAAGTAGAAAAACAAAAGCAAAACCAATACAGCTACATGGCGTAGAGTCGTATCCACTATCCAGTATCCTTTGGAGCCCTGGACACGTGATCCGCTCTGACGGCCGGCTTGGCGCGGCGTGGCTGGCCGCGGAATATCAAAACGTTTTCACCATCCCGTTTCCTCCCGCCCCAGAGATTCACCGGATCCAGGTAGCCCAATCGCCTCGCTGACACGGCCGCCGCGATCGAGGCGTGAGATATGTTTACGGCAGCCGGAGCCGGAGCTTTCCGGGGTGCAGGAAACGATGACCGCGACCATTGTTTTCCCATTTTCATATGACTTGATTGAAGCTTTTGTCTATTCTTCCGAGCATCGGGACGATAGGGCCGCGGGGAAAAGGGCCATGCCGGGAGAGCAGCGTTTCGGTGCCCGGGTGCATCTGCATCCGGTCAAAAAAATTCGTAAAAAATTCAGAAAAAATCAAAAAAATCCAAAAAAATTTAGGGTGGTAGCAAATTTGATGCGTGAGGTACGCTCCAATTTTTAAAACATTTGGACTTCTGTGCAGCTCTCAGAAAAAAGACAAATCAGACCAGAATAATACGTGAACAGTATACATTTTTACAGACCTCCGATTTGTCCTTTTTGCTGAGAGCTGCACAGAAGTTCAAATGTTTTGAAAATTAAAGCGTACCTCACGCATCAAATTGTCTACCACCCTAATTTCTTTTGGAATTTTTTAATTTTTCTAGTATTTATTTTAATTTTTTTCGTGAGCGCAGGTGCAGATGAGCTCGGGCTCAGATTCGAATTTTCCCCATGCCGGGGGCTTTTATATGGGAGCTGCGGCATGGGATGGCGATCACCGCAATTGAGAAGCCCCAGGAAATCTTTCGGGGATCGGATGTGTTGTTCGCTTCTGGGATTGCAGGGCGTTCTTGTTTTCGTTCCCATCCGTTGCTGATGAGTGCGCGGCGCGATCAATCATGGATGCTCCTCCTCTTACATGGTCTATAGTCTAGTAAAGGCACATCACTGTATTGTCATTGTATATCCGTGGAAAGACTGAAAGCTGTCTTTCTAGGATGGCGCCGGGAACCTTCGAAAGTCATGAGATCGGATCGCCCTATTATGTCTAGTTGGGATAGGGAAATTAGAAAAATGTGGCAATCTGTTTTCCTTTTCCGCTCCCCTAGGGCTCATTCGGTTTGGAGGAAATTAAAACATAAGAATTAGGAGCAGTATAGGAATTTAACAGGATGACACTTGTCATCCTAAGAAATGGACTTGCCTTGTTCCTACGCGCAAAATGAGCTTTGAGTGAATGTGTAGTTTCCTCCAAAAACAGAAAAGGTGTAATATTCCTATGAAATTCCTGTACGCATTCCCTACAAAACGAATGCATATGAAGGAAATTTTCCTCCAAACTCCTTGTTTCTATGTTTTTCCTATGAAAATCCTCCTAACCGAATGAGGTCCTAGAGTTAATTGCATGGAACTAGCACATTTCGGCACGTCGTAACGAATTGGTATCACTAGTCACATTTTTTACAAGTCAATACCAACTCCCAGTCTAAGTGTTGCAAAATGGTCAGACACCTGTATAAGCACGTATTGACTGTGTATCTGATCGAGCGCCCCCACCTATCAGGTGACACACTGGCCAACCCGCGCACGCCGCTTCGCTGACTAGGACGAAACCAGCTCAATCGTTCTTGGCTCGGTCGAACCGGTTCTAACATGACGAACCCTAGCTCTCACTCCCCCTCTCTCCCCCCTCACAGCGCGGCTGAGGGAGTCCTGGATTAGGGGGTGTCCGGATAGCCGGACTATACCTTCAGCCGGACTCCTGGACTATGACGATACAAGATTGAAGACTTCGTCCCGTGTCCGGAAGGGACTTTCCTTGGCGTGGAAGGCAAGCTTGGCGATGCGGATATTTAGATCTCCTACCATTGTAACCGACTTTGTGTAACCCTAACCCTCTTCGGTGTCTATATAAACCGGAGGGCTTTAGTCCGTAGGACAACATACAACAATCATACCATAGGCTAGCTTCTAGGGTTTAGCCTCCTCGATCTCATGGTAGATCTACTTTTGTACTACCCATATCATCAATATTAATCAAGCAGGACGTAGGGTTTTACCTCCATCAAGAGGGCCCGAACCTGGGTAAAACATCGTGTCCCTTGTCTCCTGTTACCATCCGCCTAGACGCACAGTTCGGGACCCCTTATCTGAGATCCGCCGGTTTTGCCACCGACATTGATGCTTTCATTGAGAGTTCCTCTGTGTCGTCGCTTTTAGGCCCGATGGCTCCTCCGATAATCAATAGCGATGCAGTCCAGGGTGAGACTTTTCTCCCCGGACAGATCTTCGTCTTCGGCGGCTTCGCACTGCGGGCCAATTCGCTTGGCCATCTAGAGCAGATCGAAAGCTACGCCCCTGGCCATCAGGTCAGATTTGGAAGTTTAAACTACACGGCTGACGTCCGCGGAGACTTGATCTTCGACGGATTCGAGCCACGGCCGAGCGCGCCGCATTGTCACGATGGGCATGATCTAGCTCTTCCACCGAACAGTGCGCTGGAGGCCGCACACGCATCGGTTCCGACCCTCGATTCAGAACCAACTGCGCCGATCGAGGACGAGTGGTTGGACGCCGCCTCGGGGGCTGCAATCCCAACGGCGATCAAGCCGAACACCAGCCCCGCACTCCGCAAGGCCCGTGACTCCGTGGGGCCGGACTCCTCTCCGGACTCCGAGCCCTCCGCGCCCCTGCCGATCGAATCCGATTGGGCGCCGATCATGGAGTTTACCGCCGCGGACATCTTTCAGCACTCGCCCTTTGGTGATATTCTGAAGTCATTAAAGTCTCTCTCTTTATCAGGAGAGCCCTGGCCGAACTGCGGTCAGCAAGGTTGGGATACGGACGACGAAGAAATTCAAAGCCCACCCACCACCCACTTTGTAGCCACTGTCGATGATTTAACCGACATGCTCGACTTCGACTCCGAAGACATCGACGGTATGGACGCCGATGTAGGAGACGATCAAGAACCAGCACCCATATGGCACTGGAAAGCCACCTCGTCGTATGACATATACATGGTGGATACCCCAAAAGAAGGAGATGGCGATGGAACAGCGGGGGATGACCCCTCCAAGAAACAGCCTAAGCGCCGGCGTCAGCGGCGCCGCTCTAAATCCCGCCAAAGCAAAGACGGTGATTCCGGCACAGGAGATAATAATACTCCGGATAGCGCCGAAGAACACCCCCTCCAGCAAGATTCAGCGCAGGAGGATGGAGAAGCCAGCCCTCACGAGAGAGCGGCAGACAGAGAGGTCGAGGATGATAATTATATGCCTCCCTCCGAAGACGAGGCAAGCCTCGACGACGATGAATTCGTTGTGCCAGAGGATCCCGTCGAACAAGAGCGTTTCAAACGCAGGCTTATGACCACGGCAAGCAGCCTCAAGAAAAAATAGCAACAACTTAGAGTTGATCAAGATTTGCTAGCCGACAGATGGACTGAAGTCCTTGCGGCCGAAGAGTATGAACTCGAACGCCCCTCCAAGAGCTACCCAAACCACAGGCTGCTACCCCAATTAGACGAGGAAGCACCTAAACTTACATCACCAGCGCATGATACGGTCGATCGGCCACCTCGCGGCCGCGACAGAGAGGCTTCTCGGCCCTTCTCTCAAGCCGCACCCCGGTGCCGCTCAAAACATTTTAAGGCACGGGAAAATGCGCCAGACCTGCGAGACATATTGGAGGACAAGGAAAAGCAAACAAGATCGATCTATGGATCGCGCGGGCGTCCCACGGCACGTGACGGTGATCGTCACTCCGGATATAATAAATCCGGCCGGGCCGAACACAATAGACAAAGCTCGTTTGAGCTACGTCGTGATATAGCCCAATACAGAGGCGCCGCACACCCCCTATGCTTCACATATGAAGTAATGGATCATCAAATCCCTGAGGGTTTCAAACCCGTGAACATCGAATCATACGATGGCACAATAGATCCCGCGGTGTGGATCGAGGATTATCTCCTTCATATCCACATGGCCCACGGTGACGATCTACCCGACATCAAATACCTCCCACTCAAACTTAAGGGACCAGCTCGGCATTGGCTTAACAGCTTGCCAGCAGAATCAATCGGTTGTTGGGAGGACCTGGAAGCCGCATTCCTCAACAATTTCCAGGGCACCTATGTGCGACCACCAGACGCCGATGACCTAAGCCACATAATTCAACAGCCAGAGGAATCGGCCAGGCAATTCTGGACACGATTCCTAACAAAGAAAAACCAAATAGTCGACTGTCCGGACGCTGAGGCCCTAGCAACCTTCAAGCATAATATCCGCGACGAGTGGCTTGCCTGGCACCTTGGACAGGAAAAGCGGAAATCCATGGCAGCACTCACGACGCTCATGACCCGCTTTTGCGCGGGAGAAGACAGCTGGCTAGCTCGTAGCAATAACTTGACCAAGAACCTTGGTAATTCGGACACCAAGGACAACAGTGGCAGGTCATGTTGGAACAAGCAAAAGCGCCGCGTTAACAGCGACAACAACGAGGATATGGCAGTCAATGCCGGATTCAGAGGCTATAAATCCGGTCAGCGGAAAAAACCATTCAAAAGAAATACTCAGGGCCCGTCCAGTTTGGACCGAATACTCGACCGCTTGTGCCAGATACATGGCACCCCCGAAAGCCAGCCAATCACACCAACAGGGATTGTTGGGTGTTCAAGCAGGCAGGCAAGTTCAACGCCAAAAATAGAGACAAGGGGCTGCGTAGCGATGACGAGGAGGAGCCCTGGCCGCCGAACAACAGTGGACAGAAGGGTTTTCTCTCACAAGTGCGGACGGTGAACATGATATACGCAACCCACATCCCCAAGAGGGAGCGGAAGCGTGCGTTAAGGGACGTATATGCGATGGAGCCAGTCGCCCCAAAGTTCAACCCATGGTCCTCCTGCCCGATCACCTTCGATCGAAGGGACCACCCCACTAGCATCCGTCATGGCGGATTCGCCGCATTGGTTCTAGACCCAATTATTGATGGATTTCATCTCACAAGAGTCCTTATGGACGGCGGCAGCAACCTGAACCTGCTTTACCAGGATATAGTGCGGAAAATGGGCATAGATCCCTCGAGGATTAAGCCCACCAAAACGACCTTTAAAGGCGTCATACCAGGTGTAGAGGCCAACTGTACAGGCTCAGTCACACTTGAAGTGGTCTTCGGATCTCCGAATAATTTCCAAAGCGAGAAGTTAATCTTCGACATAGTCCCGTTCCGCAGTGGCTATCACGCACTGCTCGGGCGAACCGCATTTGCAAAGTTCAATGCGGTGCCGCACTATGCATACTTTAAGCTCAAGATGCCAGGCCCTCGAGGAGTAATCACGGTCAATGGAAACACCGAACGCTCCCTCCGAACGGAGGAGCACACAGCGGCCCTCGCAGCAGAATTACAAAGCAGCCTCTCAAGGCAGCTCTCCAGTCCGGCCGTTAAACGTCCGGACACTGTCAAGCGCGCCCGGAGTAACCTACAACAAGACCACCTGGCACGTTCCGAGCAGGCGTAGCAACGCGGCCCCAACCCCAGCCCTCGCGAAATAGCGAAACCAGTGCTTCGCGTACATAACTACGCTCTTGAAATATCGTGGGCACAGGGGGAGGGGCACCATCACGGCACGCCCGAAACACAGCTTAAACCGCACTAGGGGCTGCCGATTTCTTTATTTTTTCTTACTTTCAGGACTCCATACTTCGGAAGACCTGTTCGGCAATCCAACTGCCGCACAAACGATGTAAGAACCAGGGAAGCAGAAAAGCTACGCCACATTATAGAACTCCCAGGTGGTCTCTATCACGAGCAGTATACCTGTTTTGCATACTATTCTGCAGCCTGCCCCTGGAAAGGACATGTTAAATAGTACCGCTTTTGCTTATCGCACTATTTTTATCGTTCTGCTTCGATTGCAGCCTTTCTATAAACAATGCATAGCTTTTGTCTACTTTTGCATTACTGTTTTTTACAAATATATGTTCATTAACGACATGTTGCATCCATACACTTTGGTACGGTCAATACACCAGGGGCTTCAGTACCCCCCTCCCCAATATGGTGTGAGAAGTCCGAACACTTTAACAAGTACGGCACCCCGAACTTATAGCATTGTATGCATCGGCTCCGAATCATGTCTTGGGTCAATAGTTGGGTTTGCCCGGCTCCTATGTTTTGGTGCCTTACGTTCCGTTGTATCGGCTAAGGTAGCACTAGGAGAACTACTGCGATTGTGCCCCAGTTGAGCTGGGCGGAGCACCTCAGTAGAGAAAGCTAAAACTGACTGTCATGAAGAAGCGAGAGACTGGTCGCTGTTCGAGAGGTTTTTCGAGTCCCTAAAGACTTATGCCGCTTAGAGCGAGGAGTCGACTTTTTCCGGCCAAAGGTGTGGATAGCGCCTCGAACTCGGTCTTCCGAATACTAGGGGCTTCGCCGAAATTTAAAATTATAGAATTCTATGGCTAAGTGAGAGTGTTCAAGCATTATAGTCCGATTGCCTTGTTCGTTGTGCTGAGCGCCTCCCTCGAAGGACCCAAACATGGGAAAAAGAGCGCTCGGGTTTATCCCGAACACCCCAGCACTAGTGGCACGGGGGCAGAAGCCGACGACTGGCCATCTCTCAATTTTGATAAACAGCCGCACAAAAAGTAATATTTTAAATTAAAAAAGCATTGCTTAGCGCATATGAACAAGTTTTCAGCGCACAGGACAATACGAGCGAGTTTACTCAAAAATTACATCCCTGGAACATTCATCCGCCATAAGGCGGGCACCCTTCAAAACGTCCTTATAATAGTTCTCGGGCTTGCGATGCTCTTTCCCCGACGGTGTCCCGTCCTTCACAAGCTTCTCACCATCCAGCTTGCCCCAGTGCACCTTAGCGCGGGCAAGGGCCCTACGGGCACCTTCGATGCAAACGGAGCACTTGATGACCTCGAGCCTTGGACAGGCCTCCACCAGCCGCCGCACCAGCCCGAAGTAGCTCCCGGGCAAAGCCTCTCCAGGCCACAGCCGAACTATGAGGCCCTTCATGGCCTGTTCGGCTACCTTGTGGAGCTCGACCAGCTGCTTCAGCTGGTCGCTCAGGGGCACAGGGTGTCCGGCCTCAGCATACTGAGACCAGAGCACCTTCTCCGTCGAGCTGCCCTCTTCGGCTCGGTAGAATGCGGCGGCATCGGACACGCTACGGGGAAGATCTATGAATGCTCCTGGAGAGCTCCGGATTCGGGTAAGTAACAAGAAGCTCACTTTTACATGTTTGCTTTGCATAAAGAATGCCATACCCGCCGCTATCTTTTTCACCGCATCCAACTCCTGGAGGGCCTTCTTGGATTCAGCCTTGGCAGACTTGGCATTTTCAATAGTTGTCGCGAGCTCGGACGCTCGCGTCTTTGAGTCAAGCTCCAAACTCTCATGTTTTTTCATGAGAGCCTAGAGCTCTTGCCGTACCTCGCCAACCTGGGCTTCATACCTCTTCCGCTCGGAGCGCTTCGTGGCCGCTCTCTTATCGGCCTTGGCCAACGCTTGCTTGAGGGTCGCCACCTCAGTTGTGGCACCTACATAGCCATGTTAATCCTGTCATATTTTTTGCAATTGCGCTTTTATATTTTTGTTTCTTCTATAAGGTATCTTTTACCTTCTTTCTCCTCGAGCTGCCTCTTGGCAAGGCCGAGCTCTTGCTCGGACCGCTCGAGGCCCTGCTTTAGTGTGCCCACCTCCGCAGTCAGTGCGGCGGTCGCCAGCAGCAAAGCCTGCATACGCATATTGACTCTTTTTTTGTTAGACTCCTGCGGATTTTATTAGATCCTCTATTCGGTTTTTCTTTCCGAACGCCAAACAGAGCATCAGGGGCTACTGTCTATGTGGTAATATTTTTACATACTCTGTACTTACCTCGAAGCCTGTTAGAAGGCTGGCACAGGCTTCATTCAGTCCGCTCTTGGCGGACTGAACCTTCTGGATCACCGCACTCATAATAGTGCGGTGCTCCTCATCGATGGAGGCGCCGTTAAGCACCTCCAGCAGATTGTCCGGTGCCTCCGATTGGACGGGGGCCGTCGGCTCAGTAGGCTTGCTCCTCTTGGGAGGAGTTCGCCTACCGCGGTCCGGAACCGCTGACGATTCTGGCGCGGTGTCCGGCTCAAAGCCGGACTTGGAGCCCTAGGGGTTTTTATCCCCTTCATTCCTGGAGTCCGGGAGGCCTTGTGGTGCCTCCAGGACCACCTCCTCCTGGCTTGGAACCTGTTGGGACAACACTTCGGCGTCGTCCGTAGGGCGGGGGAGGTAGCCGTCGGAAGTGAATTCACATCCGACGAATCCAGGGAGCCACTCGACGACTCGTCGAGCCCGGCCTGGGGCGGACTGCATGATCATATTCGACATAAGGAAAGGTTGTGCCATAAAAGAGTACTATAAGTTACTCCGGCATCCGAATAACTTACGATCTCGCCGGGCGCTTGGCCCTGTGTGGCCACTCCTCTTCGCCGTCGGCGGCGTAGGCGGAGTAGTCCGGAGGAGGGGTCCTTCCCTCCCTGGACCCCTCGGCCTCCCCTGTTGGGGCGGCCTTTCTCTTCTTTCCTCCCCCCGCTGGAGGGGGAGAGGGTTCTTCTTCCTCCTCCTCGTTTTCACGGGAGGAGCTCATCTCGGATTCGTCGGATGATGAATCCGACACCTCCGGGCGCCGGGAAGTCTTTCGAGTCCCTGTGGCCTTCTTCTTGGCCTTCTTCTCCGGCACCACATAAGGTGCCGGAGCCAGCAGCTTCGCTAGGTGAGCGTCGGCTGGGTCTTCGGGCAAAGGGGCCGGACAGTCGATCTGTCCGGACTTCGCCTGCCAATCCTGTTAAAGGAAAGGGAGATTAGATCCCACGTAGAGTCAAACTATGGAAAACTAAACATCCTGTAAAAGGTAAAAATAGCTAACCGCACTAGCGTGACGCTGCGTGCTGAATCCACGGTCCTCGGAAGCGGATGCGGGAGCCTCGGCGCCTTTGAATAGCACCTTCCAGGCGTCTTCATACGTTGTGTCGAAGAGCCTGTTCAGGGTTTGGTGTTGTGCCGGGTCGAACTCCCACAGATTAAAAGCCCGTTGTTGACACGGGAGGATCTGGCGGATGAGCATAACCTGGACTACGTTGACAAGCTTGAGCTGCTTGTTCACCAGGGTTTGGATGCATTTTGCAGTCCGGTTACCTCTCCTTTATTGCCCCATGATAGGCCCGTCTCTTTCCAAGACGTGAGCCGCGTAGGGGGTCCGGACCGGAACTCGGGGGCTGTGACCCATTCGGGGTCGCGTGGCTCGGTGATGTAAAACCACCCCGATTGCCACCCCTTCAGGGTCTCCACAAAGGAGCCCTCGAGCCATAGGACGTTGGCTATCTTGCCCGCCATGGCACCTCCGCACTCCGCCTGGTTGCCGCGCACCACCTTGGGCTTGACGTTGAAAGTCTTGAGCCATAGGCCGAAATGGGGGCGGATGCAGAGGAAAGCCACACGCACGACGATAAACGCCGAGATGTTGAGGACGAAGTTCGGGGACAGATCATGGAAATCTAGGCCATAGTAGAACATGAGCCCCCGGACGAACGGGTGGAGAGGAAAGCCCAGTCCGCGGAGGAAATGGGGAAGGAATACTACCCTCTCATGGGGCCTAAGGGTGGGGAGGAGCTGCCCCTCTTTGGGAAGCCGGTGCGCGATGTCGTTAGACAAGTATCAGGCTTTCCTCAGCTTTTTTATGTGTCCCTCCATAACGGAGGAGGCCATCCACTTGCCTCCCGCTCCGGACATGACTAGAGAAGGTCGAGGTGGGAAGTGCGGGCTTGGGCGCTGGAGCTCGAGTGCGCGGAAGATGGATAGGCAAAGGAGGAAGAAGGCGTAGGTAGAAAGGTGGATCCTTATCCCCTTATATGGGCGGACGCGGCTATGCGTCCCCACCAGCCTGATAAAACTCGCTTATCTCCCAAGCGCCATAATCAATGGCGCGGTTGGGTTACCCACGTCCGTATTGATGAGAATCCCGTAAATGAGGGGACACGATCTCTGCTTTGACAAGATGTGCCAAGGAAACCGCCTCGCAAAATGCGCTGAGGTGGGGGAGTAAAAACGATGCGAATAAAGGCTTGGCCGTAGTGTGATGTCACGCTACGGAATACGCCAGCAGATTAGATTTGTGTAAATATTATTCTCTCTATAGCAATATGTGGAAACTTATTTTGCAGAGTCGGACACTTTCTTTTGTGTTCAAAATCTTCTATGAAGTACTTGGAGGAGGAACCCGCCTTGAAATGTCGAAGACAATCTGCACGCCGGACTCATCGTCATTGAAGCCTGGTTCAGGGGCTACTGAGGGAGTCCTGGATTAGGGGTGTCCGGATAGCCGGACTATACCTTCAGCCGGACTCCTGGACTATGAAGATACAAGATTGAAGACTTCGTCCCGTGTCCAGAAGGGACTTTCCTTGGCGTGGAAGACAAGCTTGGCGATGCGGATATTTAGATCTCCTACCATTGTAACCGACTTTGTGTAACCCTAACCCTCTTCGGTGTCTATATAAACCGGAGGGCTTTAGTCCGTAGGACAACATACAACAATCATACCATAGGCTAGCTTCTAGGGTTTAGCCTCCTCGATCTCGTGGTAGATCTACTCTTGTACTACCCATATCATCAATATTAATCAAGCAAGACGTAGGGTTTTACCTCCATCAAGAGGGCCCGAACCTGGGTAAAACATCGTGTCCCTTGTCTCCTGTTACCATCCGCCTAGACGCACAGTTCGGGACCCCCTACCCGAGATCCGCCGGTTTTGACACCGACAGCGGCTCTCTGGCGATGGCGGCGGTGGTGACGATGGTAGTAGCAGCGCTAGTGGTGTGGGCGGCTACGGAGACCTTTCCGGCCTCGGGAGCGATGAGCACGTAGGTCTCGACAGCGGCGGCTCCAGTTCGTTTTACTCGAGCGACGATGAGGATTTGGAGGAGGTGTCGTTGTCCATGGAGCAGCGGGCGAGGCTGTCAGAGATTTGGGTGGCCAACCCTACCACTAGCCATCACTGGACCAGTGAAGCTGGTGGCGTGCTATAAGTCCTTCTCCTCTCTTCTTTCAGCCTAGTTCAAATTGGGAGCTAGGGTTAGTTTTACTGAAATTTTCAATTTTGCTATAAATTGTAGTTTGGATGACGCTGTTTGGGATGTTAGGATGCACTTTGATGCTCAACATAATTTGGACAGGAGGATATGCAGCTCAGATGTAACATTTCTAAATCTATATGCACTGTTGCAAACACAAGGATTTTCTTTCTCTGATGAACTATACCACATGAAGAATTTAGGCATAGTAGAGGAGAGAGAGCATGGCTTGGAATTGATTGTCACAAACATAAAATTGCAGAAACTAAAGAAGGACTATGAGCATACTTTAGTTCTAAATTTGTTAGTGAGGGCAACAACAACACCTTTTAGTAATGTATGTCACGGAGAAGAAGAATTAGCAACAATATTGTATGAACCACCTGTTGTGTATGATCTCAGTGAGCCTGTTATGCTTGTTGTTGATGAAGAAGGTGTTGTTTTTCAGAGTCAGTGCAGGGGTGGTACTACTCAACCTACTGCTGTGTGCACACAGGAGAGTAGAAATTTTAGTAAGGGGAAGCTCAAAGCTATAATGAAGGAAGAGCCACTGCTGGAGGAGGCACATAATAGCAGTGATGACTCTGAGGTTGCATATGATAGTGATAACAAACCTTTCTGCATGGAGAAGTACAAGATTTCTAAAGACACATAGATAATACAGGGGAATAGACTAGTAGAGCAAGAAGATGAAGATCAAGGTGAAGATTCGGAAGAGGAACAAGTACATTATGAGGGTGACACTGAGGTTGAGGGTTTGTTTGAGATGGAGGACGAGGAGTAGGAGGAGGAGGAGGAGGAGGAGAAGGAGAAGGAGAAGGAGGAGGAGGAGGAGGAGGAGGAGAAGGAGGAGAAGGAGGAGAAGGAGGAGGAGGAGGAGGAGGAGGAGGTTAATGATGTTGCAAGAGAAGAACCACCAATTCAACAACCTGCAAAAAAAGGAAGAAGCTGGCAATTAGGAGAGGCCCCATCAGTAGGTCACATTCAAGTGTGTTAAGGAGGTGAAACCTGATTTCAATTCTTCATCGGATGAAGAAGATCATGGGTTGCTGTTTGAGGATGAAGATGATGGACATGAGCCACTATCATTTGTTCTATCAAAAGGCAGGAAGAGTAGGGCCAAGAAAAAGAAACCTAGGATACGGTGCAATGACAAACTTTAGCAGCCACATCAGCAATTATGTCTGTACATGTGCTTTAAGGATCAATAGCAATTCAGAGATGCTTTGTTGAGCTTGCACATTACGCAAGCCAAAGATTTCAGTTATCACAAAAACTCAGACCAAAGGATCATTGCTTGTTGTAAACAAGAGCACTGCCAGTTTTGCATAGTTGCTGCAGTTATCAAAGGGGAAAAGACATTTTCTATTAAGAAAATGAGGCTGCAACACACTTGCCTAGTAGTATGTGACGCCCATGGCTTAATTGTGCACTAATCATACACGCAAATGCACACGATCAAGATCAGAGACTCACGGGAATATATCACAACACAACTTGATATCTTCCCGTGAGTCTCTAATCTTGATCGTGCGCATTTGCGTGTATGATTAGTGCATGATTAAGTCGGGGGCGTCACACAGTACAGAGACATAAATGATTAGTGCAACATGGCTTCCAAAGACCTATGAGTCATTGTTCAGGTCTGATCCAACCACTAGCATAAACACTTTGATTGACAACTGTCGGGACAAGTATGGTGTTGATGTGCCAAGGCACATGGCCTATATGGCCAAAACCTTGTTGTAGAATCTGTTTTAGGAAGCACAAGAAGCAATATCCCAGGCTAAGGGATTATGCTCAGACCATCATGGATACAAACCCTCGCAGTAGAGTTGTAGTTACAATAGTAACTCCAAAACCTACTACAAAATACCACATCCAAGACCAAGGTTTCATGCTATGTTCTTCTGCATAAATGGAGCAAGGGGGGGCTTTCTCAATGGATGCAAACCATTCATTGGTTAGGTATGTGTTTCTTTGCCTTATTTAGTCAGTTTCCTTAATGAACATGTCACATTTCACTACTAGGGAAAACCTTATAGACAGAATTTTACCAGTAGTGTGGTTTAAAAAAAGGCGCTACTGCTACTTAGCAGTAGCGCGCTACCACAAACCACGCTACTGATATCCTCATAGCAGTAGCGCCTCAGGAGGAAACAACGCTACTACTACATTTGCCACGACCTTGCCGGCATACTAGGTATATGCTACCTCTTGAGCACTGCATTGGTTTTCCCTTGAAGAGGAAAGGGTGATGCAGTAAAGTAGCGTAAGTATTTCCCTCAGTTTTTTGAGAACCAAGGTATCAATCCAGTAGCAAGCCACGCACGAGTCCCTCGCACCTACACAAACAAATAAATCCTCACAACCAACACAATAAACAGGCTGTCAATCCCTTCACGGTCACTTACGAGAGTGAGATCAGATAGATATGATAAGATAATATTTTTGGTATTTTTATGATAAAGATGCAAAGTAAAATAAAAGGCAATAAAAATAGCCAAGTGTTGGAAGATTAATATGATGGAAAATAGACCCGCCATAAGTTTCACTAGTGGCTTCTCTCGAGAGCATAAGTATTATGGTGGGTGAACAAATTACTGTTAAACAATTGATAGAATTGAGCATAGTTATGAGAATATCTAGGTATGATCATGTATATAGGCATCACGTCTGAGACAAGTAGACCGACTCCTGCCTGCATCTACTACTATTACTCCACACATCGACCGCTATCCAGCATGCATCTAGAGTATTAAGTTCATAAGAACAGAGTAACGCTTTAAGTAAGATGACATGATGTAGAGGGATAAACTCATGCAATATGATATAAACCCCATCTTGTTATCCTCGATGGCAACAATACAATACGTGCCTTGCTGCCCCTACTGTCACTGGGAAAGGACACTGCAAGATTGAACCCAAAGCTAAGCACTTCTCCCATTGCAAGAAAGATCAATCTAGTAGGCCAAACCAAACTGATAATTCGAAGAGACTTGCAAAGATAACCAATCATACATAAAAGAATTCAGAGAAGATTCAAATATTGTTCATAGATAAACTTGATCATAAACCCACAATTAATCGGTCTCAACAAGCACACCGGAAAATAAGATTACATCGAATAGATCTCCACAAGAGAGGGGGAGAACATTGTATTGAGATCCAAAAAGAGAGAAGAAGCCATCTAGCTAATAACTATGGACCCGAAGGTCTGAGGTAAACTACTCACACATCATCGGAGAGGCTATGGTGTTGATGTAGAAGCCCTCCGTGATCGATGCCCCCTCCGGCGGAGCTCCGGAAAAGGCCCCAAGATGGGATCTCATGGGTACAGAAGGTTGCGGCGGTGGAATTAGGTTTTTAGCTCCGTATCTGGTGGTTTGGGGGTACGTAGGTATATATAGGAGGAAGAAGTATGTCGGTGGAGCAACGTGGGGCCCACGAGGGTGGAGGGCGCGTCTGGGGGTGGGGGGGTAGGCGCGCCCCCTACCTCGTGCCTTCCTGGTTGATGTCTTGACGTATGGTCCAAGTCCTCTGGATCACGTTCGTTCCAAAAATCACGTTCCTGAAGGTTTCATTCCGTTTGGACTCCGTTTGATATTCTTTTTCTGCGAAACTCTGAAATAGGCAAAAAACAGCAATTCTGGGCTGGGCCTCCGGTTAATAGGTTAGTCCCAAAAATAATATAGAAGTGTATAATAAATCCCATTAATGTCCAAAATAGAATATAATATAGCATGGAACAATAAAAAATTATAGATACGTTGGAGACGTATCAGTATAGCAGTAGCGCATGTTTCCTAAACGCGCTACTGTTGTGTCATTAGCAGTAGCGCTTTATCCTAACGCGCGCTACTGCTAAAGCCATCCTATGTCTTCTCCAATCGGCCGCCCCTCACTCTCCCCTCTCCACTCCACTCTCACTCTCCCCCGCACCCCCCGTCGTCCACCGCCGCCGCCGTTCCCCGACCACCGTCGTCGCCCGCCGCCACTCCTGCTCCTCCGCTGAGGTAGTTCCTCCATCCCTCCTCCTTCCACCTCCCTCCCCTCCTCGTCCCTATCCTGATCTCTCCCTCCCTATCGCGCCCTCCTCCCTCCTCCTCCGGCCTCCTCCTCCTTCCAAGGTCTTCGCCGGCAGCCCCCCTCCCACCGCCCTCCTCCCCCTCATCCTCTCTCCTTCCTCCTCACACCCCTCCTCCCTCCTCCCATTGCCCTCCTCCCCCTCCTCCTCTCTCCTCCCTCCTCCTCCTCCCTCCTCCCACCCCTCCTCCCTCCATCTCTCCTAAACCCTAAACTATTTTTTACTGTTCTTGTATAATGCAGTTTTTTTACTATTTTTAGTAAGCGTTTAATAGAAATAGTTTATTTAAGAAGTGGTGAATAGAACTAGTTTATTTATAGTAAGTGTTTAATAGAACTAGTTTATTTATAGTAAGTGATTAATAAAACTAGTTTATTTATAGTAATAGAAAATTTTAGTAATATAATTTTTTAGGTATGGAAAATTTTTAATTATAGAAATCTATTGGAATGCTATATGAGAAACTTTTAGGTATCAAATTTAGTAATAAAAAAATTTAGTAAGAAAATTTAGGTATATAAATTTTTTAAATTTTGTTTTTCAATATAGAAATGTATTGGAAAATTCAATTGTTTTTATGTCATTATCACTTTGTCATCAAAGAATGCTACATGAGATTTGATGATCTAAAATTTTACTCGGTGGAATATGCAGGCTTTGTAGAGTCGTGTCTCCTTGGAGTGATCGTCATCCGAGATACCTCTACTTCCTCTACAACCGAGTCGGTGAGCTAAAAGTCCACCTCCTCCTTCTCTACTCCTCGGTGTTGAATAGAGTAGAACTAGGGTATTTAGTTATGCTTCTTAACCAAATGAAATGTTTGGGTTATAAGATATATTGAAATGTTTTTGTCAATGTTGAACCATTGAAATGCAATGAGCACCAGTATATGCTCATGTGCGAATGCTTATGATAATTTAATTCGAGTGGCCTATGTTTTGCCGGAGTGTTGATTCATTCCCGTTCCGGCAAATTTCAGGCGCTCGATATGTCCTAGTTTAGCAAAGGTCATGCTGGATTTTTCCATGAATTTAAGCATGACTTGTGCTAGAATATGTACGAAATATCGAATGACACGGATTTGCTGGAAAGAGAATTAAACGACATTTCGAGTTGACTTTAAGTCTGTCGGGGCTCCATACATGACAGCCAGAAAATCAGTGAGGGAGAGTCTCCACCATATATGAGAGAAGAAGAATGCAGACTGTTTCGTGGGGGTCGGTTCTCCTTATTCTGTTTGTGCTAGACCTTCGTTATGCACTAGGAGAAGAAGGAGTGGCGACCATCATCAACGGTCAAAAAATCGATGAGGGAGTGTCCACCATATATGAGAGAAGAAGAATGCCGACTGTTGTCGTGGGGGTCGCTTCTCCTTCTTTTCCTTGTGCTAGATATTTGTAATGCACTAGGGAAAGGAGGAGTAGCAACCATCACCGACGGTCACACTATCAGAGAGGGAGTGCCCACCATATACGTGGGATAATAGTTTAGGAAGGAAGACTCGACAGACCTAAAGTCAACCCGTTGCATATTGAGCAATAGTGATTTGTGTGTTGAGTTTCCTGGTAGTTGCCTTCGATCGATTTTCAATTAATGTTTCAACTATGAACATAGGAAATGCCTGACGACAAAAGGGAATTTGTTATTTGTGAATACTGCAAAGACGAGCGCGGCATGTGCGACATGCCTCACCTAGTTGGTGGTAGGCGCTTCAGCATCATGCTGGATGAGACCTTCGAAGTGGATACAGTAAGTCACAACGACAAGTCTTTTTTCGTAATTAAGCATGACTTCTACTTCTTTTGCTTCAAATTATAATTTTTTTTTACAATTCTACTAGCTATCCCCTGCCATGCAAGAATGTATGTCTTGTATAAGATTGGTTTCAGTACTATGGAAAGTACGGAGGTAAAGAGAGTTCACTTGAGGACCGAGCATGGTTATACTTTTGCCGTTAAATTATACTCCCTTCGTTTCTAAATATTTGTCTTTTTAGAGATTTCAAATGAACTACCACATACATATGTATATAGATATATTTTAGAGTGTAGATTCACTCATTTTGCTTCGTATGTAGTCACTTGTTGAAATCTCTAGAAAGACAAATATTTAGGAACGGGGGGAGTACAATGCAGACACCCACTCCTATTTTGAATGCAAAAATCGGAGAGCACTATGCAAGGCTTATGCATTTGAGCCTAATATTCTTATCACCTTTGATATTCGTCCGAAAGCTGAAATTGAAGGTAATATCGACATCTGGGTTGATGTGCAGACGCCTCCAGTTCTACGATTATGTGAGTTTCTCAACCATATTTATTAAGTAATTTATATTGTTTATTTAAAAATAGTTGACATCTAATTTCTATTGACAACTTATTTCCATTCAAGCAAACATGTCGGGCGCTTGGTAGACATCACCTACTATTGTCCCGGGGCTGAACTAAACTTCGAGGAAATAAGTCATTATGTTTCATGGCTTGAGGATCTTGATACTGTCAAGACAGGTTATTTTCTTGAAATTCGAAATATTAGTACTCTATCCATGCGACCACTAGTGTGTGTATTGAACTATGGTCACATATATTTAGGAAAGATGGTAAGATTTTTACTATTTGTCCTCATTGCATCTTTTGCATACATTATTTTTAAGCTAAACTTCATTGCTAAGTATGTTACTACGATGTTCTTCAACGGGGACTCTCGATGAATGTTGTGCCTCGTTGGATCGAGCCTAAAGGTCACATGACAATGGTTAGCTTACGACCAAGATATCCTTCATTGCACATGAGTGCATTCATGATTTCTCAAAGCGAGCAAGTCTTAATAGTCAAAGACTGGAGCAAAATTGTGAAGGATCATAGAAGAGAAGTACTAGGGGGAAACAATCAGAAGCGCATCCCACAATTAGGAGACAGGTTCATATGCATTCTCTAATATGATGAAGCAGGAATGCTACACATGTTTTATGCTATTTTATCTGAGAGAGAGCAGCAGGAGTGATTAGCTAGCTAGAATGAGTTTGAAGATGATGATGTGCTACACTATGACTATGATGATTAAATAGCTAGTGTTGGTGGTAATGACCATGATGATTATTATTAGCTAGTGTTGGTGGTGATTAGATAGCTACACTATGACTATGATGATTAAATAGTGTTGGTGGTAATGACTATGATGATTATTAGTAGTGTTGTTGGTGATGGTATGATGCTTTTATATTAATATGATGATGATGTTGATCATGATTATCATGATGATTTGTTATTATGATCATGATTAGTTATTATATCATTGGTGGAAGGAACGCGGATTAGATTCATGTGGATGGATCAAAAGTGACCAAAAGTTGAATTAGTAAGATCACCGTCCTAATTCAACTTTTGATTCATCCAAATGAATCTAATCCATGTTTCTTCCTCAAAATGATATATTAATCATCATGGAGATACTGATATAACAACCTCTTAATTGGTATGCATCAAAATTTGTATAACAGTGTACAAATACACTAAAAAACAAAATACTAGTAGTGCTGGACAGGAAGCACGCTACTACTAGTTAGATTAGCAGTTGATACGTCTCCAACATATATACTTTTTCTCACGCTTTTCCTCTTGTTTTGGACTGTAATTTGCATGATTTGAATGAAACTAACCCCAGACTGACGCTGTTTTTAGCAGAACTACCATGGTGTTGTTTTGTGCGGAAATAAAAGTTCTCGGAATGGAACGAAACTTTGCGAGGATTTTTTATATCAATAATAAGAATTTATGAATCCAAGACCTGCCTTAGAGGGGCACCTGGGTGGGCACAACCCACTAGGGCACGCCCCTCTCCTGGTGCGCCCAGGTGGGTTGTACCCACCTGGTGGCCCCGCTGACGACCCCCCTGATACTATAAAATCACATATTTCCAGAAAAACAATAAGGAAGAAAGAATTATCGCGATCCACGAGACGGAGCCGCCGCCAAGCCCTGTTCTTCCTCGGGAGGGCATATCTGGAGTCCGTTTAGGGCTCCGAAGAGGGGAATCTTCGCTCTTCGTCATCACCAACCCATCTCCATCGCCAATTCCATGATGCTCCCCATCGGGAGTGAGTAGTTCCTTCGTAGGCTTGCTGGTCGGTGAGGAGTTGGATGAGATTCATCATGTAATTGAGTTAGTTTTGGTAGGCCTGATCCCTAGTATCCACTATGTTCTTAGATTGATGTTGCTATGACTTTGCTATGCTTAATGCTTGTCACTTTGGGCCTGGGTGCCATGAACTCAGATCTGAACCGTTTATGAATTCATCATTATATCCATGTTTTAGATCCGATCTTGCAAGTTATAGTCACCTACTACTGTTATGATCCGACAACCCCGTATGACAACAACCGGGCCCACTCTCGGTGATGAACATAGTTTGAGGAGTTCATGTATTCACTATGTGTTAATGCTTTGTTCTGGTTCTCTATTAAAAGGAGGCCTTAATATCGCTTAGTTTCCAATATGGACCCCGCTGCCACGGGAGGGTAGGACAAAAGATGGCATGCAAGTTCTTTTAATAAAGCACGTATGACTATTTACGGAATACATGCCTACATTATATCAATGAACTGGAGCTAGTGTCGTATCGCCCTAGGTTATAACTGTCACATGATGAATATCATCCAATAAGTCACCGATCCAATGCCTATGAATTTATCTTATATTGTTTCTACTAAGTTACTACTGCTATCATCACTGTTACACTTGCTACAAAACTACTGCTATCACTGTTACTGTTACCGTTGCTGCTGTCACTACTATCAAAACTATCAAACTACTTTGCTACTGATCACTTTGCTGTAGATAATTAATCTCTAGGTGTGGTTGAATTGACAACTCAGCTGCTAATACCTTCAAATATTCTTTGGCTCCCCTTGTGTCGAATCTATAAATTTGGGTTGAATACTCTACCCTCGAAAATTGTTGTGATCCCCAATACTTGTGGGTTATCAAGACCTTTTTCTGGCACCGTTGCCGGGGAGCATAGCTATATTTGTTGAGTCACTTCGGATTATTACCATTTTATCACTATGAAGAATCTAAAGGATCCAAATACTAAGATATTTCCCTCAAAGACGTGGGGGGGGGGGGGGGCGGTAAGGAACTGCCATCCAGTTCTGCTTTAGATTCACCTTCTGTTTTGAGTAAACTTGCAACACCACTACATGCTATCAATTCTAATATGTCGCAAGCTATTGATGATGCTACTTCTACTATGAATGATGCTTGTACCTTGCTTGATAATGTTGATGTGCCACTTGGTGAATTTCTTGATGAACAAATTGCTAGAGTAATACAACATGATGTTGTTGAATCTGATGATGATCTCGAAACTGAATCTCCTGAAACACCTGGAAATCGTTAACTGGTAGTTGCTCGGTTAGCTGGCGATTAGAGGATTAGTAGGCTAATCGGCAAGTTAATCGACCATTTAATCAATTAATTGGATGATTTATCGGTTTATCGACTACTTGGTGACCCTACGAGTAGGGATTAATCGGCAAGTTAACTAATTAATCGGACGAATTCTTGAACAGGGCCTGCTAGAACTAGCCTTCCTAGATATGAATGGCCTAAGGTACCAGAAGGTTATGTTGTGAATGAGGAGACAACTAGAGATATTCTTGCCTGTAAGGATAGAGATGATCTAGAGAAATTATTATGCAAGTACAAAGAAAAATCTCTGAATGCTAGAATAAAATATGATCCTAAGTTTGCTACTTCACCTATCTTTATTGATGATAAGGATTATGAATTCTCTGTCGACCCAGAGTTAATTACTTTGGTTGAATTTGATCCTTTCCATGGTTTTGAAACTGAAACTGTTGTGGCACATCTTACTAAGTTGAATGACATGGCCACCCTTTTTACTCATGATCAGAAGACTCGTTGTTACTTTATTCTCAAATTATTTCCATTCTCATTAAAGGGTGATGCTAAATCTTGGTACAATACCCTTGCTCCTGGTTGTGTGTGTAGTCCCCAGGATATGATCTATTACTTCTCTGAAAAATATTTCCCTGCTCATAAGAAACAAGCTTCCTTACAGGAAATATTTAACTTTGTGCAAACTAAAGAAGAGAGTCTCCCACAAGCTTGGGGGAGGCTTTGCCAGTTACTTAGTGCTTTGCTTGATCATCCTCTTAAGAAAAATGAAATACTTGATATCTTCTATAATGGACTAACCGATGCTTCTAGGGACTTCCTAGATAGTTGTGCTGGTTGTGTTTTTATGGAACGAAATATTGCTCAAGCTGAAGAATTATTGAATAACATATTGAAAAATTATGATGATTGGACTCTTCCTGAACCACCGGCTATACCCACTCCGAAGAAGATGGGTATATTATATCTTAGTCCTGAAGATATGCAAGAGGCAAAGAAATTTATGAAGGAAAAAGGTATTAAAGCTGAGGACTTTAAAAATTTACCTCCTGTTGAAGAAATAAATGGGCTTAATACACCACCACTGCCTAAGGTGGTAGAGGTAAATTCTCTTATGTAGTTCAATGATAATGACAATCCTCACAATATGCATGCTAGCCAATGCCTTTATGAGTTTGAAAACTATATTAGAAAACAAGATCACTTCAATGCAAATGTTATGAAACAATTGAAATATAATTCTGATATGATTGCTCGCTTGAGTGACTTGTTATTTAGAATATCAAATGATGTTATAGGTGTTGGAAAACATGCTTCTATGGTTCAAACTCAGGTAGAACAAGTTGCTAAATCACAAAGAGAATTACTTGATGAAATGAATCATAATATGCATGACTTTACTATTAGAGTTGCAACTAGAGGAGGTAAAATGACTCAGGAACCACTTTATCTTGAGGGACACCTCAAAATAATTGAACAAGACTCACAAAGAAATAACACTAGTGCACCTAGTCCTTCTAGAAATAAAAAGAAAAAGAAAAATGATTGGACTTTGCACACTTCTAGTGAACCGGAAATAGAAAAACCTCCTGATAATGAAAATAAAACTTCTATCTCAGATGCTGAAACTCAATATAGTAATGAACACTCACTTAGTGATAATGAAAAAGGTAATGATGGGGGTTCATGAAGACACTCAACCAAATAATGATAAATAACCAGATAATGATGTTGCGATAGAACCACATCTTGATCTTGATAGCCCACAACCTAAGAATAAAAGCTATGATAAAAGAGACTTTGTGGCTAGGAAACACGATAAAGAAAGAGAACTGTGGGTTCAAAAACCTATGCCTTCTCTACCCAGGTCAACTAAAAAGAATGATGATGAAGAATTTGAACGCTTTGCTGAAATGCTGAGGCCAGTCTTTTTGCATACTCGCTTGACTGATATCTTGAAAATGCCTCCTTATGCAAAGTATATGAAAGACGTCATCACAAATAAGAGAAAAATACCGGAAGCTGAAATCTACACTATCCTTGCTAATTATACTTTCAAATATGGAGTACCTAAAAACTTGGAGATCCGGGAATACCAACTATACCTTCCTCCATCAAAAAGAATTATGTGAAAACTGCTTTGTGTGATTTAGGAGCTGGTGTTAGTGTTATGCCTTTCTCTTTATATAAAAGACTTGACTTGAATAAACTCACACCTACTGAAATATCTTTGCAAATGGCTGACAAGTCAACTGCCATACCTATTGGTATTTGTGAGGATGTGCCCGTTGTTGTTGCTAATGTTACTATTTTGACTGACTTTGTAATACTTGAGATGCCCGAGGACGACATGTTAATTATCCTTGGTAGACCCTTCTTGAATACTGCAGGGGATGTTATTGATTGCAATAAAAGTAAGGTCACTTTTCATATCAATGGTAATGAGCATACGGTGCACTTTTTGAAGAAACAATTCCAAGTGAATGCTATTAATGTTATTGAAAAATCTCCGACAATCACTATTGGAAGTTTTCAAATATCTCTACCTACTGTCAAAAAGAAATATGAAATACTTATTGTTGGGGAAATTCACATCCCCATTAAGGTAACTTAGTGATTTATGAAAGTTCTTCTATTTCATGCTAATCGAAAGTGGTTGTTAATAAGACCTGATCAACCTTATTAATGAATCATTTTGAGCGGTATGTAGTTGATGAATTTAGTAAGCACTACCTTCTGTCCCTACTTTTTATTCTCTGTTTTTATTAGTTAAATAAAATAAAATGCCATGCTTTATCTGTTTTCTGAATTTTCGTGCAATAAAAAATGACCCAAAAATAAAAGTTCTCAGAATGCCCTCAAAATTAAACATGATTTTTTTGAATATTTATGAATTTTTGGTGCAAATAATACCAGAGGGTGGTGCGCCAGGTGGGCACAACCCACCTGGGTGCGACAGGACCCCCAGGCGTGCCCTGGTGGGTTGTGGTCCCCATGTGGGCCCCCCTCACTTACCTCTTCATCCCACATCATCACTTACCTCCAGAAAAAATTCCCATTGCTCTCTCTCCCGTGTTCTTGAGCTCAAACCCGCGTATTTTGATCTTTTTGCTCGAAGCTCCATTTCCAAAATTGTTTCGGGGGATTGTTGCTTGGTATGTGACTCCACCATTTGTCCAATTAGTTTTTGTTTTAATGGTTTATACTTTGAATAATTAGCTACTCTTGGTGCTGCTGTAGATGTGCTTGCATGTTCAATTCTTAGTGTTCTAACTAGTTTGAATGCTTGCTATGGCCTCTGAGTATCGCTATGAGTAGTTGCTATCAATTTTATAAACTTTTGTTGACAAATTTTGTCACCCCAAAAATTTTATTTTCAGATAATTGTATGCGGACATGATGAACTTATTTGGAAGGAGTTCTTCGAGGAGGCGATCCTTGGGGGCATCTTCTAGTGATAGTTCTGTCTGTCGGTCTTATGTTGAACCAAGTGAAAGTCCCACACAAAGTGCCGCTACCAAAACATGCTTATGGCCCTGCGATGAGTATATGATGCGAGTGGGCATTAAGGAGGAATTTGAGCAATATGTTCACAATGTCGGCCTTGGTCCCTACCTTTTAGATAAGTGTGAACAACACCAACTTCTCACTGAACATTTGTCAAAGGATTTAAATATTTTCCACATGAGTCTAGGGTGTCGTTTATGCTTTATGGTAATCCATGTACTATTCCATTAGAGAATTTTTCTTATCATTGGAAACTTCCATTTCGGGGTTCGCTTGATGAGCCACCAATAGTTGAGTATGAATCTTTCTTGACTAGCCTTTGTTACGGTAAAAATAGGGGAGTGAGACAAGGAAGAATAAAGAGCATTCACTTACCCGCAATTTAGTATTTTGCTTTATTTAATGGGAAATGCATAGTAGGCAAGCAATACTGTAGCATACTTCGTCTGCCCGACTTGAGCCTCATTCACACCGCTCTTACTGGTGAAAAGAGTTATAACCTTGGAGCGATTGTTGCACGCAGACTTCAGCATAGCGCCAAAAGTGGCTGGTTCTATGGTGGAATTTATGCCACACGTATAGCACGAGGGCTGGGTGTTTCACCTTTGCCCTTAGATCCTATCTTACCCACTCGGTATTTAGATTTTGATGCTTTAAAAGAGCATAAAATCCTTGAAGGAAATATTCATGACTTCACTTATAATCTGATGTTTAACCAATCATCTGTTGTGGACACATATTTGCATGTGCCTGCTCTTTTTGACTATAACAGCAAGAGAAGATATTTTGTTCTTGAGAGCGAGGCCTGAGCTCACAACGCAACAGTGGTGGCGGCACGGCATGCCGACGCATCCGTACCGAGAGCCTCTGTGAGCTACCACACACTACTACCCTCCAGGCTATTGATTGATTACCAACTTAGGCCAAAAGCCTAAGCTTGGGGGAGTACGTGTTCTCACCGACATTACATTCATGTTCACATATCATTCTATTTGTCGGTGCTCACACTTTTTCATTGTATCATCCATGCTTAGATTTATTTTCTTGCTTTCTTCTTGTGTGGTTGAAAAAACTTTAGAAAAACAAAAAAAATAGTTGTAGTAATTTAATTTCTATGCATGCTTAGTAGTAGTACTAAAAAGAAAATCCAAAAAGATTTCCTTGTTCTTCTTTTGCTTGTTGGGAACTTTCCCGTGTAAATAGTTTTTCTCGTTTTTGCTTTTATTTGCTTGTTGAAGAAAACCAAAAAATCCAAAAAATATTTCAGTATGTTTTTCTGAATTTCTTTTCTTTTTATTCGAGTCTTATCGAGGAGAAGACCACGATGAAAATGTTGAGTGGCTCTCATATGGATAATTGTTGAACTAATAAAGATCCCATTTTACCTTGTCTTCTCATGTTGAATAAAATGTTTGCAGATTCCAGCTTAGTCCGCGTCATTCTTGCACTATTATTATTTTCATATCATTCGGTCGTGCAAGTGAAAGGCAATAATGACGACATTCGAAGAACTGGCTGTGGCAAAGAGAAACTAGTATGAACTCGACTTGTTCTGTTTGTGTAAATATGTTTAACCTAGTACCCATGCTTCAGCCCATTATGATTAAACATGTTTGCAATGACAATTAGAGATTATAGTTTCTCATGCCATGCATAAATAGCTAGGAGTGAATAATGATTTCTCTTGGATATCAACATTGCGTTAAAATGATTGTGATGTAGTATGGTGATATGGTATCCTCCTCTGAATGTTCGAGCGGCTTGACCTGGCACATGTTTATGCATGTAGTTGAATCAAAACCAACATAGCCTCCATGATATTTATGTTCATGGTGTTCATATCCTACTCATGCTAGTGTCCAATGTTACTTATGCATAATGCATGGTTATGATCGTTGTTGCTCTCTAGCTGGCCGCTTCTCAATCTAATTGCTAGCCTTCGCCTGTACTAAGTGGGGATTCTGCTTGTACATCAAAAACCTTGAACCCAAAGTTAATCTAGATGAGTCCACCATACCTACCTATATGCGGTATTACCCTGCCGTCCCAAGTAAATTTGCATGTGTGATGACCCACAAGTATAGGGGATCTATCGTAGTCCTTTCGATAAGTAAGAGTGTCGAACCCAACGAGGAGCAGAAGGAAATGATAAACGGTTTTCAGCAAGGTATTCTCTGCAAGTACTGAAATAAGTGGTAACAGATAGTTTTGTGATAAGATAATTTGTAACGAGCAACAAGTAACAAAAGTAAATAAAGTGCAGCAAGGTGGCCCAATCCTTTTTGAAGCAAAGGACAATCCTGGACAAACTCTTATATAAGGAAAAGCGCTCCCGAGGACACATGGGGATATCATCAAGCTAGTTTTCATCACGTTCATATGATTCGCGTTCGGTACTTTGATAATTTGATATGTGGGTGGACCGGTGCTTGGGTGTTGTTCTTACTTGAACAAGCATCCCACTTATGATTAACCTCTATTGCAAGCATCCGCAACTACAACAAAAGTATTAAGGTAAACGTAACCATAGCATGAAACATATGGATCCAAATCAGCCCCTTACGAAGAAACGCATAAACTAGGGTTTAAGCTTCTGTCACTCTAGCAACCCATCATCTACTTATTACTTCCCAATGCCTTCCTCTAGGCCCAAATAATGGTGAAGTGTTATGTAGTCGACGTTCACATAACACCACTAGAGGCTAGACAACATACATCTCATCAAAATATCGAACGAATACCAAATTCACATGACTACTAATAGCAAGACTTCTCCCATGTCCTCAGGAACAAACGTAACTACTCACAAAGCATATTCATGTTCATAATCAGAGGGGTATTAATATGCATAAAGGATCTAAACATATGATCTTCCACCAAATAAACCAACGAGCATCAACTACAAGGAGTAATCAACACTACTAGCAACCTACTAGTACCAATCTCGGACTTGGAGACAAGAATTGGATACAAGAGATGAACTAGGGTTTTGAGATGAGATGGTGCTGGTGAAGATGTTGATGAAGATTGCCCTCTCCCGATGAGAGGAGCGTGATGACGATGGTGATGATTTCCCCCTCCCGGAGGGACGTGTCCCCGGCAGAACAGCTCTGCCGGAGCCCTAGATTGGTTCCGCCAAGGTTCCGCCTCGTGGCGGTGGAGTTTCGTCCCGAAATGTTGCTTCTTATTTTTCTCTCGACGAAAGACCTTATATTTATATAGCAGAAGATGGGCATCGGAGAGCCACCAGGGGGCCCACGAGGTAGGGGGGCGCGCCCCAGGGGGGGCGACCCCACCCTCGTGGACAGGGTGTGGGCCCCCTGGCCTTCATCTTTGGCATGTATTTTTCATTATTTTTAACTAGATGTTCCGTGGAGTTTCAGGACTTTTGGAGTTGTGCAGAATAGGTCTCTAATATTTGCTCCTTTTCCAGCCCTGAATTCCAGCTGCTGGCATTCTCCCTCCTTATGTAAACCTTGTAAAATAAGAGAGAGTAGGCATAAGTATTGTGACATAACGTGTAATAACAGCCCATAATGCAATAAATATCGATATAAAAGCATGATGCAAAATGGACGTATCAACTCCCCCAAGCTTAGACCTCGCTTGTCCTCAAGCGAAGAGCCGATAATGATAAATATGTCCTCATGTTTAGAGGTAGAGGTGTCGATAAAAATAAAATACGGACATGAAGGCATCATGATTATTCTTATAACATCAATATATATATGAAATTTGTCATATGATCTCTTATGCTCAAGTAATAATCCATTCACAAAGCAAAGTACGGATCATAAACTTTATTGAGAACCAACAAACTATAATATCAGTCATTGAAGCAATTGCAATTTATGATAGCATCAGAAAGAGTCTATGTCAGAGCTTAAAAGCAAATCCACATACTCAACTATCATTTAGTCCTTCATAATTGCTAACACTCATGCAATACTTGTGGTTATGAAGTTTTAATCGGACACAGAGAAAGATAGGGGCTTGTAGTTTCGCCCCACAACCTTTTACCTCGAGGGTAATGTCAACAATAATAACTCATGCTCCCCTACATACAATTATATATATATATATATATATATATATATATATATATATATATATATATATATATATATCAGGTTCTTTCCAGCATGCTCGGCTTGCCAAAGGATAAAATGAAAAAGGAAAGGTGAAGATCACAGTGACTCTTGCATAAGGTAGAAGATAATAGAAGATAGGCCCTTCGCAGAGGGAAGCAGAGGTTGTCATGCACTTTTATGGTTGGATGCAGAAATTCTCAATGCGAAAGAACATCACTTTATATTGCCACTTGTGATATGAACCTTTATTATGCAGTCCGTCGCTTTTATTACTTCCACATCACAAGATCGTATAAAGCTTATTTCTCCCACACCAATCAATCATACATATTTAGAGCAATTTTTATTGCTTTGCACCGATGACAACTTACTTGAAGGATCTTACTCAATCCATAGGTAGATATGGTGGACTCTCATGGCAAAACTGGTTTAAGGGTTTTGGAAGCACAAGTAGTATCTCTACTTGGTGCTGAGAATTTGGCTAGCATGAGGGGGGAAAGGCAAGCTCAACATGTTAGAGGATCCATGACAACATACTTTATCTCAGATATAAGAAAACACAACTCATTACGTTGTCTTCCTTGTCCAACATCAACTCTTTAGCATGTCATATTTTAATGAGTGCTCCCAATCATAAAAGATGTCAATAATAGTATATTTATATGTGAACCTCTCTTTCCTTATTACTTCCTATTAATTGCAACGATGACCAAAGCTATGTTTGCCAACTCCCAACAACTTTTATTCATCATACTCTTTCTATGTGAAGCCATTACTCTCAATAAGATCAATATGAACTCTTTATTTCTTTTTCTTCCTTTTCTTTTATTCACTCAAGATCATGGCAAAATAATCAAGCCCTTGACTCAACACTAATCTTTATTATATATATAGCTCACGGACTCGATTACATAGAGGGATGATAAAGCAAAACTCAAAGCTAGATCAAGATACTACTAATAGGAACGAACTAAGAAAAACGGTAAAGATAGGAGATGTGTTTGTGATACGATACCGGGGCACCTCCCCCGAGCTTGGCGGTTGCCAAGGGGAGTGCCCATACTCATGTGATTATGTCTCCTTTGTTGTTGGTGAAGAAGGTGGAGTTGACGGATAGTCGCACATCGAGCGTAAGAGGTCCTCCAGCTTGCGGATAATGCCCTTGAGTGCAACAATATGCGCCTTACAACAAAATATTTTCACTTTTGAGATACTTGTTTTGAATACGAGCTAATTCAATCATCTTGAATGCTTCGATCTCAGTTGGGGTAAGAAGATTGTGATCAAGTTGAAGGATGTCTTCTGTTGCCGGAGCTTGACCCTCAGAGGCCTTCTTGTTCCCTTCATCCTTGTTGATCTCCTTGGGCTCTTCCCTCTTCAGCTCTATCTTCATTAGCCAAGCATCTTAGTCACCATTGTTGGAGGAGGGGGACAACATGATGCTTGGCCTTGACAACCCTGACAGAAAACAGCTCGAAACAAGAACAGAGGAGATTTGCGTCATACGGGAGTCAAAACCTTCGGGATAATATATAATGAACTTTTACCGACCAAAACACGTACGGTGCAAGAAAACGGAGTCCGAAAGGCACACGAGGTGCTCACGAGGTAGGGGGGCGCGCCCAGGGGGTAGGGCACGCCCTCCACCCTCGTGTGGCCCTTGTGTCCTTCCCGGACTACCACTTATTTTTCTATTTTTCTAAATATTCCAAAACGGAGAAATATTGCCTTAAAATTGTTTTGGAGTCGGTTTACTTACCATACCGCATACCTATTCCTTTTCGGAGTCTGAAACGGTCTGGAAAGTGTCCCTTATGTATTCCTCCGGGGTTACGGTTTCAATAATATTGGTTTCAACATTTATAGGATTACCTGAGAAATAATGTTGAATTCTTTGACCGTTTACCACCTTCGGATTTGTGCCTTCGAAGTTGTTGATTTTTATGGCACCGGAACGATAAACCTCCTCGATAATGTAGGGGCCTTCCCATTTAGAAAGAAGTTTTCCTGCAAAAAATCTTAAACGAGAGTTGTATAGCAATACATAATCACCTACATTAAACTCATGCTTTTGTATCCTTTTGTCATGCTATCTTTTAACTTTTTCTTTAAACAACTTGGCATTTTCATAAGCTTGGGTTCTCCATTCATCAAGTGAGCTAATATCAAATGACCTCTTCTCACCGACAAGTTTGAAATCATAGTTGAGCTCTTTAATAGCCCAATATGCCTTATGTTCTAGTTCGAGAGGTAAGTGACATGCTTTTCCATAAACCATTTTATACGGAGACATACCCATAGGATTTTTATCTGCAGTTCTATAGGCCCATAACGCATCATCAAGTTTCTTAGACCAATTCTTTCTAGACCTATTGACAGTCTTTTGCAAATTAATTTTAGTTCTCTATTACTCAATTCTACTTGACCACTAGACTAAGGGTGATAAGGGGATGCAATTCTATGATTAACGTCAGACTTAGCAAGCATTTTACGGAAAGCACCATGAATAAAATGTGAGCCACCATTAGTCATTAAATATCTAGGGACTCGAAACCTCGGAAAAATAACTTCCTTAAGCATTTTAATAGAAGTGTTATGATCAGCACTACTAGTTGGAATAGCTTCTACCCACTTAGTAACGTAATCAACAGCAACTAAAATATGTGTATATGCATTAGAGGCAGGAAAATGTCCTATATAATCAAAGCCCCAAACATCAAATGGTTCAATAACAAGTGAATAATTCATAGGCATTTCTTGACGTCTACTAATATTACCAATTCTTTGGCATTCATCACAAGATAAGACAAACTTACAGTCATCCTTGAAGAGAGTAGGCCAATAAAAACCGGATTGCAATACCTTATGTGCAGTTCTATCTCCAGCATGGTGTCCTCCATAAGCTTCAGAATGACACTTGCGTAGGATCTGTTCTTGTTCATGCTCAGGTACACAACGTCTAATAACACCATCTACTCCTTCTTTATAAAGATGTGGGTCATCCCAAAAGTAATGTCTCAAATCATCGAAAAACTTTTTCTTTTGCTGGTATGTGAAACTAGGTGGTATAAATTTAGCAACGATATAATTAGCATAATCAGCATACCATGGAGTACTATGAGAAGTACTTATAAAATTCAATTTTTCATCAGGAAAGCTATCATCTATAGGTAGTGGGTTGAGGGAGTCCTGGATTAGGGGGTGTCCGGGTAGCCGGACTATACCTTCAGCCGGACTCCTGGACTATGAAGATACAAGATTGAAGACTTCGTCCCGTGTCCGGATGGGACTTTCCTTGGCGTGGAAGGCAAGCTTGGCGATGCGGATATTTAGATCTCCTACCATTGTAACCGACTTTGTGTAATCCTAACCCTCTCCGGTGTCTATATAAACCGGAGGGTTCTAGTCCGTAGGACAACGCAACATACAACAATCATACCAAAGGCTAGTGTCGGTGTCAAAACCGGCGGATCTCGGGTAGGGGGTCCCGAACTGTGCGTCTAGGCGGATGGTAACAGGATACAAGGGACACGATGTTTTTACCCAGGTTCGGGCCCTCTCGATGGAGGTAAAACCCTACTCCTGCTTGATTAATATTGATGATATGGGTAGTACAAGAGTAGATCTACCACGAGATCAAGGATGCTAAACCCTAGAAGCTAGCCTATGGTATGATTGTTGTATGATGAAGTTGTCCTACGGACTAGAACCCTCCGGTTTATATAGATATCGGATAGGGTTAGGGTTACACAAAGTCGGTTACAATGGTAGGAGATCTTGAATATCCGCATCGCCAAGCTTGCCTTCCACGCCAAGGAAAGTCCCATCCGGACACGGGACGAAGTCTTCAATCTTGTATCTTCATAGTCCAGGAGTCCGACCGAAGGTATAGTCCAGCTACCCGAACACCCCCTAATCCAGGACTCCCTCAGTAGCCCCTGAACCAGGCTTCAATGACGATGAGTCCGGCGCGCAGATTGTCTTCGGCATTGCAAGGCGGGTTCCTCCTCCAAGTTCGTCATAAAAGATTGTAAACACCAAGAGTAGTGTCCGCCTCTGCCAAATAAGTTTCCACATATCGCCATAGAGAGAATAATATTAACACAAATCAAATATGCTGACGTATTCCGCAGTGTGTCGTCACACTACGGCCAAGTTTTTTACTCGAATCGTTTTCACTTCTCCACCTCAGCACGTTCTGCGAGGCGGTTTCCTTGGCACATCTTGTCAAAGCAGAGATCATGTCCCCCATTTACGGGATTCTCATCAATACAGACGTGGGTAACCCAACCGCGCCATTTATCATGGCGCTTGGGAGGCAAGCGAGTTTTACTAGGCTGGTGGGGACGCATAGCCGCATCCGCCCATATAAGGGGATAAGGATCCACCTTTTTACCTACGCCTTCTTCCTCCTTTTCCTATCCATCTTCTGCGCACCCGAGCTCCAGCGCCCAAGCCCGCACTTCCCACCTCAACCTTCTCCAGCAATGTCCGGAGCGGGAGGCAAGTGGATGGTCTCCTCCGTCACGGAGGGCCATGTCAAAAAGCTGAGGAAGGCCGGATACTTGTCTAAAGACATCGCGCACCGGCTTCCCGAGGAGGGGCAACTTCTCCCCACCCCAAGCCCCATGAGAGGGTAATTTTCCTTCCCCACTTCCTCCGCGGACTGGGTTTTCCACTCCACCCATTTGTCCGGGGGCTCATGTTCTACTACGGCCTGGATTTCCATGATCTGGCCCCAAACTTCGTCCTCAACATCTCGGTGTTTATCGTTGTGTGCGAGGCTTTCCTCCGCATCCGCCCCCATTTCGGCCTCTGGCTCAAGACCTTCAACGTCAAGCCCAAGGTGGTGCGCGGCAGCCAGGCGGAGTGCGGAGGCGCCATGGCGGGCAAGATGGCCAACGTCCTATGGCTCGAGGGCTCCTTCGTGGAGACCCTAAAGGGGTGGCAATCCGGGTGGTTTTACATCACTGAGCCACGCGATCCAAAATGGATCGTAGCCCCCGAGTTCCGATCCGGACCCCCCACGCGGCTTATGTCCTGGAAAGAGACGGGCTTGTCGTGGGGCGACGAAAAAGAGGTGACGGGACTGCAAACATGCATCCAGTCCCTGGTGAACAAGCCGATCAAGCTTGTCAATGTAGTCCAGGTTATGCTCGTCTGCCGGATCCTCCTGTGTCAACAACGGGACTTTAATCTGTGGGAGTTCGACACGGCGCAGCACCGAACCCTCAACAGGCTCTTCGACACGACATATGAAGACGTCTGGAAGGTGCTGACCAAGGGCGCCGAGGCTCCCGCATCCGCTTCCGAGGACCGCGGATACAACTCGCAGCGTCACGCTAGCGAGGTAAGCTATTTTGAGGATGTTAAGTTTTTTCATAGTTTGACTCTATGCGGGATCTAAACTCCCTCACCTTTGACAGGCATGGCAGGCGAAGTCCGGAACGATTAACTGTCCGGCTCCCTTGCCCGAAGACCCAACCCCTGCTCTCCTAGCGAAGCTGCTGGCTCCGGCGCCTTATGTGGTGCCAGAGAAGAAGGCCAAGAAGAAGAAGACCACGGGGACTCGAAAGAGTGCCCGTAACGTGGTGGTGTCGGACTCGTCATCCGACGAGTCCGAGACGCTCTGCTCCCATGAAAACGAGGAGGAGGAAGAAGAAACCTCTCCCCCTCCAGCGGGGGGAGGAAAGAAAAGGAAGGCTGCCCCAACGGGGGAGGCCGAAGGGTCCAAGAGGAGGAAGACCCCTCCGCCGGACTACTCCCCCAACGCCGACGAGGACGACAAGGAGTGGCCGGACAGGGCCAAGCGTCCGGCGAAATCGTAAGTATTCGGATACCAGAGTAACTCATGATGTTCCTTTGTCGCACAGCTTTCCCTAATGTCGAACATAATTATTCAGCCCGCCCTGGGCCGGACTCGACGAGTCGTCGAGCGGCTCCCTGGATTCATCGGACGTGAACTCAGTTCCGCCCGCTGTCTCCCCCCGCACTGCGAACGACGCCGAAGTGGCGTCGCGACAAGTTCCAGGGCAGGAGGAGGTGGTCCTGGAGGAGCCGCAAGGAGACCTCCCGGACTCCAGGAGTAAAGAGGACAAAACCCCCCAGGGCTCCAAGTCCGGCTTTGAGTCGGACACCGTGCCGGAATCTTCAACGGTTCCGGACCGCGACAGGCGAACTCCTGTCAAGAGGAGCAAGCCTAATGAGTCGGCATCCTCCGTCCAACCGGAGGCGCCGGGGAATCTACTGGAGGTGCTTAAGGGCGCCTCCATCGACGAGGAGCACCATACTATCATGAGTACGGTGATCCAGAAGGTTCAGTCCGCCAAGAGCGGACTGACCGAAGCTTGCGCTAGCCTTCTAACAGGCTTCGAGGTAAGTGAAAATATGTAAAAATATTACCGCATAGACAGTAGCCCCTGATGCTCTGTTTGGCGTTCGGAAAGAAAAGCCGAATAGAGGATCTATTAAATTTCGCAGGAGTCTAACAAAAAAGAGTCAATATGCGTATGCAGGCTTCGCTGCTAGCCACCGCCGCACTGACTGCGGAGGTGGGTGCCCTGAAACAGGGCCTCGAGCGGACCGAGCAAGAGCTCGGCATTGCCAAGCGGCAGCTCGAGGAGAAAGAAGGTAAGAGATACCTTACAGAGAAAGTGCCTATAAAAAGACGCGATTGCAAAAAATAACAGGATTGTACTGCTTATTGTAGGGGCCACGACTGAGGTGGCGACCCTTAAGCAGGCGCTGTCCGAGGCCGAGAAGAGAGCGGCCACGGAGCGCACCGAGCGAGAGAAATTTGAGGCGCAGGTCGGCGAGGCGCAGCAAGAGCTTCAGGCTCCAATGAAAAAACATGAGAGTTTGGAGCTTGACTCTGAAACGCGAGCGTCCGAGCTCGCCGCTGCCGTCAAGACTGCCGAGTCTGCCAAGGCCGAAGCCCAGAAGGCCCTCCAAGAGTTGGAGGAGATGAAAAATATAGCGGCGGGTAAGGCATTCTTTATGCAAAGCAGAAATATAAAAGTAAACTACTTGTTACTTACCCGAATCCGGAGCTCTCCAGGGGCATTCGCAGATCTTCCCCGCAGCGTATCCGATGCCGCCGCATTCTACCGATCCGAAGAGGGCAGCTCGACGGAGAAGGTGTTCTGGTCTCAGTATGCTAAGGCCGGACACCCTGTGCCCTTGAGCAACCAGCTGAAGCAGCTGGTCGAGCTCCACAAGGCGGCCGAACAGGCCATGAAGGGCTTCATAGTTCGGCTGTGGCCTGGAGAGGCCCTGCCTGGGAGCTACTTCGGGCTGGTGCGGCGGCTGGTGGAGGCCTGTCCGAGGCTCGAGGTCATCAAGCGCTCTGTCTGCATCGAAGGTGCCTGTAGGGCCCTTGCCCGTGCAAAGGTGCACTGGGGTAAGCTGGACGGTGAGAAGCTTGTGAGGGACGGGCCGCCGCCGGTGAAGGAGCATCGCAAGCCCGAGAACTATTACAAGGATGTTCTTGCGGGTGCCCGCCTTGTGGAGGATGAATGTACCAAGGATGTAATTTTTGAATGAACTCGCTCGTGTTTATCATGTGCGCTGAAAACTTGTTCATATGCGCTAAGCAATGCTTGTTGAATTTAAAATATTATTTTCTGTGCGGCCGTTTATCAAAAAATTGAGAGATGGCCAGTCATCGGCTTCCGCCCCCATGCCACTAGTGCTGGGGTGTTCGGGATAAACCTGAGCGCTCTTTTCCCCATGTTTGGGTCCTTCGAGGGAGGCGCTCAGCACAACGAACCAGGCAATCGGACTATAATGCTTGAACACTCTCACTTAGCCATAGAACTTTTTAATTTTAAATTTCGGCGAAGCCCCTAGTTCAGAAGACCGAGTTCGGGGCGCTAGCCACGCCTTGGCCGGACAAAGCCGGCTCCTCGTTCGAAGCGGCATAAGTCTTTAGGGACTCGAAAAACCTCTCGAACAACGACCGGTCTCTCGCCTCATCATGACAGTCAGTTTTAGCTTTCTCCACTGAGGTGCTCAACCCAGCTCAACTGGGGCACAATCGCAGTGGTTCTCCTAGTGCTACCTTAGCCGATATAGCGGAACGTAAGGCACCAAAACATAGGAGCCGGGCAAACCCAACTATTGACCCAAATCATGATTCGGAGCCGATGCATATAGTGCTATAAGTTTGGGGTGCCGCACTTATGAAGTGTTCGGACTTCTTACACCACATTAAGGGGTACTGAAGCCCCTGGTGTATTTGTCGTACCACAGTGTACGGGTGCCACATGTCATTAATGAATATATATATATATATATATATAAAGAGGATAATGCGAAAAATAGACAAAAAGCTATGCATTGTTTATAAAGAGGCTGCTATCAAAGCAGAACGATACAAATAGTGCGATAAGCAAAAGATATTGGACTATTTAACATGTCCTGGCCAGGGGCAGGCCGCGGAATTGTATTCAAAAACAGGTATACTGCTCGTAACAGAGACCACCTGGGAGTTCCATAGTGCAGCATGGCTTGTCTGCTTCCCTGGGTCTTGCATCATTTGTGCGGCAGTTGAATTGCCGAACAGGTCATCCGAAGTATGGAGTCCTGAAAGTAAGAAAAAAAGAATTCGGCAGCCCCTGGTACGTTTTAGGCCGTATTTTGGGCTTGCCATTATTGTGCCCCTTCCCCTGTGCCCATGGTATTTCAAGAGCGTAGTTATGTACGCGAAGCACTGGTTTCGCTATGTCGCGAGGGCTGGGGTTGGGGCCGCATTTCTACGCCTGCTCAGAACGTGCCAGGCGGTCTTGTTGTAGGTTACTCCGGGCGCGCTTGGCAGTGTCTGGCTTTTTAACGGCCGGACTAGAGAATTGCCCAAAAAGGCTGCTTTGTACTTCCGCGGCGAGGGCCGCCGTGTGTTCCTCCGTTCGGAGGGAGCGCTCAGTGTTTCCGTTGACTGTAATTACTCCTCGAGGGCGTGGCATCTTGAGCTTAAGATATGCATAGTGCGGCACCGCATTGAACTTTGCAAATGCGGTTCGCCCGAGCAGGGCGTGATAGCTACTACGAAACGAGACTATATCGAAGATTAACTCTTCGCTTTGGAAATTGTCCGGAGATCCGAAGACCACTTCAAGTGTTACTGAGCCTGTGCAGCTGGCCTCTACACCTGGTATAACGCCTTTAAAGGTCGTTTTTCTGGGCTTGATCCTCGAGGGATCGATGCCCATTTTCTGCACTGTATCCTGGTAAAGCAGGTTCAGGCTGCTGCCGCCGTCCATGAGGACTCTTGTGAGATGAAATCCGTCGATAATTGGGTCAAGAACCAATGCGGCAAACCCACCATGACGGATGCTAGTGGGATGGTCCCTTCGATCAAAGGTGATCGGGCAGGAGGACCATGGGTTGAACTTTGGAGCGACTGGCTCCAGCGCGTATACGTCTCGTAGCGCACGCTTCCGCTCCCTCTTGGGAATGTGGGTTGCGTATATCATGTTCACCGTCCGCACTTGCGGGGGAAAACCCTTCTGTCCACTGCTGTTCGGCGGCCTGGGCTCCTCCTTGTCATCGCTGTGCAGCCCCTTGTCTCTGTTTTCGGCTCTTAACTTGCCTGCCTGCTTGAACACCCAACAATCCCTGTTGGTGTGATTTGCTGGCCTTTCGGGGGTGCCATGTATCTGGCACAAGCGGTCGAGTATTCGGTCCAAACTAGACGGGCCCTGAGTATTCTTTTTGAATGGCTTTTTCCGCTGACCGGATTTATAGCCTCTGAATCCGGTATTTACTGCCGTGTCCTCGTTGCTGTCGCTGTTAACGCGGCGCTTTTGCTTGTTCCGGCGCGACCTGCCGCTTTTGTCCTTGGTATCCGAATTGCCAAGGTTCTTGGTTAAGTTGTTGCTGCAAGCAAGCCAACTATCTTCTCCTGCGCAAAAGCGGGTCATGAGTGTCATGAGGGCTGCCATAGATTTCGGCTTTTCCTGTCCCAGGTGCCGGGCAAGCCACTCGTCATGGATATTATACTTGAAGGCTGCTAGGGCCTCAGCGTCCGGACAGTCGACTATCTGGTTTTTCTTTGTTAGGAACCGTGTCCAGAATTGCCTGGCCGATTCCTCTGGCTGCTGAATTATGTGGCTTAAGTCATCGGCATCCGGTGGTCGCACATAAGTGCCCTGGAAGTTGTCGAGGAATGCGGCTTCCAGGTCCTCCCAAGAACCGGTTGAGTCTGCTGGCAAGCTGTTGAGCCAATGCCGGGCCGGTCCCTTAAGTTTGAGTGGGAGGTATTTGATGGCATGTAGATCATCACCGCAGGCCATGTGGATATGAAGGAGATAATCCTCGATCCATACCGCAGGATCTGTTGTGCCATCGTATGATTCGATGTTTACGGGTTTGAAGCTCTCAGGGATTTTATGATCCATTACTTCATTTGTGAAGCATAGTGGGTGTGCGGCGCCTCTATACTGGGCTATATCACGGCGCAGCTCAGAGGAGCTTTGTCCATTGTGCCGGATTTATCGTATCCGGAGTGACGATCATCGTCACGTGCCGTGGGGCGCCCGCGCGATCCGTAGATCGACCTTGTTTGCCTTGCCTTGTCCTCCAGTATATCTCGCAGGTCCGGCGCGTTTTCTCGTGCCTTAGCATGTTTTGAGCGGCGTCGGGGTATGGCTTGAGTGGAGGGCTTAGAGGCCTCTCTGTCGCGGCCATGAGGTGGCCGGTCGGCCATGTCATGCGCTGGTGATGTAGGTGCTTCCTCCTCTAATCGGGGTAGCAGCCTGCGCTTTGGGTAACACTTGGAGGGGCGTTCGAGTTCATACTCTTCGGCCGCAAGGACTTCAGTCCATCTGTCAGCTAGCAAATCTTGATCAGCTCTAAGCTGTTGTTGCTTTTTCTTGAGGCTGCTTGCCGTGGCTAAAAGCCTGCGTTTGAAATGCTCTTGTTCGGCGGGGTCTGATGGTACGACGAATTCGTCGTCGTCGAGGCTTGCCTCGTCTTCGGAGGGAGGCATATAGTTATCGTCCTCAACCTCTAGGTCTGCCGCCCTTTCATGAGGGCTGGCTTCTCCATCTTCCTGTGCCGAATCTTGCTGGAAGGGGTGTTCTTCAGCGCTATCCGGAGTAGTATTATCTCCGGTGCCAGAATCACCGTTTTTGCTTTGGCGGGATTTAGAGCGGCGCCGCTGACGTCGGCGTTTGGGATGTTTCTTAGAAGTATCATCTCCCGCTTTTCCATCGCCATCTCCATCTTTTGGGGCGTCCACCATATATATGTCATACGACGAGGTGGCCTTCCAGCGTCCTACAGGTGCTGGTTCCTGTTCGTCTCCTGCATCGTCGTCCATACCGTCAATGTCTTCGGAGTCGAAGTCGAGCATGTCGGTTAATTCGTCGACAGTGGCTACGAAGTGGGTGGTGGGTGGGCTTTGAATTTCTTCATCGTCCGTATCCCATCCTTGCTGACCATAGTCCGGCCAGGGCTCTCCCGATAAAGAGAGAGACTTTAGCGAGTTCAGGATGTCGCCGAAGGGCAAGTGCTGAAAGATGTCCGCGGCAGTGAACTCCATGATCGGCGCCCAATCGGATTCGATCAGCAGGGGCGCGGGGGGTTCGGAGTCCGGAGAGGAATCCGGATCCTTGGAGTCACGGGTTATGCAGAGTACGGGGCTGGCGTTTGGCTCGATCGCCTTTGAGATCGCAGCCCCCGAGGTGACGTCCAACTGCTCATCCTCGATTGGTGCAATAGGCTCCGTGTAACACCCCGGTAGTCAAGCTACAGTAATCACACACTGATAGTGCCATGTCATCACAATTAATTTTGTTAAACCTCGCTATGATCCAAACCCAATTCAAATTCAAAAATAAAGTAAAGTCAAATAATTAAAATGTTAAAAAGGGAAAATAAAAATGTAAGTTGGGTTGCAAATATTCACCAACTAATTTTTCATGTAGGATATAACCTTTTACAAAATATACAAGTGTCCTTAAACATTTTTAAAACTGACACATAAGCTTTTTATTACAACGATCTAATTTAAATAAATATACAAAATATACAAAAATCAGTTGAGACTTGTTGGACTAGCCCAAAATATTGTCTCAAGTTTATGTAATACTTTGAACATTTAACTAAAATCATTTAGTACCTAAAATAAAATAAAACAGTAAAAGAAAAAGAACAAAACGGAAAAAAAAGAAGTGAAAAAAAGGAAACACCCCCCCCCCCCCGCTGGACCACCCGGCCAAGCCAGCGGCCTACCAGGCCGTCCCACTTGACCCAACCGGCCACCCCTTATCCCCACTCCCCCAACCCTAACCGTCACACCCCCACTCCCCGAAAATATCCCCCATCTCCCCCGATCTGGATCGGGATCGAGGAGGAGGCGCCTGACGCCGTCGCCCGTCGCCGCCTGGAGACCGCGCCGCCTCGCCGGACATCCCCACCGGCCTGCCTCCTCGCATCCTCATCTCTCTCCTCGACGGAGCGCCGTCCCCGTCCGCCTCCTCAACCCCCACTGCCCGTACCCCTACGCTCCCGCGGTGAGGTCTCGTCCTCCCCCTTCCCTGCCTCTACCCGGTGTCGACCGCGCGCACACACACCACCACGTCGGCCACGCCGTCGCCCCCCCCACGCTCTGGCCGCGACTGGCCTTGCCCTCCTCGCCGCTGCTTCGCCCGGTCACCGCGGCCCCGCCCCGCCCGGCGTGTCACCTCACGCGCTCGCGCTCGTGGCGTGGCCGGCAATCGCGTGCTGCTGCTTCTGCAGCTGCGCTGCCCCCGCTCCTCGCGACCACCACCGTGCCACCGGCCCCGCCTCACCCGCCTGCTCCCCGCGCCCCGCGCGCGCTCACCGCAGCCGCCGCCCTTGCTCCCCGCGCTGAAACCGCCGCTGCTCCCTGCCGTCTTCCCCCGAGCGCCTCAACGCGGGCAGGCGTGCCCGTCCCTCGCCGCCCGCGCCCCCTTCTGCTGCCTATGGCTGCATCGGCGCTGCCGCGCCGTTCCCCTCTTCTCGCCGCTGCTGGGGCCGCTTCTGCTGGCCCCGCGCGCCGCTGGTGGTGCTCTACTGCCCTCCAGCCGTCGTCCCCCTCCGGCAACTGCCCGACCTCGCCGGCCTCGTTCGCCATGGTGCCCCTGGGCGTGCACCCGTTTGGTCGCGCCCGAAACCCGTCGCCCAGCACCCGCTATGGCCCCCTAGGCAGATGACAGATGGGGCCCACGCCTCCTGTCTTGTTTAAAAAAATGAAAAGAAAATGTAACTTAAAAATGAAAATAAGTAATTAGTTAATTAATTAACTAATTAATTAATCAAATAGGTAATTACTTAACTTAATTAACTCTGTTTAGTACTTAATTAACGTGATTAGTTAATTAAAACTGTTAATTAGTTGTTAGACTATGACGAACGGGACCCACGCGTCAGTTTGACCCAGTCAACGCCCTGTTGACTGCTGACGTCATGCTGACGTCATGATGATGTCAGCGTACACTATTCTGGATAATGTTAATTCAATTAATAATTAATAAATTAGAAAATGATTTAAAATCTTTAAAAATTAATATAAAATAATCCGTAGCTCGGATGAAAAAAAACTTTGTACATGAAAGTTGCTCAGAACGACAAGACGATTCCGGATACGCAACCCGTTCGTCCGCCACACCCCCCTAACCTATCGAACTCACAACTTTCCCCCTCCGGCTCCTCTGCCCAAAAACGCGAAACACTGGGGATATTTTCCCGGATGTTCCCCCCATCACCGGTATCATCCCATACCGCGTTAGGGCACCTCTAACGCCGTTACTTGTCATGTCATGCATCACTATACATCTGCTTGCTTAAATATTTATTATTTCTCCCTCCTCTTCTCTCGCTAGACACCGAGACCGACGTTGCTGCTGCCCCGTTCGACTACGGAGTTGACGATCCCTCTCTCTTGCCAGAGCAACCAGGCAAGCCCCCCCTTGATCACCAGATATCACCTACTCTCCTCTATACTGCTTGCATTAGAGTAGTGTAGCATGTTACTGCTTTCGTTATTCCTATCCTGATGCATAGCCTGTCCTTGTTACTACTGTTGATACCTTTACCTGCAATCCTATCTGCTTAGTTTAGGATGCTAGTGTTCCATCAGTGGCCCTACATTCTTGTCCATCTGCTGTGCTATACTATCGGGCCGTGATCACTCGGGAGTTGATCGCGGGTATATTACTTTATATTAAGCATGATACATGTGGTGACCAAAGTCGGGTTGGCTCGAGGAGTACCCGCGAGTGATTCACGGATTGGGGGCTGAAAGGACCTTTGTCCCGACGGCCCTCTGTGTGGATCTTTGTGGCGGAGCGGCAGGGCAGTTCGGGGCTACCTGGGTGAGAGGTGAGCCTTGCCCTGTTGGCGTTCGCGGATACTTAACACGCTTAACGAGATCTGGGTATTTGATCTGAGTCTGGCCAATTGGTCTATACGCACTAACCAACTACGCGGGAAAGATATGGGCACTCGGCGTCGTGGTATCAGCCGAAGCACTTCTTGACGTCAGCGACTGAGCGGCGCGCGCCGGGTTGGACCGCGTAACGTGACTTCCGTTGTACTGGAGGTTGCTAGGTCTGCTCACCGGCCGCGTTCGCAACATGCAGGTGTGCTCAGGGCGATGGGCCCAGACCCCTGCGCGCTTAGGTTTAGACCGGCGTGCTGACCGCTCTATTATGCCTAGGTGGGGCTGCGACGTGTTGATCTTCCGCGGCCGGACATGACCCAGCAAAGTGTGTCCGGCCAAATGGGATCAAGCGTGTTGGGTTATGTGGTGCACCCCTGCAGGGAAGTTTATCTATTCGAATAGCCGTGTCCCTCGGTAAAAGGACGACCCGGAGTTGTACCTTGACCTTATGACAACTAGAACCGGATACTTAATAAAACACACCCTTCCAAGTGCCAGATACAACCCGGTGATCGCTCTCTAACAGGGCATCGAGGAGGGGATCGCCGGGTAGGATTATGCTATACGATGCTACTTGGAGGACTTCAGTCTACTCTCTTCTATATGCTGCAAGACGGAGGCTGCCAGAAGCGTAGTCTTCGACAGGATTAGATATCCCCCTCTTATTCTGGCATTCTGCAGTTCAGTCCACTGATATGGCCCCTTACACATATATCCATGCATATGTAGTGTAGCTCCTTGCTTGCGAGTACTTTGGATGAGTACTCACGGTTGCTTTTCTCCCCCTTTTCCCCCTTTCCCTTCTACCCGGTTGCCGCAACCAGATGCTGGAGCCCAGGATCCAAACGCCACCGTCGACGACGACTCCTACTACTCTGGAGGTGCCTACTACTACGTGCAGCCCGCTGACGACGACCAGGAGTAGTTAGGAGGATCCCAGGCAGGAGGCCTGCGCCTCGTTCGATCTGTATCCCAGTTTGTGCTAGCCTTCTTAAGGCAAACTTGTTTAACTTATGTCTGTACTCAGATATTATTGCTTCCGCTGACTCGTCTATGATCGAGCACTTGTATTCGAGCCCTCGAGGCCCCTGGCTTGTATTATGATGCTTGTATGACTTATTTATTTGTAGAGTTGTGTTGTGATATCTTCCCGTGAGTCCCTGATCTTGATCATACACATTTGCATGCATGATTAGTGTACGATTGAATCGGGGACGTCACAAGTTGGTATCAGAGCCGACTGCCTGTAGGAATCCCCCTTCCAAACTCCTTGGACAAAGTCGAGTCTAGACTTTGCAAAACCTTTTACTAACTTGGCTGTGTGCCTTATGGGCCCACGTCGCCATCGGGTGGTACTAGGATCTTTTTACTCCTTGGCCTACACTCTGGGACTCTGACATCTCTTCTATTCGGGTTAAATGATTTTGCTAGAATCTAAATCTAGGTTCTCGTTACCACTTCCTGCCGGAGAGCCCCTTCAGTCAAGATGATCGCCGGCTGCACCAGAAGATTTCGAAGATACTCTCCAACATTCTCTCGAGACCTTGTGCCCGTTGCTTTTGCAATTCCCTACCAGCGAAATATCCTTATGGATAAATACTTACACCTATCGTGCTTAATTTTATTCCCAGTGGATCTTGTTATTACAAGATACTCCAAAATTCTCTCTAATGATCCGAGAATATGTTGTGCCTACTGCCTTGCAGTTCTTGCCACATGAATATCCCTACGGATAAATTCCCGTACTTACCGAGTATCCACTCATCCCCAGTTGATTCATGAATGACACCAATCTTCGAAATACCTTTCGATCTTCCAAAAATCCTCAGGAGCCTATTGCTCTTGAAATTCTTGCATGCTTACATTTTGGTTAAACCAATAAGTCTAGTAATCCTATTGGCATCCTTGGTCACTATCATTTTAAGTCCGTTGATTCTATATGTGTGCGAATGCACGCAATTATCAGTTGATCCTTATAAATTATCTTCCGGCTCAGACGTCTTTCGAACATGAGCTGGTTCTCGGCCAATCAGATTGCCATCGATTTTACCCCTAAGTCTAGTCGACTTATCCATCCTTGATCAGAGCATTTGCTCCTAATCCCTTGATTTCAAAATCATAATTCCTTGCTATTTAGATGTTGAATTATTCAGTTGTTCTATAAATCGATGCACTTGCATTCTTTCTTCCTCTGATTGGGTATCGATACTCACATCAGCTCCATTGTGGATCGCCATATCCACTGTTGGATTATTATCCGACAGTGTCCTGCATAATTAATCACCCTGTGAGTTCTTTCTTCGATACATAATGCCTTTGTAAATTGTATCATCTCCTTTTGCCAACCATGCTCTGCTTTCGAGCTGGTGATAATTACTCTTGAAGCTTGTGGTATATGTCCCTAAGAAGCCCCGATGGGTTGAGCCAATGCCTTCCCTAATCTGTGCAAACTCGAAAGATTTCACAGGTCCTACTTATCTGGTATTGCACCAGGTAAAACTTTCAACAACTAATGCCATTTCAAAAAGAAACGAGAAGTTAATGAAAGGTTATGCATTGGAGAAGTGGGAGTCGACCTTGAACTTTGTGTTCATGCCCATGGACACGATGTAGAACTTATCATGGGAGCTGCTCGTAAAATTAATTACCCCCTTGATAGTAGTTCATCTTGTACTCGTGGTTTGATCATTTATGATTGTGGTTCCGACCATAATTTCTTTTGATTCCCCTTCTCAGACAAGTTAAAGCGCTTGTCTTCTATATATCAATACATCCCACTTCAACGTTTCATTTGATATGCCTTCGAGTATTATCCCCCTGGTATCTCGAGGATGTCATGTCATTGCACTACATCTTATGAATTTGTACTGGAGTAATACCTTTCCCTATCAGAGTCACTGCACGAGTTCTGGGTTGTCGTCAACCGAGAACACCGATTTGCGAATCGAATGAACACTGAGATTCGGTACTTCCAGTACTTTGTTGTTGAGAAGTTTAATACTCCATCACGTCACTCCTAGCCTGATCGGCTACATCATTATCGTGCTAATTTTAAACTGTGCAACCGGGTCCTTAATTCCGGAGCACAACTTTCGATAATGAGCTAACCTTACGCCGATTTCCTCGTCTTATCGTTCCACCTTGAATGACAAGCTTGAATTCGACTTTGTGTCGTACCATTGGTTCCAATAAACTTTTGCTTCATCATCATTTGACTTGGTGTCATCGCGGACCGACTCTTGACAAATGTGTCGTGGTCATCATCAACACCCTGAGCTCTTCCAAGATATATATATCGAATTCTTGATGAGAAATACCATCCTCGCCCCTCAATGGGTTGTGTTATCATCGACCACTTTATTGCCTTCCGTTTAACACAAACTTATTTGTGGTTTGTGTTATACCTTGAGGTCCTTGCTATCCAACATTTGTTCTTCTTTACCTTGGAATATTACCACCTTTTATGTCAAGGATGTCGTGGTAATTTTACCACCTCTTGAGAATTCTTGATATAGTAATATCTCTCGCCTTTTGCGTTCATTTCTTGGTCTCCGTGTTGTTTCTAACCGGAATACCGACAAATGGTCTGTGATGTGTAAATTCTAAACTTCTAGCAACCCTATTGCTTTGAAGTTATTGGTCTACAGTTTCATTCTAAGTCTATTGCTTATTGAATCATCATTCGAACATTGATCGTGCTACCTAGTCCAGATTCCTGGGTGCACCCTTCTATCATTGTTCAGTTGTGTATGTTTCCCTCGAGCATACATCATTATATCAGTTGATCCGACAAACATTTCCTTGTTCACATAATTGTGGAAATCCATCCTTTGGAAATCTCGATGATTTGTTGCTGAGCCTATCAACCACCTCCTCATCTTCTCCTTGGTTTAATGATGGAAGCATGATTCAGAACTTGCTTCCATAGTTCATTTCCTGAGAATCTTACAATGTCATCTCGACAATTTGTGTTGCACCTTTCTTCTCAGGCATCCCGAGTCTGAGGTATCCTGACACCAATCAGATCTGAATCTCGGCCAGATATGATGGTTGGAACATATTTCCAAGAGTTATAACATTGGTCCTCTTATGACTCGGTAAGGTGATGTCATGCCTAGCACACCTGGCCGAAGGACCTAGTCTTATAGTTTCCTTTTTAACAAGGTTAACCATTCTTCCATGAGGAAATTGAATGACTTGTTTAATAAGTTTTTCCTGATGGATCCTTTGTGTATCCAAGGTCTGAAGTTTGCTTGAAGACCATGTCAATGCTATCTCTAAGCATGTCTCTGGTACTCCGATTTTACAATAAGAACATTGTAGCCCAATGCAAAATGTTTCTTGATCAATTATCCAAACACCGTTGTATGGGTAATGTCATGAAATTTCTTTCCCCTTTCCTGAAGGGTTTTCTACTTTATATCTTGCCATGGATATCATGCTCTGCTTGTCCTTGGGAAGGATATATCCCTGGAATATGTGTTTAAACACATTTTCCTTCCCATTGTTCAGTTTAATCTGATAACCATATTTTTCTTTCCGTTGTTTGGTTTAACCTTTCTTGTGATCTATATGATCTAAGCAATAATATTCTTCTGCTTATGCAAACCCCTCGTTGTACAATTCTGTCAGCAAGATCCGGTTACTATTGTTGATGACATCCCGGTAACCACTGATGGACGAGAACTTTACTTATTGGTCCGCCTCGTTCAACGAGCAGGAAAATGGTTCTCTTCGTCCCTCGCCCTTGGTACAGATGTTGTTGCCGACGTAACTGACAGGCTATCCTCTGACATGCCTTGCTTACATGATAGTGCAAGACATCACCGCCTTCCTACTTTTATCCCACATGGTGGGCCCATAACCCACAGTTCCACAGGATCAAAACATGACTCTCCTGTACAGCCCTGTCTCTAATGTTTATTCCCCATGCTTGGCTTCATATCTAATTCACGGGCCACCTTCCTAGTACTCTATTATGGTGTTAGATGCAATACTTACTCTCGCTGCTCTGAACCCCTGTCTCACTCTGGTTCAGACTTCGAGCAACCATCTATCCTCTTGGAACCTCGTATGGTACCTTCGTACCTTACTCTCGATGTATTTTATATGTTCAGCTCGAGAGATAATCTTATGTTCATTCATAGGTTAACCCCAGATGGTTTCCCTCATAAACATTCTGTCGTAACTGAGCTACCCCTTACCTATTCGTAAGTACGTTGGAGTGGCTGAATAAAAGGACGACTTCACCATAATGACCTGAAGCAGAGAAGTGAAGACGTCAATGCAATGGAGCGACCTCTTCGAGAAGAGAAGCTAAGACCGAGAAGACTCGTTAGAATTTCGCAACCAAATCCCTTCCCCCTTACCTCCCCTCTTAAATCTCGGGACGAGATTTCTTGTAGTGGAGGAGATTTGTAACACCCCGGTAGTCAAGCTACAATAATCACACACTGATAGTGCCATGTCATCACAATTAATTTTGCTAAACCTCGCTATGATCCAAACCCAATTCAAATTCAAAAATAAAGTAAAGTCAAATAATTAAAATGTTAAAAAGGGAAAATAAAAATGTAAGTTGGGTTGCAAATATTCACCAACTAATTTTTCATGTAGGAGATAACCTTTTACAAAATATACAAGTGTCCTTAAACATTTTTAAAACTGACACATAAGCTTTTTATTGAAATGATCTAATTTAAATAAATATACAAAATATTCAAAAATCTGTTGAGACTTGTTGGACTAGCCCAAAATATTGTCTAAAGTTTATGTAATACTTTGAACATTTAACTAAAATCATTTAGTACCTAAAATAAAATAAAACAGTAAAAGAAAAAGAACAAAACAGAAAAAAAAGTGAAAAAAGGAAACACCCCCCCCCCCGCTGGACCACCCGACCCAGCCAGCGGCCTACCAGGGCGACCCACTTGACCCAATCGGCCACCCCCTTATCCCCACTCCCCCAACCCTAACCGTCACACCCCCACTCCACGAAAATATCCCCCCTCTCCCCCGATCTGGATCAGGATCGAGGAGGAGGCGCCCGACGCCGTCGCCCGTCGCCGCCTGGAGACCGCGCCGCCTCGCCGGACATCCCCACCGGCCTGCCTCCTCGCCTCCTCATCTCTCTCCTCGACGGAGCGCCGTCCCCGTCCGCCTCCTCAACCCCCACTGCCCGTACCCCTACGCTCCCGCGGTGAGGTCTCGTCCTCCCCCTTCCCTGCCTCTACCCGGTGCCGACCGCGCGCACACACACCACCGCGTCGGCCACGCCGTCGCCCCCCCCCCCCCCCCCCGCGCTCTGGCCGCGACTGGTCTTGCCCTCCTCGCCGCTGCTCCGCCCGGTCACCGCGGCCTCGCCCCGCCCGGCGTGTCACCTCACGCGCTCGTGCTCGTGGCGTGGCCGGCTACCGCGTGCTGCTGCATCTGCAGCTGCGCTGCCCCCGCTCCTCGTGACCACCACCGTGCCACCGGCCCCGCCTCACCCGCCTGCTCCCCGCGCCTCGCGCGCGCTCACCATAGCCGCCGCCCTTGCTCCCCGCGCTGAAACCGCCGCTGCTCCCTGCTGTCTTCCCCCGAGTGCCTCAACGCGGGCAGGCGTGCCCGTCCCTCGCCGCCCGCGCCCCCTTCTACTGCCTATGGCTGCATCGGCGCTGCCGCGCCGTCCCCCTCTTCTCGCCGCTGCTGGGCCGCTTCTGCTGGCCCCGCGCGCTGCTGGTGGTGCTCTGCTGCCCTCCGGCCGCCGTCCCCCTCCGGCAACCGCCCGACCTCGCCGGCCTCGTTCGCCATGGCGCCCCTGGGCGTGCGCCCGTTCGGTCGCGTCCGAAACCCGTCGCCCAGCACCCGCTATGGCCCCCTGGGCAGATGACAGATGGGGCCCACGGCCCCTGTCTTGTTTAAAAAAACGAAAAGAAAATGTAACTTAAAAATGAAAATAAGTAATTAGTTAATTAATTAATTTAGTAACTAATTAATTAATTAAATAGGTAATTACTTAACTTAATTAACTCTGTTTAGTACTTAATTAACGTGATTAGTTAATTAAAACTGTTAATTAGTTGTTAGACTATGACGAACGGGACCCACGCGTCAGTTTGACCCAGTCAACGCCCTGTTGACTGCTGACGTCATGATGACGTCAGCATACACTATTCTGGATAATGTTAATTCAATTAATAATTAATAAATTAGAAAATGATTTAAAATCTTTAAAAATTAATATAAAATAATCCGTAGCTCGGATGAAAAAAACTTTGTACATGAAAGTTGCTCAGAACGACGAGACGATTCCGGATACGCAACCCGTTCGTCTGCCACACCCCCCTAACCTATTGAACTCGCAACTTTCCCCCTCCGGCTCCTCTGCCCGAAAACGCGAAACACCGGGGATATTTTCCCGGATGTTCCCCCCATCACCGGTATCATCCCATACCGCGTTAGGGCACCTCTAACGCCGTTACTTGTCATGTCATGCATCACTATGCATCTACTTGCTTAAATATTTATTGTTTCTCCCCCTTCTCTCGCTAGACACCGAGACCGACGTTGCTGCTGCCCCGTTCGACTACGGAGTTGACGATCCCTCTCTCTTGCCAGAGCAACCAGGCAAGCCCCCCCTTGATCTCCAGATATCGCCTACTCTCCTCTATACTGCTTGCATTAGAGTAGTGTAGCATGTTACTGCTTTCGTTATTCCTATCTTGATGCATAGCCTGTCCTTGTTACTACTGTTGATACCTTTACCTGCAATCCTATCTGCTTAGTCTAGGATGCCAGTGTTCCATCAGTGGCCCTACATTCTTGTCCGTCTGTTGTGCTATACTATCAGGCCGTGATCAGTCGGGAGTTGATCGCGGGTATATTACTTTATACTAAACATGATACATCTGGTGACCAAAGTCGGGTTGGCTCGAGGAGTACCCGCGAGTGATTCACGGATTGGGGGCTGAAAGGACCTTTGTCCCGACGGCCCTCTGTGTGGATCTTTGTGGCGGAGCGGCAGGGCAGTTCGGGGCTACCTGGGTGAGAGGTGAGCCTTGCCCTGTTGGCGTTCGCGGATACTTAACACGCTTAACAAGATCTGGGTATTTGATCTGAATCTGGCCAATTGGTCTATACGCACTAACCAACTACGCGGGAAAGATATGGGCACTCGGCGTCGTGGTATCAGCCGAAGCACTTCTTGACGTCAGCGACTGAGCGGCGCGCGCCGGGTTGGACCGCGTAACGTGACTTCCGTTGTACTGGAGGTTGCTAGGTCTGCTCACCGGCCGCGTTCGCAACATGCAGGTGTGCTCAGGGCGATGGGCCCAGACCCCTGCGCGCTTAGGTTTAGACCGGCGTGCTGACCGCTCTATTATGCCTAGGTGGGGCTCCGACGTGTTGATCTTCCGCGGCCGGACATGACCCAGCAAAGTGTGTCCGGCCAAATGGGATCAAGCGTGTTGGGTTATGTGGTGCACCCCTGCAGGGAAGTTTATCTATTCGAATAGCCGTGTCCCTCGGTAAAAGGACGACCCGGAGTTGTACCTTGACCTTATGACAACTAGAACCGGATACTTAATAAAACACACCCTTCCAAGTGCCAGATACAACCCGGTGATCGCTCTCTAACAGGGCATCGAGGAGGGGATCGCCGGGTAGGATTATGCTATACGATGCTACTTGGAGGACTTCAGTCTACTCTCTTCTATATGCTGCAAGACGGAGGCTGCCAGAAGCGTAGTCTTCGACAGGATTAGATATCCCCCTCTTATTCTGGCATTCTGCAGTTCAGTCCACTGATATGGCCCCTTACACATATATCCATGCATATGTAGTGTAGCTCCTTGCTTGCGAGTACTTTGGATGAGTACTCACGGTTGCTTTTCTCCCCCTTTTCCCCCTTTCCCTTCTACCCGGTTGCCGCAACCAGATGCTGGAGCCCAGGATCCAAACGCCACCATCGACGACGACTCCTACTACTCTGGAGGTGCCTACTACTACGTGCAGCCCGCTGACGACGACCAGGAGTAGTTAGGAGGATCCCAGGCAGGAGGCCTGCGCCTCGTTCGATCTGTATCCCAGTTTGTGCTAGCCTTCTTAAGGCAAACTTGTTTAACTTATGTCTATACTCAGATATTATTGCTTCCGCTGACTCGTCTATGATCGAGCACTTGTATTCGAGCCCTCGAGGCCCCTGGCTTGTATTATGATGCTTAAATGACTTATTTATTTGTAGAGTTGTGTTGTGATATCTTCCCGTGAGTCCCTGATCTTGATCATACACATTTGCGTGCATGATTAGTGTACGATTGAATCGGGGGAGTCACACTCCAAATTAAGGGTCGGAACCGGTGCGTGTGCGGCCTCTGGGGCACTGTTCGGCGGCAGAGCTAGATCGTGCCCCTCGAGACAGTGCGGCGCGCTTGGCTGTGGCTCGAATCCGTCGAAGATCAAATCCCCGCGGATGTTTGTCGTGTAGTTTAAGCTTCCAAACCTGACCTGATGGCCAGGGGCGTAGCTTTCGATCTGCTCCAGGTGGCCAAGCGAATTGGCCCGCAGTGCGAAGCCGCCGAAGACGAAGATTTGTTTGGGGAGAAAAGTCTCACCCTGGACTGCATCGTTGTTGATGATCGAAGGAGCCATCGGGCCTAAAAGCGACGACACAGAGGAACTCTCAATGAAAGCACCAATGTCGGTGTCAAAACCGGTGGATCTCGGGTAGGGGGTCCCCGCCTCGACACAAACCGAGCCATAGAGCAGGACGAGACGGCAGACGACGAGCATGCCTTAGAGCAAGCGTCCGAACAGGGCAACTCGGATAAAGAAAACGAACAACCCGTCCCCGGCGAAAACGGCATTCCGGACGACCTTACGCCGGATAAGGCCACAGAGCAGAAGAACCTCCACAAAAGGCTCGTTGTAACCGCACGTAGCCTAAAAAAGCAGAAGCGGAAGCTAAAAACTGCGAAAGATGCACTCAGAATCAGATGGAGCAAAGTAATCAATACCGCAGACAAATATGGCGACAGTCGCCGCACTAAAAGCTATGCGAAGTGAAAGCTACTGCCTGAATTCGACGAAGAGGCCTTAGAGCCCTCGCATTCAAAAAGTAAGAAAGCCACCCGGTCGGATAGACGACCCCATGGCCAGCATAAAACGGCAAGCGACGCTACACTCAAGTCGGCATGCGACCCACTCAAGGTCTCGCATCAAAAAGATGGCCCAGCCAGGTCTATTTATGGGCCAAGAAAGCAAGCTATCGTAAGCAATGCAACAACACCATTATCCGAACGCCATGGCACACCCAAATACAGGGGTGCCGCACACCCCCTATGTTTCACCGATGAGGTCCTGGATTATGAATTTCCAGCGGGATTTAAACCCGTAAACATAGAGGCGTACGACGGAACAACAGACCATGGAGTCTGGATCGAGGATTATATCCTCCACATACATATGGCCAGAGGAGATGACCTCCACGCCATAAAATATTTACCCCTCAAGCTCAAAGGGCCAGCCCGGCATTGGCTTAAAAGCCTTCCTGAAAACACAATTGGAAGTTGGGAAGAGCTCAAGGACGCTTTCCGAGCAAATTTTCAAGGGACCTATGTCCGCCCTCCGGATGCAGACGATCTCAGTCACATAACTCAACAGCCTGGAGAGTCAGCTCGGCAATTCTGGAACATATTTCTTACTAAAAAGAATCAGATAGTCGACTGTCCGGACGCCGAAGCCTTAGCAGCTTTTAGGCATAACGTTTGAGACGAATGGCTAGCCAGACACCTCGGCCAAGAAAATCCAAGAACAATGGCTGCATTAACAAGCCTCATGACCCGCTTTTGCGCAGGGGAGGACAGCTGGTTGGCAAGGTGTAGCACCAGCGACCCAAGTACATCCGAAACTAGGGATGGAAACGGAAAACCGCGACGCAACAAGGATCGTCGCCGGACTAAAGAAAACAGTCTGAAGAGCACGACAGTCAACGCCGGATTCAAAAGCTCACGACAGAATCAGACAAAGCCGCCCCTTCATGATAACAGGGACGAGCTATCCAACCTAAACAAAATCTTGGACAGGGTATGTCAAATACACAGTACTCCCGGGAAGCCTGCTAACCATACCCACAGAGATTGTTGGGTCTTCAAACAATCCGGCAGACTCAATGCCGAACACAAGGGGCTCGACACACCAAGCGAAGACAATGACGAACCCCAAAAGCAGAGCACAAGGAAACAAAAGAATTTTCCACATGAAGTAAAAACAGTAAACTTACTTCACATAACAAAACGTGCGGCGCCCATAAAGGAACGCGCCATACGGCCTATCTCAAAGGAGTCCCGCCACTGGTTGACAAAACCAATCGTCTTCGATCATCGGGATTACTCTAGAAGTATCGGGAGCGCAGGCTGGACTGCCTTGGTACTAGATCCAATAATTGGCGGACTCCAGTTTACAAATTTCCTGATGGACGGCGGCAGTGGTCTAAACCTGATATATCAGGACACAATCCGCCACATGGGGATAGACCCAACAAGAATACGCCACAGTAAAACCTCCTTTCAAGGGGTAGCGCCAGGTCCGGATACCCATTGCATGGGCTTCCTCCGGCTTGAAGTCATATTCGGCTCCCCCGATATCTTCCGCTGCGAAAAGCTAAATTTCCACATCGTCCCATTCTCAAGTCGCCATCAAGCACTGCTGGGACACGAAGCTTTCGCCCGCTTTAACGCAATACCGCATTACGCATCTCTTACGCTCAAGATGCCCGGTCCACGAGGCATCATCTCTTTAAAGGGAAAACATTGAGTGCGCCCCCCGCGGTGGATCGTGCGGCTGCCTTAACAGCCCCACAATAATACGGCTTCATCAGCCAAAAATATCCAAACAGGTCGTTAATACCACGGACACGGTTGGGCGAGTCCGGCGTAAACATATCATTAATAAAGGCTTAATAACCGTATACCCCTGCGCTAGGGGCTCCGCGCATGTACAATATGAGACAATCAAGCTCAATTTTACCCATTTCAATTTATACCTTGATTATTTATTATAACTTTTGTTCGGCACGACCCCCTTTTTTCTTTTTCAACTAAGTTCCTCTCTTTTACAGATGAACATCATGCTGCGCCCGTCCAAGATACGGCACGACGGAGACACAGGCGCAGACGTGCAGTAGGGACCCGTTCCAAGGATTCTCTTCAGATTAAGACCCTGCGTAAACCTTTTTTACTGTCTCTTGTTGATACACACCCTCCGGTTTTTCGTTTAAATCAAGGAGGGGACTGACGTCTTGGCATGTGGCCACGTCAGGAATTTTGCGCGTACTTGGACACTAGGGGCTTATAACCAAGGGTGTTGTCCCGCCCGCACTCATAAAGACCAAATACCTTAGGGAGTGTTCGGCGTCGCGAGTTTGGCCCTATATGCATCAGCTCCGAATGATGTCTTTGGTCAAATGTTGGGTTGCCCGGCTCCTGTGTTCGGCTGCCTTACGTTCCGCACTATCGGCTAAGGCAGCACCAGGAGAACTACTGCGATTGTGCCCCGGTTCGGCCAGGCGAGCACCTCAGTAGAGAAAGCCGAAAACTGACTGTCATGATATAGCGTGAGACTGGTCAACCACTCGATGACTCACCGGAATCTATAGGATTTCTCCGCATTAACGAAGGGTCGTTTCCCGGCCAGGCACAAATGCGCCCCGACTTCGGGCGAGCGCAGGCGCCACCAGGGGCTATTTAAGTAGCCTCACTATCAAGCTCCTATGGCTAAGTGAAAGTGTTAAAGCATTATAGTTCGGTTTCCTAGCCCGCTGCGCTATCACCTCCTTTGTAGGACCAAGGCGTTGGATTAAGTGTGAAATCGCGCCTTCTGCGAGCACCCCCGCACTATGTGCGTGGGGGCTGAAGCCAACGACTGCCATCTTTCAGATTTTATATATATCTTAAAACGGCCGCACAAGAGGTGTTTCAAATACTTGAGGGCACAAGTATAAAAGGCTACTATAATTTATCAAAATATTGCTTTACAATTAAATATGCTATTAGAACATAGCATCCTTCGAGCACTTCGTCTCTATTACACGAGCGCCTTCAAGGACTTCCTGAAAATAGTGCTCGGAGGATACTTGGCTTTTGTTCGAATCTCGGGATGCAACAACGGTGGTCTCCATCTCTGCCCAGTATGTCTTGACACGGGCAAGAGCCATCCGTGCGCCCTCTATGCATGCTGACCTCTTCATTGCATTGATATGTGGCACCGCACCAATTGCTGCACTAAACTGAAATAACTCTTCGGCTCCGATCTCCCTGGCCACAGATGACTCATGACGCACTTCATGGCGAGTCCGGACAACCTATTCAGCTCGGCCCATCCGGCCAGACGATCGGCCACTGACAGTGGACGCTCTGGATTGTGGAACTGCGACCAAAAGAGTTTCTCCACTTCGCGATTTCCTTGATCTCGAAAGTGTTCGGTCGCATCAGCAGCATATGCCGCCAAATCCAGATAGGTGTCCGTCGTACTCCACAGCCGGTCCAACGGAGCATGCTTAGGATCACAAAACTTCCTCCGCAGCATAAAGGGCTTCCCAGCCGCAATCTCTCCGGCTTCACGAAGCTCCTCCTTCGCAGCTCTCATCGCAGAGCGAGCATCCTTGGCATCGGCAACGGCCTTCTTCAAGTCCGCGAGTTCCGCCCGATCCTCTTTTTCCAAAAGCTTGCAATGGTCAGCAGCGCTCTTTAGCTTCACGACCATCTCTTTCTTGCTTCGGCAGTGAGCAGCCTGTTCGGCTCTCAGCTCTTCGAGGGCCTTCTCGGCAGCCGCATCACTTTTTCGGGCTTGTTCTTTAGCTCGGGCAAGTTCCGCCCAAGACTCTCCACGGCGGCCGCACCATCTGCGTTAAGCATACACATTGTAAGATACTGGCATAAAGCTCCTCTTACCAGGTGCCGCCCAAGGAATTACATACCTTGAGCCTCATCAAGCCGCTTGTTGACAAGTGCGATGTCAGCATCTGCCACGTCAAGTTGCCGCTTTAGCTCGGCAAAATCTTCAGTCCGACTGGATTCTGGACACTTCGCCACCTACATACAAAGGCGACAGTTTAGACCTGGGATTATGATCCTCTGCACGCCGTCATTTTTGACAACGCACAGAGTCTCAGGGGCTACTATCTACACAGCGCGCATCTTATTTATGCGCAACTGTCAGAAAATGTACATTATTTCACGTACCTCAAAACCTGCCAGTAAACTTCTGACAGCCTCGTGCAATCCACTTTCCGCGGACGAAATCTTTTCAATCACCGTGCCCATCAACGCACGGTGCTCTTCTGAGATAGAAGCTCGCCCTAGCAGATTCTTCAGCTCCTCCGACCTAGCACCGGACGGTGCCGGATTCGTCCTATGGACTCTTTCGAAGGCCGGACATGGAGAACCTTGGGGGGCCATATGGCTACCTCCCGCCCCTGCCGGATTCGGAGAAACCTCCGCGATGACACCTCAGGGTCGCCCGCCTCGCTAGGTGGTACGGCAGGGGGAGGCGTCCCGTTCTCCATCATCTCTGGAAGAAGGTTCCCCGAAGACGAGCTCTGCTGAGAAGGGCTGAGGTCCGAGCTACAAGGTAAATTTTCGGTTAATCTTCTCAGATATAAAGCAAGGATTTCTCTCTTAAAAATATAACCTTTCTCTACTTACGGCTCGCTGGAGGGCTGGTGAGGGAGTCCTGGATTAGCGGGTGTTCGGATAGCCGGACTATACCTTTAGCCGGACTCCAGGACTATGAAGATACAAGATTGAAGACTTCGTCCCATGTCCGGAAGGGACTTTCCTTAGCGTAGAAGGCAAGCTTGGCGATGCGGATATTCAAGATCTCCTACCATTGTAACCGACTTTGTGTAACCCTAACCCTATCCGGTGTCTATATAAACCGGAGGGTTCTAGTCCGTAGGACAACTTCATCATACAACAACCATACTATAGGCTAGCTTCTAGGGTTTAGCCTCCTTGATCTCGTGGTAGATCTACTCTTGTACTACCCATATCATCAATATTAATCAAGCAGGAGTAGGGTTTTACCTCCATCGAGAGGGCCCGAACCTGGGTAAACTTTGTGTCCCTTGTCTCCTGTTACCATCCGTCCTAGACGCACAGTTCGGGACCCCCTACCCGAGATCCGCCAATTTTGACACCGACATTGGTGCTTTCATTGAGAGATCCCATGTGTCATCGCTTTTAGGCCCGATGGCTCCTTTGATCATCAACGACGATGCAGTCCAGGGTGAGACTTTTCTCCCCGGACAGATCTTCGTCTTCGGCCGCTTCGCACTGCGGGCCAATTCGTTTGGCCGCCTGGAGCAGATCGAAAGCTACGCCCCTGGCCATCAGGTCAGGTTTGGAAGTTTGAGCAACACGGCTGACATCCGCGGGGACTCGATCTTCGACGGATTCGAGCCACAGCCAAGCACGCCGCACTGTCTCGATGGGCATGATCTAGCTCTGCCGCCGAACAGCGCCCTGGAGCCCGCACGCACGTCGGTTCCGACCCTTAACTCGGAACCTGCGGCGCTGATCGAGGGTGAGCGGTTGGACGTCACCCCGGGGGCTGCGATCTCAAAAGCGATCGAGCCGAACGCCAGCCCTGCACTCTGCATGACCCGTGACTCCGAGGATCCGGATTCCCCTCCGGACTCCGAACCTCCCGCGCCCCTGCCAATCGAATCCGATTGGGCGCCGGTCATGGAGTTCACCGCCGCGGACATCTTTCAGCACTCGCCCTTTGGCGACATCCTGAACTCACTAAAGTCTCTCTCTTTATCGGGAGAGCCCTGGCCGGACTATGGCCAGCAAGGATGGGATACGGACGATGAATAAATTCAAAGCCCACCCACCACCCACTTGGTAGCCACTGTCGACAATTTAAACGACGTGATCAACTTCGACTCCGAAGACATCGACGGTATGGACGAAGATGCAGGAGATACAGATGAGCCAACGCCCATAGGTATTGGATAGCCACCCCATCTCATGACGTGTACATGGTGGACACCCCTAAAGGAAACAATAGCAAGGAAAAAGGGGATGGAACGGGGGACCGATCCCTCGAAAAGCAATCAAAGCGTCGGCGTAAACGCCGACCCAAGCCCCGCCTCGATAAAGACCTAGCCATAGAGCAGGATGAGCCGGTAGACGACGAGCAAGCCTTAGAGCAACCGTCCGAACAGGGCAACACGGATAGATAAACCGAACATCCCTCCCCCGGCGAAAATGGCACTCCGGACGATCTTACGCCGGACAAAACCACGAAGCAGAAGAATCTCCACAAGAGGCTCGTGGCTACAACACGCAGCCTGAAGAAGCATAAGCGGAAGCTAAAAACGGCGGAAGATGCACTCAGGATCAGATGGAGCAGAGTAATCAATACCGCAGATAAATACGGCGACAGTCGCCACACTAAAAGCTATCCGAAGAGAAAGCTACTGCCCGAATTTGACGAAGAGGCCATAGAGCAATCGCATTCAAAAAACAAGAAAGCCACACGGTCGGATAGACGACCCCATAGCCAACATAAAACGGCAAATGGTGCCGCACTTAGGCCGGCACGCGACCCACTTACGGATTCGCATCAAAAAGATGGCCCAGCCAGGTCCATTTATGGGCCAAGAAAGCAAGCTCTCGTAAGCAATGCAATAAAACCATCATCAAAATCTGGCACACCCAAATACAGGGGCGCCGCACATCCCCTATGCTTCACCGATGAGGTCCTAGATTATGAATTTCCAGCGGGATTCAAACCCGTAAACATAGAGGCATATGATGGAACAACATACCCTGGAGTCTGGATAGAGGATTATATCCTCCATATACATATGGCTAGAGGAGATGATCTCCACGCCATCAAATATTTACCACTAAAGCTCAAAGGACCAGCTCGGCATTGGCTCAAAAGCCTCCCCGAAAACACAATTGGAAGCTGGGAAGAGCTCGAGGACGCTTTCCGAGCACATTTTCAGGGGACATATGTCCGTCATCCGGATGCTGACGACCTCAGTCACATAACACAACAGCCCGGAGAGTCAGCTCGGCAATTTTGGAATAGATTCCTCACTAAAAAGAATTAGATAGTCGACTGTCCGGATGCCGAGGCCTTAGCAGCTTTCAGGCATAACGTCCAAGACGAATGGCTCGCCAGACACCTCGGCCAAGAGAAGCCAAGAACAATGGCCGCACTAACAAGCCTCATGACCCGCTTTTATGCAGGAGAGGACAACTGGTTGGCAAAACGCAGCCCCAGCAACCCAAGTACATCCGAAACTAGGGATGGAAATGGAAAACCGCGACGCAACAAGGACCGTCGCCAGACTAAGGAAAAAAGTCCGAAGAGCACGACAATCAACGCCGGATTCAAAAGCTCACGGCAGAATCAGACAAAGCCGCCCCTCCAGGATAACAGGGATGATCCATCCAACTTAAACAAAATCCTGGACAGGACATGTCAAATACACAGTACTCCCGGGAGGCCTGCTAACCATACCCACAGAGATTGTTGGGTTTTCAAACAATCCGGCAGACTCAACGCCGAACACAAGGGGCTCGAAACACCAAGTGAGGACGAAGACGAACCCCAAAAGCAGAGCACCAGGAAATAAAATAACTTCCCACAAGAAGTAAAGACAGTAAACTTACTTCACATAACGAAGCGTGCGGCACCCATAAAGGTACGCACCACACGACCTATCCCAAAGAGGTCCCGCCACTGGTTGTCAAAACCAATCATCTTCGATCAACGGGACTATTCTAGAAGTATCAGGAACGCAGGATGGTCTGCCTTGGTACTCGATCCAATAATCGATGGACTCAAGTTTTCAAATGTCCTTATGGACGGCGGCAGTGGACTAAACCTGATATATCAGGACACAATCCGTTGCATGGGGATAGACCCAACAAGAATCCGTCATAGCAAAACCTCCTTTCAAGGTGTAACGCCAGGTCCGGACACCCGATGCATGGGTTTCCTCCGGCTTGAAGTTACATTCGGCTACCCCGATAACTTCCGTCGCGAAAAGCTAATTTTCCACGTCGCCCCATTCTCAAGTCGCTATCAAGCACTACTAGGACGTGAAGCTTTCGCCTGCTTTAACGCAATACCGCATTATGCATCTCTAATGCTTAAAATGCCCGGTCCACGGGGCATCATCTCTTTAAAGGGGAAGCATTGAGGTGCGCCTCCCACAAGCGGAGGACTGTGCGGCCGCTTTAACAGCCCCACAGTAAAATGGCTTCACCGGCCAAAAAACTTCGGAATAGGTCTTTAAAAGACCACGAGCGCGGATAGACGAGTTCGGTACAAAATTATCATTGATACAGGCTTAGAGGCCATATACCTCCGCACTAGGGGCTCCGTACATATACAATAAGAGACAATAAAGCTCAATTTTATATATTTTACTTTATACTTTGTTTATTTTAAAATCTTGTTCAGCACGACCCATTTTCAACTCAGTTCCTCTCTTTTACAGATGAACGTCGTGCGGCGCCCGTCCAGGATACGGCACAATGGAGACACAGGCGCAGACGTGCAGTAGGGACCCGTCCTAAGGATTCTTTTTAGATTAAGACCCTGCATAAACCTTTTTTACTCTCTCTTGTTGCTACATATCCCCTGGTTTTCTCTGCCATAACCAAGGAGGAGGCTGGCGTCTTGGCATGTGGCCACGTCAGAGTTTTTGCGCGTACCTGGACACTAGGGGCTTTTCAATAAGGAGTGCTGTTTTGCCCGCACTTATAAAGACCGAACACCTTAGGGAGTGTTCGGCGTCGCGAGTTTTGGCATTATATGCATCAGCTTCGAATCATGTCTTTGGTCAAATGTTGGGTTGCCCGGCTCCTGAGTTCGGCTACCTTACGTTCCTCTCTATCGGCTAAGGTAGCACTAGGAGAACTACTGCGATTGTGCCCCGGTTAGGCCGGGCGAGCACCTCAGTAGAGAAAGCCGAAAACTGACTGTCATGATGTAGCGTGAGACTGTTCAGCCACTCGATGACCTACCGGAATCTATAGGATTCCTTCGCTTTAACAAAGGTTCGTTTCCCGGTCAGGCACATACGCGCCCCAAACTCGGGCAAGCGCAGTCGCCACCAAGGGGCTACCTAAATAGTCCCCCTGTCAAGCTCCTATGGCTAAGTGAAAGTGTTAAAGCATTATAGTCCGGTTGCCTGGCCCGCTGCGCTATCACCTCCTTTGTAGGACCAAGACGTTGGATTAAGTGTGAAAATGCGTCTTCTGCGAGCACCCCCGCACTATGTGCGTGGGGGGTGAAGCCAACGACTGCCATCTTTCAGATTTTGTATATATATTTTAAAACGGCCGCACAGGAGGTGTTCCCAATACTTGAAGGCACAAGTATAAAAGGCCACTACAATTTATCAAAATATTGCTTTACAATTACATACGCTATCCTAACATAGCATCCTTCGAGCACTGCGTCTCTATTACACGAGCGCCCTCAAGGACTTCCTGAAAATAGTGCTCGGAGGGTACCCGGCTTTTGTCCGAATCTCGGGATGCAACAACGGTGGTCTCCATCTCTGCCCAGTATGCCTTGACACGGGCAAGAGCCATCTGTGCGCCCTCTATGCATGCTGACCTCTTCATCGCATTAATTCACGACACCGCGTCAAGGAATTGCTGCACCAAGCTGAAATAACTCTTCGGCTCCAATCTCCCCGGCCACAGATGACCCATGACGTACTTCATGGCAAGTGCGGACAACCTATTCAGTTCATCCCATTGAGCCAGGCGATCGTCCACTGCCAGTGGGCGTTCTGGATTGTGGAACTGCGACCAAAAAAGCTTTTCCACTTCGCGATCTTTTAGATCGCGAAAGTGTTCGGTCGCATCAGCAGCACTTGCTGCCATATCCAGATTGGTGCCCTCCACACTCCACATCCGGTCTAGCGGAGCAAACTCCGGATTGCAAAACTTCCTCCGCAGCATAAAGGGCTTTCCAACCGCAATCTGTTCGGCCTAACACAGCTCCTCCTTCGCAGCTCTCATCGCAGAGCGAGTGTCCTTGGCATCAGCAACGGCTTTCCCCAAGTCCGTCTGCCTTGCCCGTCCTTCTTCTTCAAGAAGCTTGCAATGATCAACAGTGCGCTCTAACTTCACGGTCATCTCGGCCATCTCTTCCTTGCTTCGGCAGTGAGCAGCCTGTTCGGCTCTCAGCTCTTCAAGAGCTTTCTGGGCAGCCGCATCGTTCTTTCGGGCTTGTTCTTTAGCTCGGGCAAGTTCTGCCCTAAGATTCTCCACGGCGGCTGCACCATCTGCATTAAGCACATACACTGTAAGACAATGGCATAAAACTCCTCTTACCCAATGCTGCCCGAGGAATTACATACCTTGAGCCTCATTAAGCCGCTGGTTGACAAGCGCGATGTCGGCATCAGCCACGTCCTGTTGCCGCTTTAGTTCGGCAAAATCATTAGTTCGGCTAGATTCCGGACACCTCGCCACCTACATTCAAGGGCGACACCTTAGACCTGGGATTATGATCCTCTGCGTGCCGTCATTTCTTGACAGTGCGCAGAGTCTCAGGGGCTACTATCTACACAGGGCGCAACTTACTTATGCACAACTGACAAAAGTGTACATTATCTAACGTACCTCAAAACCCGTCAGTAAACTTTTAATGGCTTCATGCAATCCTCTTTCTGCGGATGAAATCCTTTCAATCACCGTGCCCATCAATGCACGGTGCTCCTCTGAGATAGAAGCTCGCCTTAGCAGAATCTTTAGCTCCTCCGGCCGAACACCAGACGGTGCCGGACTTGTCCTATGGCCTTTTTCGAAGGCCGGGCGCGGAGAATCTTGGGGGGCCATATGGCTATCTTCCTCCCCTGCCAGATTTGGAGGAACCCTCCGCGATGACACCTCAGCGTCGCCCGCCTCGCTAGGCGGTACGGCAGGGGGAGGCGTCCCGCTCTCCATCATCTCCGGAAGAAGATACCCCGAAGACGAGCTCTGCTGAGAAGGACTGAGGCCCGAGCTGCAAGGTAAAGTTTCAATTAATCTTCTCAGATATAAATCAAGGATTTCTCTCATCCCTCAAAAGGGAAACCTTTCTCTACTTATGTCTCGCTGGAAGGCTGATCCCTTCGAGGGCGTAGTTCGGCCGAGGAACTCGCCGGCGTAGGACCCTTTGACGAAGATTTTTTTCCCTCGCTTCGAGGCCATGGTCTCCTGGTCGTCAGAGGCGGACCTCTTCTTACCCTTAGGAGAGGAATTATCGGTTCCCCCCTCCGAAGCAGCCTCCTTCGAGGAGGCCATAGTTCCCTTGCTCTTCCCCTTACTTCCCTCCAAAGGCATTATCTTCAACATCCTGACAAGCACAGGATCCGGCCTGGTTTCGGGAAGGGGAGCCGGGCACCTGATCAGCTTTGCCTTCACTATCCACTCCTGTTTAAAAGGACAGCTCTTTTAGGGGCAAATTCATGACAATTATACGGATAGCGTGTCCGGGAACAAGGTTACTTACTTGAGTATCTGGGCGATTGCAGCTTAGGCCTGCGTCCTCGGTCAAATCCGGACACATCGCTTGTGATCCGAAGAACAGCTTATACATCTCTGCGGGCGTCGCGCCCATGAAATTCTGGAGAGCCCGCGGTCCCTCTGGATTAAACTCCCACAGGCGAAGGGAGCGTTTGCCGGCCAATATCCGGCGAATCAACATGACCTGCGTCACCTTGACCAGGCTGAGGTCTCCTTCTAAGAGATCCCTAATGCGGCCCTGCAACAAGGGCACGTCTTTGGGTAACCCCCAATCTAACCCTCTGCTGACCCATGACGTTAGCCGTGGTGGGGGACCCGAGCGAAAGGCAGGAGGCGTCACCCACTTAGTGCCCCTGGGAGCGGTGATATAGAACCACTCTCGTTGCCACAAACCGAGCTCCTCTTGAAAAGAGCCCTCGGGCCATGGAGCATCAGCATTCTTGCTTATAACAGCGCCTTCGCACTCTGTGTGCCGTCCCTCGATCATCTTCGGCTCCACTTTAAAAGTCTTGAGCCATAATCCGAAATGAGGGGTAACACGGAGGAACGCTTCACACATGACGATGAATGAGGAAATGTGGACGATGGACTCCGGAGCTAAGTCATGGAATTCCAGCCCGTAATAAAACAACAGCCCCCTCACAAAGGGATCCATCGGGAAGCCTAACCCTCGAAGGAAGTGAGACACGAACACCACGCTCTCCCTGGGATGGGGACTGGGAATGGCCTACCCTTGAACAGGCAACCTGTGCGAAATTTCGCCGGTCAGGAACTTAGCCCCTCTAAACTTTAGCACGTCCTCTTCCGTGACGGAGGAGGGCGTCCATCGGCCTTGAAGGTCGGAACCGGACATGGTCGAAGGTCCAAAGCGCCTGGAATCTGGAGCCTAGGGTGTTGGAACTCGAGGCGACGGGCGAACTTGTTTGAGGTGGGAAAAAGAAGTAAGGCCTTGGTCTCTTTATAAGAGGTTGAATACCAAGAGCCCCCCCCCCCGTAACCGTTTGGGACTCGCCTTTAATCGAGGAAACGTGCTAACGGGCATGATTGGGTTACCCACGTCCGTATTGATGAGAATCTCGTAAAAAGGGGGACACGATCTCTGCTTTGAGAAGACGTGCCAAGGAAACCGCCTCGCAAAACATGCTGAGGTAGAAGAGTAAAAACGATTCAAGAAAAGGACTTGGCCGTAGTGTGATGTCACGCTACGGAATACGTCAGCAAATTAGATTTGTGTTAATATTATTGTCTCTATGGCAATATGTGGAAATTTATTTTGCAGAGCCGGACACTATTCTTGGTGTTTAAAATCTTCTTGAAGAACTTGGAAGGGGAACCCGCCTTGCAATGTCGAAGACAATTTGCGCGCCGGACTCGTCGTCATTGAAGCCTGGTTCAGGGGCTACTGAGGGAGTCCTGGATTAGGGGGTGTTCGGATAGCCGGACTATACCTTCAGCCGGACTCCAGGGAAGATACAAGATTGAAGACTTCGTCCCGTGTCCAGAAGGGACTTTCCTTGGCGTAGAAGGCAAGCTTGGCGATGCGGATATTCAAGATCTCCTACCATTGTAACCGACTTTGTGTAACCCTAACCCTATTCGGTGTCTATATAAACCGGAGGGTTCTAGTCCGTAGGACAACTTCATCATACAACAACCATACTATAGGCTAGCTTCTAGGGTTTAGCCTCCTTGATCTCGTGGTAGATCTACTCTTGTACTACACATATCATCAATATTAATCAAGCAGGAGTAGGGTTTTACCTCCATCGAGAGGGCCCGAACCTGGGTAAACTTCGTGTCCCTTGTCTCCTGTTACCATCTGGCCTAGATGCACAGCTCGGGACCCCCTACCCGAGATCCGCCGGTTTTGACACCGCCACCTGGTCCCCTTGAGGGCATATTTCGGCCGAGGTATCTCCTGGCATAGGACCCTCTGACAAGGATTCCCCCCCCCCGCTTTGAGGCCATAGTCTCCGGGTTTTCAGAGGCCGTCCTCTTCTTCCCCTGAGGAGAGGATTTTCCTGTTCCTCCCTTCCGAACAACCTCCTTCGAGGAGGTCGTAGTTTCCTTGTTCCCTCCCTCACTTTCCCCCAAAGGTACAATCTTCAGCATCCTGACTAGCACGGGATCCGGCCTAGTCTCGGGGAGGGGAGCCAGACACCTGATCAGCTTTGCTTTCGCTATCTACTCCTGTTTAAAAGGACAGCTCTTTTAGGGGCAAGTTTATGACAAATATACGGATAACGAGTCCGGGCACAAGGCTACTTACTTGAGTATCCGGGCGATTGCAGCTCAAACCTGCGCCCTCGGTCAAATCCGGACACATTGCTTGTGATCCGAGAATAGTTTATACATCTCCGCGGGCGTTGCGCCCATAAAATGCAGGAGAGCTCGTGGTCCGTCCGGATTAAACTCCCACAAATGAAGGGAGCGACGTTTGCCGGGCAGTGTTCGGCGGATCAGCATGACTTGCGTCACTTTGACTAAGCTGAGACCTCTTTCTAAGAGATCCCTGATGCGACCCCGCAACAAATACACGTCCTCGGGTGGCCCCCAATCTAGGCCTTTATTGACCCACGACCCTAGCTGCTTTGGGGGACCCGAGCGAAAGGCAGGTGGCGCCACCTACTTGGTGCCCCTGGGAGCGGTGATGTAGAACCACTCTTGTTGCCACAAGACGAGCTCCTCTTGAAAAGGGCCCTCGGGCCACGGAGCGTCAGCCTTCTTACTTATAACAGCGCCTCCGCACTCTGCGTGTCGTTCCTCAATCATCTTCGGCTCTACCTTAAAGGTCTTGAGCCATAATCCGAATAATCCGAAGTGAGGAGTAACACAGAGGAATGCTTCGCACACGACGATGAATGAGGAAACATGGAGGATGGACTCCGGAGCTAAGTCGTGAAATTCCAGCCCGTAGTAGAACATTAGCCCCCTCACAAAGGGATCTAGGGGGAAGCCTAACCCCCGAAGGAAGTGAGACACGAACACCACGCTCTCACCGGGCTGGGGACTGGGAATAGCCTGCCCTTGAGCAGGCAGCCTATGCAAAATTTCGCCGGGCCCCTCTCAACTTTAGCACGTCTCCTCCGTAACGGAGGAGGGCATCCATCGGCCTTGAAGGTCGGAACCGGACATTGTCGAAGGTCCGAAGCGCCTGAAATCTAGAGCCTAGGGTGTTGGAACTCGAGGCAGCGGGCGAAATCGTTTGAGATTGAAAGAAAGGGGTAAAGCCTTGGTCTCTTTATAAGAGGTGGAATACCAAGGGCCCTCCCCGTAACCGTTTGGGACTCGCCTTTAATTGAGAGAACGTGCTAACGGGGATGATTGGGTTACCCACGTCCGTATTGATGAGAATCCCGTAAATAAAGGGGGACACGATCTCTGCCTCGACAAGACATGCCAAGGAAACCGCCTCGCAAAATGCGCTGAGGTGGGGAAGTGAAAACGATTCGAATGGAGGCTTGGCCGTAGTGTGATGTCACGCTACAGAATGCGTCAGCAGATTAGATTCGTGTAAATATTATTCTCTCTATGGCAATATGTGGAAACTTATTTTGCAGAGCCGGACACTATCCTTAGTGTCAACAATCTTTCATGAAGTACTTGGAGGAGGAACCCGCCTTGCAATGCCGAAGACAATCTGCGCGCCGGACTCGTCATCATTAAAGCCTGGTTCAGGGGCTACTGAGGGAGTCCTGGATTAGGGGGTGTCCGAGTAGCCGGACTATGCCTTCATCCGGACTCCTGGACTACGAAGATACAAGATTGAAGACTTCGTCCCGTGTCCGGATGGGACTTTCCTTGGCGTGGAAGGCAAGCTTGGCGATGCGGATATTTAGATCTCCTACCATTGTAACCGACTTTGTGTAACCCTAACCGTCTCCGGTGTCTATATAAACCGGAGGGTTCTAGTCCGTAGGACAACGCAACATACAACAATCATACCATAGGCTAGCTTCTAGGGTTTAGCCTCCTTGATCTCGTGGTAGATCTACTCTTGTACTACCCATATCATCAATATTAATCAAGCAGGACATAGGGTTTTACCTCCATCAAGAGGGCCCGAACCTGGGTAAAACTTCGTGTCCCTTGTCTCCTGTTACCATCTGCCTAGACGCACAGTTCGGGACCCCCTACCCGAGATCCGCCGGTTTTGACACCGACATGGGTCATCAAGAACATTTTCTAACCTAGACAAGTTGTCTGCAACAGGGTTCTCAGCTCCCTTTCTATCAACAATATGCAAATCAAATTCTTGTAGCAAGAGAACCCATCTAATAAGTCTAGGTTTAGCATCTTTCTTTTCCATACGATATTTAATAGCAGCATGATCTTTGTGAATAGTTACTTTAGAATCAACAATATAAGGTCTGAACTTATCACAAGCAAATACAACTGCTAAGAATTCTTTTTCAGTGGTAGCATAATTTATTTGAGCATTGTCTAGAGTCTTACTAGCATAATGGATAACATTTAACTTCTTATCAACTCTTTGCCCTAGAACAGCACCTACAACATAATCACTAGCATCACACATAATTTCAAAGGGTAAATTCCAATTAGGTGGCTGAACAATAGGTGCAGAGATCAATGCTTTCTTAAGTATTTCAAATGCTTCTACACAATCATCATCAAAGACAAATGGTATATCTTTTTGTAATAAATTAGTCAGAGGCAGAGAAATTTTTGAGAAGTCCTTAATGAACCTCCTATAAAATCCGGCGTGACCAAGGAAACTTCTTATACCTTTAATGTCCTTGGGACATGGCCTCTTTTCAATAGCATCTACCTTGGCTTTATCAACTTCAATACCTCTTTCAGAAACTTTATGCCCCAAGACAATACCTTCATTAACCATGAAGTGGCACTTTTCCCAATTCAAGACAATATTAGTTTCTTCACATCTTTGCAAAACTCGATCAAGATTGCTCAAGCAATCATCAAAAGAGGATCCATAGACGGAAAATTCGTCCATGAAAACCTCACAAATCTTTTCACAAAAGTCAGAGAATATAGCCATCATGCATCTTTGAAAGGTAGCAGGTGCATTACATAAACCAAAAGGCATATGTCTATAAGCAAAAGTACCAAAAGGGCATGTAAAAGTAGTCTTTTGATTGATCTTTAGCCGACATAGGTATTTGAGAGAAACCAAAATAACTATCTAGAAAGTAATAGTGTGTATGTTTGCATAATCTTTCTAGCATTTGATCGATAAAAGGTAAGGGGTAATGATCTTTTTTAGTAGCCTTATTTAATTTGCGGAAATCAATTACTATCCTATAACCTGTGATAATTCTTTGTGGAATCAATTCATCTTTATCATTAGGAACAACAGTAATACCTCCTTTCTTAGGGACACAATGGACAGGACTTACCCACTGACTGTCAGCAACGGGATAAATTATACCTGCCTCCAGAAGCTTGAGTATTTCTTTTCTTACCACTTCTTTAATTTTAGGATTCAGACGTCGTTGAGGATCATGAACTGGTTTGATATCTGCTTCCAAATTTAGTTTATGTTGACATAAAGTGGGACTAATGCCCTTAAGATCATCAAGAGTATATCCAATAGCAGCAAGGTGCTTCTTCAGAGTTTTCAATAATCTTTCTTCTTCATGCTCTGAAAGGTTAGCACTAATAATAACAGGATATATCTTCTTTTCATGAGATAAGCATATTTAAGATTATCAGGCAACGGTTTAAGCTCAAACACGGGATCACCCTTGGGTGGAGGAGGATCCCCTAAGATTTCAACAGGCAATTTTTTTTTCAGGATAGGTTCTTGTTTAAAGAATACTTCATCTATTTCCCTCCTTTCATTCATGAACATATCATTTTCATGGTCTAGCAAATAATGTTCTAAAGGATCACTCGAAGGTACGGCAATAGAAGCAAGACCAATAATCTCATCCTTACTAGGCAATTCTTCTTCACGATGTTATTTACTAAATTTAGAGAAATTAAACTCATGAACCATATCATCCAAGCCAATAGTAACAACATTCTTTTTGCAGTCTATCTTAGCATTAACAGTGTTCAAGAAGGGTCTACCAAATATAATTGGACAAAAGCTATCTTGTGGGGAACCAAGAACAAGAAAATCAGCAGGATATTTAGTTTTCCCACACAAGACTTTAATATCTCTAACAATTCCCACTGCCGATATAGTATCTCTATTGGCAAGTTTAATTGTAACATCAATACCCTCTAACTCAGCAGGTGCAATTTCATGCTTAATTTGTTCGTACAAGGTAATAGGTATAACACTAGCACTAGAACACATATCACATAAGCCATGATAACAATGATCTCCTATTTTAACAGAAATAACAGGCACGCCTACCACAGGTCTATGTTTATCTTTAGCACAAGGTTTAGCAATTCTAGCAGATTCACCGCAGAATTGAATGACATGCCCATCAATATTATCAGACAAGAGATCTTTAACAATAGAAATATTAGGTTCTACTTTAACTTGCTCAGGAGGTGTATAAGTTCTAATATTGCTTTTACGAACAACAGTTGAAGCTTTAGCATCATCCTTTATTCTAACAAGGAAAGGTGGTTGCTCAACATAAGAGGTAGGAACAATAGGATCATTATAAGTGACAGTCTTTTCTTCAACTTTAATAGGTGCAGCTACTTTTACTTCTATGGGAGGATGATATTTAAACCACTTCTCCTTGGGGAGATCAACATAAGTAGCAAAAGATTCACAGAAAGAAGCTACTATCTCAGAGTCAAGTCCATATTTAGTGCTAAACTTACGGAAAATATCGGTATCCATAAAAGATTTAACACAATCAAACTTAGGTGTCATACCTGACTCCTTACCTTCGTCGAGGTCCCAATCTTCAGAGTTGCGTTTAGTTCTATCCAATAAGTCCCATTTAAATTCAATAGTCTTCATCATAAAAGAGCCAGCACAAGAAGTATCGAGCATGGTGCAATTGTTTTCAGAAAGCCGAGCATACAAGTTTTGAATAATTGTTTCTCTTGGGAGCTCATGATTGGGGCATGAATATAACATTGATTTAAGCCTCCCCCAAGCTTGAGCGATGCTTTCTCCTTCGCGAGCCAAAAAATTATATATATAATTGCGATCACGATGAACAAGATGCATAGGATAATACTTTTGATGAAATTACAATTTCAATCTTCTATAGTTCCATGATCTCGTATCATCACATAACCTATACCATGTCAATGCATCTCCCTTCAAAGATAAAGGGAATACCTTCTTCTTAGCAACATCATCGGGTATACCTGCAAGCTTAAATAATCCACAAACTTCATCCACATATATTAGGTGCTCATCAGGATGCTTTGTTCCATCTCCTGTAAAAGGATTAGCTAGCAGTTTTTCTATCATACCCGAAGGAAATTCGAAAGGAATTTAATTTTCAATAGGTTCAGTAGGTTGAGGAGCAACTCTTTGCTCTACTGGTCGGGGTGAAGATACTCCGAACAAGCCCCTCAGAGGATTACTTTCCATAGTAACAAGTGACAGTAAATTTTAGCACACTATATAAATTTTTCCTTACCAAATTCCACCTACCAAAGGCGCTTCACTCCCCGGCAACGGCGCCAGAAAAGAGTCTTGATCACCCACAAGTATAGGGGATCTATCATAGTCCTTTCAATAAGTAAGAGTGTCGAACCCAACGAGGAGCAGAAGGAAATGATTAGCGGTTTTCAGCAAGGTATTCTCTGCAAGTACTGAAATAAGTGGTAACAGATAGTTTTGTGATAAGATAATTTGTAACGAGCAACAAGTAACAAAAGTAAATAAAGTGCAGCAAGGTGGCCCAATCCTTTTTGAAGCAAAGGACAAGCCTGGACAAACTCTTATATAAGGAAAAGCGCTCCTGAGGACACATGGGAATATCGTCAAGCTAGTTTTCATCACGTTCATATGATTCGCGTTCAGTACTTTGATAATTTGATAGGGTGGATCGGTGCTTGGGTGTTGTTCTTACTTTAACAAGCATCCCACTTATGATTAACCTCTATTGCAAGCATCCGCAACTACAACAAAAGTATTAAGGTAAACCTAACCATAGCATGAAACATATGGATCCAAATCAGCCCCTTACGAAGCAACGCATAAACTAGGGTTTAAGCTTATGTCACTCTAGCAACCCCATCATCTACTTATTACTTCCCAATGCCTTCCACTAGGCCCAAATAATGGTGAAGTATTATGTAGTCGACGTTCACATAACACCACTAGAGGCTAGACAACATACATCTCATCGAAATATCGAACGAATACCAAATTCACATGACTACTAATAGCAAGACTTCTCCCGTGTCCTCAGGAACAAACGTAACTACTCACAAAGCATATTCATGTTCATAATCATAGGGGTATTAATATGCATAAAGGATCTGAACATACGATCTTCCACCAAATAAACCAACTAGCATCAACTACAAGGAGTAATCAACACTACTAGCAACCTACTAGTACCAATCCCGGACTTGGAGACAAGAATTGGATACAAGAGATGAACTAGGGTTTTGAGATGAGATGGTGCTGGTGAAGATGTTGATGGATATTGCCCTCTCCCGATGAGACGAGCGTTGGTGATGACGATGGTGATGATTCCCCCTCCTGGAGGGACGTGTCCCCGGCAGAACAGCTCTGTCGGAGCCCTAGATTGGTTCCGCCAAGGTTCCGCCTCGTGGTGGCGGAGTTTCGTCCCGAAAGGTTGCTTCTTATTTTTTTTCTCAACGAAAGACCTCATATTGCAGAAGATGGGCATCGGAGAGCCACCAGGGGGCCCACGAGGTAGGGGGCGGGCCCTAGGGGGCGCCCCCCACCCTTGCGGACAGGGTGTGGGCCCCCTGGCCTTCATCTTTGGCAGGTATTTTTCATTATTTTTAACTAGATGTTCCGTGGAGTTTCAGGACTTTTGGAGTTGTGCAGAATAGGTCTCTAATATTTGTTCCTTTTCCAACCCTGAATTCCAGCTGCCGACATTCTCCCTCCTTATGTAAACCTTGTAAAATAAGAGAGAATAGCCATAAGTATTGTGACATAACGTGTAATAACAGCCCATAATGCAATAAATGTCGATATAAAAGCATGATGCAAAATGGACGTATCAATGTGCCACCTCTAAAAACTTCTAAAAATTATCCTTTTTGTGTGCCTAGATCGTTCATGGAACGACAGGAGGTGGTCGATATCTTCCATGCTAAGCGGGTTATTATCAGGTCGAGTGTTTATTCACTCGCCATCGCACGAGAAAATGGGCGGTAATAGGGATTCCTAGTCCCGAACTAAAAATGCAAATAATTAAACAAAACTCCCCCGGGACTGATGTTGGTATGGACGACACCCGTTGTTTCAGATAAGCCGTGGAGTGTGATTGATGGTGGAGGGGGTAAACCTTTACTTTTATCGCTTGGGAACCGCCACTAGCATGCTTAGCATGGAAGATGTTGATAACTGATGGTCGTGAAGTGAATAAGAAGGGTGCATGTCTCAAAATATCATTTATCTTTGTTTTAAAAACTGAGCTCTGGCACCTTTGCAAATCACTGCTTCCCTCTGCGAAGGGACTTTCTATTTACTTTTATGTTGTGTCATCACCTTCAAAAACAAGCGCCAGAAACTGAGTAGAGCACAACTATCATGATTTATGCATTATGTAAAGATAATGTTGGGTGCATCATGACTGGATCTTTTCTACCATGAATTACAATGTTTAGTCGCTGCTTGAACTTTGGAGGTGCTCTGCATTTATGTTTTGCGGTCTCAGAAAGGGCTAGCGAGATACCATTATTGTCATATTATATCATGGTTGTTTTGACAACGTGTTGCTGTTTGAGATATCTTATTATTGCTCGCTAGCTGATTATGTCATTGATATGAGTCATTATAATCTTTAAGAGTTATTGTCGACATGGTTAGTTATAATGATTGGCTGAAAACCTGGGTGTTGTTTAAGCTTATTTATGCAAACAAGAGCAAAAGAGTTCATAAAAGGTTTTCTTTCTCACTTTCAGTTTATCAACTGAATTGCTTATGGACAAGCAAAGGTTTAAGCTTGGGGAGTTGATACGTCTCCAACGTATCTACTTTTTCTCACGCTTTTCATCTTGTTTTGGACTCTAATTTGCATGATTTGATTGAAACTAACCCCGGACTGACGCTGTTTTCAGCAGACCTACCATGGTCTTTTTGTGCAGAAATAAAAGTTCTCGGAATGGAACGAAACTTTGCGAGAATTTTTTATATCAATAATAAGAATTTTTGGAGCCAAGACCTGCCGGAGAGGGTCACCTGGGTGGGAACAACCCACCAGGGCTCGCCCCCCTCTCCTGGCATGCCCAGATGGGTTGTACCCACCTGGTGGCCCCGCTAACGACCCCCCTGATACTGTAAAATCACATATTTCCAGAAAAAAAATAAGAAAGAAAGAATTATTGCGATCCACGAGACAGAGCCGCCGCCAAGCCCCGTTCTTCCTCGGGAGGGCAGATCTGGAGTATGTTTGGGGCTCCGGAGAAGGGGATCTTCGTTCTTCGTCATCACCAACCCATCTCCATCGCCAATTTCATGATGCTCCCCACCGGGAGTGAGTAATTCCTTCGTAGGCTTGCTGGTCGGTGACGAGTTGGGTGAGATTCATCATGTAATCGAGTTAGTTTTGTTAGGGCCTGATCCCTAGTATCCAGTGGCGGAGGCAGGAATCGTAAATTTATGATCTTGAGGGGGGCCCGATTAAGGAAACATAACAAAAAAAATACTGTTCACGCCCAAAATACAAAGGAGTGACTAATGTTGGGGAGGGCCGGGGCCCCTGCTGGCCCCCCTCGTGCCTCCGCCACTGCTAGTATCCACTATGTTCTTAGATTGATGTTGCTATGACTTTGCTATGCTTAATGCTTGTCACTTAGGGCCCGAGTGCCATGAACTCAGATCTAAACCGTTTATAAATTCATCATTATATTCATGTTTTAGACCCGATCTTGCAAGTTATAGTCACCTACTACGGTTATGATCCGACAACCCCGGAGTGACAACAACCGGGCCCACTCTCGGTGATGACCGTAGTTTGAGCAGTTCATGTATTCACTATGTGTTATTGCTTTGTTCCGGTTCTCTATTAAAAGGAGGCCTTAATATCCCTTAGTTTCCAATATGGGCCCCGCTGCCACGGGAGAGTAGGACAAAAGATGTCATGCAAGCTCTTTTAATAAAGCACGTATGACTATTTACGGAATACATGCCTACATTATATCGATGAACTGGAGCTAGTGTCGTATCGCCCTAGGTTATAACTGTCACATGATGAATATCATCCAACAAGTCACCGATCCAATGCCTAGGAATTTATCTTATATTGTTTCTACTAAGTTACTACTGTTATCATCTCTGTTACACTTGCTACAAAACTACTGCTATCACTGTTACTGTTACCGTCGCTGCTGTCGCCACTATCAAAACTATCAAACTACTTTGCTACTGACCACTTTGCTAATCTCCAGGTGTGGTTGAATTGACAACTCAGCTGCTAATGCCTTCAAATATTCTTTGGCTCCCCTTGTGTCGAATCTATAAATTTGGGTTGAATACTCTACCCTCGAAAATTGTTGCAATCCCCTATACTTGTGGGTTATAAGGAGTAGCGCTGGAGACAATACACGCTACGACTATATGTCTTAGCAGTAGCGTGTGTTACATGCGTTACTGCTAAGGAATAGTTGTAGCGCCTTACTAGTAGCGCGGGTCCCCGTGCTACAACTAGGCTTTTCCCTAGTAGTGTTTCCTTGTATATGACAACTTTATAAATCTTTGTTAATGTACATCACACATTTGCATTGTTTAGTAGTGCTTATGGATCATATATATAGCATTGTTAGTTCAGTAGTAATATATAGTGACTTAAATTGTTCTTTGCTTGCAAAAAAAGGTGTTGATGGATTTTCTTTATTAAGCTGACCACTGGTGCTCAAATCCTTGCTGCCACTAGCACAGATGGCAATGCAAAGATGGCAATAACAATATTTTCCCACTTGCATTTGTTGTTGTTGGACAAGAGGACACAACAAACTGGTGTTGGTTTCTGCACCAACTGAAGATATGTCTATGAGGAGAAGTTCGAAATTTTGACCCTTATGCCATCATGTCTGATAGACAAAAGGTATGCATGCATCTTCCTGTTTATACATATCAGTTATGTTGTAGATAGTAGCTTCAGTACTACAGTAGCTAAGTATAGCATGTTATGTGAACATGGCCTACTAAATGCGGTAAATCAAGTATTTCCAAACTGTCATCAAAGATTTTGCCTTAGACACATGTATGCAAATTCCTAGAATGCTACGTTTAGGGGGAAAGATCTTAAGAAATGCATGGATAATGCAGTTATGCTTATAACTGATACGTCTCCATCGTATCTACTTTTCCAAACACTTTTGCCCTTGTTTTGGACTCTAACTTGCATGATTTGAATGGAACTAACCCGGACTGACACTTGTTTCAGCAGAATTGCCATGGTGTTATTTATGTGCAGAAACAAAAGTTCTCGGAATTACCTGAAACTCCACGGAACGTCTTTTCAGAAATAATAAAAAATCCTTGCCAAAGATGAAGACCAGGGGGCCCACACCCTGTCCACGAGGGTGGGGGTGCGCCCTCCCCCCTAGGGCGCGTCCCCCTACCTCGTGGGCCCCCTGGAGCTCCTCCGACGCCAACTCCAACTCTATATATTTGCTTTCGGGGAGAAAAAAATCAAGGAGAAGAATTCATCGCGTTTTACGATACGGAGCCGCCGCCAAGCCCTAAAACCTCTCTGGAGGGCTGATCTGGAGTCCGTTCGGGGCTCCGGAGAGGGGGATTCTTCGCCGTCGTCATCATCAACCATCCTCCATCACCAATTTCATGATGCTCACCGCCGTGCGTGAGTAATTCCATCGTAGGCTTGCTGGACGGTGATGGGTTGGATGAGATCTATCATGTAATCGAGTTAGTTTTGTTAGGGTTTGATCCCTAGTATCCACTATGTTCTGAGATTGATGTTGCTATGACTTTGCTATGCTTAATGCTTGTCACTAGGGCCCGAGTGCCATGATTTCATATCTGAACCTATTATGTTTTCATGAATATATGTGTGTTCTTGATCCTATCTTGCAAGTCTATAGTCACCTACTATGTGTTATGATCCGGCAACCCTGAAGTGACAATAATCGGGACCACTCCCGGTGATGACCATAGTTTGAGGAGTTCATGTATTCACTATGTGCTAATGCTTTGTTCTGGTACTCTATTAAAAGGAGGCCTTAATATCCCTTAGTTTCCATTAGGACCCCGCTGTCACGGGAGGGTAGGACAAAAGATGTCATGCAAGTTCTTTTCCATAAGCATGTATGACTATATTCGGAATACATGCCTACATTACATTGATGAATTGGAGCTAGTTCTGTGTCACCCTATGTTATGATTGCTACATGATAAACCGCATCCGGTATAATTATCCATCACCGATCCAATGCCTACGAGCTTTTCCTATATTGGTTCTCGCTTATTTACTTTTCCGTTGCAATTGTTACAATCACTACAAAACACCAAAAATATTACTTTTGCTTCGGTTACCTTTGTTACGGTTACCACTACTATCATATTACTTTGCTACTAAACACTTTGCTGCAGATACTAAGTTATCCAGGTGTGGTTGAATTGACAACTCAACTGCTAATACTTGAGAATATTCTTTGGCTCCCCTTGTGTCGAATCAATAAATTTGGGTTGAATACTCTACCCTCGAAAACTGTTGCGATCCCCTATACTTGTGGGTTATCAATAACCAAGACAAGTTAACATTGCAATGAATGATCTAAAAAATCAGAGTGAGGAAGCTTGGCAGTGGTTGAGTGGAATACCTAAGCACACATGGGCTAGGCATGCTTTTGAAACTAACCGCAAGACATACTTTGTTGTTAACAACCTGTCTGAGGTGTTCAACAAGTACATCCTAGATTTTAGGAAAAAAACCTATCAGGGCTATGATTGATGGTATTAAGGACAAGCAAATGGTGAGGTGGCATAGGAATAGAGAGAGAGGAAAGGCAACTCTATGGAAGATCACACCACATTATGCTGAGAAGCTAGAGGTGGAAAATGAAAGGGCTAGATTATGCAAACCCATTCAAGCTGGTGTAAATCATTGGCAAGTGACCTATGGGCAGCAAACACATGTTGTAAACTTGGAACTTCGTACATGTGGTTGCAGAAAATGGGACCTGTCTGGACCATACAACCATGCAATATCAGCAATTAACAAGGCAAAAAGATTTCCAAAGGACTACGTGTGTAAATTCTTGAAAAAACCATTTTACCTGGAAGCATATGAACCTATGACATTTCCTATTCCTGGTGAACATAATTGGACAAAGACAACTGGACTGGACATAGAGCCACCTGAATTCATGTGAAAAGAGGAAGAAAGAAAGATAAGAGGATAAAGGGTAGGTTTGAAGGTCCAAAGCCAAAGGACAGTTCTAGAATGGCCACTATAGCATGCAGTAATTGTGGACTCCAAGGCCATAGTACACCAATTGCAAGAAACAGTTGAGACCAGAGTTCATTATGAGGAAAAACAAGCATGTGGTAAATCCTTGTTAATACTCCTTGTAAAATGGTTTGCATTTTTTAAATTTTGACTAACTACCATGTTTCCTTTTTTGCAAGGCACCTGCAAGATCAAGGAATGAAGCTGAAGTTACTCCACCTGCAAGATCACAACAACCACCTGCAAGATCACAGTAGCAAACAAGAAGATCACATCAGCCACCTGCAAGATCACAGCGGCAAACAGGAAGATCATAGCAGCCACATGCAAGTTCACAGCCTCCACCTGCCAGATCTGGTGCTGCAAAGTCAACTAGGGGTGTAAGATCTGCTACTACAAGGGTTCCAAGGCCTTTCACTGCCCCAAAATTTGCTGATGGAGCTTCATCTTCTGGTCCTGCCACTTCTGGTGCCCCTCCTGTTTTTGGTGGCCCAAGAAATCATTCTGGATGGATGGCATTTTTTACTGCCAGTGTTAACACTTTAGTGACATGATGGTGCAAGTTATTTATGCTTCTGGGTTATGCTTCTGAACTAGTATGGTTTGCTATGAACAGTGTTAGCTATGACCAATGTTACCTATGAACAATGTATGTTGTGATGTGTACTAAATTTGCTATGATGCGTACAAAGTCTCATATGAGAAATGTTTAATGTGTACTAAGTTTGATATTTGCATATGATATTTGTTTGTGGTAAGTTTAATATTTGCTTGTAGTTTCATATGGTCTTTTTTGGTAGTAAGTTTGATATTTGCTTATAGTTTAGGGGGTCTCGGCATCGAGGGAACCCTAATTACCAAAGTACTTGGGTTTAGGGGGGTCTCGGTGTCAAGGGAACCCTAATCACCAAAGTACTTGGTTTTAGGGAGTCTCGGCGTCTAGGGAACCCTAATCACCAAAGTACTTGGGTTTGGGGGGGTCTCGGCGTCGAGGGAATCCTAATCACCAAAGTACTTGGGTTTGGGGGGTCTCGGTGTCGAGGGAACCATACTCACCAAAGTACTTGGGCTTGGGGGGGCTCGGCTTCGAGGGATCCGTAATCACCAAACTACTTGGGTTTAGGGGGTCTCGACATCAAGGGAACCCTAATTACCAAAATACTTGGGTTTAGGGGGTGTCGGCGTCGAAGGAATCCTAATCACCAAAATACTTGGGTTTGGGGGGTCTCGGCATTGAGGGAACCCTAATCACCAAACTACTTGGGTCTAGGGGGGCTCGACGTCGAGGGTACCCTGATTACCACCATCTATCAAGATATATATAAATTCAACCACCATCTATCACCCATCTATCAAAGCAACATATATCATGATATATATAACTTCAACCACATCTATCAGCCATTTGTCAAAGCAACATAGATCAAGATATATAACTTGAACCATCTAACATAGCATACTTGAGCATAATTAATAGATTCTTACAAACCATAGATTCTTACAGCTGCATAATTAATAGATTCTTACCTTACAACATAGCTACTGATCATAGCATACTGGAGTTCAACATAGTTCACAACTAATAGATCCATACATTACACTTCATTACACCACCATTCTTCACAAGAAGTTAGCAAAGCATACTCTTCTTCACCTACTCAGTTCATCTTCATCTAGCTCATTCCTCCAAAATGTCCTGGATTACCTTCAACTTCTGTTTGTCCTTCTTCGCTGCCTTTAACTGATCAACAATCTGGAGCTTGAGCTCATCCCTGCGTTTAATGAGATTCTCAAGTCTCTTCTTGAGATCACCCATGCGAAGGTTCAGCTGCAGATTCTCTTCAGTAAGTTTTTCTCAAACTTGATGAGTTCATCAACCTAAACCTTCAAATTCCTATTGTATTCACTTAGCTTTTCCTTCTATTTCAAATATTCATCTTCAGGTTCATAATGACACTGCCTTGAGCTTCTACCAGGTTCGTAAGCACTGCGTACTTCTCTTGTAGCTTCAAGTTCTCTGCCTCTTTCTTCTCCATCTCAGTCTTCATGCCAGCCATAGCTGCACTGGTAACATCAGCTATGCTCTCCTTAGCACCCTGCATCCTAGCCTGCACATAGATGAAATGCAGCACCCTGTCCTCCTGGGCATTGAGAAGTTGATGAACATCTTCAACTAGTCTGTCATAGTTGGCATCCAGATTCTTTTTCTCTTCTTTAAGATGGTGAATAGTAAGTGAACTCTCCAGGTTATCCTTCCTCCTATCACTCTTGTTATCTTCATACGTTTCCCAAAGCTTCAACAATGCATTCTGCATTGTGGGAGGTCACTCTGGGTCAACCCACCCAAGAAAACCACAATTCTGACCTTCCTGCAATATAGCAAACACTTGTATTGTTACTCTCTACAGAATTCCAATTTACAAAGGGAAAATTTTAAACATCAAGAAACAACATAGCACCTAGAACCTAGGCATGTGGCCAACTAAACAATGATAATTCTACTGCAACCTAAGCTCCATGACAAATTCTACTACAATAAACAATAAAGACCAACAACTATGGAGCACTCAACTTTGAGCATCTAATCTATTGAATCACCTACTTGCCTCAATTAAACAATGAGCATCTCCTCTGCTAACTAAGCTCCTAGCCAAATATAATACTCCCTCCGTCCCAAAATTCTTGTCTTAGATTTGTCTAAATACAGATGTATCAAATCAATGAGCACATGCCTACACAACCTGTTCAAGTGGGCATCAATACTACTAAATTACTAAACAATGAGCATCTCCACTACTAACTGAGCTCTTGACCAAATATAATAGTAACATCTAGTGGCATATTTAATTACACAGAAAAAAGCATGAACACATGCCTACAGAACCTGTTCAAGTGAGCATCAATACTACTAAATGACTAAACAATGACCATCATCAGTACTACTAAATGACTAAACGGAGGCTACACTAAATGACTAAACAGAGGGTACACTAAATGACTAAGCAAATGCCTACATAAGTTACTACCAATTTTAATACAAAGAACAAAATATGTGCATGATTCTTACGGGCCGAGCACAAACTAGAAACCTCCTGCCCGTGTCAAATCCTTCAAAGGCTACACGACGCTCAACTGGCAGCCGATGCTCCATGCAAAGACCCTGGGGTACTATCTCGATGCCAATGTAGTCTTGGTCTTCAATGCTAGCAGGAATCCATAGGAGCAAAATAAACCAAAAACGGCAAATCAAAAAACCAAATCCCCAAATCAGAAACCACCACTGACCTGGTACTGCATGCCGTCGTTAGAGGATTTGATGTACTACAGGCTGGAATAGTCGTCGCTGCTCTCATCCTCGAACACCATGGTGTGGCGGTGGTGGCGACGGACTACGAGGTGAGCGGCGGTGAATGGGAGAGATGAGGGTGAGGCGGTGAACCGACAGAGAGAGTGCGGCGGGTGGCTCGGTTTGACCCGGCCCAGCCTGTTACAACGACCGAGCCAGCTTCGTCCTAGTCAGCGGAGTGGCGCGCGCGGGTTGGCCAGTGTTTGACCTGACAGGTGGGGCCGCTCGGTCAGATACACTATTAATACTTGCTTATACGGCTGTCAGACCATTTTGCAACACTTAGGCTGAGAGTTGATACTGACTTGCAAAAAAATGTGACTAGTGGTAACGACTCGTTACAACGTGCCGAAGTGTGGTAGTTCCATGCAATTAACTCACTCCCCTAGAACGTCTATCTATATATACTTAAAAACAATAGAAATGCTAATGGGTGAACGTTCACTAGAAAGGCAGTCCCAACGAACGCCTGCACGTCCATTGGATCCAGTACAGGACATTTAAAAAAATGCTGGCAATTATTTCCAATACATGAAAATTTCACCATCCGTACACGACATTTCCCTCAAAAAAGCATGGCATTTTTGCAATTCACCCCTAGTGAACATTTGCCGGATAAACGCATCCAAAAACAAAAATAGAAATCACAATCAGAAGTATGAAAATATCCTGGAAAATCCCCCAAAAGTCAGAAACATGCAACCATCAATTCAGTTAAATAACTAATCATAGCTGGTAGATATCTGAAAACGTCTATTTTTTTGTGGTGAAACGAGAATGTATTAATTAAGGAATGGTGTTACACTCATTTTCACAAACATGGCCTGGAGCCTAGCCACACCATCGTACGCTAGGTGGTTCGTCCCCTATTATCTAGACAGTGCGCATCACTGTTGGCTGATCTCCGGACATGGGCGAACTATGCCTCCGGATGCCATGCAGGACCCTCTTCGTCTCCTCCACCCAGCTCGCTAGTGAGAATCTGTTGACGCTACTATCCATCAGGGCATCCACTCCCGCCTTGCAATCCATCTCAATGGTAAGGGGCTTCTCCATTTGTTGCAGCGCCAGGGACGTGACGTCGAGACACGCTGCCATTTCCGCCTCCATCGGGGAGCGACATGATCAAAGGAAGCGACACGAAGAGAAGATGATGGCCCTTGTGTCGTCCCTTAGTACCATGCCTGCACCCCCTATATTCTCGACATGGACATAAGATCCACCCACGTTTCGCTTCGCCCATCCTGCAGGAGGTTTCTCCCAAATTGTGTCAGCTCGTTTACCTTTTGGTGATACTACTGTTTCCTTGACCACATGCGGTATACTCTGAACCACCATCTTGCCTTTCACCAAATCTCCTTGTGGATGCTGCTTGATGCATAGTAGGGACTTGATGTAGCTGTTCAGGGACCTCCGCAAACTTTTGATAGGTGGCGTCGGATTGTGATGTGTGGCCTTGTTCCTACAATGCCACGCTCGCTAAAAGGTCATGAGCATGACCAGCCACTTCAGCTCGGTGCAGCTATCTAGGAGGTGAAGTAGCCATTCTTTGCCGGTGTTCGTGACCGTCGCCAGTTCCGGGAGTGGCCATGACTCCCTCATGGCCTCCCATAGAGCCCACACCATGGGGCACCTGCAAAAGGTGTGGAAGGTGTCCTCCGCTCAATGCCACATAGGACACACACATCCGATTTTCTTCCAAGGTTCTCTTATGATTATTCTCCATCGTAGCCAATGAGTTGGTCGCAATCTGCCAACCAAAGATGCGTACCTTAGGTGGAGTAGGGCACCTCCACAATGCCTTCCAGATGGCACGTTTGTCGTCCGGTGCCCTACTCGTGGCACACGAAGACATGCGGAGTTTATCCTCAAGCCCAATATTGTAGAAGTTCATTTAAATTACCCACCACCGCCCTTATATAATTGTTGGGTCACTAAAAGAAAAAGAATTACGTGCAATCCTACTTTGAAATGGAAATAAGTCAAATGGAATATTTCAATAAGCTATGGAAATAATCCACATAAAATAAATCACCAAAAGGACCTAAATAAATGTCTAAGCCTCTAGAAATTTTCCTAAAGGAATTTAGTACAGGTTTGGTTTTGAAAATAAATTGAAAGTCAGAACAGAAATGAAGTTAGAATGAAAATAGAAAAGAAAAAGGGGAAATAAATAAAGGATAAGACTAAGGCTAAGCCCGCCCAGCAACATAAATGAAATAAAACAAAGAAAAATCATGTAGGATTCAAATGGACGTGACATTGCAATCCTATGTTTTGTTGTGCATGTGTTTTGTGAATCCTGCAAGTCAAAGAGGCCATTTCTTGCATCAAGGACCTTCGCACGAAACATGCTAATTAGCAATTAATGTTGCCACATGATTTTTTTCCCCGCACGACTGGCCCAATATATATGTCACATAGCTATTTAAAAAAAGAATGTAGAAAGTTAAAATTGCACAATATATTTGCAAGCTTGAGCTAGGTGGCATACTGATAATAATAGGCACACAATTTCAATACTGTTTAATTGATGTGTCATGCTTTATCTAGTAAAATAAAAAGTATTGCCGCGCTATAAATTTAGGTGCATGATATATGTGGAGGATTTGAAGATTCATTAAATTGGGTAGTGTGATGACTAAACACAATGGGAAAGGGGAGGCGCTACTTCACATATCAACACATTACACATGCAGCAATTAATGATAGACTGGTCACTTTGTGTCTAGATGTTTGTTACGAACAAATGATCTGTAATATGTTGCCTGATGGTTGTTGCTATTCTTGTTTGTTAGGTTCTGCTAATTATAATGATCCTGAAAAATGGATTATAATGATCTTGTTAGATTCAACTACATTATATATGTATTCTCATTTTTAGTTAATTTTGGTACAATCCATACAGAACTAGTTTTTTTTTTCTTTTTTGTGGGGAGATACAGAACGGATTTACATTTGCATTATAAAAACATTCGATACATGCATATCCATCCTTTATTTTAAAGGTTAATTTTTTAGACAAATGATAAATACAACTCCCTTGAATCCTTGGAAGGTGAAATGCACAGAACCTAAAATTGGCGTATTGTTTTGTACATTAAAAATACCTAAAGGGTGACAAATTTAGGGGCGAGATACACAAATTTGAAAGTATTTCCTTCACTTTTTTTTTGAATATTTATTTCCTTCACTTTTAGATTTTTGAACATTAAGGAGGCACGATACAAATTACTACATTTCTTGTTTAAAAGTGTGATCAATGAAATATGTCCTTCACTTTTTTGCTCTATTTTTTCTAAAGTAAATGAATTAGAAGTGCTGCAAAACAAACAATTATCTTCCCGGTTTTTCCTCTACCATTTCTACGAACCAGACATGTGCTTTTTCGTACTTGAAAGTGAAGGAAGGAGTGATAAATTAAGGCGGCAAGATAAATAATCGTGAGAGTAAAATTTACAAAATGGTACAAGAACTTCACCTAAACTGCCTAACTTTTCGCGGCCACTTTTGCACATCTAGTTTTAAAATATAAATGTATTGGGTATGTTATGACTTAGGATTCATATTTCTTTGTAGTTTAGTAGTGAGAGACGTAGTAGCACGGTGACGGCGTGGATTCCGATGTCTCTTATGTGAACATTGTATGCGCTGGACCCCTGACTTTTGTTTCATTTCGATGGACTTAGAACAGATGAAAGTATGAAACCGCCTTTGCTGAAAGCGGTTAGTCCATCTAGCGTAAAAAAGTATTCCTTTTCTATTCGCAAAAAAAAAAAAGTATTGCTTCGGCCTAACCACTGACCAACTTGAGAGCTCGTTCGCCTGCCAGGAACTAGCGCGCACGCCAAGCGCACTGCGACTAGAGATGGCAATTTTATCCATGGATATGGATATCCATGGATACCCGACCCAGATGGGCAAGGGTATGGGGCGCATTTCTCCTCATGGGTCCATGGATATTGATACACATGAACAGCCGGGTTGGACACGGTTATAGTTTGTGCTCCATGGATATCCAATGGATACCCGTATGACATGTGGGGCCATATGCCAGTGACATTAGAAAGAGCGAATCAATGGGAAATGGCAGGCAATATGCAACTGGGCCATAAGCTATATGCTACAGAATCAACCTCTGGTATGTCAAACTTAAGGACTCATCGTATTACTTGTTGCCTACTTATGCATGTAGTTTATGTTGTCATTTGTGAGTGAATAATGATGAGTTAATTTGATCTTTGGGAAGGCTTCATGCTGACTTTTCTATGCCCATGGAGCTTCATGGGTATGTGCGTATCCAGCGGGTTTGGTCATGGGTACAAGTTGTGCCCATGGATAATTTGATAGATGGGTAAAGGGTAGGAAGATGGGTCATGGGTTGGATTTGGACCAGCTCCACCCGCCCTAAACCCGACACATTGCCATCACTAACTGCGACACCCTTTCCCTTTGCCGCCGTCATGTCGTTGCCACAGGGATATGTGTATAGAAGGGTAATAAAGCGGCTCGCTCGGGTCAAACTCAAACAAATATGTTCGCCGTAGGCAGCCGATCGATCCAGCGAATAGACGCACAGTGTGCAAAGCCAACGCGCGATTCGGAAGGGAGGCACTTTCGCGCGGATGCTTCCGGCCGGTAATATTCTCGCTTTACATGAATCTTTTTTTTTGGGGCTGTCGTTTGACTCCCATGAGAGCAACTCCAACGGACCGACTCAAACGGATGGTGCATTTGTCCGTTTTTTCTTCATTTGGGTTGGCAGCCCGTCCGGCGTCCGCTCAGTTTTGCATTTGGGTCGACAGTGCGCCCAACGCGGCGACCCATTTCATGTCCGCATTCAACTTTAAAAAAAGGCCCGCGACCGATCATGCCAGCGGCCATGTCTCATGCCGGCACCATGCCAGCGCCGGCATACAATGCCGGCTTAAAAAATAATCACCACAGTTCATGCTGGCACGCTCGCCAGCCGGCCGGCACATATGCTAGCCCACAAAAAAAGGGTGGGACTTGAGTTGAACCACGCCATCGCGGCCCCCGTGGTCATGCCAACACACCTGCCGGCATACAAAAAAGATGGCGATCACCGCCATAGATCACTCGCCGTCGAACTTGAGCATGTCGGCCTGCATCTTCTCGAACCACGGCCTCTTCCTTGGCGACTTGGTGTTGAGATCCACCTTCATGATCATGCCGGCGTTTGCCGCGTGTGTTTCCTCGCGCCGCCGGATGACGAGCCACTAGCCACCGGGGTGGCGTTGAGGTCGATGGGCGCGGGCGTGGAAGGCGCGACCACGCTCACGTCGGGCAAGCACTCCCCGGAGAGGCGGGAGGCCTGCGGGTACACGTGGAAGCCAGACATCGGGTTGCAAGCCGACGCGCAGGGCGAGTCGGGCACCATCATCCGAGGAAACGCCGATGAGCCGGTGTTGGCCGCGGCGACGGCGGTGTTGACGAGGCCGTGCTGGCCAGGGTTCAACGCTAACATGTAGAGCGCCTCCCTCGTTGCCGCCGCGACGCGGGCGTTGGTGACCTCCTGCTGCGTGGCGGCGGCGACGGCAGCCTACACGGCAGCCTCATCTCTCGCGTCCGCGGCGTGCCTCGGTCCTTCCTCTTGGCCGACTCCCTTGCCCGCTGTGCGGGCGTTAGCGGCTTCTTTGACTTGGTCGCGGCGGCGGTTTTGCGCGGAGCATGAGGCTTGCCTTTTCCGGAGGGGGCAGCGGCGCCGGACGAGGCGTGGGAGGTGAGGCCGCCGGCGGCGGCGAGGTCGATGGCGTCGTCCATGGCGGGTGTGGGGCGGGAGCGCGGGGGCGGGAGTGTTTTTGGAGGAGATGGGGAAAATGATGGTAGCTGCCACCGATCGGCGGGCCCGGGAAGAGTAGGCGCACGCGCGTTGGTCTTATGTCCGTGCCGACGCAAATCCTGCTCAAAATTGAGCCAAAATGGGTCGTCATGCGGATGCCAAGCGAACGTGCGTCCATTTAGGTCGGCGCGTTGGGCCGCCTTTTCTATCCACACCGACCTAAGCGGACGAAATTGATCGCCCCATTGAAGTTGCTCTAGAGATTGTGCGGTTTGCTACTCGTGATCAGCCTACTCTTTTGAGTGGTTCGAACTGGAACTTTGATTGGCAACGCGACGATCATTAGTTAGGCGCAAAGATTGGTCCCTTGAACACGATACATGACAAAGAATCAATAAAGCATTTCACTAAAAAAAAGAGTATGTCCTAAAGTGATAACAAATAGTAAAATGACTAATTATGCCTCTCTACTTATCTCTCCTCCAATAAAGTGATTATTCGAACATGGTAAATTAGGAATCAGCCCAGGCATGCCTTTGTAGCTATTGATTATTGTTCATGTTGATTAGTCCTTTAAGCCCGCATTTGCAAACAAAGAATAAGGATGTGCGTAGGCCATGTCGATGAGTCGATCTAGTTTTAGCTACGAATATGCCATGGAGATTCCCATCATGTTGGACTACGTGCTAACTTTGTCGATGTACATCTGAATGAATGACATGCATCTACGCCGATCTCTCATTTTTCCTCTCACAGACATTCAGAATCCAACTTGTAGTTATATTCCAAATTGGGTTAACTGCATCGATCATTCTTAGTAGTAATAAGTTATTAACTGCATCTTTCACAACATTCGAGTTTTAGATGTGTTTATACTCCAAAGAGATACTGAGACTAAGCAAAGCACATATTCGTTATGTTAAAAAAAAGGCTGCCTTGGTTGAACTTTTGTGTGTGTTCCACAAGAAGCCTTTCCACACTTACGACTTTTCGAGGGAAGGTTGCCGGCCTATGAAGATTTGGTGGGTCACTATCATTTGTGAAGGCAGGCAACGGAGAAGGTGGAGCCGCCCAAATCAGTGTGGATGCAAACTAGTAGAATGTCCATGAGTTTTTTTATTTAGAGTTTGCTGGTCACATATATAAACATAATGCATGTCAAATTTCGCATATATACAAAAATATAGCCAGTAACAATCAAAGATTATTGAAATCCACTTCACTTGCCGTGTATTTCAATAAGAAAATGCAATTGATGATGTATACATAACAAGCAATGATCCAACAAATTTGTTCTTTGGCGGCAATGGTGGTCACGAGCGTCTTTAAAGGGCGATGAGTGCAAGAACCTTCTAGACTTGACTTGTTATTTTGCTTATTTTGAGGTCTTTTGTGCAAAGTATTGGGGACACCTATGTTGTCGGGTCCTTCCGACGAATGTTGCATGTGTGCGCTTCATATGCTATAGATGAAAACCTACACCTTATCATGTCGTTTGAATTGCACCTTTTCTCTAGAAGTCGTTTTTTATTTTCTAGATTTTTCTTCTCTCATTTGTCTTTCTTTTGCATGGGACAAAAAATGTTGTTTGTTTGAGCATTGTTCATCCTTCTACATCCGAGGTTGTATTTGTGGTGTTTGTTAGATTCTTGAGTGAGCCTTACACACATGGATGGTGTTGGTCGGTTATGCTCTAGTGGCATGTGTTGTTGGTACAGGTGGTGCATTGGAGGGGAGAAGGGACACACCGAGGCAAAGAATCGACAAGACAAATGTGGAGTGAAGCACGACCAAATCGTCGTCAGATACTACATCGCCATGGAAGACCTCAAAACAACATCCAAGCCTCTAGTGGCATCAAGAGCAATAGGATAGCGTCGACACCACACATGTGTCGCTTGAGATGAAGGATTTTTCTATCTCCTCATTAAAGTCAACACATGAGATCGAAAGGGCTAACACAAGCAACACGGGGACCTTGCGGATGGGCCCTAGCGAGCACTCCCTTCCAGCTGACACACCGGGGCTACCACGAGAACATAGGTAGCAGTCAGGGATCCGCGTTTATAGGAAGAAGGTGAAGAGATTTATGCATTACTAAGACAAAAATAAATTACAATATTTTTACAAAATATAAATTGGCTAAAACAAACATGTAATTCCACTAAAAATATATGGAAAATTTAAGTTTTACGTGTTTTTAAAGACGTTGTTTCCTTCTAGCGAAATTTCTCTTGCCTTCCCGTACCATTCTCTTGTCCATGAGAAGTGAATCTAGCAATTGTTCTCCACATTCCTGGTAGACAGTACACAACCAGTCCATCCACAAGAACCAGCCAACATCTAGCATTTCTAGTTAGAAATGGACATAAATACTACTCTCTTCGATCTATATTAGTTGTCGCTGAAACATATGTAGACGAGTTTCAGTCCTAGATACATCCGCTTGACTGACAAATAATATGGTCGGAGGGAGTAGCGTATTGAGAGTTAAACAAAAATTGACATAAAAACTAAATGTTTTGTTTTAGTAATTGGTACAAATATCTGAATTCTTGCTTCCACAAACTGAATTAAATTCAATCAAAATCATACATGAGAGAAGCCTCGCCAAACAACCAAAACCAACTTTTCCGCAACATATGGACATATCACCAAGGGCGTATGCGAGGTACCCAATTTCTATATATCCTCTCGTTATTAACTCTGACAATCTAGAGGTCATTGACACAATGAAAAGTGTAGGACGATCTGTGGGGGCGGCGGCGGCTGTTTTTGACAATTGTTATCATTTTGATTGTGATTTTTCTATTTCTAGGTTTGAATATCTATACCCCTATATAGTGTATGAATAACTTTAAAAGTTGATCGTTGGATGAAGTCAATCCGACGGTATAAAGATGGCAAATCCGAACACTACTGGCCGTTGGATATCATCTACATTCCACCAGATTCTGCTACATGTAGAATCTAGAAGACTCCATGGTTGAACTTAAGCATAATACACAAACCTCAAAACACAAGCACTTCTCCTTTGTTCTAGAATCTTCCATGCCTTAATTGCCCAAACTTTTTCTTCAAAATGAATTGTCACTATTTGTTTTTACTTTATGCTTTACAATGCACAATTTCATGAATCTTAAAATATTTTTTTTATAAAACTAATTGACTTGAACTAGATGAACTATAAGAATTAAATGAACATCTACATCATGCATATATGACTCAAAGCTTACATGCTATAGTGTGTTATTTATTCATAATTTGGTTACCAAATCTCATGCGTGCAATGCACGTGTACCTTACTAGTTGTAATAGAGAAGCAAATAAGGTTCCTCATGAGTTAGCTAGGTTGCCTAGATTTTCTTCAACTTTTGATTGGTTTGAGAAACCTTTGAATGAAATTGTACCCTTCCTCATAAACGATGTACCTGTTATTTCTATTGAATAAAGTGTGCGAGATTTTGTTTATAAAAACAGTAAGATATTGTCCGCAAACAGCGATCCAATCTGGGCCGACCCATTAGCGTAGAGCATCATTTTCTGGCCAGAAAAGTACCATGTGACTTTTTGGGACGCTTCTAGTTGGAAGCTTGCATGTTAGTTTTCTTCCTATTTTTTCATATTTTTTTTCTAAGGCGACTAATTTATTTTTTATATGTTTCCTATTTTATCATTATTATTTTTGTTTTTTTATCAATTGTGTTCTAATTTGTGAATATTTTTCACATTCATGAACAGTTTTTAACTCGTAAACAATTTTTTTACAATTCACAAAAATATTTTGCATGCATCATTCGAATTCATGAATGTTTCTTGAATTTGTGAATATTTTAAATTCTTGAACCTTTTTTAATTCATGATATTTTTTTGAATACACATTTTAAAAAAATGGTTAAGGAATGTTTTCTGAAATAATAAAATATTTTTTAGCACATGAACATATTTTAATTATAGAACCTATTCCAAATTCGTGAACATTATTTTTTAGTTGATGATCATTTTCTGAAAATTCGTGAACATTCCACAAACATTTTTTTGATTTCGCAAACATCTTTTGAAATTGTCAACGATTTTTGAACCTGTGAACTTTCTAAAATTTGTGAAAATTTTTGTAATTCATGAACAATTATTTGAATCTGTGATCATTTTTTTATCCAATTTCATGAACAATCTCTAAATTTGTGAACACTTTTTGAGCTTGCGAGCCTGGGTGCGATCGCTTTATCTGGGATCACTACAGGCGATACATATCAGCTCCCTGTGAGAGTGGCTTTTTTTAGCAAATCCATGGGAGCGGCTGTGTGCCACTTATTGCGAAGCACACGACTGCCTCGTCTAAAGGGCGCGGTGGTGGGCCAGCCAAGCAGGACGTGGCTCGACATGCTGACATATTCGATTCTTTTTTTCCTTTTATTATTTCATTTATATTTGAAATGCATATAGTTCAAAAAATACTTAAAAAATTTAAAACCATGAAATTTCAAAATCTTAACATATAATTAAAAAAATGTTAGCACAGTTTTTAAAAAATGTTGATAACTTGAAAAAATGTTCATGCCAAGGAAAAATGTTCCCGTGTTTCAAAAATTCCCTCTGTCCAAAAATACTTGTCAGAGTAATTTCCGGACGGAGGGAGTATTTAAAATACAGGAACATTTTTCCTTGGCACGCTCATTTTTTTCAAATTATCAAAAAAATGTGTGTGCCAAAGAAAAATGTTCCCGTATTTCAAATACTCCTACGAATTTGATTTTCTTTAAATGTGTATACATTGTAAAAATTGCATGATGTAAAAAAATTATACCCTAAAAAGTGTACATGACATTTTATGGAATTATTCCCACATTTAAAAAAATGATCATGACATTAAAAAACGCTATATTCAATTAAAAAACATGTTCACTATAGTTAAAAAACTACGTGTGACATTTTAAAGAATTAATTACGAGTTTCCAGAGTATATCCATGAAACTTTTTGAAAATGTTTGTACAATGGAAGAAAAATGTTCATGTAGTTTCTAGAAATGTTTATGGCCATTAAGAAATTTATTTGGAAAATTTGGCCTTGCATTTAGAAAAGTGTTCAAAACATCTATCTAATAAAATAATATATAGTCATGTATTTGAAAAAGAGCCAATTCTATTTGAAATATGTTTCCCGTGTGCTCTAAAAATGTACATTTTCTACTGAGAAAAAGTAGACTTGTACTGAAAAAAAGGAAAACCAGTAAAAATGAAAAACCCAATAATTTAACAAAGTGAACCATAGTATAGCGATGAAAAAAATGAAGAAAATCATTAAGAAAACAAGGAAACCAAAGTAAAATAAAAGGAACCTGGTGAAACAAAAAGAACGTTCGAGTGAAACTACAATTACTACTACAAGCGGCAGCGACCAACCATGCTGAATGAACCAACCCGCTAATAATAACTCCATAGGCAATTCCTATTAGGAATCGCTGTGGGCGACACATAGCTGTCATTGCTCCCGTCTCAGGGGTGGCTCCTATACCGCGCGTAGGTCGCTGGCTATCGGGGTAGCGTGTTCTCGGGATTCACCCCCACCCCAGATTTGGGAAGTATCTAGAACTTTCCCTGAAGTGGTTTAACCTGGTTTCTTTTTTTTTCTTGTTCATTTTCTGTTTTCCTTTTCATTTTTTTCTTGTCCTTTTTTGTTTTTCCATTTTTATTCTTGTTTTATCATTTTACAAAAAACTTTTAAATTTATGAGCTTTTTATTTTTCCTTTTCGTTTTCAATTTGCAAACATCTTTCTTTCAAATTCATGAAAAGTTTTGAAATCACGAACACTTTTTCAAATACAGGAATAACTTTTTAAAAAATTACATACTTTTTCGTTTAACTTTGTTTGCCGATTTTCTTTTTAAATTCGTAAATATTTTTTTGTTCATCCAGTTCAAAAAATGTTCATCAATGGAAAACAATATTCAACAAATTTTGAATTCAAAAAATGTTCGCGATTTGAAAAGAATGGACTTTTTTTAAAATTTTAATGTATTTTTTTATTTTGATGAACAATTTGTTATAATATTTTACTAGTACTGACAATCATTGTTTTGTATTTGATGAACAAAATTTGAATTCAAAGAACATTTTTTGAACTTGGCGAACAAAAATTGTATTCAATATCTTTTTTGAAACATTGGATTAACATATTTTGAATTTGGTGAATATCTTCTAAAAATCTATGATTTTTTTTAATTCGATGAACATTTTCGCAATTCAATGAACAAAATTTTAATTTTGATGACCATTTTTTAAATTCGATGAACGCCTTTTTAATTGGTGAACATTTTTTCCATTGATTAGTTTTTGTGAATTTGATGAACAAAAAAATGTTCGCCAATTTTAAAAAAATCCAAACAAAGTAAAAAGTATGTGACTGTAAAAAAGTTGTTCATGTATGTCAAAAAGGGTTCATGATTTCAAAAAGTATTCACAAATTTGAAAAAAAAAGATGTTTGCAAATTGAAAACGAAAAAAAAATACAGTTCACAAATTTTAAAGAATTTCACAAATTGAAAAAACAAGAATAAAAAAGAAATACCGAGATAGAAATAGACAAAACGGAAAAGGATGAAAAAAGAAAATGAAAAAATAATAATAAAAAGAAACCAGGATAAACCGGTTTAGGGAAGGTTCTAGAACCTTCGCGAAACAGGTTTGGGGTGAATCCTCGATAGCCAGCAACCTGCGCAGTATCCCATAGGAGCCACCATATTGAGAAACACGTTGAATCACACATGCGCCCCTCCTATTGGGCAGGCCCATTCACGAGAAACAGTAGCGGACAAATTCTGTAGATCCGGAGCTGTAGCATTTTTTTTCCTAATGTTGTTTTTCTTGCTTTCGGTTATTTTTGTTTTGTATTTGAAAAATATATATAAATTGAGGACAATATAACGGCACCTAATCCCTGCCCTCACAGCGATGTGCATTTTCGGCCGTCCGTTTTTGCGATCTAGACGTATCTGTCCGTCAGATCTGATATGTGCACCATGTGTGTCATTTCCTGGGCCGACTGTTGTGGGGACGCTACTCTTGGAGAAAAATCTCTGGTTTCGGGTTGATTGGGCCAAAAGAATCGACCCAACAGGAAGCATGGTAGTAGAGCCTTTGTGTGATTCCCGTGACGGTTCGTGGTTGGACTCTCCTTCGTCCCTAAGCAGCTGCTCCTCTCAAATCGGGAGACGAACCTGTAGCGCCGCCTTCATGGCGAATCCTATTTAGTGCTGCAGGCGCCGGTTACTACTGTTTTCCGCAAATCGGCGTCTGCAACAGGGTTAGTTGGGCTCGGGCCATTCTACTTTTCTTGTTCTGCTTTTAAACGTAAAAAAGGTGTGTGCACCAGGGTTTGAACTCACGATGAGTATGCTGCGAGGGAAGAGGCAGAACCAGTACACCAGCTCGCACGCTGTTGTAAATGTTGTTGGTTTTCTTTTTCCGGTTTTTTCTTTTGGCCTTTTCTCTTGTTGCTTTTTGTTCTTTTTTATTTTTATTTTTAAATTTCATGACTTTTATTTAAAACCAATTGGCTTTTCTTTTCAATCGATGAACTTTTCCCAAATTTGATGAACTATTTTCAAAATCAATGAACTTTTTTCAAATGAATTTGATGAAGCCTTTTTCAATTTTGATGAACTTTTTTCAGAATTGATGAACCTTTTTTTCAAATCTGATGAACTTTTTCAAATCCAATGAACTTTTTTTCAAAATCGATGAACTTTTTAAAAATTCTTGAACTTTTTTCAAAATAGATAAACTTTTTTCAAATCGGTGAACTTTTTGTCAAACTAATGAAGTTTTTCTCGAATTTGATGATTTTTTTTCAATTTTTTGAAATTTTCTTAAAATTCGATGAACTTATTTCAAAATCCACAAAGTTGTTTTCGTATTTATATTTTATTTTTTCAAATAATTTATGTCTGCTATATGTAATGTTTCACTAAATCAAAACGTTAAGTAGTACTATTTTCTTTTTATAGACAACAAATTTGCTTCCGTCCAGTGGTTAGTGTGGTTGGCTGGCAACATTGCGATCCCAGGTTCGAATCCCAACAATCCCCTGTATCGATAACGGGCGCCTGCAGCGCCGTATAGGAGCTCCCTGCCGTCATCCCCGCTGCTCCCCTCACTTTTCAATTATGTCCCCGTCGCCTCTTATCCTCCTCACTGCTGCAGCGCATCCTCTTCTCTCCTCGCCATGTGATTTGCTTGAATCCCCAATGGGGAAACCCCTAGGTCAGGCCTCACGGTTGTGCGAGGAAAAGGTCACGAGCACCTCCTGTCTTGGTGGCCATGGAAACGAACAGGCCCGGTCCTGGAGGATGGCGATTGGGGAGGCCACCCCGGCCCCCAATTCTAAGGGGCCCATCTGTACTATCCCACCGGGCCATAGCTTCCAACGAGCGTCGCCCCAGCGATGGTGCACTTCAGTTCATGGGACGAGTTCATCGACAAATTCATGCAAGCCCTTCTACTCCGGCCCCTATATTGTATGCTTCGATCCCATCCTTCCAAAATTCTCATCTCATCGGCACCATCCCCAGTTTCTCATACCTTCATCTTAATCTAATCGGTTATGTGTTGCCCATGTAATCCATAATCGGTATGTGATGAAAATGGAAAAGCTTAACAAGGTCTTGTTTCTTCTCATGTCTGGTGAACATGATGTTATATGTGAAATTTCAGCGAAGGATTAGGCAGAGTAACAGCAAAATCAATAAAAAAAAGGGCGAGGCAGGACCGCAGGAGGCACTTATATATTGTTTGAACTTAATTTGCTTTAGAAGTATCAGAATTGGGAGTGTTGGGTAAATAGTTGACTGAACCTTGTTACCATTATGCAGGTACGAAGAAAGTGTGCGCTATTGTTGGACTATTTTTCTGGCACAGAAATGCGAGGTACACTTGCGACGGAATTATTATTGATACGACTATCAAATGTTGATATATTTTTTGTGACAAATCTTTACAGAAAACAGATTGCTCACTCACCCCCTACTACCACGACCAGGCCTATGTGTGATGTCTGGTCTCCAAGCTCCAGGATTACTGTGCCTATGTGCCTTTGTACGGCACCATCTGACTTCAAGATTTCACATGTTCAACCACTAGGCGGCCACATTATTTAAGGTAATACAAGAATGTATGAAAAATAAGGTGATACTTATAAATTACTCCCTCCATCCCATAATACAAGATGTTTTTTCACTTCAAATTGAATTGCAAAAATGTCTTACATTATATTATGGGACAGAGGTTGTATTTGATATGAATATACTATTCGACCACTCACCTTCTGGGGGTCTTGGATTTTAGTTTTTCCCCGGACCTCTGAAATCTTAGGACTAGCCCTAGAAACGAATATTGAATCTAACTTTTCTGATGATTTCTTTGAGAGAGAAATCACAGGTGAGTAAGGTATTGTTACTCTGCCCGATGTAACTATACTGCTTGAAGACATATACCATAAAAATGTTTATCTAGAATCATATGATTTATGATTGGGACAAATAGCGTGACCATATGAGCCTATATTAATGTCATGCTAATCTATTTCCAGTTTTTGTCGCATTGTATTAACCTTGCAGATGGATTTGACATGTTTATAATCTGCATCCACACTAAAATAATTTCAAACATGCATAGAAGCCCCTCTATTTTCTTAGATGGAAAATATGTATATAGGGAAAGCAGTGGTTGTGTGGCCATGCAACTACAACAACCCACATGATTTTTCACAATACTCAAATTTGTGTGAATATTTAATGATATGATGCATTTTTTTCTAGCTTGAAAAACCAACTAAGTACATGAGTGTTACTCCGCTAAACCCTATCCCGTGATGTGCTTTCAGGCATACTTCGTTCTTGCTCTAGCTTTTTTGGCAGTTGACCTTGGTGAAAGCGTATGTTATCTCCCAGAGGGGGGGGGGGCTGAATGGGAGATTTTTAGATTTTCTTCAAACTCTGAAGAATTTGACGAAGATCAGAGTGAAGAAATACAAAGGCAAGGGAAACTAAGTCATCACAGAATCAGAGTACATGCAACCAAGATACAGAAGAATGAAGAAAATGCAATCATACAAGCATGAAGAATATGAACTGAGGAAATGAAATATAGCTTGATGAAATACTTCAGTTTAAATTCGTGAGAGCATAGATCACAAATTCTTCAGCTGCGGAATAATGTAAGAGATGGTGAGGAATTTGAAACCAGGTTGCCTCGGTGAAGACGAAGCAATTTGGTAGACCAGTTCCAGTTGCTATATCAACTGTACGTTTGGTTGAGGCGGCTGAGTCGCAACTTAGAGGACACACAGTCCTCACTATTTCCTCTTGAGCTAAGGCATGCAGACCTCGCCCAATCACTCATGGTAAGTCTTCAAAGTAGACTTCCGAAACCTTCACAGACTTGTTCACCGGCACACCACAATGACTCTTGGTGTACTCAGAACTTGACGCCTAATCGTCTCAAAGAATGACAGTCTTCAAAGGTAACAGGCGTCGGATCACACACAGATCAATCTCTTTAGTGATGCTCAATCACTTTGGCTATGGGTTTTTTGTCACTTAGGATTCCCTCAAAGTCGTCAGAGGATGGGTTGCTCTCAAATCACAAGGGTCAAGTTCTCTCGGAGCAGCCAACCAACAAGTGGTTGTGGGGGCGGCTATTTCTAGCCAGGGGCAACCTGACATGAATTGTCATAAATGCCCTTCTCTGATTCGACCGTTGTCAAGATAAGGATCCACTCGATAGCTGGCACCCGACGCAGCAACGGTCAGAATTTGAATTCTCAAAATTCGTGGGGCATGATACGTCCATTTTGCATCATGTTTTCTTACTATTATTTATAATGTTTATGCATAATAATGCTTTTTGGAGTATTTCTAATGCCTTTTCTCTCATAATATGCAAGATTTACACAAAGAGGGAGAATGCCGGTAGCTGGAATTCTAGACCTGAAAAAGCTACGTAAGAGTTACCTATTCTGTACATCTCCAAATGAGCTGAAAATTTACGGAGAATTATTTTGCAATATTAAAAAATACTGGAGCAAATAACTAACGGAGGAGGCCCACCAGGTGGGCACAACCCACCTGGGCGCGCTAGGCCCCCCAAGCGCGCCCTAGTGGGTTGTGACCTCCTCGGCCCACCTCTGGTGCCCATCTTCTTGTATATAGGCCATTTTTACCTAGAAAAAATCAGGAGGGGACTTTCGGGGTGAAGCGCCGCCGTCTCGAGGCGGAACTTGGGCATGAGCACTTTTGCCCTCCGGCGGAGTGATTCCGCCGGGGGAACTTCCCTCATGGAGGGGGAAATCATCGTCATCGTCATCACCAACAACTCTCCCATCTTTGGGAAGGCAATCTTCATTAGCATCTTCAACAACACCATCTCCTCTCAAACCTAGTTCATCTCTTGTGTTCAATCTTTGTACCGGAACCTTAGATTGGTACTTGTGGGTGACTAGTAGTGTTGATTACATCTTGTAGTTGATTACTATATGGTTTATTTGGTGGAAGATTATATGTTCAGATCCATTATGCTATTTAATACCCTCTGATCTTGAGCATGATTATCATTTGTGTGTAGTTACTTTTGTTCTTGAGGTCACGGGAGAAATCTTGTTGCAAGTAATCATGTGAACTTGATATGTGTTCAATATTTTGATGATATGTATGTTGTGATTCCCTTAGTGGTGTCATGTGAACGTCGACTACATGGCACTTCACCTTATTAGAGCCTAAGGGAATGCATTGTGGAGTAGTTATTAGATGATGGGTTGCTAGAGTGACAGAAGCTTAAACCCTAGTTTATGCGCTACTTCGTAAGGGACTGATTTGGATCCAAAAGTTTAATGCTATGGTTAGATTTTACTTAATACTTTTCTCGTAGTTGCGGATGCTTGCGAGGGGGTTAATTATAAGTAGGAGGTTTGTTCAAGTAAGAACAACACCTAAGCATCGGTCCACCCACATATCAAATTATCAAAGTAGCGAACATGAATCAAACCAACATGATGAAAGTGACTAGATGAAATTCCCGTGTACCCTCAAGAACGCTTTGCTTATTATAAGAGACCGTTCTGGCATGTCCTTTGCCACAAAAGGATTGGGCTACCTTGCTGCACTTTATTTACCGTTACCGTTACTTGCTCGTTACAAATTATCTTGCTATCAAACTACTTGTTACCGACTATTTCAGTGCTTGTAGAAAATACCTTGCTGAAAACCACTTGTCCTTTCCTTCTGCTCCTCATTGGATTCGACACTCTTACTTATCGAAAGGACTACGATTTATCCCCTATACTTGTGGGTCATCAGGGCACTCAATTTCCTCACTTTTAGGTAGATCGCACTGGCGAACTCCTAACTCCTCAGCATGACCAAATTTGTCACCGACCAGATGAACTACATCACTATCTCTAACAAATGCGTCAGCTATACTGGAGATTTCCAAAGGCTTCACTCGAAGCGGCTTTTGTGTATGGATCTGAGTAAGTTTGAGCATCACTTTGGAAATGTGAAATATGTTTCACCTAGATCCTCTTTAATGGTACGGTTTTTCCTATGACTCAAAGAAGAAGAAAAGAAACTATGAAAACAAAGTCTTCAAGCTTCAAAGTATTCACATCAATTTCTTCAACGGTCGTACCAATTTCATCACCATATTATTCATTGGAAGAAATCCATTTTTAGGGGTCGTCTTCCATGTGTTAAACCAAATCTTCAGGGACACTATCTACTGTGTATACTCACTAACACATTAGTTCCTCAACCTATTTGTCTTCAATACTCCAAAACCACTAAGGGGGCACTTGATGCACTTACAATCTCCCCATTTTTGGTGATTGATGAGAAATTAGTTAGGCTTTCAATGGGAGTAAAAATAACTGAAGTGTAAGTGTAAGTGCATCTAGTGCCACCCCTAGTTGGTTTTGGAGTATTGACGACAAATTTGGTTGAGAGACTAATGTGTTTGTGAGAATTGCAGGATAACACAGGTAGTGTCCCTCATTGATTCGGTTTACCTACCGGAGATGACCCCTAAAAATGTATGAAGACATTGACGACAATGGTGGTATGTGAAGATATTCATATTGAAGACTATGACAAGAGAAGACATTCAGTGAAGACTATGGAACGCAAAGACTTAGTTGTTTCGTTGTTTCCTTTTCTTCTTTGTTGACTCATAGGAACCACCGTACTGTTAAGTGGGGTCCAAGTGAACTAAGTCAGAGTGACTGAAGTGATGCTCAACCCAAATCCTATGTCTTCGAGCGAAGACAATGAGAGCAAATCTTATCCAGAGCTGGATAAGTCAGCTTTGCTTGTAGCCCAAGTAAAGTTGTCGTGTGTGTTTGAAATCTGACCGTTGGAACACGTGTCAGTTCCTTAGTGACCTAGGGTCATTTCGGACATATTAGGTCGGGTTGCCTAGTGGCTATAAATAGCCCACCCCCTATACCATAAATTGGTGGCTGCTCAGAGTTAGTATACGGCTTTTGTCGTTTGAGAGCAACCCACCTCGAAGCCTTTGAGAGAGATAAATCCTTGCGAGGACAAAGCCCAAAACACCCAGAGCCAAAGAGTGTTAGGCATCACTGAAGTCTTTCTGTCTGTGTGACCTGAAGACTTATTACACTTGAGGACTGTGAATCCTCCAGCCAGTTAGGCGTCGCGTTCTGAGCATCCAAGAGTCATTGTGGATTGCCGGTGAACGAAGTCTGTGAAGGTTTGGAAGTCTACCTTGAAGACTTACCAGAGTGATTGGGCGAGGACTGTGTGTCCTTAGCTCAAGGGAAATAAGGTGAAGACGAGGTCTTCTGAGTTGAATCTCAGCCTCCCTAACCATATGTACAGTTGTCACAACAACTGGAACTGGTCCAACAAATCCTGTGTCTTCAACAAGTGACTGGTTCTATCCTAGAGTTTGTCTTCGTGAAGTCATTACATGTTTGTTGTATCTATTTTACTTCATTGCTTGACTACTATTGCTGTTTGGCTTCATACTATCTTCCATCCTGATCCTTACTACCTAGCTGCTATTAGTCTTCGTACGCTCACGTTATTGCACACTTGACTATGGCTTGCTTAGTGTAGTTTATATTCCGTTGCATTTAATAGGTTCATCTCTATTGTTTGTCTTCGAAACTTCCATGTTTTGAAGACTTTCATAAAAATCGCCTATTCACCCCTCCTCTAGTCGATAACTAGCACTTTCAATTGGTATCAGAGCAAGGTACTCCCTTGTCCTATGTGATTCGGTTTAACCACCTGGAGTTTTAGCTATGTCGACTGCAGGGATAATCAAAGTCTCCGCTGCTTGCCCCGTGTTCGATGGAACTGAATATCCCTACTGGAAGAATGAGATGCGCATGCATCTTGAAGCCATTGATGTCGACCTCTGGTATGTCGTCAAGAATGACATTCCCAAGACTGGTGAAGGTGTCACTCCTGCTGATGTCAAGAAGTTTGTTCAACTGGACTCTACTGCCAAGAACATAATCTGTGGTCATCTGACCAAAGGACAGTATGGCCGCGTGAGTGCTCTGGAAACGTCGAAGCTAGTCTGGGACTGGCTATCCAAGGTCAATGAAGGTGTCTCAGCCCAGAGAGATCAAAGGATCAGTGTTCTTCTCAACCTCTTCAATCGCTTCAAGAGAAACGACAATGAAAATGTCCAGCTCACATTTGACCGCCTCACTGACATCACAAATGAGCTTCATGCTCTCGGCGCCACTGAGATTACCAAGCATGAAATCGTCAAGACACTATTGAGATCACTTGACAGCTCCTTTGACACCCTTGCCCTCATGATACAAGAACTTCCTGACTTCAAGACACTCGATCCGTCTGATATACTTGAGAGGCTCAACACACATGAGTTCCAGCTTTCTGAGAAAAGAGATATCTATGGTCCCAACTATGGCCGAACTCGCGCTTTGAAGTCAAAAGCTGTTTCCTCATCTGAAGAAGAATCTGACTGCAGTTCTGATGATCCTGAAGACATTGGAAAAGAACTTGCTATGCTTGTGAAGAAGTTCCAGAAGTTCACTAAGAAGAAGGGCTACAGAAAGTCTTCATGATCCAGCTCAAGAAATGATGAAGCTCCCACTCATGACTACAAGAAGAGAACATGTCACAAGTGCAAGAAACCTGGCTACTATATCTCTGAGTGTCCACTGTGGGACAATGAGAAGAAGAAGAAGAAGAGCAAGGAATATGATTCAGATAACAACAACAAGAAGAAATCTTCAAAGTCTTCATCCAAGTCTTCATCTCATAAGAAGAGCTCATCTGGCAAGGCTCGTGCTTTTGTTGGCAAGGAGATGGATTCAGAGGAGGAGTCTGCTTCTGAAGAGGCGGAGGTGGAGTCCGAGGAGGAGTCCGACCCTAGCGTCGCAAGTCTGGCTCTAGCCACAGCCTACGTTGCCAAGTCCATCTTCAACACTGAAGACAATGACTTCCACACCAACGCTGAAGCTGATGACAAGGACGACCCTGCTCCCACCTACTGCTTCGTGGCACGTGGTACCAAGGTAAAATCACGCGATGCTTACTTTCAAACATCAAGTGAAGATGACTCTGATTGTGAATCCAAACCCAGCTACAAAACACTTGCTAAAATTGCAACTGAACAACAGAAAGCTATGGAACATACTCAAAAACTATTAGACAAAAGCGATGACCTGTTGGACGTGGAAATGACCCATTCTAAGTCCTTAGTTGAGGACATAAAAAATATTCATGCTAAGTACCAGGAACTTGAAAGTCGTCATGAAACACTCTCAACCACTCATGAAAAGCTCTCCTATGATTATCTTCAAAGGAAGCAAGAGCTTGAGAAATTGAGAGCGGCTCATGAAGATCTTCAAAAAGAGAATGAGTCACTTCGCGCTCAACAGATCAGTCCCGCTCAGGATGGATTTGAACCACAATGTCTAAAATGTCTTGAGCGTGATAACGCTACCTCTGTTGTTGAATGTTCCACTGCTGCTACTGTTGCATTGTCTTCAACTACTAATGTGGTAACTAACCCCTCTGCGGAGGATACCACTACTATTGCTGATGAAAATGCTAGGTTGAAGACATTGCTTGAAACAGGGATGTATAAAAGTCTGAAAGGGCATCAGACACTTTGTGATGTCCTCAAAAAGCAGATTCTGAACCGAAACCCTAGGAAAGAGGGTGTTGGGTTCGAGAGGAAAATGAATGTTGATGGTTCCTACTGGAAGCCTGAGCAGTATCCCAAAACCACATGGGTTGCTGCAAAGGGACCTTCAGTGGATCCATCTACCTTATCCGGCTTTACCTGTGCTAACCCTGTTATCATTGATGAATCCTTTGATGCAAACTATAAACTGTTCAAGAATCAGAATGGTGAAGTGTTTGCCAGACATGTTGGTACTAACTGCAGGAATGGGCCACCTATGAAGAAGATCTGGGTTCCCAAAAGCTATCTTGAGAATCTTCCAGTGAATGTCATCATGACATCACATGGGAAGAAGACAAACCCCAGACCTAAGGCTTCATATGGTCCAAAGGCTTCATACAGACAGAGGACTCACCTGAGTCACCCTAATGCCAATGTTTTGCAGGGAAACCATACTCAGACTTATGAATATGAGCGTGTGTCTTCAAACCACTGTGTTCATAGAACTAAGAATTTTTCTGCTTATTCATATGAGTATCATTCATCTCCTGCAAGTCTATTTGCTAGGGCTCCAAAGCCCAAATTCTCAGATGCTGCACTTAGACTCATAGCTTCTAAGCCACCCCTGAAGATGTGGGTGGTTAAGAAGAATTAACTTTCTCTTGCAGGGAAAGGTCTCCAGCCAAAAACCAAAGGCGTCTGATGCTTTTGCTGGGGACCTAAAACATCTTGTAGGGCGCAAGATCAAATGCCCAAATGGTCTTACTATGTATTTTGTTCCTGAATCATTTGCCATTCATCCTATCTGTCCTAGTCTTGATCTGAGCTTCAATAATCCTCTTGCCCGTCAAATGTTTATGCTTCACAATGCTCTTGGTGAAGCCTATCCCCCTAACTGTACTGTAGGGTATGACACCTCGTGCTTCAGAATGGATTATGGATAGCGGATGCACTAATCATATGACTGGTGATCGAAGTCTTCTCATGGACTCAACTTTACGTCCATCTGATAAGAGTCACATCACGTTTGCTGACACTGGTAAAAGCAAGGTATTGGGTCTAGGTAGAGTTGCAATCTCAAGGGATCAGCACATGGATAAAGTGATGCTTGTTGAATCCCTTGGCTTCAACTTAATGTCTGTCTCAATGCTTTGTGACTTAAACATGATTGTGGTATTTGGAAAATATCGTTGCCTTGTTCTTATGGAATCTGACAAATCTCTAGTCTTTGAAGGGTACCGGAAAGATGATTTGTACATGGTAGATTTCTCAGCAGGACCACAACTTGCCGTATGTCTTCTCACAAAAGCTTCAGAGTGCTAGCTATGGCATCGGAGGCTGGGGCATGCTGGCATGAGGAACTTACACACTCTCGCCAAGAAGAAGCATGTCATAGGCATCGAGGACGTCAAGTTCAAGAAGGATCATTTGTGCGGTGCCTGTGAAGCCGGAAAGATGACCAGGGCCAAGCATCCCTCGAAGACAATCATGAGGACATCTCAACCCTTCGAGCTGCTACACATGGACTTATTTGGCCCTACTCACTACTCTACACTCACAACAGCTGCTTGTCTCTATGGCTTCGTCATTGTTGATGATCATTCAAGATATACGTGGGTGCACATAATTCTCTTCAAGACTGAAGTGCAAGATGTCTTCATACGCTTCGCCAACCGAGCCATGAACAATTATGGCGTCAAGATCAAGCATATCAGAAGTGACAACGGCACTAAATTCAAGAACACCGGACTTGATCTCTATCTGGATACAATGGGAATCACTCATGAGTTCTCCGCTCCCTACACACCTCAGCAAAATGGCATCGTAGAGCGCAAGAATAGAACCCTCATTGAGATGGCTCGAACGATGCTCGATGAATACAAGACACCAAGAAAGTTCTGGTCTGAAGCTATTGATACAGCATGTCACGTCATCAACCGTGTTTACATCCATAAGCTTCTAAACAAAACATCCTATGAGCTCCTCACTGGCAAGAAGCCAAATGTCAGCTACCTTAGAGTATTTGGAGCTAGGTGCTGGATCAAGGATCCCCATCACAAGTCAAAATTTGCACCTAAATCTCACGAAGGCTTCATGCTCGGTTACGGAAAGGACCCGCACTCTTACAGATTCTTCAACCTCTATCTCTACAAAATCGTTGAAACTGTGGACGTACAGTTTGATGAAACCAATGGTTCACAAAGAGAGCTCTTGCCAAGTACACTAGACGAAGCTTCACCCACTGAATCTATCAAGCTAATGGGAACTGGTGAAATCATGCCTTCTGAAGCACAGCCTGAAGAACTTATCATTTCTGCACCTAACCAACCTGAAGACAATGCTCAGCCTGAAGACAATCCTTCCAATGATGACAATGATCAGCAAGAGCAAAATCTTCGTCCAGCTCATCCTCGTGTTGCAAGTCAAGTACAGATTGAGAAGATAATTGATAGTATCAACGCACCTGGTACACTTACTCGTTCAAGAGCAACACAGTTAGCAAATTTCTGTGGGCACTTTTCTTTTGTGTCAATATCAGAACCCAAGAAAGTTGCTAAAGCCTTCATGGAACCTGAATGGATTCAAGCTATCAAAGAAGAGCTTCAACAGTTCAAGCTGAACAATGTTTGGGAACTTGTCAAGCGTCCTGACCCTCGAAAGCATAACATAATTGGCACAAAATGGATATATCGAAACAAGCAAGATGAGCACGGTCAAGTCGTTAGAAACAAAGCACGTCTTGTGGCTCAAGGATATACTCAAGTTGAAGGAATTGAATTTGATGAAACATTTGCTCCTGTGGCTAGACTTGAAGCTATTCGGATACTGCTAGCCTATGCAAACCATCACAACATCTTGCTATATCAAATGGATGTGAAGAGTGCATTTCTCAACGGCAAGATTGAAGAAGAAGTATATGTCGCTCAACCACCTGGCTTTGAAGACCCAAAACATCCTGATATGGTGTACAAGCTAAACAAAGCATTGTATGGCCTCAAACAAGCACCTCGCGCCTGGTATGATACAATCAAAGACTTCCTGAAGAGCAAAGGCTTCAAACCTGGATCACTCGATCCCACACTCTTCACGAAGACATATGATGGTGAACTGTTTGTGTGCCAAATATATGTGGATGACATTATCTTCGGCTGCACCAACCAGAAGTATAGTGATGAATTTGGATACATGATGCAAGAGCAATATCAGATGTCCATGATGGGAGAGCTGAAGTTCTTCCTTGGTCTTCAAATTCGTCAGCAAAGGAATGGCATCTTCATATCTCAAGAAAAATACCTCAAAGATTGTCTGAAGAAGTTTGGAATGCAAGATTGCAAAGGTTACACAACGCCAATGCCAGCCAAACACCATCTGGGTCCCGACGACAATGGTAAAGAGTTTGATCAAAAGGTATATCGCTCCATGATTGGTTCTTTACTTTACCTATGTGCATCTAGGCCAGATATTATGCTTAATGTTTGCATGTGTGCTCGATTCCAAGCGGCTCCAAAGGAATCGCATCACTTAGCCGTGAAGCGAATTCTTTGATATTTGGCTTACACCCCAACACTAGGATTATGGTATCCAAAGGGCTCAGAGTTTGATCTGGTTGGATTGTCGGATGCTGATCACGCTGGTGACAAGGTGGATCGCAAGTCTACATCAGGCACATGTCACTTTCTGGGACGATCACTTGTCTGTTGGTCTTCAAAGAAGCAGAACTGTGTATCACTCTCAACTGCTGAATCTGAATACATTGCTGCTGGATCTTGCCGCGCTCAGCTTCTATGGATGAAGCAAACTCTCAAGGACTATGGCATCAATCTGAAACAAGTACCTCTCTTCTGCGACAATGAAAGCGCCATCAAGATTGCCAACAACCCAGTTCAGCACTCGAAGAGAAAGCACATTGAAATTCGTCATCACTTTCTCAGAGATCATGTCATGAAGAAAGATATTGATATCATTCACGTCAACACTGAAGAGCAACTGGCAGATATCTTCACAAAGCCCTTGGATGAGAAAAGGTTTTGCAAGTTACGGTGTGAGCTAAATATCTTGGAATCCTCAAATGTCCTGTGATCAGGCACACATCCTAACACTTATGCATGTTGATGACTTAGATGTGCAACACACGAAGTAAAGTATATCTTCAATCAATGATGACTTACATTCTGAGTGTGAATACATTAACGTGGAATTTGACTTCGGAGCGCCACGATAATTGTGCGCCGTGTCTGGGTCTAATACTTCCTATACGGTGGGTAATGCCACCACCAAATTTTTCTGTTTGAAGTGTTTCACTCATGGCGTTACATTTGACATGTCTTCGCATTTGGTTGTCTTCAAGTTCAATTTATCCTCATGATTATCTTCACTATGTTGATTTGATTGTTTTCTGATATATATGTATATTAGTGTTCTGTCCTCTACAGCATTCAATTATAGCTATGGCTTCTCATTGAATCTTCTGAACTAAGTGAATGTGATCGGACCCTAATCTCTCTATTCTTCCTATCTCAAACTCTATCTGTCCAAATCATATGCATTCTATTGAAACTGTCGAATGTCTTCTCTGCGTCCTTGTCAGTAGAAGATACAGAGACAAACTTTAAGTCTGTTTTAAATGCTCTATCCTTATTGCCTGAAATCCGGAGAAGCCGGAACGACCATCCGACAAACCTGGCGGGCGTGGGAACGTGGGACAACTCTGAGTATGTTGCATGCTTGCCACGTGCCCCTCAGATGTGAACCGCCAGGGGCACCTGCGTAATTGCGCTGTGACGCACACTTCCTTATAAATACATGTCCCCTGCGGTAAAGAAAACCTTCTTCAACCTCTCCACCTCGTCAAAACCCTAGCGCCACCGCTAGCTCTCGATGACGCCGGCGACGAAGTGCTTAGCTGCCGTGACTTCTCCGACGCCGTCCTCACGCCGGCCGCGGACACCGTCTTCTCCACCACCGCCGTAGGTGTCCTCCATCGCCAAGTTAGGGCACGGTGGATTGAACTGCTTGGTCTCCTACTCTTCCCATCTAGCAGTTCCTTGCGTGGTAAATATAACTCTATTTTTACCATCTTTTTGATCCTCAACGATTCATCCCGTTTACCAAAATAGGTTTCTGCCTATACAATGTTAGATCTATCCTGTCTGCATCTCATTCTGCCTAGTATATTCACTTAAGCTTCATATCTAGTTAGATTCCTCACTTGTACTTATTCGCGGATTCGTACAAATCTGGAACCAACTCTCAACATATAAGTGAATGTCTTCGCATCATGAGGTCAATGTCTTCAAACTGATTTATCTTCAAAATCCTCTGAGAATGCATATGACCTCTTCCCCTTCCCTCGCATCTCTAATGCTGTCACAGGTACATGTCCGTGGGAGAATCCCTTGGTTCTCATAGTCTGCATTCGTTTGCAGAATTCTTACAGCATCACATTAACTCTCCCGAAGCCAGTTCCTGTTTATCCAGCAAGCGAAAGCCTTTGAAGCCTTTGAACGTGTTGAAGCCATTCAGTTTGAAGTTCATGGCTATAAAAAAATCAGCAAGGAAGGGTGGCAGGCAGTGCCGTGGCGACACATCAAAAGATTTGCCACCAGATCTAGCAGCCCAGTACAAAACTGATCCAGAGGAAACATACAATGACAGGAAAACCCGAATCCAATGGATTCGAAGATATTGGGCTGAAGAATGGTTCAAGTACCACTTCGTAACCAAGGAATACGCTGAGAAGAATGCGATAAAGTGTCCTTGGGGAGATATCACCTACAGAGGTCTTCAACCCAAGAGCAAAGCTGAAGCTATTGCACAAAGGTTCTACCCGTGCATGGTCAGAGGACCACAACCTGCCAATGCCGACCCCACTTCTCTCTTGTGGTGTCGCGATGACGACCTTTTTAAACGCAACTGTCAATTTGCTAAGGCTTCAGCAAAAAGAACAAGAAGTCGCTGGGTTTGAACTTCAACCCTGGCCCATCTGCTCCAAGGGAGGATGGCACTCGTGAAGCTGATCAAAACGAGATTGGCCCCTTCTATGATTTTCAAGGTCTCCTCACCTACATTGCAGTCCAAGGAGCTGCTGTTGGGGACGCTTCTGAAGATGCTGACACAGATGAAGCACCACCTGCCCCAAAGCCCCAGAAGCAGAAGAAGGCTAAGGCATCAAGGCCGACTGTGTCACCAAAAGCTTCGCACTTGAAGCCACTGGCCACTGCACCTCCTGAAGACAGTGTGCAGTCTGAAGGTCTATCACGTATCTCCAAGAAGACTGAGAAGAAAAAGAAAATCATTAATAATAATGATCAGACATTGACTCCAGCTGCCATTCTGCGAGAAGAGCACATTGATCTGTCCAACGATGAAGATCTTGCAGATGACACCCTTGAGCAACTGATCAAGAGCAAGGAGGAAGCAGAGATCTTCAATGATTTGCCTCTCTTTGATGTGGCAATCATCCATAACTTCATTGATGAGTGGTTTGACACCCCAAATCTCAGCTTTGAAGATCCGCAACTTCCCATTGGTCTCAGCGTCTCCTTCAATGGCGCCATTGCTTCTGAGCTAGCTCTCGCTCAGCGAATCGTTGAGCTGAAGCACAAGATCGACTATGAGAAAGCTCAGTTCAAGAAGCATGTGGCAGAGCTCAACGTGCAAGATGTCAAAAATTTCAAGATCATGCTGCACGAGCTCAAGGAAGCCTTTCTCAAGAAACGCGAAGAAGCTAAAGGTTCTCGTGAGCGCATGAAGAGCCTGGCTGACAAGTGTGTGCAAGGCTACAATGAGGCTGAGAAGCGCAAGGCTCTTGGTCGTCCTGGCATCGACCCAAGAATGGCTGCAAAGAAGAAGAAGCCATCGACTGACCAATATGCACCTTCAAGGTGGGAAGAACCACACATTGTCTTCCCAAGCAGCATGACTAGCTCGAAGCCTAAGGTCAGGTCAACCGCTTCGGAGCTGAAGAAGACAAGGACTGCCGAGGCTGAAGCCAGGAAACGAAAAAATCCTGATGCTTCTGATGCAGCTCCCTCCAAGAAGAAGCGCATAACCAAGAAGGATAGGGCTGCTCCCTCAGAGCCCTTAGTGGTTGAACCTATCTCAATGGTTCACCCTGCATCTGAACACCAAGAACGACGGATGATAGTTCATGAGCCTGCTTCCACAGAGGCTCATGAAGCTGAAGACATTCCAGCAGTTGACCCCACCGCTGCTGAAGACATTGGTCATCATGACAATGTTGAAGATGATGAAGTTTATCCTCAGATCGAACACAACCTGGTATCATCGCCTGTTCTCACGAACAGCGAACTCATCAGCATTGGTCGTCCTCTGACGCCAATTGCTCAGGATGCTTTGTGGGCTGATCACCCACAACAACAAGACACTCCCAGTACTCCCCAACAACAACAAGTCACACCACCTGTGCAAGAAGAAGATGATGTCTTTGAGGTCCAGCCAACTCCATCTTCAAAGGCGTCGCCAGCATTCCGCAGGCTTCGCAAAGGGCCAAGGCCTCAAGTCCCTCTTTCGAGCGTTCCAGAAGGAGAAGTGTCCCACCAATCTGTTGCACGTCAAGTGTTTCCAGATGACACTCCCACTATGAATGTCTCCGAGTCTGAAGCTAAAGCTGCTGAAGACATTCCGGCTGCATCAGCCGCTGACAAACAAGACGAAGAACGTGTCTCTACTCCCATTACTCAAGAAGCTGTTCCTGAAGGGAATGTGTCTGTGCCCGACCCTCCAGCTCATCAAGTGGAGGTTGAGAATCTTGAGGCTGCCACCACCAACACAAATGAAGCCAATGATGTAGTCATGGCTGAAGCAAATGTGGAGCCTGCACAAACCAATGTGCCAGAAGCCAATGATGCAACTGCACCTGAAGCCTCTATTGTGCAGCCTGACGCCACTGTTAATGCCACTGCTCCTGTTCCACCACCAAGGCCGCACACCATCGAGCAAGCATTCAACTATGGCCAGCTTATCACTGTCAAATGGCCTGTTCTGACTCCTCCGCCTGCTGCTGGTCCTCAGTTTGATTACCACGTTGAGCACAGGCCTCGGGTTCAGAAGCCCAAGCCAAGGTTGCCCAGGTTTCCAAGTACTGCATCAGCACCCGGATCTTTTAACATCAATGGCTTCAAGGCACACAACACTTTCTATGACAGAGCCAAGAACCCCTACTCAAGAGCAAGAATATCTTCTGATCGGTTCTGGAGTTATCAGCAGCGCAGTTATTACTCATGCATTCTGTACAATCAAGGTCGCATTTTCCCACATATGCGTCTTGATACTGAAGCCATAACTGGTCTGCCCTTCTTGGAAGAAGCTCTGGACTGCTTCAGAGAGTCCGGCTTGCTGCAGTTCATCACAGATAAGGAGCACTGGAATGAAGAATTGCTGCTCCAATTCTATGCCACTCTTCATATTCGTGGCTACAACAGGGATCCGAAGACATGGGTCCTTGAGTGGATGACAGGCAATGTTCATGATGAAGCCAAAGCCTTTGATGTCATTGAGCTTACTGGCCTGCCCACTCCAGGTGAACTTTATGAACCTGGTTGTCAGCTTCACAATGATGCTATGGAAAGCATCTTCCACAAGCCTGAGCCCAATATGAGTCAGATGCTCAGCATGATGAAGCCTTTGCCTCCAGATGCTGAATATCCTATGGAGTTCTTTGTTGAAGACCTTGAGTATCTGCCACGTACTATCTATCACATCATAAGGCGAACTCTCTGGCCCATCAAAGGACATTCTCCTAATGCGAAGCTGGAAGGCGCAATGAAGACTTTGGTCTTTCATATTCTTCATGGAAAAAGCTTCAATGCACAAGATTTCTTTATCCACCAACTTGCTGCATCAGGGTCTGACATATTTGGTCTGAAGTTCTATGCTCCCTGGATCATGCGTCTGATCAAGCTCCACTCTGCCTTCAACTATCAACCCTCTGCACGCAATCATATCATCTTTTTGCCAGAAGTTGATTTGTCTGTTGAAGCCATATACCCAGAGCCTGCAAAGGAGCCCCTTTGTCTTCAGAATGTTGACCATCAAAGCTTCACACAAAACATTGAAGGAGTTCAAGCTGTTGCTTGAGTCTATCCATTGGCTGGGATTACTCGCTTGCCTCACTGTGCGCAAACTGAAGCTACTGAGAGCACAATTGCCCAAAGGCCTAAGAAGCGCTCCCGCGTTCTCAATGACCGAGAGCTCCTGGTTGCCCTTCATCAGAAACAGGATAAGCATCATGACTAGCTGAAGCGCCAAATGCAAAGCCTCTTGGTGGATGTCAATCGCATTCGCAATCTTGCCACCAAGAATGCTTTTGTCACTCACGAGACCTGTCGGCGATCATGGAAGAGTTTGACACTGCTTAGTGCTGAAGCAGATCTTCAAGACGATGGCTTCACTGAAAGATTCAAGTTTGACTCCACTCCTCCATGGAATGCTGTCCTACGTCGAACTCCATCCCTTGAAGATTCTGACTATTCTTCCTCTGCTGCAACTGTGAATGCCAAAGTGATCGATGATGAAGACGATGCTACTTCACCGCCCCCTACATCTGCACACATCGACATTGCACCTAGCTCGTCTGCACTGCCAAACAACAACGACAACCCTGCTGCTTCACCTACTCCTCATGGGGACGAGTAGACGCTCTATGTCTTCAAACCTTTTTGGTCATTACTGACAAAAGGGGGAGAAGCATATGAGTTTGATAGTCTTCAAGCGGGTCCATATGGGCAGTTGCTTTATATTTTGCCTAGTGCTTACAACTCTCGCTTTTGATACATTTGGTTCTTTGAGTTGTAACACTTAAATTCGATAGTCGTCTGCCACTTATTTGCTATTCTGTGATGTGATGATAAATTCCGCATGTGCGATGATAAATTCCGCACTTAGGTCATTCTGCAGACGTCCATTTTTCATTATACATGTCATTATCTTCGTTATATCTTATCATGCATGATGAATTGTCGTCATAAGTTGAAGAGGATCTCCACAAGTACAACCTGCCATGTGCATTTGCATTCCAGAAGCAAATTACTTATATGAACATCTTCAGGGGGAGCCTTTGTAACTTATGAAGACAATACCCTATCCTTTACAATTTCACATACTTTATCCCCGTTGAAAACTTCAACCAGTTTGTCATCAATCACCAAAAAGGGGGAGATTGTAAGTGCATCTAGTGCCACCCCTAGTTGGTTTTGGAGTATTGACGACAAATTTGTTTGAGGGACTAATGTGTTTGTGAGAATTGCAGGATAACACAGGTAGTGTCCCTCATTGATTCGGTTTACCTACCGGAGATGACCCCTAAAAATGTATGAAGACATTGACGACAATGGTGGTATGTGAAGATATTCATATTGAAGACTATGACAAGAGAAGACATGCAATGAAGACTATGGAACGCGAAGACTTAGTTGTTTCGTTGTTTCCTTTTCTTCTTTGTTGAGTCATAGGAACCACTGTACTGTTAAGTGGGGTCCAAGTGAACTAAGTCAGAGTGACTGAAGTGATGCTCAACCCAAATCCTATGTCTTTGAGCGAAGACAATGAGAGCAAATCTTATCCAGAGCTGGATAAGTCAGCTTTGCTTGTAGCCCAAGTAAAGTTGCCATGTGTGTTTGAAATCTGACCGTTGGAACACGTGTCAGTTCCTTAGTGACCCAGGGTCATTTCGGACATATCAGGTCAGGTTGCCTAGTGGCTATAAATAGCCCACCCCCTACACCATAAATTGGTGGCTGCTTAGAGTTAGTATACGGCTTTTGTCATTTGAGAGCAACCCACCTCGAAGCCTTTGAGAGAGATAAATCCTTGCGAGGACAAAGCCCAAAACCCCCAGAGCCAAAGAGTGTTAGGCATCACTGAAGTCTTTCTATCTGTGTGACCTGAAGACTTATTACACTCGAGGACTGTGAATCCTCCAGCCGGTTAGGCGTCGCGTTCTGAGCATCCAAGAGTCATTGTGGATTGCCGATGAACGAAGTCTGTGAAGGTTTGGAAGTCTACCTTGAAGACTTACCAGAGTGATTGGGCGAGGACTGTGTGTCCTTAGCTCAAGGGGAATAAGGTGAAGACGAGGTCTTCTGAGTTGAATCTCAGCCTCCCTAACCAGACGTACAGTTGTCACAGCAACTGGAACTGGTCCAACAAATCCTGTATCTTCAACAAGTGACTGGTTCTATCCTCTCCCTCCCTTTACTTAGAGTTTGTCTTCATGAAGTCATTGCATGTTTGTTGTATCTGTTTGACTTCATTGCTTGACTACTATTGCTGTTTGGTTTCATACTATCTTCCATCCTGATCCTTACTACCTAGCTGCTATTAGTCTTCGTACGGTCACGTTATTGCACACTTGACTATGGCTTGCTTAGAGTAGTTTATATTCCGCTGCACTTAATAGGTTCATCTCTATTGTTTGTCTTCGAAACTTCCATGTTTTGAAGACTTTCATAAAAATCGCCTATTCACCCCCCCTCTAGTCGATAACTAGCACTTTCAGTAAGTATAGAGTATGAAGAAATTGGTTACAAGATATTGAGGAACTCCCCGTGAAGATGTGCATATGAGGAATTTGCTTCGGATTGCAAATGCACATGGCAGGTTAAAATTATGGAGATCTCCCCCTATATCTTGGAATCCAATCATGCATGATCATAAGATATTTGAAGAATATGAATGCATGATGAAAATTGGTGTTTAATGAAATAGTGCATGCATGAGTAGATATATTTAAGATCAAAGCATGCGTGTCAAATGTAGCAAAAAAGTCAGACGACCAACAATTATTAAGTTATAACTCATCATAGTGTACATCCAGAAAAGTTCAAGAGTTGCAACTTAAGAAAAAAACAGCCCATACATCGACCCGCTTGAAGACTAACTCAGACTTCTGGCCCTTTGTCATCAAATGACCAAAAAAGTGAGGAATCTAAGGACTGGTGCCCTTGAAGAGAAACATCATGAAGAGGTCGAGGGAGCGCCAGCATTGTTGGGGTCGCGCGGTGCAGAAGGACCAACAGCAATGTCTTCAACAACTTCATGTTCGTTAGTGGAGCGCGGTGAAGACTCTGGGCTCGGCATCAGAGGAGGAACTTGAGTTTTCTTGAAATTATTCCTTGGCGGATCAACCCAGTAAAAGTTCATTTGAAATTCCATGGCTACAAGTTTGTCATCAGATTTGATGAGCAAAAGGATGGCCCATGATCTGTCAAATATCTCATGAAGATAGTAGCGGTTTTTGTGCACTGCGTTATGCATCACAGTCATGTTGGCTTGAACATCATCAAACTGAAGCTTAACCCAGCAATGATGCTTGTCAAATTTCTGATGAAGACTAATAAGCAACTCACGGTCAGTCATGACACGTGGTGCTTCGAGTGAAGTGGATGGCCTTGAAGCTTTTGCTGAAGTATCCTGGTTAGAAGATTCATTAGCATTGGAGCTGGATATAGGCTAACGTAATTGTCCATCAAGGGGACGAATTCATTCATCAATGATGGTTTTGCCTTCACCAGGTACCACGGATAGAGTGCCTTGAAGAATTTCAACTTCAGGAAAATAGCTCAAGTGATTTTGATGATCAGCTTTGAAGTGGATTGAAGACCAGGATCTGATGAAACTCATAATCCACGGTGCACACGGCTTCAATACAAAAGGTGACTGAGCCACAGTGACCAAAGTCCTTAGAAAGAAATCATGAATGTTGATGGGAGTTCCATGAATGATGTGGAACAGCAAGTTCTTCATTACTCCCACAACTTCTTCAGTGTTGGAATTGTGACCTTTGATCGGACTGAGGGTCTTTGGCAAAATTCGATAGACAGTATTTGGCAAATAAAGCTAATCCTTCACTAGGAAGATTGTCCAGGCAGCATTTCCTTCAGCTTGGCTTCATCAGCACTTGCATCGGATGATTGGGCAGCTCAGGTTCTTTATATATTTTCTTTGCTCCTTCTTGGGGTAGATCAACTATAAGAGCACGAAGTAATTCATCAAATTGGTACTTTGTAGTGAGTGTCTTCACTCATCTAGTCCAGAGCCCAGGTTGCAGTGTCGTCAGCATTGCTAGAGAAATGTGCAGTTGCATAGAATTGAAGAATGAGTTCTTCATTCTAGTGGCAGACGTCAGTGTAGAAGTTGAGTAGTCCGGCATCATGAAGAACAGCTAAAACTTGCCGAAAACAGGGAATTGATTCCATATGCACATGAGGAATATGGTGATGCGGGAAAACTTTGTTCTTGTCGAATAGGAGTGAAACATAATAATTGATCGGCGTTCTTTTCCAAAACCTCAGACGTCGGAGTTTGGCAGAGTTATAGGGTGACTTGCCAACGAAGAGATTCTTCTCTTTGAAGAATTTGGCACTATCAAAATTACGAGGACGGGTTGAAATCCCCCGTAATGCCCACGATTGATGGTTTTGCCTTTGCCAATCTTGGGCATTACGGGGACGGGTTGAAGATTGTGCCTTTTTGTTCTCACATCAAAGATAGGCCTAGGAGAGCTGTTTGAATCATTTGGATATGTAATTGCAAGAGATTTTGCAACTTTCTCAACATTGGTTGTTGGTAATGTGTCAGTGTCTGCTAAGGGGATGGAATCTGCACGCTAAGGTGTTGTATTGATGACATCAACAATTGGGTCATCTTGAGCAGTTTCATCAGCTGCTGCAGCTAGAATTTCTTCAGGAATGTTCTGGAGCGATGGTTGTCTTTCATCAGAGCCAACATGTATTTCTTCAGTGTGCACAGGCGACTGGGGCGAATTTGGGTGAGCTGCTTGGAGGAGTTTTTCACCATCAATGTCCACTTCCTCCGCGTGTTCTTCACTAGGCGGTTACTATAGAGGAGTCTGTGTAGTTTCTTGAGGCATCAATACATCACCATCAGCCTTAATCTCTTCATCCATTTGCTCTGTGGTAGCAGCAGAATGGGTATCTTCATCAGCCTGAGGGAGTTGATAATCCACCCCATAAGGAACCACTTGAAGGTTTTCCAGATTACGAGATGGGGGCGCCGATGAAATTGGTATAGTGTCAATTGGAATGATAATTGACGACAATGTTGCCATCTTCAATTTCTTCACAGATCCAGGCGCAGGAGGAGCTGACGCATTTCTCTTCTTTGCTTCTCTCTCAACAGCCTTGGTCTTTTCTTCACTTCTCATGCAGAAGGAAGGCTAATGAGCTTCAAATATGATGTCATTGTTGGTGTTGCTGCTGAGGAACTGGTTGGAGCATTTTCATCAGGCGTGACTGATGCAGTCACCCTGGCAGGTTCTTCAGGCACGACACTTGCAGTCGCCCTGGGAATTTCTTCAGGCACAACATTATTAGTTGCCCTTTCACCTTCTTCAGGCGCAACTTCATCAGTTGACAGTCTCTTGAGGAGATGGAGGCGCAGTCTCACTCGCCTGTGTTGTGGGAGGTGGAGCTGAGGAACTTGATGGTGGTACCATGCCAAACTTGGCGGCTTCTCTCTTGTTGTGGTCTTCAACTACCTTGGTTGAGACAGTGATGAATCTCTCTTTGACACCACATCAATGATTAGCATGTCTCTCATATTCTTGAGACAGCTGATGAATCTCATATTGTAATTGCACAAGCTGCTGAGGGGATATAGACATCATATTCTTCCTCAGTTCCTTCTCCTTCTAAATTTGATGTTTCTTCACCAGCTTTGCCTATGCAATCTTGTGCTTCCTAGTCAAGATGAATGAGGAAATCATATGGCTTGGGCCAGGAGGCAAGTTGAGATCGTCAAGAGGCGTTTCTGGGTTGGTGCACCAGATGTCAATGAAGTACAGGAGTTGCTTGGGATCCATCAACATAGGAATTGAAGAATTCTTAGCAATTGCAGCTTGCTCTTGCTTTCTTCTGAGGAACTCAACAAGTTCATCTTCATCAGCTGGCCCGTATTCGTCAACGTGAGGCACTATGGCCTTGCTCTTGGAACTTGGCCTAGTTCCACGGCCAGCAGTGACCTTATGTTTCAGCTTGGGCATTGAAGAAGATGGTTGCCCACTGATAGAGGCACTTGATGCAGCAACTGAGGCCTTTGCAAAGCCCTCGATGCGCTGGCAAGATGCAAGAACGACTGGTGTTGAAGCTCTAGCTGCTGCCATTAATGATCTTGAAGCAGGAGGAGGCACTGAAGATTTGGAAATCTTTGGTGATGAAGCCTTTGATGCAGCTGGCTGGGCCACTGCCACTTGCATCGGCTTCAGTTGAAGCTTTTGCGGCCCTGTTGAATTCTTCAACGGCTTTCTTGGCTTCTTTTGCCAACTTGGCTTGACGCCTTGCCCATTCCTTGGGGAATTCATCACCCCTTATGATACTTGAGGGATCAGCCTGTTGTCCTTCAGCAAGCGGTGGCCTCTTGCAAGGAGGCTTCATAGCAAAATCCTTCATATATTTTGGAGTGACATATTTGTATGCCCTCCATTCATATGTCCAATATCTCTTGATTTTCTGCATGGGAGTTTTGTGCTGCTCTTTAGTTTCCCTGCCATGAACATTTTCATGACGTATGCAGTACCATGAGTACAAGTCATCAGGAATCACAAAAGTAGTTTGTTCCTCTTTTCTTTTGCCACCCTTCTGAGGCTTCTTTCCATCAGCCATTTTCTTCAGTTGAGGTTTTTGAACTCGATAGGACTCTAAAGATGTTTGAAGGTTTTCCTCGAGCTGTGCTGCAAATGAATTAATTTGATGAGAACCTAGAGATTCGTCGGCAGACATTGTACCTGTGAAGAGAGTATAGTTGCGAGGAAATAGGGAAGAGTCACATGCGTTCTTAGAGATTTTTAAAATAAACCAGTTGAGGAAATTGACCATTATCGTCTTGGAAGAATTTCATCAAGTGTTCTTGACTTATTTTCCAGAGCTGTAAAGATTGAAGCAATTGCACAATTGAGGAATCTAGTTGTTAGGTGTAACTTAGATGAAAATACTCAAGACTGGCCAAAAAGGAAGTGCTGAAGAATTGAAAGAGTGGTAAAAACAACACTTGAAGATTTTTGAGAAGAGTGAAGATCAAAGCGGTGCAGTAAATAAACATTTAATTACCCCAGTGATGAACTGGACGATAAGGCGATGGAAATCGTCAGCTCAGATCTTTCATGCCCTAACTTGGTGACGAAAGACATCTACCGAGGAGGTGGTGAAGAAATCCGCGTCTGGCATGAGTAAGTCGACGAAGAAGTCGAGGCAGTGAAGCTCTTCTTCTCCGGCAGCGATGAGATCTAGTGGTTGCGCTAGTGTTTGAGGACTGAGAGCGATAGGAGCTGGGAGGCGAAGTGAACTAACATTGATAGGGTCAAGGCTATTTATAGCCACAATGAAAACTGAGGGGTCCAAAAGTTTTGGACAGATAAGCCCCTGACCGTTCGCATCACGGTGACACATGCATTTTCGCACTTATCCATGTGTGACAAGTGCGGGATGAAGATACTGTGGCAACCGCCAGAAAAAAAAACTTTGAGATTTTTCTTAAATGTGTTCGCAATTTCTTCAGCCGTCAAGGATACATAGAAGATGTCGAACAGTGTCAAGTAGAATGCATATAAAAGAATTTGTTAACAGAGTGGGCTGAGCTTAACATAGAGGGGAGCGGGTCTGATCACATCCACATAGATGAAGAAATCAAATTGAAGAATTAGCAATATGTGGATGTTGTTGAGGACTTGAAAAGCTCGATTAAAAACATAAATAATAAGCAGTGAAGAATAACCTCAAATGACGAATTTGAAAAGTTTGACGAAATTGCAAATGACGAAAACTCAAATTTGAGGAATGTCATAAAGAGGTGGTGGCGTTACCCACCGTATAAAAACTATGATGACTTTAGACACCGTGTAAAATATGGTGGGGTTCTGAGAGTCAATTTCTTCACACTTAGAGGGTTAGTCTTCATTGATTGAAGAAAAATGTTAATTCATGTGTTGTGCATTAAAATCATCAAAAATGCATAAGAGTTAGGATGTGTGTCCACTTCAGAGTACATTCGAATATTTTAGGATGTTTAGCTCACATAGCAACTTGCATAATCTCTTTTCATCCAAGGGCTTACTGAAGATATCGACAAGCTAGTCTTCAGTCTTCACGTGGTCCATGACGAGGTCTCCCTTCAGGACATGATCACGAAGAAAATGGTGACGAATCTGAATATGCTTCGTCTTGGAATGTTGCACAGGGTTATGGGCGATCTATATAGCACTCTCGTTGTCGCAAAAGAGAGGGACTTTCTTCACATTGACGCCATAGTCCTTGAGGGTTTGCTTCATCCATAGCAACTGTGAGCAGCAGGCACCAGCAGCAATGTATTCAGCCTCAACTGTGGAAAGTGCCACGTTAGTCTGCTTCTTTGAGGACCAACAGAAAAGAGATTGTCCGAGGAGATGGCATGTGCCTGATGTAGACTTGCGATCCACACGATCTCCAGCATAATCAGAATCAGAAAATTCAGCTAGATCAAAAGATGAGCCCTTTGGATACCATAATCCAAGTGTTGGTGTGTGAGCTAAATATCAAAGAATTCGTTTAACAGCCTGGTGGTGTGATTCCTTCGGTGTCGCCTGTAAATGGGCACACATGCAAAAACTAAGCATAATATTTGGCCTAGATGCACATAGGTAATTAAAGAAGTGAACCAATGATGGAGCGATATATCTTATGATCGAAATCTTTATCATTTTCGTTAGTGCCGAGTTGACCATTAGTAGGACTGGAATTTTGAGGCCTTTGCGTCTTGCATGACGAATTTCTTCAGGTAATCTTTGAGGTATTTGTCTTGAGAAATGAAGATTCCATTGGGTTGTTGACGAATTTGAAGACCAAGGACGAATTTCATTTCTCCCATCATAGACATATGATATTCTTCACGCATCATGTATGCAAATTCGTCACTGAAACACTTGTTAGTGCAACCAAAGATAATATCATCAACATATATTTGGCATATGAACAGTTCACCATCCATAAGACTTAGTGAAAAGAGTAGGGTCAAGTGAACCGGTTTTGAAACCCTTTTTCTCCAGGAATTCCTTCAGAGTATCATACCTAGACCGTGGGGCTTGCTTGAGGCCATAGAGAGCCTTGTTCAGTCTAAAGACTTTTTCAGGATGTTTTGGATCCTCAAAACTTGGTGGTTGAGAAACATATACTTCTTCCTCAAGCTTACCATTGAGGAATGCATTTTTCACATCCATTTTATATAAGAGAATATTGTGATGGTTAGCATATGCAAGCAATATACGAATAGCTTCAAGTCTAGCAACATGTGCAAATGTTTGACCAAAATCAATACCCTCAACCTATGTGTAGCCTTGTGCTACAAGACGGGCCTTATTTCTTACCATTTGGCCATTTTCTTCTTGCTTGTTGCGATAGATCCACTTAGTGCCGATGATATTGTGCTTGCGTGGATTAGGACGATTCACAAGCTCCCACACATTGTTGAGTTCGAATTGTTGCAATTCTTCTTGCATGGCTTGAATCCACTCAGGTTCCAGAAATGCTTCATCAACTTTGATGGGCTCTATGATAGAGACAAATGCAAAATGCTCACAAAAGTTAGCTAAATGTGAAGCTCTTGAGTGAGTGAGGGGACCAGGTGTGTTGATATTGTCAAGGGTCTTCTCAATCTACACTTCATTTGCCACTCGTGGATGAGTTGGATGAGGGCCTTTTTGAGGTTGAGAATTTTCCTCAGAATCATTTTCTTCAGAAGTAGCAGTTTCTTCATGATGGGGAATGATCACTTCTTCTCTAGCTATTTCTTCACTAGGCACTATTTCACCAGTGCCATCAGCTTGATGGATTTCTCAGGAGGCATTTCATGTAGCACAGGAGGCAGGTGATCTCTTTGCGAGCCATTAATTAGTTTCATTGAACCGCACATCTACGGTTTCAACCACGTTGTTGTGATAGGTATGAAGATTCTATAGGTGCGCGAGTCCTTTCCATAACGAAGCATAAAACCCTCATGTGCTTTCGGTGCAAATTTGGAATTGTGATGTGGATCTCTAATCCAACATTTAGCACCGAAGACTTTGAGATAACTTACATTGGGCTTTTTATCAGTGAGGAGCTCATATGAATTCTTCTTGAGGAATTTGTGAAGATATACCCGATTGATCATGTGACAAGCAGTATCAATTTCTTCAGGACACCATCGACGAGATGTATTGTATTCATCAAGCATAGTGCAGGCCATCTCAATGAGTGTCATGTTCTTGTGCTCAACAATTCCATTCTGCTGAGGAGTATAAGGAGCAGATAGCTCATGAGCGATACCAAGTTCGTCAAGATAGTCATCAAGGCCTGTGTTCTTGAACTCGGTGGCATTGTCACTTTTGATATGCTTGATCTTGATGTCATAATTCGTCATGGAACGATTTTTGCGAACCGTCTGAAGACACCCTACACTTCAGTCTTGAAGGTAATGATATGCACCCCCAGGTGTAACGAGAATAATCATCAACTATGGCGAATCCATAAAGAGATCCATATGAAGTAATTCAAAGGGACGAGTAGTGGTCATGATTGTCTTCGCGGCGTGCTTGGATCTGGTCATCTTTCCAGCCTCACAAGCACCGCAAAGGTGATCTTTGACGAATTTGACGCCGTTGACACCAATGATGTGCTTCTTCTTGACGGGTGTGCTCAAATTCCTCATGCCAGCATGTCCAAGTCATCGATGCCATAGCCAGCACTTTGAAGCTTTTGCCAGTAGACACGTGCCGGTTGAGGACCTAGAGAGAAATATACAATATACAAATCACCTCTCCTAAAGCCTTAGAAGACTTTGGACTTGTCAGATTCCATTAGCACAATGCATCTATATTTGCCAAAGATGACAATCATATCAAGATCACAAAGCATTGAGACAGACATGAGGTTGTATCCTAGGGACTCGACAAGCATCACCTTTTCCATGTGTCGATCCTTTGAGATAACAACCTTACCTAGACCCAATACCTTGCTTTTTTTTCCTTTGTCAACGTAGGTGATATGCTTCAGATGAGACTGAGCAAGGGGATCATCGGTGAGGAGATTCCTGTCACTAGTCATGTGATTGGTGCAACCACTGTCCAGAACCCATTTAGTAGCTTTGGGAGTATCATCCTATAGAAGCATTAGTCTCACTTACAAATTGATGTTGCTTGAAGCTACATCGGTATTTCCCCAAAGAGGAAGGGATGATGCAGCATAGCGGCGGTAGGTATTTCCCTCAGATATGAAACCAAGGTTATCGAACTAGTAGGAGAACCAAGCAACACAACATAAACAACCCCTACACACAAATAACAACCACTCGCAACCCTACGTGTTGAAGCGGTTGTCAATCCCTTTTGGGTAACGGCGCTAGAAACGGTGCGTGAACGGGAGAAAATTGTGATAGACTGAATAAATAGATCACAAATAAATAAAAGTGCAACAAGGTATTTTTGTATTTCTGGTTTAATAGATATGAAAATAAAAGTAAGGAAAAAGTAGATGGCAAAGGAAAATATATGAGAAAGAAGACTCGGGGGCCGTAGGTTTCACTAGTGGCTTCTCTCGCGAAAGATAGCAAACGGTGGGTAAACAAATTATTGTTGGGCAATTGATAGAACCTTAAATAATTATGACGATATCCAGGCAATGATCATTACATAGGCATCATGTCCAAGATTAGTAGACCGACTCCTGCATGCATCTACTATTATTACTCCACATATCGACCGCTATCCAGCATGCATCTAGTGTATTAAGTTCATGGAAAAACGGAGTAATGCAATAAGAATGATGACATGATGTAGACAAGATCCGTTTATCTATATGGCCGTAGATATAGATCTCATCTTTTTATCCTTAGTACCAATGATACATACGTGTCGGTTCCCTTTCTGTCGCTGGGATCGAGCACCGTAAGATCGAACCCACTACCGGGCACCTCTTCCCATTGCAAGATAAATAGATCAAGTTGGCCAAACAAAACCCAAATATCAGAGAAGAAATACGAGGCTATAAGAGATCAAAGAAACTCAAATAACTTTCATGGATACAAAAAGATATGACTGATCATAAACTCAAAGTTCATCAGATCCCAACAAACACACCGCAAAAAGAGTTACATCATATGGATCTCCAAGAGACCATTATATTGAGAATTCATCGAGAGAGAGAAAGCCATCTAGCTACTAACTACGGACCCGAAGGTCTGCAAGGAACTACTCACGCATCATCGGAGAGGCACCAATGGAGGTGGTGAACCCCATCCGAGATGGTGTTTAGATTGGATCTGGTGGTTCTGGACTCTGCGGCGGCTGGATAAATATTTAGTCGACTCCCCTAGGGTTTATGGAATATTGGGGTATTTATGGAGCAAAGAGGCGGTCCGGGGGGCACACGAGGTGGGCACAACCCACCAGGGTGCGCCCTGGTGGGTTGTCCCCTCCTCGGGACTCCCCCCAGGTGCTACCAGGGCCCAACTTCTTCCTTCTGGTCCATAAAAAATCTCCATAAAGTTTCGTGGCATTTGGACTCCATTTGATAAGGATTTTCTGCGATGTAAAAAACATGGAAAAAACAGCAACTGGCACTTGGCACTATGTCAATAGGTTAGTACCAAAAAATGATATAAAATGACTATAAAATGATTATAAAACATCCAAGATTGATAATAAAACAGTATGGAACAATAAAAGTTATAGATACGTTGGAGACGTATCAGCATCCCCAACCTTAACTCCTGCTCGTCCTCGAGTAGGTAAGTGATAAAAACAGAATTTGTGATGTGGAGTGATGTCTATCATGTCATATCATATTCTTTTCTTTATAGCATGGACATTTGTACTTTTATATGATTCAAAGCAATAGTCTAGTTTTGACATAATAATTTAGATACTCAAGCATATCAACAAGCAACCATGTCTTTCAAAATATCAACGCTAAAATAAGTAATCCCTAGCCCATCATGCTCAAACATTGATCCATTCATGAAACACACTCGAATATTAGCTACACCCAATACTTAAGTACAATCATATTGCCTCCTAGCTGGTGCTTTTTATAAGAGAAGACGAAGACTCAAATTTCAAAAATAAAAATTTCATAAAGTAAAAGAAAGGCCCTTCGTAGAGGGAAGTAGGGATTTGTAGAGGTGCCAGAGCTCAAAGCGAAAAACTTAGAGATGAAAACATTTTGGGAGGTGTATCCATCCTACCAACGAAAACGACTTAGAGTTCCGAACACTTTCCATGCTAGATATGCCATAGGCGGTTCCCAAACAGAAAATAAAGTTTATTCCTTTTTCCACCATACTTCCACTTTCTATGGCTAACTGTATCCACGGGTGCCCTCCATACCAACACTTCCCAAGGAATTTATCATTTGACAACATAAAGTAATTTTTTTTCATTTCGAGACTGGGCATCCCTAATACCTTTGCCTTACTCTCGTGCAATGACAAGTGAATAAACACTCATCTTGAGAATAACACATCTAGCATGGAAAATATTAGCCACCTATTACCGTTCTGCGAACGAAACAAACACACAAAAGAGAAGTTTATTTTGAAAATTAGAGATGGCACATGCAAATTTGCTTAGAACGGCAAAATAATACCGCATATAGGTAGATATAATGGACTCATGTGGCAAAACTGGTTTAAAGGATTTCGGATGCGCAAGTAGAGATCATACTTAGTGCAAAATGAAGGCTATCAAAAGATTGGGAAGCGACCAACCAAGAAACGAATAATCTCATAAGCAAGCATTAAGCATAATTAACACCAAATAATGCAACACAAGTAGGATATAATTTTCATTGCATGATTATTGACTTTCGTGCATGCATAGGGAATCACAAACCTTAACACCAATATTCTTACTAGAGCACAAGTACTCACAAACATATCTCACATATCACACCATCATATCTCAAAACTATTACTAAGAATCAAGTTTATTTTATCCAATGATCTTCATGACATTTTTTTCTTTTATCCATCTTGGATATCTATCACTTTGGCACTAATTTTCATGTGTTGCTTTTCATAAGCTCAAACAAATATAAGTGAAGATCATGAGCATAACAAATTTTCTTTCTCTCCAAATAATTTAAGTGAAGCAAGAGAATTTCTTCAAAATTTTACTAACTCTCAAATAAATCTAAGTGAATCAAGAGAGCATTTTCTTCAAAAATACTAAGCACACCCACTACAAAAAAAAGACACATCCGTGACATTTTGGGCCGAACGAATTTTTTTCTATCATACATATGACACTTCTATGACGATAATTGTGACAAAACCCAGTATCATCATAGATGTGGTGGGCTCCTACTTCTATGACAAAAAATCATGACAGAAAATGGCTTTTCGTCCTGGGCGGGCCGGAGACGCAGCTGCATGACATTCTTTGGGCCGTCCATGACAGAAAAAACCGTGGTAGAAGCGAGGGGGAGGAAAATTTCGGGGAGTTCCCAGTTACGGTGGGAGGTCGGGGGCCGAGCGATGCGCATTTCTCTCATACACGTACGCGCGTGTGTGCAAGGCGTTGGCTCTAACTGAACCCGAGCGAGGCGTTGGGCTCTAACTGAACCCGAGCGATTGCACTGCAGGCTACGCGTTACTGAACCCGAGCGATCGATCAATGGCTGTTAACTGAACCCGATCGAGCGATTCCTTCGCTACTACTGCTAACTGAAGCCGATCAATGGGATGAACAGTGAGCGTTGGGGGGGGGGGTTGGATGAACAGTGAGCGGTGGCGTTGCCTCTGGATGAACAGGACCCCGTGGTGTGGTGGAGGGCTGGATGAACAGCAGATGATGGAGGGGTGCCCGTGGAGGGGTGGATGAACAGGACCCCGTGGTGTGGAGGGCAGGATGAACAGTAGACGGTGGAGGGGTGCCCGTGGAGGGGTGATTGAACAGGACCCCGTGGTGTGGAGGGCTGGATGAACAGTAGACGGTGGAGGGGTGGTTGAACAGTAGCCGGTGGAGTAGCGCGCGGTGGAGACTGGATGAACAGGAGCCCGTGGAGGCTGGAGGAGGTCGACGGTGGATGAACAGTAGCTCGTGGACGCTGGAGGGGGTCGACGGTGGAGATGAACGGTATCCCGTGGAGTCCCGTTTTGCGGTACGCCACACCCCTTCCGATGAACAGGACCCCCGTTTCGACCGTAGCGCTCCAACACAAGTCCGTTTCCTCCTTTTTGCGGTACGCCACACCCCTCCCGATCAACAGGACCCCCGTTTCGACCGTAGGAGGTCTGTTTCGTCCGTTTTGCGGTACGCCAGACCCCTCCCGATCAACAGGACCTCGTTCCGAACGTAGGAGGTCCGTTTCCTCCGTTGTGCGGTACGCCAGGCCTCGTTTCCATTCCCTGTTCCATCCAAGCCCTCCCGATGAACACGACCACGCATTCCGTTCCGACCCAGCCGGTTGGCTCCCACGCGTTCCGTTGCCTCCCGATGAACACGACGCATTTCGTTGGCTCCCCATGAACACGACGCATTCTGTTGCCTCCCCATGAACACGAAGACGATGCTGTTTCTCTGTTTCGACCCAGCCATGTCAACGAGCCCTCGCCGTACGTATGCACGAGTAGGCGTTCGAGACCCCACCCGTATGTACACATACGTGGTCGTATTTTCTTTCTTGCACCCTGGCTGCCTCTACTACGACACGTGCGCGCCTCTACATCGACCAGTATATATGTACGTACACGTTCGCAACCAGAATGACAACGCTATGTACGCTTCGACCAGGTGGGTCCCGACTGTCAGGCACTTCCTTGCCTGCAAAGATGTAGCTGGTGGGTCCCAGCAGTCAGGGGGGGAGAATACGGTGGCCCGTCTGGTGGGTCCCCGCTGTTAGGTGGAGGAATAATTATTTTGCATGTAATAAGGAGGCACTTCCTTGTTGCGGCCGTGGACCCAGCTGTCAGCCTCTCCACGTACAGTTCACGTTCGATGGAAGCCGTTCCTTGACCATGTTGACCACGCCGCGCCGAGAGCACCAGGGCGGTGGACGACGGCGAGGCCTAGGAAGGGGACGACGCGGAGCCGGGGAAGACGCGGCAGTGGATGCCCACGCGTAGAGGAGTACGAGGGCACTGGTTCGCTGCGGTGTGAGGCTGCCGTAGCCACAGAGTAACAGGGGGTTTGGGTGAGTAGAGGGATGGCCTGGCCAGCGGTGTGAGTAGTAGGGGGTGGTGAGGCCTCCGCCGCATCGCAGCCGGCCACGAGAGGCAGGAGCACGAGGCACGACCGGCGCTGGTTTGGGCGACTGGAGTAAGAAGACCAGAGGTTGAAGAAGCACTACGGCCGTTGGATGGACATCGTACGGTCACTGGAGCTAGAATCGTGCATATTGACTAAGTTGACAAAGCCCTCCGTCCCCGTCAACTTAGTAGGCCCACAAGTCAGCCTGCCACTATACTGGGTCCCAACTAACAGGGGGAGTATTCATTTTTTTGTGCGTAATAAGGAGGCACTTCCTTGCGTGCGAAGATATAGCTGGTGGGTCCGAGCTGTCAGCGGCGGTAACGTTTTTTTCGCGAAATACAGAGGCCCTTTCGGTGGTTCCCTGATGTCAGGTGGAGGAATCATTATTTTGCGAGTAATAAGGAGGCATTTCCTTGCGTGCGGCCGTGGACCCAGCTGTCAGCCTCTCCACGTACAGTCCACTTCAGATGCATGTCGGTCGTTGACCACGTTGACCAGGCCGCGCCGAGAGCACCAGGGCGGTGGACGACGGCAAGGCCTAGGAAGGGAACAACATGGAGGCAGGGAAGATTCGGCAGTTGTTTCCCACGCGGAGGGGAGTACGACTGTACGAGGGTTTACTGGTTCGTCTGTCGTCGCCGGAGAATAACAGCAGGTGTGGGTGAGTAGAGGGATGGCTAGGTCAGCGATGGGAGTATGGTGGTGCGGTGAGGCCTACGCGGCAGCACACCCGACAGCGGGGAGGAGGGAGCAGGCAGTCCCGCCGGCGCTTGTTTGAGCGGCAGGAGCAGGAAGAGTAGAGATTGAAGAAGCACGACGGCCGTTGGATGGACATCCAACAGTCACTGCTTGTGCGTCAACCTTTTTTTAGGAAAGCCTCAAATATGTGGAAAACAGCATACAACCCATCTGCCCTTATTCCTAATAATTTCCAGCCCATTTGCTAATTCTTAAGGTTTTTTTTGGAGCCCATATTATTTTTGTTAGCATTACAGCCCAAATTGTAGCCACGGTTAAAAATTATACGAAATTTTGCATATTTCGGTGCGGTCCGAACTGTTTTTAATCCCGAAATTTCGACTCACATTCAAACTTATTTTAAAAATAAATGTATATCAATATAAAATCCAAAAAATTCTCCATGCATAAAAATTAATGTAATTTAAAATCTTGAAATGAAAAAAAAGATATTTGAAACTAATTGCCGGTTTGATGTGTTTTAAAAATGTACAACCCATTTCTCATTACTGATGGGCCATTTTCTCGGCCAGCCGAATGAAAGCTCTCCTTGTCTTGAAAGATTTGCAACCCAACAGGCCTGACAAAGCGACTTACTTGGCAAATCACAAAAAAACTGGGCTGTGGCCGTGGACCCAGTTGTCAGCCTCTCCACGTACTGTACTCTTTCGATGGAAGTCGTTCCTTGACCACATTGACCAGGCCGCGCCGAGAGCACCACGGCGGTGAACGACGGCAAGGCCTAGGAAGGGGACGGCACGGAGCCAGGGAAGACGCGGCAGTGGAAGCCCGCGCGGAGAGGAGTACGAGTGTTCACTAGTTCGGCTGCGATGTGAGGCTGCCGTCGCTGCAGGGCCTGGCCAGCGGTGGGAATAGTAGGGGGCGGTGCGGCCTTCGCGGCAGCACAGCCGACCACGGGAGGCAGGAGCATGCGGCACGACCGGTGCTGCTTTGAGCGGCTGGAGCAAGAAGACCAGAGGTTGAAGAAGCACTACGACCGTTGGATGGACATCGTACGGTCACTGGAGCTAGAACCGTTCATATTGACTAAGTTGACTAAGTCCTCCGTCCCCGTCAACTTAGTTGGCCCACAAGTCATCCTCCCACTATGGTGGGTCCCAGCTAGCGGGGGGGGGGGGGGGTATTCATTTTTTTGTGCGTAATAAGGAGGCACTTCCTTGCGTGCGAAGATATAGCTGGTGGGTCCGACATGTCAGCGGGGGGAACGTTTTTTCGCGAAATACAGAGGCCCTTCCGGTGGGTCCGCTGTCAGGTGGAGGAATCATTATTTTGCGCGTACAGTCCATGACCGATGGATGTCGTTCGTTGACCATGTTGACCAGGCTGCGCCGAGAGCACCATGGCGGTGGACGACGGCAAGGCCTAGGAAGGGAATGACACGGAGCCGGGGAAGACTCGACAATGGTTGCCCACGCGATGGGGAGTATGAGGGTTTACTGGTTTGGTTGCCGTCACCGGAAAATAACAGGAGGTGTGGGTGAGTAGAGGAATGACCTGGCCAGCAATGAAGTAGGGTGGGGCAGTGCGGCCTGTGCGGCAGCACAGCCGGCCATGGGAGGCGGGAGCAGGCACTCCCACCGGAGCTGGTTTGGGTGGCTGGAGCAAGAAGATCAGATATTGAAGAAGCAGCACGGCCGTTGGATTAACATCCAACGGTCACTGCTGCTAGAATCGTTTGTGGACTAAGTTGACAAAGCCAAAGTACACGTCAACCTAGTAGACCCACAAGTCAGCCTCCAAATATGTCCCAAACAGCATACAACCCGAAATTTCTAGCCAGATTCAAATTAATTTTAAATCTAAATATACCTTAATTTAAATTCAATGAAATTTTACCCGCACAAAAACATGAAATTTAAAATATCAAAATCCGAAAGAAAACAACATTTTGGAACTAATTGCCTGTTTGCTGTATTTTTTCATTTTACAGCCCATTTGTTATTACTTATAGCCCATTTTCTGGGCAAAATGCATCCCTCCTCGTCTTGAAAGATTTCCGGCCCAGCAGGGCGTAGAAAAGCAAGTAGGCCTACGTTGGTTATTCTGCAAAAAACAAAATAGCTGGCTAGCAATTTTCAGAAAGGAAAAAAACAATCTGGGCTGGTCATGTGCTAAACATATGAAATAAAAGCCTGGGCTAGACGGGCCATGGGTCCCGCACAACCCAGTTGATGCCCTTCTCCGTCCCGAAAAAACAAAATTACTGCGTGCGCTGCTGTTGACCATGTTGACAACACCGGAGGGCGGCGCCGCGGCGAGCGAACCAAGGCGGAGGACGATGGTGAGGCCTCGGACGGGAACGAACAAGAGTCGGGGCAGATCATAGCCAGCCGTGGGAGGCGGGAGCAGGCGGTCCCGCTGGCGCTGGTTTGGCTTTGGCGGCTCGAGGAAGAAGAGACTGAAGAAACGCGACAGACGTTGAATGTCAATCCAACGGTCAAGGTTGGCACAATCGTTTGTTGACTAAGCGGACACCAAGTAGCATACTTTTTATATATAGGAAGAAAACTGCGAGGAAAATGCGTTCGTCTGCCGTCCTCCTCACAGGGAACATTCGCCACATAAGTCACTAGCACCCTTGGTTTTCAACCGAGAGGTCTTGGGTTCGAGTCCCAGGAACTCTCAATTTTGTCCTCCTTCCTTCCTCGCACAAAAGGGAAAGAAAATCAAAGACTTGGGAAGGCGTACAGAACAAGCTAGTGTACCAGTAAAGAGACGTTGACGAGTTTTAGAAAAAAGAAAGACGTGCTCCTGTAGCTGGTCCGAATCCCAACCTAGACTATGACTATATATGGTGCTATGCTACTCTGCAAGTAATGAAACTGACATATCCAACGTTTGCTTCTCCTCTTCTCTACTTACTCTGCCTAGCATCAGAAGCTCATGCTGCAGCAACCATGTCTGCTGGCTGCTTGTCCACCTGCTCTTCAGCAGACAACAACCAGATATGTGCCAAGTCACAACCCGTACCATCGCCTGTGGGTCTCATCACACCCTCGCCGGCACGCGCACCGCAGCCGATTGCTCATCGCAACCCGCTGCCGTTGGTGTGGTGCCACTGCTGCAAATCACGCAGAGTCATCCGTCGCGTCTCAACCACAATCCGCAACCCTGGCCGAGTCTTCTACAAATGCCTGAATCATGGGGTAATAATATGTTTAAGTGTTGTTCTGCTGCTTTCAGTTGCTGATTTTTTTAATAGTTTGGTCGATGATCTACCAATTTGATTCGTGCAGAAAAGGGAAGATTCGTGTGATTTGTATTTCTGGTAAGTTGCTGATGTGGGGGAATGCAACTACGCTGATTATTTGGTTAGCCGAGGAATCCCAATACCAGCAGGTTGGGGTGTTGGACAAGTAACTGAAGGAACGGCAGAAGAGGAAGATGCAGAGCAGAAGGTTAAAGATGCAGTTCCTCTGATCATGGCCAAGCAACAGTTGCTGAACGGCCTTGACAGCAATGAGGAGATGAAAGAGCTTGTGAAGATAATGGGAAAAATTGATGTGCTCAGTAGGATGATTGTCTCTTTATTTGCAGTGTATGTAGCACTCGTGATGTATTCAGTGGCTACGACATGAGCACTTTGCTGAAACTAGTAATGAATGAAACCTGTGTAGCAGGCTGGGCGTAGTGTGTTGAACATCTAATGATTTCTATTAACGGAAATCAGGGGGTATCCCCTTTTGCTCATATAAATAAATAAATAGCAGAGGCCCTGTCGGGTCAGCTTTGTTCTCATTCGAAGACGTCGAGCAAATTGCAGTCCAACAGCAAACTATGTCATCAAATTCAAGTTTCACAACCAAATATGAGTACAACTAAACAACAATGTCATCATGTTTTAGTTGTCATACAATCACCAAACACAAATCAGCATACATAACAAGTGATGTTCTCACAGCAAAATACTAAACAACATGTTCATCGGGTTTCAGTTGTCATAGCAAACACAATTTCACATAGTAGATAAAAAAACGTCTTCCGACAGGCAAATACGACAAAAGCAATGTAATCATCATCCGCAGCAGCAGCGTCAACATCTTCGCCATGTGTATCAGTCTGAATCGTAATTCCCCACGGTGTCATCTTCTTCTTCGTCCTCAACGTCCTCGAACGTTGGCTTCTTCTTGATCAATTCTTGTATGTCCACAGCACGACAGGCAATCTTTTCATCGGCGTCATTGACGTGATGGTTCTCAAAGATATTAGGAACATCTATGTTATCTTGTACATCAGGAGCAGTGTAAGCATCATCTTGTTGTGCAACTTCATTAAATGAATTCCTCTGCTCAAACCTTTGCAATACTCTCCAGTCATCGCTACGTGCAAATGTGTCTTCCAAGAAAAATATCTGTGTTGCTTGATTTGCCAAAATAAAAGGCTCGTTGGTCTGGTACGCCGCCTTGACATTGATGAATTTGAAATAATCATCAGCTCTGGGTTTTGCGATCCTGGAAAACAGGTTATACCAACGACAGCACAACAGAACCACACACCGATGATCCTCGAAACTGGAGATATACTACAACTGAACAATGTCTGTTATGTTAGCATACATTTCAGTTGTCTCTTTGTCATACGTATCCGTGCTCATGATGGCACTCTTTTGTGTCTTCCTGCCTTCGTCTCATGCAAGGGTGTTGTAGCGCACATCTCCAACAACGCAAGATTCATTATGTCTTACCCAAGTATCAGGACCCATTGCTAGTGAGTAAAGGGCATCATCAACTGCCTTCCCATCCTCCCGCATCTTCTTAACCTATGGTTAGAAAATAGACAAGCTGATCATCTTATGTACTCAATATATTGAAAAAACTGACAGTGCACTTCAAAAGCTTACATGGTTCTTGAACCATTTCACAAATCCTGCTATAACCAGTTTGTCAATGTTTCTTGGATTTTGCGATAGTAACTCCTCTTTGTAGATGTTGCACAACATAGTGATCGCGTCAAACATCTAAATATATAAGAATGTGCTGCAAGTTTAGTAGATTACGATGTATAAGCTGCAGTACTGTACTTACTTGATATAAGGTAGTATCTCAGGACAGTTATTCAACACATACCAAACCATTTTGTCCAAATCTTTAGGTTTGTCCTCTTGTCGACTCTTCCCTGTAACTCGAACAGAATAATTGAAAACATTGAGCCCGGGGTTGTCTTCACCCACCTCTTTGCTAAGCTGATCAGCTGTTTTCAATGTATTTTGAGCAAAATGTCAACGCTTCTGTAGCAATGTAGGCCTCTGCAATGGAACCCCCGGGTCTAGCTCTGTTCCTAACATAGCCCTTGAAAGTGCCTAGCCGCCTTTCAATAGGGTACATCCAGCCATACTGTACTGGACCTCTAAGTAGTGCCTCATCAGGTAGATGAACAACCAAATGCACCATCACATCAAAGAAGGCTGGAGGATATATCTTCTCAAGGTCGCATAGGATAGTTGGTATCTTGTCTCTAAGATGCTCCAAAGCATCTATCCTGATATTCCTACTGCAGAGTTCCCTGAAGAATTGTCCCAACTCTGCAACTGCTCTGTATAAGTCAGGGCGGCCCAATCCTCTAAGGATAATAGGTAAAACCCTTTGAAGTAGGACGTGGCAGTCATGAGTTTTCAACCCTTGTACCGTGTTTCCATCTGCACTGCCTCTCCTTTCAGGGTTGGAAGCAAATCCATGTGGGAATCTCACACGTGACAGGACCTCGCAGAATTCTTTTCTTTTTACCTTGTGCAAGACGTACACAGCTGGTGCCATATCCCGTGGTTTACCTTCATCTTGCACCTGCAAATCCTGTCTGATACCTAGGTGTGTCAAATCAATCCTAGATTTTGAGGTATCTTTCGTCTTGCCTTCAATATTAAGAAGTGTGCCAATAATGTTGTCACATATATTTTTCTCGATGTGCATCACATCAAGATTATGCCGCAGATCCAAATCTTTCCAATACTCCAAGTCCCACAAAGTGGACCTGTGGGTAAACAATAATCTCTCTTCTGCCCTGCCACGCTTCCTTTTCCCGCTACCATTATCAGGATGGTTTCCTGGTGTAATATGCCTGACCTTCTCTAATTCCACTTGCAACTCATCGGCGGTGAGCCTCCTTGGCGCATCACGGTTTTCATGCTTTGCATTGAACACATGTCTTTGGTAGTTTCTAGGAAGCGGCTTGTCCTTGGCAAGGAAATGACGGTGTCCAATGTAACAGATCTTGCTAAGTATTGCGTATGACAGCGGATTCCTGTCACAGCGAACACATGCATTGTAACCATGTGTCGCTCGCCCTGACATAGTGCCCAAAGCCGGATAATCATGGATGCACCAAATTATAACAGCACGCAAAAAGAAATCAGCTGGTGGGCTGCTATATAGGTCTCGAGTGAGAACACCCTTCAATAGCTGTTGAAGTTCCTCCACAAGAGGCTCCATGAACAAATCAAAATCCTTTCCAGGACTTTTTGGACCTGGGATGAGCAAGGCCATCATGTAGTTTGATTCTCTGGTGCAGACATTTGGAGGCATGTTGTAAGGGATAACAAGCACCGGCCACATGCTATATGTGGCGCTCTGGTGGCCAAATGGGTTAAATCCATCTGAAGCTAAGCCAAGTCTAATGTTTCTCGGGTCAGCAACAAACTCTCTGTGTTTATCATTGAAGCTTTTCCACTCACTACCTTGAGATGGATGGCTCATTACATTCTGATCTCTGTACTCCTGGTTCCTAGAATGCCACAGTACATCCTCTCTTGTTTCATCATCATGAAACAACCTCTGCAATCTTGGTGTAATTGGAAAATGTCTCAAAACATTATGAGGAATCCTCTTCACAACATCGCCATCTTTCCATCTTGATGATTTGCATTTCGGGCATTCACTTAAGTTGGCATAATCCTTCTGGAACAGAACACAATTATTATTACAAACATGGATCATATCATATCCCATTCCAACTGCACGAAGGAAATTCTTCATTTTACTGTAGGTGTGTGGCAGCTCAGACGCATCTGGGAAAGATTCGCGGAAAGCAGCCGACATCGCATCGAATGATTTGTTGGTCATCCGCTCAGATGTATTCACCTGAAGAAAGGTGACCATAGCTGAGAATACTGACAGCTTATTTCCTGGGGTGACAGCAACGTTGCATTGTTCCAACATGCGGGCCCGCCGTTTTTCTTCTGCAGGTGAAAGTTCATGGAATGCACGAGCCTTTTGTAGCATTGTTTCAATGTTGGTCAAACTCACTGGCTCCGCCACCACCACCTCCTCCTCCTCTTCCACCTGAGCATCAGGCAAATCAAGATGGTGATCTGCTGCTTCCACGTAGTCAATAACATTGACGTTCACAGCTTCACCATGATGAACCCACCTAGTATATGTGACCGACATCCCATACAAGTGTATATGATTTTGCACACTTGACTGGTGTTGGGGATATTACTACTGGGCGTAAACCGGCCTACCTGGGCCGGGTTGACTTCATCAGTAGTCCAAAGGTGTTAAAGCCCAGGGGTTAGACAAAGGCCCAAGGCCATAGTCAGTTCAGTATCTGTAGCCGTAAACCGGCGTGTATATAAACTTGTATTATAAGTTAGGAATAGGGAGAGACCAACCCGAATACGAATATAAACCGGAGATTGGGACTCTATGAACCGACGGGTGTCACCCGTGTATATAAGGGGACAACCCGATAGCGGTTCAGGGACAGACAACCATAACTCGAGGCCTAGGCGAAGCTTGTTTGCTCCCTAGTCATCGAAACCCCATCAATTCCACCACAAACTAGACGTAGGCTTTTACCTTCATCGAAGGGGCCGAACTAGTATAAACTCCCTGTGTCCCTTGTCCGCTTTAACCCCTTCGAGTTAACCCATTGCGATGGCTCCACGACTAAGTCCTTTTGCTAGGACATCTGCCGTGACAAACCCACGACAGTTGGCGCCCACCGTGGGGCTATCGCACGATGGTTTCAAGTTCTTGGAGGGCCGCTTTGAAGGACTCGAGGGATACGCCGTGGGCCGGATGACCAAGAGTCGTCGCGGCAAGATCTACATCGACGACGCAGGTTGGGGCCCCGAGGCCGGCTCAATTGAGTACAGGTACCGGGTCCCCTTTGGTGGCATACATGTCTTCATCGGCAAGATCGGTGAACCGGGCCCTGAGCTGGACACCTGCACCGACCTCGTCGAGACAGCTCAGCGTGCACGACCTGCCCGGGTTAAACCAGCCGTGAAACGTGCCTTCGTGGGAGTCATCCATGGAGGAAGCTATGAGGAGGGAACAGGATCTGGTGGTGAAACCGTCGTTTACTCTGGCCACGAGTCATCGACCGGAGAAACTGAGTCGTTGTATCAGCTACAAGATGGCCGGATTGGGGGCTGTTCCGATGGCGACAGTATTCCGGACCCCTCCAATTTGCCCAACCGAGTTGGAATATTCATGGCCGGTACCCAAGCAGTACCTCACTCATCGACTGCCGCGGCGATGATTTCCGGTTCAGCGGCAGCAACGGCTACCGGAGCAGGAGGCTCGGTGCGCCCGCCGGCTCAAGTGTTATCCGATCTATTCGACGCATTGGCTGCACTCATGGCGGAGGCTAATCCGGTGGATCAGGATGCTCATAACGCAGACATCACAAAGGTGAGGGAGCAGATTACCCAGGCCAAAGCAGATCTGGCAGTCGAAGAGGTCAGGATGACTGCGGAGCGGGCCGCTTTGGACGCCCAAGCTTATAAAATCATGCTAGACCAGAACGCCTCACAGGAAGTCATGAGGAGGAAATACCGATCTCGTTTGCCCTCAGTTTTTGAAGGAAGGAACCTTTTCAACACCCCTGAAGGGGGAATCAATAATCCGCCGGTAGTAAACCGGGCGGAGGCACCTGCGAGAGGAGCGCCGGTTCAGCCCCGTTTAATAGATCTGCCTCGTCATAATGCTGGTGTACCGCAAGCCGTGCCTACACCTCCGGGTCACTACTCCAATCCGATGGATAACCTCGTTGCAGCTGCGGCACGGCTGGAGGCTATTCCGGTTGAAGGTGATTCATTACAGGCGATCGAAACGCGCTGGGTTAAGGAGCTCCTTAGGATGGCCTTGATCCAACAGGAAGCATATTCATACAGCCGTGACCGGATTCATTCTACCCCACGTCCGGCCCAGAGTTATAGCAGGCGTATGGAGGAACCAGCTATGTCAAGTAACGCGCGGCGTGAAGCACCCCGTGGCAACAATCCGGCTCGCGATGCCCAGGAGGTGGTAGACCGGGCCCGAGCGTGCAGGGAAGCTGAGTTAGCAGCGCAGTATCAGACTCATCAGTTCACGCCGGTTCGTCCCACCACTTCGGTTGAACCGGGGCTCACTTCTAGCGCTTTGGGAGTGCCTTGTCTTGTCCCTGCTTGACGCAATGTGCGCCTGCCCAAGGACTTTAAAGGCCCGCGCAAGGTGCCGAACTACACGGCGGATCAACCCCCAGAGACGTGGGTGGAGAGTTATGAGATGACCATGGAGATGCTTGACGTTGATGAGGCGGCGTGTGCAAAATATTTTACCATGATGCTTGAAGGGACAGCCCGCACTTGGTTAAAAAGCCTGCCACCCAATTCTATCAGTTCATGGGCCCAGTTGCGAGACCGGTTCATCAATAATTTCAAAGACACGTGTAAGCAGCCCATGTCAATAGTGGATTTAGCTGCCTGTGTCCAGGAGGAAGGAGAATCAACGACTCATTGGGTGCGCAGGGTCTCACGAGTTCTGCATTCTTCAGATCGCATCAATGCGGACACCGCGGTTATAACCTTGGAAGGCAATTGCCGGTTTGGACCTTTGAAGCTGAAGTTAGGACGAATGAAACGCCATTGTACTGACACGGGAACCCTCATGGGCGCTTTGGTGAAGTACGCTGATTCTGATAGTACCAAGGACCCCGAGTCTGATGATGAAAAGGCAGGGAAGGGAAAGAAGAACGACAACTTCAGAGGTCAGCAGCATCACTCAGCAGGAAACGGTGGTGGAGGCAAGCGTAAAGCGGATGGCAACATGGATTTTGTGGCCAATACTAACATGCAGAACGGAGGCCAACGACGTAAGGGCAAAAACCGCAGTGGAGCGCCTAGTCCTAATCCGCAACGCCTGAACTATCTGTTGAACCAGCCCTGTCCAAAGCATGGGACAAGGGAGGAACCAGCAAACCACCTTTGGAAAGATTGCTATATTATGCAAGAATTCAAGAGGTCCAATGCCTTCCGGTATGACCCCGGCTCTGGTGGTGGTTCTGGATCTGGACCGAGTCACGGTGGAGGAAATTCCGGTTCAAGATTTAATGGTAACCCAGGCGGGCATAACAATCAGCATAATCAGAATAACCAGGGTGGTGACAATCAGCAACATCAGCAGTCGGGTTACCAGAGCAATCCAAAGCAGCTAAATAGTGGGCAGTATCATGTATTCACCACTAGCTTGGACAAGCGGGACCTAAAGGTCCAGAAGCGGGCAGTTAATTCTGTTGAACAGGCCGTGCCCCGGTATCTGCGCTGGTCAGAGCAACCAATCATATGGAGTAGAGAGGATCACCCTCCCTGGGTTGACAATCCGGGTCAGCTGGCTTTAGTGGTGGCACCTCAGGTGGGAGGTTATAAGTTCACCAAGGTACTCATGGATGGAGGTAGCAGCATTAACATCCTGTACTATGAGACTTTCCGTCGAATGGGGCTAACAGATAAGGAACTCCGGCCTTCGAATACGGTGTTTCATGGTGTGGTACCTGGCAAGTCAGCATACCCCGTTGGGAAGATAGCATTGGAAGTGGCCTTCGGAGATGATCACGATTCCCGGTCCGAGACACTGACGTTTGAGGTGGTAAAAATCCAAAGCCCGTATCACGCCCTGTTCGGTAGGCCAGCCTATGCGAAATTCATGGCACGGCCTTGTTATGTATACTTGCAACTCAAGATGCCAGGTCATAAGGGGACCATCACGGTTCACGAAAGCCGCAAGGTCGCTTTGGAATGCGAAGAAGGAGATGCGGCTTACGCAGAATCGGTTTGTAGTATCAAGGAACTCAAGTATTACAAAGACAATGTTGATCCGATGGATATGACTCCTTTAAAGAAGCCTACTACGGAGCATGATCCGGCCCTGAAGTTTACGTCAGACGCTGAGACTAAGCTTGTTGACTTCATACCTGGCGATTCGTCCAAGCAGTTCAGTATCAGTGCCAATCTGGATCCAAAATAGGAAAGCGCGCTCATCGAGTTCATCCGTGAGAATCGGGACATCTTTGCGTGGAAGCCTTCTGACATGCCTGGTGTACCGAGGCGACTCGCTGAGCACACTCTTAACGTGGATCCTAAATACAAACCGGTGAAACAGTTCCTCCGTCGGTTCAACGAGGAGAGGCGAAAGGCTATTGGAGAAGAGGTGGCCAGGCTCTTAGCAGCTGGTTTCATTGTTGAAGTTTTTCACCCTGAGTGGCTTGCTAATCCGGTGCTAGTCCTTAAGAAGAACGGCACCTGGCGCATGTGTGTGGATTATACTGATCTTAATAAAGCCTGTCCCGCAGATCCTTTTGCCCTCCCCCGTATTGATCAGATTATTGATGCTACGGCGGGTTGCGAGCGTTTATGTTTCCTGGATGCGTATTCCGGCTATCATCAGATCAAAATGGCAGTTAAGGACCAGGAGAAGAAGGCGTTCATAACTCCTTTTGGAGCCTTCTGCTACGTGTCTATGCCTTTTGGGCTCAAAAGTGCCCAGGCAACCTATCAACGGTGTGTGCAAAATTGTCTCCACAAACAGATTGGCCGTAATGTGCATGCTTATGTGGATGATATCGTTGCTAAATCGAGGAAGAAGGAGACTTTGGTCGATGACTTGAAGGAAACCTTTGATAACCTAAGGACGTACAAGATGATGCTCAATCCGGCCAAACGTGTCTTTGGTGTACCAGTAGGCAAGTTATTGGGTTTTCTGGTGTCCAACAGGGGAATTGAGGCTAATCCGGAGAAGATCACGGCTATCACTTCTCTGGCTAGACCGAAATGTATTAATGATGTTCAACGTTTGGCTGGCCGCATTGCCGCGTTGAGCCGGTTTATCAGCCGCCTTGGTGAGAAAGCGATCCCGTTGTATCAGATGTTGAAGAAAACGGATCAGTTCGTCTGGAGTTCTGCCGCTGATCAGGCTTTGGAGGATTTAAAGCGGCAATTGGCCAATCCGCCTGTACTCGCCGCCCCCATTGACAAGGAACCATTATTGCTGTATGTCGCTGCTAATGCTCGTGCGGTCAGTGTAGCTATAGTGGTGGAGCGGAAGGAGGCGGGCAAAGAGTACCCGGTTCAGCGTTCGGTTTATTATATCAGCGAAGTTCTTATCGAGTCCAAACAAAGATATCCGCATTGGCAGAAGCTAGTATACGGAGTTTTTATGGCAAGCCAGAAGCTGAAGCAGTATTTCCAAGGGCATCCCATCACAGTGGTCAGCTCTGCCCCTTTGGGTGATATCATCCAGAACCAGGAAGCAACAGGTCGGATTGCCAAGTGGGATATAGAGCTTGGGCCACACGGTTTGAAATACGTGCCTCGGACGGCAGTGAAGTCCCAAGCACTTGTCGATTTCATCAATGACTGGACGGAGCTGCAGGCCCCTGAAGAGAAGCCGGATCACATATATTGGACCATCCATTTTGACGGATCACGGCAATTGGAGGGCTCGGGGGCTGGAGTCGTATTAACTTCCCCACGAGGTGACAAGTTTTGTTATGTTCTCCGCTTAATGTTCCCTTGTACTAACAATGCAGCTGAGTATGAAGCCTTGCTCCATGGTCTCCGGATGGCTAAAGAGATGAACTTAAGCCGGGTTAAGTGTTTCGGTGACTCGGACCTGGCAGCTCAACAGGTGTCTGGTACTTGGGATTCTAAAGACCCACTCATGGCTGCATATCGTCGTGAGGTTGATACTGTTGCTGGTCATTTCAAGGGTTATCAGGTGGACCACATGGACCGTCGGAAGAATGAAGCGGCAGACGCTTTGAGCTGGCTAGGCTCACAGCGTAAACCGGTCCCGCCCAATGTCTTTCTCGACATACTACACAACCCATCGGTTCAGCTACCTGGAGAAGCAGATTTGGCTGTTCCTGATCCGGAGGCTCAGTTGGTGGCAGCACTCCACGTCATTCCGGATTGGACACTTCCCTACCTGGCGTACATGAACCGAGGCGAGTTACCAGAGGATGAGACTCTGGCCAGACAAATAATACGGCGGTCCAAGTCTATGACAATCATCAATGGCGAGTTGCATCATTGCAGTGTATCAGGAGCATTTCAACGCTGTGTGTCTCCTGAGGAAGGCTGTGAAATTTTGCGTGAGATCCATGAAGGGGATTGTGGTCACCACGCCGGTTCAAAATCTCTGGTGGCTAAAGCGTTCCGCCACGGTTTCTATTGGTTAACTGCCCATGCCGATGCGGAGGATCTGGTCCGACGATGTGATGGTTGCCAAAAGTTTTCAAGACGCGCTCATGTTCCGGCTCAAGAATTGAGGATGATTCCAATTACTTGGCCGTTTGCAACCTGGGGGCTGGATATGGTGGGGCCTTTCAAAAGGTCCAAGGACAAGAAGACCCACCTCCTGGTGGCGGTTGATAAATTTACAAAGTGGGTGGAAGCAGAGCCTGTTAGTAAGTGTGACGCAGCCACCGCGGTTCAGTTCATCAAAAAGGTGATTTTCCGGTTTGGCTTTCCACACAGTATCATCACAGACAATGGTACCAATTTTTCCAAGGGTGGCATGAGAGAGTTCTATGACCGAGAGCACATCCGCCTTGACGTGTCTTCAGTAGCGCACCCGCAGTCCAATGGTCAAGCAGAAAGAGCTAATCAAGAGATCTTGAGAGGCATCAAGCCCCGGCTTATGGTCCCTTTGCAGAGGACGCCGGGTTGTTGGGTTGAAGAGTTACCATCTGTGTTATGGAGTATTAATACTACACCCAACAGATTGACAGGATACACGCTGTTCTTCATGGTTTATGGAGCAGAGGCGGTTCTCCCTAGTGATATCCGTCATGATTCACCTCGGGTTGCGGCTTATGTTGAAGCGGACAACGAGACGGCCCGACAAGACGCTTTGGACTGGTTGGATGAAGAGCGAGACACAGCAGCTACCCGCTCAGCGATTTACCAACAAGATCTTCGTCGCTATCACAATCGTCGGATCAGAACCAGAACCTTTCAAGAAGGAGATTTGGTGCTTCGACTCATTCAAGATCAAACCGATATGCATAAGTTATCTCCACCTTGGGAAGGACCGTTCGTGGTCAGCAAAAATCTGCACAACAGGTCATACTATCTGATTGATATTCGAGAGCATAAGGACTCACATAAGTCAGAGGAGGAGACCAGCAGGCCATGGAACATAGCTCATCTTCGGCCTTACTACACCTGAGCCATTGGCTCTGCTTATGTACATATTATGACAATGTATATATTATCAATATAATAAACCGGATCCTCAGCTAAAGCGGGGTATCTGTTCGTTTCTATCAGGTGTGGTTACATGGAGTTGTTCTGTTTTAAAACGACCTCCGGTTTACCCCTTACAAAAATTATAAATATCACCTGGGGGCTCGGTCATGTCTGAACCAATGCAATACCTTTTGATAGGCGAAAGCCACCAGGTCACTTGGGGGCTCGTCCGTGTCTGAACTGATGCAATACCTTTTGATCGGCGAAAGCCACCAGATCACTTGGGGACACGGTCAAGTCTGAACCGGTCACGCCTCTTGGTCGGCCTACAGGCCTTAGAGTCACTTGGGGGCTTGGTCGAACCCGAACCATTGCCATGCCACTTGGCCGGCGTAATGCCACGAGTCATTTGGGGACCTGGCCGACTGGCACCATAGCTACACCTTTGGGGAGCTTGGTTGCGTCTGACCATGGTAACACCATCTGATCGGCTCAGTAAAGCCTCTCTTTTTGCAAAAAGTTTTATCATTGCTTTTGCTTTAAATAGCCTTTCTTAAGGAGTTGCTATTTTACCTTAGTTGCGTTTTTTAAACCGACATTGCTTTGTACCGGTTCAAATAGCCAAGTTGGCGGAAGACGGTCCATTTTTAAACCGAAGATTATTTGCCCGGTTTGATTTTTTCTGTTCACATCCTTTTTTGGAGTAACAAAAGGCTATTATGATCAAAGCACGGTTTACACAGTAAGCCGGCGTTATATATACAGGAGTTGTTTTCTCCCATGACGGTTTAGGGTTATCAAACCCCCGTTTCAAGATTGGCTACACGCCTACTTCATGCCCAATAAATGGCAGGTATTTCGTATCACAAAATTTGATCATATTTGCAAGTCTCCTTGCGTATCTGCATAAAGATTCATAAACCGGATGGCGGTACAACCGCCCTAGTAGTTTAAGATTTTATGATTGCAGGAGATATAAGTTGGCAATATTGACCTTCCAAATAAAGGTATCAGCACAGATGCATGAAGGCATCTCAAGAAGCAAAAAGTATTGTCTATCCTATTACAAGGCAGCTTGGTGCCCAAATGAGATCATTGTTTTCTTGACAAGATATAACAAGGAAGCTAGTTAAAGCTGCCTTCAGTTCACGCCTGCTGGCCACCCCAGTTTGATTGTTCTGGATCATCCTGCGCCGCTTCAGCTTCCTCGTCTCTACCCAGCGGCTGGAAGTCAACAGTGGTCTAGTTGATTCCCATTAATGCTTGAAAGACAGCCTCTTCATGGATCAGTGAAGACGGTTCAATATCAGGGGCGTAAGTATGCTTACGGATTGGAGGAATTAGGTTTCCCGCTTCATGGATTGGTGCAGCCACTCTTTTGTTCTGGTCATTATACTGAGCTTGATAATGCGACAAATTTGCTTCCTCTACCAATTGGCAGGCTAGAGGGCGCACCGCCCGGTTTATCTCTCTTAAATCCTCTTCGCTGAATTCTGAGCCATCCTCCTTCAAGCTGGGATAGCCTTGAGCCGCTTCAACAGGATCAAAATCGGGCACCCATGCTTTGGCCCGGATTAAGGCATTGATGGCTCCGGTTCGAGCAGCAGACTTTTTTAGCTCATCAATCCGAGCAGGGAGCATTGACAGTCTCTTCAGCGTATCTTGGATCAAAGTGGGTGCTGGATTATTGTGTGACACAGTTGAGATAATCCGCTGCGCTCCAGTGTACAGCTTCTCGATTAAGGTGTAGGCGGCTTTCAGTTTCATCCGCACATCCGACCCCAAGTGGTTAATGCGAGTGCCTGTAACATGATCAGCAGTTTACAAACCGGGCTGTATATAAGAGGATCACGATTATTATACAAGTCGCAAGAAGCTTACCAAAGATGGTGGCAGTCATTGCATGCACTTGTCGCTTTACGCTGGTTAATTCATCAGTTACCGATTTAAGGACAGCCTCCGCATCTTCAATCTTCTTGGTTAAAGCGGCTTTTTCTGTGGCCCAGTCAGCCCGTTCCTTCTTGAAGCCCTCCTTCAACTGCTCCACGGTGCCTAAAGCGCTGGTTAACTCCTCCTTGGCCTTGGAGGTTTCAGCTTGCTGGGACTTCAAGTTCTCTTGAAGGTCGGCAGCTTGGTTCTCTTTGACCTTCAGTTCAGCCTTCTATCCGACAGTTATACGGTTTAACCAATGAAGTACCAACCACATAACAAGTTATGCGCTTTGTACTTGGGGGCTAATGCCTATTTAATTTATAGCTATCAATTAATTATCAAAGTCCCAAGCTCAAAACAAGTATTCAACTTGGCACTTGGGGGCTAATGGCCATTTGCTCTGATGATATTTCGGATGCTACTGTATGAAGATTAAAGTTTCGGTTTCAACTATATTAAGTTGAACCGACCCTTGGGGGCTATATCAGTGAACTTTGGGACATTGAGTTTTATGACAAGACCCGATTCAATTATACTAAAGTTGGACCGGCCCTTGGGGGCTACAGTGGTGATAAACAAGAACAAGTACATGGAGATTACCTCAAATTTTTCCTTCATCATCTTTACCAGATTGGCTTCATAATCACGGCTAGTATATAGCCGGTTTAAATAACCAGAATGAATATCTTGGGCGCTGAGAGCAGTGTATGTTGCCAGATCAACATCCCATTTGCCTTTGCTCATGGCAGAAAATTCTTCTTTGGCAGTATGCTTGGCTAAAGCGACGGGATTCCCCGGTTCAGAACGACCAATGCCAGTGATTATGACTTCATCATCCTTAGACTCGCCGGCTTGAACTGGCGCAGTCAGTTTATCGGCAGGTTTGGAGGGACTGGTGGTTTTCTCAATCCGGATGGGACTGGCTGGCTGGTCAGCAGGACCGGAGGTGTTAACAAAACCTTCTTCAGCAGTAACAACTTCATCCCGTACTAGTGGGTCATTAACCACATCTTCATGGATGACCGCTTCAATGTTTGGGGTAGTATCTGGTTCAGGAGCAGCGTCTTCCTCAGCTGCCTTATCCAGGCGAGCTTTCTTACTTGGCCTCGGTTTGGCCCTAAAAAGAAGCAGCAAAATCAAAGACAGTACATATTGAAAGCTACAAAAATCAACAACGTTATGATAAGTGCAAGCTTACCCAAGTACGGTTTTAAGTGGAGGCAGCTGGGTGCCAGTTGACTCGCCAGAAGATGAGTGCGAGGTGACCTGATAATCGGAGTCAGACGGATTAAGCGGTTGACGAAAACAGCCCGCTTTAGGACAAAATTTGACAAGCAAAATAGAGACCTCTGAACGACGTCTCCGAACCGGATTGTTCGGTAAACCGGCGGAGGTAACTACCTGACCGCTGTGTCGAGTTGTGCGGCGCACCTCATGCTGGTGGGTCTTCATAAGAAAGTTGGGATCCAAATAAGTAAGAGGATGAGAAAATTTAACTTTGCGGTTTGCCTGACGGATTTTATGTGAAGGCGGAAGGCTTGAAGCAGAGGAAAGAACAATTACCTCTACATCGTCAGCATGGCTAGCTTCGGCATCATCCTGACAAATATCATCATCAATAAGGTGTATAAAAAGTAAACCGAGGGAATCAAGTTCTGCCTCAAGGTCCGGATTACCCACATCGTCATCAGCGGGCGGATCAGAGGAAGCGGTGGTTCTCCTTTTATGAGCAGACTTCTTAACGACCTTGGTCTTAGGCCGGGTTGGTCTGTCCGGTTTGTCGGCTTTCTCTTGTGGGATTTTCTTGCTCCAAAACGGATCATTACCCTGCATCAAACAGAGGTCGGCATCAGTAATAGACGAGTTCAATAGCATCAAAGCTAGTACAAAGGAAAAATGCAGACTCACGGCCGGCGGTTTGTTGGTGGCGCAAAAAGGAAGCAGGCCAGTACGAGCGCAGACGTGCTCCGGTTCATTCAAAATTTTCTTCACAACTTATGTGACTTCTTCATCAGTAAGCTGGATGTTTACATGCCGCAACGGATCGTCAACACTGCCCGTATATTCACACATCAAACCGGAGCGTCGGCTGAGGGGCAGTATACTCCAGGATATCCAACAACGGGCAAGATCAACTCCAGTTAAACCGTTGGCCATGAAAGCTCTGAGCTTGGACAATTGGGGAGCGTACTTACTCCTCTCTTTGCCAGTTAACCTCTGAGGAAAGGGGTGAGTGTTGCTAAGCCGTTCCGGACGGAGACGAGGCAATGGATTCTCTTCAGCAGGGGAGGTATGTTTGCAATAGAACCAGGAATTATTCCACTCCTGGGGATGACTGTGCAGTTTCGCATGAGGATAAGTGACTTCTTTCCTTTTTTGAATCGCCATACCACCCAGTTCCATATTGGGGCCATCAGTAAACTCTGTGCGACGGTTCAAGTGAAAGCAGTCTCGGAACAACTCAACTGTGGGTTCCTCTTGGAAGTACACTTCACAAAGCACTTGGAAGTGGCATATATTAGTAACAGAGTTGGGACCGATATCTTGTGGGCGCAGTTGAAAATTGGCTAAGACATCGCGATAAAACTTTGAACCGGGCGGACTAAAGCCCCGGGCCGGGTGATCCGCAAAAACAACAACCTCTCCTTCTTCAGGGGTGGGAGGACATTCTGTGCCTGGAACTCTCTAGTGGATGGTGTTTTTACTGCTTAAAGCGCCGGTTAGAACTAAGTTGTTCAGCTGTGTTTCCGTAACACGGGAAGGAACCCAGTTGCATTCGTATATTTGCTTGGCCATGAGGAAATCTACAAGACAAGTAATTCCGGTTCAAGTATATGTTGATTAAACCGGATGCATATCTACTTAAACCGAAGGCAGTCCCATCTGAACCGGAGTTATGCAAGGTGGCAACGTCTGGCGGTTCAAACAAGGGGACTAATGATATATACTGGTCCTTTATATTGTCTACGCCAAAGTTAAACCGCCGGATCTAAACGTTTGAAAGCAATTGAGGGTGTACAAATACAGAAACAGATTTCACAAGCCTTCTCTACAACGATGGATCTAAAGCCAGTTCAGAAAAAGGAAAATATTTAAAAGCTTAAGGCGGAACAATATTGATCCAAAGAGCAGAAAGGTTGTTGGGATCTATGAACTTAAGTATGAATCTACAAGACGAATGCTAAAGGCCCATTGGTAATCACAGTAGGGTTTTCTTGGATCTATCCAGAGGTATAAGCAGGAGTACGAATAGTGAGCAAGAACACGGCAAGAACATGAAACCCTAGTACAGATCTAGGTTGATAAAAATAGAGATCTTACCGGAGCTGGGGGAGACGCGGAAGGACGCCGCGATTTTCTGGTACGGTCAGGTTGATGCAGCGGCCCAAGATGATGCAGAGGTCAGCAGCGGCGGTGGAGCTCCGAGTCTGGCGGCGCGAAGAAGACGAAGAGAGAGGGGATGAAGGGGATAAAAGGAAATGACCCCTCGGCCCTATTTATGGGGCAAAGGACAGGTGTCAGGCGCGCGAATCCAGGAGCCACAAATTTTGGAGCTGTCGCCTCGATTATTGCGGATCTGTTAAACAAAGAAGGCATCATAAAAGCTAGCTTCAGGATGACGTCATGCCGGTTTACAGCAACCAAAGAGGATGACGATACAACGGTTCAACAGATACAGGAAGATGATGAAGACAAAGATTTCAGCTAAGGATTGACATGAACCCGTTCAAATCAATCTGGGGCCTAATGTTGGGGATATTACTACTGGGCATAAACCGGCCTACCTGGGCCAGGTTGACTTCATCAGTAGTCCAAAGGTGTTAAAGCCCAGAGGTTAGACAAAGGCCCAAGGCCATAGTCGGTTCAGTATCTGTAGCCGTAAACTGGCGTGTATATAAACTTGTATTATAAGTTAGGAATAGGGAGAGACCAACCCGGATACGAATATAAACCGGAGATTGGGACTCTATGAACCGACAGGTGTCACCCGTGTATATAAGGGGACAACCCGATAGCGGTTCAGGGACAGACAACCATAACTCGAGGCCTAGGCGAAGCTTGTTTGCTCCCTAGTCATCGAAACCCCATCAATTCCACTACAAACTAGACGTAGGCTTTTACCTTCATCGAAGGGGCCGAACTAGTATAAACTCCCTGTGTCCCTTGTCCGCTTTAACCCCTTCGAGTTAACCCGTTGCGATGGCTCCACGACTAAGTCCTTTCGCTAGGACATCTGCCGTGACAAACCCACGACAACTGGGGTCTTGTAACTGAATTCATACAACTGCTACACGGGCAGAGCACATCTGATTTCGGACCACCGTACTCAGCTCTGATAAAGTTCATGAAGTTTTCAACCCCCTCGACATATGCAGAGGAGAATCTTCGAGCTGAAGTTATCCAAGTCCTGTCCATCTATTAGACATACAAATTAGTTCTTCTACTAGATATTACAGGAAAAACATATATGCTTTTTCATGAAGTCCAGAAAAAAATACCTAGGTCGATGTCTAAAGCTATGGCAAGATATTTGGACGAGCAGATCTAAGTAACGAAATATATGTAAAGCTAATTCAGCAAATAGATTTGAGTGCCAAATTATGGCAGGCTGTTTCAGCAGTCAATGAGGCCGAGCAGACAACCATCGAACTACCGAAGGCCATCGTAGCAACAAAGATCGAGTATAAAATGGTGTAGAGCTATTTCACCTAACAGATTGGCTACTAGACCCTGGCAATCTACGTCACAATAAATATATGGCAGGATATTTTAGCAACTAATCGGCCTTGGCATGCCATCTCAGTTAAGTAGATTGAGTGCAGAACAGGGCAAGGAAGCTTCTTAAGCAGAGCATATTGACAGTAAACTACTTCGGCAAACAGTGAGATTAACAACGTCTATCAGCTAACATTCAGCGCTACATCGACATGAACGGGGCCTCAGTCTAGAATGCACGTACCATGGGAGAAGCTGACCACCGTGCGTGTCCACACGAACGTCGCCAGCGGTGGCGGCGCTGACCGCCGTGTGCCTCCACAAGAACGTAGCCAGAGGTGGCGGCGCGGCTAGAGGACGGCAGTCTACGAGAGCGTACTGTGGGAGCGAGAGGATCGCCGAACCGTGGAGCCAACGTATCGGCGCGGCGAGGAGGGCGGCTTTGGCAGAGCAAATGGAGTGGAGGGGGACAAGGGGGAGGGGGGTTTGGGGAATATTATTGGCTTGTTGGCCGAAGGGCGGTTGAATCGGATTTGGGGGGGAATTTTTGGGTGTGGGGGGGGGGAGGATTTTCGCGCGGTGGGCGGGGGGAGTTTGGCGCATGGTCGGTTTCTCCAAGTGCACTCCCACGTGTCAGTGAAGAGGCAAGCCGAAGCGCGTTCCGTTTGCGTGAGCCGTGTGCAGGACCGAACGTGTGTGGGGTGCAATGCGACCGCGACAGGAGTGGTGTGAGTGTACCGCATTTTTTCCTTTTAAACTAGGTGCTTCGCCCCCTAAAAAAATCTGTTGCTTCGCGCGATCCATCGATACTACTACTAGTAATCCGGTAATCCCGACTAAAACGACGCGGCCGGGTCTTTTCCCGCGCGATATGCTGGGAGGTTGGCTTAGTTGGGTTTTTTAGGACGAGTAATGCTACACCTACGTAATCCCAGTTACGTAATTAACGTAATGTGAAACGTGTGAGCTGTTGATTGTAGATTGGGGGGAGGGAGGGGCCCACCACCATGAAAATCAGGGGAGGAGAGAGAGAGGCAATTTATGTTAACCCTTTCGTAGGTTCCCGTAGATGTAGAAAGATGTGTCCGATCCTGCAATATAGGCCGTCCGATCTATATCTAACGATACTAAGGAAACTATGACAATTTACCCGCACTCATCTCCACATTTGCAGATAAGGCATTCCCTCGTTCATCCTTTTCTCCCAGAAGATCTTGATCTTTCGTGCAACGCACGGGCATCTTGCTAGTACTCCTACAATATGTATATTATTGTGAAAGTTCATATACACCGGCCGAGATTAATGCAAACACGACAGATTTTCATTACATTTCGAACTTTTATAGGACAAAAAAAAGAAACCCGACCCTAAACCTATTCTACGGCGGCGACCGACGTCCTCCATCTGTGATCTCCATGTACGGGGGCGGGGTTCAAGACCCGTGAAGTGAAGGTGCGGTCTCCAGCGAGGAAAAGTAGAACACGGGAGACGGACCGGCCAGTTGGCACACCATGCCCTGTCGCCTCCCATGCCCTACTCATCCTCGGAGGAGTCCCCGACCTCGGCGGTGCTGGACGTGGGACGGCGGCAAGTAGGACGCGTGGCTGAAGGTGCTCCCGTTGTCGGACGCCAGCGTGGCCACCGCTTGTGCGGTGACTCCAGCGAGGGTAGCGACCTCGAGCTCCATCCTCGAAGACAAGCTCTCCCGCAGAGCATTCGCGCTTGCGGTCATGGCGGATGTGGTTCCAGGTAGGAGGACGATGCGCTATGGTGTGGAGGTTAGCTGGGCGTTGCCGCTTTAAGTACCGCATTCCGTGAGGCTAAGCGTCTGGGTGCGTCATTAAGTCGCAGGAGTTGTTCCTCGGGCACCAAGCCTCTTAATGATGACATACAAACGGACGACATGAATGCGGGCAGCTGGTGCCGGCTGGGAACGCAACGTGCGACGGTGCGAGGGACGAGGGTTTTGGTGTGCCAGGGTAGTCAGCTGCGGTCGTGGCAACGTTGGAGATGCCCTTTGCTCACATGCGATCCCCGCATGTCATTGAAAAAGCAAGACGACGTGGCATGGTCTCAGGTCCAGAGGATGCAGTTGGCCGCGCTACACCACTCCGCGGACGCGTCGCGGCGCCCCGTGCATCCTTGACGAGCCGGGTGTTGGGGTGTGTTTGGATTGTGGCCAAAGTGCACCTTGCCAAAATTTTGGTCATGACCAAAAGATTGGTCTTTGTTTGGATGGTTGCCATTTTTTTGGCATGCCAATAAACTCTAGCCAACTCTAGATCATTTTTCTTGCCAATGTCGGCCAAATCATGGGCAACCAATACCTCAACCAAAATTTTGGTCATGGCCCAAAGATTGGTCTTTGTTTGGATGGTTGCCATTTCTTTGGCATGCCAATGAACTCTAGCCAACTCAAGTTTATTTTTCTTGCCAATGTCGGCCAAATCATGAGCAGCCAATACCTCAACCAAAATTTTGGCTACCCAATGCTTTGATGGGGCAACCTTGGGCACAAACCAAACACACCGTTGGTCGTGCCACAGCACTAACGCCACCCTCGGCAAACTGAAACCGACCGTGTCTAGCGATGATATGAGCGTGTCGCTCACCGCAGTCACCGTGTCCAGAGGCGGTGCTGGAGTTGCGTCCCGTTGTTGGCCCCAACGACCCACATGAACGGCTGTCGGTGGCAAGGAGGTCGTGGGCCAGCTCCTCCATTGGACTAGTCTGCGCTACATCGTCCCGACAGGTGTGCCCCGCATGTCTGTTTCCCTGTTTTCCCGGCCATATTCGAGTGTCAGTGCTCCGCGCTGCGCATTAGGCCTTTCACTATGTAGGCCAAGCGAGACAACTTATTGTTTATTTGAGCCGTTCAAGTATAATCATGTGGCGTTTGCTTATTTCTCAATCCTCTCCAACCCTCTTCTCCATCGATCATGTCGCCCTCCAGTCGAGTCCATCCTCCCGCATGCCTCATTTGAACATTCCGCCGAGTATCATTCGCATGTACCCACCCTAGTCCTCTTTCAATAGATCTCCGGACCCCGAGATGAAATCGAGGGGGAACGATTGGGGGCACGTGATACCTAAGGCGGATTCAAAATTTTAAACCGGTGATCATAGAATCCGCAAATCATATATAAAGGGTATTCAATGTTCGTTTCATTTTTGAACGTACAATATACTCCCTCCTATCCTTTCTAGTTTACATATAAGTTTTATGTGTAGTCAAAGTATCTCTACTTTGATAAAAAAAAGGTATCAACATTCAACAACGCCCAATCAATATTGTTAGATTTGTACGTACTCCTAGATTTGTTTTCGAGATGGTTTCCAATTTGACTATTGACAAGATTAATAGTACATGAGATGTACAATGTGAAAATTATATCATTGGAAACTCCTTTCACATACGAATTTGACCGTATGCTTTGTGTAAGTTGCATGTCATATATTGTTACTCTAACATTTGGTCAAAGTTAGCCTCGAAAAACGCATTAGACCATGTATGCTTTGTGTAAGTTGCATGCCATATATTATTACTCTAACATTTGTGTAAGTTGCATGTCATATATTATTACTCTAACATTTGGTCAAAGTAGTATAGTGGAAGTGGATCCTCTGACGTAGGTATCCCTACCTTATGCTCCCTTCCGGTCACTTACTGGCGGACCCCATGCTTGCTAGGCCCCGCATGTCAGTTACTCAATGGGTTTGGCCACGTCAGGGGATCCTCATCCGTAATATACTCCCTCTGTTTTTATTTACTCCGCATAAAACAGAGGGAGTGGTGGTATAATAAATGACACGGGCGGGGGAGGGGGAGGGACGTTGGTTTGCTCTCAACTACGGTCCCACAAGCGAGCGAAAATGCAAGATGAAGCGTGTTCCATTCGGTGAGCGACGTGGAGGGTCCAGCGTGTCGGGCTGCAACGTGAACGCAACAAGAGCGATGTACAGTCAAAACCGATTGACCGGTCATCACCGAAACCACTATTCACACCAGAGCCTTCGCTGCTCGGCCTATGCCAGCCACTGCCCTAAAATCACACCAAATCTCCAGCCCATTCCCCCACCTTTCGATCCCCTAGCCCGCATCAAGCGTCCCCTAGTTCGCCGGAAAGCCATGGTGCGCCGCAAGATCACTTACTACAAGATGCTGACGCCGGAGCGCCGCGCAGAAATCGCGGCGGCGGTCGGCGCCATAGACCTCCGTTCCCAAGCTCGCTTTGCGGCGGGCCAATCCCCGAGTTCTCTGGAGCCAAGCTACGAGGAGGAGGAAGCCGATCCAATGTTCATGGCGGAGGTCGCGGCGCAGAAGGCCCCCGATGGGTATGAGACGATGGACGTCGACTTCGTGTCGGCGTCCGAGTCCCGCATGGTGCAGGCGGACCAGCGGTTCAACATGGCGATAATAAAGGAGGACCGGAAGGCAGAGGCTCAACTCGACGCGGAGCGCGCGCATGCCGCTGCCATCGAGGCTCTCCTGCAGGCGGAGCCGGATGTTGTGGATGTGAATCGAGCGGCGGAGGCTCAACTTGAGGCGGAGCGCACGGATGCCGCTGCCATCAAGGCCCTCCTGCAGGCGGAACCGGACGTCCTGGACTTGAACCGGGCGGTAGAGGCTCGACTCGACGTAGAGCGCGCGGATGCCCCTCTCATCGACGCCCTCCTGCAGGCGGAACCGGACGTCCTGGACTTGAACCGGGCGGCAGAGGCTCGACTCTACGCGGAGCGTGCGGATGCCGCTGCCATCGAGGCCCTCCTGCAGGCGGAACCGGACGTCCTCGACTTGAACCGGGCTGTGCTCTCGTCCGTGCAGAGCGACCGCACGCTCCACTTGAATGAGTAGCTGGAGGCCGAGGACAACCACAGTGCGGAGACACACGTCGGCAGCGACGGCTGGTTCGCGCCGGCAGCCAAAGACGACGAGGCCGTCTCTTTCCGCGAGCAATGATAGTTTTTCTTTATGTTGTTGTTTTCATGGATCTTTTGCTGTGTAAAAACATATATTTGTTATGCAAGTCACCTGACTTGGGTCAGTCTACCATTTCAGGCAGTTGGATGAATATCCTATGTCTCCTAACCCTTCTTTCCTTCTTCCTCACCTCTTCTTCTTCCCCAACAGACCACCGCACGGGCCATACGGATACTCCCCAACATGCGGTTGGATAAACATACTCTATGAACGAAAATTATGTGTCAGCGATAGGATGGCTAAGTTTGGTGTGTTCACATGCGACAACACGTGTCAGTGAGGGTGCGTTCCCTTGGTTGGGTTTGCGGTGTGCAGGAGCGACTGTGTGAGGGTGCGGTGCGACCGCGCCGTGCAGGAGCGACCGTGTGAGGGTGCGGTGCGACCACAATAGCCGTGCGCAAGTGTACCTCCTTCTCATTTTGAAAACTTTAGGCAAGCTTGGCAAAAATGTGTGGCAAAGTTTGGCAATGCAAGGCCTAGACCCAAACAGGATAAGTACGTACGTACTAGGAGTACTAGTGTTAAAAAAGAAAGGCTGGGTTTTCCATCGCGGGATTTAATCGATACAAATCCTCGTTTCACGTGTCAATTAATGTGTATTTTCTTCTCCAAAGACCAAAGAGCTAACCATCTCACTCCTCATCGCTTGATTAATGCAGCGCCATGCAAACCAACCTTCTCACTTCCGCATGCATGCAGGGGATATTAATGTCCTTGGTTGCTAACCCCATCAATTTTGCCTCGATTAGTGTTAGTGGCCCTTTCCAAATTGTAATTTTGATATACTGGCCTTTTGCACAAAAAAATGGAGGTAGTAACTATATTTGACTTCCTTCCCCATTGCGGTGACGTCGACAATATTTTTTTTGGTGGTTTGGCGAAGTGCGTTCGACGAAGAACACCATTGAGGGAAACCACGGTAAGTCATTCGCAAGTGCCTCCTGCAAGCCGAGACAACCCCCTTATTTGCATCCAGGAAGTCCTTTACTAGTACTACTAGGAGTAACTAATGCGGTGAGATGGCTTCTCGAAGAAGACGATGGAGAAGCAGAGTCAGCGAAGAGTGAAAAGATGGTTGCTTCCTCCGTGCTTTTGTGATTTGACGCCTCACTGCTTTGTGATTTGTGATAGAAGGGACAGGGGAGTAGACTCTATGCTCTATACTGTAGTACTACATGCGTCCAAGCATGGGAGAAAGAGGAGAGACGTTGCATTTTTCTATTCCTTCAATCAATCAATCAGGGAGCTTCGGTTCCATCTTTTTGGCTTTGGCAACACCGTCCACAATGGTTCCCACGATGCTAAAAGCTATTTTCACATTTGGCTACACATTGTGGATGCCCTTAACCGTACCACTTGGTTTTGCTCCTGTGTGCTATCTATAAAAATCTCAATTATATTGATCTAAAAAATTATAGAATCGAGATTAGTAAAAAGGAGGTGATTTTGCCACGCGGATGGCGGGGGGAGGTTTCTTATTTGAGCAATGCTACATCCACGTAATGGTTTACATAAAGTTATGAACTGATGTGATGTGGGACTATTTGATTGGATTAAAGGAGAGGATTAGGCCCACCCCACCTGAAAATCAGGGAGGGCATATATAGATTAGATGGAAAGTATACGTAGCAGCTACGTAGCCCTTTGTAAGTCTAGGATTAGGCTTCTTATTTTCGGAGGGCGTTGTCCTGGAAGTTTGCTAACATGCAGTCCCACGTGTCAGTGCTTTACCAAGCCGATCCGCGTCCCAAATGAGGTAGAACAACGACAGAAGCAACACGTGGTTAAGTTGAAGAAGATGAGGGAGAAGCGGATTCAGCAACGAGTGAAATGATGGTTGCTTCGTCCCTCCAACTTAACTGCGGGAAAGGTGAAGCTTTTTGATTTGACGCCTCATTGCTCATTACTACGCCGACGCCATGACTGGGGTGCTTCACCCCGGCTGCTCTGCACTGTATTCCGGTATGGCACGTGGACTCGGTAGCTTGATGTCCCACATGTCGGCGAAAGGGACTAGAAGATTTATGAAAGCGAGCACTCCAGTCTTACAACGGAGGAGTAGACGACACGACGGCCTAGTGAACTGTCAGTTGTACTTTATAGTACTAGTATAGTTTTGTTGTTTCGCACGATCCATCGATACAAACCCGATTAAACAGGAAAGGGCGGGATTTTTCCCGCGCGGTAGATGATACTGGCCATACATTTCAAAGGCAATTTTAATGTATGCAAACTGAATAATTATAAGTAACAATATGATATCTAGTAAAACTAAAAACACATATGATTTATTGTGTTAGAGTGTAGTAGTAGTCTGTATTGGATAGTTGTTAGATGTAACATGCGACAACGTGTAGAGATGTAGTTTTGGAGGGCCTACAGAGAAAAAAGTGTAATACGGTCACCGAACTCCAGAATAAGCTGATTACGGTCACTATATACGTTTTGCGGTGATTATACGGTCACTTGCTCACAGCTCAGCATTGAATTGCACTCTGTTGACCGGCCAAATAGTCTGCGTGGCGCCATGTTGACTAGTTAAATTGACCACGTCCATTGTGGGTCCCACCTATCAGTTCGCATAGGCAAAAGGTCAGATAAACACAAATTTACGCAGGCGCGACAAGGCTCCAACCCGTGCGCGGGAATCACCTGGTTGTGTATGTGTCTGTCAGGGCCTGATGTGTGCGCATGCACGTGTAGGTTGAGCACTTGAGCGTGAGAGTGTGTGTTGGTCGTGTGGTATACTCGTGTGTGCATGCATGCGTAGCCCTTTGTGCGTGTGAGTGTTGCGTGTGTGCGTGTGAGTGTTGCGTGTGTGCGTGGCTGCGTGTGTACGTGTGAGTGTTGCGTGCGTGCGTGCGTGGGTGCATGTGTTTGTGTGAGTGTTGCGTGGATGCAGTTCGTGTGCATGTGTGCGTGTGTGTGTAATCACCACACCAGCTCATGTGTGTTAAAACAGACGGCTCAGCATACCAATACAAGGCCACCTTGTCCGCTGTGCCCGTGGTCATGACTTCGAACCACGGTCCAAATATTCTTTTGTCGTTTGTTTTCATTCTTACTAGCAAGATGCCCGTGCGTTGCACGTAACATCAAGATGCATTTGTATGACTTGTTTATCTTGTGAGAGAAAAGGATGAACAAGGGAAGGCCTTATTTGCAAATGTGGAGAGGTGTGTGGGTACCTTTTTGCAAAATTGCCATCGTTTCTTTCCTATCCGTCAGATATAAATCGGACGGCCTATATTGCAGGATGGCAGGCACACCATCATCACCTACTCTGTTTTTTATAAGAATGTATTTTATGTATTTTATAAGAGTGTAGATGTAGAGTAGATAAAAGTCGACAGGTGGGCACGATGGTAGTGAGATAATGTGATGCAACACTAGAGGTGCCACGTGGAGCGTTTAACTGGTCAACTAGTCATGTCATGAGCAAATACAGAGTTGTACGGTGAGCCCGTGACTGCATAATAACCACTAAACATAAATGGTGACCGTAATGAGTGGATTCTGAAGTCCAATGTACGTATCGTGCTTTCGCTTCAAATACAATGATCGTCATTGCATATATCGCGAGAGAAAGATGAAACATTCGTGAATTTTATGAGGGCTTACTTTTAGAGGACCTGGAGATAGTTTTGTGTGCATACGTGAAAGGGGCGTACAGGGGGGTATGCGATGGAGAGAGAGATGCTCTTCGTTTCTCTTTATTATGACTAACTTTGTATATAGTATAAAAATATACAAATTCAGAGCGCGGAATAAATATCATTGTGGGCACCATGCAATGCAAATTAGCATTCGCACTCCTCCATATAACTTTGTAATGTTGTATATATGTGGAAACTCTAAAATATTTTTTTGGCCACACTTTATTCAAAAGGAATGTTGTATGCGAAATAAACGTGAAGAGAGGGCTTTTTAGATCAATGGGGTACGTGATGTAACATGTGTGAATGTGTAGTTGATGCATTTGGCGGGGCCTAGAGAGGTATGTGTGTGTATTACGTATTCGAGAGAGGCATGGATAGAGGGGCCGACGGGGGGGGGGGGCGTGGGAGAGATAGCACGAGAAATGAGAGTGGTCTAGAGAGAGAGAGATGAATTTGACGTCACGACAAGAGATTCCATTCCCTTGAGTGTGTATATGCAAGGGGGAGGGAATAGAGGCACCAGGAGAAAATTTCTGTGTGTGTGGTGTTTGTGTTGGTATGTGTGGGTGTGAGAAGATAATGAGACGTGGGGGCAGAGGGTGTGTCACCGCGTGAGGTCCGGTGGGTCGAGGTGAGGCCCTTCGTTCTGTTCCGTCCTGCGCCACATTGGTCGGCCCGTGACGCATTTAGGAAGACCCATGGATGACTAGTCGTACAAGACAAAGATAGTAGAATTGTGAAGGACTCTGTGTCCAGTGACAAAGCCGGCTAGGATCTGTAACCCTAGGTTCTCGGACTAAGGTAACCCCTTTATCTCTGATATTACTATTCATCCAACCTAACTTTAAGGGGCATCGTACAGAATGCTCTGCTAGAATCATACTCGTCGATTAGGAAGAGAGGTGTGAGACAATGCGTGAGAGACAGGCGTAAAGATAATGTGTGTACATGAGACACGTAGGCAGGTCCATGTATATAGAAAGGGTCGATGAGGATTGTGCGTGTGTATGTTTGCGAGAGGAAGAGTGCTTCTGATAAAGGTTAGTGAAAACAGTTGTAAATGGTTGCAAGAGGGAGGGAGGGTTATATCTAGAGCATGTGTGCGAGAAAGACACCTCGGGAGAGAGTGTGTGAGCATGTGTGAGAGTCCACCGATGGAGAGTGAAACTACACGTAAAAGACTGCTCTACACATTGATTAAAGATATAAATTGTATCCAAATATTAGGATGGGATCATGATATTTGCAATTCACGTGAGCGGTCATTGATCCATCAGACATCTAGATTCTATCGAATTTGAGCATGTCTATGTTATTATTCGACACAATTGATCCACATAGTTAGTATTTTGAACTCCAGACAATGCATCGCTTTAGCAATTGAATATAAACGTGAGTATAGTTCATGTTGTGTGTGTAAAGCACATTATACATACGAAAGTTACACAATGGACATTATAAATAGCTACTACCTATGAACTAGCATACATTTGAATTCAACTTAAGGTGGTTTAAAAAAATCGAATTCAACATGAAGTCCATTCAATTATTTGAATTTGATATCATGGCATTTGTAAACCATACCTAAGTTATGGGGGCACCAATCTTTGCTCTGATTTTGTACATAATAGCATATGTAGTCGTGTACAAAATAGATTCAAAATTAGCTCCTCCATTCCAAAATAATCGTAGTTATAGGATTTTCAAGTGTCAAAATTTCAAAAAGAAGTGGATAATTTAATGAGGTTTTCAAACATACAAGGTCAAATATAACGTTGTATATTTAGGTCAATCCTCATAGTTCAAGAGTACTCTAAACGTGAATGCTTGTGTTTCAAAATTTCGAACGAAGCGCCAAAATAGCCTCTACTCGCCCGAAACCGCGTGAGACCAACGTTTGGTAGTACGTACAAGGAAATTAATTTTCTAATAACTCCGACCCGTGAAACCTATCGGCCCGACGTCCAAAGGTCTAAACCGGGGTAGGTTTGTAGCTTCATCTAGACGCCATGCAACCGCATCCGAAAAACATTCATACACAATGGCTGCCTAAGCACACATGCGCACGGCCGAAATCGCTCCCGCCCACTATTTGGGACACCTGGGATTACCATCCTACCCCCGACCCGCAGTAGGTCCGAAATTAAAGAGGGGGGCAAAGTTTGTACTTTCCCCAAATTTCAAACAAGCGCGTCCCATCTTCTGTTCAAAAAAGCCAAAAACAAGCGCGTCCCAGACCGGAACATGGTTCCCCCCACCCGTCCGATTCCCCATTCGTACTCCGTGGGCACCAAAACTACCTATCCACCAGCCGTGAAACCCCGGCGTCCTCCGTCCGCCACCCCATCCCACCCATCAACCGCCGCCCTCCTCCATCACACCAGAGCCGATACCCCGACGTCGTCGTCCACCGTAACCTCAACCGCAATGCCCTCCACGGCTAGTAGTTGAAGCCGAGGCCGAGCCGTCCGTACCCGAGCCAGTTCAACCACGTCGTCCTGCGCCTCACCGCTGACGCTCCAACTTCGCCACCCTCCACCGCACCGGAGCTGTTCCTGCTACGCCATCCTTCGCCGCCTCGGATCTGCTTCCCCTCCGCCGACATACGGCCACGGCAACATAGTCAACAATTTGGCCATGGGTTCGTCCAAGCCTGCACCCTCCAGAACATCAATTTCCCCAGTAAAAAGAAGAAAATCGGCGCGACTTGTGGAGGTGACCACACCGGCAACCGAAAAAGGTACTCCTCTTCCCTTATTTGTGCAAATCTTACGTCTCTGCTTGCACGGTATTCATCCCACAGAAGACACTAGTTGACCGCTTCTTCTTGATACTAGATGTTCCTAGTAACTCGTGATGCACAAGGTTTCTCCTCATATACTATTTCACCTTAGCTAGAGGTCCGTCACCCCCCTGAATTTCAATTTTTGGCCAGTTGATTCCCAATTAACAGAAGCATTCCCCGGTGTAACAGGCGCTAGTACGCCTATTACGCCGGGGAAGCAGCGCCTTGGTGTTTATTTTAGGGGCGTGTGCGGCCTAGAGCTACTGGCGCCCGATCTGGAAGTCGGCCGGGATTAAAGGGATGGCCTATGGGCGCTGCCAAGCACGGCGGTGGTGTGAGGTCAATGGGAGGGCGGGGCGACGGAGGCAGGGGTCTGGGCCGGCGGTCGCTGGCGGTTTGAGAAAGATCGTCAAGAGTGACTGGCAGGAGGTAGACGAAGTCCATCTGCTCGTTCCTTATAGATCAGACGATTCATTAAAAAAATCGACTGACCTATTTATTTTCAGTCGACTGTTATCTTAGATATGACCACATGTGGTGGTGTGCTGGAGGAGTACCTGCATTTCATGTGCTCATATATTACAAAATCATACGGAGTAGAATCTAATATTGTTTGCCATGCAATGTTGTAGAGCTATCATATGTCTCCTGTCATTTATTTTTCAGCCACCTGCTATCTGCTACTTTTACAGTGCACTAGTTCTGCACACACTTCACCCTTACTCTCACTGTCGTGTTTTTATGCAAGGGTATTTCAGACTCTGCTGCCATGAGAGAAGCCAAAAAGAAAAGAGATAAGTCGCTCCAGCTTGGTGTGCGGCTAGGCAAGACACGCTTCAACGCTTTAAAGGGTGCAGTGTCAGCAGATGGAGACGGGGAACATAGCTCTGGAGTTGATGACCTCGCTCGCAATGAACCACCATCCCAGGTGCTTGCTTTAACTTCGCGGTGTCATATGTGGTTGCATGTTCCATATGGCGTCTAGCTTGTATTCGAAAGGCCGAAGTCGATAAGATAAGGAAAGATATTTTTTTACATGAACCACCATCCCGTGAGCACCAGAAGACAAATAGCTAGTCAGGGCACTGACCGAGCCAGTGACAAGCCCAGCAAAATAGGCATCACCTGGAAGCCAACTAAAAAGCTGCGATGGTGGCGAAGCAGCCCGCCTCCCACCAGGCTCTCAGGTCCTAGATGATCATGCTCACCACTCCAGCTGGATGTCTAGCTTGTATTGCTTCCAATTTGGTTATATTGCATCTGCTTAGCTTACACATTATACCTTTGAATATGACATGCCTTTCTGTTTTTGGTACATACTAGTACATCTGTGTATTAACCATGTTCTTACATCAAACTAATGTTCTTGTGTATCCCTCATCAATCACTTATTACAAGGCAGACAGGCAAGTGGACTACTCCTCATTTAAAGAATGCAGCGTCAGCCTCCCGACATGATTCTCAAGAAACAGAAATGCTACATGAAGATAGTGAACGTAGCTCTGTAGTTGATTACAGCATTTCCCCTACACTAGCATCACATGTGCTTGCTCTAACTTGGCAGCGTGATATGTGGTTGCATGTTGCATATGGTGTCTAGATTGTAATTCTTCCAATCTAGTTAAACTGCATGTGCTAGTCTGCTTAGCTTATACATTATACCTGTTAATGTGACATGCCTTCCTATATTTAGTACATAGTACATCTGTCTATTAAGCATGTCCTTACATAAAACTATTGTTTTTTTGTATCCCGCATCAATCAACATGACGAGACACCTTTAGTATATGCAGTGCGATATTAGTTGCATCTTTCATATGATTTAGAGCATGCGCTGCTTCTAATTTGTTGAAATTACATTTATGATGGGACGCTTTTAACTTGGCAGAGTCATATTAGTTGCATCTTTCATGTGGTGTCTAGCTTGCATTGCTTCTTATTTGCTGGAATGTTTTCTGCTTAGTTTACACGAACAGTTGTGAACATGCCATGCCGTCCTGTTTTTCGTACATATTCCATCCTGGTATCATGTGTTTGCCTTACATCAAAGTAGTCATTGTCAGTATCATGCATGAATGAGTTCTGAAGAGAGAATTTTATTGCTTTTTCTTGTCGGTTTTACTTGACAATTCAAAATCAATAAAGCGGAAGGAAGTTAGCAAGGCAGCGGATAAAGGTGCTCCTTTCGAACGGAGGGCCTCTACAGTTTCTACTCCTCCACACCCCCAAGATGATTTCCAAGACAACACATGCATAGACACTCAACAAAGCTGTGTTTATGATGAGCACGTCTCCCCTAGTGCAGCATCACCGGTGCTCCCTCTAACTTGGCACTGTTATATGTGGTTGCATGTTATGTGTGATGTCTAGCTTGTATTGCTTCTAATTTTGTTGAATTCCATCTTCTTACTTTACACATTATACTTGAATAAGACACGTGTTCCTGTTTCTAGAACATACAATATCTGTCTATCACACCATGTTCTTACATCAAATTACTACTGTTGTGCAGCCTGCAACAATCACTTATCATAAGACACATTTGACTTCGGAGTGTGATATAGGTTACATCTCACATTCTTTTCTACCTTGTACTACTAATTTGTTGAAATGGCACTTATGACGAGACAGTTTTAACTTGGTAGAGTGATATTCGTTGCATCTTTCATATGGTGTCTAGCTTTCATTGCTTCTAATTTGTTGAAATGCCTTCTCCTTAGTTTACACATCATAAGCTGTGAATATGCAATGGCACTAATGACGAGAGACCTCTAGCATAGTAGTGTGATGTTGTTTGCATCTTGCATATGATTTATTTCTTGTACTGCTCACATTTGTTTAAATGCCATGTATGATGAGACACTGTTAACTTGGCATAGCGATATTTGTAGCATCTTTCATATGGTATCTACCTTCCATTGCATTGCTTCTAATTTGGTGAAATGTCTTCTTCTTAGTTTACACATCATAGTTCTGGTTATCTCTTCCGTCCTGTTTTTCATACATATTACATCCTCCTATCATGTGGTTGTCTAACATCAAAGTTCAGTTCGTCTGCATCACGCGTCAATTTGTTTTGAAGAACTAAATTGTTATTCGTTTTTCTTGTCGGCTTGACTTAACATGGCACAGAGAAAGAGGAAGAAACACAGAATGGCAGAGAATGAGAAGCAGATGAATCCTGCAGATTCTGCTGGTACTGATGGTGCAATAGAAGGTCAAAGTCCAGCAGAAAATTCTACAAACACGACATCCCATGCTACACGAGTTGCAAAAAAAGACAAACCAAAACAAATAGCTGCCACCAAACGAGCAGAGACAGCCCTAGTTCTTGCAACACCTACCACAGTACTACCAGCTGCACGACGTACTCGTGCGTCAACTGAGCTAGCAGCACGTTCCCAAGCTCCCTTGCCACCTGACACTACTTCCCAAGCACTCTTGACACAAGACGAGTTGGCAATATCAGATGAACCTTGTGAGCTTCAACAGCAAGAAGGTAGTTGTTGGAGTCAAGTTACAGTTGCATGCTTCTTTATATGTAGTCTCACAGTTTGATGTACACTAACACTTCCTATGTTTGTTGTTGGACTAGCACCTAGGCGCAAGAGGAAACAAACATCAGGGATAATGCTCGATAGGTTAACTAAATCTAGAGGAGGAAGAATGGAGATCCGTTTTGAGGCAGGTTTAAAAAGGCCACGTGATGCTACAGAGTCAGCCAAGTTAGTATCAGAGGCAGCGGTTGCTGTTAGGTGTCATGTACGTATCCTCCCAACATGGATTCAGTACAGGAATGACAAAGACGAAACCCATCTTCCTCGACCATTTATCTGTAAGTATGGTTATGTATGGAAACTAGTAATATCGTCTTGCTCTGTCCAATACTTTCTAGGTTGCTGATAATGAGACTCCCATAATTTTCAACAGATGAGGTTCAAGTTGGATAGCCAAGATGGTGCAACCAGACAAGCTTGCACCCATGTTTTCAAGTCTGCTCTACGACAGTATCAGTATAACTTGAGGAAAACTAACTTTGAAGGCAAGGCTAACAGCGAACTTGCCCAAACATCTCCAGTGGAAAATATATCTGATGAAGACTAGAGAGGCCTCGTTAAACACTGGTCCGATCCGAAGTATCAGGTACATTATATATATATATGTCATCAGATCACATGCTGAAGTCCTATTTACGCATGTGCCACACAAATCTATCTTCTTGTAGGTGAACTGTTCAAAGAACAAGGCCAACCATATGAAAGTGAAATTCCAACAGACGATAGGATCTCGTAGCTATATTGCACACTGCGAGGCTCTTGTAATTAGCTGTTGTTTCACTCTTTTCGCTGTACCATATTATCAGATCTATATTGACTTGTTCCAAATGCAGAGGAAAGCCCGCAAGGATCAAAAAGTACCTGAACCAAATGCTGTGGAAATCTTCAAGGACTGTCACACCAGCAAGAAGAAGGGCATGACTACACCAGTCAAAGCCATTGTTGTAAGTCCTTAATCCTCATGCCTTTTAACTACTACTTACTCTGACTTGTGCCTTGAACTGCATGGTTTGCAGCCAATGTCTATTACTCTTTTCAATTTTATACACAATTGTCTTAGCGTATCATTGCACCTTACAAGGTTTAAAAGAGAGGAGTGATGTTCCTTTGATCTTGACCCGTAATCTAGTTCCGTGCTGGACTTGCCCACACAACGTTACAATTTCCTGTTTGTCTGTTCTCAGTTGTTTTGTGATATGAATGACGTCATACTATGCTTACCGTATTATAAACTTCGTCTCTTCATCCTTAGCCCTCAATACAATGTGAAGAAATAGACAATACATTAGCGATGGTACATGGTCATATGTTTGGAACCTGGTTTTATTATGTACTTTGCAATAAAATACAACTAATATTTTACATGGGTTCACCAGAATAAGTTCTGTATATAGACCAAAGCTATTTTGTTTGGTTTTTCTGCCTCCTTAATATCTTCTGTTCTGGTACTACTAATGTAAAACCTCAACTTTTCAGCGAGCTATGGAAAAATGGTGGAACCGCCACCTTCTGAAGGTGGCGAGGCAACTATAACCGCAATGTCAGCTCTTCCTGCAGTGGGTAAGTATATGGCCACTAACAGTGCCAAAAGCACGTTCCTGTGTAATACTGGGTTGGTTGTTAAGGCAATATCATCCAGACTGCCTCATGATCAAGATATGCAATCTCAAAGCAATGTTTTATCTACGCTCTAGACACAAGTCCATTCACTAACAGAGACCCTTTGTGAAACAAGGAGAAACATTGCTCAATGTCGTCAAGATATGCATGGTTTTGAAACCAGACTATCAGACATTTGCTATGTTGTTCAGGAGCCTAGGGGAAATGAAGGCGAGGGTTATGGTGCTCCATCGGAGAATACAACATGAAAACGTAACAGTCAGGTCAAATGAACTGAGCTTCTGAACTTCTGGTGGTGCATTTTTCTGCTAGACTGTTAAGTTTTATGCCAACCTTCCTTTTGTTATATAGTTGTAATTTGTTTTGGTGCGATACAAAATTTATTCTTAACGTGCAGCCACCGCCTGAAGAAAACAGCAAGCCATTTTTTATATTGTAGGGTGTTCCCTATATTTGCACTGGTGGCGATCTTTGATGTCGAGTGGATGTAATCTGTGCAATCGCCTTAATAGCCTAGCATTAGTTTCGGCCTTATTTATTTCCTAGTCTTCTTTTTCCCTGGTTTGCTAGTGGCCGCAACTACCATGGGCCATATACGGGCCGTAGGATCCATGGGTCTCCTACGGGCCGCTGATAAATGGGCCTGTAATCGGTGGGCCTCGGGCCGTCAGATAAATGTGTATACATGGGCCAAAATCGGGCGTAATTGGTATCGGCCCAGCACGGTAACAGGACATTAACAGGCCGTAGGACAGCAAAGGCTTAATTCTATCACAGGCATAACGGGTCGTTAATGGGCCATAATATAGGACGGGCTGGAAACGGCGCAACGGGTTAACAGGCCAGAAACGGGCCGACTCTTGCCATGGGACGAATTTGGCCCATTAGGGTAACAGGCCAGTAACGGGCCGACTCTTACCATGGGCCGAATTTGGCCCATTAGTGGAACATGCCAGTATTAGGCCGACTCTTGCCATGGGCCGAATTTGGCCCATTAGGGGAACAGGCCGTAACGGGCCGGAAGTAATCGAGGGCCGAAAAGGAGCCCATGAACGTATGGGCCGTCAATAGGCCGAAAGCTAACACGGGCTGGAAACGGCCCATGTAAATCACGGGCGGTTAACGGGTATAAAGAAAATTACTGTTCATTATGGGCTAGACTCACCGTGGGCCTGTCATGGGCTGAAAGATATGAAGGCCTCATATGGGCCGAAAGACGTCGTGGGCCATAGATGGGCCGAAAGTGAAATGGGCTGGTATTATATTTGACGGCCCACATGACGTTGTTGGGCCGATTTCCTTTAGGGCCTAATGGGCCGTGAGTTAACGGGCCGTAAAATGGGCTATTTGCGAAGAGACCGTTAACAGGCTTTTCATGGGCCAGCCCGTTAACTTTTGACCAAGTCAAACGGGCCGGCTTTGTAAGCTAAATGGGCCACTGTTGGGCCGTGCCACGTGTCGACATATCATAGGCGCCTATCTGACCCACTGACGAGCTGACACGTGTTTCGTCCGGCCAATAAGAATTTTACACGTGGAAATTTCCCATTGGTCGGGGCTGTTAACGGGTTATCGGATCCAAAACCCGACCTGATAGCTTAATGGCGTTCCGTTACGGTGGATGCCACATGTCAGTCACCCTTGACGAAAGCACTTCTGTGACGCGCGCTTTATCTTCATGGAAGTGGACACTTCCGTGATGATAATTTTGGTGGAACATTTCTACGACAGCACAGGTATGACTATCTTGATTCTATCATAAATTTGTCATGGGTGTACATGCATGACAAAAAAAGCGACCTACTGTGACAAACACGTATCATCATGGAAGTATATTTTTTTTGTAGTGACCGTGCTAAAAAAGATATAAGTGAAGCACTAGAGCAAGTCCATTACTCATAAAAATTTAAGTGAAGCATAGAGAGCAATTCTAACAAGTCATGACATAATTTTGGCTCTCTCAAATAGGTGTGTCCAGTAAGGATTGATGACTTAAAACACAAAATAAAACAAGAAAATACTCATATCATACAAGACGCTGCAAGCAAAACACATATCATGTGACGAATAAAAATATAGTCTCGAGTAAAATACCGATGGTCGTTAGAAGAAAGAGGGGATGCCACTCAAGGGCATCCCCAACCTTAGTTGGTTGCTCATTCTTGGATAATAGCTTGGGATGCCGGGGCATCCCCAAGGTTAGGCTCTTATATCCTTCTTTCATCCATCGTAAGATAACCCAAAACTTGACAACTTCAATCACACAAAACTCAACAAAACCTCTGTGAGATCCGTTAGTGTAAGAACGTAAACCGCTACTATAAGTGATGTATCAAACCAATTCATATTTTGTTTTTGTATTATATCAACTGTATTCCAACTTTTCTATGTCAAAAACTCATCAAAGAAAACCATAGAGCCATCAAAATAAGCACACAACACAAAGAAAACAGAATCTGTCAAAACATAACAGTCTGTAGCAATCTGACTTAAACAAAAAGTTCTGGAACTCCAAAAATACTGAAAAAAATAGGAAGACCTGAGAAATTTGTATATTGATCTTATGCAAAAAGAATCAAGGCAAAAACTCTTTCTTAATAAAAATGAGAATTAATTTCGTGAGCGCAAAGTTTCTATGTTTTTCAGCAAGATCAAACAACTATCACCCAAGAAGATCCTACCGGTTCTACTTGGCACAGAAACTAATTAAAACATAAAAACACAATCATGACATTAGAATAATTGTGTAAACACACAAGAACAGAAGGCAAAAAGCAAAAATAAATTTTATTCATTGGGTTGGCTCCCAACAAGCGCTATAGTTTTACGCCCTTAGCTAGGCATAAAGCAAGGATCTAAGTTTTGTCATCTTTCTCCAATTCTTAAATAAAACATTTAGAATCCCTCAAAGATTTAGCATAAATATTTTGAATAACAACACTCCTAGGAATACATTCAAAGATTTCATTCTTGCAAAAAGGATCTCTCATCACTTCAACAAAATCAGGGTGGATACTAATCATCTTAAGATCTCAAAGTTGTACCTTTGTTCTTAGATCTCCTACTCTTTACGGGAGTTTCCTCAATAATTTTAGTGGTAGTAAAAGTCGTGCTTAGATTACTAAAAATTTCTTCCAATTTATCGATCAGAGACGGACTTTCTTCTATTCTTTCATGAATCAAGGTACCCCTATCTTTTAACAACTTAAAAATATCGCCCGCTTTTGACCCAATATTAGTAGCAAAATTATGCATCTTTTTATGTACAATTTCCATATGATCTTCAGTGAGAATTTTTTTTTCGATAGCATCTAGTCTTTCCATAACATGCTCAAGAGTCAAAATTGTTTCATTAACCATAAGAGGTGGTGAGCCCACTAAATTTCTCATAGCATTAAGAGCATCAAAAGGAGGACTCATTAAGAAATTTCCACCGGTAATAATATTAAGGACGAATCTATACCAAGTGGTGATGCCAATACAAAAACAACGTAAGTGCATAACGGTAGATTGCTTACAGATAGATCTATTATGAGAATTGCAAATTCTATACCAAGCATCTTTTAAATTTTCTCCTCCCCTTTGTTTAAAGTTGAGGACCTCGTCCTCGGGAGTGCAAGAAGTAGAGGAAGAACTATCCATAACGGCAAAAAAGAATGAACGTGAAAATAGATCCGGAAGAATATGGCGAACGGAAAAGAGAGGCGAATAAAATGGCAAATTTTTGTGAAGTGGGGGAGAGGAAAACGAGAGGCAAATTGCAAATAATGTAAATTGCAAGGAGATGAGATTTGTGATTAGGAACCTGGTTATGATGAAGATCCTCCCCGGCAACGGCGCTAGAAATTCCTTTTGATGTCGCTTGAAGCTACGTTGGTATTTCCCTAAAGAGGAAGGGATGATGCAGCACGGCGGCGGCAGGTATTTCCCTCAGATATGAAACCAAGGTTATCGAACCAGTAGGAGAACCAAGCAACACAACGTAAACAGCCCCTGCACACAAATAACAACCACTCACAACCCACGTGTTAAAGGGATTGTCAATCCCTTTCGGGTAACGGCGCTAGAAACGGTGCGTAGACGGGAGAAAATTGTGATAGATTAAATAAATAGATCGCAAATAAATAAAAGTGCAGCAAGGTATTTTTGTATTTTTGGTTTAATAGATCTGAAAATAAAAGCAAGGAAAAAGTAGATCGCAAAGGCAAATATATGAGAAAGAAGACCCGGGGGCCGTAGGTTTCACTAGTGGCTTCTCTCGAGAAAGATAGCAAACGGTGGGTAAACAAATTACTGTTGGGCAATTGACAGAACCTCAAATAATTATGACAATATCCAGGCAATGATAATTACATAGGCATCATGTCCAAGATTAGTAGACCGACTCTTGCCTGCATCTACTACTACTACTCCACACATCGACCGCTATCCGGCATGCATCTAGTGTATTAAGTTCACGAAAAAATGGAGTAATGCAATAAGAACGATGACATGATGTAGACAAGATCCGTTTATATATATGGCGGTAGATATAGATCTAGTCTTTTTATCCTTAGTGGCAACGATACATACGTGTTGGTTCCCTTTCTGTCACTGGGATCGAGCACCGTAAGATCGAACCCACTATCGGGCACCTCTTCCCATTGCAAAATAAATAGATCAAGTTGGCCAAACAAAACCCAAATATCAGAGAAGAAATACGAGGCTATAAGAGATCATGCATATAAGAGATCAAAGAAACTCAAATAACTTTCATGGATATAAAAAGATATGACTGATCATAAACTCAAAGTTCATCAAATCCCAACAAACACACCACAAAAAGTGTCGTGGATTTGTCACGGCAGATGTCCTTAGTGTCAGGACTTAGTCGCGAGGCCAACGCATCCATGTGGTAGCTTGAGAGGGGTTGAGTGGGACGAGAGACGCAGGGCGGATCAACACGCAAGACAAGGGTTTAGACAGCTTCGGGCCCCGGGAAACATCATCCGGTAAAAACCCTACATGCTATTTGAGGCTAGGTCTCATTATCATCCCGAGGGAGACGCCGTAAACCGGCTCTTGTGTCTAGCCCTAGAGATTATTGATTGCTTGTAGCTTGTAGCTTCTAACTTCTAACCTGTCCCTCTTTGGGGAGCCCCGCCCCTCCTTATATATGTTGAAGGGGTGGTTTACATGTGGAGTCCTATTAGGATTAGGACTAGTCTATCTCTAATACAAACCGGGTACAAGTCTCGGTCTTAACTCCTTGTAAGATAAATATTCCTTTCCTGTTAAACCGACCCACAATAGTTGAACCGGCCTTCATGAACCGCCAGACGGGCCACCGGGTCTTGTCGCTCCTCTGACCCGTCCGTCGGGTTACCATTGAGTTACAACGTCCAAGCGGGTTGCTTGTAAACCGCCAAGGTCAGGGTGGGTCTTCAGCTAAACCGTCAAGTCCAGCCGGTTTAACTTCCGGCCGGTTTACACCGCGGGGTATATCCCCGACATTAGTCCCCAAGTTTAGCTTGGATTTATCCACGGTAAACTTATGCTGCAAATAAACACCAGAACAAATTTGGCAGGTTGTGCTCCGGATTAAAAAATTCTTGTAAACCGGCATCTGATCATCCTTAGTCTTTGCCATTTCCACCTTCTAGAAAATCCGGGTCAATAACCAGCTTCATATTCAACTTGCTGACATTGGTTTCTCATAGAAAATATATTTGTGAAAAAATAATCCACTTGAGTCGGCTTCCAAAACGCCGGTTTAAGAAATATTGGTCTTGAAATATTCATTTGATATTCAGCCGGTTTGAAGATGACCCCGGTCCTGAAAACTTGCCGGTTTAACATTACCAAATGGCCGGGTTATAAAACTGATGACCCCGGATTATCATTGTTGCATACACCGGTTCATGATTGTTGCCAACATCGGTTTATGATTGGTGACGCCGGGTCAATCTGATTTGCTCAACAGAGAACTTGGAAATCTTTCTTCGATAATAATATATAATACCTGTAGCCCCCAAGTGCCGGGTTGTCATGCTTACAGCAACCTGGGACTTTTAATTGACTGATGCCCATAAAACTTCGACCAATGTAGCCCCCAAGGGCCAGGTCATTATGTAATAATCAGCAGGGACTTTGTAAATATAATCTTGTAAACTTTGAACAGCAATGTGTAGCCCCCAAGGGCCGGCTCAGTAAGATAATATTGAGCTGGGACTTTGATATATACTTCTATGAAAATAACATCATATGATGTAACCCCCCATCATGGGGCTTGAATCCACGTCCACAAGGTTAAGAGCTTTGTGCTTTACCAACAGAGCAGTAGACCCTTCAATATAATAGATAAAAAGCTTTGTACCTTTAGTAGTTGACAGGAGCAATTGGTAGCCCCCAAGGGCCAGCTCATTACGATGTGATGAGTTGGGTCTTCAATAAGATGAGCAAAAATGACCTTGCATATTTGATGTAATCTCAATTTTGAATAATGTAGCCCCCAAGTGCCGGGTTGTAAGCCTGCAGCAACTCGGGACTATTCCTTCAATTGTAGAAAATGATGACCATTGCGCTAAAGCGACTTTGAAAACCTTAATCATAACATTAATAACCATAATAAAAATCCAGCCATGTTGGCTATTCAAGATAACATAATCTGGTATGAAAACCTTATTCATCCAATATCATAATGAAAATTCAGCCAAGTTTGGCTATTTGAATAATGTAATCCAATAATATATAAGCGCATGATTCCAATGGCGCAATCCAAATATATACTGGCGACTTATAGTCCAAAGCCAGTCCGGTTTAATAAACACTGGATAATTTCTCATCATATACTGGCAATTTTATCGTCTTCAAAGCCAGGCCGGTTTAACAAACACCGGATAAGTTATCATCATACTGGCGACTTATCGTCTTAAAGCCAGGCCGGTTTAACAAACACCGGATAATTTATAACCATGCGTTATTCAACCTGTTTCTGCATACAACAAGTTTAAAGTGTCCTGGCGGTTTACCGCCGGACGGGTCATAATGCCCAACATTTAAGAATAATCAAATATGAAATATATCATACCTGTGATATAGTCGGTTTACCAACTTTCCATAGTAGGGGAATTTTGAGTAATGATAACTCCTTCCATATTGCGCCGGTTTATGATAAAACCGTACCAGGCTGTGATAAACACCGGTTTAACAATATATAATACTGGTGACTTGCAGTCAAACCAGACCGGGCTGATAATCTCCGGATTATAACTTGATCATGTACTCACAACTTGTAGTTGAAAGCCGAGCCGGGTTGATAAACACCGGTTTACTCCATAATAAGATGGTAACAGGAAATTAAACCGGGCAGATAATCTCCGGATCATAGTTTGATCATGCACTCACAACTTGTAGTTGAAAACCGAGCCGGGTTGATAAACACCGGTTTACTCCATAATAAGATGGTAACAGGAAATTAAACCGGGCAGATAATCTCCGGTCTAAAAATGGACCGTGTTCCGCCAATTTTAGCTGTTTGAACCGGTACAAAATACTGTCGGTTTAAAAAGTGCAAATAAAATAGCAACTTCTCAAGAAAGGCTATTAAAGCAAAAGCAATGGCAACAATTTTTTTGCAAAAGAAGAGCTCTACTGAGCTTGGTCAGATGGAATTACCATGGTCAGACGCAACCAAGCCCCCCGAAGGCGTAGCAATGGTGCCAGTCAGCCAGGACCCCAAAATGACTCGTGGCGTTACGCCGGCCAAGTGGCATTGCATTGGTTCGGATTCGACCAAGCCCCCAAGTGGCTTAGTGGCCTAGGGCCGATCAAGTGGCATTGCATTGGTTCGGACACGACCAAGCCCCCAAATGACTTATTGGCTAAAAAGCCGATCAGAAGGCATTACCATCATCAAGACATGACCGAGCTCCCATAAGGTGTAACTACGGTTCAAGTCGATTAGGTCCCCAACTGACTTAGTGGCAAATGTGCCAGCCAGAAGGCATTACCGTCGTCAAGACATGACCAAGCTCCCATAAGGTGTAACTACGATTCAAGTCGACTAGGTCCCCAACTGACTTTGTAAGGATAGCTATGTTCTCTTTGGTTCGAATACGACCTATGTTTGAACAGGAAGCCCCATGTTTGAACCGCGCATCATGGCAGCAGGTCCTCTTCAGTAATTTTTAACCTTTTTTGCAAGAGATAAATTCTTCTTGAACCGGGATTTTGAACCGGATATTAAAAGCTTCAAAGCTGTGGGAGACATCTTCCCCTTGAACCGGATTTTAAACCGGAATCTTCATTTTCAGCCGGAAATTTTCTGACGGCCTTTAAACTCGAACTTGCGAGAAGTTAATTCCTTTTTGAACCGGACATTGTTAAACCGGATCAGAGCGCTTCAGAACTTTGTGGGAGAATAGATTTCTTTTGAACCGGATTGTAAACCGGATATTTGAGAGCTTCAGTGATACTGACTTCCCTTCAGCCAGGTTTCAAACCGAAATCCTTTCTGATGATCCGAAACTTCATTGAGTCGGGATTTTGCAACTGTCATATACTTTCTAAGCCGGAAATTTTCTGACGGCCTTTAAGTTTTCATCAACATAACAGTAGCCTCCGGGATCGGGTTATCTTTCCCTCCATCGTCCTCGGGTTCTTAAACCGGCTGAAACTGGCAAGACTTGCTGCGTCATATCATCGTAGCCCCCAAGTCTCAAGGTGACTCGAGGAGTTGGCTTGAGATTCTCCATATTTGACCGTGATATAAACCGGTATAACTTGTATATCATTGGTGTTGATAACACGATGTGAATACACAGAAGGTTGAGGTGACTGTCGCGGGTTGTAAATGATCCCGTATGAACCGTGTCAGCAACTCGGCCAATGGTTCCTTCCAACTGGTGATTTCAAGTTAACCAAACTATAGCGGCGGCGACTTGTGCGCCTGCCCATTGATCCACCGAGTGCAGACGGCGGTTGATGATAATTTGCCTCCAATTTGAAAGAAAACCGGGCTACCCAAGCTGTGACTTGTTCATACTCAATAAATGGCTCATGCAGACAGGTGTGGCCCGGTATGCTGATGTAGACCGGACTGCGGGGGATGGCAGCTTGTGCACGCGCTATTGGGTAATTCGCATGGCCCTGACGAGTTGATGCGGACTGGATCGCGATATAAACCGGCCGGGTTGTCCAATAGGTCAGCGATATCATAATTCCTTTTTGCAATAGACAATTTGTCCGGATGGATTTCACTTGATATATCACGCCAGGGGTTATCCACCGTAGAGTTGATGATCACCATGTCGGCCTCAGGAGTTGTAAACCGGCGCAGACGGAGAGTCGCCTGCGGGCATTATAAACCGGCGCAGACGGAGAGTCGGCCTATACGGGTGTTGTAGGCCGGCGCAGATGGAGAACCGGTCGCGTGTTGATGTAGACCGGACCACCGGCGGTTTACGCGCGTCCGTTAAGCAGTGTGGAACGGTCAAAAGCCAATATATAATGACGTCGGTGCACGCTCCATATGCATGGTGTAACACCAATGTTGTGGCGAATAATTGTCCTGCATATAAAAATATGCAAAACCAACGTAATTGTTCTTTTTACAAAAACAATATATGTCAAAAAATAGATTTAGATGGATATCACCTGATTCGTTTGAGCCGGAAATAACCCGCCATGAAGTTGATGATAACTGTATGAAGCTGAAATCAATCACGGGTGAACCGGCCGCAGTGTGGTAAACCGGTGCGGATGAGCAAGTTGCCCTCCGTGTTGTAAGCCGGTGCGAGAATCCGTCAAGTAACGACAACCAGCTGTGCTGAAATGATGTCGGCATGCCTCCATCTCCGTGTTATAATGCCACATTATAATGAATATTCTCCTGTATATAAAATACAGCAGGGCAAGGTAGTTTTGTTCGGATGAATTAATATGTGCTTAAAAATAAATAAGGTAAATAGCACCTGTTTCGTCCAGACGACAGATGATCCTTAAGTCTTCATGGCGAAACAGCTGGTGGTTTACTGCAGGTGTCAGGCGAGTGATCCGGCTCGCGGTACAGCGGCAAAGACGCCCGACCGGATCAGCCACGGTAGAGGCAAACGGCGCGAGGTTCCCGCAACCGCATCTCCTCCGGATTGTGGCTCCACAAAAGTAATGGCGGCAGCCAGCGGCCCAACGGAGCAGGGGGCGGCTCATCCGTGGCGTAGATGGAGTTGACAGGAGGCGGACGGTTGGCTTGGCGCGGCTCGGCTTATAGCAGCTTGGAGCTGGAGCCAGCTTGGCTCGTCGGTGTAAATCGCAACAGCGGCGTTGTAGGCGGAGGAGGCCGGCTACGTGGCGGGCGAAAACGGCCGCGGCAGTGGCGTGCCACAACGGAGGCTAGTCCAAGCTGGCGGGGCGATGGCTGAAGAACCGGGCACGAGCCAGGTCATTGGTAGATTCTCCTGAAGAACTTGACTGATTTTTGGCGCATGCATCTCGTCTTGATCCTTCCCATCTGCCACTTTTTTTAATGGATCCATACTCCTAGTATAGCTAGCACGCTTCACATGATGAGCCATGGCCACTCAGATTTGGCTTCCATGTATCATACTAGTAAGTAGCAATTGACTCCTTGCCTTTTCGTTAGATCCATATTTGAGTCAAAGTAATATTCATCCTGATTGAGCTGTTACACCCGTCCGAGTCTATCTTGGTTTTGGTAATCCAACTCCCTTTTTTTTTCAGTAGTACTTCCCTTAACACGTCTAGAAGTCCATCAGAAGCTGCAGCAATTTTTTCGGTCAGATGTGACCCTGATTGATTTGTCCATTTGGGGGCTACAGGATCAAAAATTTTTTATATTATATTGTCTCCAGGTACAGACTGCGATAGCTGTAATCTTGACCGATGTCCGATTCACGATTTGATAGCCCGATTCAGACTTGTCCTGTGTTTTTGCACAATTGGTATTCTCATCTGACTCGGTCAACCATTACTTTGACGAAATAGGGACTCTATCCATGCTGTCTTCAGCGAGTTACGTATCCGGACTCGACGTGCCGACAAAAACAAGCAGCAGCGGAAAACAACGTTTTTGACGACTTGCGATCGGTCCGCTTGTTCAAACGAGCGGCGGCGACTTATCTTGAACTCCAATATTGTACTATCAGATCCAAAACTGACTAGCAAATTGTACTAACCCTGGCTACGGCTCTGCTCAAGATCTTTCCGAGACGGATTATCATGTGCGATCGTTCCGTGCCAGAGCTTTACAAACTTCTTCATCCAGAAACTTGTGAACTTCTCGATTCCCTTAAGAGCTCCCTCCAAGAACTCAACACCACCGTGCGCAGGCCCCACGGTGGGCGCCAACTGTCGTGGATTTGTCACGGCAGATGTCCTTAGTGTCAGGACTTAGTCGCGAGGCCAATGCATCCATGTGGTAGCTTGAGAGGGGTTGAGTGGGACGAGAGACGCAGGGCGGATCAACATGCAAGACAAGGGTTTAGACAGCTTCGGGCCCCGGGAAACATCATCCGGTAAAAACCCTACATGCTGTTTGAGGCTAGGTCTCATTATCATCCCGAGGGAGACGCCGTAAACCGGCTCTTGTGTCTAGCCCTAGAGATTATTGATTGCTTGTAGCTTGTAGCTTCTAACTTCTAACCTGTCCCTCTTTGGGGAGCCCCGCCCCTCCTTATATATGTTGAAGGGGCGGTTTACATGTGGAGTCCTATTAGGATTAGGACTAGTCTATCTCTAATACAAACCGGGTACAAGTCTCGGTCTTAACTCCTTGTAAGATAAATATTCCTTTCCTGTTAAACCGGCCCACAATAGTTGAACCGGCCTTCATGAACCGCCAGACGGGCCACCGGGTCTTGTCGCTCCTCTGACCCGTCCGTCGGGTTACCATTGAGTTACAACGTCCAAGCGGGTTGCTTGTAAACCGCCAAGGTCAGGGCGGGTCTTCAGCTAAACCGTCAAGTCCGGCCGGTTTAACTTCCGGCCGGTTTACACCGCGGGGTATATCCCCGACAAAAAGAGTTACATCATATGGATCTCCAAGAGACCATTGTATTGAGAATTCAGCGAGAGAGAGAAAGCCATCTAGCTACTAACTACGGACCCGAAGGTCTACAAGGAACAACTCACGCATCATCGGAGAGGCACCAATGGAGGTGGTGAACCCCATCCAAGATGGTTTCTAGATTGGATCTAATGGTTCTGGACTCTGCGGCGGCTGGATGAATATTTCATCGACTCCCCTATGGTTTCTGGAATATTGGGGTATTTATAGAGCAAAGATGCGGTCCATGGGGCACCCGAGGTGGGCACAACCCACCAGGGCGCGCTTGGGCCTCCTAGCACGCCCTGGTGGGTTGTCCCCTCCTCGGGACTCCCCCCAGGTGCTACCAGGGCCCAACTTCTTCCTTCTGGTCCATAAAAAATCTCCATAAAGTTTCGTGGCATTTGGACTCCGTTTGATAAGGATTTTCTACGATGTAAAAACATGGAAAAAACAACAACTGGCACTTGGCACTATGTCAATAGGTTAGTACCAAAAAAAGATATAAAATGACTATAAAATGATTATAAAACATCCAAGATTGATAATAAAACAACATGGAACAATAAAAAATTATAGATATGTTGGAGACGTATCACAAATTCATATACTTCAGTTGAAGAATGTGATGGTCAATTTCGTCAATGAATTTCATCAGTAAGCATATAACTAGCAGCATAGGGATGTGTGAAATGAGGGATTCATTTCATCATGATTAGCTTGCATTCTAACAAGCATTATGTTAGGCCTTCACCAAATTCATCAGACATTTATTGTGTTTGATGACTTGACCCTACAGAAACGATTAGTTCTTCTTCTTAACCACCCACGTCTGAATGGGTGGCCGAGAAGCAATGTAATGCACAGCATTGATAGAGAACTTAGGCATTGAGGAATATGCATTTCTCTTCACACGCAGAGTGTAGTACTCATAAGAATATGCAGAGAAATTCGTAGCAGATTTGTGCACATAGTGATTTGAGGAAAAATGCACATATTCATCATATCGATATCTGTTTCCCTGCATAGAAGTGTTAGTACGGGCATGAGTTGGCATGCGTCCATTTGATGACTTTAGTCTAGGTGAAGAATTTGCCCTGGGTTTGTTCCTTTTCTTTGGTGGTGTCATGATGACATTCACCTGAAGATTTTGAAGAACACTTTTGGGCACCTAGATTTTCTTCACTGGGGGGCACTCCTGCAGTTAGTACCAACAAATCTAGCAAATACTTCACCATTCTGATTTTTGAATAGCTTATGGTTGGAGTCAAATGACTCATCAGAAGAACGTGGAGTATCACAATTGTAGCCAGATAGAGTGGATGGATCAACTGGAGGTCCTTTTGCAGCAAACCATGTGGTTTTGGGACACTGCTCAGGTTTCCAATAAGATCCATCTACGTTCAACTTTCTCTCAAAAGTAATACCCTCTCCTAGGGTCGTTCCTGTTCAGAATTTTCTTCTTGAGAACATCACAAAGAATTTGGTGCCCTTTAAGGCTTTTGTATATGCTTGTGATACAATTCCTTCAGACCTGCATTTTCGCCAGTGACACTAGTGGTCTCCTCAGATGAGAGAATTGAAACCACAGAGACATTTGAAGCTATAGTAGTAGTTGAAGCATTTGAACATTCAGCTGAAGAATTTGCATTATCACGTTCAAGGAATTTTAAGAATGGAGCAACAAATTCTTCTTGAGAGGTGCTGATCTGTTGAGCGAGTAATGAATCATTGTCTTTCTGAAGATCATCATGAGACGCTCTCAGCTTCTCGAGCTATTGCTTCCTTTGAAGTAATTAATAGGATAGCTTCTCGTGTGCAGCTGAGAGGGCCACATGACAACTTTCAAGTTTGTCATATTGTGAATTTGGGCGTCTAAATCCTCAGACAAACCTTGACTGCTATCCATTTCCTCATCTAATAGATCATCACTTTTACTAGCAATTTTTGAATCTTTTCCATAGCATTTTGTTGTTCAGTTGCAATTTTAGCAAGTTTCTTGTAGCTAGGTTTTGCTTCACATTTAGAGTCATCATCACTTGAGGTATTAAAGTAGGCTTCATGTGAGGTTACCTTGGTACCTCTTGCCATGAAGCAATAGGTGGAGTGTAGTCATCAGCACAGTCTTCTGAGTTGGTGGAGTCACTTTTTTCTTCATAATCGAAGATGGACTTGCTGACGAACTCAGTAGCGAGAGCCAAACTTGCAACCCCGGAGTCAGATTCCTCCTTAGACTCCTCAGCTTCCTCAGATTCTTCCTCGAAATCCATTTCCTTCCCAATGAAAGTCCGAGCTCTGCCGGAGGTGCTTTTCTTCTTTGATGAGGACTTTGATGAAGACTTTGATGACTTCTTCTTTTTATCATCAGAATCGCCATCCTTGCTAGACTTTTTCTTCTTTGAGCCCTTTTTCCAGAGGGGGCAATCAGCGATGTAATAGCCTGGCTTCTTGCATTTGTGGCAAGTTCTTTTGTCGTAGTCTCGAGCAGAAGCGTCAGTGTTCTTTGAATCATACTTTGAACACTTTCCAAAGCGGTTCCTTTTGGAGAACTTCTGGAACTTCCTCACAAGCATAGCCAGTTCTCTGCCAATTTCCTCAGCATCATCAGTACTGCATTCTGACACTTCTTCTTCTTGCTCTTCAGATGATGAAATTGCCTTTGCTTTAGCCTTTGCCTTTAGAGCATGAAGTCGTCCATAGCTGGGACCATGCATATCCCTCTTCTCAGCTAGCTGAAATTCATGAGTATTGAGCCTCTCAAGAATATCAGCGGGATCAAGTGACTTGTAATTAGGACGCTCTTGGATCATCAGGGCAAGGGTGTCAAAGGAGCTGTCAAGAGATCTCAGCAATTTCTTCACCACCTCGTGGTCAGTGATGTCAGAAGCACCTAGTGCTTGTAGCTCATTGGAAATATCATGAGGCGATCGAAAGTTTGTTGAACATTTTCATTATCAAGCCTCTTGAAGCGGTTGAAGAGATTGCGAAGCACATAAACTTGAGAGTCATGTTGAGTGGAAACTCCTTCATTTACCTTGGAGAGCCTATCCCAGATCAGCTTTGATGTTTCCAGTGCACTCGCTCTGCCATAATGCCCTTTGTTGAGAAGTCCACATACGATGTTCTTCGCTTGAGAGTTGAGTTGCTTGAATCTCTTCACATCAGCAGCACTGATGCTAGGAGCAACAGTGGGAGTGCTGTTCTCAATGATGAACCAGAGATTGTTGTCAATTGCCTCAAGATGCATGCGCATCTTGTTCTTCCAGTAAGGATAGTATGTGCCATCGAAGATGGGGCACACGGTAGAAACCTTTATCATACCTGCGATCAACATAACTAAAACTCCAGGTGGTTAAACCAAAATCACACAGAATAAGGGAGTACCTTGCTCTGATACCAATTAAAAGCGCAGGTTCTCTCCTAGAGGGGGTGAATGGGAGATTTTTATAAATTCATCAAACTCTAAAGAATTTGATGAAGATCGGAGTGAAGAGATAGAAAAGCAAGGGAAACTAAGTCATCACAGAATCAGAGTAGATGCATTTAGGATACGGAAGAGTGAAGAACATGCAATCATACAGTCATACAATCATGAAGAATATGAACTGGGGAAGTGAAAGATAGCTTGACGAAATACTTTAGTTTAAATTCGTTAGAGCATAGATCACAAATTCTTCAGTGGCAGAATAATGTAAGAGAGGGTGAGGAGTTTGAAACCGGGTTGGCTCGGTGAATACGAAGCAATTTGGTAGACCAGTTCTAGTTGCTGCATCAATTGTACGTCTGGTTGAGGCGCCGAGTCACAACTCAGAGGACACACAGTCCTCACCATATTACTCTTGAGCTAAGGCCCGCAAACCTCGCCTGGTCACTCGTGGTAAGTGAGGGAGTCCTGGATTAGGGGGTGTTCGGATAGCCGAACTATATCTTCAGCCGGACTCCAGGACTATGAAGATACAAGATTGAAGACTTCGTCCCGTGTCCGGAAGGTTCTTTCCTTGGCGTGGAAGGCAAGCTAGGCGTGCGGATATTCGAGATCTCCTACCAATGTAACCGACTCTGTGTAACCCTAACCCTATCCGGTGCCTATATAAACCGGAGGGTTGTAGTCCGTAGGACAGAACACATCATAACCATCATCATACCTATAGGCTAGCTTCTAGGGTTTAGCCTCCTTGATCTCGTGGTAGATCTACTCTTATACTACCCATATCATCAATATTAATCTAGCAGGAGTAGGATTTTACCTCCATCGAGAGGGCCCGAACCTGGGTAAAATAAAGTGTCCCTTGTCTCCTGTTACCATCCGACCTTGACGCACAGATCGGGACCCCCTACCCAAGATCCGCCGGTTTTGACACCGACATTGGTGCTTTCATTGAGAGTTCCTCTGTGTCGTCGCCTTTAGGCCCGATGGCTCCTTTGATCATCAACAACGATGAGGTCCAGGGTGAGACTTTTCTCCCCGGACAGATCTTCGTCTTCGGCGGCTTCGCTCTGCGGGCCAACTCGCTTGGTCATCTGGAGAAGATCGAGAGCTACGCCCTTGGCCATCAAGTCAGGTTTGGAAGCCTAAACTACACGGTGGATATCCGCGGAGACTTGATCTTCGACGGATTCGAGCCATAGCCAAGCGCGTCGCACTATCTCGAGGGGCATGATATAGCTCTGCCTCCGAACAGTGTCCTGGACGCCGCATACGCTCCGGCCCCGATCCTCGATTCGGAGCCCGCTATGTTCTTTGAGGATGAATGGTTGGACGTCACCTCGGGGGCTGCGATCTTAAAAGCCATTGAGCCAAACGCAAGCCCCGCACTCCGCATGGCACATGACTCCAAGGAGTCGGACTCTTCTCCGAACTCCGAACCTCCCGCGCCCCTGCCAATCGAATCAGATTGGGCGCCGGTAATGGAGTTCACCGCCGCGGATATCTTTCAGTATTCACCTTTTGGTGATATTCTGAATTCTCTCAAGTCTCTCTCTTTGTCAGGAGAGCCCGGGCCGAACTATGGCTTGCGAGGTTGGGATTCGGACGACGAAGAAATTCAAAGCCCACCCACCGCCCACTTAATAGCCACTGTCGATGATATATCCGACATGCTCGACTTCGACTCCGAAGACTTCGACGGTATGGACGACGAAGGAGGAGACGAGCAAGAACCAACACCTGTAGGGCGCTGGACCGCCACCTCGTCATACGACATATACATGGTGGATGCTCCAAAAGATGGAGATGGCGATGGAACAGCGGAGGATGGCACTTCGAAAAAACCTCCAAAACGCCGACGTTAGCGGCGCCGCTCCAAATCCCGCCACAGCAGAAACAGTGATTCCGGAACGGGAGATAATACTACCCCGAACAACACCGAAGAACACCAAAACCAGCAGGATTCGGCACAGGAAGATGGAGAAGACCGCCCTCATGAGAGAGCGGCAGAGCGAGAGGTCGAGGACGATAACTACATGCCTCCCTCCAAAGACGAGGCAAGCCTCGGCGACGATGAATTCATCGTACCATCAGACCCCGCCGAACAAAAGCGCTTTCAACGCAGCCTTTTAGCCATGGCGAACAACCTAAAGAAAAAGCAGCAACAGCTTAGAGCTGATCAAGATTTGCTAGTTGACAGATGGACTGAAGTCCTTGCGGCCGAAGAGCACAAGCTCGGACGCCCCTCCAAAAACTATCCTAAGCGCAATCCGCTACCCCAATCAGAGGAGGAAGCCCAAGACATGGCAGATCGGCCACCTCGCGGCCGCGACAGAGAAGCCTGTCGAACATCCAAACAAGCCATGTCCCGCAGCCGCTTTACCAAGGCACGGGAACACGAACCAGACCTGCGAGATGTCCTGGAGGACAAAGCAAGGCAAACAAGATCGATCTATGGATCGCGCGGACGCCCGACGACACATGATAGTTTTCACTCCGGACACAATAAATCCGGCCGGGCCGAACACAATAGGCACAGCTCCTCCGAACTGCGTCGAGACATAGCCCAGTACAGGGGCGCCGCACACCCACTATGCTTCACAGACGAAGTAATGGATCATAGAATCCCAGAGGGTTTTAAACCCGTCAACATCGAGTCGTACGACGGTACGACCGATCCGGCAGTATGGATTGAGGACTATCTCCTCCACATCCACATGGCACGTGGCGATGATTTGCACGCCATCAAATATTTACCCCTTAAGCTTAAGGGACCATCCCGGCACTAGCTTAACAGCCTCCCCGCAGATTCGATCGGCTCTTGGGAGGACCTGGAGGCCACATTCCTCGACAACTTCCAGGGGACCTATGTACGGCCACCGAACGCCCACGACCTAAGCCACATAATCCAGCAGCCAGAAGAATCGGCCAGGCAATTCTGGACACGGTTCCTAACAAAGAAAAATCAGATAGTCGATTGTCCGGATGCAGAGGCCTTAGCAGCCTTCAAGCATAACATCCGTGACGAGTGGCTCGCCCGGCACCTGGGACAGGAAAAGCCGAAATCCATGGCAGCCCTCACGACACTCATGACCCGCTTTTGCGCGGGCGAAGATAGCTGGCTAGCTCGCAGCAGCAACTTATCGAAGAAGCAAGGTAATTCAGATACCAAGGACAAAAGTGGCAGGTCGCGACGGAATAAACAGAAACGCCGCGTCAGCAGCGACAGTAATGAAGATACGGCAGTAAACGCCGGATTCAAAGGCCATAAATCCGGTCAGCGGAAAAAGCCATTCAAAAAGAATACCCGGGGCCCATCCATTTTGGACCGAATACTCGACCGCTCATGCCAGATTCACGGCACCCCCGAAAGACTAGCCAATCACACCAACAGGGATTGTTGGGTGTTCAAGCAGTCAGGCAAGTTAAGAGCTGAAAACAAAAACAAGGGGCTAGACAGCGATGACGAAGAGGAGCCCAGGCCGCCGAACAACAACGGATAGAAGGGGTTTCCCCCACAAGTGCGGATGGTGAACATGATATACGCGACTCATATTCCCAAGCGGGAGAGGAAGCGTGCACTACGGGACGTATACGCGATGGAGCCAGTCGCCCCAAAGTTCAACCCATGGTCCTCTTGCCCGATCACCTTCGATCGAAGGGACCACCCCACTAGCATCCGTCACGGCGGTTTCGCCGCATTGGTTCTTGACCCAATCGTTGACGGATTTCACCTTACAAGAGTCCTCATGGACGGCGGCAGTAGCCTGAACCTGCTCTACCAGGATACAGTGCGGAAAATGGGCATAGATCCATCAAGGATCAAGCCCACAAGGACGACCTTTAAAGGCGTCATCCCAGGTATAGAGGCCAATTGCATAGGCTCCATAACACTTGATGTGGTCTTCGGATCTCCGGACAACTTCCGAAGCGAAGAGTTAATCTTCGACATAGTTCCGTTCCGCAGTGGCTATCATGCTCTGCTTGGACGAACCGCATTCGCTAAATTCAATGCGGTGCCGCACTATGCATATCTCAAGCTCAAGATGCCAGGCCCTCGAGGTGTAATCACAGTCAGCGGAAACACCGAACGCTCCATCCGTACGGAGGAACACACGGCGGCCCTCGCAGCAGAGGTACAAAGCAGCCTATTAAGGCAGCTCTCGAGTCCGGCTGCTACAAAGCAGGACAAAGCAAAACGCGTCCGGAATAACCCGCAGCAAGACCGACTGGCGCGTTCAGAGCATGCGTAGCAATACGGCCCCAACCCCAGCCATCGCTATATAGCAGAGCTAGTACCTTGAGTACACAATTACACCCTTACAATTCCATGGGCATAGGGGAAGGGGCAGATAAAACGGCATGCCAACAATACGGCGTCAAACGTACTAGGGGCTGCCGGGTTCTTCTTTTTCTTTCAGGACTCCATACTCTGGATACAGTGTTCGGCCTCGCTGCCGCACAGACGATACAGGACCCAGGAAAGCAGACAAAACAGCGCCGCATCATGGAACTCTCAGGTGGTCTCTATTTCGAGCGATATATCTGTTTCTAAATTCCGCGGCCTGCGCCTGGTCAGGACATGTTAAATAGTCTAAATTTTTTTTCTCGCACTACTTGTATCGTTCGGCTTGAATAAATCGTTTGTCTATTTTTTGCATTATCTCCTTTTAATATACATATGTTTACTCAAATAACATGATCGCACACGTACACCATGGTACGGCAAACCACGCCAGGGGCTTTTTTACCCTTCTATCTGGTGTGAGAAGTCCGTCCACTTTCACAAGTGCGGCACCCCGAACTTATAGCATTATATGCATCGGCTCCGAGTCATGATTTTGGTCATATGTTGGGTTTGCCCGGCTCCTATGTTTTGGTGCCTTACGTTCCGTTCTGTCGGCTAAGGTAGCACTAGGAGAACCACTGCGATTGTGCCCCAGATCATGTGGGTGAGCACCTCAGTGGAGAAAGCTAAAACAGACTGTCATGATAAGGCGCGAGACCGGTCGCTGTTCGAGAGGTTTTTCGAGTCCCTAAAGGCTTATGCCGCTTCGAGCGGAGAGCTGGTTAAGCCCGGCTAAAGGCGTGGATAGTGCCCCGAATTCGGCCTTCCGAACTAGGGGCTTCGCCGAAATTTAAAATTATAACGTTCTATGGCTAAGTGAGAGTGTTCAAGCATTATAGTCCGATGGCCTGGTTCGTTGTGCTGAGCGCCTCCCTCGAAGGACCCAACTATGAGAACAAGAGCCCTCAGGTTTATCCCGAACACCCCAGCACTAGTTGCATGGGGGCAGAAGCCGGCGACTCGCCATCTCTCAGTTATTGATAAATGGCCGCACAGAAAATAATATTTTAAATTCAGAAAGCATTGCTTAAGTGCATATGAACAAGTTTTCAGCGCACAGGATACAAACGAGCGAATTCATTGAAATATTACATCTTTGGCACACTCATCCGCGACAAGGCGAGCTCCAGCGAGAACTTCCTTGTAGTAGTTCTCGGGCTTGCGATGCTCCTTCCCCTGCGGCGGCCCGTCCTTCGCCAGCTTCTCTCCGTCCAGCTTGCCCCAGTGTACCCTTACACGGGCAAGGGCCCTCCGGGCACCTTCTATGCAGACGGAGCGCTTGATGACCTCAAGCCGTGGACAGGACTCCACCAGCCGCCGCACCAGACCGAAGTAGCTCCCAGGCAGGGCCTCTCCAGGCCACAGCCGAACTAGTAAGCCCTTCATGGCCTGTTCGGCCGCCTTGTGGAGCTCGGCCAGCTGCTTCAGCTGATCACTTAAGGGCAAAGGGTGTCCGGCCTCAGAATACTGAGACCAGAACACACTCTCCGTCGAGCTGTCCTCTTCAGCTCGGTAGAATGCGGCGGCGTCGGATGCGCTGCGGGGAAGATCGAAGAACGCCCCTGGAGAACTCCGGATTCGGGTAAGTAATAGGTATTTCACCTTTATATTCCTACTTTGCATTAAGAATGCCTTACCCGCTGCTATCTTTTTCACATCCTCCAACTCTTGGAGGGCCTTTTGGGCTTCGGCCTTGGCACTCTTGGTGGTCTCAACAGCCGACGCGAGCTTGGATGCTTGCGTTTTTGCCTCAAGCTCCAAACCCTCATGTTTCTTCATGAGAGCTTGCAGCTGTTGCTGCACCTCGCCGACTTGGACCCAAAGCTTTTCTCGCTCAGCGCGTTCCTCGGCCGCTTTCTTCTCGGCCGCAGCCAGCGCCTGCTTCAGGGTTGCCACCTCGGTTGTGGCCCCTACAATAAGCAGTACAATCCTGTTATTTCTTTTTGCAATCAAGCCTCACCATAGGCACCACTTTTTTTCTTTCTTTTTTTCTTTCTCTAAGGGGTATTTCTTACCTCCCTTTTCCACGAGCTGCCATTTGGCATGGCCGAGCTCTTGCTCGGACCGCTCGAGGTCCTTTTTCAGGACTTCCACCTGCGCAATCAGTGCGGCGGTGGACAGCAGGGAAGCCTGCACACACATATTAGACTTTTTATTAGACTCCTGCGAAAATTTTTGGATCCTCTATTCGGCTTTTCTTTCCGAACACCGAACAGAGCATCAGGGGCTACTGTCTATGCGGTAATGAATTTAGCATATTTTTTGTTTACCTGGAAGCCTGTTAGAAGGCTAGCGCAAGCTTCATTCAGTCCGCTCTTGGCGGACTGAACCCTTTGGACCACCGCACTCATAACAGTATGGTGCTCCTCGTCGATGGTGGCGCCTTCAAGCGCCTCCAGCAGACTATCCGGCGCCTCTGGTTGGACAGAGGTCGCCGGCTCAGATGGCTTACTCCTCTTGAAAGGAGTTCGCCCACCGCGAGCCAGGACGGTCGAGTCTGGCGCGGTGTCCGGCACAAAGCCGGACTGGGAGCCCTGGGGGGTTTCATCCCCTTTACTCTTGGGGTCCTGAGGATTGCCTTGCGGCTCCTCCAGGACCACCTCCTCCTGCCTTGTTCGGCGGGACGCCGCTTCGGCGTCGTCCTCCCTGCTGGGGGAGACTGCGGACGGGACAGAGTTCATGTCCGACGAATCCAGGGAGCCGCTCGATGAATCATCGAGTGCGGCTCGGGGCGGGCTGCGCAAATAGCGTTCAACATTAGGGTAAGCTGCGCACTTGAAGATACTATGAGTCATTCTGGTATGTGAATACTTACGATGTCGCCGGACGCTTGGTTCTGTCCGGCCACTCCTTTCCGCCCTCTTCGGCGTTGGGGGAGTAGTCCAGCGGAGGGGTCTTCCTTTTCCTCGACCCCTCGGCCTCCCCTGTTGGGGCGGCCTTCTTCTTTTTCGCTCCCCTCGATGGAGGGGGAGAGCTTCCTTGTTCCTCCTCCTCGTTTTCACGAGAGGAGGGCGTCGCAGACTCGCCAGATGACGAGCTCGACACCACCACATTGCGGGCACTCTTTCGAGTCCCGGTGGTCTTCTTCTTCGACAAGACGTGCCAAGGAAACCGCCTCGTTGAACGTGCTGCGGTAGAACAACAAAAAATAATCCATACAGAAGGCTTGGTCGCAGTGTTATGACGCAATGCGGAATACGTCAGCAGATTTGATTTGTGTTTGTATTATTCTCTATATGGCAATACGTGGAAACTTGTTTTGCAGAGCCGGACACTATTTTTTGGTGTTTATTATCTTCTTGAAGAATTTGGAGGAGGAACCCGCCTTGCAATGCCGAAGACAATTTGCGTGCCGGACTCGTCGTCATTGAAGCCTGGTTCAGGGGCTACTGAGGGAGTCCTGGATTAGGGGGTGTTCGGATAGCCGAACTATATCTTCAGCCGGACTCCAGGACTATGAAGATACAAGATTGAAGACTTCGTCCCGTGTCCGGAAGGTTCTTTCCTTGGCGTGGAAGGCAAGCTAGGCGTGCGGATATTCGAGATCTCCTACCAATGTAACCGACTCTGTGTAACCCTAACCCTATCCGGTGCCTATATAAACCGGAGGGTTGTAGTCCGTAGGAAAAAACACATCATAATCATCATCATACCTATAGGCTAGCTTCTAGGGTTTAGCCTCCTTGATCTCGATCTACTCTTATACTACCCATATCATCAATATTAATCTAGCAGGAGTAGGGTTTTACCTCCATCGAGAGGGCCCGAACCTGGGTAAAATAAAGTGTCCCTTGTCTCCTGTTACCATCCGACCTTGACGCACAGATCGGGACCCCCTACCCGAGACCCGCCGGTTTTGACACCGACAGTAAGTCTTCAAGGTAGACTTCCAAAAGCTTCACAGACTTGTTCACCGGCACACCACAATGACTCTTGGTGTACTCAGAACTTGACGCCTAACCTTCTTGAAGAATGACAGTCTTCAAAGGTAACAGATGTCGGATCACACAAATTAATCTCTTCAGTGATGCTCAATCACTCTGGCTCTGTGTTTTTCCTCACTCGGGATTCTCTCAAAGTCGTCAGAGGATGGGTTTCTCTCAAATGACAAGTGTCAAGTTCTCTCGGAGCAGCCAACCAACAAGTGGTTGTGGGGGCGGCTATTTATAGCCAGGGGCAACCCGACATGAATTGTCATAAATGCTCTTCTCTGATTTGACCATTGTCAAGGTAAGGATCCACTCGACAGCTGGCACGTGGCGCAGCAACAGTCAGAATTTGAACTCTCAAATTCGTTGGGGGCACTCAGTGTCCTCACTTTTAGACAGGTCGCACTGGCGAACTCATAACTGCTCAACATGACCAAATTCGTCAGCGACCAGATGAACTACGTCATTATCGCTAGCAAATGCGTCAGCAGTAGTGGAGATTTCCAAAGGCTTCACTCGAAGCGGCTTTTGCGTATGGGTTTGAGTAAGTTTGAGCATCACTTTAGAAATGTGAAATATGTTTCACCTAGACCCCCTTTAATAGTATGGTTTTTCCTATGACTCAAAGAAGAAGAAAAGAAACTATGAAAACAAAGTCTTCAAGCTTCAAAGTATTCACATCAATTTTTTTCAAAGGCCGTACCAATTTCATCACTAAATTCTTCACTTGAAGAAAATCCAATTTTAGGGGTTGTCTTCCATGTGTTAAACCAAATCTTCAGGAACTCTATCTCCTTTGTATACTCACAAACACATTAGTTCCTCAACCTATTTGTCTTCAATAATCCAAAACCACTAAGGGGGCAGTTGATGCACTTACACTTGGTCTACGTGCGGCGGTATTCCTCATGTGACTGTTCAATGCCTATTCTTACGCTTTAACTAACTCATTGCCTTTAGTTTCTGGAACATGTTGTTAACTTAATCCTATTCACTATAGGTGCATGGAGCTTAATTGGATTACATCACCTTTGTGGTATAGATGTGTGCATGAGATAAGCTGGTTTTGGTATGCACATCTGTAATGTTACTATTTAAGTTCCATTCACCAGTGTATCTGTTTTTTTGTATGCTGGACCACTCATTGCTACACTTGGCAAAAAATTCACATTAGCAACAAAGCCTGGTAGGGCAGCTTTCGAGGGAGTATAGGAGGTGAAACGCATCATCACCATCATCCTTCTCTGTCTAGAGCTGGTATGATGTGCACACAATTTGATGAGAAACATACTTTTGGTGGTAAGGTTGATATGTTTTACAGTTCTGCCATCTATGCTTCCGTGCAAAAATGTACATGCCATTTTATTTTTTGCTCAGTTCACCAGAACAAATTGACCATCTACTTAGAGCCAAAATATTGAAATTTCACTTGATTTACAATGGTTTGCTTTTGTGTTTAATAGATTGAAATGTGCTGAAGATTAGAATTGCAACGCTTTTCACTCCTAACTAAACTGATTCTGTACTTTTTGCCTATGTGATTATGCTTAGTTTTGGGTTCACAAGAATTTGGTCTGGAACAAAACTCCTTGCATGAAGAAGCATTCGTTGGTGTCCAATAAGCCAACCGCTGCCAAGAGGCAAGTGGCCAAGGTAGCATTCGTGATGACAAGTGGCAGCCATGATGCGCGGCGGCAGGCTCCATTGTTTGGTCCAGGAAAACTCTCTCTTTAGTAAGTCCTTATATTACTTTCGTCACTAAAATTTTCAGTTTTTTTATTTCCTTAACAACATGCATACCGGTTGTTGATAGAGTGCAGAAGAGGAACCATTTTACTAGCAATCAATAGTTTTTCCTACGGGTATCATAGCATAGACTCACTATAGCAGATGCCATTAACCTCCATAGTCCACTGTTGCAGCTGATGTTCTTGTGAAGCTTTCTATGCATCATTTTGACTGGAATGTCTTTCTTTTTTGCTCTTTTGGATCAGAAAACATGTAATTCCACTCCTAGATGCTTTTGGGCGGCTTCTTGTTATGTTATTTCTTAAGCTTAGAATAGACTTTATGTAAATGATGTAAACCACTTGTTGAGTGATTTCACTTAGGCAAGCCCTTCACATGTTGTTGTCTTATACAATGTCGAGCTACTGTGTTATACTAATTAGTTGTGTCGTTTGTCCAGGCTTCGATGTGTCGGCTTGTTTTTATTTGTCGCTCTTGTGCTTCTCCATCCTTCGCTAGGTATTCTATTGCATCTGCTTGCCATCCATTTATTTTCCGTGCTATCTGCTACTACTCGGAACAGCGCCTCATATAGTTGTTCTATTTTTCTACCTTCCAATTGGACCATCATGTACTAATTTATAGTCCCAACTATGAATCATACTTTCCTTTTGTTATTTTATAATTGTCTACCCCATCACACGTTGACTGACCTTGCGCCGACTAAATCCCATTAGACCAAAGATAAAACTATATCCTACCATACTATACTGCCACATCACTTCTTGCAAACCAATTAATATTAACCTCCCTTGTGTTTCTCACAAATATATGGGTCAATATATGCAAATTTAATTAATGTTCATGATCGTATCTATCTATAATTAAGAAAAATCCAAATTGAAGGGCGGAGCATCACGCGCCATCAATGATCTAGTATGTATTAAAAACCTGGCAGCAAAGAGTACACTATAGCTGGTGTACTGTAGGGAACATTTTAAGAAATTTGGGATCATTCATTTAAATTCCTACATATATTTTGAAACACAAACATACATTCAAACGCGGGCAATTTTTAAATTCCTACACATTTTCTGAAACTTTAGAACATTTTTTGAAAACATGAAGATTTTTCAAAATTTCTGAAAACTTTTGGAAACATGAATATATTTTTACTGTAAGAACATTTTTTAGAATTGAAACCTTTTTCTATGATTTCTTAAAAAAATAAGATTTTTTAGTTTGTGAACTTTTTTGAAACACTAACTTGTTTTGAAACTAAGAATATTTTTTTAATTTCAGATTTTTTTTGGAAAATATGAACTACTTTAGAAATTTGGTACTTTTTAAACATGATTGTTTTTAAAAATTTCAGAACATTTTTTGAAGAACATGAACAATTTTTCAAAAAGCGAACAACTTTTGAAATCCCGAACATTCTTGCTAAATTTTTACATCTTTTGCAAGCAAACTTTTTGAAAAATCATGAATATTTTATGAAAAAAGAACCCCATTAAGTATAAACAATAGGAATGTCAGGACCGATTTTCCAATAAAACATTTATTGAAAAAGCCGACCCTTGTATTGACCAGTACATAAGAATCCTTCTTACCGGTAGACAAAATATTATACAAGGTTGAGCTGAGGATGCTCAACAATTTATTACAAGCACGCCGATATTATACATAAAGGCGGATATGTCACAAGGGTATGGTGGCATAACTACTAACACGTAATAAAACTGGTGGTGGATATGTCACAGTGAAGTGAGTGACATGACTCCTAAATCTTACAGCTCATCAAGCGTCGGAGTGAGGCTCGATGATTTTATTTGGGTAGCGGAAGCGTATATAATACAAGTGATCAACTCCAGGATCGCACGTGACTGACTGGGACTCCGCTAGGCGTCGGACTCGCTATCGAACTCTTCATCCATAAGATCGCCTTCGTCAACATCTGGCCAAATCAACAACCCATGTGAGTACTTTGAATGTACTCGCAAGACAGTTTGGACATAAGATATAACAAATGCAAACACGACGCACATGAGCAGATTAGTAATGCACATTCAGATAATAAATTTGCACTGCACGATAATTAAAAGGAAGTCATGCGGTAGTCCTCCCGAAATCCCAATAAAATAACTGAAGACCGATCGGGAGTCTGAAGCGACGCCTCGAAAGGTAAAAATAAATTATCATGCCGCAGTCGGGCCTCGGGGCGACACCACATAAAGGGCTTATATTGAAAGTAAATAACAAGAATGCCACAGTCGGATGTCTGAGCGACATCACATAAAGGGCTTATATCGAAAGTAAATAACAAGAATGCCACAGTCGGACGTCTGAGCGACATCACATAAAGGGCTTATATCGAAAGTAAATAACAAGAATGCCATAGTCGGACGTCTGAGCGACATCACATAAAGGGTTTATATCGAAAGTAAGTAACAAGAATGCCACAGTCGGACGTCTGAGCGACATCACATAAAGGGCTTATATCGAAAGTAAATAACAAGAATGCCACAGTCGGACGTCTGAGCGACATCACATAAAGGGCTTATAGTTTATCATTCGAATTCAAGTAGTTCATGAATTTAAATCATCATAAGGAAATACTCAGCCCATAATAATAAACTGGTTAGTCCATTCACAGGAATAACATTCAGCCGAGTCTACCCTCTCAGTTTCATGCTTATTCTCCGAAGACTGTCACTGGGTTGACACTGAGATCGACACTGAGACTGACACTGACACTGAGATGATGTCCAAGTCCCTGGTTGTGGACATGGATACTAGAATGGTTTGACTCTGCAGAGTTTGTACTCGTTAACCACAGCCAACAGATTTCAGTAGTCACAAGGACTAGTTCCGTTTACGGTATTTCAGAAGAAACACATCTAACCAGTACACACCCATTCCAAATTCCGCTGCCAGGAATCACCCTAGGCAACGTTCAAGAAAAACTTTAAGACAGGGAGGTCACAACCTCAAATAGCATGGGATCAAATTTATATCGCGCGCTCTAAGGGGTGCCCCCCTCTCGGTCCCAACCAGAAACACCCATGCCCCCTGACCAGATGACGGGCTTTAATCCAGGGCCTTGGAACCCTCATCGCGGTCCCTCTGTTTGGTGTGTACGAGGAAAGAGGTTTGCAACTTACTAAACCGTACTCTTTGCAGAAAACATGTGGCAGCACGAAGGGAAAACGAACGGGTTCGAGACTTGATCCATGTTAACACTGAAGTTACACGGTGACGTAAGACTGGCATACTTCAACAATACCAGCTTACAACCTATCATGCCACCACATGATCAGGTTATTTTATCATCATATGAACATATCAAACTTCGAAGCTCACCTGTAGCTTGCCTTGCATGCAACATAACATTCACTAATGCTTATATAAACATGCCATGAGAAAAAATACTCGAGCAAACATGCAAAGCACTCATCATATGAAAGGTTCAAACATTCTTGCCTGGTTCAGAGTAGTCGGAGTCTAGCTCGGCGAAGTTCGCGGTTCCGTCACCTCCTCCGGTATCTACGGTATAAAGAAATCGCATACTAACGTAAATACCGTGTGTGTATAAAAGTTGTTACAAATTTTTTTCAAATAAATATGATAAAAAACTAGACAGAAAAATAAAGATGACAGAAAAAGAATTAATTCAAAATCATCTTCTGTTAAAAAGTTATAAAGGTTTTAGCCTAGGGACTTATCTGTAATGAAACATAAAGTTTCCAGGGGTTTGTTTATGAAAACAGAAAACATTTCGCTATGAAATACGCCACCCCACAGGGAAAGCGTACTCTGCCCGAAGGCGTTTTCAGAAAACGTTTTAATTAGGATAAGAGAGGCTGACGAGGGGGGTCCCACTCGTCAGGTTTGAATTTTGAAACAAAGCACACCAGCGCCCGAAGGCCGCGGTGGTCGCCGGCGTCGATCCACGACGAGGTAGGGGAAAGGAGGGTACCTACAGGTTAAGGGGGCTCTTCCGCACCTGAGGGTGGTGGAGTTGGTCGACGGCGAGCACCACATCGACGACTGCTTCTACTCCGGCGGACGGTGGTTCGGGCGATGGTGGATCTCACCGGGGAGGGCTGCAGATGTCAAATTGAGCCTAGGGTCAGATGAGTGGGTGCACTAGGAGGCTACTGGCAAGGTTTGGGAGGCGGGGGTGGTCTCACCAGAGGGAATCGTGCCGGAGCCCGAAGCAGATCGGGGCGGCCGGAGTCGGGGAAGAAGGCCTCCCCGAGGTCTTCCTAGCTAGGCGTGGCTCTGGTGAGGTGTAGGAGTGGTGCTGGATCGAAGGCGAGCTTGAGGCCTCCTTTTATAGCCGATCCGAGGCGGTTGCCATGAATGGGATAACTCCGGCGGCAATTACGGCGTGGCAGTGGCCGAACAGGCGGTTTAGGTGACTGGGCATCAACGTGTTGGTCTACTGGTTCCATGCAGAGGCTAAACTTGGCAAAACTTGGGTGATACTCCAAGTTCTCAACGGAACGGCTTCACGGGCACGGCGGCGGCAGAGAGCGCGGTCTGCGCCTCTCAGGCCACAGCGACGGTGCTGCAGCGTGCACAGAGAAGGGGATGGCCACGCGGAGGCCTTTGGTGGTTTGGGCGATGCCGGACGGCGCCGCTTTGAAGTGCTGGCCCCTGTTGGCCGCCACGGGTGGTTCTGCCACCGTGGAAGACACCGGCATTGGCGGAACACGTCGCCACCGACGCTTGCGCCCGTCCAAACGACCGTGCGGCGCTCTGGATAAGGAGGGGGAGCAGTGAGCATCGATCCAAGGTGGCTACTGGCGAGATTGTCGATGGGTTCTGACGAAAACAACACCGTCGACTGAAACTAAACACTGAACTCTGAAACCTGACAGAAAACAGTGCCGGCCACCTGTTCGACGAAATGTTTTTGGCATGTGGAAAAATTTTCTGGAGCTGAACTTTGGTGAGGTGGTCTCTTGACGTATCTGGAGGCTGCCTGAATTTTCTCATATTTTTAGGAAAAGAAAAAGAATGAATTTCACCGAAAATGGAAAATCTGGTCCAAACTTGCAGTAAGCAAATTTTGAAACTTTTGAACTGTGGACCAGTGGATCTTGATGGATCTTGGTTGAGGGTACTAAGGACTAGTCAGAGAAGTTTATTTGGGATCAAGATTCAAAGGAAAATTGGTAGTTCCTTTGTAAACCACCCTAGCCCAAATAAATGACAGAAAATGATTTTGAGGGTAAAATAATTAGAATAAAATCTAAAAGGGGTTGAGGCTTGCTGGAATAGGGTGCTAGGCTTGACTCAAAGTAGGGAGATGGGTTTGGAAGATAATTTTCTTCAAAGGCCATGGTAAGAGGATACTTTTTGAAGGGGAAAGAATAAATCAAAAAAATTATTGGAATTCCTTTTTAATGAAAATTATTGCAAAAACCTTCCAATGATATTTGTGTTGAGCCAACACAAGATGAAAAACCCTCAAGGCCAAAGATCAAGATTTGGATGAACCCAAACAAAATACTTGTCATAAAAGAAAAAAATTGAAAAGGAGAGTTCTTTAGAAAAAATTTAAATAACCCCTTTCAAATCAAATAAAGAATTTGGTAAAAACCAAATCAAAATTTTTGGAGTGTTACAACACCTACCCCTTAGGAAAAATCTCGTCCCCGAGATTTCAACTGATCCTCAAATAGGTGTGGGTACTCTGCCTGAAGAAAGTCCTCTCTTTCCCATGTTGCTTCATCCTCGGTGTGATTGCTCCACTGAACCTTGAAAAACTTAATTGTCTTCTGACGTGTCCTCCTTTCAGACTCCCCCAATATTTTTATTGGACGTTCCGCGTAGGTGAAGTCTGGTTGCATGCCAATGCTCTCATGTGATACATGCTTCTCTGGGTTGCTTACGCATTTCCTCAACTGTGAGACGTGGAACACGTCGTGGATGTCTGACAGCTCTTTGGGGAGGTCTAGCTGGTAGGCTACTGTGCCTCTTTGTGCAACCACGCAGAAGGGTCCAATAAATCTTGGTGCTAGCTTTCCTTTAACTTTGAACCGTTGCAGGCCCCTCATAGGAGATACTCGTAGATACACATATTCACTGGGATCAAAGCTGACTTCACGATGTTTTCGATCGTAATAACTCTTTTGTCGGCTCTGAGCTATCCTGAGTCGGTCCCTGATTAGTCTAACTTTCTCCTCAGCTTCCTTGAGCATGTCTGGGACGAAGATACGACTGTCTCCTGTTTCTGACCAATTTAATGGAGTACGACATCTCCGACATACAAGGCTTCAAAAGGTGCCATTTGTAGACTGGTTTGGTAACTGTTGTTGTATGCGAACTCGGCATATGGCAAGCTTTCTTCCCAACTGGTTCCATAGGTGAGAACACAAGCTCTCAGCATGTCCTCTAAAATTTGGTTCACGCGTTCCGTTTGTCCATCAGTCTGGGGGTGGTATTCTGTACTGAATGCTAGCTGAGTTCCCAGAGCCTGTTGTAAATGATCCCAAAATTTAGAGATGAATTGAGTGACCCTGTCGGATATTATAGTCTTTAGGAATCCATGCAGACAAACTATACGGGAGAGGTAAAGTTTGGCAAGCTTCTGAGTGGTGTAGGTTGTCTTTACGGGAATGAAATGTGCCACCTTGGTTAATCTATCTATGATGACCCATATGGCATCATTTCCGCGTTGTGACCGAGGTAGTTCGACAATAAAATCCATCTGAATCTCGTCCCATTTCCATTCAGGTATCATGTTTGGCTGTAATAGTCCTGCTAGTTTTCGGTGCTCGGCTTTAATGCGCTGACACGAATCACAACATGCAATGAACGCTATATCCCTCTTCATACCGTGCCACCAAAAATTTTCCTGAATGTCCTTATACATTTTGGTTCCTCCAGGGTGGATTGAATATGGGGCGGTGTGGCCTTCAGTTAGAATTTGCTGTTTGAGGTCCTCTATATTTGGCACGCAAAGTCTGTCTCCGTACCATAATATTCCCTCATCGTCTATGACGAATTCTGAAGCCTTGCCCAGACTCACTTTTCTTTTTATGCCTTCGATGCTGGGGTGCCCGTGTTGAGCCTTCTTAATCTGTTCCACAAGGGTGGGTTGTATTTCCAAGTTTGACACATTGCCTTCAGTGACCATCACCAAATTGAGTTTGGTGAACTCCTACTAAAATTCAGGTCTCAACTTCTGTAGATTGTCGTTACCCGAGCTGGGGTTCCGACTAAGAGCATCTTCCACTACATTCGCCTTTCCTGGGTGGTAGTGGATGCCAACATCATAATCTTTCACTAGTTCCAGCCAGCGCCATTGCCGTAAATTGAGTTCTGGTTGTGTGAAAATATATTTGAGACTTTTATGGTCCGTATATATTTCACAACAATTTCCAAGCAAAAAGTGTCTCCACTCTTTGAGTGCATGAATGACTGCTGCCAATTCTAAGTCATGAGTGGGATAATTTTCTTCATGCTTTCGTAGTTGCTTGGAAGCGTATGCGACTACCTTGCCTTCTTGCATTAATACGCATCCGAGGCCTTTCCGGGATGCATCATAATATACTTCAAAACTCTTGTGTATATCTGGTACAACCAATACTGGTGTTGTTGTTAATTTCCTCTTGAGTTCTTGGAAACTTTTCTCGCAAGCTTCAGTCCATACAAATTTCTTATCCTTCTTGAGTAATTGTGTCATTGGTTTTGCTATGGTGGAGAACCCCTCGATAAACCTTATGTAATATCTAGCCATTCCCAGAAAACTTCGTACATCTATTATGTTGGCTGGTGGTTTCCAGCCAAGTACGGCCTTGACTTTTTCTGGGTCCACGGCGACACCTTCTTGAGTCAATACGTGGCCTAGAAAACCAACCTGTCTTAACCAAAATTCACATTTGCTGAATTTGGTGTATAATTGATGTTTCCTTAATTCTCCCAGTACAATTCTGAGATGTTCAGCATGCTCTTCTGGTGTCTTAGAGTATACCAGAATATCATCAATGAATACCACAACAAATTTGTCCATAAATTTCATAAACACTTTGTTCATGAGATGGACAAAATATCCGGGGGCGTTTGTTAGTCCAAACGGCATCACTGTAAACTCATATAATCCGTATCTGGAGGTGAATGTTGTCTTAGGGATATCTTCTGTCCGTACTTTTAATTGATGATACCCTGACCTTAAATCAATTTTTGAGAAAACCTTGGCTTGTGTGAGCTGGTCAAATAAATCATTTATCCAAGGCATCGGATATTTGTTTTTGACGGTGACCATGTTGAGTGCTCGATAGTCTATGCATAATCTTAGTGTCCCATCCTTTTTCTTGGCAAATAATACTGGTGAACCCCAAGGTGAGGAGCTGGCCTGTGTAAATCCTTTGTCCAGTAATTCTTTTATTTGCTTCTTCAATTCTACCAACTCGGAGGGTGCCATTCTATAGGGTTTCTTGTAAATGTGGGTGGTTCCAGGTGCTAGTTCAATGCTGAACTCTATTTCCCGGTCTGGTGGCATGCCTGGTAGTTCTTCAGGAAATACGTCAGGGAACTCACATACCACTGGAACTTTCCTTAGCTCTGAAATGTCCAGTTTGTTCAACTTTGGCTGCCGTGATATTGGTCTTTCTTGAGCTGCAACTTTTATTGTCTTCCCGTGATGATGAGTGAGAATTACAGTCCGATTGAAGCAGTCGATAAATCCTTTGTTGGTTGTTAACCAGTCCATTCCTAGGATAACATCAAGTCCTTTATTTTCCAATACAATGAGGTTTTCCTGAAACTTTAGTCCTTCAAACTCAATAACCACACCTTGGCAGTAACTCTGAGTGATTTTCTTATTCCCGGGGGATTTGATGATCATGGATTTTTCCAAAGGAAGCATCGAAAAATCATGTTGCAAAACAAAACTCTTTGAAATGAACGAGTGAGAAGCTCCAGAATCAAACAAAACCGTGGCATGTATTGTGTTGCCAGGGAACATACCGTGCCCATGAAAGGAAGATCAATGACTCATATAAATTACTTAATGGAAAATGTCCCGAGGAAGCCCAACGAGAAACTAAGAATCCTGTTATAGAGAAAAAAGTAACTATCATTCCTTTTTCTGACGAATCACGTAATCCTCCAAGTTCACGAACTAATAAGGTTATAAAATGTACGATATCCGGGGCATTCTATGCTTCCTCCTTGGTCACATGGTTTAAGTGATCCTTCTTGTGATTGTTATTGGGGTTGAAGTTGTTACGCTTGGGTGTTGAATTGTTTCCATTGTTGTTCGGCTTTGGGGCTGGGTTTCTTGGCTTTGGGCACTGTTTAGCATAGTGTCCTTCCTCTCCACAAGCGTAGCAAGTAACACCTGGGCGATATGTAAAATCCTTGTTCCTTGCATGAATTTTTTTGTTTGGGCGTGGAACAGTGGTTGTGGATTTGTTCGCTCCAATTTTCTGAAGGTCAGTCTTGTTCCGGTTGTTGCGAGCATGAGTTTTCTTGTCCCTTTTTCGCTTGCGAAAATCCTCCAAGCTGCGGCGCGCATTTTCCAATGTAATAGCTTTGTCCACAAGTGTCTTGAAATCTGGAAAGGTGTGTACGACCAGTTGGCATTTAAGTGCTGGTGCCAGACCGTACAGAATTTTTTCCATCTTTTTATTTTCAGTCATATGCTCTTCGTTGGCATAGCGAGATAATAGAGTAAACTGACTATTGTACTCGGTCACTGTCATGCTTCTCTGCTTGAGGTCATCAAATTCCCTTTTCTTGATCTTCATAATGCTACTGGGAATGTGCGCCCCACGAGATCCTTCTTTAAAATCTTCCCAGGTGATATTATTTTCATTAGGGTGCATGTGTAGGAAATTCTCCCACCATGATGCGGCTGCTCCCGTGAGGTAGTGAGGTGCATAAAGTACCTTCTCACGGTCCGAACACTGTGCAATAATTAACTTCCTTTCAATGTCTCGAAGCCAATCATCGGCCTCAAGAGGTCTATCAGTGTGAGAGAACGTTGGGGGCGTGTCTTATGTAGTTCAGACAATTTGGAATGCTGCTGATATGGTTCACGGTGATTTCCCATATTGATAACATGGTTCATCATTTCTTGATGCTGCTGCAGGCTTTGCTCATAAATGCGGCATACTTGAGAAAATGTTGTTTCACTGCCTTACTGACTTGACAGCCCATGTGTGAAATTGTTACTTGTCTGGGTACCATAATTTTCTTCCGGAGGACTTGGCATGGAACGAGTCCAGGGACGAGGCATATTCCACTCTGGGGTATTTTTGCAAAACTCATGAGAAAAACTGAGTGGCAAAAATAAATAATTTTGAAAGGGCGGAAATTTTAAGAAATCCAACATTTTTCAAGAAAATACTTGATTGCGCATGGAGAAGGACCGCTCAGTACATATCTTACACGCAAGCCGTAATTATACAATACATCACTCAGGATGTGCGTACACATTCCTGACATGTTATTTAGGCTAGTGCACTTCTCCGGGTTCCTACATGATGCACACACAAGCTACTTCTCACCAAAGCTATATACATATAAACATATCATACAAGCTGGTAAATCGCACGGCTACTAGGCGCATTCAGTCGGAGATGGTGAAAACTTCCCTCTGCCCGCCGAGGGTGAGACCCAGTGGTGCTGGAGACTCAACCTCTCCTCACTAATAGGCTCCGGGCACGAAGTATTGGTTTGAGTAACTGGTGCGGGCGCGGTAGGTGGTGCAGCTCTGACTGGAGTAGGAGCGGTGAGCGGTGGCTAAGGTGGCGGGTGCATAGGATGCTGAGGACGATATGTATGACAGTGGCGACACTGTACGGAGGAGCTCCCTCCTGTTGGCGGAACAGCCCTGAACAAAGTCCATACGAGCAGCCACAAAGTCATCCACGAGGTTATCAAAAGCTGCCTCAAGAGCTTTGAGATACTCAACAAGCATCTCAATAGCATCATCCCTCTCTCCTCTAGGGCAAGCGAATGCATAGTGACAAGTGTATGGCACGTGGCATGGGAGGTAGCGGTAGCGACGAGTCTTCATCGAAGTGACGCATCCCGGAGACGAGCTATCGCCTCACGGGCAGCCATCTGCATGGCATGCCTCTCCGTAGGCATGGCCCTTCCTACAAATCGGAAGCGGCGTGACTCAGAACGTCCTCCCTTGAATTGCACCGAGGCCTGGTGCATAGATACGTTGTCGCTGAGCTTGTGATGATAGAGTGTGAACTCCGGATGAGCCGATGGCCCAATCGCGACCTTGGTGATGGCGACGAGGAGCCTGATGAACCCCTAAGGTACATTGGCGAACACCTGAGATTCCCGGTCGCTGCCAGCCATCTACAAAAGTAGACAAAAATTCCGAATAGTCAAGTCATAAATTTATGATGACTAACAGAAAATTGCTACATTTGCAAAACGCTAAAAATAGCACTTACTACGCTAATAGCCGATTAGCGATCGCACCTAGTGGCTCCCTACGGTCAGCCTGGCTCTGATACCAAGTTTGTCAGGACCGGTTTTCCAAGAAAACATTTATTGAAAAAGCTGACCCTTGTATTGACCAGTACAGAAGAATCCTTCTTATCGGTAGACAAATCCTTGATACAGAAATCCAGCAGTACTAAATATTATACAAGGTTGAGCTGAGGATGCTCAACAATTTATTACAAGCATGCCGATATTATACATAAAGGCGGATATGTCACAAAGGTATGGTGGCATAACTACTGACTCGTAATAAAACTGGTGGTGGATATGTCACAGTGAAGTGAGTGACATGACTCCTAAATCTTACAGCTCATCAAGCGTCGGAGTGAGGCTCGATGATTTTATTTGGGTAGCAGAAGCGTATTTAATACAAGTGATCAACTCCAGGATCGCACGTGACTGACTGGGACTCCGCTAGGCGTCGGATTCGCTATCGAACTCTTCATCCATAAGATCGCCTTCGTCAACATCTAGCCAAATCAACAAGCCAGGTGAGTACTTTGAATGTACTCGCAAGACAGTTTGGACATAAGATATAACAAATGCAAACACGACGCACATGAGCAGAATAGTAATGCACATTCAGATAATAAATTTGCACTACACGATAATTAAAAGGAAGTCAAGCGGTAGTCCTCCCGAAATCCCAATAAAATAACTGAAGACCGATCGGGTGTCTGAAGCGACGCCTCGAAAAGTAAAAATAAATTATCATGCCGCAGTCGGGCATCGGGGCGACACCACATAAAGGGCTTATATTGAAAGTAAATAACAAGAATGCCACAGTCGGACGTCTGAGCGACATCACATAAAGGGCTTATATCGAAAGTAAATAACAAGAATGCCACAGTCGGACGTCTGAGCGACATCACATAAAGGGCTTATATCGAAAGTAAATAACAAGAATGCCACAGTAGGACGTCTAAGCGACATCACATAAAGGGCTTATATCGAAAGTAAGTAACAAGAATGCCACAGTCGCACGTCTGAGCGACATCACATAAACGGCTTATATCAAAAGTAAATAACAAGAATGCCACAGTTGGACATCTGAGCGACATCACATAATGGGCTTATAGTTTATCATTCGAATTCAAGTAGTTCATGAATTTAAATCATCACAAGGAAATACTCAGCCCATAATAATAAACTGGTTAGTCCATTCACAGGAAAAACATTCAGCCGGGTCTACCCCTCTCAGTTTCATGCTTATTCTCCGGAGACTGTCACTGGGTTGACACTGAGATCGACACTAAGACTGACACTGACATTGAGATGATGTCCAAGTCCCTGGTCGTGGACATGGATACTAGAATGGTTTGACTCTGCAGAGTTTGTACTCTTTAACCACAGCCAACGGATTTCAGTAGTCACAAGGACTAGTTCCGTTTACGATATTTCAGAAGAAACACATCGAACCAGTACACACCCGTTCCACATTCCGCTGCCAGGAATCACCCTAGGCATGGTTCAAGAAAAACTTTAAGACGGGGAGGTCACAACTTCGAATAGCATGGGATCAAATTTATATCACGCGCTCTAAGGGGTGCCCCCCTCTCGGTCCCAACCGTAAACACCCATGCCCCCTGACCGGATGACGGGCTTTAATCCAGGGCCATGGAACCCTCATCGCGGTCCCTCTGTTTGGTGTGTACGAGGAAAGAGATTTGCAACTTACTAAACCGCACTCTTTGCAGAAAACATGTGGCAGCACGAAGGGAAAACAAACGGGTTCGAGACTTGATCCATGTTAACACTGGAGTTACACGGTTGATGTAAGACTGGCATGCTTCAATAATACTAGCTTACAACCTATCATGCCACCATATGATCAGGTTATCTTATCATCATATGAACATATCAAACTTCGAAGCTCACCTGTAGCTTGCCTTGCATGCAACATAACATTCACTAATGCTTATATAAACATGCCATGAGAAAAACTACTTGAGCAAACATGCAAAGCACTCATCATATCAAAGGTTCAAACATGCTTGCCTGGTTCGGAGTAGTCGGAGTCTAGCTCGGCGAAGTTCGCGGTTCCGTCACCTCCTCCGGTATCTACGGTATAAAGAAATCGCATACTGTCGGTGTACTAAAGTAGGGGTACCTTAGTACCCCGAACTTGTGCACGGGCAGTAGTAGCCTCCCGCGGCAAGGCCTGCTAGGGGAGCGACAAGAGTCTCCACGGCCCTTTCCAGGCCGGACGAAGGCCAAGTGATCGAGCCTAGAAGACCAAGCCCCGGCAAGAGGAGCTTGCCGGGTCGAGAAGGCAAGGTCCGGCAAGAGGAGCTTGCCGGGCCAAGGCGACAAGGCCCCGGCAAGAGGAGCTTGCCGGGACGACTAAGCCGAAGCACCAAGGCCCCGGCGGGAGGAGCTCGCCGGGACGGCCAAGCCAAGGCACCCCAAGAGAAGTCCGCCGCGGCGCGCCGCGCGCCCCGGCAAGGCCTGGCGAGCGGCAAGCTCCCAGGTGCGGCAAGGCAACTGCCGCGGCAAGCCACTTGCTGCGGCAAACCACCACATCAGGCCTGCGCTCCAGCTCACCCGCCCACGCGTCGCTCTGGGGCTCCCCCGGAGGCACGTGGCGGGACGCCGCGCAACCTGAGACGCGCGGTGGCATGCGACGTTGGCAGAGTCGCCCCCGTGGCGAGCGGAGGCGCTCCTAACGGTCCGCCTCGGCACTGTTCAGGCGATCCAGACGGGCATTTAATGCCTTTGTCCCCCGCCGTCAGAGTTAGGTGCGATAGCACTGTGCGGCCACTATTCACACAATCCCTTGCCATTTTTACCCTCACCTGCGTCGCTCCCTGTGGGAAACCCCTTGGCATATAAAAGTAGGCCCATGCGCACGTAGAGAGGGGATCGGACCCAATAGGCCCTCGCCTACGTCCAGCTCCAACTTACTGTAGCTTCTTGCGCTCCAGAGCAAGAACCCGAATCAACCAGACATGCAGCAGTAGGGTTTTACGCATCCATGCGGCCCGAAGCTGGGTAAAATCGTTGTGTGTGTGTGTCGCCTCGATCTGCTCTTTGTGCATCCTCCGCCCCCGCCGAACCGACAAGGGGCTCCGTCCCCATAGGTGCTCGTGGAGGCCAGATATCCCCCGACATCTTTGGCGCGCCAGGTAGGGGGCGCGTCGAGGTTGTGCGAACCAGATTCGGCGACCACAGGCAAGCTCAGGTATGGCCAGGGACTTTTCCGCTCCGACCCGCTGGGCGGAGGCATCCCTCCTCACGGACCCGTGCATGGCCCTCCTCGAGTACCCACTCACGCAGTGTCCGGGCAAGAGCAGCTGCTCCTTGAGGAGGACCGCCTTCCGGCCGCTGAGCGAATTTCTCGCCTCCAGCAAACTCTGCGCCGCTCCCGTGGCTGCAGAAGTTAGCGCCGGAAGTTGCGGGAAAGGCGACCTCGTTCTTCGGCGAGCCCAGGCCGCCAAGATCCAAACGAGTCGACGCCGACCGTGGGAGGAATCTTGCCAGCGCGGCGGTCGGAACCCGTCCCATCGGCCATCCTCTCTGTCCAAGTCTTGCCGCAGTTGCATGTAATCCTTGGTATAGAGGCGGGCGCAGATCCCGAGCATAGCTTATGTGCCCCACACGTCTTGTCGATTTCACGCCTCTCCGCTTGGCGCAGGCATCATTCGACACGATTGTGCAGCACTCGTCTCCGGCAAGCGGTGGCAGGCCGTCAGGCCCCGAGCCTGGGCTGGGCATCGCCCGAGGAAGCTGCGCCTTGCCGGACGGCAAACGACAGAGAAGCTAAGTTGCCAAAGTTTGAGCGACTAAGCTCCTTTTTATTCTTAAATTATCTTCCTCGATCGACCGAGCTTCGTATGGGAAACCTGTGCGCGGAGGGGCCGGCTCGTGGCTGGTTGCGCCCTTATTTCGTTTCGAGCCCCGCTCAACGACTTAAGTGTGCTACATCCCGAGTAGCGTCCTTACTTGTTTCGAGCTCGCTCGGCAGCTTGAGCGTGCCGTGACTGCAGTCGCCACGCCTACTGCGCCCCGAGCCTGCTCAACATTTAAGTGAGTTGCGCCAGCCGCGGCAAGGTTTCTTGCCGGTGGGAGCCCCGTCAGCGGGTTGCTGACGTCCCGCACTCGGCACCCGTGGCAAGGCGGAGACTTTCGCCGACAAGTTCCTGTGAGCGTAGGGCGCGAACGTACGAAGCATAAAGTCGAACGAGGGAGATAACAGCGCAATGAACTGCCTAAGATAAAAGTTATATTACAAAATAACTTGCCGCTGCTCTAATCAGCTGTTTCTGTGGCATGCTCGGCAGCAACGAGAGAAGAAAAGAAAGAGGTGGGCGGCCTAGTCCGCGCGGTCGCCCTCGACCCGCCTGATCCCCGCCACCCTTTCCACGATGGGGGTGACGAGGGCCCTGATCTCCGTCAGGTCAGCATCTTCCGGCAAGTGCCTGAGGACGTTGGTGAGCCTGATGGTGGGGTTGCAGAAGACGATCTTCACCAACACCCTCTCGAGGGCCCCGGAGACGGCTTCCCGCGTCTCCTCGGCCAGCTGTTCTGGGATCGATTCCCGGAGGTGCCGGAGCACCCCCACCAAGCCCTTGAAGAAGGAAGGAGTGCGGACCCTCGTCATCCCCTTCCGCTCCTTATAAAGGGGCGGAGTGGGGGCTCGGCCGCCTCGCCCAACCAATCAAAGCAGAGGAAGGGCAGGCGACGGGGGCGACCCTCTACTTCGACCCGCGTCGGCCCGGCTTCCTGCCTCCACCACCGCGACCCCAAGCGCATGGAGGACGCGTGGCGGGCGAGCAGGGCCGAGGCGACTGATGAGGCGACCTTTCTCTCCCCCACTCGAAAGTGGGGGCGGACGTTTCGCTTCTCCAAATAAAAGAGATCGTGCCCGACGTGACGCATGCCTGCGGGCCTCAAGCCCCGCGCACGCCTCGCACGCCTCGCCTCCCCCACGACGCCGCGATAAGTGCACGCCACTTGGGGAGGGCGCGACGAGCACGGAGTTAAGGAGCAGCTCAACCCAGGCCACGCGTGCCCGTGCACTGTTAGGGCCTGGCCCAACAACGCTCGGCACCGTGTATGGCCCAGACCCGGGGGCTCCTGTCGGTGTACTAAAGTAGGGGTACCTTAGTACCCCGAACTTGTGCATGGGCAGTAGTAGCCTCCCGCGGCAAGGCCTGCCAGGGGAGCGACAAGAGTCTCCACGGCCCTTTCCAGGCCGGACGAAGGCCAAGTGATCGAGCCTAGAAGACCAAGCCCCGGCAAGAGGAGCTTGCCGGGTCGAGAAGGCAAGGTCCGGCAAGAGGAGCTTGCCGGGCCAAGGCGACAAGGCCCCGGCAAGAGGAGCTTGCCGGGACGACTAAGCCGAAGCACCAAGGCCCCGGCGGGAGGAGCTCACCGGGACGGCCAAGCCAAGGCACCCCAAGAGAAGTCCGCTGCGGCGCGCCGCGCGCCCCGGCAAGGCCTGGCGAGCGGCAAGCTCCCAGGTGCGGCAAGGCAACTGCCGCGGCAAACCACCACATCAGGCCTGCGCTCCAGCTCACCCGCCCACGCGTCGCTCTGGGGCTCCCCCGGAGGCACGTGGCGGGACGCCGCGCAACCTAAGACGCGCGGTGGCATGCGACGTTGGCAGAGTCGCCCCCGTGGCGAGCGGAGGCGCTCCTAACGGTCCGCCTCGGCACTGTTCAGGCGATCCAGACGGGCATTTAATGCCTTTGTCCCCCGCCGTCAGAGTTAGGTGCGATAGCACTGTGCGGCCACTATTCACACAATCCCTTGCCATTTTTACCCTCACCTGCGTCGCTCCCTGTGGGAAACCCCTTGGCATATAAAAGGAGGCCCATGCGCACGTAGAGAGGGGATCGGACCCAATAGGCCCTCGCCTACGTCCAGCTCCAACTTACTGTAGCTTCTTGCGCTCCAGAGCAAGAACCCGAATCAACCAGACATGCAGCAGTAGGGTTTTACGCATCCATGCGGCGCGAAGCTGGGTAAAATCGTTGTGTGTGTGTGTCGCCTCGATCTGCTCTTTGTGCATCCTCCGCCCCCGCCGAACCGACAAGGGGCTCCGTCCCCATAGGTGCTCGTGGAGGCCAGATATCCCCCGACACATACTAACATAAATACCGTGTGTGTATAAAAGTTGTTCCAAAAAAATTTCAAATAAACATGATAAAAAACTAGACAGAAAAATAAAGATGACAGAAAAAGAATCAATTCAAAATCATCTTCTGTTAAAAAGTTATAAAGGTTTTAGCCTAGGGACTTATCTGTAATGAAACATAAAGTTTCCAGGGGTTTGTTTATGAAAACAGAAAACATTTCGCTATGAAATACGCCACCCCACAGGGAAAGCGTACTCTGCCCGAAGGCGTTTTCAGAAAATGTTTTAATTAGGATAAGAGAGGCTGACGAGGGGGTCCCACTCGTCAGGTTTGAATTTTGAAACAAAGCACACCGGCGCCCGAAGGCCGCGGTGGTCGCCGGCGTCGATCCACGACGAGGTAGGGGAAAGGAGGGTACCTACAGGTTAAGGGGGCTCTTCCGCACCTGAGGGTGGTGGAGTTGGTCGACGGCGAGCACCACATCGACGACTGCTTCTACTCCGGCGGACGGTGGTTCGGGCGATGGTGGATCTCACCGGGGAGGGCTGCAGATGTCAAATTGAGCCTAGGGTCAGATGAGTGGGTGCACTAGGAGGCTACTTGCAAGGTTTGGGAGGTGGGGGTGGTCTCACCAGAGGGAATCGTGCCAGAGCCCGGAGCGGATCAGGGCGGCCGGAGTCGGGGAAGAAGGCCTCCCCGAGGTCTTCCTAGTAGCTAGGCGTGGCTCTGGTGAGGTGTAGGAGTGGTGCTGGGTCGAAGGCGAGCTCGAGGCCTCCTTTTATAGCCGATCCGTGGCGGTTGCCATGAACGGGATAACTCCGGCGGTGATTACGGCGAGGCAGTGGACGAACAGGCGGTTTAGGTGACTGGGCATCAACGTGTTGGTCTACTGGTTCCATCTAGAGGCTAAACTTGGCAAAACTTGGGCGATACTCCAAGTTCTCGACGGAACAGCTTCATGGGCACGTCGGGGGCAGAGAACGCGCTCTGCGCCTCTCAGGCCACGCCGACGGTGCTGCAGCGTGCACAGAGAAGGGGAAGGCCACGCGGAGGCCTCTGGTGGTTCGAGCGGTGTCGGACGGCGCCGCTCTGCAGTGTTGGCCCCTGTTGGCCGCCACGGGTGGTTCTGCCACCGCGGAAGATGCCGGCGTTGGCGGGACACGTCGCTACCGACGCTTGCGCCCGTCCAAACGACCGTGCGGTGCTCTGGATAAGGAGGGGGAGCAGTGAGCATCGATTCAAGGTGGCTACTGGCGAGATTGTCGACGGGTTCTGACGAAAACGACACCGTCGACTGAAACTGAACACTGAACTCTGAAACCTGACAGAAACAGTGTCGGCCACCTGTTCGACGAAATGTTTTTGGCTTGTGGAAAATTTTTCCGGAGCTGAACTTTGGTGAGGTGGTCTCTTGATGTATCTGGAGGCTGCCTGAATTTTCTCAGATTTTTAGGAAAAGAAAAAGAATGAATTTCACCGAAAATGGCAAATCTGGTCCAAACTTGCAGTAAGCCAATTTTGAAAATTTTGAACTGTGGACCAGTGGATCTTGATGGATCTTGGTTGAGGGTACTAAGGACTAGTCAGAGAAGTTTATTTGGGATCAAGATTCAAAGGAAAATTGGTAGGTCCTTTGTAAACCACCCTAGCCCAAATAAATGACAGAAAATGATTTTGAGGGTAAAATAATTAGAATAAAATCTAAAAGGGGTTGAGACTTGCTATAATAGGGTGTTAGGCTTGACTCAAAGTAGGGAGATGGGTTTGGAAGATAATTTTCTTCAAAGGCCATGGCAAGAGGATACTTTTTGAAGGGGAAACAATAAATCAAAAAAATTATTGGAATTCCTTTTTAATGAAAATTATTGCAAAAAACCTTCCAATGATATTTGTGTTGAGCCAACACAAGATGAAAAACCCTCAAGGCCAAAGATCAAGATTGGGATGAACCCAAACAAAATACTTGTCATAAAAGAAAAAAATTGAAAAGGAGAGTCCTTTAGAAATTTTTTAAATAACCCCTTTCAAATCAAATAAATAATTTGGTAAAAACCAAATCAAAATTTTTGGAGTGTTACAAGGAAGAAGAAAAATAAGAAATCAGACAGAACCTTCCCGAAGGTTCCATAACGAGGAAAATTTGCAAAGGTAAACGGGTTGGCCATGTTTAAGTTGCTCGCTCCCCTCCCCCTTGCGTTTAGACGGTAGTTTGCCGCAATGCGTGGTAGGACTTGCCTTGGTTTGTCTCTTACAGAAAAGCCAGTTGACTCACAACAACATACCTTAAAAGAGTGGAAAGATCCATCTCCCGTCATCCGTTTCGTCTGGCTTCATCAGTCCCTCCCTTCCACTGGTCTTTTTGTTCATCCCATCGCGTTATTTTTTCCATTTGTCTCACCATGGTTTATATCCCTCTCTTTCTCTCTATGGTGACTCTTGCCATGAACCTGATGCTCCTTCCTGACCCCCAAGCAACCTTGTCCATCTCCCTCCCCACTCGGCTTGTTTTCCCTCGTCTCCCAGAACCCTAGACGTGACACTGTCGCCAAGGACCATGACCCATATCGCTCGATTATGCCATGACCAACGGCGGCTCCGCCTAGCCGGCACTCGAGGGCATTCTAGCCGCCACAATATCCATGGCCAGTGGATCGACCTCCCCGTCATCATTGTAGGTGTCTCGCCTTTGGGACCAATCTCCATGTTTTCCTCTTAAGCATTGCATGCAGGGTCAAGAAAGACTTCTTCCTACTTGCCTTCATCCAGACTGCTCCTAGGATGGTTGCCTCCCGATCCCGTCCTTTTCATCTCACCGCATCACACCTGGACGCTACCTTTCCCCGAGCACGCACGAATCATAGGAGCACCGAGGATGACATTTTGTTCTTCATCATTATTTTAAGTTAGTTTAACTGGTAAGTGCAGCCTTTGAAAAAAAGCATGACATTGAATTGGTTCTATGTAAATATTGATTCTTTGCATTGAATTTGTGTTCTCTAAATTATGATGATTTAGCTTGAGTACACTCAGTAATAAGTTTATTTGGCTTTCATGTGTTATTTACGAAAAAATATATATGGTTCGTGCTTATCATGCTTATTTCATATGAGAAGGAAGTTTTGGTGCCCAGGCTCAGCTGCTTCGGGAATTTTGAACTTTCTTTATTCGCTAACATTTCTTTGAATTTTGTCTAAATGAACAAACAAGAGCTCAGAAACAAAAAAGAAATGAAACATAATGAAAAAATAGGCACCCCGCTTCTCCACTAGGCAGGCTCAAAGTGCACCATGGGTACGTGTTTACTAGTCTCCCCTCACCCTATGCAGTGAAGGAAATATGCCCTAGAGGCAATAATATAGTTGTTATTTATATTTATTTATATCATGATAAATATTTATTATTCATGGTAGAATTGTATTAACCAGAAACTTAGTACATGTGTGAATACATAAACAAACAAAGTGTCCCTAGTGTGCCTCTACTTGACTAGCTCGTTGAATCAAAGATGGTTAAGTTTTCTAGCCATAGACATGAGTTGTCATTTGATTAACGGGATCACATCATTAGAGAATGATGTGATTGACTTAACCCACTCCGTTAGCTTAGCATTTGATCGTTTAGTATATTGCTATTGCTTTCTTCATGACTTATACATGTTCCTATGACTATGAGATTATGCAACTCCTGAATACCGGAGGAACACTTTGTGTGCTACCAAACGTCACAACGTAACTGCGTGATTATAAAGGTGCTCTACATGTGTCTGCGATGGTACTTGTTGAGTTGGCATAGATCAAGATTAGGATTTATCACTCCGATTGTCGGAGAGGTATCTCTGGGCCCTCTCGGTAATGCACGTCACTATAAGCCTTGCAAGCAATGTGATTAATGAGTTAGTTGCGGGACGATGCATTACGGAACGAGTAAAGAGACTTGCTGGTAACGATATTGAACTAGGTATTGAGATACCGATGATCGACTCTCGGGCAAGTAACATACCGATGACAAAGGGAACAACGTATGTTGTTATGTGATACGTCTCCAACGTATCTATAATTTTTGATTGTTCCATGCTATTATATTATTTGTTTTGGATGTTTAATGGGCTTTACTAAACACTTATATATTATTTTTGGGACTAACCTATTAACCGGAGGCCCAACCCAAATTTCCGTTTTCTTGCCTATTTTAGTGTTTCGAAGAAAAGAAATATCAAATGGAGTCCAAACGAAATGAAACCTTCGGGAGAGTTATTTTTGGAACGGAAGCAATCCAGGAGACTTGGAGTGCACGTCAGGAAAGAAACAAGGGAGCCATGAGGTAGGGGGCACGCCCCCCATCCTCGTGGCCCCCTGACCGACTTCTTTCGCCTATATATGTCCATATACCCTAAAAACATCGAGGAACAGAATAGATCGGGAGTTCCGCCGCCGCAAGCCTCTCTAGCCACCAGAAACCAATCGGGACCCTGTTCCGGCACCCTGCCGGAGGGGGTAACCCTCACCGGTGGTCATCTTCATCATACCGGCGCTCTCCATGACGAGGACGGAGTAGTTCACCCTCGGGGCTGAGTGTATGTACCAGTAGTTATGTGTTTGATCTCTCTCTCTCTCTCTCTCTCTCTCGTGTTTTTGAGGTGATACGATCTTGACGTATCGCGAGCTTTCCTATTATAGTTGGATCTTATGATGTTTCTCCCCCTCTACTCTCTTGTAATGGATTGAGTTTTCCCTTTGAAGTTATCTTATCGGATTGAGTTTTTAAGGATTTGAGAACACTTGATGTATGTCTTGCATGTGCTTATCTGTGGTGACAATGGGATATCACGTGATTCACTTGATGTATGTTTTGGTGATCAACTTGCGGGTTCAGTTGAACTTATGCATAGGGGTTGCACACATTTTCGTCTTGACTCTCTGGTAGAAACTTTGGGGCACTCTTTGAAGTACTTTGTGTTGGTTTGAATACATGAATCTGAGATTGTGTGATGCATATCGTATAATCATACCCATGGATATTTGAGGTGACATTGGAGTATCTAGGTGACATTAGGATTTTGGTTGATTTGTATCTTAAGGTGTTATTCTAGTACGAACTCTATGATAGATTGAACGGAAAGAATAGCTTCGTGTTATTTTACTACGGACTCTTGAATAGATCGATTAGATAGGATAACTTTGAGGTGGTTTCTTACCCTACCATAATCTCTTCGTTTGTTCTCCGCTATTAGTGGCTTTGGACTGAATCTTTGTTGCATGTTGAGGGATAGTTATATGATCCAATTATGTTATTATTGTTGAGAGAACTTGCACTAGTGAAAGTATGAACCCTAGGCCTTGTTTCAACGCATTGCAATACCGTTTGTGCTCACTTTTATCATTAGTTACCTTGCTGTTTTTATATTTTCAGATTACAAAAACCTATATCTACTGTCCATATTGCACTTGTATCACCATCTCTTCGCTGAACTAGTGCACCTATACAATTTACCATTGTATTGGGTGTGTTGGGGACACAAGAGACTCTTTGTTATTTGGTTGCAGGGTTTTTTGAGAGAGACCATCTTCATCCTACACCTCCCACGGATTGATAAACCTTAGGTCATCCACTTGAGGGAAATTTGCTACTGTCCTACAAACCTCTGCACTTGGAGGCCTAACTACGTCTACAAGAAGAAGGTTGTGTAGTAGACATCAAGCAGTTTCTGGCGCCGTTGCCTGGGAGGTGAGTGCTTGAAGGTATATCTTTAGATCTTGCAATCGAATCTTTTAGTTTCTTGTTTTATCACTAGTTTAGTTTATAAAATAAAACTACAAAAAATGGAATTGAGGGTGCCTCATATGCTTCATCTTTTTAATGTCTTCCGTGAAAATAAGGATTCCGATAATTGTGCTCAAGTGCTAGAGGAAGAATGCATTAGAATGTTTGGCACTAAATATTTGAATAATGAGCATTATTGCAATGTTGTTAGTATGAATTCCTTGAATATCCATGATGCTAATGATATGCAAAGCCACAAGCTTGGGGAAGCTATGTTTGATGAAGATGATATGTTTAGTCCCCCAAGTTTTGATGAGAATATTTATTATGATGAAAGCACGCCTCCTATTTATGATGATTATATTGATGAAAGTGGGTTTGGAAGATTTTCAACTTTAGGAAGTAATGGCCCCACTATTTTGGAGGATATTGAATCTTATTGTCATAATTATGAAAGTGGATTTGGAGAGGTCATGACTTTATTATACTATGATGAATGCTCACATGGCCACTGACACTCCAACAAAGTGGATCTAGGAAAGTAGGGTGACAATGAAGATAAAAGTGTTTGCATGGCTTATGCTAAATGATAGGCTTAATACCAGGGATATGCTAGTGAGGAGGCACTGGCGATCACCTCAGGATGACAATACCTGCCCGTTATGCTTTGCCCATGCCCATGAAGATAGAGATCATCTTCTTCACATGTCAATTCAGCACAAGAGTACGAAACTACTTGAATATCCAATGGTTAGCTGGTTTAACACCAGCTCATTGCTTATTTGCTACAAGAAAGAGCTTTGGGCAACCTTTCTTCAGGGAGGTCGTTTATCTAGCAGCTTGGAATATTAGACTCCTCAGAAATGGCAGAATTTTCAGACATGAAAGGCCATCTTTTGCTGCTTGGAAGAAAAACTTCATTCATGATGCCACTCTGCACTCTCACAGATTCAAGCCTAGTCTTAAACCTCTGCTGATAGCTTGGGTTAATTCTTTGCCCTAGATTGGTTGTATGTATCCATGTATATACTTATGTATTTGTGTAAATAGCTCAATAGGTAAGTAGGCCTCTACCTCTATAGTTAGCCTTTCTTTTCAGAACCTCTTTGTTTGTGTTGGTGGTTGAGCTTTAATAAAGTACTGTGGGGCTGTTGCCTCACAGTTTCCAGTCAAAAAAAATTAGTGATGATTCCACTATTTCGGAAGAGGTTCCAATTGATTATGAGAACAAAGTTGCTATCTATGATGATTATTGTGATGACATGTATGCTATAAAGAATAATGATAACCATGAAACTTGCCATCATGATCTTAGTTTTCAATTGGATTATGCCTCAATGATAGTTATTTTCTTGAGTTTGCTCCCACTATTATTCATGAGAAGAAATTTGCTTATGTGGAGAGTAATAAAAGTTCTATGCTTGTAGATCATGAAAAGAATGCTTTATGTGATGGTTATATTGTTGAATTAATTCATGATGCTACTGAAAATTATTATGAGTAAGGAATATTTGCTTGTAGGAATTGCAATAATATCAAGTTTCCTCTCTATGTGCTTAAAGTTTTAAAGTTATGCTTGTTTTGCCTTCCTATGCTAGTTGATTATTGTTCACATAAGTTGTTTTATCACAAAATCCCTATGCATAGGAAGTGGGTTAGACTTAAACGTGCTAGTCATATTCTTCATGATGCTCTCTTTATGTTTCAATTCTTATCTTTTCTGGGAGCATCATTGAAATCATCATGCCTAGCTAGGGGCGTTAAACGATAGCGCTTGTTGGGAGACAACCCAATTTTATTTTAGTTTCCAGCTTTTTGGTTCTGTTTAGTAATAAATCCTTGATCTAGACTCTGGTTAGATGTGTTTTTATGTTTTAATTAGTGTTTGTGCCAAGTAGAACCTTTGGGAAGACTTGAGTGAAGTCTTTCTGATCTTGCTGTAAAAAAACAGAAACTTTAGCGCTCACGAGATTAGCTACAAATTTTTACTGGAGAGTGATATTTAGTTGATTATTTTTGAAGATGATTAATAGATAAATTCCTCACGTCCAGCAATTTATTTTAGAATTTTTTTAGCTACAGAAGTATTCGAATGATACAGATTACTACAGACTGCTCTGTTTTTGACAGATTCTGTTTTCTATGTGTTGTTTGCTTATTTTGATAAATCTGTGAGTAGTATCAGAGGGTATGAACCATAGAGCAGTTATAATACAGTAGATATTACACCAATATGAATTTATAATGAGTTCACAACAGTACCTAAATGGTGTATTTATTTTCTTATACTAATGGAGCTTATGAGTTTTCTGTTGAGTTTTGTGTTGTGAAGTTTTCAAGTTTTGGGTAAAGATTCGATGGACTATGGAATAAGGAGTGGCAAGAGCCTAAGCTTGGGGATGCTCAAGGCACCCCAAGGTAATATTCAAGGACAATCAAGAGCCTAAGCTTGGGGATGCCCCGGAAGGCATCCCCTCTTTCGTCTTCGTTCATCGGTAACTTTACTTGGAGCTATATTTTTATTCACCACATGATATGTGTTTTGCTTGGAGTGTCATTTTATTTTCTTTTGTTTTGCTTGCCATTTGAATAATTTACCAAGATATTAAATTCTTAAATTTTAGAGAGTCTTCACATAGTTGCATAATTTTTTGACTACTCATTGATCTTCACTTATATCTTTTGGAGTAGTTTGTCATTTGCTCTAGTGCTTCACTTATATCCTTTTAGAGCATGGCGGTGGTTTTATTTTGAAGAAATAGATGAACTCTCATGCTTCACTTATATTATTTTGAGAGTATTTAGAACAGCATGGTAATTTGCTTTGGTTATGAATTAGTCCTAATATGATAGGCATTCAAGATTAGAAAAAACTTTCTTATAAGTGCGCTGAATACTAAGAGAAGTTTGATGCTTGATAATTTTTTTGAGATATGCAGGTAGTAATATTAATGTTGTGCTAGTTGAGTGGTTATGAATTTGAGAAATACTTGTGTTAAAGTTTGTGATTCCCGTACCATGCACGTATGGTGAGCAATTATGTGATGAAGTCGGAGCATGATTTATTTATTGATTGTCTTCCTTATGAGTGGCGGTCGGGGACGAGCGATGGTATTTTCCTACCAATCTATCCCCCTAGGAGCATGCGCGTAATACTTTGTTTTGATAACTAATAGATTTTTACAACAAGTATATGAGTTCTTTGTGACTAATGTTGAGTCCATGGATTATATGCACTCTTATCCTTCCACCATTGCTAGCCTCTCTATTACCGCACACTTTTCGCCGGTATCATACACCGACCATATAACTTCCTCAAAACAGCCACCATACCTACCTATCATGGCATTTCCATAGCCATTCCGAGATATATTGCCATGCAACTTACCACCGTTCCTTTTATTATGACACGTTTCATCATTGTCATATCGATTTGCATGATCATGTAGTTGACATCGTATTTGTGGCAAAGCCACCTTCATAATTCTTTCATACATAACACTCTTGATTCATTGCATATCCCGTTACACCGCCGGAGGCATTCATATAGAGTCATATTTTGTTCTAAGTATTGAGTTGTAATTCTTGAGTTGTAAGTAAATAAAAGTGTGATGATCATCATTATTAGAGCATTGTCCAAGTGAAGAAAGGATGATGGAGACTATGATTCTCCCACAAGTCGGGGTGAGACTCCGGACGAAAAATAAATAAATAAAAGAGGCCAAATAAGCCCAAATAAAAGAAGGAGAAAAAAGAGGCCAAAAAAAGGAGAAAAGGCCCAAATAAAAAACAAAAAAATGATGAGAGAAAAAGAGAGAAGGGACAATGCTACTATCCTTTTACCACACTTGTGCTTCAAAGTAGCACCATAATCTTCATGATAGAGAGTCTCCTATGTTGTCACTTTCATATACTAGTGGGAATTTTACATTATAGAACTTGGCTTTGTATATTCCAATGATGGGCTTCCTCAAAATGCCCTAGGTCTTCGTGAGCAAGCGAGTTGGATGCACACCCACTTAGTTTCTTTTGTTGAGCTTTCACACACTTATAGCTCTAGTGCATCCGTTGCATGGCAATCCCTACTCACTCACATTGATATCTATTAATGGGCATCTCCATAGCCCGTTGATACGCCTAGTTGATGTGAGACTATCTTCTCCTTTTTGTCTTCTCTACAACCACCATTCTATTCCACCTATAGTGTTATATCCATGGCTCATGCTCATATATTGTATGAAGATTGAAAAAGTTTGAGAACATCAAAAGTATGAAACAATTGCTTGGCTTGTCATCGGGGTTGTGCATGATTTAAATATTTTATGTGATGAAGATAGAGCATAGCCAGACTATATGATTTTGTAGGGATAGCTTGCTTTGGCCATGTGATTTTGAGAAGACATGATTGCTTTGTTAGTATGCTTGAAGTATTATTGTTTTCATGTCAATATTAAACTTTTGTCTTGAATATTATGGATCTGAATATTCTTGCCACAATAAAGAAGATTACATTGATAAATATGTTAGGTAGCATTCCACATCAAAAATTCTGTTTTTATCATTTACCTACTCGAGGACGAGCAGGAATTAAGCTTGGGGATGCTTGATACGTCTCCAATGTATCTATAATTTTTTATTGTTCCATGCTATTATATTATCTGTTTTGGATGTTTAATGGGCTTTACTAAACACTTTTATATTATTTTTGGGACTAACCTATTAATCGTAGGCCCAGCCCAAATTGTTGTTTTCTTGCCTATTTTAGTGTTTCGAAGAAAAGGAATATCAAACGGAGTCCAAACGGAATGAAACCTTCGAGGGAGTTATTTTTGGAACGGAAGCAATCCAGGAGACTTGGAGTAGACGTCAGGGAACGCGCTCCCCACCCTCGTGGGCCCCTTGTGGATCCCTTGACCGACTTCTTTCGCCTATATGTGTCCATATACCCTAAAAACATCGAGGAACAAAATAGATCGGGAGTTCCGCCGCCGCAAGCCTCTGTAGCCACCAAAAACCAATCAGGACCCTGTTCCGGCACCCTGCTGGAGGGGGGGAACCCTCACCGGTGGTCATCTTCATCATCCCAGCGCTCTCCATGACGAGGAGGGAGTAGTTCACCCTCGGGGCTGAGGGTATGTACCAGTAGCTATGTGTTTGATCTCTCTCTCTCTCTCTCGTGTTCTTGAGGTGATACGATCTTGATGTATCGCGAGCTTTGCTATTATAGTTGGATCTTATGATGTTCCTCCCCCTCTACTCTCTTGTAATGGATTGAGTTTTCCCTTTGAAGTTATGTTATCGGATTGAGTCTTTAAGGATTTGAGAACACTTGATGTATGTCTTGCATGTGCTTACCTGTGGTGACAATGGGATATCACGTGATTCACTTGATGTATGTTTTGGTGATCAACTTGTGGGTTCAGTTGAACTTATGCATAGGGGTTGGCACATGTTTTCGTCTTGACTCTCCGGTAGAAACTTTGGGGCACTCTTTGAAGTACTTTGTGTTGGTTTGAATAGATGAATCTGAGATTGTGTGATGCATATCGTATAATCATACCCATGGATACTTGAGGTGACATTGGAGTATCTAGATGACATTAGGGTTTTGGTTGATTTGTATCTTAAGGTGTTATTCTAGTACAAACTCTATGATAGATTGAACGGAAAGAATAGCTTCGTGTTATTTTACTACGGACTCTTGAATAGATTGATCAGAAAGGATAACTTTGAGGTGGTTTCGTACCCTACCATAATCTCTTCGTTTGTTCTCCGCTATTAATGGCTTTGGACTGACTCTTTGTTGCATGTTGAGGGATAGTTATATGATCCAATTATGTTATTATTGTTGAGAGAACTTGCACTAGTGAAAGTATGAACCCTAGGCCTTGTTTCAACGCATTGCAATACCGTTTGTGCTCAATTTTATCATTAGTTACCTTGCTGTTTTTATATTTTCAGATTACAAAAACTTATATCTACTATCCATATTGCACTTGTATCACCATCTCTTCGCCGAACTAGTGCACCTATACAATTTACCATTATATTGGGTGTGCTGGGGACACAAGAGACTCTTTGTTATTTGTGTCGTGGATTTGTCACGGCAGATGTCCTAGCAAAAGGACTTAGTCGTGGAGCCATCGCAACGGGTTAACTTGAAGGGGTTAAAACGGACGCAAGGACACAGTGTTATACTAGTTCGGCCCCTTCGATGAAGGTAAAAGCCTACGTCTAGTTGTGATGGGATTGATGTGTTTCGAGGGCTAGGGAGCAATAAGCTTCGCCTAAACCTCGAGTTGTTGTTGTCTGTCCCCAAACCGTCGTCGGGTCGTCCCCTTATATACACGGGTGACGCCCGTCGGTATACAAAATCCCAACCTCCGGTTCATAAACGTGCCCGGGTTGGTCTCTCTATTCCTAACTTACAATGCAAGTTTACCTCAGGCCAGTTTACGGCCATAAACCTTTAAACCGATTATAGGCCTTGGGCCCTTCTATTTCTCCTTGGGCTTTAACATCTTGGGTCCATTGACGGAGCTAACCCGGGCCCTGTAGGCCGGTTTATCCCAAATAGCAATATCCCCAACATTAGGCCCCGGATTGATTTGAACATGTTCATGTCAATCCTTAATAAAAATTTCTGTCTTCAAATGTCTTCCAGTAACTGCTAAACCGCCGTTCCATCGTCTCCTCTTGCTGCTGTAAACCGATATGACGTCAGCACAAAGTTACCGTTTCTTTTTACTAAATCCGCAATAATCAAGGCGACGGCTGGGCTCCCGAAATCACCGGCTCCTGGATTCGCGCGCTTGGCACGCGCACCGCGCCTTATAAATAGGACTAGAAGGCCATCTTCCTTTCCTCCCTTTCGTCCCCTTCTTCTTCGTCTTCCTCGCGACTCAGACTCCGGAGCTCCGCCGCCGCCGTCAACTACTGCATCAACTCAGGCCGCTGCATCCACCTGACTGGACCAGAGTACCGCGGCGACCCTCCGCATCCGTTTGAATCCAGGTAAAGCTCCTGTTCTTCTTGCTTTAGATCTGTTCTAGGGTTCGTCATCCCTACCCTGCCACTGCTCATTGTTCATCTCCATAGTAAGTTTTTGTGAACAGATTATGACACTTATATTGTGATTTGTAGTCGCTCTCAGTATTCGCCATAAATCTGTACTCATCTCCTTAGATCTCACTCATTTCCCTGCTTGTCAAACTTGTGCTGTTCTGCTGCGAGCCAAACCTCATATTTTTACTTCTTTTTTGCCCTAGCTGTAGATCCATTGTTTTGAAAGAATCAGTACGGGATCTGTTTCTGCTTTCATATTCATAACTGCTAGATCTGGTCGGTTTAACTTTTTAGCAGAGCGAACAACCCAAACTATATATCCATTAGTCCCCTTGATGAACCGTCAGATGATATCATTCTAGATAACTCCGGTCTATATAAGAGCATCTTCGGTTTACAATCACGCCTGTTCTCAAACCGGAATACCCTTGTCTTGTAGATTTCCTCATGGCAAAATAGATATACGAATGCAACTGGGTTCCCTCTCGCATCACCGAGACCCAATTAAACAACTTAGTTCTGACTGGCGCCTTGAGTAGCAAAAATGCCATCCATTGGAGGGTTCCAGGGAATGAGTGTCCTCCTACCCCACAGGAAGGAGAAGTTGTTGTGTTTGCGGATCACCTGGCCCGGGGCTTTAATCCACCCGGTTCAAAATTTTACCGGGACGTCCTGGCTAATTTTCAGTTACGCCCACAAGATGTTGGTCCAAACTCAGTCACGAATATCTGCCATTTTCAAGTGCTTTGTGAGGTGTACTTCCAGGAGGAACCTACTGTAGAGTTGTTCCGAGACTGTTTTCATTTGAACCGACGTACTGAATTCACCGATGGCCCTAATATGGAACTGGGTGGTATGGCGATTCAAAAGAGGAAAGAAGTGACTTATCCTCACGCCAAGCTGCATAGTCATCCGCAAGAATGGAATCACACTTGGTTCTATTGCAAAGACACTTCCCCTGCTGAAGAAAATCCTCTGCCTGGCTTCCGTCCAGAGAGACTTAGCAATACACACCCCTTCCCCCAAAGGCTAACCGCCAAAGAGAGGAGTAAGTATGCCCCTCAACTGTCCAAGCTCAGAGCCTTCATGGCTAACGGTTTAACAGGAGTGGATCTTTCCCGTTGCTGGATTTCATGGAGTATCCTGCCCCTTAGTGTCCGCTCCGGTTTAATGTGCAAATACACGGGCCGGGTTAATGATCCCTTGAGGCACTACAACATTCAGCTAACGGAAGACGAAGTTACTGAAGCTGTGAAAAAGATGCTGAATGAACCGGAATATGTTTGCGCCCGAACCGGCCTGCTCCCCTTTTGTGCTATAAATAAACCACCTGCTGTAAGTATCTCACCTCTGTTTGTTATAGAATTTATGATCTCCTTATATGCATACTGTTAACTCCAATCCTTTCTGAAACAGGGAGATGATCCGTTTTGGAGCAAGAAGCTCCTTCAAGAGCCAACAGAAAAGGTAACCCGACCCAAAACAAGGGTGAAGAAGCCTGCTCAGAAGAAAAGGAACACCGCTTCCTCTACCCCGGAATTAGATGAGGATGATGTGGGTAATCCGGACCTTGAGGTAGACCTCGATTCAGTTGGCTTACTTTTTATACGCCTTATTGATGATGATATTTGTCAGGACGACGCTGAAGCGAGTAATGCTGAAGGCCCAGAGGTAACTATTCTTTCTTCTGATCCAGTTCCTTTGCCTTTGAAAAAACCTCTCCAAGCAAACCGGAAAGTTAAATTTTCTCACCCTCTTGCTTACTTGGATCCCAAATTTCTTGTGAAGACCCAGCAACATGAAGCTCGTCGCACCACCCGGCACAGTGGCCAGGTAGTTACCTCCGCCGGTTTACCGAACAGCCCGGTTCGGAAACGCCGCTCAGAGGTCTCCGATTTATGCGTTAGCTTTCCTCCTAAAGCAGGTTTAATTCGTCAGCCTCTTAATCCATCTGACTCCGATTATCAGGTCACTTCCCATTCATCTTCTGGTGAATCTTCAGCCACTCAACTGCCACCGCTAAAGACAGTTATTGGGTAAGTTGGACCGATCACAACATTTTTTTTTACACCGTTCTCCAATCTTTGGGTCTCTCCTCAGGGCTAAACCTAGACCGAGCAAGAAGGCTCGTCTGGATAATCCGGCCGAAAGAACTGCCGCCCCTGAACCGGAGAAAACTCCTGGTGCTGATGCTCTAGTTCGTGAAGACATTCAGAATTATCCACCTCCACAAGATAACGCCTATGCTGAAGAAAGGCCTACCAATCCTGCCAGCCATACCGATCAGCCTGCCAGTCCTGTTCGGGTTGAAGAATCCATCAACCCTTCTGGAACTGTTGATAAACCGACAGTGCCAATGCAGAGCAGCGATTCCAAAGATGATGATGTTGTGATTACCGGCATTGGTCGCTCTGAACCGGGGAACTCTGCTACCTTAGCCAAGCATATTGCTAAGGAAGAAATCTCGGCCATACAGGGCAAATGGGACGTTGATTCCTCAACGTATGCCGCTTTAAGCGCCCAAGATCTTCATTCTGGGTATCTGAACCGACTGTATACCAGTCGCGATTATGAAGCTGGCATGATCAGGATGATGAAAGAAAAACTTGAGGTAACTCTCTTGTGCTTCATTCTATTGCAACTTAGCTTCTCAATTTCTTCCAACCCGAGATGGTAATCCGAATCATACTGCCTTGACAACCAAGGTCCGGTTTGATAAAAACAGGGCTTCAACATAGGTCGTAACCAGAAAACATCATCAAATAACCATTAGCCCCCAAGTGCCAAGTTTAAATACTTGTATTAATCTTGGGACTTTTGTAATGTAAAACATGCGTTAAGATCAAGTACGCATTAGCCCCCAAGTATCGAGCACATAACTTGCTTGTGTGGTTGATACTTCCAAACCGTGCAATATTTTCTGAACACTGCTGATGACCTGCTGCAGGCGGATCTGAAAACCAAAGAGAAACAAGTCTCGGACCTTCAGGAAATCCTAAAAACCCAGCAGGCTGAAACTGCAAAAGCGAAGGAAGAATTGACCAATGCCTTAAACGTCATGGAACAGCTGAAAGAAAGCCGCAAGAAGGAACAAGTTGACTGGGCTACAGAAAAGGCTCTTTTGATTAGAAGGGCTGAAAATGCGGAAGCTGCTCTCAAACCGGTGGTTGATGAATTATCCACCGTAAAGCGACAAATACACTCCATGACCTCTGTCGTCTTTGGTAAACTTCTTTCGATGCCCTTCCTCCAATTTGCACCTTGTCTGCTATATCCTATGTCCGGTTTGTAATCCATCTTGAAACACTGCAGGCACACGTATTGGACACTTGGGTTCTGATGTGCGGATGAAACTCAAAGCTGCTTATACTTTGATTGAACAGTTGTATACCGGGGCACAGAGAGTTATCACCACTGCATCGCATAACAACCCCGCCCCGTCTCTGATTCAAGACACGTTAAAAAGGTTATCCATGCTTCCTGCCCGGATTGAAGAGTTAAAAAGATCAGCTGCTCGAACCGGAGCCATCACTGCCTTGATCCGGGCCAAAGCGTGGGTACCAGACTTTGATCCTGCCGAAGCGGCACAAGGATACCCCAGCTTGAAAGAAGACGGTTCAGATTTCGGCGAAAATGACTTGAGGGTGATAAACCGGGCGGTGCGCCCCCTAGCTTGTCAATTGGCTGAAGAAGCAGATCTGACACATTATCAGGCCTGATATGATAACCAGAACAAGCGAGTAGCTGCCCCGATCCCTGAAGCGGAAAACCTTATTCCTCCAATCCGTAAGCATACCTACGCCCCTGACATTGAACCGTCTTTGCTGATTCATGAAGAAGCTGTTTTTCAAGCATTAATGGGAATCGACTGGACCACTGCTGATTTCCAGCCAATGGGTAGCCATGAGGAGGCTGAAGCGGCGCAGGATGATCCACAACCGTCGAACCGAGGCGGCAAACAGGCGTAATCAAAGCTCCGGTTCACCTTAATTGGTGATGTTAACCCGTAAAAAAAACAATATATTCAGGCACTATGCTGCCTTGTAATAAGATAGTTAATACCTCTGCCTTTGAATGCGCCTTTGTGCACGGGTACTGATGCCCTTGCCATGACTTTTTCCAACTTGTGTTTCCTGTCTTTACTGGGTACAAAGGACGGTCTTTCGACCATACGAACCGTGATGCGCCTTTGCCAAACTGGGCAACTTGCCTCCGGGTTACAAAACGGACCAGGCTGTGTCAGCTGAATTGGTTTAAAAGTATTTGTCGTTCCAAAGAACAAAGACACCACGAGAAGGAAGATAACAAACAACCAAATACGAGAGGAAACGCAATAGTAAAACGCGTGCAAATGGTGGTTGCTATGAACCGTTCAGAAGGCATTACCATCGTCAAGACAAAAAACCAAGCCCCCAAGGGGTGTAGCTACGGTTTAAGTCGACTAGGTTCCTAACTGAATCGTGGCAGATATGCCGGTCAAATGGCATTGCATTGGTTCGGATTCGACCAAGCCCCCAAGTGACTCAGTGGCCTAGGGCCGATCAAGTGGCATTGCATTGGTTCGGACACGACCAAGCCCCCAAATGACTTATTGGCTGTTTAAAAGCCGATCAGAAGGCATTACCATCATCAAGACATGACCGAGCTCCCATAAGGTGTAACTACGGTTCAAGTCGATTAGGTCCCCAACTGACTTAGTGGCAAATGTGCCAGCCAGAAGGCATTACCGTCGTCAAGACATGACCAAGCTCCCCGGAGGTGTAGCTACGGTTCAGGTCGACTAGGTCCCCAACTGACTTTGTTGATCTTCTGTGAAGCGACCTCAAGGGGTAAACCGGAGGTTGCCCTAAAGCGAATCAACTCCGTGTAACCACGCATGATGTGAAGAAAAACAGAGACCCCGCTTTACTCGAGGCTCCGGTTAATTATATTGATCATAATATATACATGGTCATGATATGTACATAAGCAGAGCCCAAGGCTCATGTATAGTAAGGCCGAAGATGAGCTATGTTCCACGGCCTGCTGGTCTCCTCCTCTGATGTGCGTGAATCTTTGCGCTCTCGAATATCAATCAGGTAGTATGACCCATTATTCAGATTCTTGCTGACCACAAAAGGTCCTTCCCAAGGCGGGGATAATTTATGCATATCAGACTGATCCTGGATGAGCCGGAGCACCAAATCCCCCTCCTGAAAGGTTCTGGTTCTAACCCGACGGCTGTGGTAACGGCGAAGATCTTGCTGGTAAATCGCTGAACGGGCAGCTGCTAAGTCACGTTCCTCATCCAACAAATCAAGAGCATTCTGTCGTGCCTGCTCGTTGTCCGCTTCAACATAAGCTGCCACACGAGGTGAATCATGTCGTATATCACTTGGGAGAACCGCCTCTGCTCCATAGACCATAAAAAACGGCGTAAACCCCGTGGATCTGTTAGGCGTGGTGTTGATGCTCCATAATACAGACGGTAGCTCCTCAACCCAACAACCCGGTGTCCTCTGCAAAGGGACCAGAAGCCGGGGTTTGATACCTCTCAAGATCTCTTGATTCGCTCGTTCTGCTTGACCCTTAGATTGTGGGTGAGCTGCAGAAGAAACATCAAGCCGTATATGCTCACGTGCGCAGAACTCTTTCATGGCACCTTTGGATAGATTGGTACCATTATCTGTGATGATGCTGTGTGGAAAACCAAACCGGAAGATCACCTTCTTTATAAACCGAACCGCCGTGGCCGCATCACATTTACTGACAGGTTCTGCCTCCACCCACTTTGTAAATTTGTCAACCGCCACCAATAGGTGGGTCTTCTTATCTTTGGAACGTTTAAAAGGCCCAACCATATCGAGCCCCCAAGTCGCAAACGGCCAAGTAATTGGAATCATCCTCAATTCTTGAGCCGGTATGTGCGCTCGTCTAGAAAATTTCTGGCAACCATCACATAGCCTGACCAGGTCTTCTGCATCAGCATGAGCAGTTAACCAGTAGAAATCGTGGCGGAACGCTTTAGCCACCAATGATTTTGAACCGGCGTGGTGGCCGCAATCCCCTTCATGTATTTCACGTAATATTCCGCACCCCTCCTCAGGGGATACGCACCGTTGCAGCGCTCCTGACACGCTGCGATGATGTAGCTCCCCTTTGAGAATGGTCATAGACTTGGACCGCCGTACTATCTGTCGAGCCAAGATTTCGTCTTCTGGCAACTCACCCCGGTTCATATATGCCAGATAAGGAAGCGTCCAATCCGGGATGACGTGAAGAGCCGCCACTAACTGAGCCTCCGGATCAGGAATAGCCAACTCCAATTCACCGGGGAGCTGTACCGATGGGTGATACAATACATCCAAGAAAACATTGGGTGGGACCGGTTTACGCTGAGAGCCCAAACGGCTTAAAGCGTCCGCTGCCTCATTCTTTCTGCGGTCCACATGGTCCACTTGATAGCCTTTGAAATGCCCTGCCACCATATCTACTTCACGACGGTATGCAGCCATGAGCGGGTCCTTAGAATCCCAGGTGCCAGATACTTGCTGAGCCACTAGATCCGAATCACCAAAGCACCTAACTCGGCTCAGATTCATCTCTTTAGCCATCCGAAGACCATGAAGCAAAGCTTCATACTCAGCCGCATTGTTTGTACAGGGGAACATTAAACGGAGGACATAACAAAACTTGTCTCCTCGTGGGGAAGTTAAAATGACTCCAGCTCCCGAGCCTTCCAATTGTCTGGATCCGTCAAAATGAATAGTCCAATATGTGTTATCTGGCTTCTCCTCAGGTGCTTGTAACTCTGTCCAATCGTTTATGAAGTCGACAAGTGCTTGTGACTTTATGGCCGTCCGGGGTACGTATCTTAAACCGTGCGGCCCAAGCTCGATAGCCCACTTGGAAATCCGACCGGTCGCCTCCCGGTTCTGTATGATGTCACCCAAAGGAGCAGAACTGACAACCGTGATGGGGTGCCCCTGAAAATATTGCTTCAGCTTCCGGCTTGCCATAAAAACACCATATACCAGCTTCTGCCAATGCGGATACCTTTGCTTGGACTCGATAAGCACTTCGCTGATATAGTAAACCGGACGCTGAACCGGATGCTCCTTCCCAGCCTCCTTGCGTTCTACCACAATCGCCACGCTGACCGCTCTGGCGTTTGCAGCAACGTATAACAGGAGTGGCTCTTTATCAACGGGGGCTGCCAACACTGGCGGATTGACTAACTGTCGCTTCAAGTCCTCAAACGCTTTATCAGCCTCCGGACTCCAGACAAATTGATCTGTCTTCTTGAGCATTTGATACAAGGGGATCGCCTTTTCACCGAGGCGGCTGATAAACCGGCTTAACGCAGCAATCCGCCCGGCCACGCGCTGAACATCATTGACGCATTTCGGTTTGGCTAGGGAGGTGATGGTTGTGATCTTTTCCGGATTGGCCTCAACTCCTCTATGGGACACTAAGAATCCCAACAATTTGCCTGCAGGTACACCAAAAACACATTTAGCTGGGTTGAGCATCATTTGGTACACCCTCAAGTTATCGAAGGTTTCCTTCAAATCGTCAACCAGGGTCTCCTTTCGTGACTTGACCACAATGTCATCCACATAGGCATGCACATTACGACCAATCTGTTCATGGAGGCAATTTTGCACACACCGCTGATAAGTAGCCTGCGCACTCTTGAGCCCGAAGGGCATAGAAACATAGCAGAAGGCTCCAAAGGGAGTAATGAACGTTGTCTTCTCCTGGTCCTTAACTGCCATCTTGATCTGATGATAACCCGAATAGGCATCCAAAAAACTCAAACGCTCGCAACCTGCCGTAGCATCAATGATTTGATCAATACGGGGGAGAGCAAAAGGATCCGCTGGACAAGCTTTATTCAAATCTGTGTAATCCACACACATGCGCCAGGTGCCGTTTTTCTTAAGAACCAGCACCGGATTAGCAAGCCACTCGGGATGAAAAACCTCAATAATAAAACCAGCTGCCAGGAGCCTGGCTACTTCCTCACCAATCGCTTTACGTCTTTCTTCGTTAAACCGGCGTAGGAACTGTTTTACCGGTTTATACTTAGGATCCACATTAAGAGTGTGCTCAGCGAGTCGCCTCGGTACACCAGGCATGTCGGACGGCTTCCATGCAAAGATGTCCCGATTCTCACGGATGAACTCGATGAGCGCGCTTTCCTATTTTGGATCCAAGTTTGCACTGATGTTGAACTGCTTGGACGAATCGCCAGGCACGAAGTCAACAAGCTTAGTTTCAGCAGCTGATTTGAACTTCAAGGCCGGATCATGGTCCGTAGTTGGCTTCTTTAATGAAGTCATGTCCTCCGGATCAACATTGTCCTTGTACTGCTTTAGCTCCTCCGTAGCACAAACCGATTCTGCATAAGTCGCATCTCCTTCCTCGCATTCCAAAGCGATTCGACGGCTCCCATGAATCGTTATAGTGCCCTTGTAACCCGGCATCTTGAGTTGCAGATATACATAGCAGGGTCGTGCCATAAATTTTGCATAGGCCGGTCGTCCGAACAAAGCGTGGTATGGACTTTAGATTTTAACCACTTCAAACGTCAGCGTCTCTGATCTGGAATCATGACTATCGCCAAAGACCACTTCTAGGGCTATCTTACCAACAGGGTACGCAGACTTGCCAGGCACCACCCCGTGGAACACCGTATTGGTCGGTTTGAGATCCTTATCCACCAGTCCCATGCGACGGAAGGTCTCATAATACAAGATGTTAATGCTGCTTCCTCCGTCCATGAGTACCTTGGTGAGCTTGTAACCTCCCACCTGAGGCGCCACCACCAATGCTAACTGACCCGGATTATAAACCCTGGGGGGATGATCTTCTCGGCTCCATACGATTGGTTGTTCCGACCAGCGCAAATAGTGAGGCGCGGCTGGTTCAACAGCACTAATTGCCCGCCTCTGAAGCTTTCTATCCCGTTTATCCAAGCTTGTAGTAAAAACATGGTACTGTCCACCGCTCAACTGCTTCAGGTTGCTCTGATAACCTGATTGCTGCTGTTGCTGCTGGCTGTCACCACTTTGATTACCTTGATAATTTTGGCTGTTCTGTCCGCCCGGATTACCATTGAACCCTGGACCGGAATTTCCGCCGCCGTACCCTGATCCGGAACCTGAACCGCCGCCAGAGCCGTGATCATATTGGAAAATGTTTGAGCTTTTGAATTCCTTCATGATGTAAAAATCCTTCCAAAGGTGGGTTGCTGGCTCCTCCTTTGTTCCGTGCTTCGGACAGGGCTGGTTTAAGAAAAAGTTCAAACGCTCCGGATTAGGACCGGGATTTCCGCGAAAACCTGGCTGTTTCCCCTTACGTCGCTGGCCCTTATTCTGTGCACTGGTGTTGGCCACAAAATCCACGCTCCCATCCGGTTTACGCTTACCTCCGCCTCCGTTGCCTGTTGGTTGATGCTGCTGGCCTTTGGTATTGCTATTCTTCTTTCCCTTCCCTGCTTTGTCGTCACCAGAGTCAGGATCCTTGGTACTGTCAGAATCCGCATACTTCACTAAAGCGGTCATGAGGGTTGTTTGAGGGAGACCATCTTCATGCATCCTACACCTCCCACGGATTGATAAACCTTAGGTCATCCACTTGAGGGAAATTTGCTACTGTCCTACAAACCTCTGCACTTGGAGGCCCAACAACGTCTACAAGAAGAAGGTTGTGTAGTAGACATCATGATGCGGTTTAACCGATAAAGATCTTCGTAGAATATGTGGGAGCCAATATGAGCATCCAGGTTCCGCTATTGGTTATTGACCGGAGATGAGTCTCGGTCATGTCTACATAGTTCTCAAACCTGTAAGGTCCGCACACTTAACATTCGGTGATGATCGGTATTATGAGTTTATGTGTTTTGATGTACCGAAGATAGTTCGGAGTCCCGGATGTTATCACGGACATGACGAGGAGTCTTGAAATGGTCGATACATAAAGATTGATATATTGGACGGCTAGTTTCGAACACGGGAGGTGTTTCACATGCTTTCGGAGAAAATCAGAGTGCCAGAAGGGTTACCGGAACCCCCCGGGGGACTAATGGGCCTTGATGGGCCCTAGTGGAGAGAGAGAGGGGTCGGCCAGGGCAGGCCGCGCGCCCCCTCCCCTTGAGTCCGAATAGGACAAGGAAGGGGGCGCCCCCTTTCCTTCCCCCTCTCCCACTCCTTCCTTCCCCCTCCTAGTGGGACTAGGAAAGAGGAGTCCTACTCCCACTAGGAGGAGGACTCCTCCTCCTGGCGCGTCCTCCTAGGGCCGGCCGGCCTCCCCCCTTGCTCCTTTATATACGGGGGCGGGGGCTCCCTAGAACACACAAGTTGACTGTTCCAAGTCGTGTGTGGTGCCCCCCTCCACCGTATTCCACCTCGTCATATCATAGCAGTGCTTAGGCGAAGCCCTGCATCGGTAGCTTCATCAACACCGTCATCACGCCGTCTTGCTGACGAAACTCTCCCTCAAAGCTCTACTGGATCGTGAGTTCGTGGGACGTCACCGAGCTGAACGTGTGCAGATCGCGGAGGTGTCGTACGTTCGGTACTAGGATCGGTCGATCATGAAGACGTACGACTACATCAACCGCATTGTCATAACGCTTCCGCTTACGGTCTACGAGGGTACATGGACGACACTCTCCCCTCTCGTTGCTATGCATCACCATGATCTTGCGTGTGTGTAGGATTTTTTTTGAAATCACTACGTTCCCCAACAGTGGCATCCAAGGCAGGTTTATGCGTAGATGTTATATGCATGAGTAGAACACAAGTGAGTTGTGGGCGATACAAGTCATACTGCTTACCAGCATGTCATACTTTGATTCGGCGGTATTGTTGGATGAAGCGGCCCGGACCGACATTACGCGTACGCTTATGCGAGACTGGTTCTACCGACGTGCTTTGTACACAAGTGGCTGGCGGGTGTCAGTTTCTCCGACTTTAGTTGAACCGAGTGTGGCTACGACCGGTCCTTGTGAAGGTTAAAAAAGCACATACTTGACAAAATATCGTTGTGGTTTTGATGCGTAGGTAAGAACGGTTCTTGCTCAGCCCGTAGCAGCAACGTAAAACTTGCAACAACAAAGTAGAGGACGTCTAACTTGTTTTTGTAGGGCATGCTGTGATGTGATATGGTCAAGACATGATGCTAAATTTTATTGTATGAGATGATCATGTTTTATAACAGAGTTATCGGCAATTGGAGGAGCCATATGGTTGTCGCTTTATTGTATGAAATGCAATCGCTATGTAATTGCTTTACTTTTGTCACTAAGCGGTAGCGATAGTCGTAGAAGCAATAGTTGGCGAGACGACAACGATGCTACGATGGAGATCAATGTGTCGCGCCGGTGACAATGGTGATCATGATGGTGCTTTGGAGATGGAGATCAAAGGCACAAGATGATGATGGCCATATCATATCACTTATATTGATTGCATGTGATGTTTATCTTTTATGCATCTTATTTTGCTTAGATCGACGGTAGCATTATAAGATGATCTCTCACTAAATTTCAAGGTATAAGTGTTCTCCCTGAGTATGCACCGTTGCGAAAGTTCGTCGTGTCGAGACACCACGTGATGATTGGGTGTGATAAGCTCTACGTTCACATACAACGGGTGCAAGCCAGTTTTGCACATGCAGAATACTCGGGTTAAACTTGACGAGCCTAGCATATGCAAATATGGCCTCGGAACACTAAGACCGAAAGGTCAAGCGTGAATCATATAGAAGATATGGTCAACATAGTGATGTTCACCATTGAAAACTACTCCATCTCACGTGATGATCGGACATGGTTTAGTTGATATGGATCACGCGATCACTTAGATGATTAGAGGGATGTCTGTCTAAGTGGGAGTTCTTAAGTAATATGATTAATTGAACTTTAATTTATCATGAACTTAGTCCTTGTAGTATTAGCATGTCTATGTTGTAGATCAATAGCTCGCGTTTAGCTCCCCTGTTTTATTTTTGATATGTTCCTAGAGAAAACTAAGTTGAAAGATGTTAGTAGCAATGATGTGGATTGGATCCGTGATCTGAGGATTATCCTCATTGCTGCACAGAAGAATTATGTCCTTGATGCACCGCTAGGTGATAGACCGATTGCAGGAGCAGGTGCAGACGTTATGAACAGTTGGCAAGCTCGATATGATGACTAATCGATAGTTCAGTGTGCCATGCTTTACGGCTTAGAACCAGGACTTCAACGACGTTTTGAACGTCATGGTGCATATGAGATGTTCCAGGAGTTGAAGTTAATATTTCAAGCAAATGCCCGGATTGATAGATATGAAGTCTCCAATAAGTTCTACAGCTGCAAGATGGAGGAGAATAGTTCTGTCAGTGAGCATATACTCAAAATGTCTGGGTATAACAATCACTTGATTCAACTGAGAGTTAATCTTCCGGATGATAGTGTCATTGACAGAATTCTTCAATCATTGCCACCAAGCTACAAGAGCTTTGTGATGAACTATAACATGCAAGGGATGGATAAGACAATTCCCAAGCTCTTCGCGATGCTAAAGGCTACGAAGGTAGAAATCGAGAAGGAGCATCAAGTGTTGATGGTCATCAAGACCACCAGTTTCAAGAAAAAGGGTAAAGGAGAGAAGGGGAACTTCAAGAAGAACGGCAAGCAAGTTGCTGCTCCCGTGAGGAAGCCCAAAGCTAGACCCAAGCCTGAAACTGAGTGCTTCTACTTCAAAGGAAATGGTCACTGGAAGTGGAACTGCCCTAGATACTTGGCGGATAAGAAGGATGGCAAAGTGAACAAAGGTATATTGGATATACATGTTATTGATGTGTACTTTGATAGTGTTTATAGCAACCCCTCGGCATTTGATACTGGTTTAGTTGCTAAGAGTAGTAACTTGAAACTGGAGTTGCAGAATGAACAGAAACTAGTTAAGGGCGAGGTGACGATGTGTGTTGGAAGTAGTTCCAAGATTGATATGATCATCATCGCACACTCCCTATACTTTTGGGATTAGTGTTGAACCTAAATAAGTGTTATTTGGTGTTTGCGTTGAGCATGAATATGATTTGATCATGTTTATTGCAATACGTTTATTCATTTAAGTTAGAGAATAATTGTTGTTCTGTTTACATGAATAAAACCTTATATGGTCATACACCCAATGAAAATGGTTTGTTGAATCTCGATCGTAGTGATACACATATTCATAACATTGAAGCCAAAAGATGCAAAGTTAATAATGATAGTGCAACTTATTTGTGGCACTGCCGTTTAGGTCATATTGGTGTAAAGCGCATGAAGAAACTCCATGCTGATGGGATTTTGGAATCACTTGATGCTTGCGAACCATACCTTATGGGCAAGATGACTAAGACTCCGTTCTTCAGAACAATGGAGCGAGCAACTAACCTATTGGAAATAATACATACTGATGTATGTGATCCGATGAGTGTTGAGGCTCACGGAGGGTATCGTTATTTTCTGACCTTCACAGATGATTGAGCAGATATGGGTATATCTACTAGATGAAACATAAGTCTGAAACATTTGAAAAGTTCATATAATTTCAGAGTGAAGTGGAAAATCATCGTAACAAGAAAATAAAAGTTTCTACGATCTGATCGTGGAGGAGAATATTTGAGTTACGAGTTTGGTCTTCATTTGAAACAATGCGGAATAGTTTCACAACTCACGCCACCTGGAACACCACATCGTAATGGTGTGCCTGAACATCGTAACCGTACTTTAGTAGATATGGTGAAATCTATGATGTCTCTTACCGATTTACCACTATCGTTTGGGGGTTATGCATTAGAGACAGTTGCATTCACGTTAAATAGGGCACCATCTAAATCCGTTGAGACGACACCATATGAACTGTGGTTTGGCAAGAAACCAAAGTTGTCGTTTCTTAAAGTTTGGGTTGCGATGCTTATGTGAAAAAGTTTCATCCTGATAAGCTCAAACCCAAATCAGAGAAATGTGTCTTCATAGGATACCCAAAGGAGACAGTTGGGTACACCTTCTATCACAGATCCGAAGGCAAGACATTTGTTGCTAAGAATGGATCCTTTCTAGAGAAGGAGTTTCTCTCGAAAGAAGTGAGTGGGAGGAAAGTAGAACTTGATGAGGTAACTATACCTGCTCCCTTATTGGAAAGTAGTTCATCACAGAAATCTGTTCATGTGACTCCTACACCAATTAGTGAGGAAGCTAATGATGATGATAATGTAACTTCATATCAAGTTACTACCGAACCTCGTAGGTCAACAGAGTGAGATCCGCACCGGAGTGGTACGGTAATCCTGTTTTGGAGGTCATGTTACTTGACCATGACGAACCTATGAACTATGAGGAAGCGATGATGAGCCCAGATTCCGTGAAATGGCTTGAGGCCATGAAATCTGAGATGGGATCCATGTATGAGAACAAAGTATGGACTTTGGTTCACTTGCCTGATGATCGGCAAGCCATAGAAAATAAATGGATCTTCAAGAGGAAGACGGACGCTGATAGTAGTGTTACTATCCACAAAGCTAGACTTGTCAAAAAAGGTTTTTGACAAAGTTCAAGGTGTTGACTACGATGAGATTTTCTCACTCGTAGCGATGCTTAAGTCTGTCTGAATCATGTTAGCAAATTGCCACATTTTATGAAATCTGGCAAATGGATGTCAAAACTACATTCCTTAATGGATTTCTTAGAAGAGTTGTATATGATGCAACCAGAAGGTTTTGTCGGTCCTAAAGGTGCTAACGAAATGTGCAAGCTCCAGCGATCCATCTATGGACTGGTGCAAGCATCTCAGAGTTGGAATATACGCTTTGATGAGTTGATCAAAGCATATAGTTTTATACAGACTTGCGGTGAAGCCTGTATTCACAAGAAAGTGAGTGGGAGGACTACAACATTTCTGATAAGTATATGTGAATGACATATTGTTGATCAGAAATAATGTAGAATTTTCTGGAAAGCATAAAGGAGTATTTGAAAAGGAGTTTTTCAAAGAAAGACATCGGTGAAGTTGCTTACATATTGAGCATCAAGATCTATAGAGATAGATCAAGACGCTTGATAAGTTTTTTCAATGAGTACATACCTTGACAAGTTTTTGAAGTAGTTCGGAATGGAACAGTCAAAGAAAGAGTTCTTGCCTGTGTTGCAAGGTGTGAAGTTGAGTAAGACTCAAAGCCCGACCACGACAGAAGATAGAAAGAGAATGAAAGTAATTTCCTATGCCTCAGCCATAGGTTCTATAAAGTATGCCATGTTGTGTACCAGACCTATTGTATACCCTGCCCTGATTTTGGCAAGGGAGTGCAATAGTGATCTAGGAGTAGATCACTGGACAGCGGTCAAAATTATCCTTAGTGGAATAAGGATATGTTTCTCGATTATGGAGGTGACAAAAGGTTCGTCGTAAAGGGTTACATCGATACAAGTTTTGACACTGATCCACATGACTCTAAGTCTCAATCTGGATACATATTGAAAGTGGGAGAAATTAGCTAGAGTAGCTCCGCATAGAGCATTGTTGACATAGAAATTTGCAAAATACAACGGATCTGAATATGGCAGACCTGTTGACTAAAATTTCTCTCACAAGCAAAACATGATCACACCTTAGTACTCTTTGGGTGTTAATCACATGGCGATGTGAACTAAGATTACTGACTCTAGTAAACCCTTTGAGTGTTGGTCACATGGCGATGTGAACTATGGGTGTTAATCACATGGTGATGTGAACTATTGGTGTTAAATCACATGGGGACGTGAACTAGATTATTGACTCTAGTGCAAGTGGGAGACTGGAGGAAATATGCCCTAGAGGCAATGATAAAGTTGTTATTTATATTTCCTTATAAAATGATAAATGTTTATTATTCATGCTAGAATTGTATTAACTGGAAACTTAGTACATGTGTGAATACATAAACAAACAAAGTGTCACTAGTGTGCCTCTACTTGACTAGCTCGTTGAATCAAAGATGGTTAAGTTTCTTAGCCATAGACATGAGTTGTTATTTGATTAATGGGATCACATCATTAGAGAATGATGTGATTGACTTGACCCATTCCGTTAGCTTAGCATTTGATCGTTTAGCATATTGCTATTGCTTTCTTCATGACTTCTACATGTTCCTATGACTATGAGTATGCAACTCCCGAATACCGGAGGAACACTTTGTGTGCTACCAAACGTCACAACGTAACTGGGTGATTATAAAGGTGCTCTACAGGTGTCTCCGATGGTACTTGTTGAGCTGGCATAGATCAAGATTAGGATTTGTCACTCCGATTGTCGGAGAGGTATCTCTGGGCCCTCTCGGTACACGTCACTATAAGCCTTGCAAGCAATGTGACTAATGAGTTAGTTGCGGGACAATGCATTACGGAATGAGTAAAGAGACTTGCCGATAACGAGATTAAACTAGTTATTGAGATACCGACGATCGAATCTCAGGCAAGTAACATACCGATGACAAAGGGAACAACGTATGTTGTTATGCGGTTTAACCGATAAAGATCTTCGTAGAATATGTGGGAACCAATATGAGCATCCAGGTTCCGCTATTGGTTATTGACCGGAGATGATTCTCGGTCATGTCTACATAGTTCTCGAACCCGTAGGGTCCGCACGCTTAACGTTTGGGGACGATCGGTATTATGAGTTTATGTGTTTTGATGTACTGAAGATAGTTTGAAGTGCCGGATGTGATCACGGACATGACGAGGAGTCTCGAAATGGTCGAGACATAAAGATTGATATATTGGATGGCTATATTCGGACACCGGAAGTGTTTTGGATGGTTTCGGAGAAACCCGGAGTGCCGGAAGGGTTACCGGAACCCCCCGAGGGACTAATGGGCCTTGATGGGCCCTAGTGGAGAGAGAGAGGGGCCGGCCAGGGCAGGCCGTGCACCCCCTTCCCTTGAGTCTGAATAGGACAAGGAAGGGGGGCGCCGCCCTTGCCTTCCCCCTCTCCCACTCCTTCCTTCCCCTCCTAGTGGGACTAGGAAGGGGGAGTCCTACTCCCACTAGGAGGAGGACTCCTCCTGGCGCGCCCTCCTAGGGCCGGCCGACCTCCCCCTTGCTCCTTTATATACGGGGGCGGGGGTACCCTAGAACTCACAAGTTGATTGTTCCAAGCCGTGTGCGGTGCCCCCCTTCACCATATTCCACTTCGGTCATATCGTAGCGGTGCTTAGGTGAAGCCCTGCATCGGTAGCTTCATCAACACCATCATCACGCTGTCGTGCTGACATAACTCTCCCTCGAAGCTCTACTGGATCGTGAGTTCGTGGGACGTCACCGAGCTAAACGTGTGCAGATCGCGGAGGTGTCGTACGTTCAGTACTAGGATCGGTTTAGTGCTGGATTAACGAGCTGCTCGGCTTGGTTGGCTCATTATCATTAAGCTTGTTATCGTTAACCTCGTTATCATTAAGCTCATTAATATTAACGAGCTAAAATCTCTGTTCAGCTCAGTTCGTTATGGGCTCATTATGCTCGCGAGTGTTCACGAGTGCTCGTTAAGGTATTAAACAACACAGAAGAATCCCATGTGATTCTATGAAAATTCACAGTAGAATAAATTAAACAAGGACGTTAAGGTAGTAAGCAACACAGAAGAATCCCATAATCCCATCAAAAAAATCACAACGACATAAATTAAACAAGCTTGTTTGGTTCCTTGTGGCTGGTTCTTGGTTGACTCTAAGGTCTCCTAGCGGCTAGCTCCTAGGTCTAGGAGAATGGCTGAAGTGGGCTGGGGTGCTAGGCCCCTAGGCTGGGCTAAATAGCAACTCTTTTGTTAGTGGGCTGATTTGAACTAGGGGTCTCATGTCAAACTTTTAAAAATTACCGAGCTAAACGAGTTAGCTCGTGAAACTCATTTGCTCGCTCATTAAACTCGTTAATATTAACGAGCAAAAAACATTGTTCGGCTTGGTTCATTAACTAATGAGCACGAGCCAAAACGAGCCGAACTATCGAGGGCTCATTATGCTCGCGAGCTTCGAGCTTTTCCTTCAGCCCTAGATCGGTTAATCGTGAAGACGTGCGACTACATCAACCGCATTGCTATAACGCTTCCGCTTACGGTCTACGAGGGTACGCGGACGACACTCTCCCCTCTCATTGCTATGCATCACAATGATCTTGCGTGTGCGTAGGAATTTTTTTGGAATTACTACGTTCCCCAACAATGACGGGACCTCCTATGTGTCACTTATTGCTGTGAATTGTTCGAGTTTCACAGACGAGAGTCCCCGCTTGGGCCGACCCACGCGGTTGAAGCCGCACGCCAGTGGTGTAAAAATCCCAAAAAATGGAGCCATTGACAGAAACCGAACTCCGATCCTCGACATCTAGACACATGTAGCTAGCAAGTGAAGCTAGTGAGTGTTTCTCACTAATAAGAACTGACTGCAGTAGCAGATCCATTTATTAAAATTTTCTAATATTTCAGGTAATCTAGAATTTTTTTTCAAATTCTAAATAATATTTGATGAACAAAACTTTTTCTGAAAATTATGAACAAATTTTAAAAACTTGATATATTTATCAAGTTTGTGAATAATTTTTTTAAATGTGAACATTCTTTTCACTTCCTGAGCAAATTTTCAAAACTAATTTTTCAAAACAATTGTGAACAATTTTTGTAAAACAAGATTTAAAAAAAACGATTTCTTGTGATTTTATGAAAAAAAATCAAAACATGAACTATTTAACTCAATTTTTGAAAAGTGCAACCATTTTTCATATTCCACGAACATTTTTTGTAAACGCAAGTATTTTTAACATTTTTAAAAACAAAATTTTGAAACAAAAAATGTGTATTGAAGTTTTTAGAAAATTACAAAAATGGAAACATTTTCCAAAAATAAATAGACATGAAAAAACAAAGAAGGAACAAAATAAAGCAAATGAGAGTTGGACCGGCACAACTCTCTACACACAGTCTTGACTCTGTGCCACAATGAGCGGCACATAGGGACTTCCTGTGGTACCAAAATTGTAACGAGGACAACTCGCTTGGGCATTTCCTATTTCCGCGGCTATGGACGCGAGAACTATTTTTAGGGCTATGGACGCAACAACTATATCTAACTTATAGGCACAGCAGCCTCCGTGTGACTGCAAGATTTTCTTCCACACAAGCATACTAGCCCGAGCGATTTAGACTCTTTTTTTTGGTTCACTATGTTTTTTTATCTAAGGCGCTCCCTCACGGGTGGTTTTTTGATCGTTTTTACGGGATTCGGCCTGGTTTTCTTTGCATTTTTTCTTTTGGTTACTTTTTCTTTCTTCGCTGGTTTTCTTTATTTTCTCCAGTTTTGTTGGTTTTTTATTTCCTTTACTTCTTTATTGGTTTTCATTAGATTTGTTTCCCTTTCTTTTTCCTATGTTTTCTTTGTTTCTTTCTTGGGCTTTCACTGGTTTTTATTTGTTACTTTTATTTCAGTTTTCTTTGCTATACCTTGTTTTTACCATGTTTTACTGTTTCTATTCCTCTGCAATTGTTTTCTTAGGGTTTTCTTTTTCTTTGGTTTCCTTTGTTTCTTTTTTAGTTTTCGTTACTTTCCCTCGTTGTTTTCTTTTTAAAGTTTTCTTCGTTTTCTATGATTTAATCAATTTCTTTGACTTTTTTCCTAGATTTTAATTGGTTCTTTCTTATTTATTTTCTTTTTTTTCTCTTCAGTTTTGACACTTTCCCTTCATTTGCATTTGTTCTCTCCCGTTTCCTTATTTCACATTTTATTTGTTTTCTTCTTCAGCTTTGGTTGGTTTTTTGGTTACTTCACTAGTTTCATTGGATCTTTTTCTCTTCAACACATGTCTTTATTTTTTAGTACACAATGTACATTTTTACGGTGCACGTAAAACATTTTTGTTGACATTGAACATTTTTTAAACAGACGACGTACATCTTTTTTCCACTACAACTTTTTGAAAACTTGTAATTTAATACATGATCAACATATTTTGAATACACGCTGGACTGTTTTCTTAATGGCAATAAAAAATCCACACACAACATGCATTTAAAAAAATATTGGGGACATTTCTATATAATTTTTTAATATTTTTAAATACAGAACTAAAAACACAAATTACATATTTTGTGATGTATAGTTTTAGTTGATGTATGTCGTAAATTTTTCATATATATCAGGAACATATTTGATACATACTTAAAATAATTTAAATATATGAACAATTTTTTATACACATTGTATATTTTTTGTATACATTTTCCATATACATGATAAAAATAATTTTACACACATTTAACATTTATAGGCGCTTGATTAACATTTCTCAAATAGTTGTTTAACATTTTAAAAATACATCATCGTCTGTTTTCATACACATTTTTTAATACATTTTTCGTATACATGAGAAACATTTTCTCTATATACATTTAACATGTTTCAATTGCATGATTAGCATTTTGCAAATGTTTATGTATTGTGTTTTTTGTACTATAATAATTTAGAATATTTGGAAGTAAAAATATATAAAAATAGAAACAACAAATGAAAACAAAAAAGCCGAATAAATTGAAGGAATAAAATAAGGCAGTGGCCTCATGAGCGCTGGGTCGGCCAAGTCATGCCCAGGCGAGGCTGCCTATGTGTCAGCAATTATTATTTGCAGCGTGGGTCGCTAATAGCAACCCATCGCATACACTCTCCATAACGGCTTCGTTATGGCCTGGTCAATATGCAAACATTTTTTAAATCTATGAATTCAGAAACATGTTTCGAATACGTGAAGATTTTCTGAATTTGCGAACCTTTTTCAAGTTCGAGAACAATTTTCTAAATTGGTGAATATTTTCTACAAACTCGTGAATATTTTTTTGAACTTTTGAACATTTTTTTCTTCATAAAGATTTTTTGAATTCACAAACATTTTTTATCTACGAATATGTTTTGAATTCGTTAAAGTTTTTGGAAATTTGTGAACATTGTTTTAGAAACTCGCAATTCTTTTCAAACTCATGAACAATTTTCGAAACTCATGAACATTTTTTGGAACCATGAACATTTTTGGGAATCATGTACCTTTTTTTAATACACGAATAATTTTTGAATACATGATTTTCTTATCCATGAACATTTTTTCTTTCAGAATTTCTTTTTCTGAATCCACGAACATTTAATGATTTCCCTATGATTTTTCCAAAATTGGGAAAAAAATAGCACGTGAACATTTAGAAAAATCACAATATGTATTTGTTGTAGGACGCCCGCATGTGTCCAATAGTCGAGTTTTCGCTGTAAGCGCACGCCAACGGGCATCTAGTAGTCTAGGGAATTTATATATCACCCAAATTAAAGTACTCCTTTTGGGACACAAGTTTTGGCTCTCGGTTGTAGATGCTCCCTCGGGAGAACAAAATTTTGCTTTTTTGTACTGCTAGATGCTCAGGTGCGTTGTTGTCGTGCAAATTGTCATGGAGTTTGGACATTTCAGTAGCTCTCAGCAAAACAAAAATATAAATTTCGGGCTTGTGAAAATAATACTGTTCGGAGCTCATTTTGTCTTTTTTCCCATGAGCTGGTCGAACGCCATTTACCCACAATTTTTTGCACGCACCTGGCGCACTCAAGCATCTTGCATAAAAAAAATCAGATTTTTCTGTATTGTTCTCCTTTGTTTTTACTGTTTATCAGGTGCACATGAGCCCAGGCTCGGATTGAATTACCACTCCCTCTGTACTAAATCAGCGACACATAATTTGCGACGCAGGGAGTAGACGCATGGAGATGAACTCCCGACCATTGCAGAGGAATACTAACAACATCACTTAGCAGTCGAAATGGCGACTGAGGTTGCCTAAAACGCAACACTAAATTTGAAAAGATCAGCGGGTAGATCAATTTCTTAAACAGACTTTCAACATTTCTTGGAACAAATGTGAACAATTTTCTTGAAAAAATGTTAATCATGTTTTGAGCTCGTGTACAAATTTTTAAATTCGAAACAAAACATTCAAACCATGGGAAAAAAGTGAACAAATATTAAACACATGAACAAAATTTTGAAACTTCAAAACATTTATTGAAAAATATTATAAATGCAGAACGATTTTAAAAATATAGATTGAATTTTTTAATATATGATGAACAATTTTTAAACACAAATTGAACATTTTTATGATATATGCTGAATAATTTTTAAATGCACAGTGAACATGTTTTTGATATACATTGAACCGTTTTTAAGTACACAATAAAATTTTTTTTAACACATTGACATTTTCTTAATATAAGTTGCACATTTTCTTAAATATACGATGGCAATTATAATACATATTAACTCTTGTATAATACACAAAAAAGTAGAAAATGGAAAAAGTAAACAAAAGAAACACATATTGTTCATCGATTAAATGTATTAATGAAATAAATAAATGATGAAACATTCTTAGTGTATTAAAGGAAGAAAAAGGAAAGAAAAAGGCAAAGCAACAAAAAAAAAGAACAAACATGGACGAACCAGAAAGAAAAAATAAAAAGATAAATGAAAATAAAATGCAATAGAATTAACAAACCAAAAAACCGAAGCAGCAAACGCGCAGCGCGTGCTGCCGCAAACTGGCCGGTCTCGTAGTAAGAGCATGATTGGTGTGCTACCAATATTTGGCTAGCCAAATGTTGGCATTGCCAAATAATAATTACTTTATGTGAGATAGGCAAAACAACCTGATAACCGACCAATTAATAGCTAATATTTGACAAAATGCCAAATATTGGCATGCCATTTTTTTGCACCAAACGATTTATTTTTTAGCAAATGCACCAAACCAATTATGTTGTAAGTGAGACATAGGCGCGCCCGGCTATGGACAGCAAGGAAACGCATACTAGGCCAGACCAACTGGCTGTTCCGTCTGTCTTTTTCCTCGTCATCTTTTTTTCTCTTTTTAAGTCATTTTGTAGTTCCCTCGTTTTTCTCTATTTTTGATCTTGTTTATCGATTTTTTAATGTAGTAAGAAAACTAAAAAGTGAAAAATCGAAATAAATGTGCCCCATATTTTTTCAACTTCTGAACACTTTCGGATTCTATAATATTTATCAAATTTTAGTTTTCTTGAATGAGTGAATAATTTTTTATTCGTTTAACTTTTTTAATTTGTATATGTGGACATTTCCTGAATTCATGGAAATTTTCCACATCCGTGAATAACTTTTGAATTTGCAAACATTTTTCGAATATGAGAGTATTTTTTAATGCACAAACATTTATAGAATTGCCGAATAATTTTTCAATTCACAGAATTTTTTCAAATTCACAAAAAAAATCAAACTCATGAGTATTTATTATGTTCAATATATTTTTTTAAATATATGTATCGTGAAGTTCAGAAATATTTGAAATTGCTGAACATTTTGTGATTTGGAAAGTATTTGATAGAAAAGAACCAAAAAAATACTCAGTTAGCGCGGACACGTATTTTTCACCTAGAGTATTTTTTTCACCTAGAGTAACTTTCGAGTAACTGAATGACAAACAATGATAAAAAATATATGAGTTACTTTTCGAATATTTTTTGAGTAACTGAATGACAAACAATGATAAAAAAAACTGAGAATCATTTTTCAAGAAATAGCAGAGAATAGCACATAACCTTTAGTAGCCTAGTATGCTTATTGGATATGCCCAATTAGCGCCGTCGGGGGCTACTGGGTACGTGATTGGCAGCTATCGAACGCGCAACATGAAATAGGTGAAATCCTTATTTGATGTACTTAGAGCATCTCTAGACCTCTTAAAACGCATGAAACCGTAAAATAACCGTTATTTTACAGTTTTAGGCAGAAAAAATGACCTGAGAACCTGTAAACGACTCCGACCTGTAAGTTTTTAAGGGGCACGGTAAAAAACTTCTGTTGATCCACAAAAACACAGTTTTCGCGTCCGCTTCTACGGTGCCATGTACCAGGAGAAAGCAGTTGGCGGGAGCCCAACTGCCACAAAAACATCCTGGATTGATTCAGCTAGATATGGCGACGGCGGCTCCATATTTGGTTGTTTGGATTGTTTCAAGCTAGCTAGCTTCGTGCGAGTCGTCCTGAACATCGACGGCTTCGTATTTGAACGCTTTATGCGCTGTCCGCTGGCTTCGTAGAAGCGAGCTAGTTGAACGTGGACACGGACGAGAGAAAGAAGAAGACGTGAGAAAAGAATATATGGGCGGTCCCTTTGTGTGGGAGGTGGACTATTCGTCCTTGAATCCCATGCCAGACTAGATCTAGCAAATTTAGGCGCTACAACATGAGAGATAAGCGCTATTAAGGCCCAATAGATCTTTGCTCGGACGAGCCCAACCCAGCCCAACATATCCTATCCTACATATCAAATAGATGATTCTCACCCATTGCAACTTCTACCCGTCAAAGAAAAAATCAATTACAACCTCTTTACCGAAGTCTGGTACTCCAAAGAAGGTGTTTTTAAGAGATTTCAATGTAATTACTCATAGGAATTACTTTGTATTTTTTTGGATTTTAGATCCAAACAAGTATATCTGCAATTGTTATGAGTATGAATAAAATTACATGTGGTTCTCCAAAAACAAATCTAAATAGTTGGTCGCACAACACAAATTATCTTTTCTTGCAAGGAAAAAAGAAACTGTATATCTCATACAAAGGCTAGCAATCTCCTCTAAGCTACGTCATTCATCCCACAATACAAGATCGTTTTTCAAGTTAGTTGGAGAAACAATCTCATATTGTAGGACGGAGGTAGTAGAACTTAGAGTAGAACCTAAACCAGACTCCGGCAAGGGAGGGGCGATGACGGCGGCGCGTCTTCGGCTCGCTTCAGTGCTTGTAGTCATCGCTAGGCGGTCTATGAATTTGGATGTAATTTTTATTATTTCTAGTGTTCGGCGTACTGTCATGATTGAAAATGAATAGATCTGACAGTTTTTCGAAAAAAAAAACACAAACTGTACGCCCATACCCAGCAAGGGCATCACTCTCTATTTTGGTTGCGGCCGATAAGCTTGACCATAACCTCTCTATCGTTCTCCTACAGCGCCTTGATTTCCTGGATATCATATCTAGTTTTTTTTTTCTGAAAGACAACCCAGCCAGCAGCATGAAAAAGGAGAGTACTTTCGGTCACACATGCTATGACGCGTCACCATAGAAACGTGTGTTACGTGTCACATCGCCACGGACGGGCGCGCTGTTGTCCAGTACGGCAATGTGCAGCGCGGACACGTCGGACCGGAGGGTCGAGAGCTATCCCTCATCGAAGGAGGCATCCCCTTGTCCTCGTCGACGCCGCTCGGAAGATGAGATAAGCTTCACCACCAAGTTCGAGATTAATTCGTTCACGTGCTGCCGGTACCGCACCGTACCGTACGTACGACACAAACAAAATTACCACTAGTACACCATTTGTGCAGTACAAAGGCTGATTTACATTTTTTATTTAGCACGAGAAGATCCAAAGTTCCAAACACAAGCTCATATACGAACTATTTACACATATATGCACTACGGTACAGTACTAGTTGTACCCAATACACTCTTGGCTAGGCGGGCAGCTAGCGGATTGGACTCACATCACTTGTCGCCACCACTGTGCCGCCGTGCTCCTACACCAGCGTGGAGCAGGCGGAGGTGGCGGGGTCGAACAGCGCCGGGAGCAGGTACTTCCTCCCGTGCGCGCCGTGGGCGTTGTAGCTCGCTCCCGTGGCGCCGTCCACCAGCAGCTGGCCGGCGTACCCGGGGTACGCGCCCTTGCCGTACACCCCCGGGCACGCCGTCGCGGCCTCCAGCGGCGCCTCGCGCTCCCCCTGGTAGAACCCGTCGCCGAAGGGGTTGGTCACCGCGCCGGCCACCATGCTGGCCACGTTGATGATGAGCCCGTCCATGCCCACATCGCCGTTCGGCGCGGCCAGCGGCGGCGCCTGGGACCCGTACGCCGGCTGGTGGAACGGCCACGCGCACTGCCCGGCGCACTGCGTCGCCGGGTTGCCGGCCCACACGTAGGCCGTGCCGGACTTGGCGTCCACGGTCCCGTGCCGGCCGCACCGGCTCATGCAGAACCCCTCCACGCCCACGTCCTGCGCCGTGAGCACCAGCGCGATGCCGCCCTTGTCGGGCCTCGCCTTCGCCGCCAGCGCCGGGAGCTGGGACAGCTTCAGGCTCTTCCCGAGCGAGCACGCCTCGTCGGAGACCTGGCCGGACAGGAACACCCGGGCGGCCTTGGTGGCGCCGGCGCCGTGCTTGCCGACGGCCGCCGCCTTGGAGAGGTACAGCTGGTGGATGCTGCTCCACCACTGGGACACGGACGGCGCCGGGGACGCGCGCGGCGCGGAGGAGAGGGAGAGGAGGAAGTCGGAGACGATGGCCTTCTGCGCAGCCGTGAAGCGGCCGTACCAGAGCACGGAGACGGGGATGTCGCCGTGCAGCACGGCGCCGTTGTGGTACGTGAGGAGGTTCGGCTGGGGCTGGACCAGGAACATGAGCTTCCTCGTGCTCGTCGCAACCGACGCGGATGCCATATTAGCGGCGAGCGCCATTAGCGCCAGGAGGAGGAGGTTTCTCTTGGCCATTTGGGGAGGAGGAGGGGTTTAGATTTGGGAAGAAGGTTTTGCGTACGTGTCCGTGTCTTGTATGGTGCTGGCTGCGTGTGTGTGTGTGGAGCAATGGCAAGCGGGGATCTGTTTATATAGGGGAGCCCAGTGCGAAATGTGAGTGCGGCTGCGCATATGCTAAACGAGCCGTTCCCATGTTCCAAGTAATCAGGCTGTTGCCAGCCAACTAGTAGCTTTAATACAAACGCGTGTCCACTAATGCAGTGACTTACTCACTTGCTTAGTTGATTAATACAAACGCGTGTGCACTAATAGTCACTTACTCACTTGCTTTCTCTGAAAACGTACTGAAACCATTCTAAATTTATGCAGTTACTGATCTAATAAGAGTTAATTTCATTTTTTATGCATATGTGTCGGTTGTTGATAGATTACATCCAATTTAACAAAAAATCCCTATTTTATTCAATTTAAGCAAATTGCCACTCCCTCTATCTCGAAATGTAAGATCTTTCTTCCCATAATTTTAAGATGCAAGCTGAAAATCATGTTGTGCACATAGTTTCGGTTGTCCGCATACTATCTCCCTCCATGATGCACTAATTTGCCCTCCGTGTTTGGTTGCGTGCAATGGCGGAGTATATGATGCGAGGTAGACGGAGCGAGCAGATAGACACACACATCAAAATACAATTCAACCATGAAGAATCATTAAGTTAGCTAATACAAAACCATGAAGCACCATTAAGTTAGCCAATACAAAGCCATGAGGCACCATTAAGTTCGCTAATTCAAGCACGGACAATACATTTGTCTTCGGCAACTTCAGCTATGTCATCTCTTTTTTCATTCAAATACCGAAACAATTCTGTCTGAGTCTAATTTCCCCTGCCTATGACTACCTAGGTTGCAATTTGCATAAGATCGGACTATTAGTGATAAATCACTAGATGTAAGGAACTGAAAGAAATTAGGCTATTGCTTATCAAATGAGGGATTTTGAGGAAGATGCTAGTTTACTTGTGCTGCCTTGTTGGTGTTGTGTGATGTGTCCTACAAAAAATCAGTCTGGTAGGTAGGGGGCTCATGCACCAGCGCCTAGCAGGGATGTTGGTAAGAATGAAAATTGGAGCTTTGGAGGAGAGCAAGTGCCACGATGCAAGGAGCTCATGCGTTTGTCGGTGGCACGACGGCGCGACCACGTAGATGTCATCGTAGATGCTCGGGTTAGGGAGGAGGGCAGGGGGTTGGCGACGACTGACACGAGATCTCGACGGGTAGCTCGCTCCAGTGGCTGGTGCTCCCTGGACAACGAGACGACAAGAGTGTTGGGGAACGCAGTAATTTCAAAAAAAATCCTACGCACACGCAAGATCTATCATGGTGATGCATAGCAACGAGAGGGGAGAGTGTAGTCCACGTACCCTCGTAGACCGTAAGCGGAAGCGTTTAGTAACGTGGTTGAGGTAGTCATACGTCTTCACGATCCGACCGATCCTAGTACCGAAAGTATGGCACCTCCGTGATCTGCACACGTTCGGCTCGGTGACGTCCCACGAACTCTCGATTCAGCTGAGTGTCGAGGGAGAGCTTCGTCAGCACGACGGCGTGATGACGGTGATGATGAAGTTACCGACGCAGGGCTTCGCCTAAGCTCTACAACGATATGACTCAGGTGGAAATCTGTGGAGGGGGGCACCGCACACGGCTAAGACAACTTTCAACTTCTGTGTCTATGGGGTGCCCCCCTCCCTCGTATATAAAGGAGTGGAGGAGGGGGAGGGCCGGCCCTCTATGGCGCGCCCTGGAGAAGTCCTACTCCCACCGGGAGTAGGATTCCCCCCTTCCCTAGTTGGACTAGGAGAGAAGGAAGGGGGAGAAAGGGAGGAAGGAAAGGGGGGCGCCGCCCCCCTTCCTAGTCCAATTCGGACCAGAGGGGGAGGGGGCGCGCAGCCTGCCCTAGCCGCCCCCCTCTCTCTCTCTCTCCACTAAAGCCCATTAGGGCCCATATACTCCCCGGGGGGTTCCGGTAACCCTCCCCCGGTACTCTGGTATATGCGCGAACTCACTCGGAACCATTCCGATGTCTACACATAGTCATCCAATATATCGATCTTTATATCTCGACCATTCGAGACTCCTCGTCATGTCCGTGATCATATCCGGGACTCCGAACTACCTTCGGTACATCAAAACTCATAATACTGATCGTCACCGAACCCGAGCATCTACGATGACATCTATGTAGACATGACCAAGACTCATCTCCGGTCAATAACCAATAGCGGAACCTGGATGCTCATATTGGTTCCTACATATTCTACGAAGATCTTTATCGGTCAAACCGCATAACAACATACGTTGTTCCCTTTGTCATCGGTATGTTACTTGCCCAAGATTCGATCATCGGTATCTCAATACGTAGTTCAATCTCGTTACCGGCAAGTCTCTTTACTCGTTCCATAATGCATCGTGCTGCAACTAACTCATTAGTCACAATGCTTGCAAGGCTTATAGTGATGTGCATTACCGAGAGGGCCCAGAGATACCTCTCCGATACTCGGCGTGACAAATCCTAATCTCGATCTATGCCAACTCAAAAAACACCATCGGAGACACCTGTAGAGCATCTTTATAGTCACCCAGTTACATTGTGACGTTTGATAGCACACTAAGTGTTCCTCCGGTATTCGGGAGTTGCATAATCTCATAGTCATAGGAACATGTATAAGTTATCACTACTGCAGGATGCTGCTAACGCGATACTACGATCAGAGACCCTTTGAGAAACTGTGTGCGATGCCACAATTGCAAACGGTGCTGTATGAAAACCGTTAGAAATGTATAAAACGTTTGCGATGACGGGTGCATCAAACACGGTTCAGGTTTTAGTTGCGTGTGCGATGAAGGGCATACGGTTAACCCGTTCAAACTGTTTGCAATGAGGCAGAACAACAGAAACGAGCAGCCATATCAATGTGTGTGCGATATATGGCATATAGTTCGCTCCGATGAACCGTTTGCTATTAGGGAGTGGAACATAAACGGTTAGCCAGATCAAGGTGCGTGTGATATAGGGCATACAGTTCACTCGGACGAACTGTTTTCGATTAGCGAACGCAACAGAAACGGTTCAACTTAACAAGATGTGTGTGATACGTGGCAAACAGCCGACTCGGATGAACTTTTTGCGATGAGAAATTACAACACAGACTGTTAATACAGTTAGTTCGTGTATGATTTTGTGTGTACAAAAAACTTTGAAAAATGCAAACTAGTTGCTTGCGGTGGCTAGGAATATCGCACACGATGCGTCTGCGAGTACTCGTGTGCGATGATTAGTGAGTTACACATATGCTTCCTTATGTTAACACTTGTGTGATAAATAACACGTGGCACCAGATACGGTATTCGGGTTGTGTGTGTGCTCCACTTAGTCTTCCCGCGCTCCAGCGAATGCTTCTCGCGCTCCACATGGATGAATTGTAAAATCCATGCCTATTCCCTCACCGGTTTCCCGCCACCAGCTAATGGCTTGCTGCATATAACCCAGGTGGCAACGCACCGCCGCGACACTCTACGAAGATCTAGTTCTCACCCATCTATCATTAGTTATTCCAAGCATGTCAGGCAACGACCAAAGCTTCGACGTCGACACCTACCTACGTTACATCTTCGGCGAGGAGAACGAGACGGAGCAGGTCGGGGAGCAAGAGCTTCATCGGCCGGTGCAGGCACCATGGCCCATCAGCAGCGATATCTGTGTGTCACAGTCCTTGGGAGCACAATCGACATATTGCAGAGGAGGTGCGATGAGCAGTTTGCCATCCATCGTGCAAAAGATCCAGAGCTGCTCGGCGGCATGATCGACGACCCACCCAAAGAGCCACCATCACCAGTGCTCACCGAGAGCCTGATGCCCCGCAAGGAATGGGCAGAGGACCTCTACGATTCAGTCAAGATAAAGGCAGCCTACGGCTTCATCATTGCTTGTGGCGGCCATGTCAACCTTGATCCTGATGATGTGGTGGCCAGGCTCGAGCGCATCCTTGGCGGAGTTGACGTCCCCGACGAAGTAGAACATCGCCAACGTGATATCTTAAGGATGCAGGTGATCGACGGGATTTGCTACCAGGCCAGAGACATGGAAATGGAGCGGTTCCACGAAGTTGTCATGCGTGCGATTGCATGCTGTCAAGCTCTTCTGGAAGAGGCCCAGCAGCCCCAAGAGCCTCCCAGTGCCAACAACTCCGTAGGCAGAGGCGGGTCGGGACACTCGCAGTGAACGGCCTCAAGGGTGCTATGCTGATCATGGAGTCTGAGAAGACCATCGTCGGAAGGCCGCCAGCTCAGCCTTTTAACTTATATTTTATTATAATTGTATGCATATGTAGGCCGTGAGTGTTTTGGGCCTTGCTGCATTTGGCATTTTAAATTATCCTGAATATGTAAGACAATTATTAAGAATTATTAACAGTTGCCATTGTAACTTTGCCTCAACGGCGAGCAGAGCGCGCGCAGGGACGCCAGAGCGGAGTGCACCGCGGCCGCCTCAACGGCGAGCAACCACGTGGTCAAACTTCTGCCATCAATAAATTTTGACCTTGTTTCTCGTCACATTGTTGATTACAACGCAATAAGTAATTGCAAATCTATTCACACCTATCAAACTAGTATGTGTTCACACTTAGCACCGGGCTATAAAAACTACCCACTCGAAAATTACTTCACAGTTCCTCTCCTCCACCCATAAAATTGGTTTTCTCTGTCAAGTCGTTCCGCCATGACCGGTAGGAGGAGTTTAGGGTGGACATATAAGCAGGCAGCAAAGACCAAGGCCGCAAAAGCACTAGAGAGGTCCCGCCGCGAAGCCGCAACCGCAACAGAGATGTCCCGGCACACCGTGTAGCCCTCAAACGAGCTCTCACGGGCACGCGAGGGCTCTCACAAGCGCATTCGCGGCGTCGGCCATCGCGACGAGCCGGTGTTCCTGAAGTCCTTCTCCAGCGACGACGACATTCTCGCTGGCGGCACTATGTAGCAGGAGCTGGTCGATGGCTTGATGAAGCTGCTCAAGATCAGCGATGCCTCGGTTGACAAGGCGACTGGCCTCGTCGAGCAACTCATAGATGACAATGCGAAGCTCCTCAAGTTGGTCGCCGAGAAGGAGGAGGAGGCCGCCGACTGGAAGATGCTGCATGAGCAGAGCAGTGCCTCGGAGATGATGCTGAAAGCAGTCGCTGAGGAACTGATGGGTGGCTTGAGGAAGCTTCGGATCGAGCGCGAGCAGGAGGTGGAGGAATCAGTGGCTGCTTTCAAGCAAAGTCGTGAGGAATTGAAGGAGCTGGAGGATTTCGTCGCCCGGCGATCCATCGACGAGTAGAGACAGTAGCGACCCAGATCGTTGTCTGCAATTTCCTTCTTCTCTTGCCCCCGTGTCTTCCGGGCTTTGCGGCATGTGGCATTTTAAATTTTTTGGAATATGTAAGACAATTATTATGTGCGCCATTGTAAATTTGTCGTCGTATTATCCGTTGCCATTTTATTTGTGGTCGTATTATCCGTTACCCTATGTGGCAATTTAAATTAGGGCGGAATACTAGTTGAAAACACGAACAAAGCAAATGCTGCCATGTGATCACAAGCATACACCCTCCGTCCAGGTGCTTTAATTAACCAATTAATGAAGAAGTTGTGAGTGAGGCGGGCGGCGGCTGGTGCATGGAAGTCAAAGAGCTCGCTTCCCGGTGAGCATGGGCGGCCTTGCTGCTCGCACATGTCCCGTCGAGTCTGCGAGGTGGACAGGATGCACGCGTCCCGTCGAGCCTGCGCGGCGGACTACTCGCACGTGTCCCGTTGAACCTGCACGGCGGACTTCTCGCGCTCGTCCCGTCTAATCAAACAACTGCACGCACGCCACCAAGTATGGTTAAATTTCGACACGGTAAATATAATACAACCGTTTGCGATATTAACGTGTCAGCTTTTTGTTTCAAAAAGGACTTCGTTGGCTACTAATGTGTGCGCCTCTTCTCAAACTGGACGATTTTTTTTTACCATGACATATATGTGCCATGTCATGAAACCATGCTAAGTTTCATGTTTTTTGGGTGACATTTTTATTTACTGGGATTTAAAAACCGAGATTCTCATTGTTTCAGGACGACGACAAGTTTGTAATTCATTCTCATTCCTTAAACGAGACCTAAACATGCACCCAATGACACATGTAAGATTTCCCACCCTTTTTGGTTCACTAGGCATTTGAATTATGAACTACATTAAATGCATAGAAAACTTAGTAATTAGTAATATATATATACAATGGCCAAACGAACCCTGAACAGTTTCAAATTTCAGCCCGACACTCCTATTATTCTATGTTGCCTGTAGAAAACAAAGTTCAATGCGAGAAGAGGCATCGATTATCGTTTCGCCCACAAGAGGGGCATGTTTCCCTACCGGAACCACGAGGGTTGCGATAGGCTCCGGTTTGTAAAAGGCTTGTAATATAGCTTCGCCGAAATTGGACAATTATATATACCATGTAGTGACACCATGCCAAGTTTCATGATTTCCTGGTGAGTTTTGGATTTACAAACATTTAAAAACCAAGATTTGCAATGTTTGTGGCCAGGCCAGGACAACGAGACGGTTGAATTCATTCCCATTCGTTCCATGGGACCAAAACATGCACCCCAAGGAAACATGTACGTTTTTCTCTAGCCATTTTGTTGCACTGGAGCATGTATTTGTAGTTCGGATTTGAATGATGGACATTAAATGCCTAAAAGACTCAATTAATGAATAAAAAAGGTCAAACAAACCCTGAATAATTTCAAAGTTCAGCGCGAATCTCAAGTTGTTCCGTGTCGCGTGTAGAAGAAAATACGAGGCTAGAAGAGGGAGTGATTATCGTTTGGCCCACAAGGGGACACATTTCCCTATCGAAACCACGAGGGTTCTTGCGACAGGCTCCATTTTGTAAGAGGTTTGTAATAAAGCTTGGCCCAAATTGGCAATGTGTTTACCACAACATATATGTGCCATGACATGACACCTTACCACCTTTGATGACTTTCTGGTGAGTTTAGAATTTATGGGGACTTAAAAACCGAGATTTGAAATGTTTGAGGAAGAGCCAGGACAACGATACAGCTGTAATTCGTTCCCATTCCTGGCATGTGACCTAAACATGCACCCAAGGACACACGTATAATTTTTCTAGCCATTTTGATGAACTGGAGCATGTATTTGTAGTATAGATTTGAATTATGGACATTAAATGCCTAGGAAACTCAATTAGTGTATAAAAAGGCCAAACGAACCCTGAATAAGTTTAAATTTCAGCACGGATATCCTGTGTTTCCATATTGCCAATGGAAGAAAATACAAGGCGAAAAGAGGCAGTGATTACGTTTCGCCCACAAGGGGAACACGTTTCCCTATCAGAACCACGAGGCTTCTTTGAGAGAAGCTCCAGTTTTTGTAAGAGGTTTGTAGTAAAGCTTGGCCCAAAATGGACAATGTTTTTACCACGACATATATGTGCCATAACATGACACCATGCCACCTTTGATGACTTTCTGGTGAGTTTAGGATTTATGGGGACTTAAAAACCGAGATTCGAAATGTTTGAGTATGACCCATGACACCAGTATGGTTGTAATTCGTTCCCATTCCAGGCATGGGACCTAAACATGCACCCAAGGACACATGTATAATTTTTCTAGCCATTTCGGTGAACTGGAGCATGTATTTGTAGTTCAGATTTGAATTATGGACATTAAATGCCTAGGAAACTCAATTAGTGTATAAAGAGGCCAAACGAACCCTGAATAAGTTTAAATTTCAGCACGGATATCCTGTCATTACATGTTGCCCGTAGATGAAAATACAAGGTGAAAAGAGGCAGTGATTATGTTTCGCCCACAAGGGGGACACTTTTCCCTATCGGAACCACGAGACTTCTTTGAGAGAAGCTCCAGTTTGTAAGAGGCTTGTAATAAAACTTGCGCCACAATGGACGAAAAAAATTCCTCGACACATAAGTGTGATGTCGTGACACCATGGCAGGTTTCACGATTTTCAGCATAGTTTTGGATTTACGAGGATTTAAAAACCGAGATTCTTCTCATGATTTTTTTTCAAATAGCACAAGGTTCACTCACGAAAGCCGATATTCGATGAAAACTTCATGGGAACCATATTTTAAAGTTTCATAAAAATCTGAAAAAAATGTGGGATGTTAAGAAGGTGATGTTTTATTGCGACACAAAATTTCAAGTTGAAAAACTTTACGAGATGTGAGCTATGAAAAAGACAAATTTTGCCTTTAATAGTCACATTACTATTCGGCACTATTCAACATTGATTTTGTATTTTTCATTGCTCACATCTCTTAATGTGTTTCAACTTGAGATTTTGTGTGCCAATAAAACATCATCCTCTTAACATCCCGCATTTTTTGGATTTTTTTGAAACTTCAAAACATCTTTTTCTCGTGGTTTTCACCGGTTTCCACCGAATGTTGGTTTCGGTATGATATCCCCCCCGCCCCCCTCACTGCGCGCGCGATCTGAGTCATGCGTTCTGATTGGCCAGAACCCAAACCCCACGGATCGTACGCGTGCACTGTTGGATGCTCCCAATTCGAACGACAACCCTGAGCCCTTTCAACAACACATGCAGTACATGGGTAAGAACTGTGCGCATGCGTCGTGTAGCTCAAGCTTCCTTCTCTACTAGGTTTTCATTCAAAACAGGCTACCGTTTCTCGCCACTCCTCTCATCGGTTTCCCGCCTCTTCTCCCAGATATGCATGATGCAGATGTTCGTTTAATTCTTATAGTTCATCTCATCCAAAATCAATTAGTTTTGTAAAAAACTATTTTAAGATTCATGGAATTGTGCATTGTAAAGGTAAAAACAAAAACTGACAATTCATTTAAAAAAAGGTTTGGGCAATTAAGATATGGAAGATTCTAGAGAACAAAGGAGAAGTTCTTGTGTTTTGAGGTTTGTGCATTATGCTTAAGTTCAACCATGGAGTCTTCTAGATTGTACATGTGGCAGAATCTGGTGAAATGTAGATGATATCCAACGGCCAGTAGTGCTCGGATTTGCCATCTCTGGTCGGATTGGCTTCATCCAACGAGCAACTTTCATAGTTATTCGCACACTATATATGTGTATAGATGTATATATATATATATATAGATGTGTCCCATGCTAGACAAAATAAAGTTTGAGTGCATGCGTGGGACGACCCCCCCCCCGCTACTGGTTCGAAGTTGGGAAACTGACATCATAGGTATTGAACCAGGCTTGGAGTCGGGTACGGTGTTCGGTTTCTTGGTGTGGCCCATCGAAGTTGTGCATTTGGGATTTAAACACATCATACACCATTGTACCCATACATATTTTCGGGCCGCATGTAGTGTATACGGGGTCTTCTGATCGACCACGTCTCCCTTGTGCGGTTTTTTGTGATGACACAGATATCTGTGGGCTCCCCAAGTGTATGTATATCATCCCTTTGACCGATAATGAGGGGTATGTGTTGGCCATGAATGGATTCCTCCTAGTTCATGTTAGGCTCGGTCACCATCAAATGTCGGTCAACCAAAGCTCGAGCTCATGCGTTTCATGATTCCCTCCCAGATGCTCGGATTGCTGGGTTCGACCTACATCAAACCCTGCGTACGTATCTCGTCCTTAACTACCTTGCCTTCATGGTTGCTGTGTATCGAGAGGTAGGCACCAAATCTAAATTGTACATTATTCTACATTGAAAACACACATCACCCCTTCCCAACGTACATCATTTTGGGCCGCATGCAAGAGGTGCTGGTTTTGTGGTCCCTCTCGTGCGATGTTTATGATGGTTCAGTCTATTGGCCCAAGCGGTTTATCGACAACAAGAACTGTCATTTGACCAAACGAAAGATTCATTGGTCCGTCTTATGGTAGGTCATGGCGACATGCATGTATGACCAAAGTATCGATCATTACGTGCATCCGCCCTGCTGACACGAAGTGGGAGGTGGTGGGCCAAGCATCCTAGCTAGGTACGACATTATGTCATTATATATATCCTAGCTAGGTGGTTGTTAGGTGATGTCTACTACACAACCTTCTTCTTGTAGACGTTGTTGGGCCTCCAAGTGCAGAGGTTTGTAGGACAGTAGCAAATTTCCCTCAAGTGGATGACCTAAGGTTTATCAATCCGTGGGAGGCATAGGATGAAGATGGTCTCTCTCAAGCAACCTTGCAACGAAATAACAAAGAGTCTACTGTGTCCCCAACACACCCAATACAATGGTAAATTGTATAGGTGCACTAGTTCGGCGAAGAGATGGTGATACAAGCGCAAAAAGGACGGTAGATATAGGTTTTTGTAAACTGAAAATACAAAAACAGCAAGGTAACAAGCGGTAAAAGTGAGCGTAAATGGTATTGCAATGCTAGGAAACAAGGCCTAGGGTTCATACTTTCACTAGTGCAAGTTCTCTCAACAATAATAACATAATTGGATCATATAACTATCCCTCAACATGCAACAAAGAGTCACTCCAAATACACTAATAGCGGAGAACAACCGAAGAGATTACGGTAGGGTACGAAACCACCTCAAAGTTATTCTTTCCAATCAATCCGTTGGGCTATTCCTATAAGTGTCACAAACAACCCTAGAATTCGTACTAGAATAACACCTTAAGATACAAATCAACCAAAACCCTAATGTCACCTAGATACTCCAATGTCACCTCAAGTATCCGTGGTCATGATTATACGATATGCATCACACAATCTCAATTCATCTACTCAAACCAACACATAGAACCTCAAAGAGTGCCCAAAGTTTCTATCAGAGAATCACGACGAAAACATGTGCCAATCCCTATGCATAGGTTCATGGGCGGAACCCGCAAGTTGATCACCAAAACATACATCAAGTGAATCAATAGAATAAACCATTGTCACCACGGTTATCCCACGCAAGAAATACATCAAGTGTTCTCAAATCTTTAAAGACTCAATCCGATAAGATTACTTCGAAGGGAAAACTCAATCCATTACAAGAGAGTAGAGGGGGAGAAGAAACATAAGATCCAACTATAATAGCAAAGCTCGCGATACATCAAGATCGTGCCAAATAAGGAACACGAGAGATAGAGATCAAACACATAGCTACTGGTACATACCCTCAGCCCCGAGGGTGAACTACTCCCTCCTCGTCATGGAGAGCGCCGGGATGATGAAGATGGCCATCGGTGAGGGTCCCCCCCCCTCCGGCAGGGTGCCGGAACAGGGTCCCGAGAGGTTTTTGGTGGCTACATTGGCTTGCGGCGGCGGAACTCCCGATCTAATCTCTGTTCTGGAAGTTTTACGATACGTAGGTATATATGGGTGCAGGAGGTACGTCGGTGGAGCTTCGGGGGCCCCACGAGGCAGGGGGCACCCTAGGGGGGTGGGTGCACCCCCACCCTCGTGAGCACCTCCCTTGGCTCCTGACGTGGGGTCCAAGTCTATCCGGTAACTTTCCTTCCAAAAAAACTTCTCCAGTTGATTTCGTTCCATTTCGACTCCGTCTAATATTCCTTTTCTTCGAAACACTGAAATAGGCATAAAACAACAAATCTGGGTTGGGCCTCCGGTTAATAGGTTAGTCCCAAAAATAATATAAAAGTGGATAATAAAGCCCAATATTACCCAAAACAGTAGATAATATAGCATGGAGCAATCAAAAACTATAGATATGTTGGAGACGTATCAAGCATCCCCAAGCTTAATTCCTGCTCGTCCTCGAGTAGGTAAATGATAAAAAAAATAATTTTTGATGTGGAGTGCTACTTGGCATAATTTCAATGTAATTCTTCTTAATTGTGGCATGAATATTCAGATCCATAAGATTCAAGACAAAAGTTCATATTGACATAAAAATAATAATACTTCAAGCATACTAACTAACCAATCATGTCTTCTCAAAATAACATGGCCAAAGAAAGTTATCCCTACAAAATCATATAGTCTAGCTATGCTCTATCTTCACCACACAAGGTATTTAAATCATGCACAACCCCGATGACAGGCCAAGCAATTGTTTCATACTTTAACATTTTCAAAACTTTTTCAATCTTCACGCAATACATGAGCGTGAGCCATGGATATAGCACTATATGTGGAATTGAATGGTGGTTGTGGAGAAGACAAAAAGAGGGGAAGATAGTCTCACATCAACTAGGCGTATCAACGGGCTATGGAGATGCCCATCAATAGATATCAATGTGAGTGAGTAGGGATTGCCATGCAACGGATGCACTAGAGCTATAAGTATATGAAAGCTCAAAAAAAAACTAAGTGGGTGTGCATCCAACTCGCTTGCTCACGAAGACCTAGGGCAATTTGAGGAAGCCCATCATTGGAATATACAAGCCAAGTTCTATAATGTAAGATTCCCACTAGTATATGAAAGTGACAACATAGGAGACTCTCTATCCTGAAGATCATGGTACTACTTTGAAGCACAAGTGTGGTAAAAGGATAGTAGCATTGCCCCTTCTCTCTTTTTCTCTCATTATATATATATATATATATATATATATATATATATATATATATATATATATATATATATATATATTTGTTTGGGACTTTTCTCTTTTTTTATGGCCTCTTTTTTTTCTCTTTTTTTTTTCGTCCGGAGTCTCATCCCGACTTGTGGGGGAATCATAGTCTCCATCATCCTTTCCTACTGGGACAATGCTCTAATAATGATGATCATCACACTTTTATTTACTTACAACTCAAGAATTACAACTCAATACTTAGAACAAGATATGACTCTATATGAATGCCTCCGGCGGTGTACCGGGATATGCAATGAATCAAGAGTGACATGTATGAAAGAATTATGAACGGTGGCTTTGCCACAAATACGATGTCAACTACATGATCATGCTAGCAATATGACAATGATGGAGCATGTCATAATAAACGAACGGTGGTAAGTTTCATGGCAACATATCTCGGAATGGCTATGGAAATGCCATGATAGGTAGGTATGGTGGCTGTTTTGAGGAAGGTATATGGTGGGTGTATGATACCGGCGAAAGGTGCGCGATATTAGAGAGGCTAGCAATGGTGGAAGGATAAGAAAGTGCATATAATCCATGGACTCAACATTAGTCATAAAGAACTCATGTACTTATTCCAAAAATCTAGAAGTTATCAAAGCAAAGTATTACGCGCATGCTCCTAGGGGGATAGATTGGTAGGAAAAAACCATCGATCGTCCCCGACCGCCACTCACAAGGAAGACAATCAATAAATAAATCATGCTCCGACTTCATCACACAACGGTTCACCATACGTGCATGCTACGGGAATCACAAACTTTAACACAAGTATTTCTCAAATTCACAACTACTCAACTAGCACGACTTTGATAATATCACCTCCATATCTCAAAACAATCATCAAGGATCAAACTTCTCATAGTATTCAACACACTCATAAGAATTTTTCTTTTATTAATCTTGTATACCTAGCATATTAGGATCATTTAAGAAAATTACCATGCTATTTAAGACTCTCAAAATAATATAAGCGAAGCATGAGAGTTCATCTATTTCTTCAAAATAAAACCACCGCCGTGCTCAAAAAGATATAAGTGAAGCACTAGAGCAACAATAAACTACTCTGAAAGATATAAGTGAAGATCAATGAGTAGTCGTATAATTATGTAACTATGTGAAGACTCTCTAACATTTAAGAATTTCAGATCTTGATACTTTATTCAAACAGCAGGAAAAGCCAAAGAAAATAATCCAAGCAAAACACATATCATGTAGTGAATAAAAATATAGCTCCAAGTAAAGTTACCGATGAACGAAGACAAAAGAGGGGATGCCTTCCGGGGCATCCCCAAGCTTAGACGCTTGGTTATCCTTGAATATTACCTTGGGGTGCCTTGGGAATCCCCAAGCTTAGGCTCTTGCCACTCCTTATTCCATAGTCCATCGAATCTTTACCCAAAACTTGAAAACTTCACAACACAAAACTTAACAGAAAACTCGTAAGCTCCGTTAGCGAAAGAAAACAATACACAACTTCATGGTACTGTAATTAACATATTATTTATTTATATTGGTGTTAAACCTACTTTATTCCAACTTCTCTATGGTTTATAAACTATTTTACTAGCCATAGAGTCATCACAATAAGCAAACAACACATGAAAAACAGAATCTGTCAAAAACATAACAGTCTGTAGTAATCTGTAACTAACACAAACTTCTGGAACTCCAAATGTCGGGGTGGACTGCGTCCCCCGCGAGCACCTATGGGGCCGGAGCCCCTTTCGTTGTCCGGTGAGGGGGGCGGAGGGAGCACGGAGAGCAGATCGAGGCGAGCACACGGGCGGTTTACCCAGGTTCGGGCCGCGATGGACGCGTAAAACCCTACTCCTGCTTGGTTGTATTGAACTGGGGAGCTCGGGTGCTTGGAGAGCTAGCTGCACCGAGCGTATGGCTGTCTGGATCCCAAGTCTCCGAACCTCCGAACCTAGCAGATGTCCGAACCCCGGACCCCCCTCTACGTTGCACACGGGCCTCCTTTTATAGCGCAAAGGGGTCACCGACAGGTGTCAACGTAAGAGAAAGGGGTAAAAGTGTAAAAGGGGTGGTAGTTGTAACATTGCGGGAACAGTGGCGCTACAGTGCGGCACAGTGTTATCATACCTACTTCTGACGGTAGGGGACAAGGGCATTAAATGCCCGTCACGGTCGCCTGGACAGCACCGAGGCGGACCGTTAGGTGCGCCACCGCTCGCCACGGTGGTGGCTGCATGCCACCGCATACCCCAGGCTGCGCGGTGCCCCGCCACGTGCCCTTGGGGGAAGCCCCGGAGCGACGCGTGGGCGGGCGAGCCGGAGCGCAGTCCTGAGGTGGCGATTTGCCGCGGCAAGTGGCTTGCCGCGGGGGTCGTCTTCCTGTGCCTGATAGCTTGCCGGCTACCAGGCCTTGCCGGGGCGCATAGCGCGCCGTGGCGGGCTTCTCTTGTGGTGCCTGGGTTCGGCCTTCCCGACAAGCTCCTCTTGTCGGGGTCTCGATCTTCTGTCTCGTATACTCTGTTCTTGGATGGCATTACATGGGCTCAGTCGTCCCGGCAAGCTCCTCTTGCCGGGGTCTTGTCTTCTTGGCCCGGCAAGCTCCTCTTGCCGGGGGCCTTGTCTTCTTGGCCCGGCAAGCTCCTCTTGCCGGGGGCCTTGTCTTGAATGCTTGGTCTTCTCTTGGCGCTTCCTGGGCGGGCCTCGCCGCAGGGTGCTACAACTGCCCGTGCACAAGTCTGGGGTACTAAGGTACCCCTACTTTAGTACACCGACAGGAGCCCCCGGGCCTGGGCCACACACGGTGCCGAGCGTCGTTGGGCCAGGCCCTAACAGTGTACGGGCACGCGTGGCCTTGGTCGCGCTGCTCCTTAACTCCGCATCCGTCGCACCTTCCCCAGGCGGCGCGCGCTTATCGCGGCGTCGCGGGGGCGGGGCGAGCGGGGTGAGCGTGACGTGGGTGGCGTGCGCGGGACTGAACCGCGCAGGCGCGCGTCACGTCGCGCACGATCTCTTTATTCGGAGAGGCGAAGCGCCCCCCCCCTCTTCCTCTTATAAGCGGAGGAAAGTAGGGGCGGTTCGCCTTTCCCTTGGTTGCTACCTCTCTAAAACCTCTGCCGCCTCCTTCTCCCGGAGACCGCAGCGATCTGTCCTTGGAGCGCTCGGCGTCGTCAACTTCGACGATCCCCCTCCCCCGCCCCCGCCATGGCCCCGAAGAGCGATAAGGCGAAGGGGAAGGCCGCGAAATCGGCCGAGGCGCTACGGCTCGAAGCGCTTCGGAAGGAGACGGCGACGTTCCCCCCCCAGCTCGGTGCGGTGGAGCTGAGGGACAAGTACCGCCTCTTCTGGTCGACGAAGACGCGAGCGCATCCGCGCACGCGGGTGCTCCCCGCCGAAGCCCAGAAGCTGTACCCGACCGGGTATCCTTTCTTCGTCGTCTTCTTCTACTGCGGGCTCTGCCCGCCTTACTCGGAGTTCTTCTGTGAAATCATGAACACCTATGGCCTCCACCTCCTCGACTTTACCCCCAATGCCGTCCTGACAATGGCGGTCTTCACGCACCTCTGCGAGAACTTCGTCGGAGTTCGTCCCAACGTGGCCCTCTTCCGGCACTTCTTTGCCCCTCGGGTGGAGAAAGGAGAGCCGCTGTCCGGTGGGATCGCCTGGGTTTCCCGGTCCGGCAAGAAGGAGGCCTACTTAGATGGGGACCTCCGCGGCAGGTGGGAGGAGTGGAGGGCGGAATGGTGCTTGATTGTCGAGGACCATCCGCAGCCGTTCACCGTCGTGCGCCGAACTCCGGTGGTGCGCGGCGATGGCTGGAGCGAGGTGTCCCCGGACGATGCCAAATTGAAGATCGCCATCACCCGGATCCTGCGTCTCAGGCTCGCCGGTCTCACCGTCGGCGCCGTCGGCGCGGATTTCCTTCGCCGCCGGATCGCCCCCTTGCAAGAGAGGGGGAGGCCGGCCTGGGAGTTCCAGAATACGGCGGACATCATGAGGCTGCGTCCGGGCCTCAATTTCAACTTCACCGTGCTGGAGCACGACGCGATGTTGAAGGAGTTGTTCAAGCACGACCCCGACCACCCGGAGTGGTTCTGGCTGCCGCCGGGCGTCGTTCCCTTGTGCAACAACTCGTCACTCAGCCATATCCTTGCAATGATGCCATTGTGCGACTCGCATGGGATCAATGCGACCTGGCAGGAGCCGCCGGAGGATGTCGTGCGGGCCTTCTTCGACGGCCTGGAGGAGGAGCCAGTCAATCCCGCCGAGAAGGATGGCCTCATCCGAGACACCACCGCGGCGGAGTTTGCTTACATTGCCTCCAGGATGGAGGAGGCGGCTGCCGCCGCGGCCGCGGGCAAAGCTGGGTTCACCGAGGCCGAGGCGGAGGCGGCGGAGGCAGAGAGCCTCGCCGATCCGATGGAGCTTGTCGACCAGGGGGAACCAGCCGGGCACGGCGGCGAGGACGAGCCCGCCCAAGACGCGAGCGGCTTGCCGGAGGTCGGCGTTGCCTCCCCGCAGCCTCCGGGCGGCTCGTCGCAGGCGGAGCCCCCGGCCCAGCCGAGGAGGCGCCTCCGCAGGGCCGGGTCGGCAGCGGGAGCGGGGTCTTCGCGGGCTGGGGCTTCGGTTGCCGCTGCGCCCCGCGCCGCGGCGTCGACGGGGGCGGAGTCATCTACCGCCCCTGCCAAGCGGCCCCGGGAACCCACTCCCCTGTCCCCCCGCGTCAGGGCCGCGCCGGTTTTCGACTATTCTGCGCTCAGCTCCGACGACGAGGAGGACGGAGAGTAAGTTCCCTATGGAGCTCATATTTTTTTCCCCTGTTGGTTCGTCCTGTTCGACAGCTCGTTCGCCCTTCCCTTAACCCGGTCCCCTTTTCAGGACCCTGGCTCAGAGGAGAGCGAAGAGATCGAGGATCCCGTGGGTCATCCTTGATGACGAATCTCCCCCGGCAGGCGAGGTCGTGTCGGAGGCGCCCTTACCGGACCCGGCAGGGGATCCTCAGGGCAGCCCGCAACGCAGCCCCCAGCGTGAGCACATGACTTGCTCCTGCTGCCTGGCGCGTACGCGAGCCCTCCTTCTTCTTGTTGTTGATGCGAAGTTGTTGCTTTTGGGCAGGAGCGGAGCAGCTCCGGCGGGCGCGTCCAGAGGGCGCCCCCGCCGTGCCGACCGCGTCTACTACCCTGCCAAGGGAGAGATCCCCGGCAAGGGAGGAGCCCCCGGCAAGGGAGGATCTTCCGACGGGGGACGCGGCCGACGATCCCCCGGCCGCGGCGAGCGCGGCGCCCGCCTCGGATTCGATAGAGGCTGAGGTCGTCATCGTCGAGGAGGGCGCGCATGGCGATGCCGACGACGTTGCCGGCGCTCGGGAGGCGGACGGCGTTGATATCCCCGCGGGCGACGGGGAGGCCGGGGTCGCCAAAGCCGACGCGGCCGCCTGGGGCGAGGGGACCGGTAATCGTGCTGACGGCCCCGAGGTGACGGGGGCGTCGGGCACTCCCCCGGCTAGCGACCCTGCCGCCGCCGCCGCGGCGGACTCCGAGGAGCCCCCGGCGGGCGCCTACCTGAAAGCAGGCGACGGCGTCTTCATCAGGCTCCCCTGGGAGTCGAGCTCCAGGGCGCCTGTCGAGGGGGAGGCCTTGGACGGAGAGGTGCTTGCCTCCGCCGGGCTGACGGTGGTGGACGTGCCAAACTCCAGCGGCAATGAGCCCGAGGAGGAGCAGCTGCTCCGTAGGCTTGTGTCGCTCTACCGGGCCCGGCAGGCCAAAGTGGAGCGGCGAGAGGCCCTTGTCGCGAAGGCGGGTGCGGACATGGAGAAGCGCGCCGCCGAGCTCCGGGGGCTCAACCAGCAGGCCGTCCAGTCCCTGGTGGAGGAGCGGCGGCAGCTCGGCGAGGCGCGGACGGCCTTTATCCTTGAGAAGGCGGAGGCCGAGGAGCAGCAGAGGCTTGCCGCCGCGGAGTTATCCGCGCGGGAAGGCGAGCTGGTGCTGAAAACGGCCAGCCTCGCCAACCACGAGGAGGAGGTTGCCGCGCGCGAGCGGGCGCTCAGCGGAGACCTGAAGAAGGCGCAGGACGCTGCTGCAGCCGCTGAGGTCACCAAGAAGGGGCTGGAGGCGAGGGTGGCGCAGCTCGATTCCGACTTCAAGGCGAAGGACGAGGAGCTCGCCGCGCTCCGGCAGGAGCGCGAGAAGGGTGCGCTCACCCTCGGTGAGCTTCAGGGTCGCTTCGCTGAGAAGATCCGGGAGCTTGACGCCGCCAAGAATTCCAACTCCACTCTGGAACTGAAATTGGAGGCGCTCGGCAAGGCGCTGGACAGCGCTAAGGAGCGGGAGGCGGCTTTACGGAAGGAGGTCGACGGCAACGAGGAGCTGCTGAGGCGCGCCGCCGTTTCCCAGAACACCTTCAGGGATACGGTGGAGCGGTGGACCGAGGGCCTCGTCGACATCGCCGCCACCATCGACAAGGAGCTGACATCGCTGGGGATCGAGGGCCACCAGCCCCTCACCGACGAGGACGTCGTGCCCAGCGCCAAGCTCACTTCCTTCTTCCAGGGGGTGGTGCAGGCGCTCCAGCACCTCCGAACGTCGCTCCCGAAGGAGCTGGCCGACGAGACGCGGGAGGCCATCTCCGGGGCCCTCGAGAGGGTGCTGGTGAAGATCGTTTTCCGCAACCCGGACATCAGGCTTGCTAACGTCCTCAGGCCCTTGCCGGAGAACGCAGACCTGACGGGGATCCAGGCCCTCGTCGCCCCTATCGTCAAGAAGGCGGCCGGGGTCAAGAGGATCGAGGGCGACCGCGTGGACTAGGCCGCCTGCCCCTTTCTTTTATCTCCTTTCCCTGCCGCTGTTAAATATGCCATGGAAACGGCTGGTTAGAGCAGCAGTAAGGCATTTTGTAATATAACTTTTTATCTTAGGCAATGCATCGCACTGTTATCTCCTCTACTTGACCGGCGCCTTGTTTGTTTCCGCCCTACGTTTTCGGGGACTTGCCGGCGTAGGCCTCCGCCTTGCCACGGGCGCCGAGTGCGGGACGTCAGCGACCCGCTGGCGGGGCTACCACCGGCAAGAAACCTCGCCGCGGCTGGTTGCCGCTCACTCAGATTGTTGAGCAGGCTCAAGGCAAAGTAAGCGGTGCGACTGCGGTCGCAGCACGCTTAGGGTGCCGGGCGAGCTCGAAACAAAGTGAGGACGCTACTCGGGGTGTAGCACACTCAAGTCGTTGAGCGGACTCGAAACGAAATGAGGGCGCAACCAGTCTCGTGCCGGTCCTTCCGCGCTCAGGCCTCTCAACCAAGGCTCGGTCGTTCGAGGGAGATAACTCTTAAAAATTGATGGGGCAATTGCTCGAGCTCCGGCAACTTATCTTTTCTTATCGCTTGCCGCCCGGTAGGGTAAAACCTCCTTGGGCAGCATCCAGCCCATCCTGGGGGTAGGCAAAGGCGCAGGGCCTCACGACCCTCCGGAGCTAGGCGTAGCTATGCTTGGGGATCCGCGCCCCTCTCTGCGCCAAGGATCACATGCAACTGCGGCAAGACTTGGGCAGAGAGGATGGTTGGCGGAAACGGGTTCCGGCAACCGCGCTGGCAAGACTCCTCCCACGGTCGGCGTCAACTCGTTCGGCACCCCGGCGGACGAGGCGCGCCGGGGAACGAGGTCGCCTTTCTCGTGACTTCTGGCGCTAACTTCTGCGGCTACGGGAGCGGCGCAGAGTTCGCTGGAGGCGAATCGTTCGCCCAGCGGCCAGAAGGCGGTCCTCCTCAAGGAGCAGCTGCTTCTTGCCCAGTCTCTGCGCGAGTGGATACTCGAGGAGGGCCGCACACGAGCCCGTGGGAAAGAATGCCAAAGCTTGTCGGGAACCCCCGCTTCAACTGGACAGATCCTCGGATCCGCAGGAGCGGACTGTTCCTCAGCGTTCAGACTGCTGATCTGCTTGTCGGAGCAAGGCTTATCGGGGGCACCTGCTTCGACTGGACGGATCCTGGGATCCGCAGGAGCGGGCTGTCCCCCGGCGTTCCCCTACCTGGCGCGCCAAAGATGTCGGGGTGGACTGCGTCCCCCGCGAGCACCTATGGGGCCGGAGCCCCTTTCGTTGTCCGGTGAGGGGGGCGGAGGGAGCACAGAGAGCAGATCGAGGCGAGCACACGGGCGGTTTACCCAGGTTCGGGCCGCGATGGACGCGTAAAACCCTACTCCTGCTTGGTTGTATTGAACTGGGGAGCTCGGGTGCTTGGAGAGCTAGCTGCACCGAGCGTATGGCTGTCTGGATCCCAAGTCTCCGAACCTCCGAACCTGGCGGATGTCCGAACCCCGGACCCCCCTCTACGTTGCACACGGGCCTCCTTTTATAGCGCAAAGGGGTCACCGACAGGTGTCAACGTAAGAGAAAGGGGTAAAAGTGTAAAAGGGGTGGTAGTTGTAATAGTGCGGGAACAGTGGCGCTACAGTGCGGCACAGTGTTATCATACCTACTTCTGACGGTAGGGGACAAGGGCATTAAATGCCCGTCACGGTCGCCTGGACAGCACCGAGGCGGACCGTTAGGTGCGCCACCGCTCGCCACGGTGGTGGCTGCATGCCACCGCATACCCCAGGCTGCGCGGTGCCCCGCCACGTGCCCTTGGGGGAAGCCCCGGAGCGACGCGTGGGCGGGCGAGCCGGAGCGCAGTCCTGAGGTGGCGATTTGCCGCGGCAAGTGGCTTGCCGCGGGGGTCGTCTTCCTGTGCCTGATAGCTTGCCGGCTACCAGGCCTTGCCGGGGCGCATAGCGCGCCGTGGCGGGCTTCTCTTGTGGTGCCTGGGTTCGGCCTTCCCGACAAGCTCCTCTTGTCGGGGTCTCGATCTTCTGTCTCGTATACTCTGTTCTTGGATGGCATTACATGGGCTCAGTCGTCCCGGCAAGCTCCTCTTGCCGGGGTCTTGTCTTCTTGGCCCGGCAAGCTCCTCTTGCCGGGGGCCTTGTCTTCTTGGCCCGGCAAGCTCCTCTTGTCGGGGGCCTTGTCTTGAATGCTTGGTCTTCTCTTGGCGCTTCCTGGGCGGGCCTCGCCGCAGGGTGCTACAACTGCCCGTGCACAAGTCTGGGGTACTAAGGTACCCCTACTTTAGTACACCGACACCAAAAATTCTAAAATAAATTGGTGGACCTGAGGAATTTGTCTAGTAATCATCTTTAAAAATAATCAACTAAATATCACTCTTCAGTAAAAAGTTCTAGCTAATCTCGTGAGCGCTAAAGTTTCTGTTTTTTTACAGCATGATCATAAAGACTTCACCCAAGTCTTCCCAAAGGTTCTACTTGGCACAAACACTAATTAAAACATAAAACCACATCTAAATAGAAGCTAGATGGATTATTTATTCCTAAACAGAACCAAAAAGCAAGAAACTAAAATAAAATTGGGTTGCCTCCCAACAAGCGCTATCGTTTAACGCCCCTAGCTAGGCATGATGATTTCAATGATGCTCACATAAAAGATAAGGATTGAAACATAAAGAGAGCATCATGAAGAATATGACTAGCACATTTAAGTCTAACCCACTTGGCCACTTCCTATGTATAGGGATTTTGTGAGCAAACAACTTATGGGAACAAGAATCAACTTGCATAGGAAGGTAAGACAAGCATAACTTCAAAACTTTAAGCACATAGAGAGGAAACTTGATATTATTGCAATTCGTACAAGCATATATTCCTCCCTAATAATAATTTTCAGTAGCATCATGAATGAATTCAACAATATAACCAGCACCTAAATCATTCTTTTCATGATCTACTAGCATAGAAATATTATTACTCACCGCATAAGCAAATTTATTATCATGAATAGTAGTGGGAGCAAACTCAACAGAATAACTATCATATGATTGAAAATTAAGATCAAGATGACAAGTTTCATGGTTATCATTGATCTTTAAAGCATACGTGTCATCACAATAATCATCACAGATAGGAGGCATACTTTCATCATAGTAAATTTGCTCATCAAAGCTTGGGGGACAAAAAAATCATCTTCATCAAACATAGCTTCCCCAAGCTTGTGGCTTTGCATATCATTAGCATCATGGATATTCAAGGAATTCATACTAATAACATTGCAATCATGCTCATCATTCAAAGATTTAGTGCCAAACATTCTATAGATTTCTTCTTCTAGCACTTGAGCACAATTTTCCTTTCCATCACACTCACGAAAGATATTAAAGAGGTGAAGCGTATGAGACAAACTCAATTCCATTTTTTTGTAGTTTTCTTTCATAAACTAACTAGTGCTAAAACAAGAAACAAAAAGATTCGATTGCAAGATCTAAAGATATACCTTCAAGCACTCACCTCCCCGGCTACGGCGCCAGAAAAGAGCTTGATGTCTACTACACAACCTTCTTCTTGTAGACGTTGTTGGGACTCCAAGTGCAGAGGTTTGTACGACAGTAGAAAATTTCCCTCAAGTGGATGACCTAAGGTTTATCAATCTGTGGGAGGCGTAGGATGAAGATGGTCTCTCTCAAGCAACCCTGCAACCAAATAACAAAGAGTCTCTTGTGTCCCCAACACACCCAATACAATGGTAAATTGTATAGGTGCACTAGTTCGGCGAAGAGATGGTGATACAAGTGCAAAAAGGATGGTAGATATAGGTTTTTGTAAACTGAAAATACAAAAACAGCAAGGTAACAAGCTGTAAAAGTGAGCGTAAATGGTATTGCAATGCTAGGAAACAAGGCCTAGGGTTCATACTTTCACTAGTGCAAGTTCTCTCAACAATAATAACATAATTGGATCATATAACTATCCCTCAACATGCAACAAAGAGTCACTCCAAAGACACTAATAGCGGAGAACAAACGAAGAGATTATGGTAGGGTATGAAACCACCTCAAAGTTATTCTTTCCAATCAATCCGTTGGGCTATTCCTATAAGTGTCACAAACAACCCTAGAGTTCGTACTAGAATAACACCTTAAGATACAAATCAACCAAAACCCTAATGTCACCTAGATACTCCAATGTCACCTCAAGTATCCGTGGGCATGATTATACGATATGCATCACACAATCTCAATTCATCTACTCAAACCAACACATAGAACCTCAAAGAGTGCCCAAAGTTTCTACCGGAGAATCACGACAAAAACGTGCGCCAACCCCTATGCATAGGTTCATGGGCGGAACCCGCAAGTTGATCACCAAAACATACATCAAGTGAATCAATAGAATAACCCATTGTCACCACGGTTATCCCACGCAAGACATACATCAAGTGTTCTCAAATCTTTAAAGACTCAATCCGATAAGATTACTTCAAAGGGAAAACTCAATCCATTACAAGAGAGTAGAGGGGGAGAAGAAACATAAGATCCAACTATAATAGCAAACTCGCGATACATCAAGATTGTGCCAAATCAAGAACACGAGAGAGAGAGAGAGAGAGAGAGAGAGAGAGAGAGAGAGAGAGAGAGAGAGAGAGAGAGAGAGAGAGAGAGATCAAACACATAGCTACTGGTACATACCCTCAGCCCCGAGGGTGAACTACTCCCTCCTCGTCATGGAGAACGCTGGGATGATGAAGATGGCCACCGGTGAGGGTTCCCCCCGGCAGGGTGCCAGAACAGGGTCCCGAGAGGTTTTTGGTGGCTACATAGGCTTGCGGTGGCGGAACTCCCGATCTAATCTCTGTTCTGGAAGTTTTACGATACGTAGGTATATATGGGTGCAGGAGGTACGTTGGTGGAGCTTCGGGGGGCCCATGAGGCAGGGGGCGCCCCCACCCTCGTGAGCACCTCCCTTTTGGCTCCTGACGTGGGGTCCAAGTCTATCCGGTAGCTTTCCTTCCAAAAATAACTTCTCCAGTTGATTTCGTTCCGTTTCGACTCCGTCTGATATTCCTTTTCTTTGAAACACCGAAATAGGCATGAAACAACAAATCTGGGCTGGGCCTCCGGTTAATATGTTAGTCCCAAAAATAATATAAAAGTGGATAATAAAGCCCAATATTGCCCAAAGCAGTAGATAATATAGCATGGAGCAATCAAAAATTATAGATACGTTGGAGACGTATCATTAGGATGCTTTCGGGTTTGCGAGGCAGGTGCCACCAAAGTTATGCATTGTGTATTTAAAGTTTTAAACATCCCCAATATTCGTACATATATTTGGCCACTTCCAGGTGATTCTTGACTTTTGGCCCCTCTCATCGATCTTCAATGACGCGCCCAACTGTGGGCTCGCGGGGTCAAAGTTGTGCATTGGAATTTGGAACATCACATACCACCCTTTTCACTCATATATATTTGGGCCACATGCTGGTGTGGCTGTCTTTTGACCCTCCCTAACGTTATTTTTGCTGCAAAGACTCTGATGATCCTCAACGGACACGGGGTATAATATCTAAACCGTGTGCGATACAAGTGCGATGTGAATCACCACGACCGCGCAAGCGCGAGCAAATTAAGGTGGAGGTACTGGCTCAACCGTGTGCGATGCAAGTGCGCTGAAATCACCACGTCCGCGCAAGCGTGAGCAAAGGGTGGAGGTACTGGCTCAACCATGTGCGATGCAAGTGCGCTGAAATCACCACGACCGTGCAAGCACGAGCAAAGGGTGGAGGTACTGGCTTAACTTTGTGCGATGCAAGTGCGTTGTAAAACCACCACCTGTGGAAGCTAAAGGCGGGTAAGTTTATTTGGAAATTAGGATGAACCGTGTGCAATAGTCCAGCTAGCTAGAAATAATAAAACAAACTACCCGCCTTGAGCGTTGCAAAAATCAGCGGATCCGCGCCACTTTTCCTTATTGTCATACATGCATATTGTTATTGGACCGTGCACGATCTTGGGCACTCCCGCCCCGCATCAATTCCTTTACACAAATTTTAGTAGCCGCCGTACTTCAACCGTCGCCCACACTCCTCCAGCACCGACCTTATAGTAAAATTTTAGCAGCCGAGGCATTTGAACCATCGCCCTCCCTCGTCCACCACCATCTCCACCCACCATTACTAAAATTTTCAATAGCCGCGGCGTATCCTCAAACACCAACTCCCTCCATGGCCCCCCACCGGCCCCCTCCCCCCTTCGAACCCTAGCTCGCGGCCGCCGCCGGCGGCGCCGCCAACCCTGCCGGTCTGCCCGTTCCTCCTAGCTTTCAGGTTATCCAGCGATTCCCATACCGTCACCCCACTCCCCTGAGTTTTTAGATGAGGCATGCGGTGACCCTCCCCACCAGATCCACATCCCCTGCTCTAGAATGTCGCAGCCTAAGCTCGACCATGTATCCCGGGGAGCCCAACGAGCGTTCGGCCAAGAAGAGGTTTATCATGGCCTCTCCGGCGGACGTTGGCGAGGTAGCTGCCGTTCGCCCCGACCTGTTGATCTCTGAGCAACACGTCGCCGCGGAAGCCGGCGAAGGCGTTGACTACATTGCCATGCCGAAGGCTTCATGCTAGCGGGCTAGCGTATTACTGTATCTCAGGAAAGCTGGCTACGACATCAAGCTCGTCCACACCGACAGCTTCACGCGGGCCATGTCACAGGTTAAGTGGTCCATCCCCAACCCCTCTGGTTCAACCACCCTCGATCTCTTCGACGGCCCTGCCGCTGATCTCATCCGCCAAGCAGTCAAGGATTTGCGAGCTTTATACGCCATCGAGCCCATTTTGTCACTTCTGAAGGATACATTCTACGACGGCGGCTTGGGATCCTCAATTGCCAAGTCAGATCTCATCGACCAAGACAACGACCACGAGGAAGGCACCCACGAAGGTTCTTCTAAGGTGAAACAACCCATCTGTGACATCAGAGAGCGCACCATGGGTTTGTGCTCTTCCAACTGGAAGGATCCCGTCCATGAAATGTGAGGCAACATTCTATCAGCAAATATTACCTTTTCTAGCTTGCCAACCCGTACCCTTTGTTATAACAGCATTTGTCGTTTGGTGCTTTAACTGTGCCGTGTTTAATTATTTCAGTTATGCAAAAATGTATTGTTCAATAGGTCTATGTGATGTTTAAGTATGAATTGTCCACTTTAGTTTCACGAATGGCTATATTTAGATGCCTTGTTTATCTGTATTTGGTTGTTAGGTTGGTTGGAGTGAGCATTTTTTCAGTTATCGAGCAGATGCCTTGTTTATCTGTATTTGGTTCTTAGTTTGGTTGCAGTGAGTATTTGTCCAGTTATCAAGCAGATGCCTTGTTTATCTGTATTTGGTTGTTAGGTTGCTTTTTTATAGCATTTGTCCAGTTATCAAGCAGATGCCTTGTTTACCTGTATTTGGTTGTTAGGTTGCTTTTTTTTAGCATTTCTCCAGTTATCAAGCAGATGTCTTGTTTATCTTTATCTGCTTGTTAGGTTGGTTGCAGTGAGCATTTGTCCAGTTTTCAAGCATATGCCCTGTTTATCTATATTTGCTTGTTAGGTTGGTTGCAGTGAGACTCTGTCCAGTTTTCAATGACTATATTTGGTTGTTATACTGGTCATTTATGCCTTGTTTATTTCAGTCATTCACAATGTGTGGTTCATTATGTGCAAGTCGGAACTGTGCCGCTCGACTACATCAATACCATTTTGAACGACTATATTTGGTTCGAGTTATACCTGGTGTAGTTAACACATGCCCTTTATTTCAGTTTTACACATTTATCCAGTGTGATGTTTAAGCATTACCTACGTTCTATTCATTTTCAACAATACCAGTTTGAATTGCAATATTTGATGGCTGTTAAGCCTGCTGTCGGCAACATTGCCTTCCATTTTATATCTGCTTTAACAACATGCTGAAACCAACACATTCAAGCTATCATTTGGAGATGATGTTGTTTACCTTTGCTATATTTGTTTGATGTTAAGATTGCTGTACTTATCATGCCTTTCCACTACTTATGCAGGACAACAACGGGAGTGGCCACCATTTTCCGCCGAGGTTAGCTTCATCCCTCGGCTTGTACTCCCCCTGTCGTTCCATAATGTAGTGCATATAGATCCAGGCCTGGACACTAGTTAGCTTATAATATTGACTTGTTGCTCGTAGGTACATATGCCCATGGCAAGGATCCGCACATCCACCCTTTTGCATATGGGGCAATGAGATATTGATGAACAAGCATCAAGTGAGGAAACTGATAAGGATTATTAGCAAAAAGATACGAATGGTGGCAAGCCAATTATTTGTTTATGCTCTATCCAACACAACAGTGAGCTGTAGGATGGTAACTACAAACTCTGCACTCTTCTCTTTTTACTGCCCATAATGAGTTGTTAGACAACAATGTCTGAATCTTTTTCGTTCCCATTGGTCCCAAGTAGTTCACTCAAGATTACCTCAAATAGTACATGATTGGTGGACACGCAATGAAGGTTAAAGTATTTCATCCAGACTACAATGAGCATCGAGTAGTCCTAATGAAGACAGTGAAGGATGGACGGGCATCCATCACAAGGGGTTGGCCTAGAGTCGTGCGCGCCTTACGCATGGAGGAGGGCACAATATGGGCATTCCGCATCACCTTCTCCAGCAACCAAAATGTCTTTAGCCTCTCTCTTTACAGTCTTTAGTACAACTGTGGTTCATCATTCTTTACTTGGTGCTTATGTAGTTCTTCAGTATATGTATCTGTGCATTGAATTATGGATCCATGGTTGAACCTATATTTTTAATAAACATGGTTGGATATGAAGTAAGTGATTGCCTACTTTCAAATTCATAACATGTGATTTTTAAATTAGGGATTAATTGGATTAATTATGGATTAAATAGGGATTACACTGCACACGGTTTGCGAAAGCGAAACGTCTGATATACGTGGAGATCGAAAACGTTTCTAGGATCCACTACGTGTGCGATCAATCTCCACTGCACACACGACTTTCTCTTGAAAACTGTTTGTGTTAGACCACCTTGCGCAAACGTTTATCACATAAAAAGTGTGTGTGATGGACAACTTTTTCCACACAGTTTCTTTCTACGCACCGTGTGTGATGCATTCAATAACGCAAACAATAAAATTATTAATATCGTGTGCAATCGCAATGCTATCACAAACGATTTAACGGGAAAAAATGTGTGTGATGTACCTATGAACAGAAACATTTTCCTTGGAGCGACTGTGTGGGATGTGCATACAAACGGAAACGTTTAGCGGGGACTGACTGTGTGGGATGTACTTCCGACTGGAAACAATTTCATCGTATAATTGTCATTTTTTAACTCTATTGTACATATTTCCGTATTTGAGCGCTCGCCGGTCGCACACGACCTCATTTTGCCGAACGTGTGTGCCAGGAGGACATATCCCCGATGGTTTTTGGGTCGTGTGGGAAGGACCCCCCTATCGCCCACACTCACTTGGTGACGGTTCCAGATACCGTCGCGGAAAGGGGTAAAAAACCGTTTGTTTAGGACCGATGCGCACCAGTGTATGAAGAAAGCAATAGCAACAAACTAAACGATCATCGTGCTAAGCTAACGGATGGGTCAAGTCAATCACATCATTCTCTAATGATGTAATCCCGTTCATCAAATGACAACTCTTTGTCCATGGCTAGGAAACTTAACCATCTTTGATTAACGAGCTAGTCAAGTAGAGGCATACTAGTGACACCATGGACATGTGTTGCCATTTGATGAACGGGATCACATCATTAGAGAATGATGTGATGGACAAGACCCATCCGTTAGCTTAGCATTATGATCGTATAGTTTTATTGCTATTGCTTTCTTCATGACTTCTACATATTCCTCTGACTATGAGATTATGCAACTCCCAAATACCGGAGGAACACTTTGTGTGCTATCAAATGTCACAACGTAGCTGGGTGATTATAAAGATGCTCTACAGGTGTCTCCCAAGGTGTTTGTTGAGTTGGCATAGATCAAGATTAGGATTTGTCACTCCGTGTATCGAAGAGGTATCTCTGGGCCCTATCGGCAATGCTCATCACTATAAGCCTTGCAAGCAATGTGACTAATGAGTTAGTTGCGGGATGATGCATTACAGAACGAGTAAAGAGACTTGCCGGTAACGATATTGAACTAGGTATGATGATACCGACGATCGAATCTCGGGCAAGTAACATACCGATGACAAAGCGAATAACGTATGTTGTTATGCCATTTGACCGATAAAGATCTTCGTAGAATATGTAGGAGCCAATATGAGCATCCAGGTTCCGCTATTGGTTATTGACCAGAGTTGTGTCTAGGTCATGTCTACATAGTTCTCGAACCCGTAGGGTCCGCACGCTTAACGTTCGATGACGATTTGTATTATGAGTTATGTGATTTGATGACCGAAGTTTGTTTTGAGTCCCGGATGAGATCACAGACATGAGGAGGAGTCTCTAAATGGTGGAGAGGTAAAGATTCATATATTGGAAGGTTATATTCGCACATCGGAATGGTTCCGAGTGATCCAGGTATTTTTTCCGGAGTACAGAGGGGTTACCGGAACCCACGGGGAAGTTAATGGGCCTTAGTGGGCTTTAGTGGAGAGAGGGAAGAAGGGCCATGATGTGGCGCACGCCTCTCCCTGCCCAGACCGAATTGGACAAGGGGTGGGGGCGCGACCCTCTCCTTCCTTCTCCAGCTCCCCTCCTTCCTTTCCCTCTAGTGGAAGAAAGGAAAAGAGGGGGGGGGGGCGAATCCTATTTGGACTAGGAGTCCAAGTAGGACTCCCCCCTTGGCGCGCCCCTCTTGGCCGCCGACCTCTCTCCCTCCCTCCGTTATATACGTGGCCAAGGGCACCCTAATAGCACAAACAAGTCTTCTCTTAGTCGTGTGCAGTGCCCCCTCCACAGTTACACACTGATACGTCTCCAGCATATCTATAATTTTTTATTGTTCCATGCTATTATATTATCCATCTAGGATGTTTCATACGCATTTATATGCTATTTTATATGATTTTTGGGACTAACCTATTAACCTATAGCCCAGTGCCAGTTTCTGTTTTTTGCCTTGTTTTTGAGTATCGGAGAAAAGGAATACTGAACGGAGTCCAATTGACCTGAAATTTCATGGAGATTGTTTTTGGACCAGAAGAAGCCCACGGAGTACCGGAGATGGGCCAGGAGAGTTCCGAGGACACCACGAGGGTGGGGGCATGCCCTAGCCCCTGGGCGCACCCCCTATCTCGTGGCCGCCTCGTGGACCCCCTGACTTGTTCCTGACGCCAACACCTCTTATATATACCCAAACTTCCAGAACATAACCTAGATCGGGAGTTCCGCCACCGCAAGCCTCTGTAGCCACCAAAAACCAATCGGGACCTTGTTGTGGCACCCTGCCGGAGGGGGGATCCCTCACCGGTGGCCACCTTCATCATCCTGACACTCTCCATGACGAGGAGGGAGTAGTTCACCCTCGGGGCTGAGGGTATGTACCAGTAGCTATGTGTTTGATCTCTCTCTCTCTCTCTCTCTCTCTCTCTCTCTCTCTCTCTCGTGTTCTTGATTCGGCACGATCTTGATGTACCGCGAGCTTTGCTACTATAGTTGGATCTTATGATGTTTCTCCCCCTCTACTCTCTTGTAATGGATTGAGTTTTGCCTCTGAAGTTCTCTTATCGGATTGAGTCTTTAAGGATTTGGGAACACTTGATGTATGTCTTGCGTGGGATATCTATGGTGACAATGGAGTATTCTATTGATTCACTTGATGTATGTTTTGCTGATCAACTTGCTGGTTTCGTGACCTTGGGAATCTATGCATAGGGGTTGGCACACGTTTTCCTCTTGACTCTCCGGTAGAAACTTTGGGCACTCTTTGAAGTTATTTGTGTTGGTTGAATAGATGAATCTGAGATTGTGTGATGCATATCATATAATCATACCCGCGGATACTTGTGGTGACATTGGAGTATCTAGGTGACATTAGGGTTTTGGTTGATTTGTATCTTAAGGTGTTATTCTAGTACGAACTCTATGATAGATTGAACGGAAAGAATAGCTTCGTGTTATTTTAATACAGACTCTTGAATAGATCGATCAGAAAGAATAACTTTGAGGTGGTTTCATACCCTACAATAACCTCTTCGTTTTTTCTCCGCTATTAGTGACTTTGGAGTGACTCTTTGTGGCATTTTGAGGGATAGTTATATGATCCAGTTATGTTATTATTGTTGAGAGAACTTGCACTAGTGAAAGTATGAACCCTAGGCCTTGTTTCCTAGCATTGCAATAACTTTTATGCTCACTTTTATCACTTGCTACCTTGCTGTTTTTTTATTTTCAGATTACAAAAACCTATATCTACCATCCATATTGCACTTATATCACCATCTCTTCGCCGAACTAGTGCACCTATACAATTTTCCATTGTAATGGGTGTGTTGGACACAAGAGACTCTTTGTTATTTGGTTGCAGGGTTGTTTGAGAGAGACCATCTTCATCCTACGCCTCCCACGGATTGATAAACCTTAGGTCATCCACTTGAGGGAAATTTGCTACTGTCCTACAAACCTCTGCACTTGGAGGGCCAACAACGTCTATGAGAAGAAGGTTGTGTAGTAGACATCAAGCAATTTTTGGCGCCGTTGCCGAGGAGGTGAGTGCTTGAAGGTATATCTTTAGATTTTGCAATCGAATCTTTTTGTTTCTTGTTTCATCACTAGTTTAATTTATAAATGAAAACTACAAAGAATGGAATTAAGGGTGCCTCATATGCTTCATCTTTTTAATGTCTTCAGTGAAAATGATGGGAAGGAAAATTGTGCTCAAGTGCTAGAAGAAGAAGCATTAGAATGTTTGGCACTAAATCTTTGAATGATGAGCATGATCGCAATGTTGTTAGTACGAACTCTTTGAATATCCATGGTACTAATGATGATTGCACTAGTCATGATGAAAATGTCTCTTATAAGCATGTCGATTTTTGTGGAGTGCATAGAGTTTGCAAGTACACACCAAATAGGGAAGATAGATTTTGCAAGAGGCATAAGTATTTAGAAACCAAAAGGTTGCAATAAAGGCTAGATCTTTGTGCTGAAAATTTATCTTTTCTTAGCCATCCTTGTGAACTTTGCAATGAACATGGTCATTTAAATATCCAATGCAAATTTTTTCATGATTGAATCATGTCCAAAATTTTTGATGACTTGATTTCCCTTGCGCATCATAATGAACTTAGTTTGCTTGTGGGTTATGAAGAAATTAAATGTATAACTTAGGATATCCCAGAAATTGCACTTGAGACAGTTCTTGATTTTGATCTAGAGGAAATTTATATGTACTGTGTGGTGAATTGCATTGAAAATCCTTATATTGCCAATTACATAAATACAAGAAAACAAATAGAAGATGAAGAGAGTACTAATGAAAGGGAAGAGACTTCCCAATATCCTCCTATTATTTCTTATGATGAATCAGGTAACGAGGAGGAGCCTTCTATCCAACCAATATCATTAATAAGGAGCTCCAAAAAGAGGATTAAACCCACACATGATGTGAAGAAGAAAAAGAAAAGATGAAGAAGCAAAGGTAAAAAGGTATCCCTCCCAAATGATTTTGCTCCTATTACTCATTGTGATGATGATAATTGCTATACTATTGGTGTTATCCATACTATTAATGATGAGAGTGATTATGCTCATGATATGAAAAGGGCCAAGCTTGGGGATGCTATGTTTGATGAGAATGACATGTTTGAGAATTTATTTGCTGCAATTAATGTTTGTCCCAAGCTTGGGGATCCTATTTATGATGATTATATTGATGAAAGTGGGTTTGGAAGAGTGTCAACTTTAGGAAGTAATGATCCCACTATTTTGGAGGATGTTAAATCTTATATTGATAATTATAAAAGTGGATTTGGAGAGGTCATGACTTTATTTAGTAATGATTCCACTATCTTGGAAGAGGTTTCAATTGATTATGATAAGAACAAAGTTGCTACTTATGATGATTATTGTGATGATACTTATGTTATAAAAAGTAGTGATGATTATATTTACAAAACTTATCATGATTATGATTACCCTTTTTCCGAACATTACTCTATTAATGTGGAAACAATTTATAGTATTCGAGTTTCTTATGATACTCCCACTATTCCGATTGAGAATAATTTTTCTTATGTAGAGAGTAGTAAATTTTCTATTCTTGTAGATCATTAAAAGAATTCTTTATGTTCTGGTTATATTGTTGAATTCATTCATGATGCTACTGAAAATTATTATGAGGGGGGAATATATGCTTGTAGGAATTCCAATAATATCAAGTTTCCTCTCTATGTGCTTAAAGTTTTGAAGTTATGCTTGTTTTTCCTTCCTATGCTAGTTGATTATTGTTACCATGAGTTGTTTTCTCACAAAATACCTATGCATAGGAAGTGGGTTAGACTTAAATGTGCTAGTCATATTCTTCATGATGCTCTCTTTATGTTTCAATTCTTATCTTTTATGTGAGCATCGTTGAAATGATCATGCCTAGCTAGGGGCATTAAAGAAAAGCGCTTGTTGGGAGACAACCCAATATTTACCCTTACTGTTTTTGTGTGTTCACATTATTATTCTACTGTATTAATCATGTTTTATAGCTATTGTTTCAATAAAGTGCCAAGTAGAACCTTTGGGAAGACTTGGGTGAAGTCTTTGCGATCTTGCCGTAAAAAACAGAAACTTTTGCGCTCATGAGATTAGCTGCCATTTTTTACTGGAGAGTGCTTTTAGGTTTATTATTTTTGAAGGTGATTAATAGACAAATTCCTCAGGTCCACCAATTTATTTCAGAATTTTTGGAGTTATAGAAGTATTCGAATGATACAGATTACTACAGACTGTTCTGTTTTTGACAGATTCTGTTTTCATTGTGTTGTTTGCTTATTTTGATGAATCTATGAGTAGTATCAGAGGGTATGAACCATATAGAAGTTGTAATACAGTAGATATTACAACAATATGAATTTATAATGATTTCACAATAGTACCTAAGTGGTTATTTATTTTCTTATACTAACGGAGCTTACGAGTTTTCTGTTAAGTTTTGTGTTGTGAAGTTTTCAAGTTTTGGGTAAAGATTCGATGGACTATGGAATAAGGAGTGGCAAGAGCCTAAGCTTGGGGATCCCCAAGGCACCACAAGGTAATATTCAAGGATAACCAAGAGCCTATGCTTGGGGATGCCCCGGATGGCATCCCCTCTTTCGTCTTCATTCATCGGTAACTTTACTTTGAGGTGTATTTTTATTCACCACATGATATGTGTTTTGCTTGGAGCGACATTTTATTTTATTTTATTTAGCTTTCTGTTTGAATAAAATACTAAGATCTGAAATTCATAAATGTTAGAGAGTCTTCACATAGTTGCATAATTATTCGACTACTCATTGATCTTCACTTATATCTTTTGGAGTAGTTTGTCATTTGCTCTAGTGCTTCACTTATATCTTTTTAGAGCACGACGGTAGTTTTATTTTGAAGAAGTAGATGAACTACCATGCTTCACTTATATTATTTTGGGAGTCCTAAACATCATGGTAATTTTCTTTGGTTATGAAACTAGTCCTAATATGATAGGCATCCAAGATGGGTATAATAAAAACTCTCACATAAGGTGTATTAAATACTATGAGAAGTTTGATACTTGATAGTTGTTTTGAGATATAAAGGTGGTAATGTTAGAGTCATGCTAGTTGGGTAACTGTGGAATTGAGAAATACTTGTGTTGAGGATTGCAAGTCCCGTAGCATGCACGTATGGTAAATGTTGTGTGACAAATTTGAAGCATGGGGTGTTCTTTGATTGCTTTCCTTATGAGTGGCGGTCGGGGACGAGCGATGGTCTTTTCCTACCAATCTATCCCTCTAGGAGCATGCGCATAGTGCTTAGTTTTGATGACTTGTAGATTTTTGCAATAAGTATGTGAGTTCTTTATGACTAATGTTGAGTCCATGGATTATACGCACTCTCGCCCTTTCATCATTGCTAGCCTCTTCGGTACAGTGCATTGCCCTTTCTCACCTTGAGAGTTGGTGCAAACTTCGCCGGTGCATCCAAACCCCATGATATGATACACTCTATCACACATAAGCCTCCTTATATCTTCTTCAAAACAACCACCATACCTACCTATTATGGCATTTCCATAGCCATTCCGAGATATATTGCCATGTAACTATCCACCATTCCATTTATTATGACACACTCCATCATTGTCATATTGCTTTCCATGATCATGTAGTTGACATCGTATCTGTGGCAAATCCACCTTCATAATTAGTTCATACATGTCGCTCTTGATTCATTGCACATCCCGGTACACCGCCGGAGGCATTCACATAGAGTCATATTTTGTTCTAAGTATCGAGTTGTAATTCTTGAGTTGTAAGTAAATAAAAGTATGATGATTTCATTATTACAGCATTGTCCCATGTGAAGAAAGGATGATGGAGACTATGATTCCCCCACAAGTCGGGATGAGACTCCGGACGAAAAAAGGAGGCCAAAGAAGCCCAAACAAAAAAAAGAAGAAAAAGAGAGAAGGGGCAATGTTACTATCCTTTTTCCACACTTGTGCTTCAATGTAGCACCATGATCTTCATGATAGAGAGTCTCTTATTTTGTCACTTTCATATACTAGTGGGAATTTTTCATTATAGAACTTGGCTTGTATATTCCAATGATGGGCTTCCTCAAAATGCCCTAGGTCTTCGTGAGCAAGCAAGTTGGATGCATGCCCACTTAGTTTATTTTGTTGAGCTTTCATACATTTATAGCTCTAGTGCATCTGTTGCATGGAAATCCGTACTCCTCGCATTGACATCAATTGATGGGCATCTCCATAGCCCGTTGATTAGCCGCGTCAATGTGAGACTTTATCTCTTTTGTCTTCTCACACAACCTCCATCATCATATGCTATTCCACCCATAGAGTTATGTCCATGGCTCGTGCTCATATATTGCGTGAAAGTTGAAAAGGTTTGAAAAAGCTAAGTATGAAACAATTGCTTGGCTTGTCATCGGGGTTGTGCATGATGGGAGCATTTTGGGTGACGAAAATGAATCATGGCCAAACTATATGATTTTGTAGGGATAAGCTTTCTTTGGCTATGTTATTTTGATAAGACATAATTGCTTGGTTAGCACGCTTGAAGTATTACTATTTTTATGTCAGTATTAAACTTTTGACTTGAATCTTTTGGATCTGAACATTCATGCCACAATAAATAAAATTACATTGAAAAATATGTTAGGTAGCATTCCACATCAAAAATTCTGTTTTTATCATTTACCTACTCGAGGACGAGCAGGAATTAAGCTTGGGGATGCTTGATACGTCTCCAACGTATCTATAATTTTTTTATTGTTCCATAATATTATATTATCCATCTAGGATGTTTTATATGCATTTATATGCTATTTTATATGATTTTTGGGACTAAACTATTAACCTAGAGCCCAGTGCCAGTTTCTGTTTTTTTCCTTGTTTTTGAGTATCGCAGAAAAGGAATACCAAACAGAGACCAATTGACCTGAAATTTCATGGAGATCATTTTTGGACCAGAAGAAGCCCACGGAGTGCAGGAGATGGGCGAGGAGAGTCCCAAGGCCACCATGAGGGTGGGGGCGTGCCCTACCCCCCTAGGCGGGCCCCTATCTCGTGGCCGCCTCGTGGACCCCCTGACTTGTTCCCGACGCCAACACCTCTTATATATACCCAAACTTCCAGAACATAACCAAGATCGGGAGTTCCGCCGCCGCAAGCTTCTGTAGCCACCAAAAACCAATCGGGACCCTGTTCCGGCACCCTGCCGGAGGGGGGATCCCTCACCGGTGGCCACCTTCATCATCCCTGCGCTCTTCATGATGAGGAGGGAGTAGTTCACCCTCGGGGCTGAGGGTATGTACCAGTAGCTATGTGTTTGATCTCTCTCACTCGTATTCTTGGTTCGGCATGATCTTGATGTACCGTGAGCTTTGCTACTATAGTTGGATATTATGATGTTTCTCCCCCTCTACTCTCTTGTAATGGATTGAGTTTTCCCTTTGAAGTTATCTTATCAGATTGAGTCTTTAAGGATTTGATAACAATTGATGTATGTCTTGCGCGGGATACCTGTGGTGATAATGGGGTATTCTAATGATTCACTTGATGTATGTTTTGGTGATCAACTTGCGGGTTCCGTGACCTTGGGAAGCTATGCATAGGGGTTGGCACACGTTTTCGTCTTGACTCTCCGGTAGAAACTTTGGGGCACTCTTTGAAGTTCTTTGTGTTGGTTGAATAGATGAATCTGAGATTGTGTGATGCATATCGTATAATCATACCCGCGGATACTTGTGGTGACATTAGAGTATCTAGGTGACATTAGGGTTTTGGTTGATTTGTATCTTAAGGTGTTATTCTAGTACGAACTCTAAGATAGATCGGACGGAAATAATAGTTTCGTGTTATTTTACTACGGACTCTTGAATAGATCGATCAAAAAGAATAGAGGTGGTTTCTGATACATCTCCAACGTATCTATAAGTTTTTATTGTTCCATGCTATTATATAGTCTATTTTGGACGTTTAATGGGCTTTATTATACACTTTCATATTATTTTTGGGGACTAACCTATTAACCCAAGGCCCAGTGCAAATTGATGTTCTTTTGCCTATTTCAGTGTTTCGCAGAAAAGGAATATCAAACGGAGTCCAAACGGAATGAAACCTTCGGGAGTGTGATTTTTGGAACAAACATGATCCAGAGGGCTTGGAGTGGATGTCAAGAAACGAACGAGGAGGACACGAGGCAGGGGGGCGTGCCTACCCCCCTGGGCGCTGATACGTCTCCAACGTATCTATAATTTTTGATTGCTCCATGCTATATTATCTACTGTTTTAGATGATATTGGGCTTTATTATCCACTTTTATATTACTTTTGGGACTAACCTATTAACCGGAGGCCCAGCCCAGAATTGCTGTATTTTTCCCTATTTCAGTGTTTCGAAGAAAAGGAATATCAAACGGAGTCCAAACGGAAAGAAATCAACTGGAGAAGTTATTTTTGGAAGGAAAGCTACCGGAAAAACTTGGAGTGCACGCCAGGGGAGTCCCGGGCTGCCCACGAGGGTGGAGGCGCGCCCCTGGCTCGTGGACAGCCCGGAGGTCCACCGACGTACTTCCTTCACCCATATATACCCACGTACCCAAAAAACTTCTGGAGAACAGAATAGATCGGGAGTTCCGCCGCCGCAAGCCTCTGTAGCCACCAAAAGTCAATCGGGACCCTGTTCCGGCACCCTGCCAGAGGGGGGAACCCTCACTGGTGGCCATCTTCATCATCCCGGCGCTCTCCATGAAGAGGAGGGAGTACTTCACCCTCGGGGCTGAGGGTATGTACCAGTAGCTATGTGTTTGATCTCTCTCTCTCTCTCTCATGTTCTTGATTCGCACGATCTTGATGTATCGCGAGCTTTGCTATCATAGTTGGATCTTATGTTGCTTCTCCCCCTCTACTCTCTTGTAATGGATTGAGTTTTCCCTTTGAAGTAATCTTATCGGATTGAGTCTTTAATGATTTGAGAACACTTGATGTATGTCTTGCCGTGCGTATATGTGGTGACAATGGGATATCATGTGATTCACTTGATGTATGTCTTGGTGATCAACTTGCGGGTTCCACCCATGAACCTATGCATAGGGGTTGGCACCCGTTTTCGTCTTGATTCTCCGGTAGAAACTTTGGGGCACTCTTTGAAGGACTTTGTGTTGGATTGAATAGATGAATCTGAGATTGTGTGATGCAAATCATATAATCATACCCACGGATACTTGAGGTGACATTGTATTATCTAGGTGACATTAGGGTTTTGGTTGATTTTTGTCTTAAGGTGTTATTCTGGTACAAACTCTAGGGCTGTTTGTGACACTTATAGGAATAGCCCAATGGATTGATTGGAAAGAATAACTTTGAGTTGGTTTCGTACCCTACCATAATCTCTTCGTTTGTTCTCCGCTATTAGTGACTTTGGAGTGACTCTTTATTGCATGTTGAGGGATAGTTATATGATCCAACTATGTTATTATTGTTGAGAGAACTTGCACTAATGAAAGTATGAACCCTAGGCCTTGTTTCCTATCATTGCAATACCATTTACGCTCACTTTTACCACTTGTTACCTTGCTGTTTTTATATATTCAGATTACAAAAACCTATATCTACCATCCATATTGCACTTGTATCACCATCTCTTCGCTGAACTAGTGCACCTATACAATTTACCATTGTATTGGGTGTGTTGGGGACCCAAGAAACTCTTTGTTATTTGGTTGCAGGGTTGCTTGAGAGAGACCATCTACATCCTACGCCTCCCACAGATTGATAAACCTTAGGTCATCCACTTGAGGGAAATTTGCTACTGTCCTACAAACCTCTGCACTTGGAGGCCCAACAACGTCTACAAGAAGAAGGTTGTGTAGTAGACATCAAGCTCTTTTCTGGCGCCGTTGCCGGGGAGGCTAGGTAACACTACAAAAAAAGACACATCCGTGACATTTTGGGCCGAACGATTTTTTTTCTGTCATACATATGACACTTCTATGACGATAATTGTGACAAAACCCGGCATCATCATAGATGTGGTGGGCTCCTATTTCTATGACAAAAAATCATGACAGAAAATGGGCTTATTGACCTGGGCGGGCCGGAGACGCAGCTGCATGACATTCTTTGGGTCGTCCATGACGGAAAAAACCGTGGTAGAAGCGAGGGCGAGGAAAATTTCGGGGAGTTCCCGATTACGGTGGGAGGTCGGGGGCCAAGCGATGCGTGCTTCTCTCGTACACGTACGCGCGTGTGTGCGAGGCGTTGGCTCTAACTGAACCCGAGCGAGGCGTTGGGCTCTAACTGAACCCGAGCGATTGCACCGCAGGCTACGCATTACTGAACCCGAGCGATCGATCGATGGCTGTTAAATGAACCCGATCGAGTGATTCCTTCGCTACTGCTGCTAATTGAAGCCGATCGATTGGATGAACAGTGAGTGTTGCAGGGGGGTTTGGATGAACAGTGAGCGGTGGCATTGCCTCTGGATGAACAGGATCCCGTGGTGTGGTGGAGGGCTAGATGAACAGTAGACGGTGGAGGGGTGCCCGTGGAGGGGTGGATGAACAGGACCCCGTGGTGTGGAGGGCTGGATGAATAGTAGACAATGGAGGGGTGCCCGTGGAGGGGTGGTTGAACAGGACCCCGTGGTGTGGAGGGCTGGATGAACAGTAGACGGTGGAGGGGTGGTTGAACAGTAGCCGGTGGAGTAGCGCGTGGTGGAGGCTGGATGAACAGGAGCCCGTGGAGGCTAGAGGAGGTCGACGGTGGAGATGAACAGTATCTTGTGGAGTCCCGTTTTGCGGTACGCCACACCCCTCCCGATGAACAGGACCCCCGTTTTAACCGTAGCGCTCCAACACAAGTCCGTTTCGTCCATTTTGCGGTACGCCACACCCCTCCCGATCAACAGGACCCCCGTTTCGACCGTAGGAGGTCCGTTTCCTCCATTTTGTGGTACGCCAGACCCCTCCCGATGAACAGGATCCCGTTTCGAACGTGGCCGATCGAACACAAGGTCGTTTCCTCCGTTCTGCGGTACACCAGGCCTCGTTTCCATCGCCTGTTCCGTCCAAGCCCTCCTGATGAACACGACCACGCATTCCGTTCCGACCCAGCCGGTTGGCTCCCACGCGTTCCGTTGCCTCCCGGTGAACACGACGCATTCCGTTGCCTCCCCATTCAACATGGCAATGGGTACCCACTACCCGCGAACCCGGCGGGTAAAAACCCTATTAGGGTAAGGTATGGGAAATTAAAATACCCATGGGTTTCTAAATGGGAAAAAAATTATACCCAACGGTAAGGCGGGTACGGGTATGGGAAGACAATGCCCATACCCGCGAACCCTCAAACCCGTATAATAATAACCCTGTCAAGTAGGTCCCATGTGTCATTTACTTAGATGAAAAAACCCTAAGCTACCAACTTGTGTGTCGAACTTAAGTGGCTGAAATGACTTATGTGTGTGTGCTGAAATGTGATATGTCTATGTGCTAAAATGCTGAAATGTTGTGTACATATGCTGAAATGTTATATAAATGTGCTGAAATGTTGTATATATGTGCTGAAATTTTGTATAAATGTGCTGAAATGTTGTATATTTGTGCTAAAATGTTGTATATATGTGCCGAAATATTGTATATATGTGTCAAAATGCTAAAATATAAATGCTCAAGTATACACGCCTAGTTGGGTATTTTTACCCGCGGGTGTTACCCGTACCCAGCTGGGTATGGGTATGGGACAATTTGAAACCCGGGGTGCGGGTACGGGTATGGGTATGGGCAAAAAAAATTGAGACGGGTGCGGGTATGGTCACCTAATACCCATGCCCAAACCCTGCGGGTGCCATGTTGACTCCCCATGAACACGACGACGACGTTGTTTCTCCGTTTCGACCCAGTCATGTCAACGAGCCCTCGCCGTACGTATGCGCGAGTAGGCGTTCGAGACCCCGCCCGTATGTACACATACGTGGCCATATTTTCTTTCTTGCACCCTGGCCGCTGTACGTACGTGTACATGCTACGTGCGTGCCTCTACTACGACACGTGCGCGCCTCTACTACAACACTTGCGCGCCTCTACATCGACCAGTATATATGTACGTACACATTCGCGACCAGAATGACAACACAACGTACGCCTCGACCAGGTGGGTCCCGACTGTCAGGCACTTCCTCGCGTGCGAAGATGTAGCTGGTGGGTCCTAGCAGTCAGGGGCAAACGTTTTTTTCACAAAATACGGTGGCCCGTCCGGTGGGTCCCCGCTGTCAGGTGGAGGAATAATTATTTTGCACGTAATAAGGAGGCACTTCCTTGCTGCAGCCGTGGACCCAGCTGTCAGCCTCTCCACGTACACTCCACGTCCGATGGAAGCCGTTCCTTGACCACGTTGACCACGCCGCTCCGAGAGCACCAGGGCGGTGGACGACGGCGAGGCCTAGGAAGGGGACGACGCGGAGCCGGGGAAGACGTGGCAGTGGATGCCCACGCGTAGAGGAGTACGAGGGTTCACTGGTTCGCTGCGGTGTGAGGCTGCCGTCGCCGCAGAATAACAGGGGGTGTGGGTGAGTAGAGGGATGGCCTGGCCAGCGGTGGGAGTAGTAGGGGCGGTGAGGCCTCCGCCGCATCGCAGCCGGCCACGGAAGGCAGGAGCACGAGGCACGACCGGCGCTGGTTTGGGCGGCTGGAGCAAGAAGACCAGAGGTTGAAGAAGCACTACGGCCGTTGGATGGACATCGTACGGCCACTGGAGCTAGAATCGTGCATATTGACTAAGTTGACAAAGCCCTCTGTCCCCGTCAACTTAGTAGGCCCACAAGTCAGCTTCCCACCAAGGTGGGCCCCAGCTAGCAGGGGGGTATTCATTTTTTGAGCGTAATAAGGAGGCACTTCCTTGCGTGCGAAGATATATCTGGTGGGTCCGAGCTGTCAGCGGCGGTAATGTTTTTTTCGCAAAATACAGAGGCCCTTTCGATGGGTCCCTGATGTCAGGTGGAGGAATCATTATTTTGCGCAAAATAAGGAGGCATTTCCTTAGGTGCGGCCGTGGACCCAGCTGTCGGCCTCTCCACGTACAGTCCACTTCAGATGCATGTCAGTCGTTGACCACATTGACCAGGCCGTGCCGAGAGCACCAGGGCGGTGGACGACGGCGAGGCCTAGGAAGGGAACGACACGGAGGCAGGGAAGACTAGGCAGTTGTTTCCCATGCGGAGGGGAGTACGACTGTACGCGGGTTTACTGGTTCGTCTGCCGTCGCCGGAGAATAACAACAGGTGTGGGTGAGTAGAGGGATGGCTAGGCCAGCGATGGGAGTACGGTGGGGCGGTGAGGCCTGCGCGGTAGCACAGCCGACCATGGGGAGGAGGGAGCAGGCAGTCCCGCCGGCGCTTGTTTGAGCGGCTGGAGCAGGAAGAGCAGAGTTTGAAGAAGCACGACGGCCGTTGGATGGACATCCAACAGTCACTGCTTGTGCGTCAACCTTTTTTTGGGAAAGCCTCAAATCTGTGGAAAACAGCATACAGCCCATCTGCCATTATTTCTAACAATTTACAACCCATTTGCTAATTATTAAGGTTTTTTTGGAGCCCATATTCTTTCTGTTAGCATTACAGCCCATATTGTGGCAACGGTTAAACAATTATACGAAATTTTGCATATTTCAGTGCGGTCTGAACTGTTTTTAATCCCAAAATTTCGACTCACATACAAACTGATTTTAAAAATAAATGTATATCAATATAAAATCCAACAAATTCTCCACGCATAAAAATTAATGTAATTTAAAATCTTGAAATGAAAAAAAAGATGTTTGAAACTAATTGTCGGTTTGATGTGTTTTAAAAATGTACAACCCATTTCTCATTACTGATGGGCCATTTTCTCGGCCAGCCGTATGAAAGCTCTCCTCGTCTTGAAAGATTTGCAGCCCAACAGGCCTGACAAAGCGACTTACTTGGCAAATCACAAAAAAACTGGGCTGTGACTGTGGACCCAGCTGTCAGCCTCTCCATGTAGAGTACTCTTCCGACCTTGACCACGTTGACCACGCCGCGCGGAGAGCACCACGGCGGTGGACGACAGCAAGGCCTGGGAAGGGGACGATGCGGCAGTGGAAGCCCGCGCGGAGAGGACTACGAGGGTTCACTGGTTCGGCTGCGGTTGAGGCTGCCGTCACCGCAGGGCCTGGCCAGCGGTGGGAATAGTAGGGGGCGGTGAGGCCTCTGCGGCAGCACAACCGGCCCCGGGAGGCAGGAGCATGCGGCACGGCCGGCACTGCTTTGGGCAGCTGGAGCAAGAAGACCAGAGGTTGAAGAAGCACTACGGCCGTTGGATGGACATCGTAAGGTCACTTGAGCTAGAATCATTCATATTGACTAAGTTGACAAAGCCCTTCGTCCCCGTCAACTTAGTAGGCCCACAAGTCAGCCTCCCAGCAAGGTGGGTCCCAGCTAGCCGGGGGAGTATTCATTTTTTTGTGCGTAATAAGGAGGCACTTCCGGTGGGTCCGAGCTTACAGCGGGGGGAACATTTTTTTCGTGAAATACGGTGGCCCGTCCGGTGGGTCCCAGCAGTCAGGGGGAAACGATTTTTTCGCAAAGTACTGGTGGCCCGTCCGGTGGGTCTCCGCTGTCATGTGGAGGAATAATTATTTTCCGCGTAATAAGGAGGCACTTCCTTGCGGCTGCCGTGGACCCAGCTGTCAGCCTCTCCACGTACAGTACTCTTCCGATGGAAGTCGGTCATTGACCACGCCGCGCCGAGAGCACCACGGCGGTGGACGACGGTGAGGCCTAGGAAGGGGACGACGCGGAGCCGTGCAAGACGCGGCAGTGGATGCCCACGCGGAGAGGAGTACGAGCGTTCACTGCTTCGGCTGCGGTGTGAGGCTGCCGTCGCCGTAGAATAACAGGGGGTGTGGGTGAGTGGAGAGATGGCCTGGCCAATGGTGGGAGTAGTATGGGGAAGGTGAGGCCTCCGCGGTAGCACAGCCGGCCATGGGTGTCGGATTCTAGGGTTCCGGCAGACCCTTAAGGTTCGAACTCTGGGGTGCGCGCGGAGATCGGGCCCTCTACCTCTTCGTCTCGTAAGGATCTAAACTACTGCAAGAACAACACAAGAGACGCAGGGTTTATACTGGTTCGGGCCACCATTGTGGTGTAATACCCTACTCCAGTGTGGTGGGTGGATTGCCTCTTGGGCTGATGAGGAAGAACAATACAAGGGAGAACGGCCTCACGAGGGCCTGTTCTTGGCTAGGGGATGAACTGCTAAGGGGAGTTCGATCGCCCTTCTCTCTCTCTCTCTAGATGCTGGATTCTATCCTAGCTCATTCCAATCTGCCTCTACCCTGGGGGTGGCTAGTCCTATTTATAGGCAAAGGCCCTGGGCCTCTTCCCAAATATTGAGCGGGAAGGGCGCCAACAATTGGCCAATTTGAAGGGGAACATCTGGTACACTTATCCTGACTAAAGTTGATCTTCGCATGCCAATGGCCCTGTGGTGACGCCGTCCTGGGCTCCATGGTGACCTCCTTCCCACCGTTGGACTGGTCTTGGTCTCGTTGCACCGAAATGGGTGCCTTTGCTTGATCCTCTTGCCAGCGCTTGCCCCCTTTGCACCAAAGAGGAAAGGGAGACACTGCGCGGGCTGGCGCCCGCCTGACACCCTTGGTCGTCATGGCTTGCATCATGGGCACCTCACGAGGTACCCTGCCTTGATCTCTCCGCCTCCTCGCGAGCCAGCCTAAGGAGGCCGTGCTTGAGGAAGCGCTGTGTCCTCCGCCTCGCGAGGCTTGGCCCCTCGCGAGGGTCTTGAGCCTTGTGTTGATGAAGATGGGCCACGTTGGGCCCCCACTCGAGCCACGCCGCAGGCCGCAGGCAGGCAAGTCTGGGGACCCCCGTTCCCAGAACGCCGACAGTAGCCCCCGGGCCCAAGGTGCGCACGGACTTGGCCATGCCGAGAGGCGAAAGGGCAAGGGCGAAGTGCCGCGGGCCCTAACAGCCCGCGGCCTCGGGCGGCGCGTGGCGGTTGATTGGACGTGGGCGTCTCCGCTTCCCCACGACGCCTCGACGATCGCGCGGATTGGACAAGTCCCTGCATGCAAATCGTGTCATGATTACCTGTGATCGTGGAGCCCGACGATTGGCCTCCACCGGCTATAAGTACAGCACCGCGCGTGCCCTTCCAGTCCATCTCTCCTTGCTTCCTTCTCCGCCTCAGTCTTGCTCCGTCTTGGTGTGATGGCTCCGATTCGCCGGTTCTCTGCGGCGGAGAAGGGAAAGGCTCCTCAAGAGGTACCTGACCCGTTCCCGCCGAAGAAACGGCCTGCCTTGCGCGGCCGAGACGAGGAGAACCGCCTGGTAGTGCTGAGGCCTTGGTACGAGCGGCCTCCGCCGGAATTCCCGCTTCCCGTGTATGCCCACGCCGAGGGCTATGGAAGAGGAGATGTCGATCCCCTCGGTCAGCGCCGGCGCCGGCGCCGGAGGGTCACGAAGGTGTTGGTCGTTCCTCCTGGAGTCCACGCCAAGGGCTCCTCCCGCGAGCTCGTGCTCCACGCCGCCATACCTCCGCGGACTTGGATTCGCCTTCCTCCCTTCTTCGCCTCCGTCTTCCAGCAGGGGAGACTCCTGGAGCTGTGGCTGCAGCACGCCGACTGCAGCACTCCTGCGACCGGGGCAGAAGTTGCGATTACTGCCCCGGGCGAGGTCTTCATGACTCGCGGCTGGGGCGAGATCGCTCGGTGCTGCAGAACGAAGGGCGCCCTCACGATCCACCTGGAGTACGACGGCGCTTCGATGATGTTCTTCAAGGTCTTCGACGCGAACGGTCGCCGGCTGGAGTGCTCCCCCGGGGGAGGCGGCCAGGACCTCGCCATGGCGACGGCTGGGCCCACCAATCGCCCCCTGGACAGCTCTGCAAGCGACGGGAGCGCCGGAGGATCCAGCGATCCCAGTGAGGTCTTCGCGACGCCGGAGACGAGCGACGACAGCTACGAGCCCGCGAGCCGACGCCGCTCCCGGAGCAGGGCAGGCTCGCTTGGTCGCCGCCGACCCTGATCTGGATGGGGTTGGCGCCGGTGCCTGCCGGCCCACTCTTGATGATGGCATCTTTTGCAGGGGCGCGTGTAGTTAGCACCTTTTAGGATCCGTTCCCTGCGAGGAATCGCATTGTGCCCCATAGGGGCTTGTAAGGTGGCTGTGATCCTTGTTGTTATATGTAACCCTTGCTATGGATTTGTGCGAATCGCAAATTCTGTCATAGTTCGGTCCTCCCTTTCGCACCTCGCGAGGGCTTGGTGCTCTGCGTCGACAGGTCCCAGCCCCAAGGCGGCGTCAGCCGTCGCTGGTATGCCAGGTCACGATGCCGTGGTCAAGGCCAGGAGGTGAGCGACCCGGGGTCCGGTAAGAGCCCCTGAGTCGCGATGCTCAGGAGGTCCCCTTTGGCGTCCAAGCAGCCGTCGCTGGGTGAGAAAGGGAAGCAACATTGCTAGTACGGAGTCGCTTTAGGTGCGGGGGTAGTGCCACGGTAGCCAACGCTTTGGATGGTGACTTATCTTTGGGGGTCGTGGATCATCCCCAGCGCGCCGTCGGATCTGGGGGGTAGCTTGAGCGGAGTTGCTTGACGAGGTCCTCACATGCCCCTTCTCCCTCGCCTCTGCTCCCCTTTCTGCTCTACATCCTCGGGTCCCAGCCCTCGAGCTGGTCTCAGCCGTCGCTGGTATGCCAGGTCGCGATGCCGTGGACAAGGCCAGAGGGTGAGGGCTGGAGAGCCAGTAAGAGCCCTGAGTCGCGATGCTCAGGCACCCCCCTTTAACGTGCAAGCGGTTCACGCGGGCGAGGGTGAAGGAAACGCCACGAGGGCCTTGGCTAGCACAGCTTCCTCTAAGGATCCTGCAGATTGATCACAAAAAGAGGACGGGGTTGCCATAGCAGCTGTTAGTTGACTGTTAGCCGCTCAGGAGCTCGCTGGTTGGAGCGGGCGAGGTGTATCTGGGCACCCGTGAGCCAGCGCGGGACTCACGAGGCCCTACCTCTAGGCGGGTTGCGCCTGGCGCTGGGCCGTATCTTGAGATGTGTTCCTGCAAAATCTGGTTAGATGCCGGCACTCTACGTCCTCGGGTCCCGGCCCTCGAGCTTGTCTCAGCCGTCGCTGGTATGCCAGGTCGCGATGCCGTGGACAAGGCCAGAGGGTGAGGGCTGGAGAGCCAGTAAGAGCCCTGAGTCGCGATGCTCAGGCACCCCCCCTTAACGTGCAAGTGGTCTACATGAAGAAGAAGAGGTGCCACGGACGGCATCGAGTAATGATGCATAGTTGGAAATAAACGCGGAAGGGATACATGCCGCTGGGCCTAGCCCGAGCGGCCTGGGGATGATGCAGCCCGAGGGGCGCCCCCAGCAAAGCAAGCTAGCGACTGAAAAGATAAAAGGGATACATGCCACAGGGACGGACCCACGCGGCCTGGGAATGATGCAACCCTGGGAGGGCGCTCCCAGCTGGGAATGAAACTTGAAAGATGTCACCTGAAGATGTCGTCGGGGCAGTGGCGTTGGTGCAGCAGACTCGGTGGGCTGCAGAAGCCGATCCTCACGAGCCCCGAGGCCGAGGGGCCTCGGGAGGCTCTAGAGGCACTGGTGGCTCCTTGCGAGCGGCCTCCATCTCCGCCAGGGCCGTGGAACACCTGTCTTCTTGCGCCTCCAAGATGCTCCTCATGATGCGCTGGTATGCCGCAGCCACGCTCGGCAGGCCATAAGGCATGCGAACATAGCTGTGGGGTGGTCCTCCGCAGCGCCCCACTTGTGAGGGCCAGAGGCGCTCCGTCGTGGCGATCTGATTGAGCCCTGGTACGTCGACGCAGACGCGTAGCCCACCATCCTCGCCTGGATGGGGAGCCACAGCTGGTGGGCGACGGCAACCTCTCATGATCCTTGACTCCTGTAGTTCTTGAATGGCCTTGCTAACAAACTCCTGCTGGTCTGTCCTTCTTTCCCTGGCTTCCTTTCGAGGGAAACATGCTTCGAAACACGCCTCCACATGGTGCCCCAGCGCCTCCCTCGTGACCTTGGTGAGGTCGGTGGCCCTCCAGGTGAGAGCCCCCGAGCCCTGCCTAAGGAGGGCGCCGGGCGTGCTTTCCTATGCGATTGAAGGAGGGTCCCCCTGGGCAAACACGGGCCTTGAAGGGCCTGCCTCCTGAGGGTCTGAGCCTGACGTTGTCTTCTTCTTCTTGGGGGTGGTCTCAGGAAGCCTCCTGCTTCCGCGATCTGGGTCTTCTAGTGACGCGGCCTGAAAGGCTTGCTCCAGGGCACACACTGCATCCTTCTCTTGGCATGGCACCATGATGACGCCGCCGCTTCCTGGCATCTTGAGGACATTGTAGCCATGGTGAGTCACGGCCATGAACTTAGCCAATGCCGGGTACCCGAGGATGGCGTTGTACGACAGGCGGATGTGGGCGACGTCAAAGTCGATGAGCTTGGTGCGGTAGTTGTCGTAGGTGCCGAAGGTGACTGGGAGGCGGACCTGCCCGATCGAGACCGTGGAACCGTCGGTGACTCCGGAGAAGGGCTTGGTTGGCTGGAGCTGGTCATAGGGCACTTGGAGGCTGTTGAATGTTTCCACGGACAAGACATTGAGCCCTGCCCCTCCGTCGATGAGGGTCCTGGTGACCAGAACGTTGCTGATGACTGGGGAACAAAGCATTGGGAGGACTCCGGCTGTGGCCGCGCACTTGAGCTGGTCTGCTGAGCTAAACGTGATGGTGCAGGCCGACCACCTGAGGGGACGCGTTGCTTCGAGCTTGGGGAGAACTGCATTCACTTCGCGGGCAAACTGCTTGAAGATACGTTGAGAGGCTGGGGCTTGAGCTCCGCCCAGGATGCAGGCGATGGCGCGAGGCTCCTGGAAGCCCCCAGCCCCCTCGTCTTGGTGGCGGTCTTCATTCCTTCTTGGCTGAGGCGGCAACGGCGGCAGGCCTGGGTTGCCATGAGGGCGATCCTCACGAGGCTGATTCCTCCAGTCCCCCTCGCGAGGCGGGTCACGCCAGCGGTCCTCGCAAGGTTGGTCACGCCAGCGGTCCTCGCGAGGTTGGTCACGCCAGCCTGGACGTGGGCCACGGTCTTCCCAGCGTCCCGGGTTCCTTCCTCCTCCTCGGCCGTAGCCCCGGTCAGCACGGTCAGGGCGTCGGTCGACTCTTCCTTCTCGCACGGCGCGGAGTTCTTGGCATTCATTGGTGTTGTGGGTGTGGAGGTCGTGGTACACACAGTACCGGCTGCCCCTGGAGGATTCAGGCAGATCCTTACCCCCCTTGGTGTCCGGCTCTGCCGCGAGCACGGCAGCCCCCTTGCGCTTCACGTCCTTGGCCTTGGGCTTCTTCTCTTCTGGGTCTGCGGCAAGTAGCTCGAGGAGGGAGAGGCGTCCCTCCTCAGCTTTGGCGCACTTGGTCGCCAGGTTGAACAGTTCCAGGGAGGTGCAGAGGTCTTCATGCATCGCCAACTCCTCCTTCATCTTGACGTCGCGCACACCGTCGGAGAAGGCCGAAATGATGGCTTCTTCGGACACCCGGGGGATCTTGAGGCGCGCACTGTTGAAGCGCTGGATGTACTTTTGCAGGGTCTCCCCAGGTTGCTGCTTGATGCGGTGCATGTCGCTCATGGCGGGAGGCCGGTCGCGGGTACCATGGAAGTTGGCGATGAAGCGGGTACGCATCTGGTCCCAGGAGGAGATCGTGCCCGGGGCCAGGTTCAGGAGCCAAGTGCGAGCACCTTCCTTCAGCGCCATGGGGAACTAGTTTGCCATGACCTTCTCGTCCCCGCTGGCTGCTTCGATTCCCAGCTCGTAGAGCTGGAGGAACTCTGTGGGGTCAGTTGTGCCGTCGTATCGAGGAGGCAGGTCCGGCTTGAACTTGCCGGGCCACGCGACGCTACGTAGCTCGGGGGTGTAGGCGCGGCAGCCTGCGGTGGCCGTGGGAGGTTTTGGTTGAGGGAGAGCTTGGCCTTGTGGGTCCCCTTGCGCTGCAGCTGGGAGCAGCGTGGGGTCTTGACGTGCCGGAGCTGGAGCGGGGTCTCGGCGAGCCGGGGTTGGGAGCGCCCGGGCGGCCTCTTGCGGTCGCGGGACTTCTTGGCAGCTCCGTTCCTGCTGGGCCGGCGCATGACGGAGTGGGTTCCGGCCAGGAGCTGCGCGCCTTGGGGCCATGGCATCTTCTTGGGAAGGTGGCGGCTGGAACGCCCCCGGGGCTTCATAGCCCATGCGGGGCGGAGTGCAGCGCAGTGGTGCGGAAGGCGTGGGAGAGCCCCCTGCGGCGCGGACGAGCTCGGCGACGCGGTCGAGCCACTCCTCGTAGACGTCGTCGACGGGGCGGTAGCGCAGGAGCTCGTTCGCCGCGAGGAGCGCAGCCCGAGCCTCCAAGGGTGCGCGAAGCGCGTGCGACGAAGAACCGGCCGGGGTGAGCGACGGAGTGGCGGTGCGGCCATCCCACCGCATGGACGGGTGCTGAGAGGATGCTTGCTGCTCGTTCCCCGCCGGGACGGTGGCGGCGTTGACGGCGGGCGACGGGGAACGACGAGGACGCCCACCGACGGGGGCCGTCTGGATGGCGCGGGAAGCGATGGCGGCCCGGCGCTCGGCGCGGGCCCGACGAGCGTCAGACATGGATGCGATGGCCGAAGGAGAGCGGAGCGGTGGAAGACGGACTCCGGCGCACCCCTACCTGGCGCGCCAAATGTCGGATTCTGGGGTTCCGGAAGACCCTTAAGGTTCGAACTCTGGGGTGCACGCGGAGATCGGGCCCTCTACCTCTTCGCCTCATAAGGATCTAAACTACTGCAAGAACAACACAAGAGACGCAGGGTTTATACTGGTTCGGGCCACCATTGTGGTGTAATACCCTACTCCAGTGTGGTGGGTGGATTGCCTCTTGGGCTGATGAGGAAGAACAATACAAGGGAGAACGGCCTCGCGAGGGCCTGTTCTTGGCTAGGGGATGAACTGCTAACGGGAGTTCGATCGCCCTTCTCTCTCTCTCTCTAGATGCTGGATTCTATCCTAGCTCATTCCAATCTGCCTCTACCCTGGGGGTGGCTAGTCCTATTTATAGGCAAAGGCCCTGGGCCTCTTCCCAAATATTGAGCGGGAAGGGCGCCAACAATTGGCCAATTTGAAGGGGAACATCTGGTACACTTATCCTGACTAAATTTGGTCTTCGCCTGCCAAAGGCCCTGTGGTGACGCCGTCCTGGGCTCCATGGTGACCTCCTTCCCACCGTTGGACTGGTCTTGGTCTCGTTGCACCGAAATGGGTGCCTTTGCTTGATCCTCTCGCCTGCGCTTGCCCCCTTTGCACCAAAGAGGAAAGGGAGACACTGCGCGGGCTGGCGCCCGCCTGGCACCCTTGGTCGTTATGGCTTGCGTCATGGGCACCTCGTGAGGTACCCTGCCTTGATCTCTCCGCCTCCTCGCGAGCCAGCCTAAGGAGGCCGTGCTTGAGGAAACACTGTGTCATCCACCTCGCGAGGCTTGGCCCCTCGCGAGGGTCTTGAGCCTTGTGTTGATGAAGATGGGCCACGTTGGGCCCCCACTCGAGCCACGCCGCAGGCCGCAGGCAGGCAAGTCTGGGGACCCCCGTTCCTAGAACGCCGACAATGGGAGGCAGGAGCAGGCGGCATGACCAACGCTGCTTTGGGCGGCTGGAGCAAGAAGACCAGATGTTGAAGAAGCACTATGGCCGTTGGATGGACATCATACGGTCACTGGAGTATTGACTAAGTTGACAAAGCTCTCCGTCCCTGTCAACTTAGTAGGCCCACAAGTCAGCCCAACAATATGGTGGGTCCCGGCTAGCAGGGGGTATTCATTTTTTGGGCGTAATAAGGAGGCACTTCCTTGCGTGCGAAGATATAGCTGGTGGGTCCGACCTGTCAGCGGGGGGAACATTTTTTCGCGAAATACAAAGGCCCTTCCTGTGGGTCCTAGCTGCGAGGTGGAGGAATCATTACTTTGCGCGTAATAAGGAGGCATTTCCTTGCATGCGGCCGTGGACCCAGCTGTCAGCCTCTCCACGTACAGTCCACTTCCGATGGATGCCGTTCATTGACCATGTTGACCAGGTCGCGCTGAGAGCACCAGGGCGGTAGACGACGGCGAGGCCTAGGAAGGGAACAACACGGAGCCAGGGAATACTCGGCAGTTGTTTCCCACGCGGAGGAGTACGAGGGTTTACTGGTTCGTCTGCCGTCGCCGGAGAATAACAACATGTGTGGGTGAGTAGAGGGATGGCTAGGCCAGCGATGGGAATACGGCAGGGCCGTGAGGCCTGCGCGGCAGCATAGCCGGACGCGGGAGGAGGGAGCAGGCAGTCCCGCCGGCGCTTGTTTGAGCGGTTGAGCATGAAGAGCAGAGATTGAAGAAGCACGACAGCCGTTGGATGGACATCCAACAGTCACTGCTCTCGTGTGTTGACTAAGTTGACAGGGCGTTGCGTGTGCGTCAACCTTTTTTTTTATGAAAGCATACGCGTCAACCTGTAGTAGGCGCACAAGTCAGCCTCAAATCTGTGGAAAACAGCATACAACCCATCTGCCATTATTTCTAATAATGTACATCCCATTTGCTAATTCTTAAGAATTTTTTTGGAGCCCATCTTCTTTTTGTTAGCATCACACCCCATATTGTGGTCACGGTTAAAAAGTATACGAAATTTTGCATATTTCGGTGCGGTCAACTGTTTTTAATCCAGAAATATCGATTCACATTAAAACTATTTTGAAAAATAATTTATATAAATATAAAATCCAAATAATTGTCCAAGCATAAAAATCATTGGAATTTAAGATCTTATAATGAAAAAAAATTGAAAATAATTCCCGGTTTGTTGTGTTTTAAAAATGTACAGCCCATTTCTGTGCAAACCGAATGAAACTCTCCTCGTCTTGAAAGATTTGCAGCCCAGCGAGGCCGATAAAGCAAGTAGGCCTTGTTTGGGTATTTCTTTTTTAAAAAATAGAACTGGGCTAGCCATTTTCAGCAAGAAAAAAAACACAACTGGGCTCATGATGTGGCAAACATAAATAAAACCCTGGCTAGACGGGCCACATCCCCCGCACAGCCCCGTTGTTACCCTGATCCGTCGCTAAAACTAGTATAAATAGCAACTGCTTGTTCCTAAAAAAACTGCGCGACTTGCTGGGTCCCTGGTGTCAGCCGCTCGTAGTGTAATTCTCTCGTTTATTGACTACGTTGACAATGGCGTGAGCCCCAGATGTCCAACCATTAGGAGAAACCATATTTTTGGGCGTGTACTATAGAGGCACTTGCTTGCGTACTGCCATGGCGCTGGTGGGTCCCTACTGTCATCCTCTCCACGTAGAGTCATCTCCTTGTTCCTCTCGATTGTTGACGATGTTGACAAGGCAAGAGGGCGGCGCACCGCGCACGGCGAGCAAACCAAGGCCGCAAGGCGGAGGACGACGGCGAGGCCTTGAACGGAACGAACAGGAGCCATTGAAGATGCGTCGGTCCAGTCGCAGGCTGTGGGGAGTACGAGGGTTGAATGGTTCGGGCGCGGGTGCGTGTTGGGGCTGACGTCGCCGGAGAATAATAGGACGTGTCGGGGAATAGAGGGAGGGTCTGGCCAACATTGGAGGGTACGCATGGTAGGGCGGCAGAGGCGCAGCCAGCCATGGGAGGCGGGAGCAGGCGGAGCCGACGGGGTGGTTTGGTTTGGGCGATTGGAGGAAGAAGAAGACAAGAGATAGAAGATACACGACAGATGTTGGATGTCAATCCAACGGCTGGTAGGCAGAATTGTTTGTTGACTGGCTAGTAAGTCGACACCACCTTGGATAGGCTATTTCCTCGCGGGTCCCAAATCTCAGAATCCAAATCTGTCACAGTCATGCAGCCTTTCCTATGAAAATTTACAACCCATTTGATGTGCTAGTTCGAAATATGTTTGTGGGTGCTGGTGGGGGATAATCACTTGGCTTCTGTAATGCACAGTGAGCTCAAGCAGCCGGCGAGAGTGATGTTATTTCCCTTGGTTTGGATTTGTTACAATATTTCACTCTAAATTAAACGAATGGCAAGCCATTTGCCTTGTTTCAAAGAAAATATGACAGTCACAGCCGAGTTGAAAAGGGCAGGAACATCTAACTCCAGCTTACAAACTGTACAAAAGCATGAGGGTTAATTGTTCATCAGGTTTACAAAAAAAACCAGATTGAAAAGGGAAACGACATCTAACTCCAGCACTGTTTTCGGCAGTCACAGTCAAATGGATCGGTCAGGTCCATAGAATGAACAACCTGGGTCGTAAAATTTACTGGATTATGACCACAATATGTTGTAAATAGAAGCCCGGCACGTTCAGAAGCTCTTTTGCCCACCTGAAACTCCTTTTTTTGCTCTTCGACATACCCATCCATCAAAACCATGCTGCTGATAAACTTAAGCCTGATGGACAATAGTAACCTCGCATTCAGCAGGAAGAATGTGACAAATCTTGTGTTTGCACGGTTGGCTACATATCGTTCTAGCGTTATTGTCTTCAATCGAATCTCATGAGAAGTGAGAAAATCCTGATGCTTACGAATCCACCGATTGGTTATAACTTTCTTACCCCATCCTGTTGCCTAAATAGACATGAAGATTGAAAACAGTTAAGGTCTAAAAGAAGAGTGTCGAAAGAGCAACAGCTGAACGGTTAATTCTAGTACACTATATGCAGGATTCCAATGTGCGTGAAATTATCACCTTTATATACAACTTCTCTAGACATGGAAAGCATTGCAGCAAGCCAATAATCTTGTTCAGATCAAGACTATTCATTTGGATATATAAGATCTTGACGGAATCCAGCACCATTTATGGGCCATCCATGGAGAAACTCTTCATTGAGCATAGAACATAATATTAGTACAAAATGTGTACTCCAAGATGATATATAAATTATGCACAGAAATTTAAAATGCAGCTTATGGTTACAAGTGTAGATGATAATATAAAGTACCTGAAGAACTATGAAGCCAAACACCATATTGAAATGAGCATAGAGATCATGTATTACACCCAAGGTCTCCAGTTTAGGCGCAGAGAGGACGGTTATTTGCAACGGTGGATAACTAGAATAAAGGATCAACCTTTGAAGTGAAGGGGCATCTTGGATGATGAGCTGCCTTCCGTCAAAAGAAACTCCAATTCTTACAAGGTTAGGCGACTTTATTTGGAGACAACCGATTCTAACTGTGAAAACAAGCACCAAGCACTCCAGCGCAGGGCAACTGGAGTGGATGATGCTGTGCAATGAGGCCTCTGATATACGAACCCGCACAAGTGAAAGTTTCTTGAGAAATGGGAGTCGAAGGTTTAGTACCAGATTGTCTGGTAGGTAGCACTGCACAAAGGTGGCGGTGTGGAGAGAGAGGACGAAAACCCCGAGATGGACATCGGTGCTGAGGGCACAAGTTCATGGCGTTCGGTATGTGGTATGTGATTTCCAGGGGAATAGTAGAACTCAAGCAGTTGTAGTTCTGTGAATTCAGGGGATTCCAGCCAGGCGTCCACCGTGCAGGGCATGGTATGCTTGCTCAGGTAGCATGACGGGATGCAGAGGCTTTGAACGGAGCCCTGGTGGGAGGAGATGATGGCTCTGGGGATTTCAAAATCATTGAAGAGAGATAGCCGACGACAGTCAAGATTAAGGGGAATGACGTGCCATAGAGGGCGCCACCGAATTGAGAGGACTTGGGTGCGGCAGCAATCCTTGGTGGGGAGAAGCGAGATGATCTCCGCAAGGATGGCGTCCGGGAGATCGCTGATGCGGTCCACCCGAGATTCTACGGGTTCCTGGGATCCGGTGGGGGTGGGGTCGCCGCTTATCCCCGCGCTGCCGGGTGCGGGATCTACAACAGGCGTCGCCGCTGGCGGGAGCCTCATCTTCTTGGCGCTGGGGTCAGCCGACTCCATTTTCCTCATGGGCATCGCGTCGCGCTCATGGATTTGAGCAGAGTAACGAATGACGAGCCTAGTTGTAGTGCGAGCGAAGAAGAAGGGGAGCTAGGGGTTTTCTATAGGAGTGAAGAAGAAGGGGAGCTGGGGTTTTCTGTAGGAGTGAGGTGAGGAATTTGGGGGTACGAGTGGAGCGAGCTGACGTGAGGTGGGTGGGAGCGAGGAGGAAGAAGAGCACCCAGGTTTTTTTGGGGGGCGGGGCGGTGTGCTGGGTGTGGGTAGCGCTTCTCATTTAGTAAATATATGGGCTTTTGAATTGATTTTACTATTTACTAGTGTGGATGGGTTGTTTTGTCTTGGGACCCAAGAAACAATTACTACTAACTAGTACAGTGGAGACACTCTACAGCTACCCAGAAAAACAATTACTACTAGTACAGTGGAGACACTCTACCGCTTCTGGCTCCTCCTAGGTCATTGAAACGTCTCCCTCTACTGAATGCCGTTATACTTTTGTTCACCGACATGCGGGCCATGCAGCGCGCGGGCCCAAATGCCATCCACCAAATTAGAAGGCAGTATGCAGGCGGAGAGTCACCCCGGTCGTAGCGCGGCAGTAACAAGACGTCGTATCACAAAACCCCACCTCCCCGCAGTATAAGTTTGACGGACGAAGCAACCATCATTTCACTCTTCGCTGAATCCCCTTCTCCCTCACCGTATTCAAGAAAGGCAACACTTGCATCTGTCACTGTTCTTCTCTCCGAACGTAGGGTAGGTAAGCGGATCCGTGATGTTGTTATATTTTTGTTCAGAGAAAAAAAGAACTTTTGCAAAGCAGTAACCGATCCTCACTCTCTTTTTTGTTTCATTGTCATTGCGATTGTGTTTTCCTTTCAGTGGTCTCCTAGTATTCGTCAGTTTCATGATGGACCAAGGAGAACCAGGCAAAGATCTGCCGATATTGGAGCAGACGCGTGAGGCTGATCCCCACGAGACAGAGAGCTCCAAGAAGATAGAGGCAACCACCAAGGCGACCCCAGATACTGAGATGGTCAACGCCCCGTTTGAGGTTACAGCCCCCGTGGCACTGCAGGAGCAGTTTTCCCCCTTCGAGGATGTGTACCCCCCACCTGCTGAGCTGCCCAAGGTGATTTCCTTCTTTGCCGATCTCGATTGTGGTTTTTCATGTAAGTATGTGGTGATTTTTTTTAGAAAAGGAAGTATGTGGTGATTAATAATGCAAAATTTTATTAGCTTCGATGCCATGGTATACGTAGTGGTTTAAATAACTTGTGTTTCTTATACTGAAAAGTAATTCAGAATTTGTTTCTGTTTCAATTAGAGCCCTGATGCAGACAAGGATTGTGTGGTTGTACATGTCACTCGCTATGAGGCGGACGACCTGAATATACGCACTGGGAAAACAGAGTTCTTAGGATGTTGGATCCTAGAAGCCATTTGCGGTTATACCAATGAAGAGTTGTATTCCAGCCTCACTATTGTCAGGCGTGTTGTCCAGCGTGTACTGAAGCACAAGAAGTTCAAAGCTACTCCTTCATTTGTGAGGAATATTGTTCTTGTCAAGCTTACGCAGCAAGATGACGTGGCATGCCTCCACAAACAAGTTTATCAGTGGCAAGGCCACAAGGTTGTCTTCATGAAGGTTCACAGGATTGAGCTGCTGCGGGACATCCTCGATGATGATCATGGCAAGGTCCGTCTTGTGTCCAGCCCAAATTAGATCGAGGCATGAAATAGTTGCCCCAGCTAGTGTTTAATAGTAGTTTGGATTGTGTCTAATTATCCGGACCTTGCCTGTTATCAACCCCTCTGGGGCTAGTACTCTGTTTGAATCCGTCTATGGGAACTGCTGATACTTTTGTGTGCCCGTGAATCATGTGAGAACCATCGTAATTGTTGCCGAAACAGATGCGTCCTCACTAGTTTTTTCATGAATATGGCATGGTAAGACATAAGTTGTCACGGTTTATCATACGAGCAGTGTGTGTTTTGATGAAATAGAGCACTCGTTCAAGAACCGTGCGCGGACGTATACATAAGTACTTGTAAACACTGTTGGTGTTACCCCACTTGTAAGCAGTTGTGCAAAACACGACACATTGGCTCAGCTCGCTTCAACACTAGGCTATCGACCAGCTAACAATCAACAATCTGATGTCTGACATATAAGCAACTATGTATCTTGTTACAGTGGTTCATGCAGTTAATTGAGTCCATAATGTAATAAATTCCAAACATTCACACGCTAGTCCAGCGCTCATGTGGAACACTCACATTAAACTCGTCTTGATAAAAAACTTGAAAAGCATAAGTTAAGCAATTTTATACATCTCAATGATTCATAGAACATAACAAACATATACTAGTTCACAGCAAAAGACAAAGTTGTGAGAAGGTTCACAAATCAGGAAAAAACAAGCAAGGCTTCTCTCTGAGCAAAGGGCCTCCCGGCAGGCTTAAATTTCCTGGAGTTCACTCTGGTTTTTCTTGTTGCCACCATTCAGGGTTAGGTTCTCTCATTCTAGAATAACCAATTATAATTGTGGTCTCAGCTGGAATGCTGAACTGAACCATGCAGTGTACTGACCAGCTGAAAGTCTTGTGCATTCCACTAAATTTAAGCACCGCTATTTGCAGAAATAAGCAGACCACAATGCCTCTTGTCCGTGCACCTGTCCAAAAAAATACCGTACAGTCGTGCCAGCTAGTCCTTGGTCCATGGATGAACTGGTAGAAAGTGCATTCCGGACTAGGATGCAGTTGTTTTCGCTCGTCCCTGCACTGCAATCAGGAAGTAACACGTACGAATAAGCTTCTTTTAGATTGCATTGGTCATTCTACCTTAGTTACTACCAATGTAGGGATACCTTGAAGACGGGAGGTTAGACAACGGCAGCGAGGGATAGCCATCTCATTTTGCGCAGTTGTACTAAAACTGAGGAGTGTGCTTTTGATTGCGCGGATAGAAACGATACGGAGACAGACATCCCAAATTACAAACATCCCTGTTTGCGCAAATAAGAAATATGGTTATTTAAACAGTGACAGATATTACTACTTTCCCCCGTTTCCTCTTAGAACCAAGTCCTAGATTCATGCTATAGCTTTCCCACTTTCTTCCCTGTTTGAACCAACGCTTTGAGTCGACTATATGAAATAGCTTTACTTCTAATAATAGTAAAAGTCTAGATGGCTTTGGAACAGGGGACGGAAGTAGAAAAGGATCCACACGAAGGGAGCTGGGGCAGTAGAGCAAGGTAGGTTTCAAAGGAATATATACCCGAGGGTCGTCGGCATGTCGCAAAGACGGCATCGGGAGGCCGCATCTTGGCCACAGTACCGCAGGAAGGAAGAAGGGGTCGGAGGCTCTCCCGAGCCGGCGCTCTCTCGGAGAGAACGGCACGACCGCTGATCGGGACGCGCGGGCAACCGTTGGTCTCCTCCCTCGCCGCCGACGACAGCGTGAACGATGCACCTACACCCCTGCCCTGGTCGAAGTTGTCCGGCTGGATTTGTGACCAGCCGTGAGCTGAGAGAGAGTGTGGCCACCTATGTGTTGCTTAGATCTGGAGAGCATGAGAGAGTGAACGAGAGGAACCCTAGTAAAGCAAGCGCTAAGGCTCCTGCTTTTATATATAGTGGAGTGATTTTGTTGTACCAGCTTCAAAAAAATGCGCTCCTACGTGTACCTGCGAGTGGGTGTGAGAGAACTAGTGCATGCGTGCACCGCTTCTCTTCGTGAGAGTACAATATACTATGCCCAAAGAACGTTCACCGCAAGAGTAATAGTACAAGTGTGTGACGTGTGAGCTAAAATAAAATGTGCGCGCCGTCTTTTGTTTTTAGAAGTTCTGAGGCTAGGGTGTGAAGAGCACATATGTGTGTGACGTCTACCTGCAGATAGACGGTGGGTGCGATGTGCGAGTCTGCTAGAGGACTCAGGAGAGTCGTGACTCGTGAGGGTGCATGTGCGTGAGAGAGAGGGGGCACGTATCAATGCAATGCATATGTCCGTAAATCATTATCCGACAAATGTTCGCCACAAGCCTTTTCCTGACGAACGCCGTAAGAACCGTTAGATCGGCATCCGACAGTGTCAGTTTTGCCATGTCATTTAACAGAACAGCTACTCCTCCTACACACAAATCTTCCACGTGAGTGTTAGCAACTGCCGTATGCTCCCTCCGTTCCGAAATGCAGTGCATATAGCTTTATTGAAAATTCGAATCTCACAAACTTTTACCGAGTTTTCGTGTGTCAGGACCCTGATCCTAAGTCACACCGATCTTGCATGTAACACATCATATCACTTTGCGGCCTCACACACGGTATTCCCACGGGTGCCACCTTACCTGGCACGGGACCGTTTGCGCCTTTTGGCTCACGTATATGATAGTGTCGCTAGCATCCATATGACAAAGAACCCGGGCCGACATGGCTAGTCGTGAACCTAAAGCGGCACTAACCCATGGGGACAGGCATACATGAATCAACTTCGAGCATGTCGGTCAACAACGTGTGAATTCGGGCTGTAGCACTGGGCTAACAGGACTCCGGTAACCCAGGCTGTAGCAGGCTAGGCAGGACTCCGGATGTCACCGTATGACATTTCCCCGAAGGGACAGACACAGGAACGAAGTGAAACACATGCCGGCCAGTCAAGTGTCCTGAGCAGTAGTGCTGAGCTAGCAGGACTCCGGTGAACCGGGCTGTAGCGGACTACTATGGCTCATGGAAGCACTAGACTACATTTCCCCATAAGAGAGGCTACCAAGGATAAACAACTAGATTGTCGGATCCCACACATACCAAGCATTTCAATCATACACACAATATGCCCGATATGTGTAAATACAACATGGCATCACAACATAACTCTACGATACAACCTTTACCAAATCGTGTTTACACACTTAGCTCTCAACAGTAGGACATGTTCACCACATTCCAATTCATCCCCGATGAACCAGACCTGACTCGACTCTAAGCAGTAGCAGGCATGACAACAAGCATGAATGAGTAGGCACATCAGGGCTCAAACAACTCCTACTCATGCTAGTGGGTTTCATCTATTTACTGTGGCAATGACAGGTCATGCAGAGGAAAGGGGTTCAGCTACCGCAGCATGTAACAGTTGAATCATTGTTGTCCTAATGCAGTAAAAGAGAGCATGAGCGAGAGAGTGGGATTGTATCGGAATGAACAAGGGGGTTTTGCTTGCCTGGCACTTCTGAAGATAGTATAGCTCTTCACCGGTGTCATTGATCACATCACCGAAACACGTCTATCGAGAGGGGCCAATACCATCAACTGAGAAAGAAACACAATCAATGCAATGCACAATATGATGCATGCTCATGACATGGTAATATGAGTGTGTTGGCCTAATGCAACTACAACCAGATGGGTTTGGGTCATTTTGAACCAAAGGTTCAATCCCAAACTCAAATTATGAATTTAAATAGTGCCTTATCATGTTTTGATATAAACAGCAGGTTTAAGTTGCTTTATCATGCATGAAACCAGTGCATATGGATAGATTGAATTTTTCTAATCATTTTTCATATATAACTTGTTTCATTTGGAGTTATAGATTAATTTCTATGGATTTTTGAAGTTTTGGGCATTTTCTGGAATTTCCTGAATTAAGTTAAATCCAGAATATGAGTTATTGCGTCAGCACTGCGTCACTGTGACGTCAGCTGGTCAACTGGGCACCTCTAGGTCAAACCTGACCAGTAGGGCCCACTAGTCAGTGACACAAAGTCAGCTACAGAGGCTGACATGTGGGACCCGATCAAAGCTGACGTGGCCAAGTCAAAGTTGACAAGCGGGGCCCATTGAAATTAGTGCTAATCCAACAGAGAGTTAAACTAATTAGTTTAGGCATTGGGCCCACATGTAAGTGGGTTAGGAGGTTAATTAGTGGGTGATTAGTGCTTATAGGTGGCCACATCGACAGTCGCCGGAGTCGCGCCGGCGGTGACCTCGAACCGCGGCGGAGTTCACTCGGAACTCACCAGAGGCTACAGATCGACGCGCCAGGGGCACCAGAGGATAGCCCGTGCCCGTGCGCATCTAGGGAGACCAACGGGAGGTGCGGGGGTGGCTGGAGTTCGCCAGAGTGGAAACCATGGCGGCTGCCGGAGTTCGGGGCTGGTGAGGTTAGCGCTGCGGTGTGCTAACGAGCGAGGCGACGGGCTAGCGGAGCGCTACGCGAAGTGGGGAGCAGGTTAGGCACGCCGGGGTGACCTAATGGTCACCGGAGCTACGCCGACGACGAGCTCAGGCGGCGGTGTGATGCCAACTACGAAACGACAGCTATGGCGAGCGGCAAGCCACAGGGTTAGGGGCAAAACGTGCGGGAGCTCACGGTAGGTCGGATGAGGTAGACGACGAGCTCGGGGAGGTGGAGACGGCGACGAATCGGCATGTGTGGCTTCCGGCGACCGAGGAGGAAGAAGACGAGGCAGACGGCGATGCAGGCCATCCCAGCGCTCGGGGCCAGGGTGGGGCTGAGCGGCGGACGATGGCGGAAGCCATGGACATCGTGGGGAGGCGAGGGGAGCACGGTGGCTGCGGCTATGGCGAACGGCGGTGACGGGCTTCATTCAGAAGCGAGCGGAGAAGGGGGAGGGGGTCCAGAGAGAGAGGGGAGAGACGCAGGGGGTCGAGGGAGGTGTGTGTCGACGCGAGGGAAGGTCCAGGGCAACGGGAGGACAGCCAGGCAGGGTGGAGGTGGCGCGCGCGCGGCGAGCACACGCCCTCCTGCCTACTGGCAGGAGGTTGAAGATGGTGGGGCGGCTGGGCTGGGCCAGCTACAGTGCTGGGCCACAACTGGGCTGCACAGGACCTGGGTCAGCTAGGTAAGGCCCAGATAAGTCCCTCTCTCTTTTATTTGTTTTAGTTTTCTATTTTCTTTCTTTGTTTTGATTTGATTTACAAACCAAAACATTTTAAAACTTTCCGTAAATTTTTATGTGAGCTCAGGGAGGTAGTCCAAGGTCACATGCAAACTTACAAAAATATTTGAACTTTATTTCTTATCTAACATAAATAAATCCAACTCAAATATGTCATTGATTTAATTCAAAGGCCCCATATAAATATTTCTGTGATTCCAAAAATATTGGTTTGAATTTTACCTCTTACCAATATTTTCACAGAGTAACAGGAACATTTCCTTGGACTTCTTTTAAGAGATTTAATTGTTAATTATTCCTCAACTATCCTCAATTCAACTCTCGGAAATTTAAACATGATGCAAGCAAGATGCAAACACTAGGCAGCACCAGAAGCTAGGGATGTGACATCATGTACCAAATTGCACATGTAGAATACCATGTATATATCATTTCATTCATCTTCGAGAGGTAACTATAAAGTTGGGTGAGGAGTCTACAAAGAAAGACCATCGTATCACCCGCAGCGATTTCAAGCATCCTTTAGTGTCGAGGAATATCATAGGAACTCTATATGATACGATTTTTATAGGATTTTTTCCTTTAGAGCCAATTGGTTCATAGGAATAGATTCATATACTCCACATTTCAAAGGAAATAAACATGATATCATTTCTATAGATTTAGAGCCACTTGGTTCATATGAATGGATTCCTATACTCCCTTAATTTCAAAGGAAAATAAACATTAGCGTATATTCAATAGAAAAGTTCCTATGATATGAACCAAATTACATCTCTGTTCTAATCCCTCCTCATAGGAATTGAGATACATGTCATCTCTAGATTCAATAGAAAAGTTCCTATGATGTGAACCAAATGACATCTCTTTTCCAATCCCTACTCATAGGAATTGAGATGCTCCATGCAATCTCTTTCCCTACAACTTCCATGTATACATCTACTATTCCTAAATAGATAGTACAACCCACTAGTAGCTTTTTTCCAAAACATGCAACTATGGCACAAGAACTATATAGTGTGCCAATAACTTTGAAAGATGGTCGCTGGATGAAGCTAACCCGACAGTGCAGGCAAATCCGAGCACTACTGGCCGTTGGATATCATCAACATTCTAGCAGATCTGCCACATGTACAATTTAGAAGACTCCATGGTTGAACTTAAGCATAACGCACAAACCTCAAAACACAAGCACTTCTCCTTTGTTCTAGAATCTTCTATATCATAATTGATTATTTTTTCTAAATGAATTGCCATTATTTGTTTTTTACTTTATGATTTACTCCCTCCATTCCAAAATAGATGACCCAACTTTGCACTAACTTTGTACAAAGTTAGTGCAAAGTTGGGTCATCTATTTTGGAACGGAGGGAGTACAATGCACAACCCCATTGTCGGTGTCAAAACCGGCAGATCTCGGGTAGGGGGTCCCGAATTGTGCGTCTAGGCAGATGGTAACAAGAGACAAGGGACACAATGTTTTTACCCAGGTTTGGGCCCTCTCGATGGAGGTAAAACCCTACTCCTGCTTGATTAATTAAATGATATGGGTAGTACAAGAGTAGATCTACCACGAGATCAGAGAGGCTAAACCCTAGAAGCTAGCCTATGGTATGATTGTTGTTGTGTCCTACGGACTAAACCCTCCGGTTTATAATAGCCATGTCACTTGGAGCCTTTAAAATAGCCAGCTAATATAATAGATGGGCTGTAAACTAGCTACTGGTATTTAATGCTTGCATGTGAAAGAAGAAAAGAAGGCACATGCTCATTGGTGGAAAGGAGAGGCGCGCAGGCTCACACGGCTGCGTGCAGGTTCGATTTCTTGTTTCTTGCGCTCGAGCCGGTGATAGCTCAAGCGCCCACTCCCTCCTTTTCTCTTCATTCTCTCTCTTCGAGCTATGAATTTGATGACGTGGAACTGCTAATAGCCTGCTGACTGTGTACTATTGTACCAGCTCTAAGCCTACTATGTTGATAGCCCGTTTGATACGTTGTGATTCATAAAGACCGCTGCAAACATCAATGTTCTGCTTATCACAGATAAGATTGATGTAAGTGCATCTAGTGCCCCTTAGTGATTTTGGTGTATTGAAGCCTGTTAGGTTAAGTATCTAATGTGTTTATGAGTGTACACAGGTCTATAAGTCTATGAGGAGTTTGATAGTTACAGAGAAAGTCGACCCCTAAAAATGAAGTTCTTCGACTGAAGACTTTGATATTTTGAAGACTTTCTGAAGACTTTGAAAGTGAAGAAATTGGTGTGACCTTGAAGACTAGGTATTCAGTCGAGGAACATGAAGCGTGAAGACTTTTGTTTTCATAGTTTCATTTTCTCTTTCTTGAGTCATAGGAAACACCGTACTGTTAAAGGGGGTCGAGGAAATACTAAGGAGAAAATTTCCATGGGATGCTCATCTCAAATCCTACGCCTACCAATCCCTTCGAGTGAAGCCATTGGAAATCTCATACAGTTCATTCAATTTCTTCAGTGACAGAGACGCAGTTCTTCTGGTCACTTAGGACTTTGCTCTAACTGAGGAGTTAGGAATTCGCCAGTGCGAATTGCCCACACTGTGAGGAACATGATAGCCTTGAGGAATTTGAACCTCAAATTTCCGACCGTTGCTGTGCTACGCGCCAGCTGTCCTAAAATATCTTGTCCACCTAACGGTCATATCATTGAAGGGAATTTATGTCTTATCATGTCGGGCTGCTCCCTAGGCTATAAATAGCCGCCCCCTACAACCACTAACTGGTTGGCTGCTCCGCGAGAACTTGACACTTGTCATTTGAGAGCAACCCATCCTCCGAGGACTTTGAGCGAAAATCATGAAGTGAGGAAAATCCAAACCCAAACCCAAAATACCTACAAACCCAAAGTGATTGAGCATCACTGAAGAAATTGATCCTACGTGGATCCGATGCTTGTTACCTTTGAAGACTGTGCTTCTTCCAGACGGTTAGGCGTCAAGGTCTAGAGCATCCAAGAGGAATTGTGGATCGCCGAGTGACCAAGTCTGTGAAGGTTTGGAAGTCACCTGAAGACTTACCATGAGTGATTGGGCGAGGACTGTGTGTCCTGAGCTCAAGGAGAATATGGTGAGGACTGTGTGTCCGGGACTAGGTGTCCTCGAGTTTAAATACTCAGCCGCTCCAACCAGATGTACAACTGAGACAGCAGTTGGAACTGGTCTACCAAATCATTGTCTTCACCAAGCTTACTGGTTCTATTTCCTCAACACTTTCATTTCCTCATTACTGTGTTGTGTGTTTGTTCATGTCTGTGTTTGAAGACTTTGACTGAAGACTTTCTCAATTTCCTCAGTTCAATTTCTTCAGTCTGTTTGTCTTCATATTGTGCTATCATGTGTTTACGCTTTCTGTACTCTGTGTTTGTCTTCATTTCATCATGATGATCATACATGTATTCTGCTATGTTTACCTCTGAGTACTTATTCCGCTGCTAGTAGTTCTTCGCTAAGGAATTTCCTCATGAGCTAATTCCTCAGTGAAGAATTTCATAAAAATCGCCTATTCACCCCCCCTCTAGACGACATAACGCACTTTCAATTGGTATCAGAGCAAGGTACTCTCTTGTTCTGTGTGATTTTGGTTTAACCGCCTGGAGTTTTAGTTATGTTGACCGCATATATGAAGAAAGTGCCATGCCCCATCTTTGACGGTCACGAGTATCCCAAATGGAAGGCTATGATGAAGAAGCGTCTCATGGTGATGGACAGCAAGCTATGGACCGTCACTGAGATTGGTCTGACCGATCTGTGCAAGATGGCGGAAGCTGATGACATTCGAAACTACACTCAACTCAACCTCACAGCGAAGGCCGTCATCTGCTCAAGTCTGTCTCGAAACCAGTTCAGAAACATCATGCATCTCGATCAGGCGAAGCTTGTCTGGGACCGTCTCTCTGATGTCTATGAAGGCCATCGAACCCGTCATGATCCTTGGTTTGAGGATTTCAAGGAGTCGCTCAAATCGATGACATTCGAACCAGAATCATCATCCTGTACTCCATGCCTTATGACAAAAAGTGCTGAGGTAACTGAATGCTACCTATCTGAGTCTAGTGATGAAGAATCTGGTGATGAATTTGGACCCAGTTATGTCAAACTTGCTTCCCTTGCCGCTAAACAACAAAGAGCTTTGCAAAAGGCTAATGATATGCTTAGTAAGAGCAATGATATGTTGGGTGAAGAAATGGATCAGTCACAAGCCTTGGCTGAAAGTCTTCAGAGACTTCATTCTAAGTATGACTCTCTTCAAGATCAGCATAACTCTCTCTTGTCTGATTTTGAGAAGATAAGAGTGAGTTATGAAGATCTTCAGAAGGAGCGCGATTCATTACTTGCTCAACAAATCAGCGCTGCTCAGGAAGAATTTATTCCTCCATGTCTAAAATGCATTGAACGAGAATCTGCTAATTCTTCACCTGAATGTTCAAATGCTTCAAATGTTACAAATTCTTCACCTGTCTCTGCTATCACTAATTCCTCATCTGAGGACATTGCTAGTATTACTGACGATGCAGGACTGAAGGAATTGTACATGACAGGCATGTACAAAAGCCTCAAAGGGCATCAGACTCTTTGTGATGTGCTTAAAAAGCATATCCTCAACAGGAACCCTAGGAAAGAGGGTATTGCCTTTGAGAGGAAACTCAATGCTGATGGTACATATTGGAAGCCTGAGCAGTACCCCAAAACCTCATGGGTTGCTGCAAAGGGACCTCCAGTTGATCCATCTAATTTATCTGGCTATACATGTGAATCTTCTCATTCTTCTGATGAGTCATTTGACTCCAACTATAAATTGTTCAAAAATCAGAATGGTGAAGTATTTGCTAGATATGTTGGCACTAACTACAGGAACGGTTCCCCTATGAAGAAAATCTGGGTTCCCAAAAGTTGCCTTGAAAGTCTTTAGGTGAATGTCCTCATGACACTACCTGTGAAGAAAAGGAACCCCAGATCAAATTCCTCATATGGACCAAATTCTTCATATGGATCCAAGTCCTCATACAGACCAAATTCCTCAAGGGGATCAAATTCCTCACATGGATCAAAGTCCTCATATGAACATCATCGTGCTAACAACTCTGCTTCGCAGGGAAGAGCCAAGGGCTATGAATATGAGCATTATTCTTCAAATTATTATGTTCATAAGTCCTCGAAGAATTTCTCTGCTTATTCATATGCTTACCCTAACCCCTCTTATGTGAAACGAAATGGTTTGGCTGCTTTGCCACCATTCTCATATGGAGCTCGCAGAGTGATGAACTCTTTGCCACCCCTTCAGATGTGGGTGGTGAAGAAAAAGAACTAATCTCTTCTGCAGGGTCAGGTCTCCATGATGAAATGAACTTTCATTTCACACGTCCTCCCTCTGTTTTATCTGTCTTACTGCTTGATGAAATTGATTTGATGAATTGTGATATCATATTCTTCACTGCTGAAGTATATGAGGTTGTAAGTTGCACTAATTCATCTGCAGGATGATCAACCCAAAGCCACTGAATGGGTACTTGATAGTGGATGTACAAATCACATGACCGGTGACAGGAATCTGTTGATGGATGCTCCCTTAGCAGCGTCACACATGAAGCATATCATCTTCGCTGATAAAAGCAAAAGTCAGGTATTGGGTCTAGGTAAGGTTGCAATCACAAAGGATCGACACATGGACAAAGTCATGCTTGTTGAGTCCTTAGGATACAATCTTATGTCTGTTTCAATGCTTTGTGATCTTGATATGGTTGTTGTCTTTGGCAAGTATTGTTGTGTTGTGATTATGGAAGCTGACAATTCCAAAGTCTTCGAAGGCTTTAGGAGAGGAGACTTGTATATTGTTGATTTCTCTGCAGATTCACAACCAGCCGTGTGCCTACTTGCAAAAGCTTCAGAAGGATGGCTATGGCATCGACGACTTGGTCATGCAGGCATGAGGAATTTGAACACGCTTGCGAAGAAGAAGCATGTCATTGGCATTGAGAATGTCAAATTCCTCAAGGATCACTTGTGTGGTGCCTGTGAAGCTGGAAAGATGACAAAGGCCAAGCATCCAGCGAAGACTATCATGACCACTACTCGTCCATTCGAATTGCTTCACATGGATCTTTTCGGTCCTAATCATTATTCCTCTGTTTCAAATGAAGCATCTCAATATGGCTTTGTTATTGTTGATGATTACTCTCGTTACACATGGGTACACCTTGTCTCTTACAAAACTGAAGTGCAGGAAGTCTTCAAACGATTTTACTCGAGGGCTTCAACCAACTTCGGTGTGAAGATCAAGCACATCACAAGTGACAATGGCACTGAGTTCAAGAATTCGGGTCTCGATGACTATCTTGATGAACTTGGTATTACTCATGAGTTATCTGCTCCTTATACTCCTCAATAGAATGGCGTCGTGGAGCGCAAGAACGGGACTCTTGCTGAGATGGCTCGCACTATGCTCGATGAGTACAAAACCCCTCGTCGTTTCTGGGTTGATGCGATTGATACTGCGTGCCACATCATCAACAGAGTATATCTTCAAAAATTCTTCAAGAAGACTGCCTATGAACTCCTCACTGACAAGAAACCCAATGTGAGTTATTTCAAAGTCTTCGGTGCTAAATGCTGGATTAGAGATCCTCATCACAATTCTAAATTTGCACCGAAAGCACATGAAGGTTTTATGCTTGGTTATGGAAAGGACTCGCACACCTTCTGTGTTAGATGAACCAGCACCTGAGGATTCTATCAAGCACAAGGCTACTGAAGATGTCATTCCTACTGAAGGATCTGCTGAAGAATTCATTCCAGAATGTGAAGAACGTCGAGCTGATGCACTTGAAGAAAATGCTGAGGAAATTGATGCTGAAGAAAATGCTGATCAAATTCCTCAGCGACAACCATCTCACCCTCACATTGCAAAAGAAGTGCAAGTGGAGAAGATCATCGGTGACATTAGAGCACCAGGTCCTCTCACACGCTCAAAAGCTTCACATCTATCTAACTTTTGTGGGCACTTTGCTTTTGTCTCTATCACAGAGCCCGCTAAGGTAGATGAAGCATTTCTGGAGCCTGAGTGGATTCAGGCCATGCAAGAAGAATTACATCAGTTCAAGCTCAACAACGTATGGGAACTAGTCAATCGTCCCGATCCTCGCAAGCATAACATCATTGGTACAAAGTGAATCTACCGCAACAAGCAAGATGAAAATGGTGTTGTGGTGAGGAATAAGGCACGACTAGTAGCTCAAGGCTACACACAGGTTGAAGGAATTGATTTCGATGAAACTTTTGCACCTGTTGCTAGACTTGAGGCTATTCGCATATTACTTGCTTATGCTAACCATCATGATATCATCTTATACCAAATGGATGTGAAAAGTGCATTCCTCAATGGTAAGCTTGAGGAAGAAGTATATGTTGCTCAACCCCCAGGTTTTGAAGATCCAAAACATCCTGACAAAGTCTTCAGACTTAACAAGGCCCTCTATGGTCTCAAGCAGGCCCCACGGGCGTGGTATGATACATTGAAGGAATTCTTCATGAAGAAAGGCTTCACACCCGGTTCACTCGATCCCACTCTCTTTACTAAATCTTATGATGGTGAACTGTTTGTGTGCCAAATATATGTTGATGATATCATCTTTGGCTGTACTGACCAACGTTATAGTGATGAATTTGCCTATATGATGAGTGAAGAATATCAAATGTCTATGATGGGAGAGTTGAAATTCTTCTTAGGTGTTCAAATTCGTCAACAACGCAATGGTATATTCATATCTCAGGAGAAATACCTCAAGGATGTCCTGAAGAAATTCGGCATGCAAGATTGCAAAGGCATCAAAATTCCTATGCCCGCAAATGGTCATCTATTGTAACGCCCCCGATGCGGCTATATCTCCCACGTGTCGAGGCATGACTTAGAGGCATAACCGCATTGAAAGCAATGTCGCAAGTGAGGTACTCGGACCTTGAGTGTAATCTGGATGATGAATGTTTATTATGTATTGTGTGAAGTGGCAACTGTAAGCCAACTATGTATCTCTTTCCCTTATGTATTATATGGGTTGTGTGAAGATTACCTCACTTGCGACATTGCTTTCAATGCGGTTATGCCTCTAAGTCGTGCCTCGACATGTGGGAGATATAGCCGCATCGAGGGCGTTACATCTATGCACTGATGAAAATGGTACTGACTTCGATCATAAGGTATACCGCTCCATGATTGGCTCTTTATTGTACTTATGTGCATCTAGGCCAGATATAATGCTTAGTGTTTGCATGTGTGCATGATTTCAAGCTGCACCGAAGGAATCACACCATAAGGCTGTGAAGCATATTCTTCGATATCTAGCTCACACACCAACACTAGGATTATGGTATCCCAAGGGCTCGGATTTTGATCTCATTGGATATTCAGACTCTGACTATGCTGGTGACCGTGTGGACCGCAAGTCAACATCTGGTACTTGTCATTTCCTCGGACGATCCTTGGTCTATTGGTCCTCGAAGAAACAGAACTGCGTATTACTGTCTACTGCTGAAGCTGAGTACATTGCTGCTGGTTCTTGCTGTGCTCAATTACTATGGATGAAGCAAACGCTCAAGGACTATGGCATCAACGTGAATAATGTGCCTCTCCTCTGTGACAATGAGAGTGCCATCAAGATTGCTCACAACCCAGTTCAGCACTCGAAGACAAAGCACATTCAGATTCGTCATCATTTTCTTCGTGATCATGTGTTGAAGGGCGACATTTCTATTGAGCATGTGAAGACCGAAGAACAGCTAGCCGATATCTTCACTAAGCCCTTGGATGAGAAGAGATTTAGCAAGTTGTGGCGTGAGCTAAATATCTTAGAGTCTTCAAATGTACTTTGAAAATGCACTCATCCTAACACTTACGCAAAATTGATGACTTAGATATGCAACACATGAAGAAACGTTTTTCTTCAATCAATGAAGAATAACACTCTAAGTGTGAAGAAATTAATGAAGAATTTGATTCTCAGAACCCTACGACAATTGTACGCGGTGTCTGAAATCATCATTCTTACAGGTGGGTCACGCCACCACAAAAGTTGAAAATCTTCAATTTGAGTTTTTCCTCAATTTTTGAAATTCCTCAGTTTTTCAAATTCTTCAACTTTGCAAAATCTTCACTTGTGCCGTCGTTTTTCTTCATTTATAGCTATTTCTTCAAGTTGGAACTTTTCTGCTAAGTGAATGTGATCGGACCCTTCCCCTCTATGCTATACTCAATCCAATCTATTCACAAATTCTTCATGTGCGTTCTATTTGAAACTCATTCAAATTCTTCACTGAGTCCTTGTTAGCTGAAGAAATTGCGAACGGAACATTAAAACTAATCTTATCCAAACTTTCGGTTTTGCCGCTCAAACCGTTCCGCATCCCACGATGGATTATTTTATCCACCCACGATCTTACACGATCTCCACTACACAGTACGTGGGCGACACATGTCGCAAGAAGGAGAACAGCCAGGGGCACGTTCGTCCTAAATCTTCGGACGAGCAGTTTTTCACTGCGGCTATAAATACCCCTGTCGCCGTCCTCACTTATTTACACCGCTCGATCTCACTTCCCCTGCTCAAGCTTCCAAACCCTAGCGCCGTCGCTACTCCATCGTCGCCGGTGAGGAAGAGCTTCACTGCCTCAACCTTGTCGCCGTCGTACTCGCGCCGACTGCGGAAATCTTCACCTCCGCCGCCGCCGTAGACGTCTTCTGCCGCCAAGTTAGGGAGTGGAAGATCTGCATCGACGAACTTCACTGTTCCAACTCCCAGTTTGTCGTGTTCTTCGTTCAGGGTAATTAAATGCTAATTTTACTGCCCTCTTTGATTCGAAACTTTTCTACAAAATCTTCAAAGGTGTTTTATTCTTCAAATCCTCACACACAAAACACCTCACATGTTATCTGTTCTTGATTCATTTCCCTAAGCCTCAAATTTCTTCAAGATTCCTCAATTGTGTGGATCCTCGATCTATACAACTCTGGAACCTAAGATATACAACGCTTAGTGAAATTCCTCAAGACGAATCTGGTCAAATTCCTCAAACTTGTTCTTTATGAAAATCCTTCTGAGAACGCATATGACCTCTCCAAATTCCACACAACTATACTCTGTTCACAGGTACACATGTCCGCTGCTGAATCATTAGGTTCTCATCAACTTAACTCATTTGCAGCGTTCCTCGAAGAAAATTTGCATACTTCTTCAGAAAATTCAATAGTTCAAATTTCCTCATATGAAGAAAATGGCTGAAGGTAAATGGCCACAGAAAGGAGGAAAGAGACCTGAGGTCATGACTACTTTTGAAATCCCTGAGGACATTTATGCTGGGTACTGCACACCTCCTGAGGAAGATAAAAATCAGCGCAAGGTGCGCATACAGAAGATTGAAAGGAGATGGGCACGTGAATGGAGGGAGTACAGATACGTCACTCCCAAGTATATGAAGAAATTCGTAGTAAACCCTCCATGCTCAAGACCTCCATTGGCACCTGGCCAAGTGGCTGATCCCACTAGCATCAGACACGGTGAGTATTTTCCTAAGGAATGGGCCAAGCGCCAAGCTAAACTGCAAAGGCAAGCCAGAGAAGCAGTGAGGAAATTCAATGAAGACCCTGCTGCTGCTGCTGCCACTGAGGCCTCAATCAAGCCGAAGAAAGCGATGCTCAAGAAGCCCGCTCGCAAGCCAAGTGCTTCAACATCACTGCCCTCACGACCAAGTTCCTCAGCTGCGCCCTCACGGCCAGAATCTTCAAAATCTTCAAAGCAAATTCCTGATGCTACTCCTGCACCACCAAAGTCCTCAGCTGTCCCGACAAAGTCCTCAACACCTGTGCATCTAGCCTCGTGCCAAAGGACTATTGGCATCTCTATTGCCTCTGGTGTCTCAGCTAGTTCTTCAGCTGCACCAAATTCCTCAGCTGGACCTTCTCTGCTGAAGAAAAAGGCTACTGCTAGACGCGGCACTCGTCCAAGTCCTCAAAAGAAGCATGTAGTCTTCACTGTGCCATCTGATGATGATGAAGCTGATGAAGAAGAACTTACTGAAATCATCAGGGACCGACAAGAAAGGGCCGCTAAAGCCAAAGGCACACCTGTGTCCCTGCTATTGGATCCAAGGGCGATCCTAGACTATATTGATCTCTGGCATAAGGACCCTGACACACCTATGCCTGATTTCAAGCTGACACCTGGCCAAAGTCACATGTTGACTCACTTCATCCAAGAAGAGAAGTGGAAATATGATAAGGCCAGAGAGATCAAGAAATCGCAGTACCGCAAAGAGAAGCTACTGAGGAAAAACGTTCTCACAATGAAGCCTGAAGAACTCATCAAGATGCAGGCTGACATCAAAGCCGTCAGCGACAAATTTGACTCCTACTATGCTGATTGGAAAGGAGCCAAGGTCAGATTTGTGAGGCTGACTGATAACTTCACCAAGGGTGCTGCCTCAACACAACAAATTCCTCAAGCTGAAGCATCTGTTCAGCAAACTGAAGAACATGCCAGCACCGCTGATGAAGTTCAGGCTGCTGAAGAAAATGCTAGTTCCAGGGCTGATAACTCTACTCCAGCCTCTTAAGAAATTGCCAGGGCATCCACTAGTTGTGCGCCTGAAGAAAATGAAGAAACCAGGGCAACTGCATCAGTTGCGCCTGAGGAAAATCAACCAGATTCCTTAGCCCCACCTGCGCCTACGCCAACTCCAATTCTTCCATCTGCATTAGATGTGAAGAAAACCAAGGCTGCCGAGCGAGCTGCTGTGAAGAAAAGGAAGGCGTCCAATGCTTCAGAATCTTCAGCTCCCAAGAAGATGAAGCCCATGACCAGCTCGTTTGCTAATCCAATTGATGTTGTTCCTATCTCCTCCATGCCATCAAAGGATCTTGTTCCTTTTGGTGAAGATTATGAGATCCCAAGTGGATCAGATGAAGAAACTCAATCTGCTGCTTCGTCAGAGCAGATTGATGAAGAAATTGAAGTGGATGCAATCCCTTCAACCCCAATGGTCTCATCACCAATGCCTCAGTTTGATGCTGAAGAGGCTGGTGTTGAAGAAATTGATGAAGATGTGGATATTGGAAGCACCACTCCAGTGATGAATGATGACTTTTGGGAAAGTCAGCATCCCAATTCCCCACTCTTCACTCCCCTGCAGCAAATTCCTCACTCTCCTTCACCAACAGTAAAATTGGGCTCTGACGCAACTCATCCCACTGCATCTGTGAATGAAGAAATTCCAGCCACTAGTGCTAAAGAAACTGCTGCTGAAACAGACAAGGTGACTGCACCTGAGGAAAATCCTGAAATTCCTCAGCCTGAAGAACCTGAGATCGTGATTCCTGAGGTCGTGATGCAACTCACTGACACTCCTCTGCCAAGGCCAAAGGATCCGTTCTCACGCAAAAAGAAATTCAAGGCTGAAGACTTCTATGGCGAGCATGTGTTCTTCACCGAATACAATCCCTATGACTCTGCTCGCATACGGAAGAAGCGTTTCTGGACAGCCAGCCAAGCCAATTTCTATTCCTCTGTGCTTTACAACAAAGACAAAGTCTTCGACCATGCTCATATTCCTCACGTGGATATGGAGTCTTTGCCGTGCTTCACGCCAGTCCTCAGTGTTCTTCACGACGCTGGGCTGCTCAATTTCTGCATAGACATATGCGATTGGAATGAAGAGCTTATTCTTCAATTCTATGCAACGTTGCACATCACCAGCAACTCTGAAGATGTCAACTCATGGGTTTTGGACTGGATGACTGAGAACACCCATTATAAGGCCCCAGCATCTGAATTGCTTCGTGTCCTTCCTCTGGGTCCACCCACTGAAGATGCGCGTTGTGTGTACAACGAACTTGAGCTTTCAAATCACTATATGCAAGTGCTGATGAAGCCTTTGAAGCCAGGGCATGCTCCTGGAACCAAATTCCTCGTCAAGGAATTGATGTATGTGCCAAGGACTATCTATCGCATTCTGACGAAGACAATGAGTCCCATCAAAGGCCACGACTCGACTGATGAAGAAGTCGTTGGCATCATGAAGAATCTGCTGTTCAATATCATCCATGGCGTTCCCGTCAACTTCCATGATTTCTTCATGAGGACTCTGGCCAACATTGCTATGTCACCATTTGAGCTGAAGCCTTATGCACCTTGGATAATGAAATTCATCAGGACAAGGTCTTCACTCAACTACAAGGCTGAAACTCTCAACCACTGCAGCTACTTGCCTCCCATTGAAGTCCTCAAACAGACATTTTCCTCAGCTGATGAAAAGGGCAAGGCCACTGCTGTGATAGATGAAGGCATTCGTCCATTGGATGGTCAATTTTGCAAGGCTGCTTCTTATTCCACTAATGATGACTCTGCCACACATGACTCTGTTGCCAACACTGCCAAGCCAAATCCTCAAGCCACAGCACCCAGGGTGATGACTGACCGTGAGTTACTCCTCAGTCTTCATCAAAAGGTTGATCAAAATCACAAATGGGTCAAGCGTCAGTTTGGTTCAATTCTTCACAACATGACTTCCACACACAATGTAGTGAAGAAAAACCACTACTACCTTCATGAAACCCTCAACCGCACCTAGGCTGTTCTATCTCAAGTGTACAGTGCTGAAGACTTGGAGAAAATGTGTCTCAAAGAAGAATTTGCCTGGTTTGCACCTCCTACGAAGAAATACAAGAAGGTCAAGGTTCCTTCTCTGGTGGCCAGTTCATATTCTTCATCGCGTGCGACTGATGAACATGAAGATTTGGACGACACTGCAGCAGGCCCTACTTCAACAACCGACCCCAACAACACTGGCACTCCTTCATCAACTTGATTATCTTCAGGGGCGTTAGTCCTCAGTTTCGATCCTTTTGGTCATCTGATGACAAAGGGGGAGAAATCTGAGTTAGTCTTCAAGCGGGTCTATAATAAGGGCATATTTGTTTTTGCTAAGTTACAACTCTCGTTCTTCCGAAACTTTTATTGGATCGAGTTGTAATCTTAAACCCGATGGTGCATTGATACTTTTGTTGCACTATGCTTTGATACTTTGATGCGCTATTCTGCATGTTTATTCCTCATTAATATTATTGCACGCATGCTGAATTACATCAGGCACCATATTTCATCATGCATTTCAAATTCTTCATATTATATATCAAATGCGTGTATGAATTACAAGATATAGGGGGAGATCTCCATGATTCAACTCTTCAAGTGTGCATTGCTTCAAAAGCAAATTCCTCACTATGCACATCTTCAGGGGGAGTTCTTCTATATCTTGCAATCAAATTCCTCAATATCAGTATTTACACTTCATATATTTATCCCCGTTGAAAACTTAACCTATGTTGTCATCAATCACCAAAAAGGGGGAGATTGTAAGTGCATCTAGTGCCCCTTAGTGATTTTGGTGTATTGAAGACTTATAGGTTAAGTATCTAATGAGTTTATGAGTGTACACAGGTCTATAAGTCTATGAGGAGTTTGATCGTTACAGAGAAAGTCGACCCCTAAAAATGAAGTTCTTTGACTGAAGACTTTGATATTTTGAAGACTTTCTGAAGACTTTGAAAGTGAAGAAATTGGTGTGACCTTGAAGACTTGGTATTCATTCGAGGAACATGAAGCGTGAAGACTTTTGTTTTCGTAGTTTCATTTTCTCTTTCTTGAGTCATAGGAAACACCGTACTGTTAAAGGGGGTCGAGGAAATACTAAGGAGAAAATTTCCATGTGATGCTCATCTCAAATCCTACACCTACCAATCCCTTCGAGTGAAGCCATTGGAAATCTCATATAGTTCAGTCAATTTCTTCAGTGACAGAGACGCAGTTCTTCTGGTCACTGAGGACTTTGCTCTAACTGAGGAGTTAGGAATTCGCCAGTGCGAATTGCCCACACTGTGAGGAACATGATAGCCTTGAGGAATTTGAACCTCAAATTTCCGACCGTTGCTGTGCTACGCGCTAGCTGTCCTAAAATATCTTGTCCCGCCCACATTTGGGACACCTGACATGACTGTCCTACCCCCAACCCGCAATATGTCCGAAATTTTAGATGGGGGGAAAGTTTGTAACTTTCCCCAAATTTCAAACAAGCATGTCTAAACCGAAACAGTGTTCCCCCTTAGTTCCCCGCCTCCCTCCGTTTCCCTATTCATACTCCGTGGGCGCAAAAACACCCTCTCCACCAGCCGCGAAACCCCAGCCTCCTCCATCCTCCACCCCATAGCGACCAATCCACCGTCGCCCTCCTCCATCAGGCCGGAGCGGGTACCCCGACATCGTCGTCCAACGCAACCGCAACCGTAACGCCCTCAAGGACTTAGCAGCTGAAGCCGAGGCAGAGCTGCCTCCACGACGCCGATGCCGACGTGCACCGTACCAGAACCACTCCGACCACGCCGTCCTGCGCCTCACTGTTGCGGCTCCACTGTCGCAACCGTCCACCGCACCGGAGCTGTTCCCGCTACGCCATCGTTCGCCGCCTCGGATCTGCTTGCCCGCCGCCGACAGATGGCCACTGCACCACACTCAACAACTTGGCCATGGGTTCGTCCAAGGCTGCACCGTCCTCCACAACTTCTGGTTTCCGGCGAACAACAAGAAGATCGTTAGAAAAACAGAAGGAGGACACATCACTGCCAGCAGAAAGAGGTACTCCTCTTCCCTTATTCGTGCAAATCTTACATCTCCGCTCACACCATATTCCTCCCATGAAAGAAACTAGTTGAGCGCTTCTTACTACATCTTCTTCATGATACTAAATGCACAAGGTTTCCTCCCTTTTACTATTTCACCTTGCTAGAGGTCAGTAGCCCGCCTGGATTTCAATTCAGGGTCAGTCGAACCACAATTAAAAGAAACAGCACCCGCTTAGGCGCGCGGAGCACCTAGTCCGCCTATTCCCCGGGGACGCGGCGCATCGGTGTCTATCATAGGGGTGTGTGGTGCAGGAGCTGCTTGCGCCCGATCTGGAGGTCGGCGGGGCTTGAATGGATGGCCGGGGGGCAGTGCCAAGCACGGCGGTGCGGTGAGGTCGAGGGGAGGGCGCAGGCAGGGGAGGAATACTGGGCCGGTGGTCGCTGGCGTTTCGAGGAAGAACGTCAACACTGACTCGCTGGAGGTAGATGAAGGCGATCTGCCCGTTCTTTGTACATCGGACGGTGCAGAAAAAATGGACTGACCTATTTGCTTTTAGTCGACTGTTATTTTCATAGAATCCCGTAGTAATTTAGTGTGCCATGCATGTTGTAGAGCTATCATATGTCTCCCGTCATTTATTTCTCACCGACCTGCTATCTGCTACCTTTACACCGTACTAATTGTGCACACACTTCACCCATACTCACACTATTGTTTTTTTATGCATGGGTATTTCAGTCTCTGACGCAGTGTTGATGAATGCAGAAAAGAAAAGACAGAAGTCGCTCCAGTGTAATTTGAAGATAAGCACTAAGCGTTCCAGCTCTCTAACGGTGCAGTGTCAGCAGTTGGAGACAGTAAACGTAGCTCTGCAGTTGATGATCTCAATTGCCACAGACAACCATCCAAGGTTCTTGCTTTAACTTCACGCTGTCAAATGTGGTTGCATGTTGCATATGGTGTCTAGCTTGTATTGCTTCCAATTTGGTTAAATTGCATCTGCTTACTTTACACATTATACCTTTGATAATGACATGCCTTCCTGTTTTTGATACATACTACATATGTCTATTAACCATGTTCGTACATCAAACTAATGCTCTTTTGTATCCCTCGTCAATCACTTATGATGAGACAGTCACCCGGGTGGGTTTCTGTGAGACGCCATACTCGTTTAAAGAGTGCAGTGTCATCCTCCCCACATGATTCTCAAGAAACAGCAAGGCTAAATGAAGATAGTCAACGTAGCTCTCTAGTTGATCACCGCAATTCCCCCACACCACCATCGCAGGTGCTTGCTCTTACTTGGCAGTGTGATATGTTGTGTTCGTCTTACATGAAAGTAGTGTTCGTCAGTATCATGCATCAATGAGTTCTGAAGAGCAAACTTTATTCCTTTTTCTTGTGGGTTTGACTTGACAAGGCAAAATCAAGAAAGAGGAAGGAAAAGAGTAAGGAAGGCGATGATGGTGGTCCTCTGCAGCAACGTAAACAGAGCATCTGTACCGATTCTCCTTGTACTGATAGTGCATTACAAGGTCCAAGTCTCTGCTCCCCTACTCCACCATCCAAGGTGCTTGCTCTAACTTGGTAGTGTGATATCTGGTTGCATGTTGCATATGGTGTCTAGCTCGTATTGCTCCTAATTAGTGTAAACTGCATCTGCTTAGCTTACACATGATACATGTGAATATGACACGCTTTCCTGTTTTTGGTACATACTATATCTTATGATAAGGCACCTTTAAGTCACCACTGTGATATTGGTTGTCTCTTGCATATGATTTCTAGCATGTACTGCTTCTAATTTGTTGAAACGCCATATAGTTTGAACTTGGCAGAGTGATATTGGTTGCATCTTTCATATGGTGTCTAGCTTGCAGTGCTTCTAATTTCTTGAAATGCCTTCTGCTTAGTTACCACATCATAGGTGTGAATATGTCACATCATCTTGTTTTTCATACATATTCCATCCTCGCATCATGTGTTTGCCTTTCATCCGAGTAGTGTTCGTCAGTATCATGCATGAATGAGTTATGAAGAGAGAATTTTATTCCTTTTTCTTATCGGTTTGACTTCACAATGCAAAATCATTATAGCTGAAGAAAATTAATCCAGCAGTGGATGATGGTGGTCCTTCGGAGCAACTCAAACAGGGGGTCTCTACAGATTCTAGTCCGCCATCCTCCCAACAAGATTCGCAAGACAACACAAGGCTGGACAGTCAACGTAGCTGTGTAGATGATGAGCACATCTCCCCTAGTCCACCATCACAGGTGCTTGCTTTAACTTGACACTATTATATGTGGTTGCATGTTGCGTATTATGTCTAGCTTGTATTGCTTCTAACTTGAATTGCATCTGCTTACTTTACACATAATGCCTGTGAATATGACACGTGTTCCTGTTTCTAGAACATACGTGTACATGACGAGCACATCTCCCCTACTCCACCATCACAGGTGCTTGCTCTTACATGGAACTGTTATACGTGGTTGCGTTTTCCGTATGATGTCTAGTTTGTATTACTTCTGATTATGTTGAATTGCATCTGCGTAGCTTACAACTTATACCTGCAACGATCACTTACCCATAAGACACATTTAACTTGGGACTGCATTGTCTTCTAGCTTGTACTGCTTCTAATTTCTTGAAATGGCACTTACGACGAGACACTTTTTACCTGATAGAGTGATATTGTTTGCATGTTCATATGGTGCCTAGCTTTCATTTCTTCTAATTTTGTTGAAATGCCTTCCGCTTACTATTTTTTCGTACATATTCCATCCTCCTATCGTACGTGTGAATATGAAATGCTGTCTTTTTTGTATATATTCCATCCTCCTATCCTGCGCTTGCCTTACATCAAAGTAGTGTTCGTCTGTATCATGCATCAACCAGTTATGCAGAGCTAATTTTATTCATCTTCTTGTGGTTTTGACTTCATAAGGCAATATCAGAAAATAGGAAGGAAAAGAGTAAGTTCGGGGATGTTGGTGGTCCTCCGCACCGACGCAAACAGAGACTCTCTAGATTTGCCACTTCTACTGCTAATGAAGATGAAGTCCCAAGTCTACATGATGAGTTCATCTCCTGTACTCCACCATCGTAGGTGCTTGCTCTATGTTGACAGTGTGATAATTTGTTTCATGTTGCATATGTTCTCTAGCCTGTATTTCTTCTATTTTGATTAAATTGCACCTGCTGAGTTTATACGTTATACATGTGCATATGACATGGCTTTCTGTGTCTAGAATACACTGCATCTATCTATCATAACATGTTCTTACATCAAAGTACTGCTGTTGTGTACCCCGCATCAGTCACTCATGATTGGACGCTTTTAACATGGCAGTTTGATAGTGGTTGCATCTTGCATTGATTTCTACGTTGTACTGTTTCTAATTTTTCGAATTGCCACTTATGACAAGACACTTTTAACTTGGTAGAGTAATATTGGTTGCATCTTTCATATGGTGTCTAGCTTGCATTACTTCTATTTTCTTGAAAATCCTTCTGCTTAGTTTGCACATCGTAGCTGTGAATATGTCATGTCGTCCTGTTTTTCTTACATATTCCATCCTCGTACGGTTGTCTTACATCAAAGTATTGCTTGTCTGTATCATGCATCAATGAGTTCTGAAGAGTGATTTTTTTCTTTTGTGTTGTGGGTACAGCTTGACATGGCAAAGTCAAAAAAGAGCAAGGAAAATAATATAGTGGGGAGTGTTGTTACTCGTCGGGTGAAACGGAAAAGGTTTTGCCATCGAGATTCTGCTGGTACTTATAGTGCAGTAGAAGGTCCAACTCCACCAGCTAAATCTACAAACACAGTATCACCTGCTCCACCAGCTGCAGCATCCACTTCAACTATACCAGCATCTCAACCAGTTACTCGTTCGTTTGCTTCGGAACTGGCCAGTTCCCAAGCTGCCTTCACACCTAATACTACTTCCGAAGCACTGCTGACACAACAGGACTTGGCAACATCAGATGAACCTCATGAGCATCAACACCAAAACGGTACCTGTCGTGGGTTTGTCACGGCAGATGTCCTATCCAAAGGACTTAGTCGTGGAGCCATCGCAACGGGTTAACTCGAAGGGGTTAAAGCGGACACAAGGACACAGAGAATTATACTAGTTCGGCCCCTTCGATGAAGGTAAAAGCCTACGTCTAGTTGGTGTTGGAATTGATGAAGTATCGACGACTAGGGAGCAATCGCTTCTCCTAGGCTTCGAGTTGTTGGTTCCCCCCTGAACCGATATCGGGTCGTCCCCTTATATACACGGGTGACGCCCGTCGGTTCATAGAGTCCCAATCTCCGGTTTATAATCGTACCCGGGTTGGTCTCTTGCTTATTCCTAACTTACAATACAAGTTGTACACAGGCCGGTTTACGGCTACAGATGTTAAACCGACTACGGCCTCGGGCCTTTACATAGCCTCTTGGGCTTTAACATTCTTGAGCTACTGATGAAATTAACCCGGCCCAGATAGGCCGGTTTAGGCCCAGTAGCAATATCCCCAACATTAGGCCCCAGGTTGATTTGAATGATTTCATGTCAACCCTTAGCATAAACCTTCATATTCAGCATCTTCCCTTCATTGCTAAACCGATATGTCGTCATTTTCTCTAGTGGCCGTAAACCGGCATGACATCACCATGAAGCTAGCTTTTATGGTGCCTTCTTTGTTTAACCAATTCGCAATAATCAAGGTGACAGCTCTGCTTCCGAAACCCGTGGCTCCTGGATTCGCGCGCCCGACACACGTGCCTTGCCTTATAAATAGGGGTGAGAGGTCATTTCTTTCTCCCCTTCATCCCTTTCCTCTTCGTCTTCTCCGCGCCGCCAGCCTCGAAGCTTCGCCGCTGTCGCTGACCTCTGCATCACCTCGGGCCGCTGCATCAACCTGACTAGACCAGAGAAACTGCGGCGTTCTTCCGCACCCCTCGGAGCTCCGGTGAGATCCCCACCTTCTCAACTCAGATCCGCCTCTAGGGTTTACTGTGTTCTTCCCGTTCCTCGAATTCTTCGCGTTCTTCGCGTTCCTCACGTTCTTCGCATTTAAACTGGGATATACCTTCAGATGACCCCGCGACTTTTGCTCCGTTCAGTAGCAGTTTTCCGCCTCTGTTTTCAGGGTAATATACCTAGACCGTAGATCTGATCCACAGTTTGACCTTGCTGTTCTTGCACAATCTTCAAAAACTCATGAGTTTTTACCCCTTGTATGAGATTGCCTCGGATCCAATATCACACTGAGACAATGTGAAACCTGTTTCCGCACACCTGCTCTTTTGCATTTCCAACCGTTCCACGGTCTTAGATCCAGCGGTTTAACCTTGTTGTAGAAGATCACCAAATCGGTACATACCATTAGTCCCCTTGTTGAACCACCAGTAATCCTTTGATAGACCGCACCGCTTTACCAACGTCAGATTGTAATTGATTTCTTCCGGTTTAACATTGATAGCATCAACATGAAAAAAATCTGTGCAGAACATAAGTCCTGAACCGGAATCATTTTCATTTTGTAGACTTCCCCATGGCTAAGCAAGTGTATGAGTGCAACTGGGCTCCTTCCCGGGTCACGGAAACTCAACTGAATAATCTGGTCCTGACCGGTGCTTTGAGCAGCAAAAACGCGATTCATTGGAGGGTGCCAGGCAAAGAGTGCCCCCCTACACCCCGAGATGGAGAAGTCGTTGTGTTCGCGGATCACTTAGCCCGCGGTTTCAACCCGCCCGGTTCAAAATTTTATCGCGACGTTTTGGCTAATTTCCAACTCCATCCACAAGATATTGGTCCCAATTCTGTCACTAACATATGCCACTTCCAAGTGCTTTGTGAGGTGTTCTTTCAAGAGGAACCTATAGTTGAGTTGTTCCGAGATTGCTTTCACTTAAATCGCCGCACAGAATTTACTGATGGCTCCAACATGGAACTGGGTGGCGTGTCAATCCAGAAGAGGAAAGAGGTCACTTACCCTCATGCGAAACTGCATAGTCACCCCCAAGATTGGAATAACTTCTGGTTTTACTGTAAAGACACCTCCCCAGAGAACGAGAATATCCTGCCCGGTTTTCATCCAGAACGGCTCAGCAACACTCACCCCTTTCCTCAGAGGTTGACTGCTAAAGAGAGGAGTAAATACGCTCCCCAACTGTCCAAACTCAGAGCCTTCATGGCCAACGGTTTAACAGGAGTCGACCTCGCTCGTTGCTGGATATCTTGGAGTATACTGCCACCCAGTCAACGCTCCGGTTTGATGTGCGAATACACAGGCAGTGTTGCTGATCCGTTACGTCATGTAAACATCCAGCTTACGAATGAAGAGGTCACCGAAGCCGTAAAGAAGATTCTAAAAGAACCGGAACGCGTCTGTGCACGAACTGGCCTTCTTCCCTTCTGCGCCATCAATAAACCACCAGCGGTAAATCAAAATTTCTTCTCATTAAGTCTGATGTTATCTTGTGTGCGTATGAGTGATTCTAATATCTGTTGACGCAGGGTGATGACCCGTTTTGGAGCAAAAAACTCCCTCAAGGGAAGGCGGATAAACCGGAGAAATCGACCCGGCCTAAGACGAGAGTCGTCAAAAAGTCTGCTCACAAGAGGAAAACCATGGCCTCTTCCGATCCTGCCGATGATGAGGTGGGTAATCCGGGTTTTGAAGCTAAACTTGACTCCCTCGGTTTATTGTTTGTGCAGTTTATTGACGATGCAATTTGTCAGGATGATGCCGAAGCGAGCCATGCTGATGATGCAGAGGTAATTACTATTTCTTCTGATTCAAGCCTTCTGCCTTCCCACAAAATCCGTCAGGCGAACCACAAAGTTAAATTTTCCCATCCTCTTGCTTACTTGGATCCTAACTTTCTTATGAAGACCCGTCTGCACGAGGTGCGTCGTACAACCCGACACAGCGGTCAGGTAGTTACCTCCGCCGGTTTACCGAACAGTCCGGTTCGGAGACGTCGTTCAGAGGTCTCTAATTTGCTTGTCAAATTTTGTCCTAAAGCGGGCTGCTTTCGTCAACCACTTAATCCGTCTGACTCCGATTATCAGGTCACCTCGCACTCATCCTATGGCGAGTCAACTGGTACTCAGCTGCCTCCACTCAAAACCGTGCTAGGGTAAACTTTGTTTTTCTCGTCAGGTTGTCCATTGTTATAATCTTCAACATATGCTGTCCTTAACTTTGCTGCTTCTTTCAGAGCTAAACCGAGGCCGAGCAAAAAAGCTCGCCAAGACAAAACAGGAGAAGAAAACGCTCCCCCTGAACCGGACACTGTCCCGAATGTTGAAGCGACTATCCCTGAAGATGTAATTGATGACCCATCAGTCCGAGATGAAGTCGTTGTTCCCGAAGAAGGCTCTGTTAACCCCTCCGGCCCAACGGATCAACCAGCCAGTCCAATTCGTGCTGAGAAAACCATTAGTTCCTCAAAGCCTGCCGAAAAACCGACCGTGCCAGTCCCGACCGGCGACCACAAAGATGATGAAGTCATGATTACTGGCATAGGTTGTACTGAACCGGGAAATCCCATCGCTTTAGCCAAGCACACTGCTAAAGAAGAAATTTCTGCTTTAAGTAAAGGTAAATGGGATGTTGATCTGGCAACGTACTCCGCCCTTGGTGCTCAAGACATTCATTCTGGCTACTTAAACCGGCTATATACTAGCCGTGACTATGAAGCCAATCTTGTGAAGATGATGAAAGACAAATTCGAGGTAACTTCCATGCCCTCACTCCTGCTTATTATCACCATAGCCCCCAAGGGTCGGTTTAACTTTATCATAATTGAATCGACACTTGTAATCATCATACCGTAGCATCCGAAATATCATTAGAACAAATAGCCATTAGCCCCCAAGTGCCGAGCTGAAAACTTGTATTGTGCTTGGGACTTTGATAATTAACTTATAACTTGAGATCAAATAAGCATTAGCCCCCAAGTACAAAGTACCTAACTTGTTATGTGCTTGGTACTTCCTTTGTTTAAACCGTACAACTGTCGGACTGCAGACTGAATTGAAGGTCAAAGAAAGCCAAATTGCCGATCTTCAAGAGAATATAAAATCCCAGCAAGCAGAAACTTCCAAAGCCAAAGAGGAACTAACCAGCGCTTTAGGCAGCATGGAACAATTGAAGGAAGGTTTTCAGAAGGAGCGGGCTGACTGGGTCACAGAAAAGGCCGCTTTAACCAAAAAGATTGAAAATGCAGAATCTGCCCTTAAACCGGTAACAGACGAATTGACCAGCGTGAAGCGACAGGTGCACGCAATGACTACCGCCATCTTTGGTAAGCCTCGCATGACTTGTGTAATAATCCTGATTCTTCTATAAAACAGCTCGGTTTATGACCTGCTGATCGTATTACAGGCACTCGCATCAACCACCTGGGATCAGATGTGCGTATGAAGCTGAAAGCGGCCTATACTTTAGTCGAGCAGCTGTACACCGGCGCACAGCGGGTTATCACTACTGCTTCACACAACAATCCGGCGCCCACATTGATCCAGGACACGCTGAAGAGGTTGTCGATGCTTCCCGCTCGGATTGAAGAGTTAAAAAGATCCGCTGCTCGAACCGGAGCCATTAATGCCTTAATCCGGGCCAAAGCATGGGTGCCTGATTTTGATCCCGTTGAAGCGGCTCAAGGTTATCCTAGCTTAAAGGAGGATGGCTCCGAGTTCGATGAAGAAGAATTAAGAAAGATAAACCGGGCAGTGCGCCCTCTGGCCTGTCAATTGGTAGAAGAGGCAAACTTGTCTCATTATCAAGCCCAGTATAATAACCAGAACAAACGGGTAGCAGCGCCAATCCCTGAAGCGGAAAACTTAATTCCTCCAATCCGGAAACACACCTATGCCCCTGATATTGAACCGTCGTCCCTGATACATGAGAAAGCTGTCTTTCAAGCTTTAATGGGGATTGATTGGACCACTGTTGACCTCCAGCCGCTGGGTAGGGAGGAGGAAGCGGAAGCGGCGCAGGATGATCCAGAATCATCAAACCGGGATGACACACAGGCGTGAACCGAGGGCAGCTTTAATCGGTTTCCTTTTGATACTTTGTCAAGAAACAATCATCTTATTTAGGCACCATGTTGCCTTGTAATAGGATACACCGTACTTTATGCTTTATGAGATGCCTTCGCGCATTCAGTACTAATATTCTCCTTTGAAAAATTATTTTTGCCAGCTTGTATCTCCTGCAATCACAAAATTTTAAACTACCAGGGCGGTTGTACCATCATCCGGCTTGTGAATCTTTATGTAAATAAGCAAGGAAACTTGCAAGTATGATCAAACTATTTGTGATACAAAATACCTGCCATATAGTAGGCGTGAAATAGGCGTTTGTGGCCAATGTTAAAACGGTAGTTGATATCTTTTAAACCGTCGTGGGAGAACCGAGCTCCTGTGTATATAACACCGGTTTACCGTCCTTTACTGATAACAATCTTTTGTTGCTCGAAAAAGGATGTTTAGCAGAAAAACTCAAACCGAACCAACAATCTCAGATTGTTGAAAAAAGAAAGGCCGTGTTCCGCCAAATTGGCTATGTAGAACCGGTGTAAAATATTGTCGGTTTAAGAGAAAGGCAATAAACCATCAACGGTGACAAAAATCTTTTGCAAAAGAAGAGCTCTATTGAGCTTGGTCAGATGGAATTACCATGGTCAGACGCAACCGAGCCCCCCGAAGGTGTAGCGATGGTGCCAGTCAGCCAGGACCCCAAAATGACGCGTGGCATTACGCCGGCCAAGTGGCATTGCTATGGTTCGGGTTCGACCAAGCCCCCAAATGACTCTAAGGCCCGTAGGCCGATCAAGAGGCGTGACCGGTTCAGACGTGACCGTGTCCCCAAATGATTCTGGTGGCTTTCGCCGGCCAAGAGGTATTGCATCGGTTCGGACACGACCGAGGCCCCAAATGACTCTGGTGGCTTTCGCCGGCCAAGAGGTATTGCATCGGTTCGGACACGACCGAGCCCCCAAATGACCTCATAAGGATAGTTATGTTCTCTTTGGTTCGAATACGGCCTATGTTTGAATAGGAAGCCTCAAGTGATCTTGTTAAGACTTGCAAGGGGTAAACCGGATGTTGCTTAAAGACAACCCCGTGTAACCACACATGATATAAAAGAACAGATACCCCGCTTTAGCGGAGGATCCGGTTTATTATAATATGTACATAGTCATGATATATACATAAGAAGAGCCCATGGCTCAAGTATAGTAAGGCCGAAGATGAGCTATATTCCACGGCCTGTCGGTCTCTTGTCCTGATTTGCGTGAGTCTTTGTGCTCTCGAACATCTATCAGGTAGTATGAACCATTGTGTAGATTCTTGCTGACCACGAAAGGCCCTTCCCAAAGTGGAGACAATTTATGCATCTCGGTTTGATCTTGAATAAGTCGAAGCACCAAATCTCCCTCTTGAAAGGTTCTGGTCCTGATCCGACGACTGTGATAGCGACGAAGATCCTGTTGGTAGATCGCTGAGCGGGCAGCTGCTATGTCTCGCTCTTCATCTAGCCGGTCCAAAGCGTCCTGTCTAGAACTTTCGTTGTCTGCTTCAACGTAAGCCGCCACACGAGGTGAATCGTGACGGATGTCGCTAGGAAGAACTGCCTCTGCCCCATAAACCATGAAGAACGGCGTATACCCAGTTGACCTGTTAGGCGTGGTGTTGATGCTCCATAACACAGAGGGTAACTCTTCGACCCAACAACCCGGCGTCCGCTGCAAAGGAACCATAAGCCTGGGTTTGATGCCTCTCAAGATCTCCTGATTAGCTCTTTCTGCTTGACCATTGGACTGTGGGTGCGCTACTGATGACACATCAAGGCGGATGTGCTCTCGTTCGCAGAACTCTTTTATGGCACCTTTAGATAAATTGGTACCATTGTCTGTGATGATATTGTGTGGAAAACCAAACCGGAAAATCACTTTTTTGATGAACCGAACCGCGGTGGCCGCATCACACTTGCTAACGGGCTCTGCCTCTACCCACTTTGTAAATTTGTCCACCGCCACCAGAAGGTGGGTCTTCTTGTCCTTGGACCTTTTGAAAGTCCCAACCATGTCCAGCCCCCAGGTTGCAAACGGCCAAGTAATTGGAATCATCCTCAATTCTTGAGCCGGAACGTGAGCGCGCCTTGAGAATTTTTGACAACCATCACACCGCCTGACCAGATCCTCCGCATCAGCATGAGCAGTCAGCCAATAGAAACCGTGACAAAAAGCTTTTGCCACTAAAGACTTTGAACCGGCGTGGTGACCACAATCTCCTTCGTGGATCTCACGCAAAATTTCACGGCCTTCCTCAGGAGATACACACCGTTGAAACGCTCATGTCACACTGCGATGATGTAGTTCGCCGTTTTCAACTACCATGGACTTGGACCGCCGTACTATCTGTCTAGACAGAGTCTCATCCTCTGGCAACTCCCCTCGGTTCATGTACGCCAGGTAAGGAAGCGTCCAATCCGGGATGACATGTAATGCCGCCACCAATTGAGCCTCTGGGTCAGGAACCGCCAAATCTGCTTCGCCAGGCAGTTGAACCAACGGGTTGTAAAGCACATCAAGGAACACATTAGGTGGTACCAGTTTACGCTATGAACCTAGCCGACTTAAAGCGTCTGCCGCCTCGTTCTTTCGTCGGTCCACATGGTCCACCTGATAACCTTTGAAGTGACCTGCGACCACATCAACCTCATGACGATAAGCAGCCATGAGTGGATCTTTAGAATCCCATGTACCAGACACCTGCTGGGCCACCAAATCAGAGTCGCCAAAGCACTCAAGCCGGCTTAAATTCATCTCCTTAGCCATCCGGAGGCCATGGAGCAAGGCCTCATATTCTGCTGCATTGTTAGTACAAGGGAACATTAAACGGAGAACATAACAAAATTTATCACCTCGTGGGGAAGTTAATATGACTCCAGCCCCCGATCCTTCCAATTGACGTGATCCGTCAAAATGAATGGTCCAGTAAGTGTGATCCGGCTTCTCTTCAGGGACTTGCAACTCCGTCCAATCATTGATGAAATCCACCAATGCCTGAGAATTTATCACAGTGCGAGGCACATACTTTAAACCGTGCGGTCCAAGCTCAATAGCCCACTTGGCAATCCGACCAGTCGCTTCTCGGTTCTGGATGATATCACCCAAAGGAGCAGAACTGACCACCGTGATAGGGTGGCCTTGGAAATACTGCTTCAGCTTCCGACTTGCCATAAAAACTTCATATACTAGCTTTTGCCAATGCAGATATCGTTGTTTGGATTCAATAAGCACCTCGCTGATATAATAAACCGGACGCTGAACTGGGTATTCTTTGCCTGCCTCCTTCCGCTCTACCACAATAGCCACACTGATCGCGCGAGCGTTAGCAGCTACATACAACAGCAATGGTTCCTTATCAGTGGGAGCAGCGAGTACGGGCGGATTGACCAACTGTCGCTTTAAATCCTCAAACGCCTGATTAGCGGCAGAATTCCAGACGAACTGATCCGTCTTTTTCAACATTTGATACAGAGGAATTGCTTTCTCTCCGAGGCAGCTGATAAACCGGCTCAACGCAGCAATTCAGCCTGCCAGACGTTGGACGTCATTGATGCATTTCGGTTTAGCTAGAGAGGTGATAGCCGTAATTTTTTCCGGATTAGCCTCAATTCCCCTGTTGGACACCAGGAAACCCAATAGCTTGCCAGCTGGTACACCAAAGACACATTTGGCCGGATTGAGCATCATCTTGTATGTCCTTAAGTTATCAAAGGTCTCCTTCAAATCATCGACCAACGTTTCCTTCTTCCTTGACTTGACCACAATATCATCCACATAAGCGTGCACATTACGGCCAATCTGCTTATGGAGACAATTTTGCACACATCGTTGATAAGTTGCCTGGGTACTTTTGAGCCCGAAAGGCATAGATACATAGCAGAAGGCTCCAAAGGGAGTAATGAACGTCGTCTTCTCCTGGTCCTTAACCGCCATCTTAATCTGATGATAACCGGAGTATGCATCCAGAAAACATAAACGCTCGCAACCCGCCGTAGCATCAATGATTTGATCAATACGGGGGAGGGCAAAAGGATCTGCAGGGCAGGCCTTATTAAGATCTGTATAGTCCACACACATACGCCAAGTGCCGTTTTTCTTAAGGACCAGCACCGGATTAGCAAGCCATTCAGGATGAAAAACTTCAATGATGAAGCCAGCTGCTAAGAGCCTGGCCACCTCTTCTCCGATAGCCTTTCTTCTCTCCTTGTTGAACCGACGGAGGAACTGTTTCACCGGTTTGTATTTAGGATCCACATTAAGGGTGTGCTCAGCGAGTCGCCTAGGTACACCTGGCATGTCAGAAGGTTTCCATGCGAAGATGTCCCGATTCTCACGGAGGAATTCGATGAGCGCGCTTTCCTATTTTGGATCCAGATTGGTACTGATGCTGAATTGCTTGGATGAATCACCAGCCATGAAATCAACAAGCTTGGTCTCCGCGGTTCACGTGAATTTTAAAGCCGGATCATGCTCTGTGGTAGGCTTCTTTAAAGGAGTCATATCCGTCGGATCAACATTATCTTTGTAGTATTTGAGCTCCTTAGTAGCACAAACCGATTCTGCATAAGCGGCATCTCCTTCTTCACACTCCAAAGCGATCCCGCGACTCCCGTGAACCGTGATGGTTCCCTTGTAGCCCGGCATCTTGAGCTGCAGATATACATAACTGGGCCGTGCCATGAATTTGGCATAAGCCGGCCGACCAAACAGGGCATGGTACGGGCTTTGAATCTTCACCACCTCAAAAGTCAGTGTTTCTGATCGGGAATCGTGATCATCTACGAAAGCCACCTCCAATGCTATCTTGCCCGCGGGGTATGCAGACTTGCCCGGCACCACGCCATGAAAAACCGTGTTTGAAGGCCGTAAATCCTTATCCTTGAGCCCCATACGTCGAAAGGTCTCATAGTATAGGATGTTAATACTGCTACCCCCATCCATGAGCACCTTGGTGAACTTATAACCTCCTACCTGAGGCGCCACCACTAAAGCCAGCTGACCCGGATTATCCACCCGAGGAGGGTGATCCTCTCTACTCCAGATGATCGGCTGCTCTGACCATCGTAGGAATCGGGGCACGGCCGGTTCAACAGAGTTAACTGCCCTCTTCCGAACCTTCTGGTCTCGCTTGTCCAAGCTAGTGGTGAATACATGATATTGGCCACTGTTTAGCTGCTTTGGATTGCTCTGGTACCCCGACTGCTGCTGATTATAGCCCCCTTGATCATTTTGGTTATGTTGATTACCATGTCCGCCCGGATTGCTATTCTCGCTCGGATTACCATTAAACCCTGAACCGGAGTTTCCTCCACCGTGGCTTGGCCCGGATCCTGAACTGCCACCAGGATTGTGATCATACCGGAAGGCATTGGAATTCTTGAACTCTCGCATGCTTTGGGCAGGGCTGGTTTGTTGGTTCCTCCGTCGTCCCATGCTTTGGGCAGGGCTGATTCAACAAACTATTTAAGCGCTCTGGATTGGGGCCTTTGCCCCTACGCTGCCGGCCCCTGTTCTGCACATTGGTGTTAGCCACAAAATCCATGGAACCATCCGCTTTACACTTGCCTCCGACGCTGCTCCCTGGGTGATGCTGCTGTCCTCTGGAGTTGCCGTTCTTCTTTCCCTTCCCTGCCTTTTCATCATCAGACTCGGGATCCTTGGTACTATCAGAATCAACATACTTTACCAAAGCAGCCATGAGAGTCCCTATGTCAATGCAATGGCGCTTCATTCGTCCTAATTTCAATTTCAAGGGCCCAAACCGGCAATTGCTTTCCAAAGTCACAACTGCAGTGTCAGCATTGATGCGGTCTGATGAATGCAAGATTTGCGAAACGCGGCGCACCCAATGAGTGGTTGACTCTCCTTCCGCCTGGACGCAGGCGGCTAAGTCCACTATCGACATGGGCTGCCTGCACGTATCTTTGAAATTACCGATAAACCGAGCTCGCAATTGAGCCCATGAACCGATGGTATTGGGCGGCAGGCTTTTTAACCAAGTGTGGGCCGTTCCTTCAAGCATCATAGTAAAATATTTTGCACATGCAGCTTCATCTACGTCAAGCATCTCCATGGCCATCTCGTAACTCTCCACCCACGCCTCCGGGGGTTGATCTGCTGTATAATTCGGTACCTTGTGCGGCCCCTTGAAGTCCTTAGGCAGGCGCACATTGCGCAAAGCAGGTATAAGGCAAGGCACCCCCAAAGCGCTAGAGGCAAGCCCTGGTTCGACCGAAGTGGTGGGACGAACCGGCGTAAGCTGGCGGGTCTGATGTGCTGCCAATTCGGCTTCTCTGCGTGCACGGGCCCGGTCTACCAACTCCTGAGCATCAGGAGCCGGATTGTTGCCGCGGGGCACTCCATGCCGTGCATTGCTGGACTCAGCTTGTTCTTCCATGTGCCTGCTATAACTCTGGGTTGGACGTGGAGTAGAATGAATCCGCTCGCGGCTGTATGAATACGCCTCCTGTTGGACCAGCGCCGTTCTGAGGAGCTCCTTGGCGCGCCGCGTCTCTATTGCCTGTAACGAATCTCCCTCGACCGGAATAGCCTCTAGACGTGCTGCCGCAGCAACAAGATTATCCAGCGGGTTGGAGTAGTGATCCGGGGGTGTGGTCACAATCCGTGGCTTCGGGTTATAACGGGGCAGATCTATTATGCGGGGCTGAACCGGCGCGCCTGTCCCGGGCGCCTCTGCTCGGTTTACCACTGGTTGATTACTGGTCCCTGCTCCAGGAGTATTGAAAAGATCCCTTCCTTCGAAAACCGGTGGCAAGCGGGACCGATATTTCCTCCTCATAACCTCCTGCGAAGCGTTCTGATCCAGCATGAACTTATAGGCTTGTGCGTCCAAAGCGGCCCGTTCCGCAGTCATCCTGACCTCCTCGGCCGCCAGATCTGCCTTGGCCTGGCTAATCTGTTCTCTCACCTTTGCAATCTCTGCGTTATGAGCATCCCGATCCGCTGGATTAGCCTCTGTCAAGAGCGCCGCCAGTGCGTCGAACAGATCGGATAATACTTGAACCGGTGGGCGCACAAAACCTCCTGCTCCGGCAGCCGTTGAACCGGAAACCATTGCTGCGGCCGTCGATGAATGAGGCGCTGCTTGGGTGCCAGCCATGAATATGCCGACCCGACTAGGCAGATCGGAGGGGTCCGGAATACTGTTGCCGTCGGAACAGCCCCCAATCCGACCATCATGCACTTGATACAGGGACTCAGTTTCCCCGGTTGATGACTCATCGCCGGAACAAACGACGGTTTCGCCACTAGATTCTGATCCGTCCTCATAATTTCCTCCGTGGATGACTCCCACAAAGGCATGCTTTACGGCTGGCTTAACCCGGGCAGGTCGCGCACACTGAGCTGTCTCGATGAGGTCGGTGTAGGTGTCCAGCTCAGGGCCCGGTTCACCAATCTTGCCGATAAAAATGTGTATACTGCCAAAGGGGACCCGGTACCCGTACTCAACTGAGCCGGCCTCGGGGCCCCAGCCTTCGTCGTCGATGTAAACCTTACCGCGGCGACTCTTGGTCATCCGGCCCACGGCATATCCCTTGAGTCCTTCAAAGCGGCCCTCTAAGAACTTGAAACCATCGTGCGATAGCCCCACGGTGGGCGCCAACTGTCGTGGGTTTGCCATGGCAGATGTCCTATCCAAAGGACTTAGTCATGGAGCCATCGCAACGGGTTAACTCGAAGGGGTTAAAGCGGACACAAGGACATAGAGAATTATACTAGTTCGGCCCCTTCGATGAAGGTAAAAGCCTACGTCTAGTTGGTGTTGGAATTGATGAAGTATCGACGACTAGGGAGCAATCGCTTCTCCTAGGCTTCGAGTTGTTGGTTCCCCCCTGAACCGATATCGGGTCGTCCCCTTATATACACGGGTGACGCCCGTCGGTTCATAGAGTCCCAATCTCCGGTTTATACTCGTACCCGGGTTGGTCTCTTGCTTATTCCTAACTTACAATACAAGTTGTACACAGGCCGGTTTACGGCTACAGATGTTAAACCGACTACAGCCTCGGGCCTTTACATAGCCTCTTGGGCTTTAACATTCTTGAGCTACTGATGAAATTAACCCGGCCCAGATAGGCCGGTTTAGGCCCAGTAGCAATATCCCCAACAGTACCTGACCGAGTCAAGTTGCAGTTGCATGTTCCTTTATATGTACTCTCACAGTTTGATGCACACTAACACTTTCCATATTCGTTGTTGAACTAGCACCACGGCGCAAGCGGAAACAGACATCAGGGATAATGCTTGACAGATTAACAAAATCTAAAGGAGGAAGAATGGAGATCCATTTTGAGGCAGTTTTAAAAAGGCCACGTGATGCTACCGAGTCAGCCAAGTTAGTATCAGAGGCAGCCGTTGCCGTTAGGTGTCATGCACGTATCCTCCCAACGTGGATCCAGTACAGGAACGAAAAAGACAATACCCAGTTTAACACCTTCCTTGACCATTTATCCGTAAGTAATGTTATTCATCGCAATTAGTAATATTGTCTTGCTCTGTCCCATACTTTCTAGCTTCCTCCTAATAAGACTCACATTCTATTTTCAACAGATGAGGTTCAAGTTGGATCCGAAAGATGATGCAACTAGACAAGCATGCACTCATGTTTTTCAATCTGCTTTGCGACAGTATCGGTACCACCTTAAAAAATCTCACTTTGAAGGCAAGGCTAACAATGAAATCGCCCAAACATCTCCAGTGGAATATATTACAGATGAAGACTGGACAGCCCTCGTTAAACACTAGTCCGATCCAAAGTATCAGGTAGGCTATATGTATTTGACCAGACCACATATTGAACTTGTATTTATGTATGTGCCTTACAAGTGTATCTTCTTCTAGGCTAACTGTTTGAAGAACAAAACCAACCGTTCTAAAGTGAAATTCCAACAGACCACAGGATCTCGTAGCTATATTGCACACTGCGAGGCTCTTGTAAATAGATGTTGCTTCCTTTTTTTGTGCCATATTATCGAATCTATATTGACTTGTTCCAAATACAGAGGAAATCCCGTGCGGACCAAAAAGAACCTGAACCGAATGCAGTGCAAATCTTCAAGGATTGCCACACCAGCAAGATGAAGGGCATGAGCACACTAGTTCAAGCCGCTGTTGTAAGTCCTTACTCCTCCTGCCTTGAACTGATCGGTACTGTGATGTGTTCATTTAACTACTTGGTTTGCAGCCAATGTCAGTTACTCTGTTCACTTTTATTCACAGTTGTCTTAACGTATCATTTCACCTTACATGGTTTAAAAGAGATGAAGGATATTCTTTTGGTCTTGATCTGTAATCTAGTTGTTATGTTCACGTGCGCACACAATGATAAAATAGCCTGTTTGTTTTATATTTGTTTGCCCATGATATGAATGATGTCATACTATGTTCATCCTACTTTAAACCATGTCTCTTTATCCTTAGATGTTAACGAATGTGAGGAAATAGACAATACAGTAGGCATGCTACACGGACATATGTTCCGAAAGTGATTTTATTATGTAGTTGGCACTACAATACATGCTAATGTATTACAGTAGTTCACCAAAATAAGTTATGTATAACCGTTTAACCTACTTTGTTGTTTTTGTCTCATTAGTAACTTATCTGGTACACTAATCTACAAGTTCAAACTTTCAGGAAGCTATGGAACAAATGATTGAACAGCCACAACCACCTGAAGGTGACGAGGCTACTACAGGCACAATGTCACCTCTTGCTGTAGTGCGTCAGTATCTCTCCACTAACAGTGCAAAAATCAGCTTCCTGCATAACTCTGGGTTAGTTGTCAAGGTAACCTCGTCCAAATCGCCCACTGAACAAAATCTTCCTACTAGACAGAGTGATATATCTGTGCTCCAGACACAAGTCCAATTCCTAATGGACGTTGCACTACTAGAAAAAGGGCTATAGATGGAATTGACACTAATGGCGCACCAGACATGTGGTGCGCCATTACTATATACTAATGGCGCACCATGTGTTGGTACGCCATTAGTGTCCAAATACTAATGGCGCACCACATCCGCAGGTGCGCCATTAGTAAAAAAAATTAAACCATTTCAAAACTACTAATGGCGCACCGTGGGAGTGGTGCGCCATTACTAGTTGAACTAGTAATGGCGCACCACATCCACGGTGCGCCATTAGTAAAAAAAACTTTTTTTGAATTTTTTTAAAAATTATTCAAAACTACTAATGGCGCACCATGCCACGGTGCGCCATTAGTAACTTGGCCACCACTTCCACCGAATGCACCCCCCCCCCCCCGTGGATCGCCTTTTCAGTTTTAAAAAAAATAAAAGAAAATGATGAAAATGTCAAAAAAATAAAAGAAAATAAGTTTCCCATGTGATATGTGGTCTAGTTGTTGGGAAAATTTGCAAATATGAATTTCGACTTCATTTGCAAAATCTCTCGAGAATTTGTAAAAATAGGCATAACTTTTGCATACTAACTCGGATGAAAAAGTTTTTTACATGAAAAATCATCTACTCGAAAAGTTAAATTTGGATGTAATCGGGGGAACCCCATTAAACATGTTTAAAATCCTCAAAAACCTAACAGAAAAAAAGATACGGGGCTTTTAAGATCTGGAGAGGCAAAAAATTCAAAAAAAAATTCAAACTTACTAATGGCGCACCTGCCCATGGTGCGCCATTAGTATCTTCCCGCCTTCAAAATTCAAAATAAGTCAACAAAATAAAAAAAAAGTTACTAATGGCGCACCTGCCCATGGTGCGCCATTAGTATCTTCCCGCCTTCAAAATTCAAAATTAGTCAAAATAATAAAAAAAGTTACTAATGGCGCACCTGCCCATGGTGTGCCATTAGTATCTTCCCGCCTTCCAAATTCCAAATAAATCAAAAAAATAAAAATAAGTTAGTAACGGCGCACCTGCCCACGGTGCGCCATTACTATGTCGTATATATGGCTGGGCGCACCTCCTCCACTCCACACCTCTCCTCCATTCCATCTCCTCCTCTCCTCTCCTCCACTCCATCTCCTCCTCTCCTCCACTCCATCTTCCCTTCTCTCCTCCATCATACTACCCTCCTCCTCTCCGATGACCTCCTCCTCTCCGGCGACCTCCTCCTCCTCTCCGGCGACCTCCTCCTCTCCGGGAACCTCCTCCTCCCTCCTCTCCTCCCCTCCCCTCACGGTTTGTCCTTCCTCCTCTCCGGTGAGCTCCTACTCCCTCCTCTCCTCCCATTCCCTCATGGTTTCTCCTTCCTCCTCTCCAATGCTTTGGTGAACTCCTCTCCGGCGACCTCCTCCTCCTCTCCGGCGACCTCCTCCTCCTCTCCGGCGATGTAGGCGAGCGCCTCTCCGGTGACCTCCTCCTCCTCCTCTCTGGTGAACTCCTCTCCGGCGAACTCCTCTCCGGCAAAAGAATACGGCAAAAGAACGTACAAGATCCAAAAACAGGAACAAAATTTGAAATAATATCGTGCCAAAAAACGAGCAAAAAAAACTAGCAAAAAATGAGCAAAAAAATCACGATCCAGATCCAAATTCAAAATTCAAAAATAGCAATGGCGCACGGTGGGGGTTAGACGGTGCGCCACTACTATTTTCCCGCCTTCAAAATTCAAAAATACTAATGGCGCACCGTGGCCTATACTAATGGCGCACCAGTGGCCTATACTAATGGCGCACCGTGGCCTATACTAATGGCGCACCAGTGGTGCGCCATTAGTAAAAATTACTAATGTCTTGCTAGTAATGGCGCACCAGTGATGCGCCATTAGTAGGCAAAACAGGTGCGCCATTAGTAGGCCTTTTCCTAGTAGTGTTGTTTCGGAAACAAGAATAGTGGTTGAGAAATGTCGTCAAGATATGAATGGTTTTGAAACCAGACTATCAGACATTCGCTTCGTTGTTCAACAGCAATGGCGGAAAAAGGTGGAGATCGTGCTGCTCCATCAGATTCTACAGCCTGAAACATTAGCACTCAGGTCAAATGATATGTGCTTCTATACATCTGATGGTGCTTTTATCTGGAAGGACTGTAAACTTTATGCCAACAGGCCTTTTGTTGTATGGTTAGAATTTATTTTGTTGTGATACAACATTTATGATGCTGCCTCAGGCTGCAGTAATTACGACGCTATCTTTGTATAGTGTAGGTTTATCTTAGTAATGTATTCGGCCGAAAGCTTCGTAGGAGCCCAACATGCCAACATTCGTCGGGCCCATTCCAATTGGGCTAAAAACAATTATGGGCCGAAATGGCATGTAGCCCTATCTGGGCCTAAATCAACATAAGCTTTCATATTTTCTGGTAGGCCTATGCCCATAGTGGGCCTTTAACAGGCCTAAACATAATTTGGGCCCTCAGTAAAAATAGGCCGTTTACAGGTGTAAATATCTCCAGCCCATAAAATACATGGGCCTTTAATAGACCGAAAGTGAGATTGGGCCCTGATTGTGCCAAATAACCCACTGGACTTTAACAGGCCGAAATTCGGACGGGCCGTAAATGCGCCGACCTAATACATGGGCCTTTAACAGGCCGGAACTTCGGTCGGGCTAGATTATCGTCATTTTTATATGGGCCGTTAATGGGCCCGATATGACGTTGGGGCACATATGGCCCATGGTTTACGTCCGGCGTTAACAGGCCGAAAATGACAACAGGCCGAAAGTGGCCCAAAGCTATAGTGGGCCTCTAACAGGCCGAATGTCAGACATGGCCGAATATGACCCAAATCCTTCACGGTCGTTTATGGGACGGAAGTTTTGATGGCCTGTAAATGAGCCCAAATGAAGGCGGACCTTTAACAGGCCGTAAATACACCAGGCCGTAATTCGGCCCAATTACTTAGCGGACTGTTAACGGGCCAGAAGTGACCATGGGTTACGTTGATGACAAGTTTAGGATAGGCCATTGACGGGCCGATTTGACAGAGAATGTTGGGCCTTTAGCTGGGCCGGCCCATTATGGTCGGCAGAATCTTGTGGGCCTTTAGCTGGGCCGGCCCATTGTGGTCTGCAAAATCTTGTGGGCCTTTAGCTGGGCCGACCCATTATGGTCTGCAAAATCATGTGGGCCTTTAGCTGGGCCGGCCCATTATGGTCCGCTAAATTTCGTGGGCCTTTAGTTGGGCCGGCCCATTATGGTCCGCTAAATCTTATGGGCCTTTGGTTGGGCCGACCCATTTAATCTTTGTGGGCCACTTTTGGGCCGGTCCACATGTCAACATATCATAGGCCCATCTCGACCGTTGGATGAGTGACACCTGTGCCAACACGGAGCTGACGCGTGGATCCGTCAGCCAATGAGAATTTTACACGTGGAAAATCGGCATTGGTCGTGGCTGTTAACGGGTTACCGGATCCAAAATCCGACTCGATAGCTTAACGACGTTCCGTTACGGTGGATGCCACGTGTCAGTCACCCTTGACGAAAGCACTTCTGTGACGCGCGATTTATCGTCACGGAAGTGGACACTTCTGTGATGATAATTTTGGCAATGTCATGGAACACTTCTACGACAGCACAGGTATGACTATCTTGATTCTGTCATAAATTTGTCATGGATGTACATGCATGACAAAAAAAGCGACCTACTGTGACAAACACGTATCATCACGAAAGTGTTTTTTTTGTAGTGTAAGCGGCAGTCACACACCCCATCAACTAAGCTCTTTTCTGGCGCCGTTGCCGGGGAGGTGAGTGCTTGAAGGTATATCTTTAGATCTTGCAATCGAATTTTTTGTTTCTTGTTTTAACACTAGTTTAGTTTATAAAACAAAACTACAAAAAAATGGAATTGAGTTTACCTCATACGCTTCATCTTTCAATATCTTTCGTGAGTATGATGGAAAGGAAAATCGTGCCAAAGTGTTAGAAGAAGAATGCATTAAAATGTTTGGCACTAAATCTTTGTATGATGAGCATGATTGCAATGTTGTTAGCATGAATTCCTTGAATATCCATGATGCTAATGATATGCAAAGCCACAAGCTTGGGGAAGCTATGTTTGATAAAGATGATATTTTTTGTCCCCCAGGCTTTGATGAGAAAAATTACTATGACGAAAGCATGCCTCCTATCTATGATGATTATTGTGATGACACGTATGCTATAAAGAATAATTATAACCATGAAACTTTTCATCTTGATCTTAATTTCAATCACATGATAGTTATTTTGTTGAGTTTGCTCCCACTACTATTCAAGAGAAATTGTTTGCTTATGTGGAGAGTAATAAAATTTCTATGCAAGTAGATCATGAAAAGAATGCTTTAGGTGCTGGTTATATTGTTTAATTCATTCATTATGCTACTGAAAATTATTATGAGGGAGGAATATATGCTTGTAGGAATTGCAATAATATCAAGTTTCCTCTCTATGTGCTTAAAGTTTTAAGTTATGCTTGTTTTGCCTTCCTATGCTAGTTGATTATTGTACCCATAAGTTGTTTGCTCAAAAAATCCCCATGCATAGGAAGTGGGTTAGACTTAAATGTGCTAGTCATATTCTTGATGATGCTCTCTTTATGTTTCAATTCTTATCTTTTATGTGATCATCATTGAAATCATCATGCCTAGCTAGGGGCGTTAAACGTTAGCGCTTGTTGGGAGGCAACCCAATTTTATTTTAGTTATTGTCTTTTTGGTTCTGTTTAGTAATAAATAAACCATCTAGCTTTTTTTTAAGATGTTGTTTTATGTTTTAATTAGTGTTTTTGCCAAGTAGAACCTTTGGGAAGACTTGGGTGAAGTCTTTATGATCATGCTGTAAAAAACAGAAACTTTAGGGCTCACTAGATTAGCTTCAACTTTTTACTGGAGAGTGCTATTTAGTTGATTCTTTTTGCATATGATAACTAGACAAATTACTCAGGTCCAACAATTTATTTTAGAATTTTTGGAGTTCCAGAAGTATATGTTTGATACAGATTACTATAGACTGTTCTGTTTTTGACAGATTCTGGTTTGTGTGTGTTGTTTGCTTATTTTGATGACTCTATGGCCAGAAAAATAGTTTATAAACCATAGAGAAGTTGTAATACAGTAGGTTTAACACCAATATAAATAAAGAATGAGTTCATTACAGTACCTTTAAGTGGTGTTTTGTTTTCTTTCGCTAACGGAGCTTACGAGTTTTCTGTTGAGTTTTGTGTTGTGAAGTTTTCATGTTTTTGGTAAAGATTCGATGGACTATGGAATAAGGAGTGGCAAGAGCATAATATTGGGGATACCCAAGGAACCCCAAGGTAATATTCAAGGATAACCAAGCATCTAAGCTTGGGGATGCCCCGTAAGGCATCCCCTCTTTCGTCTTCGTTCATCGGTAACTTTACGTGGAGCTATATTTTTATTCACCACATGGTACGTGTTTTGCTTGGAGCGTCATGTCATTTTATTTTGCTTTGCTTGATGTTTGAATAAAGTATCAAGATATGAAATTATTGAATGAGAGAGAGTCCTCACATAACTAAATAATTATTTAACTACTCATTGATCTTCACTTATATCTTTTAGAGTAGTTTGTCGTTTGCTCTAGTGCTTCACTTATATCCTTTTAGAGCAAGGTGGTAGTTTTATTTTGAAGAAATATATGAACTCTCATGCTTCAATTATATTATTTTGAGAGTCCTAAACAGCATGGTAATTTTCTTGGGTTATGAAACTAGTCCTAATATGATGGGCATCCAAGAGGGATATAATAAAAACTTTCATATAAAGTTCATTGAATACTATGAGAAGTTTGATTCTTTATAATTGTTTTGAGATATGAAGATGGTAATATTAGAGTCATGCTAGTTGAGTAGTTGTGAATTTGAGAGATACTTGTGCTAAAGCTTGTGATTCCCGTAGCATGCACGTATGGCGAACCGTTATGTGATGAAGTCGGAGCATGATTTATTTATTGATTGTCTTCCTTATGAGTGGTGATCGGGGACGAGTGATGGTCTTTTCCTACCAATCTATCCCCATAGGAGCATGCGCGTAATACTTTTTTTTGATAACTTGTAGATTTTTGCAATAAGTATATGAGTTCTTCATGACTAATGTTGAGTCCATGGATTATACGCACTCTTCTTCCTTCCACCATTGCTAGCCTCTCTAATACCGCGCACTTTTCGCCGGTATCATACAACCACCATATACCTTCCTCAAAACAGCCACCATACCTACCTATCATGGAATTTCCATAGCCATTCTGAGATATATTACCATGCAACTTACCACCGTTCCGTTTATTATGACACGCTTCATCATTGTCATATTGCTTTGCATGATCATGTAGTTTACATCGTATTTGTGGCAAAGCCACCGTTCATAATTCTTTCATACATGTCGCTCTTGGTTCATTGCACATCCGGGTACACCGCCGGAGGCATTCATATAGAGTCATATCTTGTTCTAAGTATTGAGTTGTAATTCTTGAGTTGTAAGTAAATAAAAGTGTGACGATCATCATTATTAGAGCATTGTCCCAGTGAGGAAAGGATGATGGAGACTATGATTCCCCGACAAGTCGGGATGAGACTCCAGACGAAAAAATAAAAAAGAGAGAGAAAAAAAGAGGCCATAAAAAAAGAGAAAAGGCCCAAATAAAAAAATAAAAAAAATGAGAGAAAAAGAGAGAAGGGACAATGCTAATATCCTTTTACCACACTTGTGCTTCAAAGTAGCACCATGATCTTCATGATAGAGAGTCTCCTATGATATCACTTTCATATACTAGTGGGAATTTTTCATTATAGAACTTGGCTTGTATATTCCAATGATGGGCTTCCTCAAAATGCCCTAGGTCTTCATGAGCAAGCAAGTTGGATGCACACCCACTTAGTTTCTTTTGTTGAGCTTTCATATACTTATAGCTCTAGTGCATCCGTTGCCTGGCAATCCCTACTCACTCACATTGATATCTATTGATGGGCATCTCCATAGCCCGCTGATATGCCTAATTGATGTGAGACTATCTTCTCCCTTTTTGTCTTCTCCACAACCCCCATTGTATTCCACATATAGTGCTATATCCATGGCTCACACTCATGTATTGCGTGAAGATTGAAAAGGTTTTGAGAATGTCAAAAGTATGAAACAATTGCTAAGCTTGTCATCGGGGTTGTGCATGATTTAAATACTTTGTGTGGTGAAGACAGAGCATAGCCAGACTATATGATTTTGTAGGGATAACCCTCTTTGGCCATGTTATTTTGAGAAGACATGATTGCTTTGTTAGTATGCTTGAAGTATTATTATTTTTATGTCAATATGAACTTTTATCTTGAATCTTCCAGATCTGAATATTCATGCCACAATTAAGAAGAATTACATTGAAATTATGCCAAGTAGCACTCCGCATCAAAAATTCTTTTTTTATCATTTACCTACTCGAGGACGAGCAGGAATTAAGCTTGGGGATGCTTGATACGTCTCCAGCGTATCTATAATTTTTGCTTGCTCCATGCTATATTATCTACTGTTTTAGACAATATTGGGCTTTATTATCCACTTTTATATTATTTTTGGGAATAACCTATTAACCGGAGGCCCAACCCAGATTTGCTGTTTTATGCCTATTTCGGTGTTTCGAAGAAAAGGAATATCAAACGGAGTCGAAACGGAACGAAATCAACTGGAGAAGTTAGTTTTGGAAGGAAAGCTACCGAAAAACTTGGAGTGCACGCCAGGGGAGTCCCGGGCTGCCCACGAGGGTGGGGGCGCGCCCCCTGCCTCGTGGACAGCCCGGAGGTCCACCGACGTACTTCCTTCACCCATATATACCCACGTACCCAAAAAACTTCTGGAGAAAAGAATAGATCGGGAGTTCCACCGCCGCAAGCCTCTGTAGCCACCAAAAGTCAATCGGGACCCTGTTCCGGCACCCTGCCAGAGTGGGGAACCCTCACCGGTGGCCATCTTCATCATCCCGGCGCTCTCCATGACAAGGAGGGAGTAGTTCAGCCTCGGGGCTGTGGGTATGTACCAGTAGCTATGTGTTTGATCTCTCTCTCTCGTGTTCTTGATTTTGCACGATCTTGATGTATCGCGAGCTTTGCTATTATAGTTGAATCTTATGTTGCTTCTCCCCCTCTACTCTCTTGTAATGGATTGAGTTTTCCCTTTGAAGTAATCTTATCGGATCGAGTCTTTAATGATTTGAGAACACTTGATGTATGTCTTGCCGTGCGTATCTGTGGTGACGATGGGATATCACGTGATTCACTTGATGTATGTCTTGGAGATCAACTTGCGGGTTCCGCCCATGAACCTATGCATAGGGGTTGGCACACGTTTTCATCTTGATTCTCCGGTAGAAACTTTGGGGCACTCTTTGAAGTACTTTGTGTTGGATTGAATAGATGAATCTGAGATTGTGTGATGCATATCGTATAATCATACCCACAGATACTTGAGGTGACATTGGAGTATCTAGCTGAAATTAGGGTTTTGGTTGATTTGTGTCTTAAGGTGTTATTATAGTACGAACTCTAGGGCTGTTTGTGACACTTATAGGAATAGCCCAATGGATTGATTGGAAAGAATAACTTTAAGGTGGTTTCATACCCTACCATAATCTCTTCGTTTGTTCTCTGCTATTAGTGACTTTGGAGTGACTCTTTATTGCATGTTGAAGGATAGTTATATGATCCAACTATGTTATTATTGTTGAGAGAACTTGCACTAGTGAAAGTATGAACCCTGTGCCTTCTTTCCTATCATTGCAATACCGTTTACGCTCACTTTTACCACTTGTTACCTTGCTGTTTTTATATTTTCATATTACAAAAACCTATATCTACCATCCATATTGCACTTGTATCACCGTCTCTTCGCCGAACTAGTGCACCTATACAATTTACCATTGTATTGGGTGTGTTGGGGACACAAGAGACTCTTTGTTATTTGGTTGCAGGATTGCTTGAGAGAGACCATCTTCATCCTACGCCTCCCACGAATTAATAAACCTTAGGTCATCCACTTGAGGGAAATTTGCTACTGTCCTACAAACCTCTGCACTTGGAGGCCCAACAACGTCTACAAGAAGAAGGTTGTGTAGTAGACATTAGGCACGCCCTCAACCCTCCTGGCTCCACCGACCTACTTCTTCCTCCTATATATACCTATGTACCCCAAAACCATCGAGGAGCACCACGAAAACCTAATTCCACCGCCGCAACCTTCTGTACCCGTGAGATCCCATCTTGGGGCCTTTTCCGGCGCTCAGCCGAAGGGAGAATCGATCACGGAGGGCTTCTACACCAACACCATGGCCTCTCTGGTGATGTGTGAGTAATTTACCACAGACCTTCTGGTCCATAGTTATTAGCTAGATGGCTTCTTCTCTCTCTTTGGATATCAAGACTAAGTTCTCCTCGATCTTCTTGGAGATCTATTCGATGTAACTCTTTTTGCGGTGTGTTTGTCGAGATCCGATGAATTATGGGTTTATGATCAAGATTATCTATGAACAATATTTGAATATTCTTCGAATTCTTTTATGTATGATTGGTTATCTTTGCAAGTCTCTTCGAATTATTGGTTTAGTTTGGCCTACTAGATTGATCTATCTTGCAATGGGAGAAGTGCTTAGCTTTGGGTTCAATCTTGTGTTGCTCGATCCCAGTGTCTGAAAGGGAAACGATACATATTGTATTGTTGCCATCGAGGATAACAAGATGGTGTTTTTATCATATTTCTTGAGTTTATCCCTCTACATCATGTCATCTTACCTAATGCGTTACTCTGTTCTTATGAACTTAATACTCTAGATGCATGCTGGATAGCGGTCTATGTGTGGAGTAATAGTAGTAGATGTAGGCAGGAGTCGGTCTACTTGTCACGGATGTGATGCCTATATACATGGTCATGCCTAGATATTCTCATAATTATGCACTTTTCTATCAATTGCTCGACAGTAATTTGTTCAACCACCGTAATACTTATGCTATCTTGAGAGAAGCCACTAGTGAAACCTATGGCCCCCGGGTCTATTTTCCATCATATTAATCTCCCGTCAACTAGCTATTTCTGGCACCGTTTATTTTGCAATCTTTACTTTTAATCTTTATCATAAAAATACCAAAAATATTATCTTATCATCTCTATCAGATCTCACTTTTGCAAGTGGCCGTGAAGGGATTGACAACCCCTTTATCGCGTTGGTTGCAAGGTTCTTATTTGTTTGTGTAGGTATGAGGGACTTGTGTGTGGCCTCCTACTGGATTGATACCTTGGTTCTCAAAAACTGAGGGAAATACTTACGCTACTTTGCTGCATCACCCTTTCCTCTTCAAGGGGAAAACCAACGCATTCTCAAGAGGTAGCAAGAAGGACTTCTAGCGCCGTTGACGGGGAGTCTACGCACAAGTCAAGAAATACCAAGCACCCATCACAAACTCTTATCCCTCGCATTACATTATTTGCCATTTGCCTCTCGTTTTCCTCTCCCCCACTTCACACTTGTCGTTTTATTCGCCCTCTCTTTCCGTTCGCCTCTTTTTCGCTTGCTTCTTGTTTGCTTGTGTGTTGGATTGTTTGCTTGTCACGATGGCTCAAGACAATACTAAATTGTGTGACTTTTCCAATACCAACAACAATGATTTTATTAGCACTCCGATTGCTCCTCTTACCGATGCTGAATCTTGTGAAATTAATACTGCTTTGCTGAATCTTGTCATGAAAGATCAATTCGTCGGCCTTCCTAGTGAAGATGCCGCTACCCATCTAAATAGCTTTGTTGATTTTTGTGATATGAAAAAGAAAAAATATGTGAACAATGATATTGTTAAACTGAAGCTATTTCCGTTTTCTCTTAGAGATCGTGCTAAAACTTGGTTTTCGTCTTTGCCTAAAAATAGTATTGATTGTTGGAATAAGTGCAAAGATGCTTTTATCTCTAAATATTTTCCTCCCGCTAAGATCATCTCTCTTAGAAATGATATTATGAATTTTAAGCAACTTGATCATGAACATGTTGCACAAGCTTGGGAGAGAATGAAATTAATGGTACGTAATTGCCCTACACATGGTTTGAACTTGTGGATGATTATACAAAAAAATTATGCCGGATTGAATTTTGCTTCTAGAAATCTTTTAGATTCGGCCGCGGCCGGGAGGCACTTTTATGGAAATCACTTTAGGATAAGCTACTAAACTCCTGGATAATATTATGGTTAATTATTCTCAATTGCACACTGAAAGATCTACTAGTAAAAAGGTGCATGCAATTGAAGAGATTAATGTTTTGAGTGGAAAGATGGATGAACTTATGAAATTGTTTGCTAATAAGAGTGTTTCTTCTGATCCCAATGATATTCCTTTATCTACTTTGATTGAGAATAATAATGAATCTGTGGATGTGAATTTTGTTGGTAAGAACAATTTTGGTAACAACGCTTATAGAGGAAACTTTAACCCTAGGCCGTATCCTAGTAATTCCTCTAATAATTATGGTAATTCCTACAACAACTCTTATGGAAATTTTAATAAGATGCCCTCTGATTTTGAGACTAGTGTTGAAGAATTTATGATTTCTCAAAAGAATTTCAATGCTTTGCTTGAAGAAAAATTGCCTAAGATTGATGAGTTGGCTAGGAATGTGGATAGCATTTCTCGATGTTGATTATTTGAAACTTATATCTTTTCCACATAAGCATGATATCAATTAGTCTCTCAAAGCCATGAGAATTTCCATTGATGAGTGCAAAGAAAGAACCGCTAAGATGCGTGCTAAGAAAGATTGCTTTGTAAAAGCGTGTTCTTCTAGTTTTTATGATAATAAAGATTAAGATCTAAAATTGATTGATGTGTCCCCTATTGAATCTTTGTTTTGCAATATGAATCTTAATAATGATGGGACTGGAGATGAGTCAACTTTAGTTAAAAGGCGTCCCAATGATTCAGAGTTTTTAGATCTTGATGCATAATTTGGTAAAGGTGGGATGGAAGAGGTCAAAACTTTAGATAGCAATGAACCCACTATTTTGGATTTCAAGGAATTTAATTATGATAATTTTTCTTTAATAGATTGTATTTCCTTGTTGCAATCCGTGCTAAATTCTCCGCATGCTTATAGTCAAAATAAGGCTTTTACTAAACATATCGTTGATGCTTTAATGCAATCTTATGAACAAAAGCTTGAATTCGAAGTTTCTATCCCTAGAAAACTTTATGATGAGTAGGAACCTACTATTAAATTAAAATTAAAGATCATGAATGCTATGCTTTGTGTGATTTGGGTGCTAGTGTTTCCACGATTCCATAAACTTTGTGTGATTTGCTAGGTTTCTGTGAATTTGATGATTGTTCTTTAAACTTGCACCTTGCGGATTCCACCATTAAGAAACCTGTGGGAAGAATTAATGATGTTATTATTGTTGCAAATAGGAATTATGTGCCCGCAGATTTCATTGTTCTTGCTATAGAGTGCAATCCTTCATGTCCTATTATTCTTGGTAGACCTTTCCTTAGAACGATTGGTGCAATTATTGATATGAAGGAAGGGAATATTAGATTCCAATTTCCGTTAAGGAAAGACATGGAACACTTTCCTAGAAATAAAATAAAATTACCTTATGAATCTATCATTAGAGCCACTTATGGATTACCACCCAAAGATGGCAATACCTAGATATATCCTTGCCTTTATGCCTAGCTAAGGGCGCTAAACGATAACGCTTGTTGGGAGGCAACCCAATTTTATTTTAGTTTTTTGCTTTTGGTTATGTTAAGTAATAAATAATCCATCTAGCTTCTGTTTAGATGTGTTTTTATGTTTTAATTAGTGTTTGTGCCAAGTAGAACCTTTGGGAAGACTTGGGTGAAGTCTTTTTAATCTTGCTATAAAAACAGAAACCTTAGCGCTCACGAGATTAGCTACAACTTTTTACTGGAGAGTGCTATTCAGTTTATTATTTTTGAAGATGATTAATAGATAAATTCCTCATGTCCATCAATTTATTTTATAATTTTTGGAGTTCCAGAAGTTTGCGTTAGTTACAAATTACTATAGACTGTTTTGTTTTTGACAGATTCTGTTTTTCGTGTGTTGTTTGCTTATTTTGATGAACCTATGGCTAGTAATGGAGTTTATGAACCATAGAAAAGTTGGAATACAGTAGGTTTAACACCAATATAAATAAGCAATGAGTTCAGTACAGTACCTTGAAGTGGTGTTTTGTTTTCTTTGGCTAACGGAGCTCACGAGATTTTTTGTTAAGTTTTGTGTTGTGAAGTTTTCAAGTTTTGGGTAACGATTTGATGGATTATGGAACAAGGAGTGGCAAGAGCCTAAGATTGGGGATGCCCAAGGCACCCCAAGGTAAAATCCAAGGACAACCAAAAGCCTAAGCTTGGGGATTCCCCGGAAGGCATCCCCTCTGTTGTCTTCGTCCATCGGTAACTTTACTTGGAGCTATATTTTTATTCACCACATGATATGTGTTTTGCTTGGAGCGTCTTGTATGAGTTGAGTCTTTGCTTGTTAGTTCTCCACAATCATACTTGCTGTACACACCTTTTGAGAGAGACACACATTATTCAGAATTTATTAGAATACTCTATGTGCTTCACTTATATCTTTTGAGTTAGATAATTTTGCTCTAGTGCTTCACTTATATCTTTTAGAGAACGGTGGTGATTTTATTGTGATGCCCGGGTAATTAAGCTACAGTGCTCCTCTGCTAATGATGCCACGTCACCTCAATTATAGTTGCTAATCTCGAGTTAGTTCGAAACTGATTCAAATTCAAATTCAAAATCAGGCAAACGATAATAATTTTCAAATATTAAAACTAAAATGTTCGGAGTGAACCAAATATTGCATAGATAATTATGATGGGAAAACCGCACATTTATAAAATGTTTAAATACTATGAGATAAATAAAACAGTAGCAAAAACGATTAATTAAATACCTTTTATAATTAATAAAATGTCAAACTAAGTTATTTGGGGTCTAGATTTTTTTTGTGACTATGGACTAAGTTGAAATACTAAATTAGATACTAAGTGTATATTTTTCTAAATTAAAATGCAACTAAAATAAAGAAAGCTAGAAATAATAAAAGAAAACAGAAAACAAACAAAAGAAAAAAAGGGAAAAAGAACCCCCCCCGGGCTCCGGCCCAGCAGGCCATCAACACCACTGGGCCAACCTACCAGGCCCAGCCGGCCACACCCCACTCCCTTAACCCCTGGACACGAAACCCTAACCTACCCCGCACCCCACTTCCCCCGATCACCACCCCGTTCCCTCGTCCTTCCACCCCGCCGCCACCACACAACACACGCACGGGAGAGGAGCTCCCTCCTGTCCGATGCCGCGCCGGCGACTCTGACCGCCCCACTGCCCTTCCCCGTCGCCCGGTCATCTCCCCCCCCCCCTTCGTTCTCCCCAGCAGCTCGCCGCGCCCCTCTTCCTCCTCCCTTGGCCGAGCGCAGCCACCACCTCGCTGTGGCCATGGCCAACGGCCTTCCCGAGCTGCTCGTGCTGCCCTACGGCTTCCTTGACGTCGTCCACGACCTCCACATGCCCGAGACCGACTGGAGAGGCCCCAAGTCGGCGACATCGACGGTTCCCCGTCACGTCCACCGGAGCTCCTCCTCGACCCCTGCCGTCGCCGACGCCATCGACGCACGCCGCCGCGCCGCTGCACCTCGTTACCACATCGCCGTCGTCTCCGACTTCCTCCTCAACCCCCACTGCCCCGTGCCCTGCAACCCCTCGTGACGCCCCCTCCTTCTCCTCTGCCCCGCTCCTCACGCGCGCTGCGCGCCCCGTGCCGCGCCCAGCGTCGTCCTTGTCCCGCGCGCCTCGCTCTTCTCCAGCCCGTGGCCGCCTTCGCCGGCCAGCGCTCGTGAGCGCCCCCTCGTTAGACCTTGCCCCGCCCTCGCCGTCCTCCGCCATGCCCCGTGCCTCCGCTCGCTGCGCGCCGTCGCCGGCCGCCTGGGCTGCGCCTGACCAGGTTCGGGCGCCCATGCCCCGTGCGCCCAACCGGGTGCGCCCCCATGGCCAGCGTCGTTCGGCTTCACCCGCTAACGCCCCACCCCGCTAGGCCTATGGGCCACTGACGTCGGGCCCCACACCCCCCCTGAAACGAAAAACGAATAAAAAAAGGAATTTAAAAATAAGTAAATAAATAATTTAATTAATCAATTAGTTAACTCAATTAATTTAGATTAATTAGCTTAACTATTAATATGTTTAGTTAAATTAATTAACTAGGTTAATTAACAGACAGTAAATGACATGTGGGCCCCGCTGACCCTGTTGACTAGTCAATATTGACTGGTCAACTGCTGACTGTACATGCTGACTCAGCCCCCTGGACCCTACTGGTCAGGGTTGACCTGGACTATCTGAGGTTGACCGCTGATGCATGGATGATGTCATGCTGACATCACATGCCACTGTTTTGGATAATTCGAATTTAGTTAATTAAATTAATTCCACAGTATTAGTAAAACTTTAAAAATTGATATAAAATAGTCCGCAGCTCGGGTGGAAAGACTTTGTACATGAAAGTTGCTCAGAACGACAAGACGAACCCGGATACACAGCCCGTTCGTCTGCCATGCATCCCTAGGTATAGAAAACTCGCAACTTTCCCCCTCTGGCTCCTCTGCCCGAAAACGCAAAACACCGGGGATACTTTCCCGGATGTTTCCCCCTTCACCGGTATCACCTCATACCGTGTTAGGGAACCCCTAGCACCGATACTTGTCATGTCATGCATCGCTATGCATCTGCTTGCTTAAATATTTATTGTTTCTTCCCCCTCTTCTCTCGCCAGACTCCGAGGCCGACGCCGCTGCTACCCAGTACGACTACTGAGTTGACGACCCCTCTCTCTTGCCAGAGCAACCAGGCAAGCCCCCCCTTGATCACCAGATATCGCCTACTCTGATCTATACTGCTTGCATTAGAGTAGTGTAGCATGTTACTGCTTTCCGTTATTCCTATCCTGATGCATAGCCTGTCCTTGTTACTACTATTGTTACCTTTACCTGCAATCCTACCTGCTTAGTATGGGATGCTAGTTTACCATCAGTGGCCCTACATTCTTGTCCGTCTGCTGTGCCATGCTATCGGGCCGTGATCACTCGGGAGGTGATCACAGGTATATACTATATACATGATACATGTGGTGACTAAAGACGGGTCGGCTCGTAGGAGTACCCGCGAGTGGATCTATGAGGCGGAGCGACAAGGCAGGTTGAGGTCACCTAGGAGAGAGGTGGGCCTGGTCCTGTCGGCGTTCGCGGATACTTAACACGCTTAACGAGATCTGGGTATTTGATCTGAGTCTGGCCATTTGGTCTATACGCACTAACCAGCTATGCGAGAAAGATATGGGCACTCGGCGTCGTGGTATCAGCCGAAGCCTTCGTGACGTCAGCGACTGAGTGGCGCGCGCCGGATTGGACTGGAACGCCACTAGGCTAGGTCTGCTTCCGGCCGCGTTCGCAACGTGCAGGTGTGCTCAGGGCGATGGGCCCAGACCCCTGCGCGCTTAGGTTTAGACCGGCGTGCTGACCTCTCTTTTGTGCCTAGGTGGGGCTGCGACGTGTTGATCTTCCGAAGCCGGACATGACCCAGGAAAGTGTGTCCGGCCAAATGGGATCAAGCGTGTTGGGTTATGTGGTGCACCCCTGCAGGGAAGTTAATCTATTCGAATAGCCGTGTCCCTCGGTAAAAGGACGACCCGGAGTTGTACCTTGACCTTATGACAACTAGAACCGGATACTTAATAAAACACACCCTTCCAAGTGCCAGATACAACCCGGTGATCGCTCTCTAACAGGGCATCGAGGAGGGGATTGCCGGGTAGGATTATGCTATGCGATGCTACTTGGAGGACTTTAGTCTACTCTCTTCTATATGCTGCAAGACGGAGGCTGCCAGAAGCGTAGTCTTCGACAGGATTAGATATCCCCCTCTTATTCTGGCATTCTGCAGTTCAGTCCACTGATATGGCCCTTTACACATATACCCATGCATATGTAGTGTAGCTCCTTGCTTGCGAGTACTTTGGATGAGTACTCACGGTTGCCTTTTTCCCCTTTTCCCCTTTTTCTACCCGATTGCTGCAACCAGACGATGGAGCCCAGGATCCAGACGCCACCGTCGACGACGACTCCTACCACTCTGGAGGTGCCTACTACTACGTGCAGCCCGCTGACGACGACCAGGAGTAGTTAGGAGGATCCCAGGTAGGAGGCCTGCGCCCCGTTCGATCTGTATCCCCGTTTGTGCTAGCCTTCTTAAGGCAAACTTGTTTAACTTATGTCTGTACTCAGATATTGTTGCTTCCGCTGACTCATCTATGATCGTCCCAGCTAAGAACAGACCCTCGCGAGGCTGTTCTTCCTTGTATGGTACATCATCATCAGCCCAAGAGGCAATCCACCCACCACAAACTAGAGTAGGGTATTACACCACAATGGTGGCCCGAACTAGTATAAACCCTTTGTATCTTGTGTTGTTCTTTCAATAGTTTAGATCTTTGCGAGACGGAGAGGTAGAGGGCATAATCTCCACGCGCACCCCAGAGTTCGAACCTTAAGGGTCTGTCGGAACCCGTAATCCGACATTTGGTGCGCCAGGTAGGGGTGCGCCAGAATCCACCTCTCTACCACTCCGCGTCCAGTCGCATTGTCATCACCATGTCCGGCGACCAGGCGGGCACCAAGATCCATGGGCGGCGTGGCCCGCCCGCGCGGAGCCACCCGCCTCAGGCGACCCCGCGCCCCAGGCAGCTCGTGGTCCGCAGGGCGCTGCGGGCCGCAGGCGACGCGGACAGGCTTCAACAACCCTCACGCCGTGGCAAGCGCGGTCGGCGGCAAGGGCCTCCAATCACGCCGTGACCATGACACCATACACCCGGTGGGAGCAGGCGAACTCGAGGGCCGCGCTCACGGTGGCCCGAGAGCTGCTGCAGTGCAGGCTCCTGGAAGGCGGCCGCGACGTGCTACTAGAGCGGGTTGCCGAACTCCTAGGCTTTGCCGCTTCGGGGGCTCACCCCTTCTGCATCCAACTCCCGTCTCAAGCCCAGGGCGGCACACGCGGGGGGCCTGCACGCTCCCGCGGGCCCCAAGGTTACCCAACACCAGTGAATCCGTCGGCGCCGAACTAACGGTAGCGCTACCCCCGCCCCCGGCGCATGAGGGAGAGGGGCTCGGTGCGGCCCGCGGCGCCAGCGGGCAGCCGCGCCACCTCCCCGCGGTGGGCACGTCAAGTAGCGCTGCATGGCACATGGAGCACTACAGCACAGCCTTCAGGATGACGGCGCCAGAAGAATACGTGCCCCACATGATGGACCAAGGGCACGCTCACGAGGGCGAACAAGGCTCGCTCCTCAGCCCAAGCTGGGGAGATGAGACACCAGAAGCTGAGCTCTTCCAGGAGCCCCGGGATGGCTCCATCGGCCACGCTGGAGGCGACAATTATCGGGTACCACTAATTCCTCAGGAGCAGGCATACGCTAATCATGGATCACAGGAGGTGCAGGTCGCCGCAGCGAGCAGCTGCCCCGCTCCCACAGTCTCCTACCCCTCGGGAGGAGGGCGCAGGGGGCTGCAGGAGAGGGGCAGAGATCCCACATCACCACCACGGCGTTCAGAGCAAGGCGTTCTTAGGAGATAGGCCCTCCGCTGGGGAGGCGCCTAAGGGCCTTCCCCTGGCGGAGGACCCGTGGTCGTCGGGGGAACCGCTGGCGACCGCTCTACCCCACTGGCGGTGTCCTGGTTTCCGATCGTCGTTGGTGGCACTAGAGTGTGGCGCAAGGCGGGGCCCTCGTCTAGCGATATGAAGCAAGGCCGGTACCTGTGAAGAAGGCCCAGTGCCTGTGAAGCTCGCCGCCCCGTGACACTCTCACGTAATAATGAGTGGGGTTGTACACGCCCCGGAGTCTCAGGGGTGCCGGCATCATGCCCTGGGGCTCCCTCCCATGCCCAGTGGACAGCACTTAGCTCCGCGCTGGTGAGAAGACGTCCAAGACTAGATTACGTGCCGGACGCGGCCTTTTGTCTGTTTTCATTGACTTCTTCTTTGGTTGTAACTTTTCCCCCGCTGGATTTAAGTTGGATTCTAATTTGAGATTTGCGTGTGTTCGGGGAAGGGGTGCTTAGTCTCGTTCGAGCCATTTCTCGCGTTCTGGTTACCGCTTCACCACAGCTGCCCCCCTCGCGAGCCCCTCGCGAGTCGGGCCGGGCCTAGCTCGTGCGCAGCCCAGACTGCCGCTATTGCTCCTTCTCGGGAGGACTTTCCGGTACCTGCGGAGGATGTCCCTTCATGAAAAGACCCGGAGCCTGTGAAGAAGGCGAATGCCTGTGAAGCTATCGCGTTTAGGAAAAGGCCCAGAGCCTGTGAAGAAGGCGAATGCCTGTGAAGCTATCGCGTTTAGGAAAAGGCCCAGAGCCTGTGAAGCTATCGCATTTAGGAAAAGGCCCAGAGCCTGTGAAGAAGGTGAATGCCTGTGAAGCTATCGCACTTAGGAAAAGGCCCAGAGCCTATGAAGAAGGCGAATGCCTGTGAAGCTATCGCGTTTAGGAAAAGGCCCAGAGCCTGTGAAGAAGGCGAATGCCTGTGAAGCCATCACATGCGGGAAAAGGCCCGGAGCCTGTGAAGAAGGCCAGCGCCTGTGAAGCCCCCCGCCAACGACACTTGCGCGTCCTACGAATTCAACTAGAGAACACTCAGGACACCACGTCCTCCCACGGGCTGCCTCGGGGCCTACGCGAAACAAAGGTAAACCAGCCAGCCGCCAGACGCGGGTGCTCGCGCAATATAATAGCTGCTAATACGACGAATACAGGTTTTACATGAGGGGCTTCCCCTCCCAAAATGCTCTCACAGCCATCAGGCCAAACACCTAAGTTCTACTCATGCAGGGTAAAAAGACATGAGCGGTACATACTCACTCGGACAAATCCCCCAATGCGTCCTCAGGAGCACCTCCCGAGCCGCCGCTGGCATCACTGAACTCGCCATCGCTGCCTGCGTCGCCACCTGCGGCATCAGGGCCGTCCACCACACCACCCTCGTCAGCAGCCACGATCACGTCGTCGTCGTCCGAAGCGAAGGCTCTGACAAGAGCGTCCACGTTGTCTTCCACCCAGTGCGTCAGGTCGCCTTGGACGGCCTGGGGGATTGGGGCGATGGCGGCGTCAAAGTCGGAGTGGGGATCCATGTTCCGGAGATGGATGAAGACACGAGAAAAGGCGCGCCCGAGCAGGGCGCGGCTCCTCTCCTCCACCAACCTGTCCGCCCTGACCGACCGCGCCTCCAGCTGCGCCACCACGGCGGTGAAGAACTGCAGGTTGCTGGCATAGTTGATCGTGTGCGGCTCGCCGATAGCCGCCTCGCAGATGTTGCCCAAGGCTGTGTTAGCCCTCTCCCTGAGCGTAGCAAGCATGGGGCCGTGCACGTGCTCCAGGACCTGCCGCTGGCGTATCTCATCAGCATTCTGGAGCTCGACGGCCTCAGCCTCCCCCACCCGCAGACGAAGACGGAGCACCTCAGCCTGGGAGGCAGCCAACTCCTTTTGCGCTGCCTCAAGGGCAGCCCGGAAAGCGTCGGCCCGCCGCGTTGCCTCATCCCATTGGGCCCTCAGGGCTGCGGTTCTTCCCTCAGCCTCGACCCGGATCAACTCCAGCCTCCCCTCGGACTCACGCTCGAGGCCTTGGCGCGCCGTCTCCACCCGACGACCAACCTCCTCCAGGACACGTGCTTCCTGTGCGGCGACATCATCTTCCGCCCGCGTCACCAGGCGCTCCCTCGTCTCCAGCCACTCGAACTCGTGGGTGCGTTCGGCGGCTTCCAGCGTCAACGCTTCCTCATGCTTCCAAATCTCAGCTGGGTCGCCGGAGGCCACCTTCATGGATGCAAGGGCCGCCTCGCGCAGTTCCACTTGCTCCTCTAATGAGTGGCACCGGGCAAGAGCTCCCGAGCCCGTTCCTCCGCTGCTTCTCGCCGTCGGTCCGCTCCCCGGGCCTCCTCAGCGGACTGGGATCGATCCGCCCAAGAGGCCTCCAGCGACGCCTTCGCCTCTTCATCATCAAGGTCGCGCTGATGGCGCGCGAGGAGGATGGCGGCCTCCAGCTCGTGCCTCCCTGCGGCCAGGCGCAGGCCCCCGGCCTCCAGGCGCGCGTCTTCACTAGTGAGCTCCTCCCCAAGCAGGTCCACCGCGTCGGTCGCCCTTCGAAGGAACCCTTGGCGACGGGCACGGCGCTCCCGAGCATGCTCGAGCACGTCTTCCACACCATCATCTGCCCCAAGCAAGCGCCGGGGGCCACAAATCATTGCTCCCCCTCCGGGCAGGGGGCTGGGGGTTGGCGCCCTCACGACGGCCGGGTGCGCCGTACCAGAAGCCCGGCCTGGGGACAGCCCGTCTCCAGAAGAAGGGCGCAGGGGGCGCCTCAGCCAGTCGCAGCCCGCGGCCAGGCGGGAAGCCCACAGCGGGCTGGCTATGCCGGGAGAGGGCCCGTGAAGGAAGATCGTAGGAAGAGAAGGGCTGCAGTGCGCCTCGGGACGGTCCGCCCCTTCATTCGCCCTCACCACAAGAGCAGTGCTGCTCGGAGCACTTGGGGACGACGGGGGAGACGAAGCCAAAGGAGGCGGTGCCTCAGCGACTCCCACGAGCTCGGCCGGAAGAGGCCTGCGGAGTAAGGATCAGTAGACACAACAAGGGGATCAGGAGCCAAAAAGGAGAAGGCTTACTCGTCAGTAGCGAAGTATTTCTGGCGCTTCAGCAAGCGACAAGAGAAGTCATCACCCAGGGCCTCCCTTTTCCTCCGGAGGGCCTCAAAGTCCACACGAAAGCGGACCAAGAGAAGAGCGCAAGGATCAACCTGCGACGAAGATGGAGCATCAAAGAGATCCGCGTCGGGGGCGCCTGCATGACGCGCGCTGTCAATCGCCTCGCCAGAAGACGCAGTCGGGGCCTCAGGGGCCTCAGCCCTAGGCGCTGGGAGTGGCTGCTTGCCGCCCTCAGCCTCGGCAGTACGGGTCTCAGGAGCTGCCCCCTCGAGGGCATCACCAGGCGCAGTCACCTCATCGGGAGCCCTCTCGGCCTCAGCCGTCTCATGCCTCCCTGCTCCACCACTCGAGGAGGATTCGCCTTGACCGACCGGAAGGGCGGTCACCACCATAGGGTTCTCGCGAGGCCCTTGGAAGCCAGCATGGCGCAGCCCCCATTCATCAAAGGAGGGCATCTGCTTCAGGAAGTCGTCCCTGTTCTGGCAGAGGTACAGCAGAGCCCCTCCCCGCTAGATGCTGCCCGGGTTGGGGTCACCAGTCAGGACCAAGAGCACTGTCCGTAGCGCCCCAGGCGTCAAGTCTTCTTCCTGGAGCCTCATGCAATCATCATGCCCACTGAAGGCCCACATTCGGCGGGAGTGGCGTTGGAGAGGGGCAATGCGGCGCAACAGGAACTCCTTCACCACCTTGGGCGCTGTCACGCCGAGCGATTTCAAGAACGCGAAGCGGTGCCAGACAAAGGCGAGTCGGGGGCTATCGAGCGTCTCCTGGCCCCAGCCCAAATTGGGTACAGCAGGCGAAGTTGGCTTCGCCAGCAGGGGGCTGGGCACCCCAACATCAACGTACAACCACCGCTCGCGGAACCCAGCTGAAGGCGGAGGAAGCTTGAAGTCGATCCCTGAGGCCGCAGTCTCAGGCGCGGTGACGAAGTTCACACACGCCGAGCATTGAGTGGGGTCGGCAAGGCGCAAAGAGGAGAAGTGGCGCAGCAAGGCAACGGAAGGAGGGATGCCCATCATCGCCTCGCAAACAAAAGCGAAGACAGAAAGAAGGGTGATGGATTCAGGACCCAGATGCATCATATGGATCTGGTAATTGGAGAGGACGACCTTGAAGAAATCAGAAAAGGGGGGAACCAAACCCGCCCACAAGGCGTCGGCGAAATAATGAACCTCAGTGATTATCCTGTCAGTGGGGAAGTGAGACGTAGGCCATGCCGTCATCCTCCCACACTCGTTGAAGATGGTGGCCAGAGCCGGGCTGAGCTTACTCAGGCACTCTCGATTGGGTATGATCGATCGGCCGACGGCTGGGGCCGCCAACGGCGGCGGGCGAGACGGAGGCATGGGTTTCTTCCCTTTCTCTTCTTCGTCGGAGCCATGGCAATGGGAAGGAGAGGGAGCTATGAGATGGGATTGGAGGCAAGAGTCGGAGTTCGAAGGGAGGAAGAATAGGGGACAGTCGAGCAACAGGAAGGGAGCGGCTGTGTACAACTGCGAGTCCACCTAGCAGGGCGCAAAATAAGGGAGCGTGGGGGAATAGTGCCACCCACGTCCAATCAACCGCCACGCGGCGCCCAAGGCCGTAGGCTGTTAGGGCCCGCGGCGCTTCGCCCTTGCCCTTTCGCCTCTCAGCACGGCCAAGTCCATGCGCGCCTTGGGCCCGGGGGCTACTGTCGGCGTTCTGGGAACGGGGGTCCCCAGACTTGCCTGCCTGCGGCCTGCGGCGTGGCTCGAAAGGGGCCCCAGCATGGCCCATCTTCATCAACATGAGACCCAAGACCCTCGCGAGGGGCCAAGCCTCGCGGGGCGGACGACACGGCGCTTCCTCACGCACGGCCTCGTCAGGCTGGCTCACGAGGAGGCGGAGAGATCAAGGCGGGGTACCTCACGAGGTGCCCGTGACGCAAGCCATGACGACCAAGGGTGCCAGGCGGGCGCCAGCCCGCGCAGTGTTTCCTTTTCCTCTTTGGTGCAAAGGGGGCAAGCGCAGGCGAGAGGATCAAGCAAAGGCATCCATTTCAGTGCAACGAGACCAAGACGAGTCCAATGGTGGGAAGGAGGTCATCGTGGAGCCCATAACGGCGTCACCACGGGGCCTTTGGCAGGCGAGGACCAACTTTAGTCAGGATAAGTGTACCAGATGTTCCCCTTCGAATTGGCCAATTGTTGGTGCCCTTCCCGCTCAATATTTGGGAAGAGGCCCAGGGCCTTTGCCTATAAATAGGACTAGCCACCCCCAGGGTAGAGAGATCACCAAAAACCAGTTAGAAAGGCTCAGGCAACAGAGAGAGAGAGAGAGAAGGGCGGCTAAACTCCTCCTAGCAGTTCATCGTCCCATCTAAGAACAGACCCTCGCGAGGCTGTTCTTCCTTGTATGGTTCATCATCATCAGCCCAAGAGGCAATCCACCCACCACAAACTAGAGTAGGGTATTACACCACAATGGTGGCCCGAACTAGTATAAACCCTGTGTCTCTTGTGTTGTTCTTTCAGTAGTTTAGATCTTTGCGAGACGGAGAGGTAGAGGGCATAATCTCCGCGCGCACCCCAGAGTTCGAACCTTAAGGGTCTGCCGGAACCCGAAATCCGACAGATGCTTATGATGAAACTACCTCTATGCCTGATACTATTGTGCCACTTGGTGAATTTCTTGATGAACAAATTGCTAGGGCTAGATAGAAAGAAATTATTGAATCTGATTATAATGATGAAAGTGATGATGAAGAGAGGCTTGGTATTCCTGAGGGTTATGTTTTTGATATGGAATCTTCTGCCGCTATTTTAGCTTGCAGAGATAGTCACGAACTTAAGAGGCTATTAATTAAATGGAACAAGGAATCACTTAGAGAGAAAATGAGGCCTGACCCTGCTTTTGCTACTTCACCTATCTGTGTTCCCGATAAGGATTATGAATTCTCTGTTGATCCTGACATAATTACTTTGGTTGAATCTGATCATTTCCATGGTTATGAATCTGAAACTGTTGTGGCACATCTTACTAAATTAAATGATATAGCCACCTTATTCACTAATGATGAGAGATCTCGATACTTTTATATACTTAAAATATTTCCGTTCTCATTAAAGGGTGATGCTAAGATATGGTTTAATTCTCTTGATCCTAGTTGTGTGCGTAGTCCCCAGGATATGATTTATTACTTCTCTGCTAAATATTTCCCTGCTCATAAGAAACAAGCTGCTTTAAAGGAAATATACAAATTTGTGCAAATTGAAGAAGAGAGTCTCCCACAAGCTTGGGGGAGGCTTCTCAAGTTACTTAATGCTTTGCCTGATCATCCTCTTAAGAAAAATGAAATATTTGATATCCTTTATAATGGACTAACCGATACTTCAAGAGATTACCTGGATAGTTGTGCTGGTTCTCTTTTCAGGGAAATAACACCGGATGAAGCTGAAATTCTATTGAATAATATGTTGACACATGAAAAATAATTGGGCACCTCCTGAGCTAGCTCCTCAGCCAGATCCTGTTCCAATTAATGAGCCTATTCCTAAACCAACTCCGAAGAAAAGAGGTGTTCTATTTCTCAGTCCCAAGGATATGCAAGAGGCAAAGAAATCTATGAAAGAAAAAGGTATTAAAGCTGAACATGTTAAGAATTTACCTCATATTGAAGAAATACGTGGTCTTAATTTACCGCCTGTTGAAGAAACATATGATCTTGATCCATTACCTATTGAAGAACCTCCTGATCTTGATAACCCGACACAGGTAGTAAAGGTAAATTCTCTCTATAGATAGGATAAAGCTGAAGTCTCTCCTGCTAAAATGGCTAGTCAGTGCTTAGATGAGTTTCATAACTTTATGTTTAAGCAAGAAGACTCTAATGCTTATTTTGGTAGACAATTAAAACAAAATGCTTATATGATTAAACACTTGGGTGATTATATGGCTAATATTAGAGGTGGACTTAAACTTGTTAGCACACATGCTTCTATGGTTACCACTCAAGTAGAACAAGTACTTAAGGCTCAAAAAGAATTGCTCGATGAAATGAATAGTAAGAAAAATGATTATGTTGTTGGAGTGGCTACTAGAACTGGTAGAATGACTCAGGAACCTTTGTATCCTAAAGGCCACCCTAAGAGAATTGAGCAAGATTCTCAAAGAAATAATATTAATGTACCAAGTTCTTCTAAAAGGAAGCAAATGAAAAATGATAGGACTTTGCAAACTTCTAGTGAACCTATTGCTGAGCCACCTGATAATCCAAATGATATATCTATGTCTGATGCTGAAACACAATATGGTAATGAACATGAACCAAATGAAAATATTGATGATGATATTCATGATGATGATCAACCTAGTAATGATAATGATGTAGAAATTGAACCTTCTATTGATCTTGATAACCCACAATCAAAGAATCAACGTTATGACAAGAGAGACTTTCTTGCTAGGAAACATGGTAAAGAAAGAGAACCATGGGTTCAAAAACCCATGCCTTTTCCTCCCAAACCATCCAAGAAAAAGGATGATGAGGATTTTGAGCGCTTTGCTGAAATGATTACCTATCTTTTTGCGTATGCGATTGACTGATATGCTCAAAATGAATCCTTATGCTAAATATATGAAAGATATTGTTACTAATAAAAGGAAGATACCGGAAGCTAAAATTTCCACCATGCTGGCTAATTATACTTTTAAGGGTGGAATACCAAAGAAACTTGGAGATCCAAGAGTGCCTACTATACCATGCTCCATTAAAAGAAATTATGTTAAAACTGCTTTATGTGATCTTGGAGCTGGTGTTAGTGTTATGCCTCTCTCTTTATTTTGTAGACTTCACTTGAATAAGTTGACACCTACTGAAATATCTTTGCAAATGGCTGATAAATCAACTGCTAGACCTGTCGGTATTTGTGAGGATGTGCCTGTTGTGGTTGCAAACGTTACTATTTTAACGGACTTTGTTATTCTTGATATTCCTGAGGACGATAGTATGTCTATTATTCTTGGAAGACCATTTCTGAATACTGCAGGGGCTGTTATTGATTGCAATAAAGGCAATGTCACTTTTCATGTTAATGGTAATGAGCATACGTTACACTTTTCGACGAAACAACCTCAAGTTCATAGTATCAACTCTATTGGAAAAATTCCATCGATTATATTTGGAGGTTTTGAATTTCCTCTTCCTACTGTCAAGAAGAAATATGATATTATTATTATTATTATTGGGGATGTGCATATCCCCGTTGAGGTAACATAGTGTTATTCGAAAAAAAATCGGTTCCATGTTAATCGGAATGAGTTTGTTAACAAGACTTGATCAACCTTGTTAGTGGATTCCTTTTGATGAGCATGAGATGGATGGAACTAGAAGGCACAACCTTCTGTACCCTCTTTATACTTTCTGTTATTTAGTTGAAATAAAGTAAAAATAGTATTTTTCTGTCTGTTTCCTGATTTATCCATGCAATATAAAAATATCTCGAAAATAAAAGTCCTCCAAATGCCATGCCAATTTAATATGATTTTTTGGGAATATTTGAGGATTTATGGTACTGAAATCACCGCGGGGGGAGCTGCCACCTGGCCACGAGGGTGGAGGGCGCGCCCTACCCCCAAGGGCGCGCCCCCCTACCTCATGGGCCCACGGTGGCCCTCCTCCACTTATTCCTGCACCCATCCTCTTCTTCTTCCTCCCACAAACACGAATAACCAGCTCAAGCACGAGTTATAGCTCACTTTGCTATGATTTTTGATCTCCTTGCTCAAAGCACCTCTCGTAAAACTGCTTGGGGAGATTGTTCCTTGGTATGTGACTCCTCCATTGGTCCAATTAGTTTTTGTTCTAGTGATTTATTCTTTGAAAATTTGGGCTGCATAGGTGACCATGTTCTTGAGCTTGCATGTCAAATTTATATGGTTCCAAGTAGTTCCAATGCTTGATATAGGCTCTAGGCACTTGTAGGAGTTGTTGCTATCAATTTTGTTGAGCTTGGTTCACTTTTGTTTAAAGTTACTAAAAATTTCAGAATATTGCAGAAAATAATGAAGAGACTTTTGAGGGGCTCATCGAGCCGAAGCTCGAAGGAAAAACAAAATGAAGATGCACAGAGGCCCAAATATAATTTGCCTCGTACCGCGGAGGTCCGGCCGTGTGAATGGCCTTCCGACGACTTCTTGAGACAAGCCGGGATTTATGAGGATTTCTATTCATTGATTGAGAATGCCGGCCTCACCAACTTCCTCCGCGACCAACGTCATCAGTATCTCTTACTCACAAATACTTTTGTGCAAAACTTATACTTTTCCCGAAGGAATCACCTCCTTCAATAGTATTTCATTCATATGACGTTGTTAAAAAGATGCCATTAGCTGAATTTTGCAAAGTCTGCAACATACCCCCTGAGGTCACCTTAGAGGAACCACACCATAAAGAGGTGGAAGCATCCATTAACACCATCACTGTGGGAGAAACCAGGAAGGTTTCTGATGCAAGAATCACTAGCATACATTTTCCTGCTTTACGCTACTTTGCCATATTTGCTAGTCGTTGCTTGATCGGTCGTGGAGACTGTGGAAACCTTAGTGTTCCTGATATTATTATTTTGTTCCATGGTTTATACCGCGATAACACTGTTAGTATGGGCGGAATTATTGCTAGACGGTTAAGTATGAACCGTACTAAGGGTCCCATCTTTGGAGGCATTTATGCTTCACGCCTCGCTGCACATTTTAACTTACCTATTAGGCTTCATGAGAAAGAAAAAAAATTGCTGCCTAGTGCTTATTTAGATTATAAGAGTAGGCTAGCGCATGATTTTCTTGTTAAGGGCAGGGAAGGAGACCTCAAATATAAACTATTCTTTCATAAACATCATCCTGAAACTATTACCCTGCTTGCTCCTTCCTTGTTTAATTTTGAAGGACCTTATCTCGTTACGTGGGCTGCCGTTCAAGTCTACCAGAATCCTGCACCAGCCCCGGAACCGAAACCACAAGATGAGCCTCCACGACAGTCTGTCTATTCTTGGGATCCGGATATGGCTGTCAGCCAATGGTAGTCAGAGTCTTCTTCATCACAGTACGACCCCAGCTATTCTTCATCACAGTACGACCCCAGCTACACCTACGGGTATCCGCCAGGCTATCCCTGGCAATAAACCAACTTAGTCCAAAAGCCTAAGCTTGGGGGAGTACGTATTTCTCACCGACATTACATTTATGTTCACACACACTTATTGCTAGGTGTCGGTGCTCATACTCTTTCACTGTAATATCCACGCTAGTTTATTTTCCTATTCCTGCTTTCTTCTTGTGTGCTTGTTAAACCTTAAGAAAAACCAAAAAATAGTAATAGCTAGTAGCTAGTTTACTTTTCTGTTGTAGTAGTAATAATTAAAAAGAAAACCCAAAAATATTTCCCGTTCTTCTTTTGTTTGTTGGGAGCTTTCCCGTGTAAATAGTTTTATTTCTTTTGTTTTCTTTGGGGGTGGATAGGAGAAGACCATGATTAAATTGTTGAAGTGGCTCTTATATGCATTATTGTTGATTTAACCAAGAGCCCATATTGCCTTGTCTTCTCCTGTTTATTGAATGCTTGCAGATTCCAGCTTAGTCCAATGCACGTGCACTCTTATTATTATTCACATCGTTCGGTCGTGCAAGTGAAAGGCAATTATAATGATATATGATGGACTGACTGAGATGGGAAAAGCTGGTATGAACTCGACCTCTTTTGTTTTTGTAAATATGATGAGTTCATCGTTCTTGATTCAGCTTATTATGAATAAACATGTTTGCAATGACAATTAGAGATCATAGTTGCTTATGACATGCTTGATTAGCTATGAGTTATAATGATTTACCTTGCGTGCCAACATGCTATTAAGATGGTTATGATGTGGTATAGTGGGGTGGTATCCTCCTTTGGATGATTTAAGTGACTTGACTTGGCACATGTTCACGCATGTAGTTGAAACAAAATCAACATAGCCTTCACGATATTTATGTTCATGGTGGATTATATCCTACTCATGCTGGCATCCAGTGTTTATTAATTTTAATGCATGTTCATGGCTGTTGTCGCTCTCTAATTGGTCGCTTCCCAGTCTTCTGCTAGCCTTCACTTGTACTAAGCGGGAATACTGCTTGTGCATCCAATCCCTTAAAACCCCAAAGTTATTTCAGATGAGTCCACTATACCTGGTATCTACCTGCCGTTCCAAGTAAATTTGTATGTGCCAAACTCTAAACCTTCAAATAAACATTCTGTTTTGTATGCTCGAATAGCTCGTGTATCAACTAGGGATGCCCTTATCTTCCATGTTAGGCGGGTTATTCTCAAGAGGAGTGGACTCCGCTCCTCACTCATGAGAAAATGGTTGGTCATCGGGATACCCAGTCCCATGCTTTATGCAAACTAAATCAAAATTAATTGCAAACAAAACTCCCCCTGGGACCTGTTGCTAGTTGGAGACACTCGTTGTTTCGAGCAAGTCATGGATTGATGCTTGTTGGTGGAGGGGGAGTATAAACTTTACCATTCTGTTTGGGAACCGCCTATAATGTGTGTGGCATGGAAGATATCGCCATCTCTTAGTTGTTATGTTGACAATGAAAGTATACCGCTCAAAATATTATTTATCTCTATTTCAAAACCGAGCTCTGGCACCACTACAAATCCCTGCTTCCCTCTGCGAAGGGCCTATCCATTTACTTTTATGTTGAGTCATCACCCTCTTATTAAAAGCACTGGCTGGAGAGCACAGCTGTCATTTGCATTCATTACAGTTAATTTATATTGGGTGTGACTATGATTGGATCTCTTTTACCATGAATTACAATGTCTAGTCAGTCCTTGATCTTTAAAGGTGCTCTGCATTTATGTTTTGCGGTCTCAGAAAGGGCTAGCGAGATACCATCTTGTTATATCATATTATGATTGTTTTGAGAAAGTGTTGTCATCCGAGATTTATTATTATGGCTCGCTAGTTGATTATGCTATTGATATGAGTAATTATAAGACCTGAGAATTATTGCAAATGTGGTTAGTTATAGTATTTGCTGAAAACTTGAATGTTGGTTTGATATATTTACAACAACAAGAGCAAACAGAGTTTGTAAAAGTCTTTCTCTCTTTCAGTTTGTCAACTGAATTGCTTGAGGACAAGCAATGGTTTAAGCTTGGGGGAGTTGATACGTCTCCGTCGTATCTACTTTTCCAAACACTTTTGCCCTTGTTTTGGACTCTAACTTGTATGATTTGAATGGAACTAACCCGGACTAACGCTGTTTTCAGCAGAATTGCTATGATGTTGTTTTATGTGCAGAAAACAAAAGTTCTCGGAATGACCTGAAACTCCATGGAATATCGTACAAAAAATAATGAAACATCCTCGCCAAAGATGAAGACCAGGTGGCCCACACCATGTCCACAAGGGAGGGGGCGCGCCCCCCTACCTCATGGGCCCCCAGGAGACCTTCCGACGCCAACTCCAACTCTATATATTTGCTTTCGGGGAGAAAAAATAGAGGAGAAGAAATCATCGTGTTTTACGATATGGAGCCGCCGCCAAGCCCTAAAACCTCTCGGGAGGGCTGATCTGGAGTCCGTTCGGGGCTCCGGAGAGGGGGATTCGTCGCCGTCGTCATCATCAACCATCCTCCATCACCAATTTCATGATGCTCACCACCGTGTGTGAGTAATTCCATCGTAGGCTTGCTGTACGGTGATGGGTTGGATGAGATCTATCATGTAATCGAGTTAGTTTTGTTAGGGTTTGATCCCTAGTAACCATTATGTTCTGAGATTGATGTTGCTATGACTTTGCTATGCTTAATGCTTGTCACTAGGGCCCGAGTGCCATGATTTCAGATCTGAACCTATTATGTTTTCATGAATATATGTGAGTTCTTGATCCTATCTTGCAAGTCTATAGTCACCTACTATGTGTTATGATCCGGCAACCCCGAAGTGACAATAATCGGGACCACTCCCGGTGATGACCTTAGTTTGAGGAGTTCATGTATTCACTATGTGCTAATGCTTTGTTTCGGTTCTCTATTAAAAGGAGGCCTTAATATCCCTTAGTTTCCAATAGGACCCCATTGCCACGAGAGGGTAGGACAAAAGATGTCATGCAAGTTCTTTTCCATAAGCACGGATGACTATATTCGGAATACATGCCTACATTACATTGATGAATTGGAGCTAGTTCTGTGCACCCTATGTTATGACTGTTACATGATGAACCGCATTCGGCATAATTATCCATCACCGGTCCAATGGCTACGAGCTTTCCATATACTGGTTTACGCTTATTTACTTTTCCGTTGCTACTGTTACAATCACTACAAAACCCCAAAAACATTACTTTGCTTTCATTGCTCTTTTGTTACCGTTACCACCACTATCATATTACTTTGCTACTAAACACTTTGCTACAGATACTAAGTTTCCAGGTGTGGTTGAATTGACAACTCAGTTGCTAATACTTGAGAATATTCTTTGGCTCCCCTTGTGTCGAATCAATAAATTTGGGTTGAATACTCAACCCTCGAAAGCTGTTGCGATCCCCTATACTTGTGGGTTATCACATACCTACCTATTATGGCATTTCCATAGCCATTCCGAGATATATTGCCATGCAACTTTCCACTGTTCTGTTTATTATGACACGCTTCATCATTGTCATATTGCCTTGTATGATCATGTAGTTGACATCGTATTTGTGGCAAAGCCACCATGCATATTATTCATACATGTCACTCTTGATTCATTGCCCTTCCCGGTACACCACCGAAGGCATTCATATAGAGTCATATTTTTTCTAGTACCGAGTTGTAATCATTGAGTTGTAAATAAATAGAAGTGTGATGATCATCATTAATAGTGCATTGTTCCAAAAAATAAGAGAAAGGCCAAAAAAAGGGAGGCCCAAAAAAAGGAAAGAAAAAAAGAGAAATAAAAAGGGACAATGCTACTATCCTTTTTCCACGCTTGTGCTTCAAAGTAGCACCATGATCTTTATGATAGAGAGTCTCTTGTTTTGTCACTTTCATATACTAGTGGGAATTTTTCATTATAGAACTTGGCTTGTATATTCCAACGATGGGCTTCCTCAAATGCCATAGGTCTTCGTGAGCAAGCAAGTTGGATGCACACCCACTTAGTTTCTTTTGTTGAGCTTTCAAACATTTATAGCTCTAGTGCATCCGTTGCATGAAAATCCCTACTCCTTGCATTGACATCAATCGGTGGGCATCTCCCTAGCCCGTTGATTAGCCGCGTCAATGTGAGACTTTCTCCTTTTTTGTCTTCTCCACACAACCCCCATCATCATTATATTCTATTGCACCCATAGTGCTATGTCCATGGCTCGTTGATACGTCCATTTTGCATCATGCTTTCATATCGATATTTATTGCATTATGGACTGTTATTTCACGTTATGTCACAATACTTATGGCTATTCTCTCTTATTTTACACGGTTTACATAAGGAGGGAGAATGCCGGCAGCTGGAATTCTGGGCTGGAAAAGGAGCAAATATTAGAGACCTAATCCGCACAACTCCAAAAGTCCTGAAACTCCATGGAATATCTTACAATAAATAATAAAAAATCCTCGCCAAAGATGACAACCAGGGGGCCCACACCCTGTCCACGAGGGTGAGGGCGCCCCCCCCCCCTCCTAGGGCGCGGCCCCTACCTCGTGGGCCCCCTGTTGGCCCTCCGATGCCCTTCTTCTGCTATATGAGGTATTTCGTCGAGAAAAAAATTAAGAAGCAACCTTTCGGGACGAAACTCCGCCGCCACGAGGCGGAACCTTGGCGGAACCAATCTAGGGCTCCGGCAGAGCTGTTCTGCCGGGGACACTTCCCTCCGGGAGGGGGAAATCATCGCCATCGTCATCACCAACGCTCCTCTCATCGGGAGAGGGCAATCTCCATCGACATCTTCACCAGCACCATCTCATCTCCAAACCCTAGTTCATCTCTTGTATCCAACTCTTGTCTACAAGTCCGGGATTGGTACTAGTAGGTTGCTAGTAGTGTTGATTCCTCCTTGTAGTTGATGCTAGTTGGTTTACTTGGTGGAAGATCATATGTTCAGATCCTTTATGCATATTATTACCCCTCTGATTATGAACATGAATATGCTTTGTGAGTAGTTACGTTTGTTCCTGAGGACAAGGGAGAAGTCTTGCTATTAGTAGTCATGTGAATTTGGTATTCGTTCGATATTTTGATGAGATGTATGTTGTCTAGCTTCTAGTGGTGTTATGTGAATGCCGACTACATAACACTTCACCATTATTTGGGCTTAGAGGAAAGCATTGGGAAGTAATAAGTAGATGATGGGTTGCTAGAGTGACAGAAGCTTAAACCCTAGTTTATGCGTTGCTTCGTAAGGGGCTGATTTGGATCCATATGTTTCATGCTATGGTTAGGTTTACCTTAATACTTTTGTTGTAGTTGCGGATGCTTGGAATAGAGGTTAATCATAAGTGGGATGCTTGTTCAAGTACGAACAGCACCCAAGCACCGGTCCACCCACATATCAAATTATCAAAGTACCGAACGCGAATCATATGAACGTGATGAAAACTAGCTTGACGATATTCCCGTGTGTCCTCGGGAGCGCTTTTCCTTATATAAGAGTTTGTCCAGGCTTGTCCTTTGCTACAAAAGGGATTGGGCCACATTTCTGCACTTTATTTACTTTGGTTACTTGTTGCTCATTACAAATTATCCTATCACCAAACTATCTGTTACCACTTATTTCAGTACTTGCAAAGAATACCTTGCTGAAAACCGCTTATCATTTCCTTCTGCTCCTCGTTGGGTTAGACACTCTTACTTATCGAAAGGACTACGATAGATCCCCTATACTTGTGGGTCCTCAAGACTATTTTATGGCACCGTTGTCGGGGAGTGTAGCGCCTTTGGTAGGTGGAATTTGGTAAGGAAAATTTTATATAGTGTGTTGAAATTTACTATCACTTGTTACTATGGAAAGTAATCCTCTGAGGGGCTTGTTCGGGGTATCTTCACCCCGACAATTAGAGCAAAGAGTTGCTCCTCAACCTATTGAACCTACTGAAAATGAAAATGTTCCCTTTGAATTTCCTTCGGGTGTGATAGAAAAACTGCTAGCTAATCCTTTTACAGGAGATGGAACAAAGCATCCTGATGAGCACTTAATATCTGTGGATGAAGTTTGTGGATTGTTTAAGCATGCAGGTATACCCGATGATGTTGCTAAGAAGAAGGTCTTCCCTTTATCTTTGAAGGGAGACGCATTGACATGGTATAGGCTATGTGATGATACGAGATCATGGAACTATAGAAGATTGAAATTGGAATTTCATCAAAAGTATTACTCTATGCATCTTGTTCATCGTGATCGCAATTATATATATATATTGGCCTCGCGAAGGAGAAAGCATCGCTCAAGCTTGGGGGAGGCTTAGATCAATGTTATATTCATGCCCCAATCATGAGCTTCCAAGAGTTACAATTATTCAAAACTTTTATGCTCGGCTTTCTGAAAACAATCGCACCATGCTCGATACTTCTTGTGTTGGCTCTTTTATGATGAAGACTATTGAATTTAAATGGGATTTATTTGATAGAATTAAACGCAACTCTGAAGATTGGGATCTCGACGAAGGTAAGGAGTCGGGTATGACCCCTAAGTTTGATTGTGTTCAATCTTTTATGGACACAGATATTTTACGTTAGTTTAGCAGTAAATATGGACTTGACTATGAGATAGTAGCTTCTTTTTGTGAATCTTTTGCTACTTATGTTGATCTCCCTAAGGAGAATTGGTTTAAATATCATCCTCTCATAGAAGTAAAAGTAGCTGCACCTATTAAAGTTGAAGAAAAGACTGTCACTTATAATGATCCTATTGTCCCTACTTCTTATGTTGAGAAACCACCTTTCCCTGTTAGAATAAAGGATCATGCTAAAGCTTCAACTGTGGTTCGTAAAAGCAATATTAGAACCTATACACCTCCTGAGCAAGTTAAAGTAGAACCTAATATTGCAATTGTTAAAGATCTCTTGTCTGATAATATTGCTGGGCATGTTATTCATTTCTGCGGTGAAACTGCTAGAATTGCTAAACCTTGTGCTAAAGATAAACATAGACCTGTGGTAGGCGTGCCTGTTATTTCTGTTAAAATATGAGATCATTGTTATCATGGCTTATGTGATATGGGTGCTAGTGCTAGTGTTATACCGCATACTTTATACGAAGAAATTAAGCATTAAATTGCACCTGCTGAGTTAGAAGGAATTGATGTCACAATTAAATTTGCCAATAGAGAGACTATATCTGCAATAGGAATTGTTAGAGATGTTGAAGTCTTGTGTGGGAAAACTAAATATCCTGCTGATTTTCTTGTTCTTGGTTCCCCACAAGATAGCTTTTGTCCCATTATATTTGGTAGACCCTTCTTGAATACTGTTAATGCTAAGATAGACTGTGAAAAGAATGTTGTTACTATAGGCTTGGATGATATGATCCATGAGTTTAATTTTCCTAAATTTAGTAAACAACATCGTGAAGAAGAATTGCCTAGTAAGGATGAAATTATTGGTCTTGCTTCTATTGCCGTACCTCCTAGTGATCCTTTAGAATAATATTTGCTAGACCATGAAAATGATATGTTTATGAATGAAAGAAGGGAAATAGATGAAGTATTCTTTAAACAGGAACCTATTCTGAAACACAATTTACCTGTTGAAATCCTAGGAAATCCTCCTCCACCCAAGGGTGATCCCGTGTTTGAGCTTAAACCATCGCCTGATAATCTTAAATATGCTTATCTTGATGAAAAGAAGATATATCATGTTATTATTAGTGCTAACCTTTCAGAGCATGAAGAAGAAAGATTATTGAAAACTCTGAAGAAGCACCGTGCTGCTATTGGATATACTCTTGATGATCTTAAGGGCATTAGTCCCACTCTATGTCAACATAAAATAAATTTGGAAGCAGATGCTAAACCAGTTTGTGATCCTCAAAGACATCTTAATCCTAAAATGAAAGAAGTGGTAAGAAAAGAAATACTAAAGCTTTTGGAGGCAGGTATAATTTATCCCGCTGCTGATAGTCAGTGGGTAAGTCATGTCCATTGTGTCCCTAAGAAGGGAGGCATTACTGTTGTTCCTAATGATAAAGATGAATTGATCCCGCAAAGAATTATTACAGGTTATAGGATGGTAATTGATTTCTACAAATTAAATAAGGCCACTAAGAAAGATCATTACCCCTTACCTTTTATTGATCAAATGCTAGAAATATTATGCAAACATACACACTATTGCTTTCTAGATGGTTATTCTGGTTTCTCTCAAATACCTGTGTCGGCAAAAGATCAATCAAATACTACTTTTACATGCCCTTTTGGTACTTTTGCTTATAGACGTATGCCTTTTGGTTTATGTAATGCACCTGCTACCTTTCAAAGATGCATGATGGCTATATTCTCTGACTTTTGTGAAAAGATTTGTGAGGTTTTCATGGATGACTTTTCCGTCTATGGATCTTCTTTTGATGATTGCTTAAGCAATCTTGATCGAGTTTTGCAAAGATGTGAAGAAACTAATCTTGTCTTGAATTGGGAAAAGTGCCACTTTATGGTTAATGAAGGTATTGTCTTGGGGCATAAATTTCTGAAAGAGGTATTGAAGTTGATAAAGCCAAGGTTGATGCTATTGAAAAGACGCCATGTCCCAAGGACATCAAAGGTATAAGAAGTTTCCTTGGTCACGGCGGATTTTATAGGAGGTTCATTAAGGACTTCTCAAAAATTTCTCGGCCTCTGACTAATTTATTACAAAAAGATATACCATTTGTCTTTGATGATGATTGTGTAGAAGCATTTGAAATACTTAAGAAAGCATTGACCTCTGCAGCTGTTGTTCAACCACCTGATTGGAATTTACCCTTTGAAATTATGTGTGATGCTAGTGATTTTGATGTAGGTGCTGTTCTAGGGCAAAGAGTTGATAAGAAATTAAATGTTATCCATTATGCTAGTAAGACTCTAGACAATGCTCAAAGAAATTATGCTACCACTGAAAAAGAACTCTTAGCAGTTGTATTTGCTTGTGATAAGTTCAGACCTTATATTGTTGATTCTAAAGTAACTATTCACACTGATCATGCTGCTATTAAATACCTTATGGAAAAGAAAGATGCTAAACCTAGACTTATTTGATGGGTTCTCCTGCTACAAGAATTTGACTTGCATATTGTTGATAGAAAAGGAGCTGAGAACCCCGTTGCAGACAACTTGTCTAGGTTAGAAAATGTTCTTGATGACCCACTACCTATTGATGATAGCTTTCTTGATGAACAATTAAATGTTATAAGTACTTCTCGTAGTACTCCATGGTATGCTGATTATGCTAATTACATTGTTGGTAAATTCATACCACCTAGTTTCACATACCAACAAAAGAAAAAGTTCTTCTATGATTTGAGGCATTACTTTTGGGATGACCCACATCTTTATAAAGAAGGAGTAGATGGTGTTATTAGACGTTGTGTACCTGAGCATGAACAGGAACAGATCCTATGCAAGTGTCACTCCGAAGCTTATGGAGGACACCACGCGGGAGACAGAACTTCACATAAGGTATTGCAATCCGGTTTTTATTGGCCTACTCTCTTCAAGGATGCCCGTAAGTTTGTCTTGTCTTGAGATGAATGTTAAAGAATTGGTAATATTAGTAGACGTCAAGAAATGCCTATGAACTATTCACTTGTTATTGAACCATTTGATGTTTGGGGCTTTGATTATATGGGACCTTTTCCTGCCTCTAATGGATATACACATATTTTAGTTGCTGTTGATTACGTTACTAAGTGGGTAGAAGCTATTCCAACTAGTAATGCTGATCATAACACTTCTATTAAAATGCTTAAAGAAGTTATTTTTCTGAGGTTTGGAGTCCCTAGATATTTAATGACTGATGGTGGTTCTCACTTTATTCATGGTGCTTTCCGTAAAATGCTTGCTAAATATGACGTTAATCATAGAATTGCATCACTTTATCACCCACAGTCTTGTGGTCAAGTAGAATTGAGTAATAGAGAACTCAAATTAATTTTGCAAAAGATTGTCAATAGGTCTAGGAATAATTGGTCCAAGAAACTTGATGATGCATTATGGGCCTATAGAACTACATATAAAAATCCTATGGGTATGTCTCCATATAAAATGGTTTATGGAAAAAGCATGTCACTTACCTCTCGAACTAGAACATAAGGCATATTGGGCTATTAAAGAGCTCAACTATGATTTCGAACTTGCCGGTGAGAAGAGGTTATTTGATATTAGCTCACTTGATGAATGGAGAACCCAAGCTTATGAAAATGCCAAGTTGTTTAAAGAAAAAGTTAAAAGATGGCATGACAAAAGGAAACAAAAGCGTGAGTTTAATGTAGGTGATTATGTATTGCTATACAACTCTCGTTTAAGATTTTTTGCAGGAAAACTTCTCTCTAAATGGGAAGGCCCCTATGTTATCAGGAGATCTATCGTTCCGGTGCCATAAAAATCAACAACGTCGAAGGCACAAACCCGAAGATGGTAAACGGTCAAAGAATTAAACATTATATCTCAGGTAATCCTATAAATGTTGAAACCAATATTATTGAAACCGTAACCCCGGAGGAATACATAAGAGACACCTTCCAGAACGTTTCAGACTCCGAAAAGGAATAGGTATGTGGTACGGTAAGTAAACCGACTCCAAAACAATTTTTAAGGCAATATTTCTCTGTTTTGGAATATTTAGAAAAATAGAAAAATAAGTAGCAGTCCGGGAAGGACATGAGGGCCCCACGAGGGTGGAAGGCGCGCCCTACCCCCTGGGTGTGCCCCCCTACCTCGTGAGCACCTCGTGTGCCTTCCGGACTCCGTTTTCTTGCACGTTACGTATTTTGGTCGGTAAAAATTCATTATATATTCTCCCGAAGGTTTTGACTCCGGTATCATGCAAATATCCTCTGTTTTTGTTTCGAGTTGTGCTGCTGCAGATTAGATCAACATGTCGTCTCAAGATCTAGAGGAGGATTGCCCAGTTTCTTACCGGCCTTTAGATAAAAACATATTCAAGGTTACCTATCCATATATATGGTACCCCGATGAGGAACATGAAGATGAGCCAGTTCCCCCTCGTTTCAAGAAAGAAAGCAAAGAGGCATTATGCAAAAGGATAATAAAGCTTGAGATAGAGAATGATGAGTTGAGGATTGATAATTTCACCCTCCGACACAAGTCGGAGAAAGAGAAGGGCAAGCCCACCACTACTTCACCACCATCCTCTTCACCAAAAAAGAAGGGGACATAATCACATGGGTATGGGCACTCCCCTTGGCAACTGCCAAGCTTGGGGGAGGTGCCCCGGTATCGTATCACCATCACACTCCTATCTTTACCGTTTTTTAGTTCGATCCTATTAGTAGTATCTTGATCTAGTAGAATAAAGTTGTTGGCATGATCTAGTTTTGAGTTTTGCTTTATGATCTCTCTATGTAATCGAGTTCGTGAGCTATATAATAAAGACTAGTGTTGAGTCAAGGGCTTGATTATTTTTCCATGATCTTGAGTGAATAAAAGAAAATAAGAGAAAAAGAATAAAAAGAAACAGTTCATATTGATCTTATTGAGAGTAATGACTTCACATAGAAAGAGTATGATGATTAAAAGTTGTTGGGAGTTGGCAGACATAGCTTTGGTTATTGTTGCAATTAATAGGAAGTAATAAGGAAAGAGAGGTTTCACATATAGATATATTATCATTGACATCTTTTATGATTGGGAGCACTCATTAAAATATGACATGCTAAAGAGTTGATGTTGGACAAGGAAGACAATGTGATGAGTTATGTTTTCTTATATCTGAGATAAAGTATGTTGTCATGGATCCTCCAACATGTTGAGCTTGCCTTTACCCCTCTTGCTAGCCAAATTCTCAACACCAAGTAGAGATACTACTTGTGCTTCCAAATACCCTTAAACCAGTTTTGCCATGAGAGTCCACCATACCTACCTATGGATTGAGTAAGATCCTTCAAGTAAGTTTTCATCGGTGCAAAGAAATAAAAATTGCTTTAAATATGTATGATTGATTGGTGTGAGATAAATAAGCTTTATACGATCTTGTGATGCGGAAGTAATAAAAGCGACGGACTGCATAATAAAGGTTCATATCACAAGGGGCAATATAAAGTGACGTTCTTTCGCACTGAGATTTTGTGCATCCAACCATAAAAGCGCATGGCAACCTTTGCTTCCCTCTGCGAAGGGCCTATCTTTTATTATTATCTTCTACCTTATGCAAGAGTCATGGTGATATTCACCTTTCCTTTTTCATTTTATCCTTTGGCAAGCACAGCATGTTGGAAAGATTCTGATATATGTACCTAATTGGATGTAGGGGAGCATGAGTTATTTTTGTTGACATTACCATTGAGGTAAAAGGTTGTGGGGCGAAACTATAATCCCCTATCTTTCTCTATGTCTGATTAAAACTCTGTAACCACAAGTAATGCGTGAGTGTTAGCAATTATGAAGGACTAGATGATAGTTGAGTATGTGGACTTGCTTTTAAGCTCTGACATAGACTCTTTCTGATGTTATGATAAATTGCAATTCCTTCAATGACTGAGATTATAGTTTGTGGGTTCTCAATAAAGTTTAGGATTCATACTTTTGCATTGTGAATAGATCATCACTTGAACATAAGTAATCATATGACAATATTTATATATGTTGCTGTTATCAGAATAATCATGATGCCTTCATGTCCGTATTTTATTTTTATCGACACCTCTACCTCTAAACATGGGGACATATTTATCGTTATCGGCTTCCGCTTGAGGACAAGCGAGGTCTAAGCTTAGGGGAGTTGATACGTCCATTTTGCATCATGCTTTCATATCGATATTTATTGCATTATGGCCTGATATTTCACGTTATATCACAATACTTATGGCTATTCTCTCTTATTTTACAAGGTTCACATAAGGAGGGAGAATGCCGGCAGCTGGAATTCTGGGCTGGAAAATGAGCAAATATTAGAGACCTATTCATCACAACTCCAAAAGTCCTGAAACTCCACGGAATATCTTACAATAAATAATAAAAAATCCTCGCCAAAGATGACGACCAGGGGCCCACACCCTGTCCACGAGGGTGGGGAGCGTGCCCCCCCCCCCTAGGGAGTGCCCCCTACCTTGTGGGCCCCCTGTTGGCCCTCCGATGCCCATCTTATGCTATATGAGGTCTTTCGTCGAGAAAAAAATAAGAAGCAACCTTTCGGGACGAAACTCCGCCGCCACGAGGCGGAACCTTGGCGGAACCAATCTAGGGCTCCGGCAGAGCTGTTCAGCCGGGGACACTTCCCTCCGGGAGGGGGAAATCATCGCCATCGTCATCACCAACGCTCCTCTCATCGGGAGAGGGCAATCTCCATCAACATCTTCACCAGCACCATCTCATCTCCAAACCCTAGTTCATCTCTTGTATCCAATTCTTGTCTCCAAGTCCAGGATTGGTACTAGTAGGTTGCTATTAGTGTTGATTACTCCTTGTAGTTAATGCTAGTTGGTTTACTTGGTGGAAGATCATATGTTCAGATCCTTTATGCATATTATTACCCCTCTGATTATGAACATGAATATGCTTTGTGAGTAGTTACGTTTGTTCCTGAGGACAAGGGAGAAGTCTTGCTATTAGTAGTCATGTGAATTTGGTATTCGTTCGATATTTTAATGAGATGTATGTTGTCTAGCCTCTAGTGGTGTTATGTGAACGTTGACTACATAACACTTCACCATTATTTGGGCCTAGAGGAAGGCATTGGGAAGTAATAAGTAGATGATGGGTTGCTAGAGTGACAGAAGCTTAAACCCTAGTTTATGCGTTGCTTCGTAAGGGGTTGATTTGGATCCATATGTTTCATGCTATGGTTAGGTTTACCTTAATACTTTTGTTGTAGTTGCGGATGCTTCCAATAGAGGTTAATCATAAGTGGGATGCTTGTTCAAGTAAGAACAGCACCCAAGCACCGGTCCACCCACATATCAAATTATCAAAGTACCGAAAGCGAATCATATGAATGTGATGAAAACTAGCTTGACGATATTCCCATGTGTCCTCGGGAGCGCTTTTCCTTATATAAGAGTTTGTCCAGGCTTGTCCCTTGCTACAAAAAGGATTGGGCCACATTGCTGCACTTTATTTACTTTTGTTACTTGTTGCTCGTTACAAATTATCCTATCACCAAACTATCTGTTACCACTTATTTCAGTACTTGCAGAGAATACCTTGCTGAAAACCACTTATCATTTCCTTCTGCTTCTCGTTGGGCTCGATACTCTTACTTACCGAAAGGACTACAATAGATCCCCTATACTTGTGGTTCATCACTCGTGCTCATATATTGCGTAAAAGTTGAAAGAGTTTGAAAAGGCTAAGTGTGAAACAATTGCTTGGCTTGTCACCGGGGTTGTGCATGATGAGAGCATTTTCAGTGACGAAAATGAAGCATGGCCAAACTATATGATTTTGTAGGGATAAGCTTTCTTTGGCTATGTTATTTCGAGAAGACATAATTGCTTGGTTAGCATGCTTAAAGTATTATTATTTTTATGTCAATATTAAACTTTTATCTTGAATCCTTCGGATCTGAACATTCACGCCACAATAAAGAAAATTACATTCAAAAATATGCTAGAAAGCATTCCACATCAAAAAATTTGTTTTTATCATTTACCTACTCGAGGACGAGCAGGAATTAAATTTGGGGATGCTTGATACGTCTCCAACGTATCTATAATTTTTTATTGTTCCATGCTATTATATATTCTATTTTGGATGTTAATTGGGATTTATTATACACTCTTATATTATTTTAGGGACTAACCTATTAACCCAAGGCCCAGTGCAAATTGTTGTTTTTTTGCCTATTTCAGTGTTCCGCAGAAAAGGAATATCAAACGGAGTCCAAACGGAATGAAACCTTCGGGAGCGTGATTTTTCGAACAAACGTGATCCAGAGGACTTGGAGTGGATGCCAAGAAACGAACGAGGAGGCCACGAGGCAGGGGCGCGCATACCCCCTGGGCGCGCCCTCCACCCTCGTGGGCCCCTCGTGGCTCTACCTACCTACGTCTTCCTCCTATATATACCTACGTACCCCGAAACCATCGAGGAGCACCACGAAAACCTAATTCCACCGCCGCAGCCTTCTGTACCCGTGAGATCCCATTTTGGGGCCCTTTCCGGCGCTCCGACGGAGGGGGAATCAATCACTGAGGGCTTCCACACCAACACCAAGGCCTCTCCAGTGATGTATGAGTAGTTTACCACAGACCTTCGGGTCCATAGTTATTAGCTAGATGGCTTCTTCTCTCTCTTTGGATATCAATACAAAGTTCTCCTCGATCTTCTTGGAGATCTATTCGATGTAACTCTTTTTGGGGTGTGTTTGTCAAGATCCGATGAATTGTGGGTTTATGATCAAGATTATCTATGAACAATATTTGAATCTTCTCTGAATTCTTTTATGTATGATTGGTTATCTTTGCAAGTCTCTTCGAATTATCAGTTTAGTTTGGCCTACTAGATTGATCTTTCTTGCAATGGGAGAAGTGCTTAGCTTTGGGTTCAATCCTGCATTGCTCGATCCCAGTGACAGAAAGGGAAAGGACACGTATTGTATTGTTGCCATCAAGGATAACAAGATGGGGGTTTTATCATATTGCTTGAGTTTATCCCTCTACATCATGTCATCTTACCTAATGCGTTACTCTGTTCTTATGAACTTAATACTCTAGATGCATGCTGGATAGCGGTCGATGTGTGGAGTAATAGTAGTAGATACAGGCAGGAGTCGGTCTACTTGTCACGGACGTGATGCCTATATACATGATCATGCCTAGATATTCTCATAATTATGCACTTTTCTATCAATAGCTCGATAGTAATTTGTTCACCCACCTTAATACTTATGCTATCTTGAGAGAAGCCACTAGTGAAACCTATGGCCCCCGGGTCTATTTTCCATCATATTAATCTCCCTTCAACTAGCTATTTCTGGCACTGTTTATTTTGCAATCTTTACTTTTAATCTTTATCATAAAAATACCAAAAATATTATCTTATCATCTCTATCAGATCTCACTTTTGCAAGTGGTCGTGAAGGGATTGACAACCCATTTATCGCGTTGGTTGCAAGGTTCTTATTTGTTTGTGTAGGTATGAGTGACTTGCGTGTGGCCTCCTACTGGATTGATACCTTGGTTCTCAAAAACTGAGGGAAATACTTACGCTACTTTGCTGCATCAGCCTTTCCTCTTCAAGGGAAAAACCAACGCATGCTCAAGAGGTAGCAGTTTCGTACCCTACCATAATCTCTTCGTTTGTTCTCCGCTATTAGTGTATTTGGAGTGACTCTTTGTTGCATGTTGAGGGATAGTTATATGATCCAATTATGTTATTATTGTTGAGAGAACTTGCACTAGTGAAAGTATGAACCCTAGGCCTTGTTTCCTATCATTGCAATACCGTTTGTGCTCACTTTTACCACTTGTTACCTTGCTATTTTTATATTTTCAGATTACAAAAACCTATATCTACCATCCATATTGCACTTGTATCACCATCTCTTCGCCGAACTAGTGCACCTATACAATTTACCATTGTATTGGGTGTGTTGGGGACACAAGAGACTCTTTGCTATTTGGTTCCAGGGTTGTTTGAGAGAGACCATCTTCATCCTACGCCTCCCACGGATTGATAAACCTTAGGTCATCCACTTGAGGGAAATTTGCTACTGTCCTACAAACATCTGCACTTGGAGGCCCAACAACGTCTTTAAGAAAAAGGTTGTGTAGTAGACATCACACACCTCGGTCATGTCGTCGTAGTGCTTAAGCGAAGCCCTGCACCGTTAACTTCATCATCACCATCGCTACGCCGTCGTTCTGACAGAACTCTCCCTCGTCCTCAACTGGATCAAGAGCTCGAGGGACGTCATCGTGCTTAACACGGAGGTGCCGTACGTTCGGTTCTAGGATCAGTTCGGTCGCGAAGACGTTTGACTACATCAACCGTGTTACTAATCGCTTCCGCTTTTGGTCTACGAGGGTACATGGACACACTCTTCCCGCTCGTTGCTATGCATCTCCTAGATAGATCTTGCGTGATCGTAGGTAAAATTTTGAAATACTGCGTTCCCCAACAGTGGCATCCGAGCCAGGTCTATGCGTAGATGTTATATGCACGAGTAGAACACAATGAGCTATGGGCGATAATAGTCATACTACTTACCACTAACGCCTTACTTTGATTCGGCGGTATTTCTGGATGAAGCGGCCCGGACCGACATTACATGACCGCGTTCATGAGACTGGTTCTACCGACGTGCTTTGCACACAGGTGGCTGGCGGGTGTCTATTTCTCCAACTTTAGTTGAATCGAGTTTGACTACCATCGGTCCTTGTTGAAGGTTAAAACAGCACACTTGAGGAAAAATCGTTGTGGTTTTGATGCATAGGTAAGAACTGTTCTTGCTAGAAGACCGAGCAGCCACGTAAAACTTGCAACAACAATGTAGAGGACGTCTAACTTGTTTTTGCAGGGCATGTTATGATGTGATATGGTCAAGACGTGATGAGATATAAATTGTTGTATGAGATGATCATGTTTTGTAAAAGTTATCGGCAACTGGCAGGAGCCTTATGGTCATCGCTTTATTGTATGAAATGCACTCGCCATGTAATTGCTTTACTTTATCACTAAGCAGTAGCGATAGTTGTAGAAGCAATAGTTGGCGAGACGACAACGATGCTGCGATGGAGATCAAGGTGTCAAGCCAGTGACGATGGAGATCATGACGATGCATTGGAGATGGAGATCAAAGGCACAAGATGATGATGGCCATATCATGTCACATATTTTGATTGCATGTGATGTTTATCCTTTATGCATCTTATTTTGCTTAGTACGGCGGTAGCACCATAAGATGACCCCTCACTAAATTTCAAGGTATAAGTGGTCTCCCTAAGTGTGCACCGTTGCTACAGTTCGTCATGCCAAGACACCACATGATGATCGGGTGTGATAAGCTCTACGTTCACATACAACGGGTGCAAGCTAGTTTTGCACATGCAGAATACTCGGGTTAAACTTGACGAGCCTAGCATATGCAGATATGGCCTCGGAACACTGAGACCGAAAGGTCGAACGTGAATCATATAGTAGATATGATCAACATAGTGATGTTCACCATTGAAGGCTACTCCATCTCACGTGATGATCGGACATTGTTTAGTTGATTTGGATCACGTGATCATTTAGATTACTAGTGGGATGTCTATCTAAGTGGGACTTCTTAAGTAATATGATTAATTAAACTTTAATTTATCATGAACTTAGTGCCTGATAGTTTTTGCATGTCTATGTTGTTGTAGATCAATGGCCCGTGCTACCGTTCCCTTGAATTTTAATGCGTTTCTAGAGAAAGCTAAGTTGAAAGATTATGGTAGAAACTACACGGACTGGGTCCATAACTTGAGGATTATCGTCATTGATGCACAGATGAATTACGTCCTGGAAGCACCGCTAGGTGCAAGACCCGCTGCGGGAGCAACTCCGGACGTTATGAACATCTGGCAGAGCAAAGCTGGTGACTACTCGATAGTTCAGTGTGCCATGCTTTACGGCTTAGAATCGGTACTTCAAAGACGTTTCGAATGTCATGGAGCATATGAGATGTTCCAGGAGTTGAAGCTAATATTTCAAGAAAATGCCTGAATTGAGAGATATGAAGTCACCAATAAGTTCTACAGCTGCAAAATGGAGGAGAATAGTTCTGTCAGTGAACATATACTCAAAATGTCTGGGTATCACAACCACTTGACACAACTGGGAGTTAATCTTCCTGATGATAGTGTCATTGACAGAGTTCTTCAAACACTGCCACCAAGCTACAAAAGCTTCGTGATGAACTATAATATGCAAGGGATGGATAAGACAATTCCCGAGCTCTTCGCAATGCTAAAGTCTGCGGAGGTAGAAATCAAGAAGGAGCAGCAAGTGTTGATGGTAAACAAGACCACCAGTTTCAAGAAAAAGGGCAAAGGGAAGAAGGGAAACTTCAAGAAGAATGGCAAGCAAGTTGCTGCTCAAGTGAAGAAGCCCAAGTCTGGACCTAAGCCTGAGACTGAGTGCTTCTACTGCAAAGGGACTGTTCACTGAAAGCGGAATTGCCCCAAGTATTTGACGGATAAGAAGGATGGCAAAGTGAAAGGTATATTTGATATACATGTTACTGATGTGTACCTTACTAATGCTCGTAGTAGCGCCTGGGTATTTGATACTGGTTATGTTGCTCATATTTGCACTCAAAACAAGGGCTACAGATTAAACGAAGATTAGCGAAGGACAAGGTGACGATGCGCGTGGGAAATGGTTCAAAGTCGATGTGATCGCGGTCAGCATGCTACCTCTACATCTACGTTCGGGATTAGTTTTAGACCTGAATAATTGTTATTTGGTGCCAGCGTTAAGCATGAACATTATATCTGGATCTTGTTTGATGTGAGACGGTTATTCATTTAAATCAGAGAATAATGGTTTTTATATTTATATGAGTAATATCTTTTATGGTCATGCACTCTTGAGGAGTGGTCTATTTTTGTTGAATCTCGATTGTAGTGATACACATGTTCATTATATTGAAGCCAAAAGATGCAAGGTTAATAATGATAGTGCAACTTATTTGTGGCATTACCGTTTAGGTCATATTGGTGTAAAGTGCATGAAGAAACTCCATGCTGATGGACTTTTGGAATCACTTGATTATGAATCACTTGATGCTTGCGAACCATACCTCATGGGCAAGATGACTAAGACTCCGTTCTCCAGAACAAAGGAGCGAGCGACATACTTGTTGTAAATAATACATACTGATGTATGCGGTCCGATGAGTGTTGAGGCTCGTGGCGGGTATCGTTATTTTCCGACCTTCATAGATGATTTGAGCAGATATGGGTATATCTACTTGATGAAACATAAGTCTGAAACATTTGAAAAGTTCAAAGAATTTCAGAGTGAAGTGGAAAATCATCGTAACATAAGAAAATAAAATTTCTTCGATCTGATCATGGAGGTGAATATTTGAGTTATGAGTATGGTCTTCATTCGAAACAATGGAATAGTTTTGCAACTCACGCCACCTGGAACACCACAGCGTAAGGGTGTGTCCGAACGTCGTAACCGTATTTTATTTGATATGGTGCGATCTATGATGTCTCTTACTGATTTGCCGCTATATTTTTGGGGTTATGCTTTAGAGACGGCTGCATTCACGTTAAATAGGGCACCATCTAAATCCGTTGAGACGACACCATATGAGTTGTGGTTTGGCAAGAAACCTAAGCTGTCGTTTCTTAAAGTTTGGGGCTGTGATGCTTATGTGAAAAAGCTTCAAGCTCATAAGCTCGAACCCAAATCAGAGAAATGTGTCTTCATAGGATGCCCAAAGGAGACTGTTGGGTACACCTTCTATCACAGATCCGAACGCAAGATATTCGTTGCTAAGAATGGATCCTTTCTAGAGAAGGAGTTTCTCTCGAAAGAAGTGAGTGGGAGGAAAGTAGAACTTGATGAGGTAATTATACCTTCTCCCGAATTAGAAAGTAGTTCATCACAGAAATTAGTTTCAGTGATTCCTACACCAATTAGTGAGGAAGCTAATGATGATGATCATGAAACTTCATATCAAGTTACTACCAAACCTCGTAGGTCAACCAGAGTAAGATCTGCACCAGAGTGGTACGATAATCCTGTTCTGGAGGTCATGTTACTTGACCATGACGAACCTACGAACTATGAGGTAGAGATGATGAGCCCAGATTCCGCGAAATGGCTTGAGGCCATGAAATCTGAGATGGGATCCATGTATGAGAACAAAGTGTGGACTTTGGTTGACTTGCCCGATGATCGGCAAGCAATAGAGAATAAATGGATCTTCAAGAAAAAGACTGACACCGACGGTAATATTACTGTCTACAAAGCTCAACTTGTTATGAAAGGTTTTCGACAAGTTCAAGGAGTTGACTACGATGCGACCTTCCCACCCGTAGCGATGCTTAAGTCTGTCTGAATCATGTTATCAATTGCCGCATTTTATGTTTATAAAATTTGGCAAATGGATGTCAAAACTGTATTCCTTATTGGATATCTTAAAGAAGAGTTGTATGATGCAACAATAAGGTTTTGTCGATCCTAAAGGTGCTAACAAAGTGTGCAAGCTCCAGTGATCCATTTATGGACTGGTGCAAGCATCTTGGAGTTGGAATGTACGCTTTGATAGTGTGATCAAAGCATATGGTTTTATACAGACTTTTGGAGAAGCCTGTATTTACAAGAAAGTGAGTGGGAGCACTGCAACCTTTCTTATAAGTATATGTGAATGACATATTATTGATCAGAAATGATGTAGAATTTTTCTGGAAAGCATAAAGGAGTGTTTGAAAGGAGTTTTTCAAAGAAAGACCTCAATGAAGCTGCTTACATATTGAGCATCAAGATCTATAGAGATAGATCAAGACGCTTGATAAGTTTTTTCAATGACAACATACCTTGACAAGATTTTGAAGTAGTTCAAAATGGAACAGTCAAAGAAGGAGTTCTTGCCTATGTGAAGTTGAGTAAAGACTCAAAACCTGACCACGGCAGAAAATAGAAAGAGAATGAAAAGTCATTCCCTATGCCTCAGCCATAGGTTCTATAAAGTATGCTATGATGTGTACCAGACCTATTGTGTACCTCACCATGAGTTTGGCAAGAGGGTACAATAGTGATCCAGGAGTAGATCACTCGGCAACGGTCAAAATTATCCATAGAAGACTAAGGAGATATTTCTCGGTTATGGAGGTGATAAAGAGTTCGTCGTAAAGAGTTACGTCGATGCAAGCTTGGACGCCGATCTGGATGACTCTGAGTCTCAATCTGGATACATATTGACAGTGGGAGCAATTAGCTAGAGTAGCTCCATGCAGAGCATTGTAGACATGGAAAATTTGTAAAATACATACGAATCTGAATATGGAAGACCCGTTGACTAAACCTCTCTCACAAGCAAAACATGATCACACCTTAGTACTCTTTGGGTGTTAATCACATGGCGATGTGAAGTAGATTACTAACTATAGTAAACCCTTTGGGTGTTGGTCACATGGCGATGTGAACTATGGGTGTTAATCACATGGTGATGTGAACTATTGGTGTTAAATCACATGGTGATGTGAACTAGATTATTGACTCTAGTGCAAGTGGGAGACTAAAGGAAATATGTCGTAGATGCAATAAAAAAGTTGTTATTTATATTTCCTTATATCATGATAAATGTTTATTATTCATGCTAGAATTGTATAAACCGGAAACTTAGTACATGTGTGAATACATAGACAAATAGAGTGTCCCTAGTATGCCTCTACTTGACTAGCTCGTTAATCAAAGATGGTTAAGTTTCCTAACAATAGACATGTGTTGTCATTTGTTGAACGGGATCACATCATTAGAGAATGATGTGACGGACAAGATCCATCCGTTAGCTTAGCATTATGATCGTATAGTTTTCTTGCTATTGCTTTCTTCATGACTTATACATATTCCTCTGACTATGAGATTATGCAACTCCCGAATACTGGAGGAATACTTTGTGTGCTATCAAACATCACAATGTAACTGGGTGATTATATAGATGCTCTACAGGTGTCTCGGAAGGTGTTTGTTGAGTGGGCATATATCAATATAAGGATTTGTCACTCCGTGTATCGGAGAGGTATCTCTGGGCCCTCTCGGTAATGCTCATCACTATAAGCCTTGCAAGCAATGTGACTAATGAGTTAGTTGCGGGATGATGCATTATGGAACGAGTAAAGAGACTCGCCGGTAACGAGATTGAACTAGGTATGATGATCGAATCTCGGGCATGTAACATACCGACGACAAAGGGAATAACGTATGTTGTTATGCGGTTTGACCGATAAAGATCTTCGTAGAATATGTAGGAGCCAATATGAGCATCCAGGTTCCACTATTGGTTATTGACCGGAGATGTGTCTCGGTCATGCCTACATAGTTCTCGAACCCGTAGGGTCCGCACGCTTAACGTTCGATGACGATTTGTATTATTAGTTATGTGATTTGATGACCGAAGTTTGTTCAGAGTTCCGGATGATATCACGGACATGACGAGGAGTCTCGAAATGGTCGAGTGGTAAAGATTCATATATTGGAAGCTTATATTCGGACATCGGAATGGTTCCGAGTGATCCGGGTATTTTTCCGGAGTACCGAGGGGTTACCGGAACCCCCGGGGAAGCTAATGGGCCTTAGTGGGCTTTAGTGGAGAGAGGGAAGAAGGGCCACGAGGTGGCACGCGCCTCCCCTTGCCCAAACCGAATTGGACAAGGGGTGGGGGCGCGGCCCCCTCCTTCCTTCTCCTTCTCCCCTCCTTCCTTTCCCTCCAGTGGAAGAAAGGAAAAGGGGGCGAAACCTACTTGGACTAGGAGTCCAAGTAGGACTCCCCCCTTGGCGCGCCCTCCTGGCCGCCGGCCTCTCTCCCTCCCTCATTTATATACGTGGCCAGGGGGCACCCCAATAGCACAACAAGTCTTCTCTTAGCCGTGTGCGGTGCCCCCTCCACAGTTACACACCTCGGTCATATCGTCGTAGTGGTTAGGTGAAGCCCTGCGCCGGTAACTTCATCATCACCGTCGCTACGCCATTGTGCTGATGGAACTCTCCCTCGTCCTCAACTGGATCAAGAGCTCGAGGGACATCATCGTGTTGAACGTGTGCTGAACACGAAGGTGCCGTACGTTCGGTGCTAGGATCAGTTGGATCGTGAAGACGTTTGACTACATCAACCGTGTTACTAATCGCTTCCGCTCTCGGTCTATTAGGGTACGTGGACACACTCTCCCCGCTCGTTGCTATGCATCTCCTAGATAGATCTTGCGTGATCGTAGGTAAATTTTTGAAATACTGCGTTCCCCAACATCTGAGAGGATGGGTAGGTGGGCTGGCCTACGAAGATGTATACATAATTATTATTTTTGTCTAAATCCTAGGCGGGCCACGACCCAATTTGGATCCTATGAAGCTCTTGCCCCTGGTTGCCCGCTTATAGTTGTGCTGATGTGTTGTACATTGCTTGGTCGCATACATATGTCTAAAACTGCTTACCTTGTACCTTATGTGATGTGTTTACCATCTACACCTTACATATAATCATAGCGATCACATCAATAAAAACAACACTACAGTCACGACGAATTGGACGATAGTGATGAAGTTCTTCATCCCACACAGCCTCAACTGACTAAGAGACTTTCTACTTCAGCATTGCTCTTCTACTTGAGGACAAACTTGGTGTAAGCATCATGTGCCTCTGCCTACACTTGAACCCTTAGAAGGAGTTGTCTGTGTAGCGGGTGTGGGTCACTTTTTCTTGGCATGCTTGCCATGAATGTAAATCCCTGGAACCCTCCCTCTATATATATCACATACAACTCGCCTAGCATGACAGAATAGCAAGCAAAGGAATACACAACACATGGAACCGAAGAAACTTAGGCTTGAATGGTCATATACCCAAAAGCATAGCAAGTTCATCCTAACTACTATGGTGTCATCCTATCAGCACATCCAAAAAAGGGTGTAATCCTACACAAGTTTGCGGTTAACATGAGGGGTTTGTATACTACTTCACTAAAATATACAGGCCAACAATACATTTCAAGTCCTAACTAACACAAAATATACATCACCACCATCATCGTCGTCGTCATCGATCATCATGCACGCCTTCATCTCCACTACTAGAAACAACACTTGTACTAGTGCTTGCCCAGTTAGGCCCTAAGCCAGAGCACTTATGGGCATCTGCCATGGCAAAAAAAACCAACACCATGTGCCTTGTTGTCCAGTAGATGGCCAAGAGCAGCCATCAGAGCCTCTAGAATGAAGCCACCTTACTCCATGACGACGCTATACAGATCTGGTTAGACGTTGATCGCCTTGCTCTTCCTAATGGCGGTTGCTACCTCCTTGACGGTGTTAGTCATGTTGTTGAAGATGCTCAACTCCTCCTCCATCAGGACGCCCCTCTTCCTCTTCCTATCAAACGCAAGAACATGATCGCCACCCTTATTAGGACCATCAACGACGACGGGATCTGAGTCCTGGGTATCTAAATAGTCTTGTATAAGCTAACCGAGTGGCTCATTGGAGCCCATGACATGCTTGTCGGTTGCTATCCCAAAGGAGAAGATCTGCTGCAACTGTGAGTAGTAATGGATGGGCGTGCTTAAGAAATTTGCATCGCTGGGTGGTCCTAAGAAAGAAACACAATGTAGTTAGTTGTGATTCGCATGTTAGGCGTGCTTAAACAAGTGGTATGTGAGCTAACCGGGGTGTGGTCTTGGTAGTGCTCTACCTCCAACATGATCGAGTAGGTGTTTTGATCCCATGACGCGCCGCTAAGGTCTTTGAGCTTGGACACATGGATTCCTCTGGATCTCCACTTTCTGAGGTGATTATAGACCTGGGTTGAGGCGACCTCCTCGCTACAAAACCCAAACATTTGCTTTGCAGCAGAGTTAAAGTGCACCTCATTGTAGCCTTTGTCAATCCTCACGCCACTGACTATGATAGCACACATCTTCTTAACCACGAAGGTGGATAGGAACAACTTCATTTCATCGAGTTCCTCATCCCGGCCATCCTTGCCTTCTCAGCCTTTATGGTTGTCTTATGTGTAGCAGCAGCATTAGGTACAATCAACACATATGTTGCAGGCATCAACATTGATCCCCGAGCTTAAACCTTTCTCGTCCTCAAGTAATAGAGCTGGCAAGATAAGCTTATTGTTGTGAACCCTTAAGGTTACATTGAAAGCGAAAGCCCCAAAGTGTATCCATGCTTTTCATGCAACATGAGAATATATGCATGCGATCCTCTCTTTTTTTGCCAAGGAGGTGAAGGAGGGACAATTTTTATGTAGTCCACATTTCCATTCCAGGAATCTGGTTTTCGACCGGTTTTTAACTAATTAACTGGGCAATCTGGTTTTCGCTCGTTTTTTTCCTAATTAACCAGAAAACCATTTTTTTCTTAATGAATACAGGAATCCTACCATTTTCTCTACTCCTAATGGAGCAGTTGGTAGCCTGGTACTCTGGTTGGGCCTGTAGATCCCTTCTCCACTGACCAGAGCGTGAATCACTTTTCATGTGCTAGATGTATTATCATGGATCTTATCAAGATTTCAGATCTAGATGTATCATGTGCTTGATGTATTTGTGATGGATCTTGTCTACTACCAGATCTGGATGTGTACGCTTGTTTGAGAAGAATTTTTTATGCATGCTTGCACGGTGTTCGTTGTCTATGTGTAAATGCGTGGATGATCTGATATGTATCCGTGTGCACATCTATTTTGCATCTCAATTTTACTACTTGTGTTGAACAGCAGGAAGCTTAAAATTTGCTTCGGAGACGGAACTTGTCAATCCCCTTGTTAGACAGCGAAGCAAAATGAAGCCTCCTCAGGCCATTGGATTTTGGACCGTCCGATTGCGTGTCCAAACGAGATCTGGCCGTTGGATCGCGAGATGGATCGATCGCGGCCGTCGGATCGATAGAAACACTGCTACAACACTCCAGTTCATGCCACCGCTTGTAATTTCCCTGCCCCGCCGAGGGCATTCTCGTCTTTTCACACACAGGCGTATAAAACGCAGCAGGCCCGTGCGTAACCCTAGCCGCCGCTCCTCCCGCACCCTTCTTCCTCTCCCTCTCTCGATCTTATCTGGAAACCCTCGTGCCGTTGCCCCCGCTCACCCTCGCGCCCTCGCGCCTTTCCCTCGTCCCCGCCTGCGCCATCGCCCCGCTCGCCCTTCCGCCGTCACCCTCACTCGTCTTCTCACCCTCGCGCTCAAGTTCTGCTCCCCCAGACCCCTCGTCCCCGCCCCCCTCCTCCGCCGCCCCAGCGCCGCGCGGCCCATCGCTCGGCGCCTCCCGCCGGCCCGCGTTGCCATGCAGTCCGCCGTCGCGCCGGCCATCGACACCTTCGAGCAGGTGCGTTCGCACCGCAATCCTTTCCCCCTCTGTTTCCTTCGGTGATTGACCTTGTTTTCCTTTCAATCCAGTGTCCTATGGCCGCGGTGATGCCAGGTGCTGGAGCAACTGATCGGCGGGTCCGACTTCTCGGTGGACGAGGCGGAGGCGACGCTGTAGCTGCTGCTCAACAAGAAGAACGAGGCGCGGATCGCTGCCTTCCTCCTGCTCCTCCGGACCAAGGGCGAGACCCATGAAGAGGTGTGTAATTTTTCTGAACTGATGCGCTGCCAGTGCCTGAAAATGGAGCGAAATTTCTATTGCCACTGATTTGGGTTTTGTCGAGCTGTTCTTCAGATCGTCGGGCTGGCCAAGGTGATGATGAGCAACTGCGTCCGTGTCGAGGGGCTGCACGCCGCCATAGAAATTGTCGGCACCGGTGGCAACGGCGCGGACACTGTCAACATCTCCACCGGCTCCACCATCCTCGCCGGCGCCAAGGTCGCCAAGGTATTTTGATTTTCCACCCCCACCTTTTGTATTGGATTGCACACGCGCATGTACTGTACTGTACTGATGTCTTCTCCGTGCGATTCTGCAGCAAGGGAGCAGGGCGAGGTCGTCGGCCTGTGGCAGCGCCGATGTGCTTGAGGTGTTGGGTGTCAACATCGAGTTGGGACCCGAGGTACTGCCTGATTATCCTTATGATTTCTCTTTTTCCTCTGTACTGTACTTGCTTTTCTTGTACCTGATATCTAAATAGCCTGTACAGTATGTGTGCATCGATTTCTAATACCAGTGAATGCAAATCATACCGCAAGGGGTGCCTCCTGCTACTGGAGATAGATTGTGACTTGTCGGATGCAACAGCCGTTGGTATCAAGCATCACTTGATGTATTCCTTGAGAAGTAATCAGACTATTAGAGGCACCTTTTGGCTGCTTTGACTTTTCTATACGTTTTTTAGGGAACTTTTCTATATGTTAGTACTCCAAAGTAGCACGGGCATTTTACCAACCACCGTGATTTAGGCAAACATACACCCCCTTTTCATCTAAATCAATGTGCTGTGTGAAGGCTTTGAGATGGATGCATAGATCTGGGCCTTTGACTCTCGTCTTTATTTTGGTATTATTATTGGTAAAGAAGGAACACACTCCCAGTTGAATGTTGGTTTCCACCAACCAAATAATGTAAAACAGCATTCAAAGTTACTCACACAATTGGTCCAACTGAGCAAAAAACGAGGTTGCATGGTGCTACATACTTTTTTTAACCAATCAAAATACGCAATGACACCCACTTTTGTGTCACATAAACCGCGGATGTAATGGTGATTGGCGATGGAAATCTTTTGATTTGGTGGTAGACGTGTCAGAAGTTGAAGTTGTTCTGGTTCTTGTTTTGAATTGTCACAGGTTACAAGCTGCAAGCATGATTTCTATCTCTAGTGCATCCTTGAGTTGTGAGGACCATGCTTTCTTTTCTTTGCAATTTCCCCTCAAGTTCTTTGACCACTTGATTAGAAATTTAGAATGATATTGCCTGAAACTATCATACGAGTACGCATTTTCCTGTTGTTAGTTTGTTCATTGGCCTTGGCTTTATTTAAAAGTGTATCTTTCATGGGCCTTGGCTTTATTTAAGAGATACCTCGTCGGCTCCTTTTTTTAAAAGCTAAAGGGACTATCTGATTTGTTCTCTCTGATCTGCTACCACCCCTTATTCTTGGGCTTTGGTCTGCTACATTTGGCCTGATATTCTTCTTTGGTGTCCACATGAGAAAAAAGGATGCTTATGATCAAATATCAATCAATTATTTTTCTAGGTTGTATAGATTTCTTGAATTGCCTGCGGTATACTTCCTTGTTAACTAATATATGTCTCCCTGACAATTTCAACAAATACCAAGGATATGGTTAGGCGCACATATGCTTGTGTTTATGACGACACCTTCACCAGTTGTCATAGTAGTTGTTGTTGCCCCCCCCCTCCAAACTCCCTTCTCTCGGTGAGAGATCCCTCTCCTTTCCTTTCTATTTGTTGAGTTTCGCTTTGTGCCATCATTTGATTGGTTGAATGACACAGGAAGAAAGTGAGAACAGAGTGCTTCTCTCCTAAGTTATACTTGTATGTCTAATTTTTCTCAAATGACATGACACCCAGTGTCCTGCATGATATTTTCACACAAACATGTTAATTGTTTTGCATATATTGGTGAAGTTTAATTCAGCTTCAGAAATGAGGGCATGTGATACATGTTGTGTGCATTTGATTTCAGAATGTTGTTAACCCGCCTGCATGATAATCGTGTGGTAGCTACATGTATGTTAGATTGCTGGACATCTGAAGGAGCTTGAATAGGTATTTCACCATCTTATGCAACACCATTGCGTATCTACACCTATATCGTGTTTATTAACTAAACGTTCTTCCATGTGAAACTCACTAGATCTTCTGTATGTGTTTTCCTCCAATCCTTGCTTAACCGTGTGATGTTGAATCATTTAAAATGGATGTTGAATCCCACATGCTATGCTATGTCGTGCTGATTTATAATTTGATTTCCTATTATTGTTGGCAAGCTCTTGCTCGCAGTTCACATTATATGATTGGTATTTTGTGCATGACATGGTGCGGATTTCCTAGCTTCTTCAAGAATGTCTGCTTGGTTTCTCCTGATTTTCTAAATTCTTTCTTCGGTGACTTCTGTAATTCATGAATGTGTGTCACTCGTCATGTTAGTTTATGCCTTTTGCTCGGGTTTTGGATCTATTAATTGGACTAATTAGTAGATTTAACTTACTTAATATTTAGATAGCATCTTAGGACTGTTGTATGTCTGTGAAACTGTGAGTAGAAACACTTGAAATTTGATGTTTTGCTGGCTACCTATTATTGCAGTTATAGAAGGTCATGACTGACCTGTGAAACACTTGGGCACACCAAAGGTTGGTGATTCGAATCAAAGATTAGTGTATGCTATGTTACGTTGTTTCCCTCATCTGATTATTGTTGCTGCCGGGTTAACATGAATACTAAGTTATAGGCGTCTTGACTAATTAATAAATGAAACCGAAGAGGATGGGCAGAAAGCAAACTAATTTTATGTACGCCCAACATTGTTTCTTTGGATGCTTATATGAATGGTTTTAAACTTTTAATGGATGAGCTGATGGCATAACTTGGTTCTCCTCTTACAGATAAGCGCATTCATGTTCTGAAGCAATGCCTTCTTGAACGTGTATAGGAAATAAGCTCCGATGCATTTATTTTAGTACTTAGATACTCTTTTGCTTACATGTCTGCCGGGAAGATACAATGTCCTACAAGTTCGAATACAGAGCTACCACTATAAATTCTACTTGGTTGCATCTGACCTAATGTTATTCATTTCCTTCTGCTCCAGACAAGACAAGCAGCAGCGGCGACGCCGGACCAGTCACCCCCGCACCTCCAGTTTTCCTTCAGGGTAACTAACCACGGGCAAATGCTTTTGCCATTTCTTTCGCTTGTGATCCTCTCGTTGGGACCATGGTTGTTGCCTTTCCCTCTGCCTGTAAAATCGTACTGCAGAGGCATCTAGCACCCACATGAACATCGATGTGAGGTCTTCGATCGAGGCTCCCCTGGACCAGCATCGTCTGCTAGCACACGCGTGCCTGCTTATGTGCAGATTGACTGATCTAGCCTCCACCTAAATTTCCTGCAATTACGATTCAGCAAGAGATCATAGGTAGTCTAATTTGTTTTCCCAAAACCTGAGTTCAACGATGGAGTTAGATACAGATTATTCATATGCATATTCTGTCCATATTACTGTCCTGAATAGATAGCCTGATTGTTCCACTTAATTTAGGTCACTAATTACATGCAAATAGTACTACACTATACGTCTAATTTTTCTGCAATTGCTTCATTAGATAGCCTGAGTGTTCAAAAAATTGTTCTATACTTTGTCTTTGTCTTCCCTGATTTTAATTAACCCTGTTGAGCTTCTTTATGACGTAGGATGAGCCTTGTGTTGGGAGGATCCCAGGCCGAATGATGCTTGATTTCCTTTTGGAGGAGCTTGTGTTTACCGCAGCCCGTTATAGTCGAAGGGGCTGTTTAAGTAACACCATGAGTTCATTTACTGGTGTTTGATCCTCCGATGAGGCAGCGGCGGAAGACTTACCTTTTTGAAGCCATCAGGACCATCCAAAATGCCACAAGCACAGTGGTCAAAGATCTGAGTTATGGACGCTTAAACAAGATGGAACAAGACTTTGGTTATCTAAGGCTCAGGCTCAATGAAGCATTTGACACAATAGACAGGGTTGCCAAAGGATATTTGTATGCTATAAGATACATGCGAGCTTTCTTACACCAGCTTCATAATGTGATAGCACATGCTTTTCCTCCTACTCGTGTTGTGGACAAGTCAACAAATGAGGCTCTCAAGAATATTGAGGTGGTAGCCCATAATCACAGGACAGAAGCAATAGTCTTGAGAACAAGTTATATATGTTGAGAAGGCAGAGTCAAGCGTGTGAACATGAGGTATTTGCACCTATGGCTTTCTTTGATCTGACGTTTGAGATAAGCACGTGAACATGTGTAGCTTGCTTTCGGACTAAATCCTTTGTAGTTGCGTGGACCAACTTCTATATACTAAATATGTATAGCTTCCTTTTGAACTGAAGCTATTATTTCCTGAACCAATTGCTATATATTGAATGTGTATATATCGATGCAATGCTTCAAATATAAACTTGATATATTAGATTGATAAATATAACTAAATTATGTTATTTTTATATTTACAATGCTTCTATAATTACTGTATTATCAAACTGGATATGACCGTATCCGGCAGCGGGTGCTGTCGGGTGCGGCAAGCCGCATTTCCTATCTAGTATAGAAAAGTAACACATAGAAGGAATCAAATCTGGTTGGACAAGCCGATTGTACCTTCTTCCTGGGTTCCCAATATAGATGACTAATGTTTATGATGTGATTCAGAACAGATGTGCAACACAACAATGCAAAGAGAATCTCATGGAGGAGGGAGAATAAGACATATTTGTGGAGTTGAAGGAGAACATGAAAGTAGATATGTTGGTGAGGGTGGAAATTGAAATGCATGCTTGCAGAAGCATATTTACAAGAATGCAAGAGATAGACAAGAAGTACTTGTGATGACATAGTCATAAGCATGAGATCTATAATAATATTTTTTATATGTTTTCACATATAAGTTTGTTGTTTCAGGGCAACACACACGCATTCAACTACATTTATCTTCCTTTGTCAGGACCCCGATTCCAAGTCACATCGATCTAGCCGGTAACACCTCATATCACTTTGCGGCCTCACGCACGGTATTCCCACGGGTGTCGCCTTACCATGGCCCGGGACCGTTTGCGCCTTTTGGCTCACGTATATGATAGTGTCGCTAGCATCCATATGACAGAGAACCCGGGCCGACATGGCTAGTCATGAACCCAAAGCGGCACTAACCCATGGGGACAGTCATACATGAATCAACGTCGAGAATGTCGGTCAGCAGCGTGTGAATCCGGGTTGTAGCACTGGGCTAACAGGACTCCGGAAACTCGGGTTGTAGCAGGCTAGGCAGGACTCCAGATGTCACCGTGTGACATTTCCCCAAAGGGACAGACACAGGAACGAAGTGAATCACATGCCGGCCAGTCAAGTGTTCCGGAGCAGTTGTGCTGCGCTAGCAGGACTCCGGTGAACCGGACTATAGCGGACTACTATGGCTCATGGAAGCACAAGACTACATTTCCCCATAAGAGAGGATACCAAGGATAAAAAACTAGGTTGTCGGATCCCACATATACCAAGCATTTCAATCATACACACAATATGCTCGATATGTGTAAATACAACATGGCATCACAACATAACTCTACGACTCAAGTATTTATACATTAAGCTCCGAGGAGCCAAGATATTACAAACATGGGACTCATGACCCAACATTCAGAGCATACAAGTCAAAGCACATGCGGAAGCTTAACATGTCTGAGTACAGACATCTTCAAATGAAAAAGGCTGAGAAACCTGTCTATCTACCAGATCCTGCCGAGGGCACAAGATCGTAGCTGAGGTATCAAGCTAAACGTCGAAGTCCACACGGAACTACTAGCGAGACTGACGTCTCTCTGCAAACATAAAATAGGCAAACGTGAGTACAAATGTACCCAGCAAGACTTACATCAGAACTAACTACATATGCATCGGTATCAATAAAGGGGGTGGTGGAGTTTAACTGCAGCAAGCCAGCTTTGACTCAGTGGCTAACCTGAACTACGACTGCAAGCAAATCTTTTGAGGTGGTGCACATGAGTCCACATATTCACCATATCAATACACCACTATGGATCTGCTCCCGTCTCCCTACGAGAACGCCACCCATAGCACTCACACTTATCTTGCGAGTTTTAGAGTATCCACTTCCACTTGTCTATGAACTGTTATAGGCAACCCAGAAGTCCTTTACCGCGGACACGGCTATTCGAATAGATGATGTTAACCCTGCAGGGGTGTACTTCTTCACACACGCTCTCACCACTTATCGCCGTTTAGACGACATGTACTCGGCAACCTTCAAGCGGAAGCCCAGCGAAGGTGTCGGACACGGCCTACCTAAACACTCAAGTCTCTAGTCCAGGTTTATAGCCTATTCAGGTTCCATCTGCAGGGAGTCCGGCCGAGGTTTCCACATACAGCCCCGAACGATGTGTACAGGGTTCCGCGACACCAAATGGGCGCCCGGCATGCCCGGCCACGTACCTACCGCATCATAGCCCACCCCTCCGGTCAGCACTGCCCACGGCCTCCAGCATACTACAAACACAAGAAACTACTTGCAACTCCTGGACAGAGGACAAGGGTGATTAAGAAGCCGAGAGAGTCAATTAAGGATCCCAATGTGTGGTAGTAACTGCATCATGGATCACAAACACAGAACTCAGTTCCTGAGGACGGCTTCAATGAGACAACCCACCATGTACTCCTACATGGCCTCTCACCGCTACCTTTACCAAATCGTGTTCACACACTTAGCTCACACACAGTATGACATGTTCATCACCATTCCAATTCATCCCCGATGAATAAGACCTGACTCAACTCTAAGCAGTAGCAGGCATGACAAACAAGCATGAATGAGTAGGCACATCAGGGCTCAAACAACTCCTACTCATACTAGTGGGTTTCATCTATTTACTGTGGCAATGACAGGTCATGCAGAGGATAAGGGGTTCAACTACCGCAACAAGTAACAGATGAATCATTGTTGTCCTAATGCAGTAAAAGAGAGCAGGAGCGAGAGAGTGGGATTGTATTGGAATGAACAAGGGGGTTTTGCTTGCCTGGCACTTCTAAAGATAATATAGTTCTTCATCGATGTCATCGAACTCATCGTTGGAACCACGTCTATCGAGAGGGAACAACCACCGGCAACAGAGAAGGAAAACACAATCAATGCAATGCACAATATGATGCATGATCATGACATGTCAATATGCTGTGGTTTGAGCTAATGCAACTAGCAACATGTTAAATGGAGTTGGTTTGAACTCTAGGTTCAAATTCAAACTCCATGTGTGAGGGTTTAAATGCCATTTATAAGATTTGGCCTAAACAGCAGCCATAAGTTGTTCTAACATCCATGAAAATGGTACAGATGGATAGATTGTATTTTTCTGATCATTTTTCATATATAAATTATTTCATTCTGAGCTACGGTTGATTTTATATGATTTTTAGAAGTTAATAGCATTTTCTGGAATTTCCTGAATAGAAATAAATCCAGAAATTACATTATTGCATCAGCATTACGTCATGCTGACCTCAGCAGGTCAACATGCGCCATCCCGGTCAAACCTGACCAGTGGGGTCCACTGGTCAGTGACCTAGTGCCGATTACAGCGGCTGACACGTGGGACCAGGTTAACGGCCACGTCAGCAGGGTCAAAGTTGACACGTGGGTCCCACTTGGTTAAGAACTAATCTAAACCGAAAATTAACTTAAGCTAAACAGGCACAGGTCCCACATGGCAGTGGCTCTAGGGGTGTTTAGCAGAGTCATTAGCGCTAATTAAACCGGGATTAGGCCGGCGGCTAATCGTCGGCTAGGCCAGAGGCGGCGGTGGGGCTCGGGATTGCGCTACGGGGCATGGTTCAAGCCGTGGCTAGGCGCGTTGGAATGCCCTCGCCGGCGCACGTCGTTAGGTGGTGCTAGTCGGGCCTGTGGTGGCCGGAGGCGACGGCTACGAGCTCGGCAGCGACGGCCGGCATTCGGGCACAGGTGGTGCGGCGGCTACGGCGTGCACAGAAGGAATGGAGAGGGGGAGGAGGAGCAAAAGCTCACAGCGGTTGCAGCAGGCGTCAAAGCGGGCTCGGGGAAGCTCGGGAGGTGGCGAATCGGCGGCGACAATCTCTGGTGACCGACGAGGGAAACGACAGCGGTGGTGGCGTTGCAGCGCGTCCGGGACCTCGTGGCTCGGTGGAGAGGAAGAGTTGGTCGAGGCGGAGCCTCTGGGCGCAACGACGAGGCGAGGCAGTGGTTGTGGCCACGGCGATGCTCGTCGGCGGCGACGGCTGCGCTCGGGTTCGGGAGAGAGAGGGAGAGCCAGACGAGGCAGGGAGAGAGGGGAGCGGTCGAGGGGGTCCAAGGGTCCGCGTGGCGCCCCCAGGGCGTCCAGGAAGCGGCGGGAAGCAGGAGGTGGCCCGGCGCGTGGCCAGCGCGCGACGGCACGCGCCCTCGTGCCCACTGGCAGGAGGTTGGGGACGACTGGCACCTGGGCCTGCTGGGCTGGGCCGACCAGCTAGGGTGCTGGGTCGGTTGGTGGGCGCCAGGTAAGGACCTGGTAAGTCTTCTGCCTTTCCATTTGTTTCTGTTTTCTACTTTTGCAATTTGTTTCTGATTTAGTAAAAACACCAAATCATTTCTATAAATTCTGAAATTAATTATGGGCAAGAACTGAATTTTCTCAGAGGCCCTTAGCTATTTTCAGAATTGTTGGAGCATTTAATAATATGTATAGCAATTAAATGCCCCAATTCAAATACTTTATGAATTAATTCAACTATCCAGAATGGACTAAAAATATTTGCATCATTTTTGGCAGAGGTTTTCACCTTTAACAAAAATCATGAACATTTTCAAAGGCATTTTGGGTTCTTTGAAAAAGATTTTATTTGAACCTATTTGATTTCTTTTAGGTGCTAGGGTTTGATCAATCCCCATTTCAAGTTTATTTAAATTGTAAACATGATGACATGAGAAACAAGCAAAGGCGACAGGGGCTGAGCTAGGGCTGTGACAACTCACCCCCACTAAACAAGAATCTTGTCCCGAGATTCAAGGCATGAGGTAAGAGAACAGAGGGGGCACAAACTAACACAGTCTTCACGATCCAGGTTGCACTTCAAAAGAACGTTGACACGATCACCATCTTTGTCTCGATGTCTTGCTCTGAGAACTCCATCCTCCACGATAACGGGAAGAAAGGAAACTTTCGAAGAATCGATCTTCTCGAAGAACGAGCAACCGACGATCAACTCACAGAACTAGACATAGCGACATCTGTCAAGATGAGACACGATACACACATCAAGAATGATGGAAATGAGCATATGACAAGGTTTAAATAAGTAGAGGAATTCCCACACCTAGGAGGGTGGTGAACGGTGTCAACGTAGCGAGGAGTTGGGTTGCCATGATACCACAACGAGACACCTTAAGGAAGGTGACTCGCAGAAATATTCCCTTAAGTGGCAAAAAGAATTACTTTTGATTCAGAGATCATTGACACTCTTTATACCAGCCTAAGGCAAACCACAACAATCGTTTGGCAGAGTACGAAGGGATGGCATACCCGGACTAGAATGGATGATGTGGACTACCTTGTTGAAGACAACGCAATACATGATTTTTGCCTATCATCGAAAATAGATGGGACCCATGGTAGGACCACTTTTGAAGATGATCCTGAACAACAATTACTGAGAAGTGCAGCCCATGGAAATTTGGTACAATGGCGGTGCAAGCTGGGGACAAAATGCAAATGTTGGGAATGTTCCAACCATCATATCTACCTTAGATTCAGATCTGGTTAGAAATAGGATACTTTAGACTCACGTGTCTGAAAGAAGAGTTGCAGCACAAGTCGACGAGATAACGTTGCGAGACTCTTGGGAGATGAACTACGATAGCAAGCTCCAAAACATGAGTAGGTTTTGCTACACACCTGTGAACACACTGTCCTAGACAAGCGTGACCATGTGGCAGTCTTATAATAAAACACTACCGAGCTCACGTGGGGAACCATCATCGAGGATGTTGGAGTCTTGTGCATGAACTAGTATTCGCACAACAACTTATTTTCCTCGAACAAATCAATCAGTGGCTTGGTGTGCTAGGAACACATATGGAGTGGAGGTAATTAATCTACCAAACCATAGAATACTTCGCTCGCATGCATGACTGATTTGGGATGATTCCGAGGGAAACAAAACAAACCTTTCTCAAATTCATGGCGGCAACTTACACCTAATGCACGTGAACTTGGAGAAAGTCACTTCTTTCATCCGAGCATAAGCTTCATGAACGGCACACGAAGGCATTGCTTACAAAGTTCTCAACACTAGGTTGATGTTCAACATGAATCATGGGGGGAGACAAAATGCTGCTGATGGGCTCAATAGCAACTCATCGGAATTTCCATATCACTGGACTTCCACCATCATGTGAACACGGTGATAGCATTGGCCAGACCAAAAGATATAATGGTGTATGCCCAAGGGATCAACCACGGGTAAGACAACATTATGAACATCGTTGGTTCTGATTTGACTTGACGATAGCCCATACTCAAGTCAAAGTTTTGACAAAGCAATAGATCCAACAACTGATCACAAGGACCAATCGATGAAGATATCACCTTTCTTCAGCACACACACACACACACACACACACACACACACACACACACACACACAAGGATATCCCTTAACATGAACTAAGTCAGACAAACTTCTATCTTCCAACTCTCCAAGTTGTTGTCTAGCTCAACCAACTAGCTCAGGGATATCCAACACAGATTCTTGGAGAAGGGGTGATTTATAAGAAATCCAACTTGATCACGAACTCAACATAGCGGTAAGGTAACAACCAGGTAATACTCGCGAGAAGATCTTTGGAAAATCACGAACCACCGATATGTTACTAAGCTCGAGAACAATCTTGCTTTTCAGGCAAGACGATATGATCAAATGAGCAAGGGATTGAATAATCCTAAGTCATTGTTCGAAGAGTGCACCGGAAATAAGGACTAGGTAGCACAATCTATCTTAGAATGATGAGCTAATAACCAACACGCTAAGAATGAGAATATTGTCCATTAACTACCAAGCAACGATGTTGCTAGGAGTATTGATTTCACACTACACGGTTCACTTGTCGGTATTCCGGTTACAATAACACGGGGACCGAGGAATGAACGATGATGGCGAGAAGTATCACTGTATCAAGAGTTCATAGGAGGTTGTGCAATTCCTATGATATTCCTGACATAAAGAGGGCAATACTTCAGGGTAGAACAGAATCAAAAGCTGGATTGGCAATTTGAGCTGCGGAATACAACTGCTTTGACCCATTCCTAGATATGGATGAGGTACTGGAGTTTGTTTCTCCCAATCATTCTGAACTAGAACGGCTTGACGGACCACAAGAATAGAAGGCATCGATGAACACAAATGCACACATACTCTTGGCTATCAACTGATAGAGAATGGTCGGGATACAACTGAAGAGGAACAACTCAAGGAACATATAATTTTCTGAGTTGTGGATGCATAGATTAGTATGTCGAGCAAAGCTCAACATATTTCTTCCGAATAACCCATGCAGAGAGGTAGGATTGGCAGAGTCACAATATAGAATGGGGAACTCATCGAGAGCACTCTTGTTGTGATCTTTTGGTTCAACGAGGAACTTCTGCCAAGGATGGTTCATGGTATTTGGAAGAATGATATACCATGGACCTCGAAGACTATCACAAGGTCACTAATATCCTAAAGTAACTAGCAACACTATCAACATGAGGTAAGTAGGGTGAATCTCGGGTTCAAGAACCCAGGAATAGAATACCTACTACTAAATGGCATCACGGGATGCTTTCGAGAATGGTGGCCAGAATCATCACACCGGAAACACAAAACATGTCTAGATTACTAGATGGTTTCATAAGACACCTAGGGTCATAATAGTAGCTCCAACATATAGACCGGGGCAACAGAGTACCTCACAGACCGTGTAGTGTGCTTAATCTGGCCCAAAAGGACATCGGAAACTGGAAGGAATGATTTGCAAATGCATCAGACTATTTAGACACCTGGGATGACTCGGACAGCATAACGGTTGTAAATGCTTAAAAATATTTGAGACATCCTGCAAAATAGTGGCATGATCGCTCAACATCACCATATCAAGGTTCTGAGGCAAGCTATGAACATACGGAAGTGATAGAAACTGAACTGGGACTCGAATCCATCAATCCTATAAGTCTACGGATTAGTAACACGTCATCCTGATAGATAGATGAGAAGGCCTAGTTCTTAATCCCCGTAGAAAGGAAGAGGATGACTCAGATCAGAGGGCATAAGGTAAAGAAGTAAAAAGAGCCTTACGTTCCCTTCCACAATCAATTCCCTTATATAACTAAAGCATTTCTAGACTCAACTTCGACCAGTTTGGCTTGGTAATCCTATAGGCGGTCAGGCTCTGATGCCAATGCTATCAGGACCCCGATTCCAAGTCACATCTATCTAGCCGGTAACACCTCATATCTCTTTGCGGCCTCACGCACGGTATTCCCATGGGTGTCGCCTTACCATGGCCCGGTACCGTTTGCGCCTTTTGGCTCACATATATGATAGTGTCGCTAGCATCCATATGACAGAGAACCCGGGCCGACATGGCTAGTCGTGAACCCAAAGCGGCACTAACCCATGGGGACAGGCATACATGAATCAACGTCGAGCATGTCGGTCAGCAGCGTGTGAATCCGGACTCTGGCACTGGGCTAACAGGACTCCGGAAACCCGGGCTGTAGCAGGCTAGGCAGCACTCTGGATGTCACCGCGTAACATTTCCCCAAAGGGACAGACACAGGAACGAAGTGAATCACATGCCGGCCAGTCAAGTGTTCCGGCGCAGTAGTGCTGGACTAGTAGGACTCCGATGAACCGGGCTATAGCGGACTACTATGGCTCATGGAAGCACAAGACTACATTTCCCCATAAGAGAGGCTACCAAGGATAAACAACTAGGTTGTCGAATCCCACACATACCAAGCATTTCAATCATACACACAATATGCTCGATATGTGTAAATACAACATGGCATCACAACATAACTCTATAACTCAAGTATTTATTCATTAGGCTCCGAGGAGCTAAGATATTACAAACATGGGACTCATGACCCAACATTCAGAGCATACAAGTCAAAGCACATGCGGAAGCTTAACATGTCTGAGTACAGACATCTTCAAATGAAAAAGGCTGAGAAACCTGTCTATCTACCAGATCCTGCCGAGGGCACAAGATCGTAGCTGAGGTATCAAGCTAAGCGTCGAAGTCCACATGGAACTACTGGCGAGACTGACGTCTCTCTGCAAACATAAAATAGGCAAACGTGAGTACAAATGTACCCAGCAAGACTTACATCAGAACTAACTACATATGCATCGGTATCAATAAAGGGGGTGGTGGAGTTTAACTGCAGCAAGCCAGCTTTGACTCAGTGGCTAACCTGAACTACGACTGCAAGCAACTCTTTTGAGGTGGCGCACACGAGTCCACATATTCACCATATCAATACACCACTATGGATCCGCTCCCGTCTCCCTACGAGAACGCCACCCATAGCACTCACACTTATCTTGCGAGTTTTAGAGTATCCACTTCCACTTGTCTATGAACTGTTATAGGCAACCCAGAAGTCCTTTACTGCGGACACGGCTATTCGAATAGATGATGTTAACCCTGCAGGGGTGTACTTCTTCACACACGCTCTCACCACTTATCGTCGTTTACACGACATGTACTCGGCAACATTCAAGCAGAAGCCCAACGAGGGTGTTGGCCACGGCCTACCTAAACACTCAAGTCTCTAGTCCAGGTTTATCGCCTATTCATGTTCCATCCACAGGGAGTCCGGCCGAGGTTTCCACGTACGGCCCTGAACGATGTGTACAGGGTTCCGCGACACCAAACGGGCGCCCGGCATGCCGGACCACGTGCGTACCGCATCACAGCCCACCCCTCCGGTCAGCGCTGCCCACGGCCTCCAGCAGACTACAAACACCAGAAACTACTTGCAACTCCTGGACAGAAGACAAGGGTGATTAAGAAGCCGAGAGAGTCAATTAAGGATCCCAATGTGTGGTAGTAATTGTATCATGGATCACAAACACATAACTCAGTTCTTGAGGACCGCTTCAATGAGACAACCCACCATGTACTCCTACATGGCCTCTCTGAAGGAAATGTGCCCTAGAGGCAATAATAAAGTTATTATTTATTTCCTTATTTCATGATAAAAGTTTATTATTAATGCTAGAATTGTATCAACCGGAAACATGATACATGTGTGAATACATAGACAAACAGAGTGTCACTAGTATGCCTCTACTTGACTAGCTCGTTGATCAAAGATGGTTATGTTTCCTAGCCATTGACATGAGTTGTCATTTGATTAACGGGATCACATCATTAGGAGAGTGATGTGATTGACATGACCCATTCCGTTAGCTTAGCACCCGATCTTTTAGTATATTGCTATTGCTTTCTTCATGACTTATACATGTTCCTGTCACTATGAGATTATGCAACTCCCGTTTGCCGGAGGAACACTTTGTGTGCTACCAAACGTCACAATGTAACTGGGTGATTATAAAGGTGCTCTACAGGTGTCTCCAAAGGTACATGTTGGGTTAGCGTACTTCGAGATTAGGATTTGTCACTCCGACTGTCGAAGAGGTATCTCTGGGCCCTCTCGGTAATGCACATCACATAAGCCTTGCAAGCATTGCAACTAATGAGTTAGTTGCGAGATGATGTATTACAGAACGAGTAAAGAGACTTGCCGGTAACGAGATTGAACTAGGTATTAAGATACCGACGATCGAATCTCGGGCAAGTAACATATCGATGACAAAGGGAACAACGTATGTTGTTATGCGGTCTGACCGATAAAGATCTTCGTAGAATATGTAGGAGCCAATATGGGCATCCAGGTCCCGCTATTGGTTATTGACCGGAGACGTGTCTCGGTCATGTCTACATTGTTCTCGAACCGTAGGGTCCGCACGCTTAAGGTTTCGATGACAGTTATATTATGAGTTTATGAGTTTTGATGTACCGAAGGAGTTCGGAGTCCCTGATGAGATCGGGGACATGACGAGGAGTCTCGAAATGGTCGAGACGTAAAGATCAATATATTGGACGACTATATTCGGACTTCGGAAAGGTTCTGAGTGGTTCGGGTATTTTTCGGAGTACCGGGGAGTTACGGGAATACGGGGGAGAAGTATTGGGCCTTATTGGGCCATACGGAAAAGAGAGAGGGGCTGCCTAGGGCAGGCCGCCCCCCCCCCCAAGGCCTAGTCCGAATTGGACTAGGGGGAGGGGCTGCGCCCCCTCCTTCCTTCCCTTCTCATTTCCCCTTCCTTGTCTCCTACTCCTAATACTTGGAAGGACTCCTAGTTGGACTAGGAAAGGGGGAATCCTACTCCCGGTGGGAGTAGGACTCCCCTAGGGCGCGCCATAGAGAGGGCCGGCCCTCCCCTCCTCCACTCATTTATATACGGGGGCAGGGGGCACCCCATAGACACAAGTTGATCTTCGTGATCGTTCCTTAGCCGTGTGCGGTTCCCCCCTCCACCATATTTCACCTCGGTCATATCGTTGCAGTGCTTAGGCGAAGCCCTGCGTCGGTAGAACATCATCATCGTCATCACGCCGTCGTGCTGACGGAACTCATCCCCGAAGCTTTGCTGGATCGGAGCCCGTGGAGCGTCATCGAGCTGAACGTGTGCTAAGAACTCGGAGGTGCTGGAGTAACGGTGCTTGGATCGGTCGGATCGGGAAGACGTACGACTACTTCCACTACATTGCGTCAACGCTTCCTCTTCGGTCTACGAGGGTACGTAGACAACACTCTCCCCTCTTGTTGCTATGCATCACCATGATCTTGCGTGTGCGTAGGAAATTTTTTGAAATTACTACGTTCCCCAACAGTGGCATCCGAGCCTAGGTTTTTATGGTTTGATGTTATATGCACGAGTAGAACACAAGTGAGTTGTGGACGATATAAGTCATACTGCCTACCAGCATGTCACACTTTGGTTCGGCGGTATTGTTGGATGAAGCGGCCCGGACCGACATTACGCGTACGCTTACGCGAGACTGGTTCTACTAACGTGCTTTGCACACAGGTGGCTGGCGGGTGTCAGTTTCTCCAACTTTAGTTGAACCGAGTATGGCTACGCCCGGTCCTTGCGAAGGTTAAAACGGAGTCTATTTGACAAACTATCGTTGTGGTTTTGATGCATAGGTAAGATTGGTTCTTGCTTAAGCCCGTAGCAGCCACGTAAAACTTGCAATAAACAAAGTAGAGGACGTCTAACTTGTTTTTGCAGGGCATGTTGTGATGTGATATGGTCAAGACATGATGCTAAATTTTATTGTATGAGATGATCATGTTTTGTAACCGAGTTATTGGCAACTGGCAGGAGCCATATGGTTGTCGCTTTATTGTATGCAATGCAATCGCCCTGTAATGCTTTACTTTATCACTAAGCGGTAGCGATAGTCGTAGAAGCATAAGATTGGCGAGACGACAACGATGATACGATGGAGATCAAGGTGTCGCGCCGGTGACAATGGTGATCATGACGGTGCTTCGGAGATGGAGATCACAAGCACAAGATGATGATGGCCATATCATATCACTTATATTGATTGCATGTGATGTTTATCTTTTTATGCATCTTATCTTGCTTTGATTGACGGTAGCATTATAAGATGATCTCTCACTAAATTATCAAGAAGTGTTCTCCCTGAGTATGCACCGTTGCCAAAGTTCGTCGTGCCCAGACACCACGTGATGATCGGGTGTGATAAGCTCTACGTCCATCTACAACGGGTGCAAGCCAATTTTGCACACGCAGAATACTCGGGTTATACTTGACGAGCCTAGCATATGCAGATATGGCCTCGGAACACGGAGACCGAAATGTCGAGCGTGAATCATATAGCAGATATGATCAACATAAAGATGTTCACCATTGAAAACTAATCCATTTCACGTGATGATCGGTTATGGTTTAGTTGATTTGGATCACGTGATCACTTAGATGATTAGAGGGATGTCTATCTAAGTGGGAGTTCTTAAGTAATATGATTAATTGAACTTTAATTTATCATGAACTTAGTCCTGGTAGTATTAGCATATCTATGTTGTAGATCAATAGCTCGCGTTGTTGCTTTCATATGTTAATTTTGATATGTTCCTAGAGAAAATTGTGTTGAAAAATGTTAGTAGCAATGATGCGGATCGGATCCGTGATCTGAGGTTTATCCTCATTGTTGCACAGAAGAATTATGTCCTTGATGCACCGCTAGGTGACGGACCTATTGCAGGAGCAGATGCAGACGTTATGAATGTTTTGCTAGCTCAATATGATGACTACTTAATAGTTTAGTGCACCATGCTTAACGGCTTAGAATCGGGACTTCAAAGACGTTTTGAACGTCATGGACCATACGAGATGTTCTAGGAGTTGAAGTTAATATTTCAAGCAAATACCCGAGTTGAGAGATATGAAGTCTCCAACAAGTTCTATAGCTAAAAGATGGAGGAGAATCGCTCAACTAGTGAGCGTGTGCTCAGATTGTCTGGGTACTACAATCGCTTGAATCAAGTGGGAGTTAATCTTCCAGATAAGATAGTGATTGACAGAATTCTCTAGTCACCATCACCAAGTTAGTAGAACTTCGTGATGAACTATAGTATGCAAGGGATGACGAAAAAGACTCCCAAGCTTTTCATGATGATGAAGTCGATGAAGGTAGAAATCAAGAAAGAGCATCAAGTGTTGATGGTTGACAAGATCACTAGTTTCAAGAAAAGGGCAAAGGGAAAAAGGGGAACTTTAAGAAGAACAGCAAGCAAGTTGCTGCTCGAGTGAAGAAGCCCAAGTATGGACCTAAGCCTAAGACTGAGTGCTTCTACTGCAAAGGGACTGGTCACTGGAAGCGGAACTACCCCAAGTGATTGGCGGATAAGCAGGATGGCAGAGTGAACATAAGTATATGTGATATACATGTTATTGATGTGTACTTTACTAGTGTTTATAGCAACCCCTCAGTATTTGATACTGGTTCCGTTACTAAGAGTAGTAACTCGAAACAGGAGTTGCAGAATAAACAGAGACTAGTTAAGGGTGAAGTGACGATGTGTGTTGGAAGTAGTTCCAAGATTGATATGATCATCATCGCACACTTCCCTATACTTTCGAGATTAGTGTTGAACCTAAATAAGTGTTATTTGGTGTTTGCGTTGAGCATAAATATGATTTGATCATGTTTATTGCAATACAGTTATTCATTTAAGTTAGAGAACAATTGTTGTTCTGTTTACATGAATAAAACCTTCTATGGTCATACACCCAACGAAAGTGGTTTGTTGGATCTCGATCATAGTGATACACATATTCATAATATTGAAGCCAAAAAGATGCAAAGTTAATAATGATAGTGCAACTTATCTGTGGCACTGCCGTTTAGGTCATATTGGTGTAAAGCGCATGAAGAAACTCCATGCTGATGGAATTTTGGAATCACTTGATTATGAATCACTTGATGCTTGCAAACCATGCCTCATGGGCAAGATGACTAAAACTCCGTTCTCTGGGACAATGGAGCGAGCAACAAATTTGTTGGAAATCATACATAACTGATGTATGTGGTCCAATGAATATTAAGGCTCGCGACAAGTATCATTATTTTCTGACCTTCACAGATGATTTGAGCAGATATGGGTATATCTACTTGATGAAACATAAGTCTGAAACATTTGAAAAGTTCAAAGAATTTCAGAGTGAAGTGGAGAATCATCGTAACAAGAAAATAAAAGTTTCTACGATATGATCGTGGAGGAGAATATTTGAGTTACGAGTTTGGTCTTCAATTAAAACAATGTGGACTAGTTTCACAAACTCATGCCACCTGGAACACCACAGCATAACGGTGTGTCCGAACGTCATAACCGTACTTTATTGGATATAGTGCAATCTATGATGTTTCTTACCGATTTACCACTATAGTTTTGGGGTTATGCATTAAAGACAGCTGCATTCACGTTAAAAAAGGGCACCATCTAAATCCGTTGAGACGACACAATCTGAACTGTGGTTTGGCAAGAAACCAAAGTTGTCATTTCTTAAAGTTTGGGATTGTGATGCTTATATGAGAAAGTTTCATCCTGATAAGCTCAAACCCAAATCAGAGAAATATGTCTTCATAGGATACCCAAAGGAGACTGTTGGGTACACCTTCTATCACAGATCTTAAGGCAAGACATTCGTTGCTTATAATGGATCCTTTCTAGAGAAGGAGTTTCTCTCGAAAGAAGTGAGTGGGAGGAAAGTAGAACTTGATGTGGTAACTGTACCTGCTCCCTTATTGGAAAGTAGTTCATCACAGAAATATGTTCCTGTGACTACTACACCAATTAGTGAGGAAGTTAATGATGATGATCATGTAATGTCAGATCAAGTTACTACCGAATCTCGTAGGTAAACCAGAGTGAGATCTGCACCAGAGTGGTACGGTAATCCTGTTCTGGAAGTCATGTTACTAGAACATGACGAACTTGCGAACTATGAGGAAGTGATGATGAGCCCAGATTCTGCGAAATGGTTTGAGGCCATGAAATCTGAGATATGATCCATGTATAAAAACAAAGTATGGACTTTGATGGATTTGCCCGATGATCGGCAAGCCATAGAAAATAAATGGATCCTCAAGAGGAAGACGGACGCTGATAGTAGCGTTACTATCTACAAAGCTAGAATTGTCGCAAAAGGTTTTCGACAAGTTCAAGGTGTTGACTACGATGAGAGTTTCTCACTCGTATCTATGCTTAAGTCTGTCCGAATCATGTTAGCAATTGCCGCATTTTATGAAAGCTGGCAAATGGATAAAACAAAACTGCATTCCTTAATGGAATTATTAAAGAAGAGTTGTATATGATGCAACCAGAAGGTTTTGTCAATCCTAAAGGTGTTAACAAAATATGCAAGCATCCAGCGATCCATCTATGGACTGGTGCAAGCATCTCGGAGTTGGAATATACGCTTTGATAAGTTGATCAAAGCATATAGTTTTATACAGACTTGCGGTGAAGCCTGTATTTACAAGAAAGTGAGTGGGAGCACTACAGCATTTCTGATAAATATATGTGAATGACATATTGTTGATTGGAAATAATGTAGAATTATTCTGCAAAGCAGAAAGGAATGTTTGAAAGGAGTTTTTCAAAGAAAGACCTCGATGAAGCTGCTTACATATTGAGTATCAAGATCTATAGAGATAGATCAAGACGCTTGATAAGTTTTTCCAATGAATACATACCTTGACAAGATTTTGAAGTAGCTCAAAATGTAACAGTCAAAGAAAGAGTTCTTGCCTGTGTTACAAGGTGTGAAATTGAGTAAGACTCAAAACCCGACCACGGCAGAAGATAGAAAGAGAATGAAAGTCATTCCCTATGCCTTGGCCATAGGTTCTATAAAGCATGCCATGCTGTGTACCAGATCTATTGTATACCCTACACTGATTTTGGCAAGGGAGTAGAATAGTGATCTAGGAGTAGATCACTAGACAGCGGTCAAAATTATCCTTAGTGAAATAAGGATATGTTTCTCGATTATGGAGGTGACAAAAAGGTTCGTCGTAAAGGGTTATGTCGATGCAAGTTTTGACACCAATCTAGATGACTCTAAGTCTCAATATAGATACATATTGAAAGTGGGAGCAATTAGCTAGAGTAGCTCCGAGCAGAGTATTATTGACATAGAAATTTGCAAAATACATACGGATCTGAATGTGACAGACCCGTTGACTAAGATTCTCTCACAAGCAAAACATGATCACACCTTAGTACTCTTTGGGTGTTAATCACATAGCGATGTGAACTAGATTATTGTGTTGGAAATATGCCCTAGAGGCAATAATAAAAGCATTATTATTATATTTCCTTGTTCATGATAATTGTCTTTATTCGTGCTATAATTGTGTTATCCGGAAATCGTAATACATGTGTGAATAACAGACAACAACATGTCCCTAGTAAGCCTCTAGTTGACTAGCTCGTTGATTAATAGATAGTCATGGTTTCCTGACTATGGGCATTGGATGTCAATGATAACGAGATCACATCATTAGGAGAATGGTGTGATGGACGAGACCCAATCCTCAACATAGCATAAGATCGCATAGTTCGTTTGCTAGAGTTTTCCAATGTCAAGTATCCTTTCCTTAGACCATGAGATCATGTAACTCCCGGACACCGTAGGAGTGCTTTGGGTGTGCCAAACGTCACAACGTAACTGGGTGACTATAAAGGCATACTACGGGTATCTCCGAAAGTGTCTGTTGGGTTGACACGGATTGAGACTGGGATTTGTCACTCCGCTTGACGGAGAGGTATCACCGGGCCCACTCGGTAATGCATCATCATAATGAGCTCAATATGATCAAAGTGTTTGATCACGGGATCATGCATTACGGTACGAGTAAAGTGACTTGCCGGTAACGAGATTAACGAGGTATTGGGATACCGACGATCGAATCTCGGGCAAGTAAAATACCGATTGACAAAGGGAATCGTATACGGGATTAATTGAATCCTCGACATCGTGGTTCATCCGATGAGATCATCGTGGAGCATGTGGGAGCCAACATGGGTATCCAGATCCCGCTGTTGGTTATTGCCCGAGAACCGTCTCGGTCATGTCTGCATGTCTCCCGAACCCGTAGGGTCTACACACTTAAGGTTCGGTGACGCTAGGGTTGTGAAGATATGTATATGCAGTAAACCGAATGTTGTTCGGAGTCCCGGATGAGATCCCAGACGTCACGAGGAGTTACGGATTGGTACGGAGGTGAAGAATTATATATAGGAAGTGCAGTTTCGGCCATCGGGAATGATCTGGGGGTCATCGGTATTGCACCGGGACCACCAGATGGGTCCCGGGGGTCCACCGGGTGGGGCCACCCATCCCGGAGGGCCCCATGGGCTGAAGTGGGAGGGGGGACCAGCCCTTAGTGGGCTGGTGCGCCCCCCAAGGCCCACCCCCCTGCGCCTAGGGTTGGAACCCTAGGGTGGGGGGCGCCCACTTGCCTTGGGGGGCACTCCACCCCCCTTGGCCGCCGCCCCCTTGGGAGATTCAATCTCCCAGGGCCGGCGCCCCCCCAAGGGGGCCTATATAAAGGGGGGGAGGGGGGCAGCCGTACCCCTTGCCTTGGCGCCTCCCTCTCCCTCTCCATCACCTCCTCCTCCTCCATAGAGCTCGGCGAAGCCCTGCCGGAGTACTACAGCTCCACCATCACCACGCCGTCGTGCTGCTGCTGGAGCCATCTTCCTCAACCTCTCCTTTGCCTTGCTGGATCAAGAAGAAGGAGACATTACGCTGACCGTACATGTGTTGAACATGGAGGTGCCGTCCGTTCGGTGCTAGGATCTCCGGTGATTTGGATCACGTCGTGTACGACTACCTCATCCCCGTTCCTTGAACGCTTCCGCTCGCAATCTACAAAGCGGTATGTAGATGCAATCTCTCTCCCATGACTCGTTGCTTAGATGAACTCATAGATGGATCTTGGTGAAACCGTAGGAAAAATTTTAATTTTCTGCAACGTTCCCCAACAGTGGCATCATGAGCTAGGTCTATGCGTAGTTCTCTATTGCACGAGTAGAACACAATTTGTTGTGGGCGTAGATGTTGTCAACTTTCTTGCCGCTACTAGTCTTATCTTGCTTCAGCGGTATTGTGGGATGAAGCGGCCCGGACCAGCCTTACACGTACGCTTACGTGAGACCGGTTCCACCGACAAACATGCACTAGTTGCATAAGGTGGCTGGCGGGTGTCTGTCTCTCCCACTTTAGTTGGAGCGGATTCGATGAAAAGGGTCCTTATGAAGGGTAAATAGAAGTTGACAAATCACGTTGTGGCTTTCACATAGGTAAGAAAACGTTCTTGCTAGAACCCTAATTCAGCCACGTAAAACTTGCAACAACAATTAGAGGACGTCTAACTTGTTTTTGCAGCAAGTGCTTTGTGATATGATATGGCCAAAGTTGTGATGAATGATGAATGATCTATATATGATGTATGAGATGTTCATGCTATTGTAATAGGAATCACGACTTGCATGTCGATGAGTATGACAACCGGCAGGAGCCATAGGAGTTGTCTTTATTTTGTATGACATGCGTGTCATTGAGAAACGCCATGTAAATTACTTTACTTTATTGCTAAACGCGTTAGCCATAGTAGTAGAAGTAATAGTTGGCGAGCAACTTCATGGAGACACGATGATGGAGATCATGATGATGGAGATCATGGTGTCAAGCCGGTGACAAAGATGATCATGGAGCCCCAAGATGGAGATCAAAGGAGCTATGTGATATTGGCCATATCATGTCACGTTTATTATTTGATTGCATGTGATGTTTATCATGTTTTGCATCTTGTTTACTTAGAACGACGGTAGTAAATAAGATGATCCCTCATAATAATTTCAAGAAGTGTTCCCCCTAACTGTGCACCATTGCGACAGTTCGCTGTTTCGAAGCACCACATGATGATCGGGTGTGATAGATTCTAACGTTCACATACAACGGGTGTAAGACAGATTTACACATGCAAACACTTAGGTTGACTTGACGAGCCTAGCATGTACAGACATGGCCTCGGAACACAGAAGACCGAAAGGTCGAGCATGAGTCGTATAGAAGATACGATCAACAGGAAGATGTTCACCAATGTTGACTAGTCCGTCTCACGTGATGATCGGACACGGCCTAGTTGACTTGGATCATGTAATACTTAGATGACTAGAAGAGGGATGTCTATCTAAGTGGGAGTTCATTAAATAATTTGATTAGATGAACTTTATTATCATGAACTTAGTCTAAAATATTTACAATATGTCTTGTAGATCAAATGGCCAACGTAGTCCTCAACTTCAACGCGTTCCTAGAGAAAACCAAGCTGAAAGACGATGGCAGCAACTATACGGACTGGGTCCGGAACCTGAGGATCATCCTCATAGCTGCCAAGAAAGATTATGTCCTACGAGCACCGCTGGGTGACGCACCTGTTCTCCCTGCAGAACAAGACGTTATGAACGCTTGGCAGTCACGCTCCGATGATTACTCCCTCGTTCAGTGCGGCATGCTTTACAGCTTAGAGCCAGGGCTCCAAAAGCGTTTTGAGAGACATGGAGCATATGAGATGTTCGAAGAGCTGAAAATGGTTTTCCAAGCTCATGCCCGGGTCGAGAGATATGAAGTCTCCGACAAATTCTTTAGCTGTAAAATGGAGGAAAATAGCTCTGTCAGTGAACACATACTCAAGATGTCTGGGTTGCACAACCGCTTGACTCAACTGGAAGTTAATCTCCTGGATGAAGCGGTCATTGACAGAATCCTCCAGTCGCTTCCACCAAGCTACAAGAGCTTTGTGATGAACTTCAATATGCAGGGGATGGAAAAGACCATTCCTGAAGTATTTGCTATGCTGAAATCAGCAGAGGTAGAAATCAAGAAGGAACATCAAGTGTTGATGGTGAATAAAACCACTAAGTTCAAGAAGGGCAAGGGTAAAAAGAACTTCAAGAAGGACGGCAAGGAAGTTGCCGCGCCCGGTAAGAAAGTTGCCGGGAAGAAGCCAAAGAATGGACCCAAGCCCGAGACTGAGTGCTTTTCTTGCAAGGGAAGTGGTCACTGGAAGCGGAACTGCCCCAAATACTTAGCGGACAAGAAGGCCGGCAAAACAAAAGGTATATGTGATATACATGTAATTGATGTGTACCTTACCAGTACTCGTAGTAGCTCTTGGGTATTTGATACCGGTGCAGTTGCTCACATTTGTAACTCAAAGCAGGAGCTGTGGAATAAGCGGAGACTGGCGAAGGACGAGGTGACGATGCGCGTCGGGAATGGTTCCAAGGTCGATGTGATCGCCGTCGGCACGCTACCTCTACATTTACCTACGGGATTAGTTTTAAACCTCAATAATTGTTATTTAGCGCCAAGTTTGAGCGTGAACATTGTGTCTGGATCTCGTTTAATTCGAGATGGCTACTCATTTAAATCTGAGAATAATGGTTGTTCTATTTATATGAGAGATATGTTTTATGGTCATGCTCCAATGGTTAATGGTTTATTCTTAATAAATCTCGTACGTGATGATACACATATTCATAGTGTGAATACCAAAAGAGTTAAAGTTGATAACAATAGTCCCACATATTTGTGGCACTGCCGCCTTGGTCACATAGGTGTCAAACGCATGAAGAAGCTCCATGCAGATGGACTTTTAGAGTCTCTTGATTATGAATCATTTGACACGTGCGAACCATGCCTCATGGGTAAAATGACCAAGACTCCGTTCTCAGGAACAATGGAGCGAGCAACCAACTTATTGGAAATCATACATACTGATGTGTGCGGTCCAATGAGTGTTGAGGCTCGCGGTGGCTATCGTTATGTTCTCACCCTCACTGATGACCTGATTAGATATGGGTATATCTACTTAATGAAACACAAATCTGAGACCTTTGAAAAGTTCAAGGAATTTCAGAGTGAGGTTGAAAATCAACGTGACAGAAAAATCAAGTTTTTACGATCAGATCGTGGAGGAGAATACTTGAGTCACGAATTTGGCACGCACTTAAGAAAATGTGGAATAGTTTCACAACTCACGCCGCCTGGAACACCTCAGTGTAATGGTGTGTCCGAACGTCGTAATCGCACTTATTAGATATGGTACGATCTATGATGTCTCTTACCGATTTACCGCTATCTTTTTGGGGCTATGCTTTAGAGACTGCCGCATTCACTTTAAATAGGGCTCCGTCGAAATCCGTTGAGACGACACCGTATGAATTATGGTTTGGGAAGAAACCTAAGCTGTCGTTTCTAAAAGTTTGGGGATGCGATGCTTATGTCAAGAAACTTCAACCTGAAAAGCTCGAACCCAAGTCGGAAAAATGCGTCTTCATAGGATACCCTAAAGAAACTATTGGGTATACCTTCTACCTCAGATCCGAAGGCAAGATCTTTGTTGCCAAGAATGGATCCTTTCTAGAGAAAGAGTTTCTCTCGAAAGAAGTAAGTGGGAGGAAAGTAGAACTTGATGAAGTGTTACCTCTTGAACCGGAAAATGGCGAAACTCAAGAAAACGTTCCTGAGGTGCCTGCACCGACTAGAGAGGAAATTAATGATGACGATCAAGATACTTCTAATCAAGCTCCTATTGAAATTCGAAGGTCCACAAGGACACGTTCCGCACCAGAGTGGTACGGCAACCCTGTCTTGGAAATCATGTTGTTAGACAACGGTGAACCTTCGAACTATGAGGAAGCAATGGCGGGCCCGGATTTCGACAAATGGCTAGAAGCCATGAAATCCGAGATAGGATCCATGTATGAAAACAAAGTATGGACTTTGACTGACTTGCCCGTAGAGCGGCGAGCCATAGAAAATAAATGGATCTTTAAGAAGAAGACAGACGCGGATGGTAATGTGACCATCTATAAAGCTCGGCTTGTCGCTAAGGGTTATCGACAAGTTCAAGGGGTTGACTACGATGAGACTTTCTCACCGGTAGCGAAGCTGAAGTCCGTCCGAATCATGTTAGCAATTGCCGCATTCTAAAATTATGAAATATGGCAAATGGACGTCAAAACGGCATTCCTTAATGGTTTCCTTAAGGAAGAATTGTATATGATGCAGCCGGAAGGTTTTGTCGATCCTAAGAATGCTGACAAGGTGTGCAAGCTCCAACGCTCGATTTATGGGCTGGTGCAAGCATCTCGGAGTTGGAACATTCGCTTTGATGAGATGATCAAAGCGTTTGGGTTTACGCAGACTTATGGAGAAGCCTGCGTTTACAAGAAAGTGAGTGGGAGCTATGTAGCATTTCTCATACTATATGTAGATGACATACTTTTGATGGGAAATGATATAGAACTCTTGGACAGCATTAAGGCCTACTTGAATAAGAGTTTTTCAATGAAGGACCTTGGAGAAGCTGCTTATATATTAGGCATCAAGATCTATAGAGATAGATCAAGACGCCTCATAGGTCTTTCACAAAGCACATACCTTGATAAGATATTGAAGAAGTTCAATATGGATCAATCTAAGAAGGGGTTCTTACCTGTGTTACAAGGTGTGAAATTGAGCTCAGCTCAATGTCCGACCACGGCAGAAGATATAGAAGAGATGAGTGGTATCCCCTATGCCTCAGCCATAGGTTCTATTATGTATGCCATGCTGTGTACCAGACCTGATGTAAACCTTGCCGTAAGTTTGGTAGGAAGGTACCAAAGTAATCCCGGCAAGGAACACTGGACAGCGGTCAAGAATATCCTGAAGTACCTGAAAAGGACTAAGGAAATGTTTCTCGTTTATGGAGGTGACGAAGAGCTCGTCGTAAAGGGTTACGTCGACGCTAGCTTCGACACAGATCTGGATAACTCTAAGTCACAAACCGGATACGTGTATATTTTGAATGGTGGGGCAGTTAGCTGGTGCAGTTGCAAGCAGAGCGTCGTGGCGGGATCTACATGTGAAGCGGAGTACATGGCAGCCTCGGAGGCAGCACATGAAGCAATTTGGGTGAAGGAGTTCATCACCGACCTCGGAGTCATACCCAATGCATCGGGGCCAATCAAACTCTTATGTGACAACACTGGAGCTATTGCACTTGCCAAGGAGCCCAGGTTTCACAAGAAGACCAGGCACATCAAGCGACGCTTCAACTCCATTCGTGAAAATGTTCAAGATGGAGACATAGAAATTTGTAAAGTGCACACGGATCTGAATGTCGCAGATCCGTTGACTAAACCTCTCCCTAAGGCAAAACATGATCAGCACCAGAACTCTATGCGTGTTCGATTCATCACAATGTAACTAGATTATTGACTCTAGTGCAAGTGGGAGACTGTTGGAAATATGCCCTAGAGGAAATAATAAAAGCATTATTATTATATTTCCTTGTTCATGATAATTGTCTTTATTCATGCTATAATTGTGTTATCCGGAAATCGTAATACATGTGTGAATAACAGACAACAACATGTCCCTAGTAAGCCTCTAGTTGACTAGCTCGTTGATCAATAGATAGTCATGGTTTCCTTACTATGGGCATTGGATGTCAATGATAACGAGATCACATCATTAGGAGAATGGTGTGATGGACGAGACCCAATCCTAAACATAGCATAAGATCGCATAGTTCGTTTGCTAGAGTTTTCCAATGTCAAGTATCCTTTCCTTAGACCATGAGATCGTGTAACTCCCGGACACCGTAGGAGTGCTTTGGGTGTGCCAAACGTCACAACGTAACTGGGTGACTATAAAGGCATACTACGGGTATCTCCGAAAGTGTCTGTTGGGTTGACACGGATCGAGACTGGGATTTGTCACTCCGCTTGACGGAGAGGTATCACCGGGCCCACTCGGTAATGCATCATCATAATGAGCTCAATATGATCAAAGTGTTTGATCACGGGATCATGCATTACGGTACGAGTAAAGTGACTTGCCGGTAACGAGATTGAACGAGGTATTGGGATACCGACGATCGAATCTCGGGCAAGTAAAATACCAATTGACAAAGGGAATCGTATACGGGATTAATTGAATCCTCGACATCGTGGTTCATCCGATGAGATCATCGTGGAGCATGTGAGAGCCAACATGGGTATCCAGATCCCGCTGTTGGTTATTGCCCGAGAGCCGTCTCGGTCATGTCTGCATGTCTCCCGAACCCGTAGGGTCTACACACTTAAGGTTCGGCGACGCTAGGGTTGTGAAGATATGTATATGCAGTAACCCGAATGTTGTTCGGAGTCCCGGATGAGATCCCGGACATCACGAGGAGTTCCGGATTGGTCCGGAGGTGAAGAATTATATATAGGAAGTGCAGTTTCGGCCATCGGGAATGATCTGGGGGTCACCGGTATTGTACCGGGACCACCAGATGGGTCCCGGGGGTCCACCGGGTGGGGCCACCCATCCCGGAGGGCCCCATGGGCTGAAGTGGGAGGGGGGACCAGCCCTTAGTGGGCTTGTGCGCCCCCCAAGGCCCACCCCCCTGCGCCTAGGGTTGGAACCCTAGGGTGGGGGGGCGCCCACTTGCCTTGGGGGGCACTCCACCCCCCTTGGCCGCCGCCCCCTTGGGAGATTCAATCTCCCAGGGCCGGCGCCCCCCCCAAGGGGGCCTATGTAAAGGGGGGGAGGGGGGCAGCCGTACCCCTTGCCTTGGCGCCTCCCTCTCCCTCTCCATCACCTCCTCCTCCTCCATAGAGCTCGGCGAAGCCCTGCCGGAGTACTGCAGCTCCACCATCACCACGCCGTCGTGCTGCTGCTGGAGCCATCTTCCTCAACCTCTCCTTTGCCTTGCTGGATCAAGAAGAAGGAGACGTTACGCTGACCGTACGTGTGTTGAACGCGGAGGTGCCGTCCGTTCGGTGCTAGGATCTCCGGTGATTTGGATCACATCGTGTACGACTACCTCATCCCCGTTCCTTGAACGCTTCCGCTCGCGATCTACAAAGCGGTATGTAGATGCAATCTCTCTCCCATGACTCGTTGCTTAGATGAACTCATAGATGGATCTTGGTGAAACCGTAGGAAAAAATTTAATTTTCTGCAACGTTCCCCAACATATTGACTCTAGTAAACCCTTTGGATGTTGGTCACATGATGATGTGAACTATGGGTATTAATCACATGGTGATGTGAACTATTGCTGTTAAATCACATGCCGATGTGAACTAGATTATTGACTCTAGTGCAAGTGGGAGACTGAAGGAAATATGCCCTAGAGGCAATAATAAAGTTATTATTTATTTCCTTATTTCATGATAAATGTTTATTATTCATGCTAGAATTGTATCAACCGGAAACATGATACATGTGTGAATACATAGACAAACAGAGTGTCACTAGTATGCCTCTACTTGACTAGCTCGTTGATCAAAGATGGTTATGTTTCCTAGCCATAGACATGAGTTGTCATTTGATTAACGGGATCACATCATTAGGAGAATGATGTGATTGACATGACCCATTCCGTTAGCTTAGCACCCGATCGTTTAGTATGTTGCTATTGCTTTCTTCATGACTTATACATGTTCCTATGACTATGAGATTATGCAACTCCCGTTTGCCGGAGGAACACTTTGTGTGCTACCAAACGTCACAACGTAACTGGGTGATTATAAAGGTGCTCTACAGGTGTCTCCAAAGGTACATGTTGGGTTGGCGTATTTCGAGATTAGGATTTGTCACTCCGACTGTCGGAGAGGTATCTCTGGGCCCTCTCGGTAATGCACATCACATAAGCCTTGCAAGCATTGCAACTAATGAGTTAGTTGCGAGATGATGTATTACAGAACGAGTAAAGAGACTTGCCGGTAACGAGATTGAACTAGGTATTAAGATACCAACGATCGAATCTCGGGCAAGTAACATATCGATGACAAAGGGAACAACATATGTTGTTATGGGGTCTGACCGATAAAGATCTTCGTAGAATATGTAGGAACCAATATGGGCATCCAGGTCCCGCTATTGGTTATTGACCGGAGACGTGTCTTGGTCATGTCTACATTGTTCTCGAACCGTAGGGTCCGCACGCTTAAGGTTTCGATGACAATTATATTATGAGTTTATGAGTTTTGATGTACCGAAGGAGTTCGGAGTCCCGGATGAGATCGGGGACATGACAAGGAGTCTCGAAATGGTCGAGACGTAAAGATCGATATATTGGACGACTATATTCGGACTTCGGAAAGGTTCTGAGTGGTTCGGGTATTTTTCGGAGTACCGGGGAGTTACGGGAATACGGGGGAGAAGTATTGGGCCTTATTGGGCCATACGGAAAAGAGAGAGGGGCTGCCTAGGGCAGGCCGCGCCCCCCCCCCCCCCAAGGCCTAGTCCGAATTGGACTAGGGGGAGGGGCTGCGCCCCCTCCTTCCTTCCCTTCTCTTTTCCCCTTCTTTGTCTCCTACTCCTAATACTTGGAAGGACTCCTAGTTGGACTAGGAAAGGGGGAATCCTACTCCCGGTGGGAGTAGGACTCCCCTAGGGCGCGCCATAGAGAGGGCCGGCCCTCCCCTCCTCTACTCCTTTATATACGGGGGCAGGGGGCACCCCATAGACACAAGTTGATCTTCGTGATCGTTCCTTAGCCGTGTGCAGTGCCCCCCTCCACCATATTCCACCTCGGTCATATCGTTGCAGTGCTTAGGCGAAGCCCTGCGTTGGTAGAACATCATCATCGTCATCACGCCGTCGTGCTGACGGAACTCATCCCCGAAGCTTTGCTGGATCGGAGCCCGGGGAGCGTCATCGAGCTGAACGTGTGCTAAGAACTCGGAGGTGCCGGAGTAACGGTGCTTGGATCGGTCGGATCGGGAAGACGTACGACTACTTCCACTACGTTGCGTCAACGTTTCCACTTCGGTCTACGAGGGTACGTAGACAACACTCTCCCCTCTCGTTGCTATGCATCACCATGATCTTGCGTGTGCGTAGGAAATTTTCTGAAATTACTACGTTCCCCAACACTCTCACCGCTACCTTTACCAAATCATGTTAACACACTTAGCTCACACACAATATGACATGTTCATCACCATTCCAATTCATCCCCGATGAATCAGACCTGACTCAACTCTAAGCAGTAGCAGGCATGACAAACAAGCATGAATGAGTAGGCACATCAGGGCTCAAACAACTCCTACTCATACTAGTGGGTTTCATCTATTTACTGTGGCAATGACAGGTCATGCAGAGGATAAGGGGTTCAACTACCGCAACAAGTAACAGATGAATCGTTGTTGTCCTAATGCAGTAAAAGAGAGCAGGAGCGAGAGAGTGAGATTGTATCGGAATGAACAAGGGGGTTTTGCTTGCCTGGCACTTCTAAAGATAATATAGTTCTTCATCGATGTCATCGAACTCATCGTTGGAACCACGTCTATCGAGAGGGAACAACCACCGGCAATAGAGAAGGAAAACACAATCAATGCAATGCACAATATGATGCATGATCATGACATGTCAATATGTTGTGGTTTGAGCTAATGCAACTAGCAACATCTTAAATGGAGTTGGTTTGAACCCTAGGTTCAAATTCAAACTCCATATGTGAGGGTTTAAATGCCATTTATATGATTTGGCCTAAACAGCAGCCATAAGTTGTTCTAACATCCATGAAAATGTTACAGATGGATAGATTGGATTTTTTTGATCATTTTTTCATATATAAATTATTTCATTCTGAGCTACGGTTGATTTTATATGATTTTTAGAAGTTAATAGCATTTTCTGGAATTTCCTGAATAGAAATAAATCCAGAAATTACATTATTGCATCAGCATTACGTCATGCTGACCTCAGCAGGTCAACAGGCGCCATCCAGGTCAAACCTGACCAGTGGGGTCCACTGGTCAGTGACCCAATGCCGATTACAGCGGCTGACACGTGGGACCAGGTCAACGGCCACGTCAGCAGGGTCAAAGTTGACACGTGGGTCCCACTGGGTTAAGAACTAATCTAAACCGAAAATTAACTTAAGCTAAACAGGCACAGGGCCCACATGGCAGTGGCTCTAGGGGTGTTTAGCGGAGTCATTAGCGCTAATTAAACCGGGATTAGGTCGGCGGCTAATCGCCGGCGAGGCCAGAGGCGGCGGTGGGGCTCGGGATTGCGCTATGGGGCACGGTTCGAGCCGCGGCTAGGCGCGTTGGAGTGCCCTCGCCGGCGCGCGTCGTTAGGTGGTGCTAGCCGGGCCTGTGGTGGCCGGAGGCGACGACTACGAGCTCGGCAGCGGCGGTCGGCGTTCGGGCACAGGTGGTGCGGCGGCTACGGCGTGCACAGAAGGAACAGAGAGGGGGAGGAGGAGCAGAAGCTCATAGCGGTTGCAGCAGGCGTCAAAGCGGGCTCGGGGAAGCTCGGGAGGCGGCGAATCGACGACGACAATCTCCGGTGGCCGACAAGGGAAACGACAGCAGTGGCGGTGTTGCAGCGCGTCCGGGACCTCGTGGCTCGGTGGAGAGGAAGAGGGGGTCGAGACGGAGCCTCACGGCGCAACGACGAGGCGAGGCAGTGGTTGTGGCCACGGCGGTGCTCGTCGGCGGCGACGGCTGCGTTCGGGTTCGGGAGAGAGAGGGAGAGCCAGACGAGGCAGGGAGAGAGGGGAGCGATCGAGGGGGTCCAAGGGTCTGCGTGGCGCCCCCAGGGCGTCGAGGAAGCGGCGGGAAGCAGGAGGTGGCCCGGTGCGTGGCCAGCGCGCGACAGCACGCGCCCTCCTGCCCACTGGCAGGAGGTTGGGGACGACTGGCACCTGGGCCTGCTGGGCTGGGCCGGCCAGCTAGGGTGCTGGGCCGGTTGGTGGGCGCCAGGTAAGGACCTGGTAAGTCTTCTGCCTTTCCATTTGTTTCTGTTTTCTACTTTTGCAATTTGTTTCTGATTTAGTAAAAACACCAAATCATTTTTATAAATTCTGAAATTAATTATGGGCAATAACTGAATTTTCTCAGAGGCCCTTAGCTATTTTCAGAATTGTTGGAGCATTTAATAATATGTATAGCAATTAAATGCCCCAATTCAAATACTTTATGAATTAATTCAACTATCCAAAATGGCCTGAAAATATTTGCATCATTTTTGGCAGAGGTTTTTACCTTTAACAAAAATCATGAACATTTTCAAAGGCATTTTGGGTTCTTTGAAAAAGATTTTATTTGAACCTATTTGATTTATTTTAGGTGCTAGGGTTTTATCAATCCCTATTTCAAGTTTAGTTAAATTTTAAACATGATGACATGAGAAACAAGCAAAGGCAACAGGGCCTGAGCTAGGGCTGTGACATCCTTGGATTAGTAATAGATCGGGAAGGTGATGTGGTCGAGTTGTTTTTAACCTTTCAAGACAATAAAACAACGGCATGAAAGCTACATGCAGAGTCAAGGTGCAATAGATTGAGAGGATGAATGATGTATGGACAAAGAAGATGACGGACAACAAGTTCAGCAAGAAAGAACGGCTAGAGGGGTGCTTGTTGTTTGTAAGAATAGAGAAGATGGTGCTTGCATTTGAACATTCCATGCAATATGCTTGTTCAAAGGGAGGAAGATGAGCATTGGTTATAAATTTATTTGTTGGCCTGTGGCAACGCATGGGCAGTCTACTAGTAAAAGAAAAAATCCCACCGCAAAAAGTTTAGAAAGAATGTCAATATTATGTTGGGAAAAATTGTATGCGTTAATCAACCAGTCATCTATCTATGCAGAGCTGGACACAAGCATATGCCTCACGCTTATTGAGAAAATAGAATAATGATTGAGATTTTAAGAAGTTAAAAATAATTAAAGTGTTTCATCAATGCAGCTGACCATTACGAAATGGAGAATGTCATGTGATTGATGTTAATGCAAAGTATTGGGACCGCCCTGCAACTTGAATGCACACAGAACTACAAAAATATAAAAGCTCGCATATAGACTAAGTGGAGGTGCATCCAACTTGCTTGCTCATGACAACTTCGAGCATTTGAGAAAGTTCGTCATCGAAATACACAAATCAAGTTCTATAATGCAAGTTCCCCACTAGTATATATGAAAATATGATGCTCATTAAACTTTCTAATTTACAATGCATGAATCAGTGCTACTTTCAAGCAATTTTGTGTATCTAAAAAGGATGATGGGGTTGATCTTTTAATCTATCATTTTTTTGACACTTCGGTGGCGCATCTTCTATTTAGCTTTTCTTTTCTTTCAATAAAAACAACACCTTAGTGAATAATACACTTTTCTTTTGAAACACTTCAACCGACTGGTAACTCAATCTCAAAACATACGCAAAACTCTATACGAATGCTCAGACAGTGTGCTATTATTACAACATCTAGCATAGCATATGCCAATGATAAACCAATGTCCATTTCTGTCAAATAACATGAAGCTAGCTACATGGTCAAGTAAAATCATATGACAGTAAAGAACAAGTCTCTATTCATGTACTAGTAAGGTACACGTGCATTGCACGCATGAGATTTGGCAACCAAATTATGAATAAATACCACACTATAGCATGTAAGCTTTGAGTCATATATATATATGATGTAGATGTTCGTTTAATTCTTATAGTTCATCTCATTGAAAATCAATTAGTTTTTATAAAAAAAGTTAATCTATTTTAAGATTCATGTAATTGTGCGTTGTAAAGCATATAGAAAAAACAGATAATGGCAATTCATCTAGAAAAAATGTTTGGGCAATTTTGATACAGAAGACTCTAAAACAAAGGAGAAGTGCTTGTGTTTTGAGGTTTGTGCATTATGCTTAAGTTCAACCATGGAGTCTTCTAGATTGTACATGTGACAGAATCTGGTGGAATGTAGATGATATCCAACGGCCAGTAGTGCTCGGATTTGCCATCTCTGCATCGTTAGATTGCCTTCATCCAACGACCATCTTTCAAAGTTATACGCACACTATATAGGGGTATAGATAATATAAAATGATGGCAATGCACAACGATATTCTAAAAAATGTCATGATAGATAGGTATGGGGAATGTTTTGAGAAGATGTTGGCCTTATGTGTAGCACAATAAGAGAAAGTTATCCCTCAAGATTTGTTGTACCGATGTAGTATGACCCATGTCTCAATGTGAGAGTGGCCAATGATCAATAGTAAGGGCATCTCCAAGCTGAACTGCCAAACAGACACTGCACCGTCCGCAGACCGTGGGGACCAGTCCGCGGACACGGATGTGGAAGCCGGCCATTCAAAGATATCCGCATACATCTGGTCCTATTTGTTTAAAGTCCGCACTCTCAAATAGCCGCATGTATAGTCTAGAATAGTTTGAATGTTCAAATGCAGCATTAGTTCTTATTTAAAAAAGTTCAAATATCACACTCCAACATTGTTGTCCCCTTTAACCGTCCATAGATACTCAATCAGATCTTCCTCCAGTCGCTCGTGGGTTGCTTGATGCCAAATTTGTTGATGGATTTGAACAAACTCTTCAAATGTGGCTAGATTCTCGCCTACAAGTTCAATAGGATCACCCATGTTCCCAAATTCAAGAATCGCGGTAGCATCCTCACCCTCATCCTCCAAGATCATGTTGTGCATGATCACACGACAAGTCATCACCTCCCACAAGGTCGCCAGATCTCATTGTTGAGCAGATCCACGAATAACTGCAAACCGTGCCTACAAAACTCCAAATGCTCTCTCGACATTCTTTGTAGTTGCTTCTTATTTTTTGGGCAAACTGAGACTTTTTCTGGCCAACTGGGTAGATATGGTGTTGATAAAGGTAGCACATGGAGGATAGATATCGTCAACCAAATAGTAGTCCATGTTGTACTCATGCCCATTGACAGTATAGTGGCAAGGAGGAGCTTTTCCTTCAATCGGCTCAGCAAATAATGGTGATCGCTGTGGCACATTGATGTCATTGTGAGACCCGGGCATGCCAAAGAAAGCGTGTAAAATCCAAAGGTCATGTGATGGAACTGCTTCAAGAATGATGGTGGACTTCTTAAGATGACCCTGATATTGCCCTTGAAAAGCTTTTGGGCGGTTATTCCATTTCCGATGCATGCAGTAAAGAGATCCGAGCAAACCTGGTCACCCTCTTGCTTCCGAGATTGCCAAGATCCTCTCGGTGTCTGCCACAGCTGGTTCGCTCAGGTACTAAGGTCCAAATACCTCGACCACGACAGTTGCAAACCTGACCATGGCATCTCCGCATGTGCTCTCAGACATCCGTAGGTATCCGTCCCATGAATCAGTGGTCGTTTCATATAAAAGCATCCGCAGTGCAACTGTGCACTTATGGTAACCAAAGAACTCAATCCTTCCCACAACGTCCTTCTTCAACATAAAGTAGTCATCAAAGGACCGGATGTCATGGAAGAGACGATCTAAGACATTTTTACGCATCTGAAAGCACTGGCGAAAATTGTCAGCAAAGAGAGCATCAGGGGCAAAGTAGTCGTCCATTAGCGTCAAATGGCACACACCCTGTTGTGGTTGAGCATTCAATGACCCTTGATTGATCCCGAGAACAAACTACTCCGCACGCTCCACGTCTGCAAGGGTCGTTTGCATCATCACCGTCTCATCCGTGTAGTCATCCTCGTCAGACAAGTCAACATAGTGTTCGTATATGTACTCCATGTCCGAATCTATTGCTTCAAAGAAGAAGGGAAAAAAAGGTTTAGCACGGGCATTTCACCGAACAGTTGCCGGACATGGTGAGTATCGTATGAGCGGATGGTACCTGCCCCACAGTCGGAGGAGAGGTGTGGAACAATGATGGGGGTGTGGGGTCCAGGAGTGGTTTCGGTTGATTTTTGGTTGGGCCAGGGGTGTCGAAGTCCTACATGGATGTTGTCCGGACTCCCGAAAGCCCCCCCCCCCCCAGTGTGTCTCGGGTTTGCGAGAAAAGTGCATCCGGACCGCTCGACGGATCGATATAGGCCCGCGTTGGATGGCTAAACACGCCCGTACCCGGTGGCGGAGACAGGGGAACCAGCAGGGGCCCTGGCCCCCCCTAACATCACCGATTTGGTACTAATATAGCAATGAACAATGCAAAATTTAGAGAATAATACATGCATTAGTGTAGTTTGGCCACTGTAATCCAAAGTTTGTGTCATTTGGCCCCCCTAATCTTTAATTCCTGGCTCCGCCACTGCCCTTACCGCGCGGTCTGGACGGTTGCGGGTGGTTTGAGGGCCCACTTTGGAGATGCCGTGAAAAGACTATGTGGTACCGTTGTTTAATTATGTAACGTTGTAGTTTAAATTTATGTTTGAAACGAATTTGTGTGAAAAATATATTATCTAGGGATTGTTTTGGGATGGGTTAGATGAACAAAAGTTTAAATCCTTGAAAAAGTATAGAATTAAAGTTAAAGGGATGAGGGATAAAATGAAAAATCTTGATGGGCCAGAGATGCTCTTCCCAGTTACCACAGCCTCTACAAACAAGTTTTACTATGGTGCTCCTAGTATTTCGTATTAGAACACTACGGGTGCCAATCAGTGGAGCAAAGCGAGCACGCACGCATGCGGCCATGGTCTCTAGGATTAGAACGGCTCACGAATATCCCAGCTAAAACACACGCGCGTGTACGTGGGAGCCAAGCGGTCAACCAAGTACTACCACGTACGGGCCACATATAATTGGAGGGGGGGCCCTCGTCATGATACCACCCGAGAGGCCGAGACGAGACGGGGGCCTCCCATCAGCGCAGAAACTGGCTTTTCTATCGTCCGGAGCTTCGTTTGGCCGGGGAACGGAAAGGTCGCTGCCGAACTTGACGGATACGTCGATGGCCATACATGCATACCCATGCACGCATCGGCGCAAGCGCGAGGTGGGTGGATGTACCCGTGGGCAATCGCGATCCGGTCGTCCCATCGTGATGATGGACCGGACCGGCCGCTGGATGCCCCTCTCCATGCTCCCATCCCATGAGAATCAGATGGGAGTAAACATGGATGGCGCCGTTTCCTGTGGATGCAGTGGTGAACAGTTATCATTGCCCGTTTGTTTTTCCGAATCTCAATCATTGCCATTGGTTAATGGCCCGACTGTCGAAATTTAAGGTAGAGTAGATCTTTTTTGCTGAATGGGTGTGACCTGCCTGGCCGGGAGTCCAAACAAACATTGGTGGTGGTACCCTTGCTTAGGAAAATGCCACTCCTATTAGCTTCTGATAACCAGGAGCTTTATCCTTATCCTTGTTCTAGCTAATCTTTAGAATATATATCCTGCTGGCTTTTTGGCCGCTAAACTATACTACAGTAGATGTATTCAAATCAATCTGCTTGCTGCCGGTGCTAGAATAGCTAGCACTGGCAGTGCTCCAACACAGTACAGCTAATGTTTGTCAGTAGGTGGGCCGCTAGCGTTCGAAAAAATGGCAGTAGGCCGAGCCCCCACAAGTGCTAGCCAGTACTCCTACTATCATGCTCCATGAGTGACCCACCCAACTGGCTTAGCCACACTGACAAAGATTGTCGACAAAGCGAGCAGAGCACTTAACCAAAAGATAACATCATCGCAGGCGCGGCCCAGCTGGCGCGCATGCATGCATGCACGGGCGCGGCCGGAGGAGGACGTGTCGTCACGTCACCGGCGGCAGGCGCGCTCCCCTCCCTCCTCCCCTGCATTTGCAGCTGACATCAACGACGACGCCCCTGCTCGCCCGAGGGACGCAGACGGGCCGCCTGTCGCCATTGATTAAAGGCCAGGCCAGCCTGTGCGACGCTCAGGGAATCGTCAGGCATCGAGCCGCGGGCCGCCATCAACGCTTGCACGCACGCTTCATTTCTCCCGGCCCCGCGTGTTCCCTCCGCTCGTTTGGTTTCCATTTCTCGCTCACTGTTGCGCGGAGACGTGCGGTGCAGTGCGTGACAGGAGGAGGAGGAGGATGGCCGGGCACGGCTTCACGTCCGCTGGCGTGGCGCAGTGCGTCGACCAGAGCCAGACGAGGTCAGGGGATGGGGGGAGCCGGGGAGGGTGAGGGGTCTATTGGCAACAGCTGCGGCCGCCTGTGTCGGCTTTGGCCAGCGGCGACGTCTACGTGCGAGCGCGACGGCGGCCGACGGGGACGCGCGCGGGCAATGCCGACCGGCGACGGCCGCTAGCATGGGTCACGTGTGGGGCGTGGCTGGACGGCACAAGCGAGGAGCTGGTCCAACGGCGGCCACCTGACCTGATTGGCATATCCGGCCCGGGGCCGGGCCACCGTATCGTATCGTCGCGGGGTTCTGTCCTCGGCCGGGCGGGTCGTGCGGGTCAGCGGGGCGCGGGGCGGCCCGGTGTTGGGTGGCTTCGCGGTTCCAACTTGCTCAGCCTCCAGCTTATCTCGAGGACCAGCAGATCAGGCCGGCTGAGTGAGGGCCCGTCTCGTAGGCAGGATAAGGGGCGGTGTGGGGCAGAATCGCTCGCTCGCGAGCCGTGATGGCTGAAAATTTGGACTGGGTTCATGTATTTCTGTACTGTACGTACCGTCTTTAACAAGCTACAGCGCAATTGGAGAGATGCATGCATCGAGGGCGAGGAGGTCACGGCGCACGGGCCTGTCAAGCACAGACGTGTTAGACCCTCTCTTTGTAATCTGTATAACGAGTCTTCCTTGACACCAAAAGATTCTCGAAGGGCCTCTTTAGGTTTAGGGACGTGCATTATGGATGCTCTAATGCACCGAGCCGTTGATTCGCTCCACTAAGTTAAAGCAACTACAACCCGACTTGATAAATCTGGTCCTCTATGCGCCGACGGGTGCGACCAAACGCGTTCATGAACAATGCCGGATGGAATAAATGACACGGTAATTGTATTAATCCCAAAAGGAAAAGATCCTCAGTCACTGAAAAATTACCGCCCCATAAGCTTTTGTAACGTCATTTACAAGGTAATCTCGAAGTGCCTCGTCAACCGTCTACGACCCTTTTTGGATGGAATAATATCAGAACCCAGAGTGCCTTCATCCCGGGGCGCATGATCACGGACAACGCCATGATTGTCTTTGAGTGTTTTCATAAGATCCAACACAGCAGAAACAAATACGACACACATTGTGCATATAAGTTGGACTTGGCAAAAGCGTACGATAGGGTTGATTGGGAGTTTTTGGAAGGATTTCTTCTGAAGATGGGACTCAGTGAGAGGTGAACGACCTGGGTTATGGAGTGTGTTCGCTCTGTAAGATACTCAGTCAGATGTAACAGAGAGCTTTTGGCCCCATTCATCCCTTCTAGGGGCCTTCGGCAAGGTGACCCGTTGAGCCCGTATCTATTTCTCCTAGTGGCTGATGGTCTGGTCGATCTAATGAACAAGGAGATAGATGAGGGCAATCTGACGCCCATAAAGATCGCGAGGAACTGCCAAGGAATCTCAAACCTCTTGTTTGCGGATGATAGTCTAGTGCTTTATAAAGCCTCTGGAGAGCAAGCAAAATTCATAAAGAGGGTATTGTCTACCTTCCAGAAGGGCACGAGCCAACTATTAAGCGAAAATAAGTGTTCTTTACTCTTGAGTGAACATTGTCCAGAGGAGACTAGAGAAGATATAAAGGAAACACTGGGAGTGGTGTCCTCTTCTTTCGAAAGCAAGTATTTGGGCCTTCCAACTCCTGATGGAAGAATGAAGGATGAGAACTTCCAGCCGATATTGGAGCGATTTGGTAAAAGATGTAATGATTGGTCAGGTAGATTCATGGCTTATGCTGCGAAGGAGGTACATATCAAGTCGGTGGTCCAGGCTCTCCCTTGCTTCACTATGGGTGTCTTCCTACTCTCAAAAGGCTTCTGCGAGAAGTACGAGAAGTTGGTTCATGAATTTTGGTGGGGGGATGAAGAAGGCCATCGGAAAGTGCATTGGATGTCGTGGGAGCGCATGACTCAACCTAAGAGGGCAGGTGGTATTGGATTTAGGGATATGCATCTGTTCAACATAGCACTGCTGGCGAAACAAGGGTGGAGACTTCTACAGAACCCAGACAGTCTGTGTAGAGTCCTAAAGTCGAAATATTACCCGCACAGAAATCTTCTAGACACGGTGTTTGCATCTGACGCGTCACCGGTATGGAGAGGTATCGAGGCTGGGCTGGAACTCTTGAAGAAAGGCATAATTTGGTGGGTGGGAGACGGTACAAACATCCAGATTCAAAGAGATCCATGGATCCCACGCGATGAAGGCTTCAGAAGTGCAGCTTTCGGAGGAGAACTAGATTGCGGTGGGTGAACCAGCTTATGAAGCCACATAGTAGAGAGTGGAATGTGGAGCTGATTATGCAAATTTTCTAGCCTTTTGATGCAGATGAAATCTGCAAAATTACTGTACCTAGATCACATACGGAAGACAGAGTCGCTTGGCACTACGAGAAGAACGGAGTGTTCACTGTAAGAAGTGCCTATAAGCTAGCTGCAGCAATTCAAGGCCAAACCATGTAGACCCTGTCGAGTTCAGCGGGGGAACCAAAAGACATGAGTATCTGGGACCTTATCTGGAAATTGAAGGTGCCACCAAAAGTTAGAATTTTTGGGTGGCGGGTTGAACACTTTAGCCACAAAGATGAACAAGTGGAAGAGGTCACTTGAACTGGATGCCACTTGCAGTATATGCGGCTGTGGCGAGGAAGACGAATTCCATGCAGTGGTTTCCTGTACAAAAAGCAGAGCACTGAGACATGAAATGAGGAAAGACTAGGAGTTGCCCCCCGAAGAGGCCTCCCGATACACTAGTCCGGACTGGTTGCAATTACTGCTGGACACATTATCAGACGATACGCGGGCGAAGCTATTGATGCTACTGTGGAGAGGATGGCATTTGTGTGATGATTGTGTGCATGGAAAAGGCAAGGAATCAATTGGGCACTCTGCACTGTTTCTGCTGAAATACGAGGGGGAGGTGTAGTTATCCTTTATGCCACATTCGGAGGCAGGGAAAGATGTTTGGCCACTGACCAGTCCTAGGCAGCAGTAGACAACTCTACCTATCAGGAAGTGGTCTGCCCCGGTACTTGGTTCAGTGAAACTAAACACTGATGCTGCATTTCTGTCATACAGTGGACAGTGTTGGGCGGGAGCGATCGCTAGGGACTATAGAGGCCAGGCGGTTGTGTCTGCTGGGAAGAAGATTGGGGCAGTAGGAAGGGCTGAAGAAGCAGAAGCAAAAGCCGCGCTAGTTGGCTTGAAGGTCCTGGCAGATTTGTTCAGAGGACCAATAGTATTGGAAATGGACTGCATGACAGTAGTTAATGAATTAAACAAGAATCCCCAGAGTCTATCACCTTGTTAGTGTTCTATGCGACATCAAGGATGCCCTGGCGGTTTTCTCCTCCTACAAGGTCAATCACGTTGGTAGGAAGTGCAACTCTTTGGCACAGGAGTTAGCTACGGAAGCAAGACAGAGTGGAGATCTTTGTCTCATAGCTAGAGTCCCGGACAGACTGATAAATCTGTTGCAGTCTGAACGTAGTATATCCACTTGAGTATTCTGTATATACTCGAGTTCCTAAAAAAACGCCGGATGGCCTCTCAGTTGTATCGTCGTACATTCACACATCTCAAATGTGGATTCTTAAATTCATGTAATCCATGCACGTCGATCATATGATACAAATCGTTCCAATTCAACAGTTTGAAACAAATACAAATACAAGAAATCAAAACATATCATAGTTCAATAATCCGGACATGCCAAAATGAAATCAATGCCTGAGCGTGACTGATCACCCGTTGGCTGGCCAGATTACTCGTCGGGCGCCATCCATGTCGCCTGCTCCGAGGCCATCCTTGTGTTTTGCCCCGCCCCCATCCGTACCGCATGCTTCGCTGCCACTGTATCTGCCCTCGTTGCCTCATACTCCCTACGGTCGTTTATCTCATTCTTCTTCTCTGCAAGCTACTTCTTTGCAAGAGGCTTTTGTCCGCCGACATTATATTTGCATCCTCCGCGTCCCATGCGATTTGCAACGTCTCCGTCTCAAGCTCAATCTCTCCAAATATTTTGGCCTTCTCGAGATCTCATTTGATCGCCGCCTCTTACTTCCCAAACTTGATCTTCTTCCTCTCCATTTTAGCTTTTTTTTCCGCCATCTTCTGATCCCAATCCATCCACTCTTCTTGCGCATCCAACATGAGCTTGTAACTCTCCTCTTTCTTGTTCCCCCTCACCGAAAAAATGTCCGTCCATGTGGAGGACATTTATGTAGCCGCGACGTCGCGGGAGGCCCTTGCCTTCTTCCACTTGTTTCCCATGACTTATCCTTTGGCATGGCCCTTCCATTCTCCACTACAACATCTTCGTAATCTTCGTCCAACCCAATAGATTAACGGGAGCTTGAGCCATCATTCATCTTCGTGTCGGCCTTCAAATGGGCCACAATTTGCGTCCACATTGGTTTGCCATTCGATATCACCCAACAATGGCTAAAACACTTCTTTTTTCGTTTCTTGATACATAGTGGCCGCTATCGCCGTCTAGCAAACAAAAAATTTATGAGCATGAGAATGCAACAAAAATAAGCATATGCAAATGATGACAAGATAAAGTAATTTAGCTTGCGTGAGTTGCCACTCTCGTCCCTCTTTGAGGGCGGCCAGTCACTTGTGAGTAGTAGCTGACGTACTTGTTCACTTCTCCTTGAATGACTCCCATCGATGTTGGAGAGATGCCACATTGCGGTTGGTGACGTTAGGATGCGGCCCCACATATTGCTTTTGTTCATGATATTTCTTTCAAATCTTCTCTCAATACTTGTTTCCCTTTTGCTCCGTGGCGCAAATTGGATCCATTGTTGTGGCCAACCAAGATTTGACCAACAAACTATATTGAAAAGTTAAGAATGTCGGTCCTCTTGCCTTTGTCATCTTTGCCTTCTCCGTCTTCTTGCTCGGGTTGAGATTTGGTGTTATCTCAACTTCAAATGAAGGGCCAGTTGGATCCCCCAATTCGTAGTCCATTTGGGCCGGATCTTGATTACCATTGATCATGTCCGACGTGATCAACTCCTAAATGATCATGGTCTCCAAGAATTCATCATGTCTGAAATGAACTAGCAATATATGTAAAATATTGCCATATGCAAAGTTGATCGGGCAAAGGCAACAAGAGCATACGAAAGTTGACCGGATTGGCTCACTTCTCTTCCCCGTCCAATGGTCTCGTTAGCAGCAAGAGGAGTGACTAGTGAGGACTTATTCGTCAGTTTTTTTCTCTTCTTTGGTTTTGTTTTCCAAGCGACATCAATGAGGTGGCGGCGCTGATGACGTACTGGAATAAAGTTTCTTCCTACCTCGACGACGTCCAAGCAACCACCTGTCTTTTTTTTTACTTTATTAGATATTTCGTACGGTGCCGGTGAAGGGCCTATAAGAGTTTGTGTCCCTAGATTGGTTAGATCTCTTTAGATCTGGGCAGTTGTTCAGGAAATGGCTGACCAACGACGTCGACATTTTTTCTATGTTATTTTGTTGCATGGCTCAGTTTCTCCAATCTTGTGGACCGATACTTCTTCATCGACTTTTAGATCTTGTCTCAAGGGACGATTGGTTATTGTTGTCTTTAAAGTCTGGTATGACGAAGGTGTTTGAAGGTGTTCCCTTTATTTACTGTTGGTTCCATGCAATTTTCTTCGACGAGAAGAGTATAATGGGAGGAAGAAGAAGACTTGCAGTAGATGAAACATAGATTCTTTTTTTATATAGAAATGCAATTATGTCCAAAATATGAAAATTTTCATGCTACAGAAATAGTGAACATGTTTGCCATGGATCAAAAAACAAAATGACATGCTCTAAAATTCAACTTTATTTGGGATGGCGTGCAAAAATTTATAAAAAGTACAAAAATGCCCTTTGCAGTTCGCTTGTATTAATTATTTGGGATGTCATATGTGAAAAGTATGAAAATTTCCATGATGCAAAAATAGAGAACATTTTTGCCATGGATCAAAAGACAAAATGACATGCTCTAAAATGTATCTTTATTTGGGATGCTGTGCAAAAAATCATAAAAAGTAAAAATAATATATAAATTGTCATGACATTGAAAATAAAATTTCCATCATCTTAATTATTAAAATGTCATATTCTTAATAATAAACTGCCATGCTCTTATTGGTAAAAACACATCCTCTTAATTATTAAAATGTCATGTTGTTAATAGCAAAATCCCCAACTTCTTATTAATAAAAATGTCATCTTCTTGATAACAAAAATGTCATGCCCACAATAACAAAAATGCCATGCTACGTAAGTAACACTACCATGGTACATACACTAAAACTACCAGGTCTAATTGAAAAAATTCCATGCCAAAAATAATTAAAATACCATCCTCTTAATAACAAAATTGTCATATCATTAAAAATGAAGTCGTCATCCTCTCAATGATAAAACTGCTATCCTCTTGATATTAAAATTCCATCCTTTAAATAATGAAAACGCCATGTTATCTGGTCACAATGAACGACTCCAAAAAATCTAAGTGGAAACAACCTTACGCCAAGATTTGTGCAACGGTAGAAAGGGCATTCGCCCGGAGCTCTCTCCTAGCTGACGTTCGCCAGATAGCATGTCCATTAAAAAAATATACTTCCTCCTATCTATAATAAGTGTCCTGGAACTAAGAGCATCTACAACCGGACTTCTCAAATTAACGAGGCGGACACAGGACCACTGACCAGACAGAAGAGAGAAGCAAAAAAAATTGACCCAACCGAACCCCCACAAAGCCTCCTTAAATGCCCGGACGTGTCCCGTCAGTGGTCCTGCGCATGCCACATAGGATTGAGTCCATCACATAGCATCTTTTTTTATTTCTTTATTTTCTTTCTTTCTTTCTTTCTCCTTCTTCATCAATCACATGCATGTGATCATACGTATAAGAAAACAGTAAGGGACATAACTATGTGGATAAAAAACTAAAGAGTCAAAACGGGCACGCCCGGATGTTGAACGAGCGCGTCCGCGGAAATCTCAGGGACCAAATTTGTTTAGTCCGACTGTAGATGCCCTAAAACCATGACATTTATTATGGACTAGTGATTAGGGGTCACCCTATGGCGTCTCTTGAGAGAAGTTGTGCGCACATTTTCATTGAAGAAAAACATATGGTCTTCGCCTCTATCTAAAAAAACATCTCACATAAAAAACCCTCACCTTCATTTAAAAAGGAAATGAAAAAAATTAATCACGGTAGCTTACCGGCGAGCGCCACTTTGCATAACCCTTCATTTTAAAAAATAGTGGGTTTCTGACCATCATCTAAAAGAATTAAAAAGATCATCACTTCTATGTAAAAAAAATTTCAAAAGCTTTCTCATCACGGTTAACCAGCTTGCGCCACATGAAATAGCTAGTTGGCCGCCAATCTCGCAATGCTTAATGAAGCTTTCTCATCACAACCAACTAAATTGCGTCAAGTGGCATAGCTGGATAGTCGTCAATCTCGTGATGCTTAATGAGTTTAATTAATTGGAGGGAGTACTATTTGAAACAGTCATTGGCTGCCCGTGCCCTTCTAAATTTAAGATCCTTGAGACAACCAAGCGACCAGACTAGTCAATTACTCCCTCTTTTCCGGTTTATAAGGCTCAATTCAAAAATCTCACCAACCAAGGTAGATGGTGAGTGGTGGAATACTTTTTGTAGTTTGCAAAAGCACCCAATTAATTCTCTTGTTTTTCTCAAAAAAGTATGTTTACCAATGCATTAATTGCAATGCATGCATGCATAAATTACATGCATTGGTCAATTTTCTCTTAATACTTGCATGAAATGATTTAATGCACCTTGGAATCTGAACATGTGATGGGAAACAACCAAATTGAGCCTTATAAAATGGAAAAACTAAAATTTTGAGATAAGCCCTATAAACCGGAAAGGAGGGAGTACATCTAAGAGTCCCTTTGGTTAGCAAGAATTAGGAGTATTAAAATTAGAGAAAACACGTGATTGAAATGCTGATTATTTATTTTTGTCAGTCCTCAAAACTATTCAGTGATCATTATGTTAGTTATTGCACCCACGGACCAGACTTCCGCGCATCCTTATGATGAAGTGAGAACCACGTACTGATCTAATGAGCACCTCCGTACGGTGTATTTCCCCTCTTCCAGTTTACAGGGCGTGCGCGTATTTTTAAGTCATCAATTCAATCGACCTAATACAAGTCATATATTACAAAAAATATATCAATACAAACTTCAGATGTTTTATTTTCAAATTTAAGTCATCAATTCAATCGACCTAATACAAGTCATATATTACAAAAAATATATCAATACAAACTTCAGATGTTTTATTTTCAAACGGTATAACTTTTGTGTTATATAGTTTATATTAAGGTGATAAAATTGGCAACATAAATAGATGCAAAAAAGTTTTCTTTTATAGTTACGCATTACCTTGCTGAAACCTCTAAATATTAGGGTTAGAATTAAGGTTATGGTATCTTCAAGGCAGACCCGCAAACTTTCTGTAACCGTCTGAACCACATTGTCCGAACCATGAAAGCCATCCAACACGGTCCTATATCGGTCTGCGGGCGTGCCGGACGCGATTTCTCCCGCAAACCAGAGATAAATGTGGGAAGATCTAGAGAAGTCCAGACCGATCCCACACCCGCTTCTGACCGTCCTGACTCACCAAAACCCATCCTCCTTCGCCCGCGCGTTCCCATCTAGTTGTTTGCATTCATGCCGTTGTAGAGCGCGCCGCTCTACATTGAAGACGGCTTAGGGTGGACGTGACCTCTCACCGCCTCCGCGCTTCAAGCGGCGTGGGCTCCCGTGACGCGTCACCGGTGCCCGCGGCTATTCAATGTTGTAGATGCGTGGCTGGACGGGATGAGACAGATATCTACCACGCCCATTCAATGTCATTGTCCGTATGTATGCCGCCATTAAGCAGGCTTGCCGCCCGAGAAAGCCACTCTGGCGCCGCGCATTGACGCAGCTGGACGCCTTGCCTCACCGGTATCCGCTATATAAAGGCGGCCACACCCGACTAACTCTACACCACAACACAACCCCCTCCACACCCTCTACCCCTTGCACTGCATTCGCCATGACCGCCAACGGGAAAGCACCGCGGGACAGCCTGTCGCCGGAGATGAAGCACGCGGTGGCCGCCCTTGCCCCGCTTGACATAGCCGCCGTGCTAGGCGGATCGAGGCCGGCTTGCCGGCCAGCTCGCCCGAAATCTCCGATGACGAGGATGAAACCACAATGGAGACAGGCTCCGACGACTTCGCCCCGGCTCCCACGCCTCATGTGCACGCCGGCTTCACCATGGAGCAGGTGCAGGCGCACTTCAACGCCACCATGGCGGAGGTGCAGCCTGCGCCGATGCCTTTGTCGGTGTTCCAGCAGGCGCATGAGGAACAATGATGCAGCATGTTCCTTCTGGAGCAGCACCGGCTGGCGGAGGGACATATCTACGGTAAGCGTGCGAGCGAGGAGGCCGTGGCGGCCATGGCCGCGACGAACCCAAATTTCGTCGCGGAGCAGCGTGCCATCTACGATGTCACCGTGCTCAAGCCGCCGCTCGCCAGGAAGTGGTAGTCGTGGAGGCGCAGCTGCAAGCGATCGCGGAGGAGAACATCGCCAGTTGTGCCTCCAACACGCCGCCGGCGAACCACCAGTCGACCCGGTGGGACGACGACAGCGCCGATGCCACCATTTTCCTTGTGGACCTCACGTCCACCGCGACGGACAAACCACAGACTCCTCCGATGATGAGTAGGCCACGGGAGGCGGTGGAGCCCCGTGTCCCATGTGGGCCGCTCTGTCTCCCGCGTTCTACTCTTTCTCATCAAAGACCGCACCTTCACTTCATCGGTCTTATCGCCGGTGCTCATGAAGACGGTAGAAGGAGGACGACACGTCGACACGGGCTTGGACATCGGGTGCCGCCCGTAGGATAGGTTTAGGGACGGGTCTTTTTTCTGAATGTTTGAAATGTAATTAAATCCGCCGTGTTTGCATGAATTTCATACGGTTTGCCGAAAAAGAGTTTGAAATGTATGCGACCAGCGTCGGATAACTGCCTCCCGCATTCATGACTGTGGACTTGTTCCCTCGTCCGCGGACGGATGCAGCAAGATTTTTGCGGGTTGCCGTTGAAGATGCCCTTAGTGGGGCAGTCTTTGTGCTTCATGGGCGTATTGAATGTAATAATGTTTTATATTATATGGAGGGAGTACATAGCTAGAAAAATGAACTAGAGTTGTGGTGAAGCATTGACATGTCAAAAGGTTGGTCATACTCCAAATACACCCAAAATATTCACATTGACAGTGCTGGAGCATATACTTGAGCTTGAATTGGAGCAAACTGTTTGACATGTCCAAACTGTCCCACCTTTCCCGTTCATTTTCACGCCAACAATTTGGCGAGGCGCGGGCGGCCGGATGGGTCGCCAATTTCTTGGCGCACGGAGGGCTAGTCGTCCGTGATGGCTGAAGCTTTGGGCTTGGTTCATGTATGCCTGTACGTACGGTCTTTAACAGCTACAGCGCCAATGGAGATGCATGCATCGAGGACGAGGAGGTCACGGTACAAGGGCCTGTCAAGCACAAACAAACGTATGACACTCTCTCTTTCTACGCTGTACTAACGAGTCTTGACACCAAAAGATTCTCTACGGACCACTTTAGGGACGTACGGCACATTACGGATGCTCTCCGAGGCGTTGATTCGCTCCACAAATTAGACCACAGCATATAATGATGTACGAGTACGACCATGTCTTTGCCGAAATGTACTATTTGGAATAGGCACTGGCTGACCATGTCTTTGTTCTAAACTTAAGATCATGTAAACTCTTGAGACAAGCAAGCGACCAGACTAGTCCATTATGCATTTAAGCCTCCCTAAAAGGACAAAACACACTATTGAGATGTTAATTATTGATTTCTGTTGGCCCTCGAAACTGTTAAGTGACTAGTAGAGTGCCCGTGCGTTGCCACAGGCTCTTGAAATAGTTTGCAAGAGTTACACATTGAACATTTTTAGATACATTTGATTTTCTTGAAATACATGTTGAACATTTTCATTTGAATACATGTTGAACATTTGTCAAATGCACATCGAACAATGTTTATATATATATATATATGTTGACTATTTTCTTGATACATGTTGAAAATTTTCCAAATACATGCTGAACCTTTTCAGAATACATGTTGAACATTTTGACAGATGCACATTGAATATTTTAAAAATAAGTTTTTAATATTTTTAACACATATTGAATATTTTCATAAATTCTCTTATTTTTTAATGTGTGTAAATTTTTTTTGAACATCAGTACAGACGCAAGCGCTCAGTGTGTAAATAGCTTTAGCTTTTTTTTTTGAGACAACAAATAGCTTTAGCTGTCATAATTCTGCACCAGACCAAGCGTGTTCGATCCAGCTTTTGGGCCGGCCCATTTTAGATTGTATTTCCCACTGATTTTCGGAAGGTTAACCGGGTTTTTTGTTTTACATAAGTTTTTCCTTCCATATTTTTATTTTATTCTTTTTATTTTAACTTCTTTTCCTTTTTATTCCTTTTTATTACTTTTTCATTTTTCATTTTATCTTATAATTTTTTCGAACTTCTACCAAATTTGTGAATTTGTTTTTGAAATCGTGAACATTTTGCATTTCAAGAACAACTTTTTGGAATCATCATTATTTTTCAAATTTGTGAACATTTTTAAATTATTAACTTTTTTTGCCAAGTCGAGGGATTTTTCGAAATTGTGAACTATTTTTTAAACTCGTGGTTTTTTGAATTTTTTGGAACATTTTTTAAATTCAGAAACATTTTTTTGAAATTCATGAACTGTTTTCAAATGATGAATCTTTTTTTGAAACGGTGAACATTTTTGAAAGTGATGACGTTTTTTTTTCGAAATTTAGGAACAATTTTTTGAAATTCACGAATAGTTTTTTTATTTTTGTGAATATTTTTATAAAATTCATAAACATTATTTGAAATCACGAATTTTCTTTCAAAATTGATGAATTTTTTGAATATGTGAACATTGTTCAAAGTCATAATGTTTTTAATATGCGAATATGTTTGCAAAATCTTGAATATTTTTTTAATCCACAATTGTTTTATGATTTCTTGATATTTTCTTAATATCCTCCTTTTTTTGGGAATTTTTAGAATTCCCGAATTATCTAGAAGTAGAAAAAACGAAAACGGAAAAGGAAAAATAAAAAATGAACGAAACTGAAAAACAGGGAGCCCTCAAATGGGCCGGTCCAAGATGGCGCGCGGCGCCTCCTCTCAGCGGGCAGCGCGTGGTATAGGAAGTCCCCTAGGAGTGATACCCATCGTTCCCACGTCCCTCGGCCAATTTGACAAATTTAACCTGTGGACGAAATCAAATCACAAAATGAATTGCTCGTGAAACTATTTCACGCGGGTGACCTTTTTGTGTGACGCCCGACACGAAGGCGTCACACTACATTATGCAACGCCTCACAGATAGACGCTACACGCCTGGCCAACGTTGCATCCCAAACTGCCTAAAAATTGCTCAGTCATTGTGCAGAGCCTACGAGCTAGGCGCTGCACACTGACTTAGTAATTTTCAGATCACATGGGTGCGATGCTGGTCAGGCATTGCACAGTGTAGTGTGACGCCTTCGTGTCGGGCGTCACACAAAAAGGTCACCCGCGTGAAATAGTTTCACGGGCAGTTCATTTTGTGTTTTGATTTTGTCCATAGGTTAAATTTGTCAATTTTGCCACCTCCCTCGGTTTAGGATTTCCGTGTGCCCAATTGCTAAGTTCTATCAAATGGTAGTTAACCTCCAGTAGCTAGCAGATGCTCTTTTCTGACTTACTGCATCACGTAGAACTCATCTGCGCGCTGCTTGGTCACAAGCTCATTCATTAAGAAACTTTAGGAGTGGAGGTTAACTAGCATTCCAGCAAAATCGCTGGCGATCACTGGACTGCAACTTACGTTCCGGACATGCGAAGACGCGGATTTCCATATGGATCTTTATGTAGCAATGCATTCATCTCGTACTTGCAACGTACAAAACAACTAGAGTAAAGATTGCCCGCTGCTTGGCCTCCAAGGCTCCGGCTGGATCTGATCAGTGACCACGAAGGAAGGCCTCCAATTTGAACGACCTAGAAATAGCCTACTGCTCGCAGGTTAAGATCACAACATCACGTACGATACAAATTTCTCCGTCGAGTCCAGGAGATCGATGGCGTCCGCTCTAGGTCGCTCCCATCTCCGAGGCCATGCTCTGGCTGTGCTCGTGCTAGCGATGCTGAGCTTAGCACAATGCACCATGGGAGGCAGGAGGCTCATGGAGCTGTACGAGCCGGACCCCAGCGAGCGCCTCACGTACCACAACGGCACCGTGCTGGGCGGCGACATCCCCGTGTGCGTCCTCTGGTACGGGCGCTTCACGGCGGCGCAGAAGGCCATCGTGTCCGACTTCCTCGCCTCTCTCGCAGCCGCGCCGGGAGACTACCCCGCCCCGTCCGTGCCGCAGTGGTGGAGCAGCATCGACCGGCTGTGCCTCTCCAAGGCGGAGGCGGCAGGAAAGAAGGCGTCCGAGAAGACGCGGGTGGTCCTGTCCGGCCAGGTCTCCGACGAGGGGTGCTCGCTGGGGAGGAGCCTGACGCTGTCCCAGCTCCCCGCGCTGGCGGCCGCGGCGAAGCCCGCGAAGGGCGGCGTGGCGCTGGTGCTCACGGCGCAGGACGTGGCCGTGGAGGGGTTCTGCATGAGCCGGTGCGGCATGCACGGGTCGGACGCCAAGGCCGGCACGGCCTACGTGTGGGCCGGCAACTCGGCGGCGCAGTGCCCCGGCCAGTGCGCGTGGCCGTTCCAGCAGGAGCAGCCGCCGGTGCTGCCGCCCAACGGCGACCTGGGCATGGACGGGCTCGTGATGAACGTCGCCAGCATGCTCGCGGGCGCGGTGACCGACCCATTCGGCGACGGGTTCTACCAGGGAGAACACGAGGCGCCGCTGGAGGCCGCGACGGCGTGCCCGGGGGTCTACGGCAACGGCGCGTACCCCGGGAACGCCGGCGAGCTGCTGGTGGACAAGGCGACCGGAGCTAGCTACAACGCCAACGGGGCTCACGGGAGGAGATACCTGCTGCCCGCGCTGTACGACCCCGCTTCGTCCGAGTGCGCAACGCTGGTTTGAAGAAAGAAACGCGTCGTCACTGGAGTGCGAAGCCAACGGCAGGATCGCATGACATCGAGATATGGAAATGTTTCTTTTTCGATTATCAGGGGCTCTCCTCCGGCTCCATTTCATATAAAATGGAATCAGAAAATTTAGAAACAACACTCACTCACACTCACACTCACTATTTTGTGGAGAAACAACCTTCAGATACAAGACTCGTACAGCAGCAAAAATCAAACATACGGAGGGAACATATTGCAGCGCTCAGGCCCGATAACATGAATGCTATCATCGAGGTGTGGTTGCCTCTTCAGAAATTCCATTGTCCATGTATGGTTGCATGTTGAGGTGTGCCTTTTTCATGCATGAGTGAGGTGGCATACCAGCATGTCAAGATGCAGTACTCCCTCCGTTTCTAAATATTTGTCTTTTTAAAGATTTCAAATAGACCATCACATACCGATGTATATAAACATATTTTAAAGTGTAGATTCACTCATTTTGCTTCGTATGTACTCACTTGTTGAATCTATAGAGAGACAAATATTTAGAAACGGAGGGAGTACTATTTTAGGTTTATATGATGAGTAGCACTGTAGGTTGTAGATAACTCGCAAAAGGTTTCTTCTACTATAGTTACGCATTACTCGCTGAAACCTCTAAATGTTAGAGCATATCCAACAGGCGTCCAACGCGTCGCGCGGTAAAAGCGGATTTGGCGCGCGCCCATCGCCTGGTTTGGCGCGGCGCGCAGCGTTTGCTCCAGCAGCCGCGCTGAAAAGCCGCGCGCGCGCGCAGCTCCAGCAGGCGCGGTAAAATGCAGCGCGCTCATTCTACAATATTTTTAAATTAAAATTACATAGATAAAAAAACGATACAAAGATATTTTACATCGGTGCAACTACTACGGCATAGATAGATAGATAGTTCGACATACATAGATAGATACTCCCTCCGTTCCAAAATAGATGACTCAACTTTGTACTAACTTTAGTACAAAGTTGGGTCATCTATTTTGGAACGAAGGGATAGATACTACTACGGCATAGATAGATAGATAGAAACTACTACGACATACATAGATAGAAAGCTACTCCAAGTCGCTACCATCACCATCATTATTCTCGTCGGTGTCGTCCGAGGTTGAGCCATATGTCGTCCCAACGTTCATCGTCCGAGGTGAAGAACGACCTCCCACCTGCGGAGACGATGTCGCACTGCTCGTTCGCCAGTGCCTTCCGCTGACGCCGGTCCTCCCGCTCCGAGCGGCGCCTTGCCGTCCTCTCCGCCCAGTAGGCACGCTCGGCGTCGACGTCCTTTGGGTGACGACGGCGCCACTCCGCCATGGCTCGCTCGTCCTCCTCGGCGACGAGGAGACGGCGCTGCCGTCGAGAGTGGTCGGCACGGTCCATGTCCGTGATGAGACGCGGCGGAGGGGCGACGCGCTGCGCCTCCTCGCGCGTGAAGACGTCCCGCAAATTCATCTGCGGCCGAGGCCTCTCCAAGCGCCACGCCGCCGCGTCGTACGCGCGGGCCGCCTCGCGCGCGCTCCGGAACGTCCCGAGGCCGAGCCGGACGTCGCCGGCCTGTATCTCGGCTGAGTACCAGCCGTTGGGGCGCTCGCGGACGCCGCGAAAGCCTGAAGCACCCCGGCGGCGCGGCGGCATGGTGGCGCGGTGGTGGCGCAGAAAGCGGCGAAGCGGCGAGGTTGCAAGGAGGAGGGCGCGTGGTTGTTCTGTGCGCGTGGCGAAGCGCGGGACTTTATAGGCGCGCGTGAAGCGGCGCGCCAAATCTACCGCGCCGCGTGCCGGTTTCTCCCCTGCGCGCGCAAACGCTTTCCGAACGCGGTAACTTCCCGCCACCGCTGGAGCGCGCGGAACCAACCGACGCGTGAAAAACTGCTTTTACCGCGCGGGCGCGCGTTTTGCCGCGCCTGTTGGAGATGCTCTTAGGGCTAGTGGGGCAGTCCCTTGTGCTGCATGGGCTTGTTAATAGTAGATTGGACTAGAAAAAGAACGGGAGTAGTGGTGGAGCATTGGCATGTCGAAAAGTTGATGATACTCCAAACAACAGCAAATGTTTTAACTATTATGACTAAAAAATTGACAGGTCTCGCTTTGGTCACAAATCCAAATACACCCCAAAATATTAACATTGACGAAGTGCTTGAGCATGTACTTGAACTTAAATTGGAGCGAACTGTTTGACGTGTCCAAACTGGATCACCTTTCCCGTTCATTTTCACGCCAACAATTTGGCGAGACGCGGGCGGCCGGATGGGTCGCCAATTTCTTGGCGCACCAATGCTTTGGCAGTGCTAGCTTCGGCGGCATCCAAACAACCACCGGCAGGCAGTGGCGCGCGAGGCAGACCGAATCGGGGACACAGGGCTAGTCGTCCGTGATGGCTGAAGCTTTGGGAGGCTTGGTTCATGCATTCCTGTATGTACGATCTTTCACAGCTACAGCACCAATGGAGATGCATGCATCGAGGAGGAAAATGTCACCGTACAAGGGCCTGTCAAGGACAAACAATCGTATTACACTCTCTCTTTCCACACTGTACTAACGAGCCTTGACACCAAAAGATTCTCTACGGACCTCTTTAGGGACGTACTCCCTCCGTCCTAAATTTTTTGTCTTCAAGGAATATTTTCATTAACTCGAATCTCCTTATCCGTAGCCAAGATCTACCCCAAGTTACTGTGGTAACCAATCCTACCGAATGTGCCAAAACATGATATTGCATCCTTAATTTTCAAGAGACTTTTGCTAGTAATACCTACTCACTCCATTTTTTACTCTGCATATTTTGAAAACCGGAAGCAAAAGATTTGCCTCATATATTAATCAAGCAGAAAAGAGTTCCCCAAATCAGGTGAAAATTGGGTCAACCCACTGAGCGGCATACCCCCTCCCCCTACAAAGAAAGGCTCGTCGAGGTAACACAAAATTGTCATCCGCATGATCATTTTATACTGCATGATCATTTTTTAACTGCACGTTGAATGCTTTTGAAATTTTAATATAATTAATTTCATAAATATATTATTTTGATGCCCATTAACCACCTCAAGCTAAGTAGATTGGTAACCGAGCCCTTGCCCACCGCCATGCGCTACTCCGGCGCCGGCGTCCACCGCACCCTGCGCCCATGCCGCGGCTCACTCCGACCGTGGCGGCCACCACCCACCTCCCACCCGCACCCCTCCCTCCCCGAGCACCATGACGGCGAGCCCGAGATCAGTGATGAAAGATCGTGGATGTCGCCTAGAGGGGGGGGGTGAATAGGCGCATTAACATAATTACGGTTTAGCCTTGAACAAATGCGGAATAAACCTAGCGGTTAATTTGTCAAGCACAAAACCTAAAACAACTAGGCTCACCTATGTGCACCAACAACTTATGCTAAACAAGATAAGCAACTATGTGATAGCAAGATATATGACAAAGAACAATATGACTATCACAAAGTAAAGTGCATAAGTAAAGGGCTCGGGTAAGAGATAACCGAGGCACGCGGAGATGACGCTGTATCCCGAAGTTCACACCCTTGTGGATGCTAATCTCCGTTTGAAGCGGTGTGGAGGCACAACTCCCCAAGAAGCCACTAGGTCCACCATAATCTCCTCACGCCCTCGCACAATACAAGATGCTGTGATTCCACTAAGGGACCCTTGAAGGCGGTCACCGAACCCGTACAAATGGCAACCCTTGGGGGCGGTCACCGAACCCGTACAAATGGCAACCCTTGGGGGCGGTCACCGAACCCGTACACTTTGGCAACCCTTGGGGGCGGTCACTGATACCCGTCAAATTGCCCGGGACGATCTCCACAACCTAATTGGAGACCCCGACGCTTGCCCGGAGCTTTACACCATAATGATTGAGCTTCGAACACCACCAATCGTCTAGGGCGCCCAAGCACCCAGAAGGAACAAGCTCAAGGGTACCAAGCACCCAAGAGTAATAAGCTTCTCAACTTGTAACTTCCACGTATCACGTGGAGAACTCAAACCGATGCACCAAATGAAATGGCAAAGGCACACGGAGTGCCCAAGTCCTTCTCTCATAAATCCCACCGAAGCAACTAATGCTGGGGAGGAAAATGAGAGGAAGAACAAGAAGGAGAACACCAAGAACTCCAAGATCTAGATCCAAGGGGTTCCCCTCACATAGTGGAGAAAGTGATTGGTGTAAATGTGGATCTAGATCTCCTCTCCCCCCCCCCCCACAAAACTAGCAAGAATCCCTGGAGAGATTGAGAGATAGCAAGCTCGAAAAAGGTAAACAATGGGGGAAGAACACGAGCTCAAAGGATAAGGCTCAATGGGGGAAGAAGACCCCCTTTTACAGGGGAGAAAATTCCAACCGTTACCCCCATTCTCAGCCCGCAGCGAGCGGTACTACCGCTGGCCGCAGCGGTACTGCCGCTTGGCCTAGCGGTACTACCGCCGGGACTTTGCACAACGCCTAAGGGAGAAGGAACAGAGGAGAGGGCCACAGAGCGGCACTAGCAGCGGTAGTACAGGCGGTACTACCTCTCACAAGCGGTACCACCGCTCCTACTGCCGCTGAACCCGACACAAGACACGCATGTCTCGAGTCGAGGCGGTACCAGCGCGGAACCGGAGCCGTACTACCACGTGTGGCCATGGGCGGTACTACCGCTGTGAAGCAACGGTACTACCACTTGTGGCTATAAGCGGTACCGCCGCTCCCTCCCAGCGGTACTACCGCTGGCGCCTCCCTTAAGCTACTTCCAAGAAAAACAGATGCACAGGAAAACCAGAACTGCCACAACTTCTGCAAATGAGCTCCAAAATAATAAGTGGAGGGGAGGTATACAAAACAAAAAGAGGAGAGGAACTTCCAACAGAGAAGAACCGACATAACCTCCAACATCGAAAACATCATAGAAGATGCATGTGAACTCCGTTTTCGATGAACTCGAGCTTGTCATCAAGATGACCATAAGCTCCAAAACTCACAAGGAGAAGAACCAAACAAGAACCAATAAAGATGATGCAAGGATGCAATGGTTTGAGCTCTCTACGAACGATACGATCAAGATACTCATCGAGAGCCCCCCTTGATAGTACGACAATCAATCCTATAACTCGGTCTCCCAACTACCACCATGATACCGATAAAATAGAAAACCTATCAAGGGCAAACCTTTGCCTTGCACATAGTCCACTTGAGCTAGATGATGACGATCTTGACTCCCTCAAGTTGGACCACCTTTCTTGATTGCGATGGCTCGATGAAGACTAGTTGATTGCTCCCCCATAAACCACTATGGGTGAGCCACTCTTCCGCACATCTTCACAAGTCTATGGTCACCACAATGTACGACAAGCTTCAAGCACCTGATCTCTTCGTGATGCTTCACTTGAACTTGCACACGACAAACTTGATGATGATCACCACTTGATGTCGTCTTCTCCATGGGTTGTATGATATCTTCCTCTTGACGCAAGCCCATGGACACATACCTAACTCCACATAGAACTCTCATATAGACCATGGGTTAGTACACAAAGTGTAATGGACAATGTTTACCATACCATGGGATAACTTGATCCCTCTCGGTACATCTTCTACACTTTGTGAGTTGATCAACTAGAATCACTCTTTGTACATAGTCTTGATCAACCTTGAATCTTTCCAACTTTCTCCATTAAGATGATGTCTTGAAGGTAAACATGAATGTTCACACAATCTTCTTCTTCAAGACATGCTTGCAGTAAGCTCAACACTCACATGTCCAATCTTTGGATAATTCCTTAATAGCACCATGGTCAACTCATAAAATCCTTGAAACCAACAAATGGACTTCAAGAAAAACCTATGGACAAATCCTTCAAATATAACTAAAGGCAATCATTAGTCCATATAGATTGTCATCAATTACCAAAACCAAACATGGGGGCACCGCATGTTCTTTCAGCTGACCTCCATGTTCCGACCGCCGGGGAGCGCCCGGTGGTTTTGGGGCTGGGGATCTCCTTGGAGTCCGACGGTTCGGAGGTTTGGGAGCCTGGTGCCGCACTCATCGCGCGGCCGAAGCCTGTGCTGGAGACGGCAGGCCATGCGCCAGATGCGGAGACCTGGGTTCAACCGCCCCCCACCAGGAAGGAGATATGGAGGTAGCGCCATGGCTTGGGTGGCCATGCTGAGCAGGGCCAGGCGTATGGCGTGAGGTGGTTCGGCGCGAGGTGTCGCCGGAGATGAGAGATGATACGTCTCCGTCGTATCTACTTTTCCAAACACTTTTTCCCTTGTTTTGGACTCTAACTTGTATGATTTGAATGGAACTAACCCGGACTGACGCTGTTTTCAGCATAATTGCCATGATGTTGTTTTATATGCAAAAAACAAATATTCTCGGAATGTCCTGAAACTCCACGGAACATCTTAGAAAAAACAATAAAAAATCCTTGTCAAAGATGAAGACTAGGGGGCCCACACCCTGTCCACGAGGGTGGGGGCGCGCCCCCCTACCTCGTGGGCCCCTGGAGACCTTCCGACGCCAACTCCAACTCTATATATTGGCTTTTGGGGAGAGAAAAAATAAGAGAGAAGAAATCTTCGCGTTTTACGATACGGAGCCGCCGCCAAGCCCTAAAACCTCTCGGGAGGGCTGATCTGGAGTCCGTTCGGGGCTCCGGAGAGGGGGATTCGTTGTTGTCGTCATCATCAACCATCCTCCATCACCAATTTCATGATGCTCACTGCCGTGCGTGAGTAATTGCATCGTAGGCTTGCTGGACGGTGATGGGTTGGATGAGATTTATCATGTAGTCGAGTTAGTTTTGTTAGGGTTTGATCCCTAGTATCCATTATGTTCTGAGATTGATGTTGCTATGACTTTGCTATGCTTAATGCTTGTCACTATGGCCCGAGTGCCATGATTTCAGATCTGAACCTATTATGTTTTCATGAATATATGTGTGTTCTTGATCCTATCTTGCAAGTCTATAGTCACCTACTATGTGTTATGATCCGGCAACCCCGAAGTGACAATAATCGGGACCACTCCCGGTGATGACCATAGTTTGAGGAGTTCATGTATTCACTTTGTGCTAATGCTTTGTTCCGGTTCTCTATTAAAAGGAGGCCTTAATATCCCTTAGTTTCCAATAGGACCCCGCTGCCACGGGAGAGTAGGACAAAAGATGTCATGCAAGTTCTTTTCCATAAGCACGTATGACTATATACGGAATACATGCCTATTACATTGATGAATTGGAGCTAGTTCTGTGTCACCCTATGTTATGACTGATACATGATGAACCGCATCCGGCATAATTATCCATCACCAATCCGGTGCCTACGAGTTTTCCATATACTGGTTCACGCTTATTTACTTTCTCGTTGCTACTGTTACAAACACTACAAAATACCAAAAACATTACTTTTGTTGCTGTTACCACCACTATCATATTACTTTGCTACTAAACACTTTGCTGCAGATACTAAGTTTCTAGGTGTGGTTGAATTGACAACTCAGCTGCTAATACTTGAGAATATTCTTTGGCTCCCCTTGTGTCGAATCAACAAATTTGGGTTGAATACTCTACCCTCGAAAGCTGTTGCGATCCCCTATACTTGTGGGTTATCAAGACTAATTTCTGGCGCCGTTGCCGGGGAGCATAGCTCTATTCTTTGAGTCACTTGGGATTTATATCTGCTGGACACTATGAAGAATTTGAAAGACGCTAAGACAACAATTTATCCCTCAACTACGATGGGAGGTAAGGAACTTCCATCTAGCCTTGCACTTGATTCACCTTCTGTTATGAGTAAGCTAGCGACACCTAAACCTGCTTCTGCTATTTGTTCCGATATGTCGCATGCATGATACTTATGATGAAATTGCTTCTATGCCTGATACTACTGTACCCCTTAGTGAATTTCTTGATGAACAAATTTCTAGGGCTAGAGAAAAAGAAATTATTGAATCTGAATACGATGATGACAGTGATGATGAAAATATGCCTGTTATTCCTGAGGGTTATGTTTTTGATATGGAATCTTCTGCCGCTATTTTAGCTTGCAAAGATAGATATGAGCTCAAGTGTTTATTGATTAAATGGAACAAAGAATCACTTAGAGATAAAATGAAACCTGACCCTGCTTTTGCTACTTCACCTATATGTGTTCCTGATAAGGATTATGAATTTTCTGTTGATCCAGATATAATTACTTTGGCTGAATCTGATCCTTTTTATGGCTATGAATCTGAAACTGTTGTGGCACATCTTACTAAGCTAAATGATATAGCCTCTCTGTTTACTAATGATGAGAGATCGCGTTACTTTTATATACTCAAAATATTTCCATTCTCATTAAAGGGTGATGCTAAGATATGGTTTAATTCTGTTGATCCTGGTTGTGTGCGTAGTCCCCAGGATATGATTTATTACTTCTTTGCTAACTATTTCCCTGCTCATAAGAAACAAACTGCTTTAAAGGAAATATACAACTTTGTGCAAATTGAAGAAGAGAGTCTCCCACAAGCTTGGGGGAGGCATCTCAAGTTACTTAATGCTTTGCCTGATCATCCTCTTAAGAAACCTGAAATACTTGATATCTTTTATAATGGACTAATCGGTACTTCCAGAGATTACCTGGATAGTTGTGCTGGTTCTCTTTTCAGGGAAAGAACACCAGGTGAAGCTGAAATTCTATTGAATAATATGTTGACAAATGAAAATAATTGGGCACCTCCTGAGCCAGCTCCTGCTCCAATTAATGATCCTATTCCTAAACCAACTCCAAAGAAGAGAGGTGTTCTATTTCTCAGTCCTGAAGATATGCAAGAGGCAAAGAAATCTATGAAAGAAAAAGGTATTAAAGCTAAAGATGTTAAGAATTTACCTCCTATTGAAGAAATACATGGTCTTAATTTACCGCCTATTGAAGAAACATATGATCTCAATCACTTATTTACTGAAGAACCTCCTGATCCCGATATCCCGACACAGGTAGTAAAGGTAAATTCTCTCTATAGATTTGATGAAGGTGATATCCCTCACTATAAGTCTGCTAGGCAATGCTTTGATGAGTTTGATAATTTTATTGTCAAACAAGAAAATTTCAATGCTTATTTTGGTAGACAATTGAAATATGATTCCGATATGATTAAATACTTGGGGGATTATATGGCTAATATTAGAGGTGAACTTAAACTTGTTAGCAAACATGCTTCTATGGTTACCACTCAAGTAGAACAAGTACTTAAAGCTCAAAAAGAAGTGCTTGATGAAATGAATAGTAAGAAAAATGATTATGCTGTTAGAGTGGCTACTAGAACTGGTAGGATGACTCAGGAACCTTTGTATCCTGAAGGCCACCCTAAGAGAATCAAGCAAGATTCTCAGAGAAATAATATTGATGCAACTAGTTCTTCTAAGAAGAAGAAAAAGAAAAATGATAGAACTGTGCAAACTTCTAGTGAACCTATTGCTGAACCAACTGATAATCCAAATGATATATCTATGTCTGATGCTGAAACACAATCTGGTAAAGAACATGAACCTAATGAAAATGTTAATGATGATGTTCATGATGATGCTCAACCTAGTAATGATAATGATGTAGAAATTGAACCTGTTGTTGATCTTGATAACCCACAATCAAAGAATCAACGTTATGATAAAAGAGACTTTGTTGCTAGGAAACATGGTAAAGAAAGAGAACCTTGGGTTCAGAAACCCATGCCTTTTCCTCCCAAACCATCCAAGAAAAAGGATGATGAGGATTTTGAGCGCTTTGCTGAAATGATTAGACCTATCTTTTTGCGTATGCGGTTGACTGATGTGCTCAAAACAAATCCTTATGCTGAATATATGAAAGATATCATTACTAATAAAAGAAAGATACCGGAAGCTGAAATTTCCACCATGCTTGCTAATTATACTTTTAAGGGTGGAATACCAAAGAAACTTGGAGATCCCGGAGTACCTACTATACCTTGCTCCATTAAAAGAAATTATATTAAAACTGCTTTATGTGATCTTGGAGCCGGTGTTAGTGTTATGCCTCTCTCTTTATATCGTAGACTTGACTTGAATAAATTGACACCTACTGATAAATCAACTGCTATACCTGTCGGTATTTGCGAGGATGTGCCTATTGTGGTTGCAAACGTTACTATTTTAAGGGACTTTGTTATTCTTGATATTCCCGAGGATGATAGTATGTCTATTATTCTTGGAAAACCTTTTCTTAATACTGCAGGGGCTGTTATTGATTGCAACAAAGGCAATGTCACTTTTCATGTTAATGGTAATGAGCATACGGTACACTTTCCGAGGAAACAACCTCAAGTCCACAATATCAACTCTATTGAAAAAATTCCATCGATTATATTTGGAGGTTTTGAATTTCCTCTTCCTACCGTCAAAAAGAAATATGATATACTTATTATTGGGGATGTGCATATCCCCGTTGAGGTAACTTAGTGTCATTCGAAATTTCTCCGGTATCATGATTATCGGAATGAGTTTGTTAACAAGACTTGATCAACCTTGTTAGTGGATTCTTTTTGATGAGCATCAGATGGATGAAACTAGAAGCACAACCTTCTGTACCCTCTCTATACTTTTTGTAATTTAGTAGAAATAAAGAAAAAAATAGTATTTTCTGTCTGTTTCTTATCTTGTCCGTGCAATATAAAAAAATCCCGAAAATGGAAGTCCTCAGAATGACATGCCAATTTAATATGATTTTTTCGGGAATATTTGAGAATTTACTATGCAAAAATTACCACGGGAGGAGCTGCCACCTGGCCACGAGGGTGGAGGGCGCGCCCCCTCTAGGACGCGCCCCCTGCCTCGTGGGCCCACGATGGCCCTCCTCCACTTATCCCAGCACCCATCTTCTTCCTCTGCCTCACACAAACCCGAAAAACCAACTCAAGCACGAGTTCCAGCCACTTTTGCTGTGATTTTCGATCTCCTTGCTCAAAGCACCTCTCGCAAAACTGCTCGGGGAGATTGTTCCTTGGTATGTGACTCCTTCATTGGTCCAACTAGAAAATACCCCGCGCGTTGCTGCGGAACTTTGTAGGCTGCATTGGTTTAGGATTAAATAGGAAGATGAATGATTTTCGAAGTAAAGCTACATTAGTTGCAGCCAGGTCAAGACATTAAAAAAAGAAAATTGGAATTAATAAACATATGCAGCAATCAGTTGTAGACCTTGGTAACTAATTACAAAGTTACAACACATACACACATAGAGTCCTGTCATGTTGCAAAGGAAACTCCGAAGTGCTTGTAGGGAGCTTGCCTTGATGTCTGTCGTGTAGGCGTGCAGTGCTTGTAGGGAGCTTGCCTTGATGTCGGTCGTGTAGGCGTGCCCATCAAATTTAAAGTAACCGCTGGTTGTTTCTGCTCTAAAGAACGACGGACGGGACATGTCGTTGCTTGGTGCTATTTGTAGTGATATGTGGCGCTGTATTTTTCTTATGATCAAAAGAGCATCTTTGTAGCCCATGAGATTGTGTCTTATGTCCGTCAGATCGGTATCTGAGGTGTGTGGAGCTCCCAGGTATTGGACCAGATCTCTCATGTTGTTGCTAGAGACTGTACTTATACTGCTATGATTTCTGGACTAAGATCCCTTCTTCCCTCAAAAGGGAAAAGGAAAAATTCACATATACCTGATGTCCTGTGCAACCTTTATGTTTAACATAGATTTATTAGCATGGAGAAAGCTCACTTGATAAAACATGTGGAACTATAATTAACCTGAAAATGTAAGGCAATCAGTTTACATGTTGTATATGGTGAGGAGATAATTTTGTAACTTTTTTTTGATCCATATCGGTAAAAATGCAATGCTAAAAAGTTGGCTAACTATACAACGATATATATACCGAGAAGTATTTTTTGGAGAAGTAACATATGTTTGAGCGATACATGACCACATGGCTTAAGTACAGAGTTGCGCAACAGTACCATATGCTTATGGATTAAAGTAACCTGAGAGCAAACTGTGGATAGCTGATATATACCCAAGAATCAATGACATAAAATGTGTATTAGGAACATGCCTGTTGAACTTCTTTTATTCCAAACATGAAAACTATGAACAGCTATAGCAGAAACTGAGGGATCCTAAAATTTATATATATAAATTTTGACATGCAAGCCTACTTGGAATTTCATCAAACGCCTTGTGACACCCGTTTTTGGGAGAAGGCCTTGTGGGCACTCAGACGGAGGTACGAAAATTTGCTGTCACCGATAATGTGAAAGTGACCAAGACTTCTCTCAAGAGTAGCATTTAGGCAAATCCACACTGCACACAGCTATACATGGCCAGTGGCATTATGTATTGGCCGGCGCTCCAAAATAGTGGGCTTGGCTAAAAACATCCGATGGAGAAGGACCCAACTTTATGGTGGTAATGGTCCTGACCATTTCTTGTGATGGCTGATGACTTAGGCTGTTAGCCAAGACACTGACTTGTTGCACATCAATAAAATTAGAAAATTGAGAAATATAAACGTATTACTATATTTAGGGAGATACCTATCTAGTTACTTTGTATGGCAGTGATAGCAAGATCCTGCAATCCAAAAATCATGAAATAAACGTAGGCTAGTACTAATAGATTGGGATTTCTTAGTGCGCATGAGGATGAAGCTTGCCAAATAGGAGTACAACTTAAACATAGTGGGTGCAGGGTAGGCATAATATAACAGTAGCAGGCTAACATAATCAATAAGAGAGAAAACCAGAAAACCAGTGAACCACGAAATAATCAATAAGAGAGAATGATGAAAAACACACTTGTTGAATTGGTACTGTAAGCCAGGAGATTTGCCAGTGCTCACCCCCGTAAGGAAAACATGAAACATGAAGTGAACAGTTATCCATACTTTTCAAGGCAAAGATGGGTCTCAATTGATCATACCATGCTATTAGTAACCTGAAGAAACAACCAATGCACCAGAATCAAGCGTTTTAAGATAGAATATGGTTAAAAACAAATTTAGTGAAGTTACGGGAATTACCTTTCCTACTATTTCTCTGACTCTCCTTTGACATATGCATGAGGTTGTGTTGGTTCTCTGGTCAAGCACCCTGCAATTCTAAAGAAAACTCGAGGTCGATCCAACCCTGCTTTACCATCAGCACATACCTTCGAGGCCGAAAAGAAAGTTGTCCACCGGCTGGTGTATGAGTTGCTGGGCAGAGCATCCTTCCCGGAGAGACTCCATCGGCCGTTCCGATTCTGCCCACAAACACATGCCTATCCACGCCTTCCATCTGCGGGAGCGATGAGCGAAGCAGGGTTCAGCGGAGGCCACCAAGGACAGAGACGGGGGCGGAGGAGGGGAGGCAGCGGGCAACGCCGGCAGAGGCGGAGGGGAGGTGCCAGAGGAGCGGACCGCACGCAGGGATCTATTGCCAGGGGAAAGATTTGTCCTTTATTTAGGGGAGAGATAGGAAACGAAAAGGATCGTGGGGGTACGTAGGACGATTGGGCTTTCTTCCCTGTCTACTAATTGACACCATTGGGCTTCAGTGGTATTTTAAGACTGAAAACGGAAGGACAACATGCAAGTCTAGATGAGATCCCACGCATGCAGCAAATTAGAGATCATAGGGCTGCAGATGGCTAGGCTATATCGAATCAACGCCTAAAACAACATTGATGACTCACTCAGATGGGAATGTAATGATCTGTTGGTTTTTTTCCTGCTGATGTGGAGGCCGCATGTTGAGAGAAAGTTGACATGACAACATGCTGATGTGGACAGTGTGCATGATGAGATAATAGGGAGAAGTGGGGAGCAACTTCTTAAGAATGTTAGATTAGTTTTTGTTCTAGTGCTCTATTATTTGCAAATTTGTGCTGCATAGGTGACCATGTTCTTGAGCTTGCATGTCAAATTTATATGGTTCCAAGTAGTTCTAATGCTTGATATAGGCTCTAGGCACTTGTAGGAGTTGTTGCTATCAGTTTTATTGAAGTTGGTTCACTTTTGTTTGAAGTTACTAAAAATTTCAGATTATTTCCGAAATAATGAAGAGACTTTTGAGGGGCTCATCGAGCCGAAGCTCAAAGGATAAACAAAATGAACAAGCTCAGAGGCCCAATTTGCCTCGTACCACGGAGATACGGCCGTGTGCATGGCCTTTTGATAATTTCTTGACACAGGTCGGGATTTATGAGGATTTCTATTCATTGATTGAAAATGCTGGCCTCATCGACTTCGTCCGCGACCAACGTCCATAGTATCTCTTACTCACAAATACTTTTGTGCAAAACTTCTACTTTTACCCTAAGGAATCACCTCCTTTAGTAGAGTTTCATTTATATGACGTTGTGAAGAAAATGCCATTGTGTGAATTTTGTGCAGTATGCAACATACCCCCTAAGGGTATCTTAGAGGAACCACACCGTAAAGAGGTGGAACCATTTGTTAAACTTATCTCTGTGGGAGAAACCAGGAAGGTTTCTGATGCAAGAATTACTAGCATACATTTTCCTGTATTACGCTATTTTGCCTTATTTGCTAGTCGTTGCTTGATTGGTCGCAGGAACTGTGGGAACCTTAGTGTTCCTGATATTATTATTTTGTTCCATGGGTTGTACCGCGACAACACTGTCAGTATGGGCAGAATTGTTGCTAGACGGTTGAGTCTGAACCGTACTAAGGGCCCCATCTTTGGAGGCATTTATGTTTCTCGCCTTGCTGCACATTTTAACATAGCTATTAGGCATTATGAGAAAGAAAAAGAATTGTTGCCTAATGCTTATATAGATTATAAGAGTATGATAACACATGATTTTCTGGTTAAGGACAGAAATGGAGAGCTCAAATATAAGTTATACATTGATAAACATCATCCTGAAACTATTACGCTGCCTGCTCCTTCTTTGTTTAATTTTGTAGGACCCTATCTCGTTACGTGATCTGCCGTTCAAGCTTACAAAAATCCTGCACGAGCCCCGGAACCGGAACTACAAGATGAGCCTCCACGACAATCTGCTTATTCTTGGAATCCGGAGATGACTGTCAGTCAATGGCAGTCAGAGTCTTCCTCATCACAGTATGATCCAAACTATTCCTCATCGCGGTACGACTCCAGCTACACCTACGGGTATCCGCCAGGCTATCCCTGGCAATAAACAAACTTAGGCCAAAAGCCTAAGCTTGGGGGAGTACGTATTTCTCACCGACATTACATTTTTGTTCACACACACTCATTGCTAGATATCGGTGCTCATACTCTTTCACTGTAATATCCATGCTAGTTTATTTTCTTTTTCCTGCTTTCTTCTTGTGTGTCTGATAAACCTTAAGAAAACAAAAAAAAAATAGTAGTAGTTTACTTTCTTGCTTTAGTAATAATTAAAAAAAGAAAAACCCAAAAATATTTCCCGTTCTTCTTTTGCTTGTTGGGAGCTTTCCCGTGTAAATAGTTTTTATTTCTTTTCTTTTCTTTGGGGGTCAGTAGGAGAAGACCATGATTAAATTGTTGAAGTGGCTCTTATATGCATTATTGTTGATTTAACCAAGAGCCCATATTGCCTTGTCTTCTCCTGTTTATTGAATGCTCGCAGATTCCAGCTCAGTCTAATGCACGTACACTCTTATTTATATTCACACCGTTCGGTCGTGCAAGTGAAAGGCAATTATGATGATATATGATGGACTGACTGAGATGGGAAAAGCTGGTATGAACTCGACCTCTTTTTTTGTAAATATAGTGAGTTCATCGTTCTTGATTCAGCTTATTATGAATAAACATGTTTGCAATAACAATTAGAGATCATAGTTTCTTGTGCCATGCTTGATTAGTTATGAGTTATAATGATTTACCTTGCATGACAACATGCTATTGAGATGATTATGATGTGGTATGATGGGGTGGTATCCTCCTTTGAATGATTTAAGTGACTTGACTTGGCACATGTTCACGCATGTAGTTGAAACAAATCAACATAGCCTTCACGATATTTATGTTCATGGTGGATTATATCCTACTCATGCTTGCATCCAATGTTTATTAATTTTAATGCATGTACATGGCTGTTGTCGCTCTCTAGTTGGTCGCTTCCCAGTCTTTTGCTAGCCTTCACCTGTACTAAGCGGGAATACTGCTTGTGCATCCAATCCCTTAAACCCCAAAGTTATTCCAGATGAGTCCACTATACCTTCCTTTATGCGGTATCTACCTGCCGTTCCAAGTAAATTTGTATGTGCCAAACTCTAAACCTTCAAATAAACATTCTGTTTTGTATGCTCGAATAGCTAATGTATCAACCAAGGCTGTCCTTATCTTCCGTGTTAGGCGGGTTATTCTCAAGAGGAGTGGACTCCGCTCCTCACTCACGAGAAAATGACTGGTCACCGGGATGCCCAGTCCCATGCTTTATGCAAACTAAATCAAAGTTAATTGCAAACAAAACTCCCCCTGGGACCTGATGTATGTTGGAGACACTCGTTGTTTCGAGCAAGTCATGGATTGATGTTTGTTGGTGGAGGGGGGTATAAACTTTACCATTCTGTTTGGGAACCGCCTATAATGTGTTTAGCATGAAAGATATCGCCATCTCTTAGTTGCTATGTTGACAATGAAAGTATACCGCTCAAAATATAATTTATCTCTATTTCAAAACCGAGCTCTGGCACCTCTACAAATCCCTGCTTCCCTCTGCGAAGGGCCTATCTATTTACTTTTATGTTGAGTCATCACCCTCTTATTAAAAAGCACTAGCTGGAGAGCACAACTGTCATGCATTCATCACTATTTAATCTATGTTGGGTGTGACTATGATTGGATCTCTTTTACCATGAATTACAATGTCTAGTCAGTCCTTTATCTTTAAAGGTGCTCTGCATTTATGTTTTGCGGTCTCAGAAAGGGCTAGCGAGATACCATCTTGTTATATCATATTATGGTTGTTTTGAGAAAGTGTTGTCATCCGAGATTTATTATTATGGCTTGCTAGTTGATTATGCTATTGATATGAGTAATTATGAGACCTTAGAATTATTGCAAATGTGGTTAGTTATGATATATGCTGAAAACTTGAATGCTGGCTTTGCATAGTTACAACAACAAGAGCAAACAGAGTTTGTAAAAGATTATCTTTTTCTATTTCACTTTGTCAACTGAATTGCTTGAGGACAAGTAAGGGTTTAAGCTTGGGGGAGTTGATACTTCTCCGTCGTATCTACTTTTCCAAACACTTTTGCCCTTGTTTTGGACTCTAACTTGTATGATTTGAATGAAACTAACCCGGACTGACGCTGTTTTCAGCAGAATTGCCATGATGTTATTTTATGTGCAGAAAACAAATATTCTCGGAATGTCCTGAAACTCCATGGAACATCTTAGAAAAAAATCCTCGCCAAAGATGAAGACCAGGGGGCCCACACCCTGTCCACGAGGGTGGGGGGCGTGCCCTCCCCCTCTAGGGCGCCCCCCTACCTCATGGGCCTCCTGGAGACCTTCCGACGCCAACTCCAACTCTATATATTGGCTTTCGGGAAGAAAAAATTAAGAAAGAAGAAATCATCGCGTTTTACGATACGGAGCCGCCGCCAAGCCCTAAAACCTCTTGGGAGGGCTGATCTGGAGTCCGTTCGGGGCTACGGAGAGGGGGATCCGTCACCGTCGTCATCATCAACCATCCTCCATCACCAATTTCATGATGCTCACTTCCGTGCGTGAGTAATTGCATTGTAGGCTTGCTGGACGGTGATAGGTTGGATGAGATTTATCATGTAGTCGAGTTCGTTTTGTTAGGGTTTGATCCCTAGTATCCATTATGTTCTGAGATTGATGTTGCTATGACTTTGCTATGCTTAATGCTTATCACTAGGGCCCGAGTGCCATGATTCTAGATCTGAACCTATTATGTTTTCATGAATATATGTGTGTTCTTGATCCTATCCTGCAAGTCTATAGTCACCTACTATGTGTTATGATCCGGCAACCCCGAAGTGACAATAATCGGGACCACTCCCTGTGATGACCATAGTTTGAGGAGTTCATGTATTCACTTTGCGCTAATGCTTTGTTTCGGTTCTCTATTACAAGGAGGCCTTAATATCCCTTAGTTTCCAATAGGACCCCGCTGCCACGGGAGGGTAGGACAAAAGATGTCATGCAAGTTCTTTTCCATAAGCACGTATGACTATATATGGAATACATGCCTACATTACATTGATGAATTGGAGCTAGTTCTATGTCACCCTATGTTATGACTGATACATGATGAACCGCATCCGGCATAATTATCCATCACCAATCCGGTGCCTACGAGTTTTCCATATACTGGTTCATGCTTATTTACTTCCCGCTACTACTGTTACAAACACTACAAAATACCAAAAACATTACTTTTGCTGTCTTTACTTTTGTTGCTGTTACCACCACTATCATATTACTTTGCTACTAAACACTTTCGTGCAGATACTAAGTTTCCAGGTGTGGTTGAATTGACAACTTAGCTACTAATACTTGAGAAAATTCTTTGGCTCCCCTTGTGTCGAATCAACAAATTTGGGTTGAATACTCTACCCTCGAAAGCTGTTGCGATCCCCTATACTTGTGGGTTATCAAGAGACAAGTGCTTCCGCTGCCTTGAAAAGGGCCACTACAAGATCGACTATATGAACGACATCGTCTGCTTCCGTTGCGGCTTCCTCGGCCATGGCTCTAAGGACTGCAAGCGCCCGCGAAGCCCCTCCCCCGTCGACGAGTTGCGGCGTGATGCAGTGGCCAAGGTGCTCGTCGGGCCCCGCCAAGCGCATGCCGAGGGCCCCAAGTGCCTAGACTCACTCCACCGCCCCCACCTCCCCTCTCCGATAGGCCCAATCGCGTGAGGCGTATCCTGTTTGGCCGCCGCTGGCGCTGATGACCCACAAGTATAGGGGATCTATCGTAGTCCTTTCGATAAGTAAGAGTGTCAAACCCAACGAGGAGCAGAAGGAAATGACAAGTGGTTTTCAGCAAGGTATTCTCTGCAAGCACTGAAATTATCTGTAACAGATAGTTATGTGACAAGATAATTCGTAACGGGTAGCAAGTAACAAAAGTAAATAAGGTGAAGCAAGATGGCCCAATCCTTTTTGTAGCAAAGGACAAGCCTGGACGAACTCTTATATAAAGCAAAGCGCTCCCGAGGACACATGGGAATTACTATCAAGCTAGTTTTCATCATGCTCATATGATTCACCTTTGTTACTTTGATAATTTGATATGTGGGTGGACCGGTGCTTGGGTGCTGCCCTTCCTTGGACAAGCCTCCCACTTATGATTAACCCCTCTCGCAAGTATCCGCAACTACGAAAGAAGAATTAAGATAAATCTTACCATAACATGAAACATATGGATCCAAATCAGCCCCTTACGAAGCAACGCGTAAACTAGGGTTTAAGCTTCTTTCGCTCTAGCAACCCAGCATCTACTTATTACTTCCCAATGCCTTCCCCTAGGTCCAAATCATGGTGAAGTGTCATGTAGTCGACGTTCACATAACACCACTAGAGGAGAGACAACATACATCTCATCAAAATATCAAACAAATATCAAATTCACATGATTACTTATAACAAGACTTCTCCCATGTCCTCAGGAACAAACGTAACTACTCACAAAGCATATTCATGTTCATAATTAGAGGAGTATTAATTATCATTAAGGATCTGAATATATGATCTTCCACCGAATAAACCAACTAGCATCAACTACAAGGAGTAATCAACACTACTAGCAACCCACATGTACCAATCTAAGGTTTTGAGACAAAGATCGGATACAAGAGATGAACTAGGGTTTGAGAGGAGATGGTGCTGGTGAAGATGTTGATGGAGATTGACCCCCTCTCGATGAGAGGTTCGTTGGTGATGACGATGGCTTTGATTTCCCCCTCCCGGAGGGAAATTTCCCTGGCAGAACAGCTCCGCCGGAGTCCTAGATTGGTTCTGCCCAGGTTTCGCCTCGAGACGGCGGCGCTTCTCCCGGAAGTTTCCGTCTGATTTTTTCCAGGTCAAGACACACCATATAGCAGAAGATGGTCATCGGGGGCCTGCCAGGTGGCCCACAAGGCAGGGGGCGCGCCCCCACCCTCGTGGATGGCTGGTGGCCCCCCTTTGGTGCTTTCTTCGCCTAATATTTTTTATCTATTCCAAAATAATTCTCTGTGAAATTTTAGGACTTTTGGAGTTATGCAGAATAGGTCTCTAATATTTGCTCCTTTTCCAATCCAGAATTCCAGCTGCCGGCATTCTCCCTCTTCTTGTAAACCTTGTAAAATAAGAGTGAAAAGGCATAAGTATTGTGATATAATGTGTAATAACAGCCCATAATGCAATAAATATCGATATAAAAGCATGATTCAAAATGGACGTATCAGGCGCCGCCGCGGCTCCAGGTGTCGCTCGTGGTGGATGAAGACCCGACTAAGCTTTGCATCACCAGAAGGTCGCAGATTGTGGCGGATCTGGAACACCAGCTGCAATTTGCTATGGTGGCATATGTTGGTGGTTCAAGGAGGGTGCTTTCAGCTGAGCATGTGCGTGAGATGTTGGAGGGCAAACTGGCGATCCCCGCAGAGTTGATCTCGGTTCACCGCCACCGGCCGAAGGACTTCCTGGTGGTTTTCGCCTCAGCGGAGCTCAGGAACAGGGTGTCGGCCTGCCCGTCGGTGGAGTACCAAGGTGATCGGCTGATCTTCAGGCCTTGGAACAGGCAATCGCAGGTGGTGCATCTAGTGTCGGGGTTGAAAGTGTGGCTGGTGCTCGAGGGGACCCCCCCATGCACGGGATCGGTCCATCGTCAAAGACCTGCTGGGCTCGTCATGCAAGCTCGATGCCGTCGCGTCGGAGACCTCCTCCCGTGTCGACCTGTCCTCGTTCAAGACTACATCATGGACGACTGACCCGCAGAGCATACCCACCCTATGCTGGCTAGCCGTGCCGGAGCCCGGTGAGGAGCGGCCACCCGCGCTACTCCTGTACAAGGTGTTTATCCACCTGGACGCAGTGATGGATCTTCGCGACGGTGGTGAGCCGTGGTTCTTGGACGGTTCGTCGGATAGAGGACAGAGTGGCATTCCAGAGCAAGACGGACACTGGTGGTTCATGTGCTCGGCTGCGCAGATCGCCATGGCAGTTTGGGGTTCGTGACAGGAGTGGGGGGGGGGGCTATGTCGCCGACGGCGACGGCTGCAGTCGTGTCCATGGGGCCACGGATGGTCGGACCGGTTCCCCTGCTCCAGACTGGCATCTCCCCCCCCCCCCCCCCCGTGGGCGCAGTCGTCGGGGACAGACAAGGGGCCCCATGGGTGATGGGTGTGGACAGGATAACACGGCGATAGTCGGCTTTTGACCGCCTGACTACTGCACCGGGGCTCACAGAACGTTCGAGTGGCCGCCAGGATAGAGTTTCAAATTGGACAGGCGGGAGGATTTCTATGAGAGAGGGGTCAGTCGCGGCACGTTTGGAGTCCGTCGTGCCAAATATGAGCTAGTGGGGCACGAGACCTCAGATCCGCTGCCCAACCAACAACCGTCCGGGGATTCGTCGGGACGGGTCCAAGAATCTGCCGCTTTGTTGGCCCCACAGGTCCTGCTGCAGACCGAGAGAGGGGGCGGGTCACCGACCAGTGGAGAGGCAGTACGTCAGGAAGGTAGCGACAAGGGAGACCAGGAGGGCCCAAAATCGTAGGCTGTGCGCCATGAGGATCACGATAAGGAGGGTCAGGCGGGCCCGGCTGCATAGGAGTTGAGGGAGGGACCAACGGATCAGGATCTACGTGTGCCCATGCAAAAGGACTAGGCGGTTGGCCGCTTGGTGCTGGGTGGAATAAACAATTCCACAACGGTTGAGGCCCAACTAGGGCTGGAGGAGGGGCCCCGCCGTGATGGGAATCATGCACATGCAACGAAAGAGGCTGATATGTCCGTCTTGAGAGTTTTGGAAGGCCTGGAGACCGATCGTCAGATGCCCTTGGAAGAGGAAATGGAGCTGATTACCAATGACTGTACGAGTTTGATCCGCGCACCTCAGAGAAATGAGACAAAGGGGATGACGGCGAGTGAAGTGGTGGCATATGGCAAGCTCAAGAGTTTCTGTTCGAACATCATCAAGCGCCTCACCCCACCACTTCTCAGGGAGGTGCAGACATCACAACTCCGGCCGGACGCCAAACCTTTCACGCCCAGTTAAGGTGGGATATGATTGCGCGGTGTCTAAGGACGCGATCTAATAGATCGTTGTATCGAGTAGTTGGATCATAGTCTCTTACCATAAAAATTGCTGCATGTGCAACAGCACTGACTATTAGAAATCCGCCAATCCACGAGCGGTGGCCCTTCCACTCGGCACCGTCGGATCACTAAGGTCGACTTTCGTCTTTGCTCGACGGGTGAGTCTTGCAGTCAAGCTCCCTTCTGCCTTTGCACTCGAGGACCAATGTCCGTCTGGCCTAAGGAAACCTTTGCACGCCCAAGAGAACCACTAGAGCCTCAAAGAAGACCACAACGACCAAGAGACTGAGAGATACCCCCGTGGAGAATGTGCTTCTACACGCCTTAGGCATGGTCCCGGACAACCTGGAGGTAGACGACGACATTGTGCACGAGCTCAAGGAGCTTTTCGACTCGCCGCTGCAAGAGCAGCACGTCCGGATCATCATGGTGCTGTTCGGCAAGACGATCCCGTCCACGGAGGAACGTCCACGGTTTTAACAATCCGGCAAAACATGAGGCGGTGCGGGAATTCGTGAGCTCACTAGAGGTCAACTTAATTTGCTTTCAAGAAACTAAGATGGATATAATAGACAGTTTCATAGTTATGCAATGTTTGGGGCCATCTTTTGATGGCTTACTTGTCGGCGGAGGAAACTTGTGGTGGAGTGATGCTAGCGTGGGATAGCTCAGTGTTGGAAGTGGGGGCCATTCAATTCGACACGAACTTTGTTACAGGACGGGTGCGCACCAAAACGGGAGATCCTAGCTGAATATCGGTTGTCTATGGACCGCAAAGCGACGAGCACAAGTGCCAATTCTTGGAGGAGCTTAGGCTGAGACGTGCGGTTTGCCCGAGAGCTTGGCTAGTGCTAGGTGACTTCAGCATGATTTTGAGAGCTTCCGAGAAAAGTAACAACAACCTTCACAGGAGCATGATGAACAAATTTAGGGAATTTGTGGAGGACCATCAACTACGAGAGATGTACATGCATGGAAGAAAGTACAGATGGTCCGATGAGAGGGAATCACCCACGCTTACCAAGATAGACAGAGTCCTCATGACGATGGACTGGGAGTTGGACACCGCTGATAACCTCTTGCAAGCACTGTCCACGGGAGTCTCGGATCACGCGCCCCTGCACCTTACCACGAGCGCGGGTTTTTGTCCCAAAAAGCGTTTCAGATTCGAGCTGTTCTGGACTAGACTTGAGGGATTTGAGGAGGTGGTAAGGGAGGCTTGGGTGTGTGATCCCGCGATTGTAGACCCGTACAAGAGGCTGGACGCACAGCTGCGCAACTCGGCGATGACCCTACAAGCTCGGGGCCAACGCAAAATCGGAAATGTTAAACTGATGATGAGGGTGGCTATGTGGGTTATCCAAAGACTAGACATTGCGCAAGAGAACAGGGTTCTGCTTACCATGGAGGCTTGGCTTCGACGTACTCTCAAGAAGGCTCTTTTGGGCATGACGGCCTTAGAGAGAACTATTGACCGCCAACGTTCCAAACTTAGATGGATTCGGGAGGGTGAAAGGCTTTGGTCAATGGTGGTTGGATTGGATGGCTCCGCTCTTACAGTTGGCCAACACAAAGGTGGTTGTCAATTGGGTGCCAGGGCGGAAGATCATGCATGCCTGCGGCTTGAGGAAGGGGGACCCGATTCTGCTATGCTATTCGTCATAGCCATGGATGCCCTTTCAGCTCTGATGCACAAGGCCACAGAGATAGGTGCTCTTAGCGCTTTCGCTGGAATCACAGCGATGCAAAGTGTGTCCATATATGCAGATGGCGTGGCCATGTTCGCTAGGCCTCAGCGCAAGATTTGGCTGCTGTTAGAGTAATCCTGAAGGTATTTGGAGAAGCATCAGGCCTTAACGTCAACTTCCACAAATCTACCGCAGTGCTTATAAGAGGCAGTGAAGAGGACAGGGTCAGAGTAGCGGGCATGCTACAGTGCGATATCTCTGAGTTCCAATGTAGATATCTTGGGCTACAACTTGCGATAAAAAGTCTAACTCGCGTTGAGTGGCAACCCATGCTGGACAAGGTGAGGCATTTCATGCCAGCTTGGCAAAGAGGGCTCATTTAGAGGCTGGGACGTCTAATTCTGGTGCAGCGGTAGTAGCGACATGTCCAGTACTGTGACGCCCCCGATTCAATCGTACACTAATCATACACGCAAACGTGTATGATCAAGATCAGGGACTCACGGGAAGATATCACAACACAACTCTACAAATAAAATAAGTCATACAAGCATTATAATACAAGCCAGGGGCCTCGAGGGCTCGAATACAAATGCTCGATCATAGACGAGTCAGCGGAAGCAACAATATCTGAGTACAGACATAAGTTAAACAAAATTGCCTTAAGAAGGCTAGCACAAACTGGGATACAGATCGAAAGAGGCGCATGCCTCCTGCCTGGGATCCTCCTAACTACTCCTGGTCGTCGACAGCGGGCTGCACGTAGTAGTAGGCACCTCCAGAGTAGTAGGAGTCGTCATCGAAGGTGGCGTCTGGATCCTGGACTCCATCGTCTGGTCGCAACAATCGGGTAGAGAAATGGAAAAAAGGGGGAACAAGGCAACCGTGAGTACTCATCCAAAGTACTCGCAAGCAAGGAGCTACACTACATATGCATGGGTATATGTCTAAAGGGCCATATCAGTGGACAGAACTGCAGAATGCCAGAATAAGAGGGGGATAGCTAATCCTGTCGAAGACTACGCTTCTGGCAGCCTTCGTCTTGCAGCATATAGAAGAGAGTAGACTGAAGTCCTCCAAGTAGCATCGCATAGCATAATCCTACCCGGCGTTCCCCTCCTCGTTGCCCTGTTAGAGAGCAATCACCGGGTTATATCTGGCACTTGGAAGGGTGTGTTTTATTAAGTATCCGGTTCTAGTTGTCATAAGGTCAAGGTACAACTCCGGGTCGTCCTTTTACCGAGGGACACAACTATTCGAATAGATAAACTTCCCTGCAGGGGTGCACCACATAACCCAACACGCTTGATCCCATTTGGCCGGACACACTTTACTGGGTCATGCCCGGCCTCGGAAGATCAACACGTCGCAGCCCCACCTAGGCACAACAGATAGGTCAGCACGCCGGTCTAAATCCTATGGCGCAGGGGTCTGGGCCCATCGCCCATTGCACACCTGCACGTTGCGAGGGCGGCCGAAAGCAGACCTAGCCTAGCAGGCGTTCCAGTCCAATCTGGCGCGCGCCGCTCAGTCGCTGACGTCACGAAGGCTTCGTCTGATACCACGACGTCGAGTGCCCATAACTGTTTCCGCATAGTTGGTTAGTGCGTATAGACCAAATGGCCAAACGCTGATCAAATACCAAGATCTCGTTAAGCGTGTTAAGTATCCGCGAACGCCGACCAGGGCCAGGCCCACCTCTCTCCTAGGTGGTCTCATCCTGTCCTGTCGCTCCGCCACAAAGTAACAGTTGGGGGCCGTCGGGAACCCAGGCCCACCTCTACCGGGATGGAGCCACTTGTCCTTTCAGCCCCCTCATCAGAATCACTTGCGGGTACTCAACGAGCTGACCCGACTTTAGTCACCACATGTGTCATGTATATAAAGTATAAAGCATATACCTGTGATCACCTCCCTAGTGATCACGGCCCGATAGTATAGCATGGCAGACGGACAAGAATGTAGGGCCACTGATGGAACACTAGCATCCTATACTAAGCAGTAGGATAGCAGGTAAGGGTAACAACTGTAGCAACAATGACATGCTATGCATCAGAATAGGATTAACCGAAAGCAGTAACATGCTACACTAATCTAGTGCAAGCAGTATAGAGAAGAGTAGGCGATATCTGGTGATCAAGGGGGGGGGGGCTTGCCTGGTTGCACAGACAAGAAGGAGGGATCGTCAACACCGTAGTCGTACTGGGTAGCAGCGGCATCGGTCTCGGTGTCTAGCGAGAGAAGAGGGGGAAGAAACAATAAATACAATGCAAACAAATGCATGATATGACAAGGCGTGATGCTAGGTGTGCCCAATCGCGGTAGTAGGTGATACCGGCGAAGGGGGGAACATCCGGGAAAGTATTCCCGGTGTTTCGCGTTTTCGGACAGATGAATCGGAGGGGAAAAGTTGCGAGTTTCCTATGCTAGGGATGTGTGGCGGACGAACGGGCTGCGTATCCGGAATCGTCTCGTCGTTCTGAGCAACTTTCATGTACAAAGTATTTTCATCCGAGTTACGGTTTATTTTATATGATTTTTCAAAGTTTTATGCATTTTCTGAAATTATTATTAATTCGAAATTAATACATAAAAAGCTATGGGTACCCAGCCCTGTGTCCACAGAAAGTACTCAGAGGCTGACATGTGGGCCAGGGGGAACCCAGTTGACCAGTCAACGTTTGACTAGTCAACAGGAGGTGGGGCCCCCGGTCATTGACTGTTTAGACCAAGCTATTAGTTTAACTAAGTTAACTAACTAATTAGATAGCTAAATAGGAAGTTAATTAATTAATTAATTAATTATATTTTGTTTTATATTTTTTAGTTCACATTTTATTTACACATTTTTTTAAGAAAAGGGGCCGGTGGGGCTCCTTTGGCATTGGCCCAGCCATGCCTTAGCGGGCGCTAGGCGGGCGAAACGGGGCGGAGCCCCTGGGTGCGAGCGTAGCCCGCCCGAGCAATGAGGGGAGGGGGACCAGGCACGAGCGCCGGCGACTAGGCGGTGGTCGGCGCGGGCGTGAGCAGCGCTGGGCGCGGCGGTGCGCGGGGAGCGGCGGGGCGGCTACAACGCAGGCGAGCGGCGGTAAGCGGGGGTGCGGGGGCTGAGCGGCGGACGGGGACCGCGGGCGGTGGCTGGAACATGGCGGCTGGGTGGAGGGGACGGCTGGTGAGCGCGGCGGCGCGTGTCGACCCGGGCAAGTAGGAGGCACGGGGATGGACGGTGCTATCGGCTCGGGGATGTCCCGCGGCGGTCACAGCTCGGGCTGGACAGAATTGAAGCCACGGCCACGGGCACGACCATCTACGGGGCGCACGTGCTGCCCTGGATCCCCAGGAGCATGGCAATGGTGTTAGTTCAGTACGGAGCTAACTACAACAGTGGCAACAGACATGGCGGTGGAAGCAGAGCTTCGGACGGGGCATGGTCACGGCAGCAGCTGGCCAGAGGGCGCGTGCGGGGCAAAACAAACTACGGGAAATGAGGGAACACTCACAGTGGTTCTCGCGGGCGAGTCGGTGAAGCCGGGGAAGGCCGGAGTGAAGCAGTTCAACGAAAACGGCAGCGACCACAGTAGGAAGAAGAGCTTGATCTTGTCGTTGCCGGGGCGCTGAGCTCGAACTGGTCCTCGTAGCCGAAGCAGCGAAGCTCGACGGAGCTCCAGGGCAACCTCCTAGCCCGCGGGATGCACGGTGGCCGCAGGGGTGATGGAGTTCTTGGCGACGACGGTGGTGGTCGTGGCAGATCTGGGCGAGAGAGAGAGTGACGAGGGAGAGAGGGGCGTCCAGAGGTGGGGAGTGGGTGGAGATATTTGGGGGACGCGGTGGCCTCCTTATCTCCTCCCGCGACGCTGTAGCAGCATTGGTCGGCGAGGTGGCTTGGCGGCAACGCGCGGCGCAGGCGTCGGTCGGCTGAACAGGGAAGGAAAGACGACAACGGAGGAGCTGGGCCAGCTCAGGTGGGCCCGCGCAGGGGGGTTAGGCCCAGGAGGGGCAGGGGCCTTTCCTATTTTCTCCCCTTTTTAAACTTTTGCGATGTTCTTTTTGTACCAAAAGAGTTTTGTTTTGAACAAAACTTGGCACATAAATCTAACACAATACCTTGAGATGGAACAAAAAGTTTGGGGTCAACACGAGTTGTCTAAGCAATTTTAAAAACTAAAAAGGCCAATTTAAATGTTGTTGGAGTACTAAATTAATTCCCAAGGGCATTTTGGGAAACCAAAAGTGGCTAGTTCCAACATGACAAATAACCAGAGATTAATTGCCACACTTTGAACATTTTTGGTTTTATGTTTGAAAACTTTTATTTTTACTTTAATTTAAATTTGAATTTGGACTGTAATCGAACCAACATGAGTTTAACAACAGTAATCATGATGACATGGCATCATTAGCAGAGAATTACTGTAGCTTTATTATCCGGGCGTTACAAGTACATCACCTAATGATTACAGAGGCGCCTGAGTGGGTGCTAGAGGATATGAATAGGTGGATGTGATCTTTCTTCTGGGCCGAAAAAGACAAGTGCAATGGAGGGCAATGCCTTGTGGCTTGGGATAAATTTGCCTGCCCAAAGCATTTGGCGGATTAGGGATCAAAAAACTTGAAATGGCAAGCCATTGCACTATGAGTTCGCTGGGAATGGCTAAAGAGGACCGATGCTCAAAGGCCATGGCAAGGACTTCTAATGACGTCAGACGCAGAGGCAAGGGAGGTGTTCGATACGTTGGTCAACATCAAGGTGGGATCGGGCGAGAAGGTGCTTTTTTGGAGGGACAAGTGGATAGATGGCGTGGCAGCAGCGGAAATAGCACCACTGATTGTTGACATTGTCCCGACTATGACGGCCAACAGATGCACCGTGCGTCAGGCTCTTGAGGACGGAAGCTGGATACAAGACTTTGAGCCTAACACCTCCTTCACCGCCCTAATCCAGTACATGCACCTTTGCCATGCAATTAACATGGTGGAGCGGGACCTGACACAACCTGACAGCTTTAGGGCACCTACACGACTAAGTCGGTTTATGACTACCTATGCTCCGAGCTAACAAGATCGCTTGTGGCGGAATGGAACTGGAGAAGCTGGGCACCGCTCAAGTGTAAGCTGTTCGTCTGGCTGGCACTGCAGCGCAGAATATAGACTTCAGACAGGAGAGCCAGGCATGGGTTACAAGATCAACCGTCAGCTTGCTACATGTGTTTGTAGGCAGAACACAACGTGGATCACATCCTCGCGAACTGCACTTACGCGCATGAGGTGTGGCACAGGGTGTTTAGCCTTATCTCGATTGACGTGCAGGGACATGTGGAGTCAGACGTGTTCAAGGACTGGTGACTCGCAATGCGTACGAGATTCAGAGGAGCTGACCGTAGAGGATTTGACACATTGGTGATGACAGTGGCTTGGGCTCTCTGGAAGCAGATGAATGCTAGGGTTTTCAACAGGATCAACGAGCAGAAGACTGCAAATGACCCCCGCGCATGATACTGGACGAGATCGCAGAGTGGAGGCAAGCTAGGGTTGGCGTCGGAGGACTACAGCGTTTTGTGAGAAGTTAGCCTAGGATAGCGAGGTGCTGGTGTCGTGTGAGCTGTACCCCATCCTTTGTGTTCGCACCTCAGACGACAATCTTTTAATTAAACATCTCTCTTCTACTCCATAAAGCTATGGTACGCCGTTGGCGTTCTCTCAAAAAAGTATATTATTATTTACAATATTGCAAACTTTTAAAAAAGGATAAAAAAGAAGAAAGGAGAAAAAACAAATGAATGTTGCACCGGCCACCCTTGATCTGAGAGAGGAGAAAAAATGAGAGAGTGGCATGTTGGACGGACGGCGGCGCGAATTGCTGCACCGGCCGCCCACGAAGAAGAGGAGGTGTATCAAAAGAGACGCAGCGGCGCGGAGGGAGGGCAAGTGAGGGAAGAGAGAGATGGGAAGTGGAGACAAATATTTTCTAGGACGTCCCATCTCTAGCCCGAACAACACACACCTCGATGACGATAAAAAGCAAATGATTCACCGGACAATGGCTAATGATGCCCACCTGGCAGCCACTCATGAAGCAAATGTGAATGTAAAAAAAAACCTAACGGTTCATCACACGCTAGTAGCCAAAAGTGAGCTACAGGAAACAAATCAAGGGGTCGAACAAGCACATCGCACGCGGGGCTCTAGAATGGCGGGTAGCCTAGCGCCTTTTATAGGATAGATGGCCAATGAGGCCCACCTGACAGCCAGTCATGAAGCAAATATGAATGTAAAAAAAGACTAACGGTTCACCACATGCCAGCACGCAAAAATAAGCCACAGAGAACAAATCGAGCGGTCGAAGGAGCACAGTGCACGCGGGGCTCTAGAATGGCGGGTAGCGCCTTTTATAGGATAGATATAGATAGATAGATGCGCAGCGGCAGTCACATTTCGCACTGGGCGCCCCTATATAAACAGATCCCCGCTTGCCATTGCTCCCCACACAACACACTCACAAACAGCAATCATACGAGACACGGGCACGTACGCAAAACCTTCTTCCCAAATCTAAACCCCTCCTCCCCCAAATGGCCAAGAGAAACCTCCTCCTCCTGGCGCTAATGGCGCTCGCCTCAAGCATGGCAGCCGCGTCGGTTACCACGAGCACGAGGAAGCTCATGTTCCTGGTCCAGCCCGAGCCGAACCAACTCACGTACCACAACGGCGCTGTGCTGCACGGCGACATCCCCATCTCCGTCCTCTGGTACGGCAGCTTCACGGCTGCGCAGAAGGCCATCGTCTCCGACTTCCTCCTCTCCCTCTCCGCCGCGCCCCCAGCGTCCCCGGCGCCGTCCGTGTCCCAGTGGTGGAGCAGCATCCAACAGCTGTATCTCTCCAAGGCGGCGGCCGTCGGCAAGAACGGCGAGCACGGCGCCGGCGCCACCAAGGCCGCACGGGTGGTCCTGTCCGACCAGGTTTCCGACGAGGCGTGCTCGCTCGGGAAGAGCCTGAAGCTGCCCCAGCTCCCGGCGCTGGCGGCGAAGGCGAGGCCCGCGAATGGCGGCATCGCGTTGGTGCTCACGGCGCAGGACGTGGGCGTGGAGGGTTTCTGCATGAGCCGGTGCAGCCGGCACGGGACCGTGGACGCCAAGTCCGGCACGGCCTACGTGTGGGCCGGCAACCCGGCGACGCAGTGCGCCGGGCAGTGCGCGTGGCCGTTCCACCAGCCGGCGTCCGGGCCCCAGGCGCCGCCGCTGGTGGCCCCGAACGGCGACGTGGGCATGGACGGGCTCATCATCAACGTGGCGAGCATGGTGGCCGGCGCGGTGACCAACCCGTTCGGCGACGGGTTCTACCAGGGGGAGCGCGAGGCGCCGCTGGAGGCCGCGACGGCGTGCCCGGGGGTGTACGGCAAGGGCGCGTACCCCGGGAACGCCGGCCAGCTGCTGGTGGACGGGGCCACCGGAGCGAGCTACAACGCCCACGGCGTGCACGGGAGGAAGTACCTGCTCCCGGCGCTGTTCGACCCCGGCACCTCCGCATGCTCCACGCTGGTGTAGGAGTACGGCGGTACAGTGGTAGCGACAAGTGAAGTGAGTCCAATCCGCTAGCTGCCCGCCTAGCCAAGAGTGTATTGGGTACAACTAGTAGTCTAGTACTGTACCGTAGTGCATATATGTGTAAATAGTTCGTATATGAGGATCTTCTCGTGCTAAATAAAAATGTAAATCCGACTTTGTACTACTGCACAAATGGAGTACTGGTGGTAATTTTGTCTGTGTCGTACGTTACGTCGTTACGGTGCGGAAGCGGCAGCACGTGAACGAATGGTGGCGTCGACGACGACGAGGGGATGACTGCTTCGATGAGGGATAGCTCTAGAGTCTCGACCCTCTGGTCCGACGTGTCCAGAGCGCCCGTCCGTGCCGATGTGACACCTAAGACACGTTTCTATGATGACGTGTCACGGCATGTGTGACCGAGAGTACTCTCTTTTTACATGCTGCTGGCTGGGTTGTCTTTCAGAAAAGAAAAAAAAAACTAAAAATGATATGTCAGCGCCCCCTGACAAGGCGGGACCATCCACAAGGGCTTAAGTGGCCAGCGATGCACGGGCCAAGCGACCACGTGTTGCCATCCCACGAGTCAGCAGGCCGGACTGGGTAACCGCGGCCCAACTCCTTTCACCTACTACTTAAACAAGAGGATCATGCACCCGGCGGCGCAACTACCTACTACCGCTCCCCATCTCGCATAAACCCTAGCCACTCTCTCTTGCAATCGACTTGTAATCGCTACCTAAATTCATATTCCTCTGAGATTGTTGCCAAGTAATTGAGAGTCTAGTTCGTCCCTATCATCTGGTATCAGAGACCACCCACCTCCCTCTCCGCCCGCTCTGGCGAAGCTCGTCAAGACCAGAAGCCTGCGCCAAGCCCGAGCGCAGTTGTAAGCGATGGATCCCGGCGTTGCCGCGTTCCTCACCTAGCTGGAAGCCAACCTCGAGGCCAAGATCGACGCCCAGACCAAGGCCCAGCAGGTCACGTCAACCAAGATCGACGAGCTCCTCACATGGCGCCCTGATCCGGAGCGCCGCGTCGCGGATCTCAGCGAGGCGGTGACCGCACAGCGGCCGCCGCCCAAGGACGGTAGCGCGGACCTGACTGCTCGCGAGCCGCCCCAACCTCCGCCTGCGACACACCCCGTCCCCATCGTACACGTGACTGGTGCGGCGGCACAACATTCAGGGCCTCATGGCCACGACGTTTTCAACCTACCACGGGTGAGGGAGTCCTGGACTGAGGGGTCCTCGGGCGTCCGACCTGTTATCCATGGGCCAGACTGATGGGCTGTGAAGACATGAAGACCGAAGACCATACTCGTGTCCGGATTGGACTCTCCTTGACGTGGAAGGCAAGCTAGGCGACGAGCTGTGAAGATTCTTTCTTATGTAACCGACTCCATGTAACCCTAGATCTCTCTGATGTCTATATAAACCGGAGAGCTTAGTCCGGATAGGGCACATTCATTACCATATATTCACATAGGCTAGACTTTTAGGGTTTAGCCATTACGAACTCGTGGTAGATCAACTCTTGTAATACTCATATTCATCAAGATCAATCAAGTAGGAAGTAGGGTATTACCTCCATAGAGAGGGCCCGAACCTGGGTAAACATCGTGTCCCCCGTCTCATGTTACCATCGATCCTAGACGCACAGTTCAGGACCCCTTACCCGAGATCCGCCGGTTTTGACACCGACATTGGTGCTTTCATTGAGAGTTCCACTGTGCCATCGGCAAATGATGTGATGGCCCCTCCGATCGTCAGTAATGGCGCCGTTCAGGGAGAAACCTTCCTCCCCGGACAAAGCTTCGTGTTCGGCGACTTCATGCTGCGGGCCAACTCGCTTGGCCATCTGGAGCAGGTCAATAGTCACACCCCTGGCCATCAGGTCAGATCTGGAAGCTTGAACTGCGTACTCGCGGAGACTTGATCTCTGATGGATTCAAGACTGCGGCGGTCGCTCCCCCCCTCTCCAATGAACATGACTTAAATCCGTCATCGGGTCACACCCAGGAGATGAATCCTGTTGCTGCAACGGCCTCAGAACCGAAGCAGATCGTGCCCTTCGAGGCCACAAAGTCCACGGCGTTGGAGCCGCACACGGACTCGACATCCTGCAATATTTGCGTCAATGGAACTCCAGACTCGTTTTCAGCTACACGTTCCAGATCAGGCGCGCCTGCAGACAACCGAGGTGGATCGGTTATTGATTTTCGAATTTGGCGCCACAAACTTCTTCCAGCACTCACCTTTTGGTGACATGCTAAATTCTTTAAAGAACTTATCCTTGGAGGAGGACTCACAGCCGAACTATGTTCGGATCGAGCTAGAGACGGATGACGAGGAATTTTGCTTCCCACCCGCCACCCACTTCATAGCCACTGTCGATGACTTAACCGACATGCTTGACTATGGCTCCGAAGACATCGTTGGTATGGACGACGTTGCCGATATGGAGCAAGGCCAAGACCCGCCATTCACCGGACGTTGGACGGCTACCTCTTCGTATGACGTATACATGGTTGATACACCCAAAGGATCTGGCGACGACAACAAAGAGCCAGATGCGAATAAAACCTCTGAGACGTAGTCCAAGCGCTGATGCCCCAAGCTCCGTTCTAAGCCTCGCCGCTCAAAAGATAGCAATACTGGCACCGAAGAAAATAGTACTCCGGGCGACGCCGAAAACAACGAAGACCTTGTCGGAGCTACATCCGAACAGGAGGAACACGACAACAGGCAAGACAACCATGACGAACATGCCATAGAAGACGACTCGGAGGACGACAGTTACCGTCCACCCTCCGAGGAGGAGACAAGCCTCGGCAACGAAGACTTCATCGTGCCTGAGGATCCTATGGAGAAGGAGCGCTTTAAGCTTCAGCTCATAGCCACTGCAAGGAGCCTAAAAAAGAAATAGCAGCAGCTTCAAGCTGAACAAGATCTGCTCGTCGACAGGTGGACTGATGTCCTGACAGCCGAAGAATACGGCCTCAGGCGCCCAACAAAGAGCTACCCGAAACGCAGACTGCTACCTCAATTCGATGAGGAAGCATCAGAGCACACATCTACCTTGCGTAATGCGGAACGACCGCCACGTGGTCGAGACAGGGCGGCCGACCAGCCACCCCGCGGCCGGGATAAAGCGGCAACTCAGGCCGAACAGCAGCCTGCCCCACCGCCTCGTAAAAATAGATACGAAAGAGTTCGGGGTCACACGTACGACCTCCGGCATATCCTGGACGATAGAGCAGGACATACAAGATCGATCTACAGATCACGAGGGCGTGCCTTGAGGCACGATGACGGCTACCTATTCGGACGTGATAAACCTAACCACGCCCGGGCCGAATACCGCAGACGAACTCCATCAGAGCTACGCCACGACGCGACCCAATATAGAGGCGCTGCACACCCTCTCTGCTTCACAGATGAAGTACTGGATCACGAATTCCCCGAGGGGTTCAAGTCTGTCAACATTGAATCATACGACGACACAACTGATCCTGCAGTATGGATCGAGGATTTTATTCTCCATATCCATATGGCTCGAGGAGATGACCTCCACGCTATTAAATACCTCCCACTAAAGCTCAAAGGGCTAGCTCAGCACTGGTTTAACAGGCTGCCTGAAAATTCTATTGGCAGCTGGGAGGACCTGGAGGAAGCCTTCCTGGACAACTTCCACGGAACATATGTCCGGCCACCAAACGCCGATGACTTAAGCCACATAGTTCAACAACCCGGAGAATCAGCCAGAAAATTCTGGACTAGGTTCCTAACTAAAAAGAACCAGATCGTTGACTGTCTGGATGCCGAAGCCCTAGCGGCCTTTAAGCATAGCATCCGGGACGAGTGGCTCGCCCGCCACCTCGGCCAAGAAAAGCCGAGGTCCATGGCAGCCCTCACGGCACTTATGACCTGCTTCTGCGCGGGAGAGGATAGTTGGCTGGCTCACAATACAAACACAACCAACGAAACATGCCCCTCCGAGGCCAAAAGCAGCACCAGCAAGCTCCGGCGCAACAGACACAAACGCCGAAGCAATGGCGATAACACCGATGACACTACAGTTCACGCCGGATTTAGTGGCTCCAAGTCCGGCCAGTGAAAGAAACCCTATAAAAGGAGCAGCGGAGGACCATCAAGCTTGGACCGCATACCCGATCGTCCTTGCCAGATACACGGCACCCTAGACAAACCGGCCAGCCATACTAACAGAGATTGCCGGGTATTCAAACAAGCTAGCAAGATAAACAGCGGAAACAAGGAAGGGGAATCACAGAGTGAGGACGATGACAAAGAGCCCCTGCAACCGAACACCGGAGGGCAGAAGAAATTTCCCCCTCAAGTCAAAACGGTGAACATGATATATGCTACGCACATCCCCAAAAGGGAGTGTAAGCGGGCACTTAGGGACGTCTAAGCGGTAGAGCCAGTCGTCCCAAAATTTAATCCGTGGTCATCATTCCCGATCACCTTCGATCGTCGAGATCACCCAACTAGTATCCGCCATGGCGGTTCAGCCGCACTAGTCCTCGACCCAATTATTGATGGGTTTCACCTAACACGAGCCCTGATGGACGGCGGTAGCAGCCTCAACCTACTCTATCAAGACACAGTGCGGAAGATGGGCATTGATCCCTCACGAATCAAACCAACAAAGACTACCTTTAAAGGAGTCATACCAGGCGTAGAGGCCCGCTGTACAGGCTCAATCACGCTGGAGGTGGTCTTCGGTTCTCCGGACAACTTCCAAAGCGAAGAGTTAATCTTCGAGATCGTCCCCTTCCGCAGCGGGTATCACGCGCTGCTCGGACGAACTGCGCTTACTAGATTCAACGCAGTGCTACACTATGCTTATCTCAAGCTCAAGATGCCCGGTTCACGCGGCATCATAACAGTCAATGGCAATGCGGAACGCTCCCTCCGAACAGAAGAGCACACCGCCGCCCTAGCAGCAGAAGCATAGAGCGGCCTTCTCAAGCAGCACCATAGTACGGATGTCGAGCCCTCGAATATCATTAAGAGGTTCCGAACTACGCTGCAACAGGACGGCGCAGCTCGTCAAGAGCTCGACTAGCAATTCGGCCTCCGTCCCAGTCTCAATGAGACTACACGGACAACCCGCCAGCAGAACACACCAAGGAGGCAGGGAGCTCTGGCTTACAAGGGAATCCCCAGGTGATCTCTACTAAACTATGGCCATAATTGCTTTTCATACTCACATGTAGCTCGCCCTTGGTGGCGGCGTGTTAAATAGATTTACTTGCTTATCGCATTACTTCTACAAAGTACGCCTTGATGTACTACTTACACCACAATGGTGAATACACGGTAGTGTCAGCTTATTACTTCATTTTCCCGTTTCCTCACCTCGGTATTAATTACTCATCACACACGTACACCATGGTACGTATTACTATGCCAGGGGCTTCATTACACCCCGCATCACGACAATAAAAGTCCAAACACTTTTACAGTATAGTTCGGCACCCTGAACTTATAGCATTATATGCATTGGCTCCGAATCATGTCTTTGCTCAATAGTTGGGTTGCCCGGCTCCTGTGCTTACTACCTTACGTTCCGCTACATCGGCTAGGGTAGTAAAGGGAAAACTACTGCGATTGTGTCCAGGTTCTTCCGGATGAGCACCTCAGTAGAGAAAGCCGAAAACTGATTGTCATGATGCGGCGAGAGCCGCACAGCTGTTCGAGAGGTTCCAAATAGTTGGAGATTTTTCCGCTTCTTGCGAAGAATCGGTTCTTCCGATTAGGCGTGTGTAACGCCCCTAATTTGGCCTTCCAAACACTAGGGGCTTCGCCAACTTTATTAAGTGTCAAACTCCTATGGCTAAGTGAGGGCAGTAAATGCCGCATAGTCCGATTGCCTTGTTCGTTGTGCTAAACACCTCCTTTAAGGACCAACATATGGAGTAAAGAGTGTTTAGATTTATACCGAACACCCCCGTACTATCTACGTGGGGGCAGAAGCCGACGACTGGTCAACCCTCAAATTTAATAAACGGCCGCACATGAGGTAAAATTTAAATCACAAACATTACTACATAATATCATTGTTTCATATTACAGAACAAGGTAGTACAGATGTTCTCATGGGAATATAACATCCTTCGAACATTGCTCCGCCACAAGGTGTGACCCCTCCAGAACACCGTCAAAATAGTGCTCGGGTCGACGATGCTCCTTGCCCTCCGGCGGTCCCTCGGTCATCAGCTTCTTGGCATCCAGCTTCGCGCAATGCGTCTTGACGCGGGCAAAGGCCATACGCGCACCTTCAATGCAGATCGACCGCTTCACGGCTTCGAGCCACGGACAGGCACTCACAAGCCGCTGCACAAGTCCGAAGTAGCTGCTAGGTATAGGATCGGCAGGCCACAACCGGACTATCAGGTCCTTCATGGCTAGCTCTGCCAACCTATGCAGCTCGACCAACTGCTTTAGCTGCTCGCTGAAGGGTACCGGATGTTCGGATCCCAGATGTTGGGACCAGAATAGCTTCTTCGTAGACATCCCTTCCTCGGCTCTGCAATACTCGGCAGCATCCGATACACTGTGCGGCAGATCCGCAAACGCCCCTGGAAAATCCAAATCCAGGATAAGTACAAGGAACGTTTCTTCTATATACTTGCTATGCATGGTGAAAGACTTACCCGCTGTAATCATCTTGGCCGCCCGAATCTCCTGGAGGGCACTTCGGGCTTTGGCTCGTGCATCCTGTGCGCTCTGGCGGACCTTCGCCAATTCGGACTCTTGCGCCTTACAATCGCGCTCCAGGGACTCAAATCTCTCTATCGCGCCTTGGAGTTGTTGCTGCGCCTCGCCAACCCGGGCCTCGTCCTCCTCGCGCGAGGCGCGTTCCTTGGCCGCTTTGTCCTCGGCCTCGGCTAGCGCCTTCTTAAGAGTTGCCACCTTGGTCGCGGCCCTAATAAAGTTTATGACAATTTAGTCCATTCGGACTATTCATTTTCTAGAAATATACCTATAGGTTACTGCATACCTTGGTTATCCTCTAGCTGCTTCTTCACGAGGCCGAGCTCCTCCTCAGCCCGCTCCAGTTTCTGCTTCAGTCCGGAGACCTCCGCAGCATGAACAGTGGCTGCCTTAAGCGATACATGCTTATTCACATGGACAACTCACGTTAGACTCATGCGATATTTCATCTCGATCCACTGTTTGGTTTTCCCTCACGAACACCAAACAGAGCATCAGGGGCTACTGTCTATACTGTGATATTTTTTACAATCACTTACCTCAAAGCCCGTTAGAAGGCTAGTACAGGCTTCGGTCAGTCCACTTTTGACGAACTGAACCTTCTCTATCACCGTGTCCATAAGGACACGATGTTCATCCACAATAGAGGCGCCTCGTAGCGCCTCCAGCAGATTATCCGGCGCCCCTGGTTGGACAGAGATTACCGGTGGAACAGACACATTCCCTCCTTGAAGGGAATGCCGTTCGCTGGACCCTGGAGCCGTGTAGATCTCCGGAATGGTATCCGGCTGAGGTCCAAAGGGAACTCGGGCCCCGTCACTAGTTCCCATGGGGACTTTTTCCCCACATGTCCGGCGGCCGAAAAATCATCCTAGGACGTCACCCCGATGATCTCCTGAATCTCCCCCCAGCCTGGGAAAGTCTTTTTTGACACCACCTCATCATCACCCTTGGGTGAGACGGAATGAGCAGGTGGCAGAGATGTGCTAGCCCTCTCCTTCAAGCCCAGCGAATCCTCAGACGAGGACTGCGGGGAGCCATCACGTGCCGGACTGCAGTAACAAGGCTTACAATATGTCAATACTATAAAACAAGAAGGCCATACGTTTGCGGATTCTGGTACTTACGAAGCGGCCCGAGGCTTGGCCCGGTGAGGTCGTTCCGGACTGCTATCAATATCCCACACGGAGTTATCCATTTGGGAGCCTTTAACCTTCTTGGGTGCTTTCGCCTCCGGATCCGGGGGAGCCGCCCTCTTCTTCCTCCCCACCTCAGGTGGGGAGTCGTTTTCTTCTTCCTCTTCGTTGTCGTCATCGGATGAACAGGAAGTCTCGTCCTCGAACGACATGTCCGGAGCGCCTTTTTGGCAAGGGCCTTTCTTGGCCCCTTTGGCCGCTTTCTTGGATGTCTTCTCCGGCACGTCCTACGGCGCCGAAAACAACATATTCGTCAGAAGTGTGAATTCTTCCTCCTTAGGAAGCGGAGCCGGACAGTAATCTACTTCGCCACCTTGATCCAGGCCTGGGAAAGTAGATGGAGGAACTTAGTATCCATCCTCAAAATATGTTGGTGAAGGTTATACCTCGAAAGCATTAAAAGACTTATCGAATTGGCCTGGCGCTTTGAGCTAAGCCCGCGATTTTCAGTCATGGGCGGGGGCGTCTCGCCCGCCTTGAAGAGCTCTTTCCAGATGCCTTCGTGCCTTGTGCCAAAGAGCCCTCGCAGCGTCTGGTGCTCGGCGGGGTCGTACTCCCACAAGTAGCAAGTCTGGCGTTGACACGGAAGGATCCGGCGGATGAGCATGACCTGGATCACATTCACAAGCTTGATCTTCGTGGTTATCATGTTCTGGACGCATGTCTGGAGCCCAGTTATCTCGTCCAGGGATCCCCACGTCAGGCCCTTCTCTTGCCAGGAAGTGAGCCGCACCGGAACTCCGGATCGGAATTCGGGGGCTGCTACCGAATTGGCGTCACGCGGCTCGGTGATGTAAAACCACCCTGACTGCCATCCCTTCACCGTCTCTGTGAAGGAGCCTTCGGGCCAGGTGACGTTGGGCATTTTGCCCACCATGGCGCCTCCGCACTCTGCTTGTTGACCGCTCACCACCTTCGGTTTCACGTTGAAGGTCTTCAGCCATAGGCCGAAATGAGGCGGGACGCGGAGAAAGGCCTCGCACACAATGATAAATGCTGAGATATTGAGTATAAAGTTGGGGGACAGATCGTGGAAGTCCAACCCATAGTAAGGGCTCCTTTGATTCAAAGGAATTCTATGGGATTTCTGGAGGATTGAAATCCTTAGGAATTTTTCCTATGTTGGCCCTTTGATTCATAGGATTGGATCCCATAGGATTTTTTCCTATGGAATCTTTTATACTACATTTCATGGGAAATCTAACATCCACTCCAACCTCTTTTTATAATTCCTTTGTTTTTCATGTGGCATCAAACACTCCTTGCTAATCCTATAGGATTCAATTTGGCATGCCACCCCAATCCTATACTTTTCCTATTCCTACATTTTCAAAATCCTGCGAATCAAAGAGGCCCTAAAACATCAATCCACGGACAAATGGATGAAGGGGGAAACCCAGCCCGCGGACGAAATGTGTGAGAAACACAACCCTCTCATGGGGCTCGGGGGTAGGGACGATTTGCCCTTTCGCAGGGAGTCGGTGAGCAATCTCCTTGGGTAAATAGCCGGCCTCCCGGAGCCCCGTGATGTCCTTCTTCTTGACGGAAGAGGCCATCCACTTGCCTCCAGCTCTGGATCCGGACATGATTGGAGTGCCTTCTCAAACGAGGAAAAACTAAAGCTTGGGTGCTGGAGCTCGAGGACGGAAGGACTGGAGATGAAGAAGGGTGTGGGAAAAGGGAGAGTGTCCTTATCCCCTTATAAAGGCCGCGAATGTCAAGCGCCTCCCCACTCGTCCTAAAAACTCGCCTATTTCCAAGGGCTATATAAACGGCACGGTTGAGTTACCCATGCCCGCATTGATGAGAATCCCGAAATAAGGGGACACAGTCTCTGCTTTGACAAGACGTGCCAATAGCAACCGCGTCTCGAAACGTGGGATGGCAGATGAAAAACGGTTCGAAATTATGACCGGACAAACGCGATGTCGTGTTGTAAAGAAGCTATCAACAGATTAGATTCGTGCAAGTATTATATTCTCTCTGCGGTTATACCAGGACCGGATACAATCATATCCAAAGACTATCTTGGAGTTCGAAAAAAGGGGAACCCGCCTTGCAATGCCGAAGACAATCTGCGCGCCGGACTCCTCGTCATTGAAGCCAGGTTCAGGGGCTACTGAGGGAGTCCTGGACTAAGGGGTCCTCAGGTGTCCGGCCTGTTATCCATGGGCCGGACTGATGGGCTGTGAAGACATGAAGACCGAAGACCATACTCGTGTCCGGATTGGACTTTCCTTGGCGTGGAAGGCAAGCTAGGCGACCAGCTGTGAAGATTCCTTCTTATGTAACCGACTCCATGTAACCCTAGATCTCTCCGGTGTCTATATAAACCGGAGAGCGTAGTCCGGATAGGGCACATTCATTACCATATATTCACATAGGCTAGACTTTTAGGGTTTAGCCATTACGATCTCGTGGTAGATCAACTCTTGTAATACTCATATTAATCAAGATCAATCAAGCAGGAAGTAGGGTATTACCTCCATAGAGAGGGCCTGAACCTAGGTAAACATCATGTCCCTGTCTCCTGTTACGATCGACCTTAGACGCATAGTTCGGGACCCCCTACCCGAGATCCGTCGGTTTTGACACCGACATTGGTGCTTTCATTGAGAGTTTCGTTGTGACGTCGAAGACATGATTGATGTCCTGCCTTGTTATCAAGGACAGTATCACCTCCGGAGGAGCCCTGGCCTCAGGCCAAACCCTCCGGCTGGGCGGCTTTATCATGACCGCCCGTCCGGCCGTTAAGCGACGATGACTTCTCGGGTCACCGAAAATCGCCTCCGTGTTGACTCCGAATACTCCAAACGGATGGATCCAACGGAGTTGTCATCTTTAAACGAACTCCTGGATCGCATTCCCGCCTTGGGGGCCGCTACAGACTACGATCGGATTGGGCTTAAACCCGATCAGAGAGAAATCAAATCTCCGTTGATCACCCATCAGATAACAGTAGTAGAGGATCAAAGCAACAACTCTTCCTCTATATTGAAGACAAACTATGTTTGGATTTCCGAGCTCAAAGAGCCGGATACCTGCCCGCGGAAAGACATGCCCTGTCCTCCGAACCTAGAATCGGACGGTGGACCTGAAAAATCGATTGATATCCCGGAGCCCGGACTATTAAGCTTGGAAGTTTCTCAAACTCCGGATCCCAAATTGGGTCAGGGTTCGGATTCAAAGCGGAGAGATAACCTTCCAAGTGCCCCCTTTCAACAGTGGATATCACGCCCTATTGGGGCGAGATGCATTTACACGCTTCCAAGATGTACCTCATTACGGGTACATGAAACTCAAGATGCCCGGGCCCAATGGCATTATCACTCTTGCCAGTGATCAGGACATATCACTCCACACCGAAAACAAAACCGCATCCCTGGCCCTCGAGGCACTGTCTGAAGCCCTCACGGTCAAAGAGTTACCCGCACTATGCTCCACGGTGGATAGGGACGATGTAATCCTGGACAAGCGACCCAAATCCACCTCCTTTAAACCAGCAGATGAAATAGTCAAATTTCAAGTCCACCCAACAGACCCCAAGAAGAGAGTATCCATTGGGGCATAGCTGGACCCAACGGTCAACGCCGCGCTAGGAGAGTTCCTACGCGAGAACTGGGACATATTCGCCTGGCACCCTTCTGATATGCCAGGAATCCCATGCAGGTTGGCCGAACACAGCCTCAATATATTGAAGGGATATAAACTAGTCAAGCAAACACTGGGACACTTTTCCGAACCCAAACGACAAGCTATGGGGGAGGAGCTAGCCAAGTTAATCAAGGCCGGATTCATCATAGAAATAAAACACCTGGACTGGCTAGCAAACCTGGTGATGGTGCCAAAGAAGGATAAATCCTGGCGCCTATGCGTCGATTTCAAAGACCTCAACAAAGCCTGCCCTAAGGATCCCTTCCCCCTCCCTCGCATCGATCAGATTATCGATGCTACTATAGGACATGACTCACTGTGTTTCTCGATGCATACTCCGAATACCATCAAATCAAAATGAAGGAGTCTAACTAAGCCGCAACGACATTCATTACCCCATATGGGCCGTTTTGCTTCAACACTATGCCCTTCAGACTTAAAAACACCGGCGCCACCTACCAACGCATGATTCAAATATGCCTGGAGAAACAGATCGGCAAGACAGTTGAAGCATATGTGGATGATGTCGTCATCAAAACTAGGCACGTCGAGTCATTGATAGATGATCTGCGTATCACATTCGACAAAATCCGTACATATGGCATCAAGCTCAATTCAGAAAAGTGTGTTTTCGGCGTTCCCGCCGGAAAACTACTGGGCTTCATCGCCTCCAATAGAGGAATTGAGGCAAATGCAGCCAAAATCCGAGCTTTGTCGCAATTGGCTACACCAACAGACCTTAAGCAGGTCTAAAAACTAGCCGGATGTGTGGCAGCTTTAAGCCGCTTTATCTCCAGACTAGGAGAAAAAGCATTGCCGCTTTATCGCCTTCTCCGACGCACCAACCACTTTGAGTGGACGGATGCGGCAACGGCCGAACTAGAAGAGATAAAAGCTCTTTTTGCGAGCAACCCAATCCTGGCCGCGCCGAACGTCGGCGAACCCATGTTATTATACATCTCGGCAACACACCAGGTGGTGAGCGCGGTGCTCGTCGTCGAGCGAGAGGAGGACGGACACAAATTCCCACTTCAGAAACTGGTATACTACGTATCCACTATCCTCACACCATGAAAATCCCGGTACCCTCATTACCAAAAGATAGCATACGCGGTCTTCATGGCATCCCGGAAGCTACGACACTACTTTCAAGAGTGCTCAATCACGGTGGCTTCCGAAGTACCACTCAATGACATAATAAACAACCGCGATGCCACTGGCCGGATTGCCAAGTGGGCCAGTGAGCTCCTTCCATTCGACATAACATACAAACCGCGCCGGGCTATTAAATCCCAAGTACTGGTTGACTTCGTCGCCGAATGGACAGAGGCCGAACTCCCTAAAGAGTATGGCACATATTCCAACTGGATCATGCACTTCGATGGTTCCAAAATGCTGGCGGGCTTAGGAGCGGGCGTTGTCTTAACGTCTCCCACTGGAGACATAGTTCAGTACGTACTCCAAATATTATACACAGACTCCAAAAATGCAGCCGAATACGAGGCCTTATTGCATGGTCTTCGGATGGCTGTCTCCATGGCCATACAATGCCTGAAGGTGTGCAGGGATTCAAACCTTGCAATATCCCAAATAAATGGAGATTTCGATGCCAAAGATCCGAATATGGCGGCCTATCATAACGCCGTTCTCAAAATGTCGGCTCGGTTCGATGGGCTCGAGTTTCATCATGTGGCTCGAGAAAGTAATCAAGCGGCGGATGTCCTTGCTCGCATCAGCGCCAAGTGCGACCCCGTCCCGCCTAACATATTCCTGGAAAGGCTCTTCAAGCCATCCGTGGTGTGGCAAGGGGAGAGCGGCAACACCAGTCCAGAACCGACCCCCAGATTCCGAACACAATACCGATATCATCGGGGGCTCAGCCACCGAAATAACACCATCGACCCATCTTATCATGGCAGTAATTGCCCCATGGACCGAACCCTTATTGGCCTACCTTAATATGCGAGAGCTCCCTGAGTATCAGAATGAGGCTCACTGCATTTTCCGACCCTCGAAAGCCTACAAGGTCCATGACAGAGAGCTCTACAAGAAAAGCGCTACCGGAGTACTTCAAAGATGTATCTCCGAAGAACAGGGACGTCAGCTCTTGGCCGAAATTCACGCCAGTCTCAGTGGTCACCATGCCGCGGCTTGGACCCTTGTAAGTAAGGCCTTTTGTACAGGTTTCTATTGGCCGACGGCCCGAGCAGATGCACAGGACCTTGTCCAACATTGTGTCGGATGCCATCTTTTCGCCAACCAAAGTCATATGCCTCCCACTGCTCTACAAACAATCCCCATTACTTGGCCTTTTGCAGTCTGGGGGCTTGATATGGTCGGACCCCTTAAAGGAGGAAGCCACAAGAAAAAATATCTGCTGGTCATGGTAGATAAATTCACCAAATGGATAGAGGCCAAACCAGTTAAAACGGCCGAAGCCGGACCAGTGATCGACTTCATATTCGGCGTTGTGCACCGTTATGGCGTCCCACACAGCATCATCACTAATAACGGCTCCAATTTTACAGCCGATGAGGTGAAAGCCTGGTGTGCTAACCTGGGCATTAAGCTTGATTACGCCTCCATCTATCATCCACAAACAAACAGTCAAGTCGAACGAGCTAATGGTCATATTATGAGCGGCATTAAGCCTAGCCTAGTGTGGTCTTTGAAAAAATCAGACAAGCACTGGGTTGAGGAGCTCGACTCCGTACTCTGGGGGCTGCGGACCACGCCCAATCGCACTACCGGATATACACCCTTCTTCATGGTGTACGGCGCAGAGGCTGTGTTACCCTGCGACATTATTCATGACTCACCTCGAGTGCACATGTATGAAGAGAGAGAGGCCGAGCATGATCGGCAGGACGGCTTAGATGCCCTGGAGGAGGAGCGCAACGTCGCAAAATCCCATTCCAAATTTTATCAACATCAAGCTCGCAGATATCAAAGCAGAGAAGTGCGGGCCAAGACTTATAACATTGGTGAACTCGTTCTACGCCTACCGGAGAAGAAAAAGGACAAACTCAAGCCCAAGTGGGAGGGTCCCTTCATCATAGATGAAGTTCTCACTGGAGGAACGTACCGCCTGCGTGATGCATCGGACAACCGCTTAGAGCCGAATCCGTGGAATGCCGCCAGACTCCGAAGATTCTACGCTGTCACAGCCCTAGAATTGCTTGCTATTAGTTGCATTATAGCATCCATGCACCATGTTAAATTTCATTTAAATATGAAGTGGGGATGCTCAAACCCTAGCACCAGATCAAATCAAACTAGGTCCAACTAAAATATTTTTCAATGACCCAGAATGCCCTTTGGAAATGTTCATGATTTCTGATAAAGGTGAAAACCTCTGCCAAAAATTTCGAATATATTTATAGGTCATTCCTGGATTTTTGAATTAAATCATAAAGTATTTGAATTTGGGCATTAAACACTATAAATAATTTAAATGCTCAAATAATGCTGAAATTAAATGTGGGCAACTAGATTAATCCATAGAGTGTCCACAAATTATTGCATCATTTTGCAAAGTGCTTTAGCATTTTTAGTTAAGTCAAAGCAACTATAGAAAAATAGAAAACATAAACTAAATAAAGGAGAGAGAGAGAGAAGGACTAACCTGGCACTTACCTCGGCCCACCTACCTGTTGCTGGCCCAGCTTCACCGGCCCAGCCCACCACCGCCTTCCCTCCCTGTCGTCTTCCTCGTGCCAGTGGGCAGGGCGCGTGGCCGACGCACGCCGGCACGCGCCCGGCCACCTCCTACTTGCCTCAGCTGCTGCTGGAGGGCGCGAAGAGCGCCACGGCACCCCCTGCATCTTCCCCCCCTCTCTGGTTCCTCCTTCTCTCCCCCCAGCGCAGCGCCGCAGCCACCCGAGGCCGCCGACGAGCACCGCCACGGCCACAGCCTCCCCCGTGCCCCTCCTACGTGACCTCAAGCCCCGCCACCGTCTCCTACGCCTTCTACACCGACCCAAGCAACGGCAGAAGCCCCGAATCGCCGTCCCCGCCGTCTTCTTGAACCTCGGTCCGTCGGAGATCCCCTTTGCCGCCCACTCGCTCCGACGCTTCCCCGAGCCCACGTCGACGCCTCTGCAACCATCATGAGCTCCCGCATCGGAACCCCCTCTCCTCGAGCTCGTTTGTGCCGTGCAGCCACCGTTTCACCAGAGCCGAAAGCTCACCGCCGCCGACCATCTCGTCGTTGTGGCCACAGCTGTCGCCGCTCGCTTTTGAGTGTGTCCTCGTGCTCTCTGTGCTCCCAGGAGTCTGCCCAGATACCTAGCTCGCTCACTAGCCAAGCGTAGTGCCTCGCCGTGCTAACCCGTACTCCATCCGTCGCCCGTCGTCGTTGCAGCCGACGCTGTGGACCACCCCACCCACTGTTGCCTGCTTCTTTGGACGCGTACGAGCATCAGCTCCACGCCGGGCCCCTCCGCTGTCCATTTGGTCGACGGAGGGCGAAACCCGACGCGCTCCGCCGCCACTGACCTCACCGACGATGAGCCGCCGACCTAATCCCGGTTTAGTTAGCACTAATGACCCTGCTAAACACCCCCAGAACCACTGCCATGTGGGCCCCTGTGCTGTTTAGGTTAGTTTAATTCCTGTTTAGATTACTGCTAATCTTGCGGACCCCACGTGTCATCTTTGACTTTGACCAAGTCAGCGCTGACCGGTCCCACATGTCATCCACACAAACCAGCCCCAAGACACTGACGTGTGGGTCCCAACCGTCGGGTTGACCTGGACCGACCCTGTTGACCGCTGACATCACAGTGACATCATGCTGATGCAGTAATCCTTTTCTGGAATTTAAATAAATCTTAAATGATTTATTTATTTCAGAAAATATCCTAAACTTCTAAAATTCATAGAAATTCAACCATAACTCCAAATCAAACAAATTATATATGAAAAATGATCAGAAAAATCCAATCTATCCATCTGTACCATTTGCATGCATGTTTGGACAACCTAAGGTTGCTGCATATGGCAATTTGCATACATGACATTTAAACTCTCACATATGGAGTTTGAATTTGAACCTAGGGTCCAAACCAACTCCATTTAACATGTTGCTAGTTGCATTAGCTCAAACCACAACTTATTGCCATGTCATGATCATGCATCATATTGTTGCATTGCATTGATTGTGTTCTTTCTGTGTTTGCCGGTATTTGTCCCCTCTCAGTAGACGACGTTCCGACGATGAGTTTGATGACACCGATGAAGAGTTATATCATCTTCAGAAGTGCCAGGCAACCAAAACCCCCCTGTTCATTACGATACAATCCCACTCTCTTGCTCCTGCTCTCTTTTACTGCATTAGGACAACAACGATTCAACTGTTACATGATGCGGTAGTTGAACCCCTTTCCTCTGCATGACCTTTCATTGCCACAATAAATAGATGAAACCCACTAGCATGAGTAGGAGTTGTTTGAGCCCTGATGTGCCTACTCATTCATGCTTGTTTGTCATGCCTGCTACTGCTTAGAGTTGAGTCGGGTCTGATTCATCGGGAATGAATTGGAATGTGGTGAACATGTCCTACTGTTGAGAGTTAAGTGTGTGAACACGATTTGGTAAAGGTAGCGGTGATAGGCCATGTAGGAGTACATGGTGAGTTGTCTCATTGCACCCGTCCTCAGGAACTGAGTTCTGTGTTTGTGATCCATGAACAGTTACTACCACACATTAGGCTCCGGGCGCTCCAAGCTCTCTCGACTTATTAATCAACCTGATCTCTGTCCAGGAGTTGCAACTAGTTTCTGGTGTTTGTAGGTAGTGTTAGTAGTCTACCAAGTGGCACCCGGTACAGGTGGGCTTGGGACAGACTAGGCACCATGGCATGGTGTACCAAGCGTAGATCCACCTGTTGAGGTGGGCTTGGGAACCCTGCACACATCGTTTGGGGCCGTGAGCGACACCCCGGCCGGATCTCCTTGAGGATGGAACCCGAATAGGCGATAAACCTGGACGAGAGACTTGTGTGGTTAGTCAGGTCGTGGCCGACTCCCTCGCCAGGCTTCCGCTTGAAGGTTGCCGAGGTACATGACGTGTACATGGTGGTAAGTGGCGAAAGCATGTGTGAAGAAGTACACCCCTGCAGGGTTATCATTATCTATTCGAATAGCCGGATTCCTCGGATATGGAAACTTGGACCCCTTGCATAGTTCATAGACAAGTGAAAGTGGATACTCTAAAATGTGCAAGATAAGCGTGAGTGCTATGGATGGCGTTCTCGTAGGGAGACGGGAGCGGATCCATAGTGGTGTATTGATATGGTGAATATGTGGACTCGTGTGCGCCACCTCAAAAGAGTTACTTGCAGTCGTAGTTCAGGTTAGCCACTGAGTCAATGCTGGCTTGCTGCAGTTAACTCCACCACCCCTTTTGTTGATACCGATGCATATGTAGATACTTCTGATGTAAGTCTTGCTAGGTACATTTGTACTCACGTTTGCCTATTTTATGTTTTGCAGAGAGACTTCAGTCTCGCTAGTAGTTCCGCGTGGACTTCGACGTTTAGCTTGTTACCTCAGCTACGGTCTTGTGCCCTCGGCAGGATCTGGTAGATAGTTAGGCTGCTCAGCCCTTTTCATTTGTAGATGTCTGTACTCAGACATGTTAAGCTTTCGCGTGTGCTTTGACTTGTATGCTCTGAATGTTGGGTCATGAGACCCATGTTTGTAATATCTCGCTCCTCGGAGCCTAATGAATAAATACTTGAGTCGTAGAGTCTTGTTGTGATGCCATGTTGTATTTACACATATCGAGCACGTTGTGTGTATGATTGAAATGCTTGGTATGTGTGGGATCCGACAATCTAGTTGTTTATCCTTGGCAGCCTCTCTTATAGGGAAATGTAGTCTAGTGCTTCCTTGAGCCATAGTAGTCCGCTACAGCCCGGTTCACCGGAGTCCTGCTAGCCCAGCACTACTGCTCAGGACACCTGACTGACCGACATGTGTTTCGCTTTGTTCCTGTGTCTGTCCCTTTGGGGAAATGTCACGCGGTGACATCCGGAGTCCTACCTAGCCTGCTACAGCCCGGGTTACCGGAGTCCTGTTAGCCCAGTGCTACAGCCCGGATTCACACGCTGTTGACCGACATGCTCGAAGTTGATTCATGTATGCCTGTCCCCATGGGTTAGTGCCGCTTTGGGTCCACGACTATCCATGTCGGCCCGGGTTCTTTGTCATATGGATGCTAGCGACACTATCATATACGTGAGCCAAAAGGCGCAAACGGTCCCGGGCCAGGTAAGGTGGCACTCGTGGGAATACCGTGCGTGAGGCCGCAAAGTGATATGATGTGTTACATGCTAGATCGGTGTGACTTAGGATCGGGGTCCTGACATCTTTGGTATTAGAGCCTGACTGCCTGTAAGATTACTAAGCCAAACTGGTCGAAGTTGAGTCTAGAAATGCTTTAGTTATGTAAGGGAATTGATTGTGGAAGGGAACGTAAGGCTCTTTTTACTCCTTATACCTCATGGCCTTCTGATCTGAGTCAACCTCTTCTCTTCTATGGGGATTAAGAACTAGGCCTTCTCATCTATCTATCAGGATGACGAGTTACTATGATAGAGACTTATAGGATTGATGGATTCAAGCCTCTATTCAGTTTCTACTACTTCCATGTGTTCATAGTTGGTCTCGGAACCTTGATATTGTGTTGTTGAGTGATCATGCCACCATTTTGCAGGATGTCTCAAATCTTTTTGAGCATTTACAGCCGTTATGTTGTCCGAGTCATCCCAGTTTCTAAATATTCTGATGCATTTGCAAATCCCTTCTTTCCATTCTCGATGTTCTTTTGGGCCAGATTAACCACACTAATCGTCAAGTTGAGGTACTCCGTTGCCTCGACATATATGTTGGAGCCATTATTATGATCCTAGGCATCTTAGAGAACCAGCCATAATCTAGCCATGCTTTATATTCCCAGTGTGATGATTCTGGCCACCATTCTTGAAAGCATCCCGTGATGCCATTTAGTAGTGGGTATCCTACTCTTGGGTTCTTGATCCAAGATTCACTCTACTTACCTCATGTTGATAGTGTTGCTAGTTCCTTTAGGATATTAGTAACCTTTGCATTAGTCCTCGGGGTCCGTGGTATTTCCTTCTTCCAAATACTATGAACCATTAAGGCAGAAGTTCTTTGAACCAAAAGCTCACAATCAGAGTACTCTTAAGGAGTTCTCCATCCATAATTGTGATTCTGCCAGTTCTACCTTTCTGCATGGGTTATCTGGAAGAAACCTGTTGAACTTGGTTCAACATATTAATCTATGCATCCACAACTCAGAAAGATATATGTTCCCTTGAGTTGTCCCTCTTCATTTGTATTCCGACCCTAGTCTATCAATTGATAGTCAGGAATAGTTGTGCATCTGTGTTCATTGATGACTATTAATCTTGTGGTCCCTCAAGCCATTCTAGTTCAGAATGACTAGGAGAAACAAACTCCAGTACCTCATCCATATCCGGGATTGGGTCAAAGCAGTTGTAATCTGCAAATCAAATGCCAATCCACCTTTTGCTCTGTTCTACCTTGAAGTGTTACCATCTTCATGTCAAGAATGCCATGAGAATTGCACCACCTCTTATGAACTCTTGACGGAGTGATACTACTCGCCATCATTATTCATTCCTCGGTCCCGTGTTGTTATAACCGGAATACCGACAAATAAACCATGATGTGTGAAATCAATACTCCTAGCAACTGCGTTGCTTGGTAGTTAATGGACAATACCTTATACTTAGCATGCTGGTTATTGAATTATCATTCTAAGATTGATCGTGCTACCTAGTCCATATTTCCTGGTGCACTCTTCGATCAATGAGTTAAGATTTTGTCAAACCCTCACTCTTTTGATCATATCATCTTGCCCTGAAAAGCAAGGTTATTCTTGAGCTTAGTAACATATCGGTGGTTAGCGATTTTCCGAAGATCTTCTCGGAAGTATTACCTGGTTGTCACCTGACTTCTATGTTGAGTTCATGATCAAGGTGGTTGTAACGCCCTCGATGCGGCTATATCTCCCACGTGTCGAAGCACGACTTAGAGGCATAACCGCATTGAAAGCAATGTCGCAAGTGAGGTAATCTTCACACAACCCATGTAATACATAAGGGAAAGAGATACATAGTTGGCTTACAATCGCCACTTCACACAAATACATGAATAAAACATTACATCAAACAGTTACAATCAGGGCCCGACTACGGAGCCAAAATAAAAGAAGAAACCCCAAAAGCGACAAAGGTCCACGATCGACCCCAACTGGGCTCCACTACTGATCGACTAAAATGAAGCAACACAATGAACAAGGTCTTCATCGGGCTCCTCCTTGAGCTCGGGTGTGTCACCTGCACGGTCTCATCGGCACCTGCAAACTGGTTTTGGAAGTATCTGGTGAGTCACGAGGACTCAGCAATCTCACACCCGCGAGATCAAGACTATTTAAGCTTATAGGTAGGGTAAAAGGTATGAGGTGGAGCTGCAGCAAGCGTCTAGCATATATGGTGGCTAACATACGCAAATGAGAGTGAGAAGAGAAGGCAAAGCACGGTCGAACAACTATGACCAATAAGTGATCCTGAACTACTTACGTCAGACATAACTCCAACAACCGTGTTCACTTCCCGGACCCCGCCGAGAAGAGACCATCACGGTTACACACGCGGTTGGTGCATTTTAATTAAGATCAACTTCGGGTTTTCTACAACCGTACATTAACAAATTCCCATCTGCCACATAACCGCGGGCACGGCTTTCGAAAGTTCAAAACCCTGCAGGGGTGTCCCAACTTAGCCCATTATAAGCTCTCGCGATCAACGAAGGATATTCCTTCTCCCCGGGAAGACCCGATCAGTCTACAAGACATCTTGACAGTAATAAAACAAGTCCAGCAAAGCCGCCCGATGCGCCGACATCCTGATAAGAGCTGCACATATCTCGTTCTCAGGGCAACACCGGATTGTCCAAACTTCCGGTAGGCGAACCCAGAGTTGCCCCTGGTGGCCACCGGCGGCTGACGGTTTGGACCAACACTTAGACAAGCATTGGCCCGGGGGGGGCTAAATAAAGATGACCCTCGGGTTGATCAGACCCAAGGGAAAGGGATAGGTGGTAGTCAAATGGTAAAACCAAGGTTGGGCCTTGCTGGAAAAGTCTTATTCAAAGCGAACTGTCAAGGGGGTCCCATAAATCACCCGACCGCGTTAGGGACGCAAAATCCGGGAACATAACACCGATATGACGGAAACTAGGGCGGCAAGAGTGGAACAAAACACCAGGCATAAGGCCGAGCCTTCCACCCATTACCAGGTATATAGATGCATTAATTAAATAAGATATATTGTGATATCCCAACAAGAAAACATGTTCCAACAAGGAACAACAAGTCCATGTTCCAACCAGGAACAAACTTCATCTTCACCTACAACTAACAACGCTATAAGAGGGGCTGAGCAAAGCGGTAACATAGCCAAACAACGGTTTGCTAGGACAAGGTGGGTTAGAGGCTTGGTTTAACAATATGGGAGGCATGATAAGCAAGTGGTAGGTATCACAGCATAGGCATAGCAAAAGAGCGAGCAACTAGCAAGCAAAGATAGAAGTGATTTCGAGAGTATGTTCATCTTGCCTGAAATCCCGCAAGGAAGAAGAACGAGTCCATGAAGAAGACAAACGGACGTAGACGAACGGATCCTCACAATCGCAACGATATCGGAACTAACCCGAAGAAGCAACACCGGAAAGAAGCAAACAACAAAGTAAACAACCACCACATAAACATGGCATGATAAGCGAGATGTGTTATGCAATGCATATGCATGCTCGGGAAGGGAAAAGATTAACAAGGCATAATCTTGGCAAACCAAGTATGCCACTGGAAAGGTGAGGTGATTTCGGTTGAAATCGATATAAAGATCACCGGAATCGGATGCACGGTTTGCAAATGACAAGCAAAACAAGAATGACAAGAATCTGCCATTAACAGCATAATGCTACTTAGCAAGCAACAAGAAATTAAGCTACTGCACCCAACCATATCAACAAGGCATATGACAGGGATCTACTCAAGATGCTTGACAAAAGATGAACACTGAGCTACGGCTAAATCACACCACAACAGGTTCAAACAAGCATGGCAAAAGAGCGAAAGATAACAGGTTCACAGACTTAGTGAAAATAACAACATGCCAGAAACTAACATCAGGATGACATGTTTAGAGCAATGAAAGAACATGCTACAGGAACAGAACATAGCAAAGCAAGGCACGGCATGAATCTACTCAAAGCACTTAACAAAAGTCCCTTACTGACCATAAGACAAAAAGGACTAGAAAAATATAATAACACCCATGTCAATTAAGCAAGTTTCGTTACAGGTTTCAGACTTAGCAGAAAACTAGACATGTCAACAACAGATAACAAGTAGGCATGTTCGTGAGCTCCATGCACTCACTACAGAGCATTGCATGATAAAATAAGAATACATACATCAAGAAGACATGGCATAGAAGCATTAAATGGCAAGAACAACATCATAGCATGCAAGGATCAACTACACCAAGCTTGGCAAAATCGAATAACATGTAAACAATCTGCCAGTAACATTTTATAGCAAAAGTAGAGCTCGATTGACTCAAGCTATGGCACTCCATAAATACAAACTAAGGCACGGATGGATGGAGCAAATCCATATGTTCAAAACACTCTTACTGATCATGCTCAAAAGAGGCATAGATCTCTTTGAAACAACATGAACACATGTCATAAAAATAACAGCAGGCAGGGACTTAGTGAAAATACTAAGTCTCTGAAATCAGCAACAATAAGTAACCTAGTTTGCATGGTTGTGCTAGTCAACACAAAGATCACAAAAATACACGGCATAAATCTATGGAAAGATGGCATGGCATATTACAAAACACATGTAGGACTGAACTACATAGGAGGAACACATCAATCATGGCAAAAATGACAAAAGTGCATGTTCTGATAAGAATCGGCAACTAACATCACATAGCCCTCTTCTAACAGCATTTCGGGCATCAATATGAGCTCAAATGAAAATGATGCAATGGAATGAAATGATGTACTCTTCGAGGCGAACAATTTGACATATTATACGCACGAAACGGATCTACGGTTGCGAAGTTATGGCACGACAAACATGGCAACATAAGATGAAATCTCAGGGACTTAGAGAAATATACCCTTCGGGGAAAAAGTCAACGGGGAGTCGGGGACGGGCCGCTCCGGGCGGATCTCGCCGGATCCGGCCCGGACGAGGCAGGCCGGCGACGGGGAGGCGCGTGGAGGCGGGAGGCGGCGACCTCCGGGGCGACGACGGCGGGGATCCGCGGCGGCGGAGCGGGTCGCCGCGGCGGAGGCGGAGGCGGGCGGCAGTGCCGGGCGGCGGAGGCGGCGGCGAGCAAGGCGGCGGGCGGCGGGCGCCGGCGCGGGCGGCGACCGGGGCGCCGGGCGACGGCGACCGATCGGCGGCGGGGCGAACGCGGCGCGGCGGCGGCGAGCAGGGGCGAGGCGACGGGAGGCTCGGGCGGCCGCGCGGGCCTGGGCGGGCCGCGCCTGGGCCCGGCGGGCCGCGGCGGCGGGGAGGAGAGAGAGGGCGCGCTAGCGTGGTGAGGTGGCGACCCCTGGTTGGCCAACGGCGGCGGCGGGGCGACGTGGCCTCCTCCGATTGGTCGGAGTGATGTGGCTGGGCGGGGTGGACATGTCCGGCACGGGTTGGACACGTCCGGCGGCGCGCGGGGAAGATTGCTAGGGTTTGGGCTGCGAGAGTTTCGGGAGGGAAGCACATATTTATAGGTAGAGGGGGCTAGGAAGCTCCAAATGGAGAGAGGTTTTCGGCCACGCGATCGTGATCGAACGACCGAGATGATGGAGGTGAATTAGGTGGGTTTTGGGCCATTTTGAAAGGGGTGTTGGGCTGCACCAAAAGAGGCCTTTGCGGATACCCGGTTAACCGTTGGAGTACCAAACGAACTCCGATTGACTCGAAACTTGACAGGCGGTCTACCGGTGCTATACCAAGGCCACATGTCAAGCCTCGGTCCATTCCGAGAAAGTTTAATACCCGCTCACGGAAAAAGGCAAAAGGGGACGCTGGGGGACATAGGAGCGCCGGATTGCAAAACGGACAACGGGAAAAAAGCTCGGATTCATGATACGAACACGTATGCCAATGCGATGCACATGATGACATGATATGAAATGCAGATGATGACATGACAAAGAGCGACACACAAGCACATGACATGGCAACGACGGCGAATAACTGGCGGACACCTGGCGCATCAGATCCGGGGCGTTACAACACTCCACCACTACGAGAGGATCTCGTCCCGAGATCTAGAATGGCACCGGAGGGGTAAACGGAAGAGAAAGAGAAGAGGTAAAGCTAAGTTGCTTCTTTGACAAAAGAGTGAAACCAAGGAACCTTGAGAGGTCACACGGCTTGAAGAGAAGACATGACGGAGGTGAACAAAATCTAAAACACTCCGTTCAGCGAGAGGAACAAAGAACGTTGCGAGAACCTTGAGGTTAAGTGACAAAATAGATATTGAAACCACTCTGGTTAAAACACGATAGAGAAGGAATAAGAATGACAAGATTTGGGCAGCACTCCGACTGAAAATGGAAGGGATTTGAACATGATCTTGACAAGATGATAGGATACTTGTTGAAATTAACAACACACTGCCTCCGGAACAAAACAACGAATAGAATGGAAAGAACGGAGAAGACAATAACATCTTCTACCTCAAATGAATTTGATATAGCATCCTTAAAAGAAGGATAGAACGGAGTTGTTGGAAAACCAACAACGAAAAGAATAAGCTTGTAGTGGGCTTATGGTAACATCCCAACATTATGAGGTGACAAACTGCCACTAATAGAAACAATTGATTGGGTGAGATCAATGAAGATAAGAGAAACTTCTTTCACCAAGAGGATAACTGGAGAACTTGAGTCGTTGATAAGCACCACAATCAGCAACATTCCTTAGGAAAGGCTTTAAGTGAAATCTAAACCAAGATAACTCCAAGGAAGAAATTGATGGATTTAAATTACCTCCTTCTTAACAACATGTGAATCATGAAACACGAACTCAAATTGTCAAGAATGACATAACACCAACTCAAATGATAAGGTAGAACGAATTGCACCTTGAAATGCAAGATGAAGAAATGCTTGAACTCCTCCAAACAAAACATGTGTTGAACACCATGTTTATTTTAGAGTATAGCTTGGCGGATCTTAAGTTCGAGAGAAATCTTGATGAACAATTGAAGAATGAAAAGGGTCCTTGAAGAACCACCATGTAGAGCCTCCATGAAGAACTCCGGTAATAAAAGGATGATAAAAAATAACGAGAAGTTGAAAACACAAGGTGAAACCTTGTAATGCATTAGATGGAACTCCGTGGTGATATAATTGCGAGAGCTTGGAACTCCGAGGAAGACAAGATGAAACAACTGAAATCAAGAATTTTGGTGAACCTCCGGAATAAAGAATTGAATTTACTCGATGAAACAAGAATAAGAATTACATTATGCTTATCCTTCACCAATTTAGATTGATGACAAGCAACGGATTTGGCATACTACTTATTCTCGTAGAAAGGATTGAGATAGATATGGCGCAATTTTGGGAAGGTCTTCAATGAACCACCGGTAGGATTGGAAAGAACGAATGAATCTATATGATAACAAAGGAAGAAGGATCTTGACGAACCACCGTAAGAATTGAAAATGAACGAAGAAAAGATACAGAAACACCGGGAAGAGTTAGCAAATGAACGAAGATACTTGAGAGAATTTAGATAAAAATGAACGAGTAGATCCCGAGCTGATTAGAGACTACTAGAATGATGCACCGGTAAGATTTGGAGAACGAGAGCTGAAAGCTGGAATGAATAATTCTGAGATGATGGGCTCCGAAGAATCAAACTGAAAAGATTTCTGAAATGCTCCGGATGGGTGAAAAAAAATTCTCACAATCGAAAACAATTATGAGAGGATGGCATCAAGCTAGAACCATGAATCTTGAAGAGAATGTGGCAAGATTTAGGAGAAACTCTTCTTTGATCTTCAATTGTTGAGAATGATGATAAGAAACACCACCATGAATTGTTGAGACACTTCGGAATGAAAATTAGAAAGGTTGAACCAAGGATGAAAAGAATTGAAAGATCTTGGAGAAAAACATATGACTGATGGAATACATCCTTACGTCAAACTTTGAAAAGAATTTGGGCATAGCTCCGGGAAAATTAGACGAGTCAGGTAAGATCCTGGAAAAAGACCTATGGGTTAAGGCCCACTCAAAAGAAACACCGTTGAACGATTACTTGAAAGGGAGAACACACCGGTTGATTTAAATGGCTTGAATGAGATAACATCCTCAAAAGAACTTGAGTGAATTGAGAATGGAAACTTGAATCTTCTGAGATATCTTCATCACTCCGGAACAAATGAATAGCGAGAAGTGGATGATTAAGAGGTGCACCGGTACGAGAAAACATTAAAAACGAGGAAAAGGTATGATCGATGAAGCTTGAATTGGAACCACCGGAGAAGAAAAAGAATGACGAATGATGAACTTAAAACTCCTGACCATCTTCATGATAATCACCGGATAAGAGCATTGAAGGAAAGAATGGAGAAACTTCCATCAATAAAAAGGATACTTGATTGAGAAATCTGAGTACTTGAAGAAAGAGGGTGGGAGGGCGGGAAAAACAAAGACAATTTGGAACGGATGAAGCAAACACCGTTGAGAAAAACTGATATTTGATCTTGCTAATGTTGAAGTGATCGGATCCACTTGAAGAGAGACACACCGGTGGAAAAAGGATTGACATGGCACTCTCAGTTATCATGAAAGGATTGGTATCCACATAGAAATATGAGAACACCGCTTAGAAAAGTTATGGAATCAACACTTGACATCGAAGCAACTCGAATACCACAAATAAAACAAAACAAAGGATTGGGCTTGCAAAATAAGCCGGAAACAAACATATGATAGATCCCATATCGTATCATGTGTCTGTTGGAAAGATATCCTAAGAGATACTTGAATTCCCACTTATAAACTCCCGAAACTTTCTGGTTATGCAATCAGGTGTTGGGGATACAGGGGACACAAAAAATATATCACCCAAACTAACAATACCTAGATCCAGCTGTATCCATCCTTCAGCACATAACCAAGAAACCTTCGGAAATCATCTACCTCAACCTTCGAAAAGCATCCGTTATACGAGTCATGGCAATACTCCCGCACTCGCCTCAGTACTGGGCTATCAGGGTTATCTCACCAACAACTGTACAAAAGAGATTTTCGATGTCGGCGTACTAAACTCAGGTATTCCAGAACTGTAACGATAAAATTATGACGACAACACCTCGGAGCTCAACTCCCCGGGACACCTCCACTAAACCCCTGCTGACGGGAGGCAACCAAGACAATGTTGTCATCATAAAACCATCGAAACGATTCTAAGATACCCGCGTGATCCTAAATTTTTTTTAGTGAAATTTGAGAAGAGAAGAGTCAAAACTCTACGTCAGGATGCCTTACCAGAGCGATGAGGAGACTGGGAAGTAAAAAGAATTCCTAAACTCTCCGATATATAATTCCTAATTGACTCAAAACATTTTTCTAGACACAACTCGGCCGCTAAAAACGATCAATCAGTGGGGGCTCCTAAGGTCGGGGAAGGCTCTGATTACCAACTTGTAACGCCCTCGATGCGGCTATATCTCCCACGTGTCGAAGCACGACTTAGAGGCATAACCGCATTGAAAGCAATGTCGCAAGTGAGGTAATCTTCACACAACCCATGTAATACATAAGGGAAAGAGATACATAGTTGGCTTACAATCGCCACTTCACACAAATACATGAATAAAACATTACATCAAACAGTTACAATCAAGGCCCGACTACGGAGCCAAAATAAAAGAAGAAACCCCAAAAGCGACAAAGGTCCACGATCGACCCCAACTGGGCTCCACTACTGATCGACTAAAACGAAGCAACACAATGAACAAGGTCTTCATCGGGCTCCTCTTTGAGCTCGGGTGTGTCACCTGCACGGTCTCATCGGCACCTGCAAACTGGTTTTGGAAGTATCTGGTGAGTCACGAGGACTCAGCAATCTCACACCCGCGAGATCAAGACTATTTAAGCTTATAGGTAGGGTAAAAGGTATGAGGTGGAGCTGCAACAAGCGTCTAGCATATATGGTGGCTAACATACGCAAATGAGAGCGAGAAGAGAAGGCAAAGCACGGTCGAACAACTATGACCAATAAGTGATCCTGAACTACTTACGTCAGACATAACTCCAACAACCGTGTTCACTTCCCGGACCCCGCCGAGAAGAGACCATCACGGTTACACACGCGGTTGGTGCATTTTAATTAAGATCAACTTCGGGTTTTCTACAACCGGACATTAACAAATTCCCATCTGCCACATAACCGCGGGCACGGCTTTCGAAAGTTCAAAACCCTGCAGGGGTGTCCCAACTTAGCCCATTATAAGCTCTCGCGATCAACGAAGGATATTCCTTCTCCCCGGGAAGACCCGATCAGTCTACAAGACATCTCGACAGTAATAAAACAAGTCCAGCAAAGCCGCCCGATGCGCCGACATCCTGATAAGAGCTGCACATATCTCGTTCTCAGGGCAACACCGGATTGTCCAAACTTCCGGTAGGCGAACCCAGAGTTGCCCCTGGTGGCCACCGGCGGCTGACGGTTTGGACCAACACTTAGACAAGCATTGGCCCGGGGGGGGGCTAAATAAAGATGACCCTCGGGTTGATCAGACCCAAGGGAAAGGGATAGGTGGTAGTCAAATGGTAAAACCAAGGTTGGGCCTTGCTGGAAAAGTCTTATTCAAAGCGAACTGTCAAGGGGGTCCCATAAATCACCCGACCGCGTTAGGGACGCAAAATCCGGGAACATAACACCGATATGACGGAAACTAGGGCGGCAAGAGTGGAACAAAACACCAGGCATAAGGCCGAGCCTTCCACCCATTACCAGGTATATAGATGCATTAATTAAATAAGATATATTGTGATATCCCAACAAGAAAACATGTTCCAACAAGGAACAACAAGTCCATGTTCCAACCAGGAACAAACTTCATCTTCACCTACAACTAACAACGCTATAAGAGGGGCTGAGCAAAGCGGTAACATAGCCAAACAACGGTTTGCTAGGACAAGGTGGGTTAGAGGCTTGGTTTAACAATATGGGAGGCATGATAAGCAAGTGGTAGGTATCACAGCATAGGCATAGCAAAAGAGCGAGCAACTAGCAAGCAAAGATAGAAGTGATTTCGAGAGTATGTTCATCTTGCCTGAAATCCCGCAAGGAAGAAGAACGAGTCCATGAAGAAGACAAACGGACGTAGACGAACGGATCCTCACAATCGCAACGATATTGGAACTAACCCGAAGAAGCAACACCGGAAAGAAGCAAACAACAAAGTAAACAACCACCACATAAACATGGCATGATAAGCGAGATGTGTTATGCAATGCATATGCATGCTCGGGAAGGGAAAAGATTAACAAGGCATAATCTTGGCAAACCAAGTATGCCACTGGAAAGATGAGGTGATTTCGGTTGAAATCGATACAAAGATCACCGGAATCGGATGCACGGTTTGCAAATGACAAGCAAAACAAGAATGACAAGAATCTGCCATTAACAGCATGATGCTACTTAGCAAGCAACAAGAAATTAAGCTACTGCACCCAAACATATCAACAAGGCATATGACAGGGATCTACTGAAGATGCTTGACAAAAGATGAACACTGAGCTATGGCTAAATCACACCACAACAGGTTCAAACAAGCATGGCAAAAGAGCGAAAGATAACAGGTTCACAGACTTAGTGAAAATAACAACATGCCAGAAACTAACATCAGGATGACATGTTTAGAGCAATGAAAGAACATGCTACAGGAACATAACATAGCAAAGCAAGGCACGGCATGAATCTACTCAAAGCACTTAACAAAAGTCCCTTACTGACCATAAGACAAAAAGGACTAGAAAAATATAATAACACCCATGTCAATTAAGCAAGTTTCGTTACAGGTTTCAGACTTAGCAGAAAACTAGACATGTCAACAACAGATAACAAGTAGGCATGTTCGTGAGCTCCATGCACTCACTACAGAGCATTGCATGATAAAATAAGAATACATACATCAAGAAGACATGGCATAGAAGCATTAAATGGCAAGAACAACATCATAGCATGCAAGGATCAACTACACCAAGCTTGGCAAAATCGAATAACATGTAAACAATCTGCCAGTAACATTTTATAGCAAAAGTAGAGCTCGATTGACTCAAGCTATGGCACTCCATAAATACAAACTAAGGCATGGATGGATGGAGCAAATCCATATGTTCAAAACACTCTTACTGATCATGCTCAAAAGAGGCATAGATCTCTTTGAAACAACATGAACACATGGCATAAAAATAACAGCAGGCAGGGACTTAGTGAAAATACTAAGTCTCTGAAATCAGCAACAATAAGTAATCTAGTTTGCATGGTTGTGCTAGTCAACACAAAGATCACAAAAATACACGGCATAAATCTATGGAAAGATGGCATGGCATATTACAAAACACATGTAGGACTGAACTTCATAGGAGGTACACATCAATCATGGCAAAAATGACAAGTGCATGTTCTGATAAGAATCGGCAACTAACATCACATAGCCCTCTTCTAACAGCATTTAGGGCATCAAGATGAGCTCAAATGAAAATGATGCAATGGAATGAAATGATGTACTCTTCGAGGCGAACAATTTGACATATTGTACGCACGAAACGGATCTACGGTTGCGAAGTTATGGCACGACAAACATGGCAACATAAGATGAAATCTCAGGGACTTAGAGAAATATACCCTCCGGGGAAAAAGTCAACGGGGAGTCGGGGACGGGCCGCTCCGGGCGGATATCGCCGGATCCGGCCCGGGGCGAGGCAGGCCGGCGACGGGGAGGCGCGTGGAGGCGGGAGGCGGCGACCTCCGGGGCGACGACGGCGGGGATCCGCGGCGGAGGCGGAGGCGGGCGGCGGTGCCGGGCGGCGAGCAAGGCGGCGGGCGCCGGCGCGGGCGGCAACCGGGGCGCCGGGCGGCGGCGACCGATCGGCGGCGGGGCGAACGCGGCGCGGGCGGCGGCGAGCAGGGGCGAGGCGACGGGAGGCTCGGGCGGCCGCGCGGGCCTGGGCTGGCCGCGCCTGGGCCCGGCGGGCCGCGACGGCGGGGAGGAGAGAGAGGGCGCGCTAGCGGGGTGAGGTGGCGACCCCTGGTTGGCCAGCGTCCGCGGAGGGGCGACGTGGCCTCCTCCGATTGGTCGGAGTGATGTGGCTGGGCGGGGTGGACATGTCCGGCACGGGTTGGACACGTCCGGCGGCGCGCGGGGAAGATTGCTAGGGTTTGGGCTGCGAGAGTTTCGGTAGGGGAGCACATATTTATAGGTAGAGGGGGCTAGGAAGCTCCAAATGGAGAGCGGTTTTCGGCCACGCGATCGTGATCGAACGACCGAGATGATGGAGGTGAATTAGGTGGGTTTTGGGCCATTTTGAAAGGGGTGTTGGGCTGCATCAAAAGAGGCCTTTGCGGATACCCGGTTAACCGTTGGAGTACCAAACGAACTCCGATTGACCCGAAACTTGACAGGCGGTCTACCGGTGCTATACCAAGGCCACATGTCAAGCCTCGGTCCATTCCGAGAAAGTTTAATACCTGCTCACGGAAAAAGGCAAAATGGGACGCCGGGGGACATAGGAGCGCCGGATTGCAAAACGGACAACGGGGAAAAATCTCGGATTCATGATACGAACACGTATGCGAATGCGATGCACATGATGACATGATATGAAATGCAGATGATGACATGACAAAGAGCGACACGCAAGCACATGACATGGCAACGACGGCGAATAAATGGCGGACACCTGGCGCATCAGATCCGGGGCGTTACAGTGGTTTTCTTATAAATCACTCCTTCTCCAAGAATCTGTGTTGGATATCCCTGAGCTAGTTGGTTGAGCTAGACAACAACTTGGAGAGTTGGAAGGTAGAAGCTTTGCTTAACTTGGTTCATCTCTAAGGGATATCTTCTGTGTGTGTGTGTGTGTGTGTGTGTGTTGAAGAAATATGATATCTCCATCGATTGGTCCTCGTGATCTGTTGTTGGATCTATTGCCTTGTCAAAACTTTGACTTGATTATGGGCTATCGTCAAGTCAAATCAGAACCAACGATGTTCGTAATGGTGTCTTACTTGTGGTTGATCCCTCGACCATACACCATTACATCTTTTGGTCTGACCGATGCTATCACTGTGTTCACATGACGGTGGAAGTCCAGTGATATGGAAATTCTGATGAGTTGCTGTTGAACCCATCAGCAGCATTTTGTCTTCCCCATGATTCATGTTGAACATCCAGCTAGTGTTGGAAACTTTGTAAGCAATGCCTTCGTGTTCCGTTCATGAAGCTTATGCTTGGATGAAAGAAGTAACTTTCTCCAAGTTCACGTGCATTAGGTGTAAGTTGCCGCCATGCATTTGAGAAATGTTTGTTTTGTTTCCCTCAGAATCATCCCAAATCAGTCATGCATATGTGCGAAGTACTCTATGGTTTGATAGGTTGGCCGCCTCCATTCCATATGTGTCCCTAGCACACAAAGCCACCGATTGATTTGTTCAAGGAGAAGAAGTTCCTTCTTAAGAATCATGACTTATGTTAGGACTTCGCTATCCTCGTTGATGATTCCCAATCAGAACTCGGTAGTGTTTCGTTGTAAGACTACTATGTGGTCATGCTTGTCTGCGACAACGTGTTCACATGTGTGTAGCAGAACCAGCTCATGTTTTGGAGCTTGCTATCGTAGTTCATCTCCTGAGAATCTCGCAACGTCATCTCGTCGACTTGGGTTGCAACCTTTCTTTTCTAGACATGTTGTCTGAAAAATCCTGTACCAACCAGATCTGGATCTCAGGCAGATATGATGGTTGGAACATTTCCAAGATCTATGATGTAGGTCCCGACGAGGTTGATGTTCTGGCCGACACACCTAGCCGGAAGATCTGTTATTGTAGTATCTTGAATGAGCAATTCGACCATCTTCTCCATGAGGATTTGGTATGACTTATTCCACAAGTTGTTCCTTATGGATTTTTGTGCTCCCGAAGTCCGACCTTTACTTGATGGCCATGTTGATGCTTTTAAGCATTGACCGTGGTACCTAATAGATCAAGGAGAACATTAGAAGCGGAGTGCTAAATGTCTCTCGGTCGATCATCCAGATTTGCTTCTTTGGCACTGCTAAGGAAAAATCTGAGAAAGTGATGTCCTCCTTTGCATCTGCATCCTCCATCACCGTTTATCATGGTAGTATGATGTGTTGCCAGGATCCTCGGCACGGATGTTGGTAAAACCTTGATGAATACGGAGATGCTCAAATTCTTGAGAGCACGCTCACTCATTGTGTTATATCCTCGGTATCATTTGGAATGTGCCTTCCATTGCCGAGTTGTCCTATAACCCTAGTTTCCTCTCCAAACTGAGTATGCCATTCTTTCCAATTCCTTCAAACGATCGTTTGCGAATTGCCTTAGGCTGGTATAGAGAGTTTCGATGATATTTGTATCAAAAGTAATTCCTTTTGCCACTTAAAGGAATAACTCTATGAGTCACCTTTCCTAAGGTGTCCCGTTATGGAATCATGGCAATCATCTACTTGCTACTTTGAAACCATGCACCATTTTACTTAAGCGTGGAATGGTTGCCTACCAATTTGAACCTTCATCATCTATTTCTTTTCCATCATTCCTGATGTGTGTTTTGTGTCTCAACTCAAGAGATGTTCTTACGTCTCACTCCATGAACTGATCTTGAGCTGCTCGATCTTCAAGAAGATCAAATCCTGTAGGGTTTCCCTCTCTTTCTGTTGTCGTGTCGAGTGAAGTTCTCAAAGCAAGATGTCAATATCAAGATGATGATCGGATCAACGTTCTTATGAAGTGCAACCTGGATCGTGAAGACCGTGATAGTTTGTGCCCCTATGTCTTCTTACCTCACGTCTTGAATCTCGGGACGAGATTCTTGTTTAGTGGGGGTGAGTTGTCACAGCCCTAGAATTGCTTGCCATTAGTTGCATTATAGCATCCATGCACCATGTTAAATTTCATTTAAATATGAAATGGGGATGCTCAAACCCTAGCACCAGATCAAATCAAACTAGGTCCAACTAAAATATTTTTCAATGACCCAGAATGCCCTTTGGAAATGTTCATGATTTCTGATAAAGGTGAAAACCTCTGCCAAAAATGTCGAACATATTTATAGGTCATTCCTGGATTTTTGAATTAAATCATAAAGTATTTGAATTTGGGCATTAAACACTATAAATAATTTAAATGCTCAAATAATGCTGAAATTAAATGTGGGCAACTAGATTAATCCATAGAGTGTCCACAAATTATTGCAGCATTTTACAAAGTGCTTTAGCATTTTTAGTTAAGTCAAAGCAATTACAGAAAAATAGAAAATAGAAACTAAATAAAGGAGAGAGAGAGAAGGACTAACCTGGCACTTACCTTGGCCCACCTACCTGTTGCTGGCCCAGCTTCACCGGCCCAGCCCACCACCACCTTCCCTCCATCGTCTTCCTCGCGCCAGTGGGTAGGGCGCGTGGCCGATGCATGCCGGCACACTCCCGACCACCTCCTGCTTGCCGCCGCTGCTGCTGGAGGGCGCCAAGAATGCCACGGCACCCCCTGCATCTTCCCCCACTCTCTGGTTCCTCCCTCTCTCCCCCAGCGCAGCGCCGCAGCCACCCGAGGCCGCCGACGAGCACCACCGCGGCCACAGCCTCCCCCGTGCCCCTCCTACGTGACCTCGAGCCCCACCACCGTCTCCTACGCCTTCTGCACCGATCCAAGCAATGGCGGAAGCCCCGAATCACCGTCCCCACCGTCTTCTTCAACCTCGGTCCATCGGAGATCCCCGTCGCCGCCCGCTCGCTCCGACGCTTCCCCGAGCCCACGTCGACGCCTCTGCAACCACCGTGAGCTCCCGCATCGGAATCCCCTCTCCTCGAGCTCGTTTGCGCCGTGCAGCCACCGTTTCACCGGAGCTGAAAGCTCACCGCCGCCGACCATCTCGCCGTTGTGGCCACAGCTGTCGCCGCTCGCTTTTGAGTGTGTCCTCGTGCTCTCTGTGCTCCCAAGAGTCCGCCCAGATACCTAGCTCGCTCGCTAACCAAGCGTAGTGCCTCGTCGTGCTAACCCGTACTCCGGCCGTCGCCCGTCGTTGTTGCAGCCAACGCTGTGGACCACCCCAGCCGCTGCTGCCTGCTCCTTTGGACGCATACGAGCATCAGCTCCATGCCGGGCCCCTCCACTATCCATTTGGTCGACGGAGGGCGAAACCCGACGCGCTCCGCCGCCACTGACCTCGCCGGCGATGAGCCGCCGGCCTAATCCCGGTTTAGTTAGCACTAATGACCCTGCTAAACACCCCCAGAACCACTGCCATGTGGGCCCCTGTGCCTGTTTAGGTTAGTTTAGTTCCTGTTTAGATTAGTGCTAATCTTGCGGACCCCACGTGTCAGCTTTGACTTTGACCAAGTCAGCGCTGACCGGTTCCACATGTCATCCACACAAACCAGCCCCAAGACACTGACGTGTGGGTCCCAACCGTCGGGTTGACCTGGACCGGCCCTGTTGACCGCTGACATCACAGTGACATCATGCTGACGCAGTAATCCTTTTCTTGAATTTAAATAAATCTTAAATGATTTATTTATTTCAGAAAATATCCTAAACTTCTAAAATTCATAGAAATTCAACCATAACTCCAAATCAAACAAATTATATATGAACAATGATCAGAAAAATCCAATCTATCCATCTGTACCATTTGCATGCATGTTTGAACAACCTAAGGTTGCTGTATATGGCAATTTGCATAAATGGCATTTAAACTCTCACATATGGAGTTTGAATTTGAACCTAGGATTCAAACCAACTCCATTTAACATGTTGCTAGTTGCATTAGCTCAAACCACAACTTATTGCCATGTCATGATCATGCATCATATTGTTGCATTGCATTGATTGTGTTCTTTCTGTGTTTGCCGGTATTTGTCCCCTCTCAGTTGACGATGTTCCGACGATGAGTTCGATTACACCGATGAAGAGTTATGTCATCTTCAGAAGTGCCAGGCAAGCAAAACCCCCTTGTTCATTCCGATACAATCCCACTCTCTCGCTCCTGCTCTCTTTTACTGCATTAGGACAACAATGATTCAACTGTTACATGCTGCGGTAGTTGAACCCCTTTCCTCTGCATGACCTGTCATTGACACAGTAAATAGATGAAACCCACTAGCATGAGTAGGAGTTGTTTGAGCCCTGATGTGCCTACTCATTCATGCTTGTTTTTCATGCCTGCTACTGCTTAGAGTTGAGTCGGGTCTGATTCATCGGGAATGAATTGGAATGTGGTGAACATTTCCTACTGTTGAGAGCTAAGTGTGTGAACACGATTTGGTAAAGGTAGCAGTGAGAGGCCATGTAGGAGTACATGGTGGGTTGTCTCATTGCAGCGGTCCTCAGGAACTGAGTTCTGTGTTTGTGATCCACGAACAGTTACTACCACACATTGGGCTCCGGGCGCTCCAAGCTCTCTCGACATATTAATCAACCTGATCTCTGTCCAGGAGTTGCAACTAGTTTCTGGTGTTTGTAGGTAGTGTTAGTAGTCTACCAAGTGGCACCCGGTACAGGTGGGCTTGGGACAGACTAGGCACCATGGCACGGTGTACCAAGCGTAGATCCACCCGTCGAGGTAGGCTTGGGAACCCTGCACACATCGTTTGGGGCCGTGAGCGACACCCCGGCCGGATCTCCTTGCGGATGGAACCTGAATAGGCGATAAACCTTGATGAGAGACTTGTGTGGTTAGTCAGGTCGTGGCCGACTCCCTCGCCAGCCTTCCGCTTGAAGGTTGCCGAGGTACATGATGTGTACATGGTGGTAAGTGGTGAAAGCGTGTGTGAAGAAGTACACCCCTGCAGGGTTATCATTATTTATTCGAATAGCCGGATTCCTCGGATATGGAAACTTGGACCCCTTGCATAGTTCATAGACAAGTGAAAGTGGATACTCTAAAATGTGCAAGATAAGCATGAGTGCTATGGATGGCGTTCTCGTAGGGAGACGGGAGCGGATCCATAGTGGTGTATTGATATGGTGAATATGTGGACTCGTGTGCGCCACCTCAAAAGAGTTACTTGCAGTCGTAGTTCAGGTTAGCCACTGAGTCAAAGCTGGCTTGCTGCAGTTAACTCCACCACCCCTTTTGTTGATATCGATGCATATGTAGATAGTTCTGATGTAAGTCTTGCTAGGTACATTTGTACTCACGTTTGCCTATTTTATGTTTTGCAGAGAGACTTCAGTCTCGCTAGTAGTTCCGCGTGGACTTCGACGTTTAGCTTGTTACCTCAGCTACGGTCTTGTGCCCTCGGCAGGATCTGGTAGATAGTTAGGCTTCTCAGCCCTTTTCATTTGTAGATGTTTGTACTCAGACATGTTAAGCTTCCGCATGTGCTTTGACTTGTATGCTCTGAATGTTGGGTCATGAGACCCATGTTTGTAATATCTCGCTCCTCGGAGCCTAATGAATAAATACTTGAGTCGTAGAGTCTTGTTGTGATGCCATGTTGTATTTACACATATCGAGCATATTGTGTGTATGATTGAAATGCTTGGTATGTGTGGGATCCGACAGTCTAGTTGTTTGTCCTTGGCAGCCTCTCTTATGGGGAAATGTAGTTTAGTGCTTCCTTGAGCCATAGTAGTCCGCTACAGCCCGGTTCACCGGAGTCCTGCTAGCCCAGCACTACTGCTCAGGACACCTGACTGGCCGGCATGTGTTTCACTTCATTCCTGTGTCTGTCCCTTGGGGGAAATGTCACGCGGTGACATCCGGAGTCCTGCCTAGCCTGCTACAGCTCGGGTTACCGGAGTCCTGTTAGCCCAGTGCTACAGCCCGGATTCACACGCTGTTGACCGACATGCTCGAAGTTGATTCATGTATGCCTGTCCCCATGGGTTAGTGCCGCTGTGGGTCCACGACTAGCCATGTCGGCCCGGGTTCTTTGTCATATGGATGCTAGCGACACTATCATATACGTGAGCCAAAAGGCGCAATCGATCCCGGGCCAGGTAAGGTGGCACCCGTGGGAATACCGTGCGTGAGGCTGCAAAGTGATATGATGTGTTACATGCTAGATCGGTGTGACTTAGGATCGGGGTCCTGACATACGCCTAGAGCCGGACTCTTTGTTCATCTTCTTCTCCCTTTGTTTCCATTATTTCTCCTTTCTTTAACTTTTCTTCTAGCTTTAAGCTCTTGTTCCGCTAAACCACACACCTATGACGTACACATCCTTAAATATGTACGCCCATAATACCTGGGGGCTTCTTGTACAGAAGCTTATTATTATTATTATTATTTTCGAGCATCAAGCTCACCACACATGTGTATTTTCCTCATATTTACCTTTTTTCGCCATTATATGCACCGTTATGACTTAAGATTTGGCCAAGCTGGGTTGCCTGGCTCCTGTGCTTATGCCCTACGTTCCCGTTTGTTCGGCTAGGGCATAAAGGGAGCACCTCCACGATTGTTACTGCCGGGTCATCCGGACGTGTACCTCAGACTGGGTGAAGCCGAATGCTAGCGTTCTTAAGGGAATATTCGGTCGGCGGAATAAAGACGTGTTACACTCATTACACTATGAACCCCCAGATGTCACGTACACTATGATTTTTTCAAATCACAGTTCGGGCATGCACACTAACGCATGTTCACCCAGGGAAAGGAACCCTTAACGAAACTATTCTCTCTGGAAGATGTTTCTTACAATTACAATGTAATATAACATAGCTAGCCGGATACAACTTGTCTATTCAAGCAACTATCACTAGTAGAAAAACGGCCAAATCTTCAGCTCATTAGTACCGGTTTGAATTTGAGCCGACACTAATGTGACCATTAGTGCCGGTTCCAACGGCTAGGCGGCCGCTCTCATTAGTGCCGATTTGTGCCGAACTTTTAGCACCGGTTCGTGCCATGAGCCGGTACTAAAGAGAGTGGTGGTAGGATGTTGTCAGTCTGGGGCCCCTCCAGCACCTTTAGTACCGGTTCGAGCCATGAACCGGTACCAAAGGTCGTCCTATATAAACCCTTCGTCCACCCGCGCTCTGTTCTCCCCCCCTTTCCCCTCTCCTCTCTGTTCTTCCCTTCTTTCTCTCGAGCTCATCACAAATTTTGCTGAAATTTTGTCAAGATTTGAAGGCCCCCATCCATTCAAATGATCACAAAGGTTAGGAACTTTGTCCTTTCATCTCTCATTTCTAGATTAGCTCTTGCAATGGTTTATATAGTGATTAATTTGTGGGTTTTAGTAATTTGGGAGGAATTATATATATGTGGTAGTATTTGATCTATATGCAAATTAAGGTCAAAATAACACTTAGTTTGCATATGTAGGTGTGGTTTACTTAGTGCCTTCTAAATCTCCGTCGTAACCACCGTCGATCGCCCACACCGTCCCGCCGCCGGCACCACCTTGTGGTGAGCCTCTTGTTCTTATCTTTTTTATATAAAAGATTCATGTTTGTGAAATTTTTATATATAGTTACTCATATAATTATCTTACCCATACGTTGTTTGTTATACATAGTGCCATGGTTTTGATATCCGTCCCCGTCAGCCCTCGTCCGTGTTATGATTCAAATGTGGTATATTCTCTTTTAGAACCATTTGTTGCATTTTGTGTTTATGAGAAATTATGCCCATCAAGTTGACATGGATATTTTTATCTAGGAGGTATGTGAACCGGAAATTCCAACCTACCCTATTGTTGAGAGGTTAAATTTAGTTGAAAGAGAAAACGAGTATTTAAAAGAAAATTGAAAAGAATTGAGGGGGAGAAGATGGAATTGGAGTTGCATGTTGCCGATGTCGTCGATGATCACAAGATCAAGATGGAGAAAATGCGCTTGAAGATTAGAAAGATTAGAAAATATGCCATTGATAGTGAGGCTTGGTATCATTATGCTGTTGGATCAACTATTACCTTAGTTGCTATGCTGATCTCGCATTTTTTGTTGCATTTAAATGCTTTAGCTAGAGAGTTATTTGTTTGTTGCATTTAAGTGTTGTATGAACTTTATGTATGAACTTGTATTAATTTGGTCTTTTCGGTGTTGTATAATGAAGATGAGCCGACAATGGATGTACGATGACCGCAGCTCTCCCGAGTTCATTAATGGCGTGCATACTTTTCTACTTGCGGCTGAGGCAAACAAGCGGGTGGATGGTTTTATGCCTTGTCCATGTGCTGGCTGTAAGAATGATCACAATTACTCTAACTCAAGAATCATTCACATCCACCTGTTTGAGTCTGGTTTCATGCCTCGCTATAATGTTTGGATCAAGCACGGAGAAAGATGGGTTATAATGGAAGACAATGAAGAAGAAGAGGACGACGACATCTATCCTGGCCATGGGTTCCCTAAATACAATGATACAACAATGGGGGAAGAAGCTGAGACGGCAATGCAGGAAGAAGCTGAAGAAGAGCCATCAGATGAGCCCGTTGATGATCTAGGTCGGGCCATTGCCGATTCAAAGAGAAACTGCGCAAGTGAAAAGGAGAAGAAGAAGTTGCAGCGCATGTTAGAGGATCACAAGAAATTGTTGTACCCGAATTGCGAAGCTGACAAGAAAAAGTTGGGCACCACACTGGAATTGCTGCAATGGAAGGCAAAGAATGGTGTATCTGACAAGGGATTAGGAAAGTTGTTGGTAATGATAAAGAATATGCTTCCAAAGGACAACGAATTGCCCAAGAGTACGTATGAAGCAAAGAAGGTTGTCTACCCTCTAGGGTTAGAGGTGCAGAAAATACATGCATGCCCTAATGATTGCATCCTCTACCGCGGTTAGTACGAGGATTTGAACGCGTGCCTGGTATGCGGTGCATTGCGCTATAAGATCAGCCGCGATGACCCTGGTGATGTCGAGGGCGAGCACCCCAGGAAAAAGATTCCTGACACAGCACTACATGCATAAATCTGTAGATTCCTTTGGTGCTTTGGTCGATTGGAATAATCCTAGAGGGGATAGGAGGCTGGTTCTTGTTAAAGTCAGAGTGATTCATTTGCGTTTAGTGCCCAAGAGTCTGGTTGTTCGTCAGTTAGGAGGAGCACGACAATGTTGGACTGTTGCAGTCACTATGCTGCGAAGCAATGACTGGAATACACACCTGCCTGAAGTTCCACCAGTAGGAGAGGATCCACCACCTCCTGATGGTATCCCTCATCCGCTGCATGGGGAAGCTCTGAATGCTGAACAACTCTACCAGCAGCAACTTCACAACTGGTTGGCTCAGAACGCTGTGGCAGATGCTGCCGCCAATGGAGAAGAAAATGTGGTGGTTGATGAAGGAAATGACATTGAAATCCATCCCGAGTGGGGTGTGTGGCCTCCTCCACCTCCACAAGCACCACCTGTTCTCTACAACTTCCAGCAATGGTTGGCTGGTGAGGGTTTGCAGGTTGATCATGGCATTGTACCACCACACAATCTGAATGATAGCCCTGGGGCCGCCTGGAATGACTCAATCTCAATGCCTTCTAGTTCTGATTCAAGTGCAACTATCTCTGACTCATATGTGCTGGTGCCTGTCAATCTTATGAACTAATTCTGGCCACAAGAGGCTTCTAGTGTTCCTCCAGTTAAGAATCAGATCTCTGCTATGGTTAGTCATGAGAGCAACCCACTAGTACACATGCCTAGCTCTGAATCTGTTACTATGCCAAACAATGTTCTGGAACTGTCTCTGAATATTTCTACCTGCTATGCTCATTAGGGACCGCATTCCCATGTTCAGGTTGAACACTTATCTTACTGCTGCAATTAGGCCCATTGTGGCCTCTTTTGGACCTTGAAAAAATCACTATGGATTTCAACAGGATTCAGCCACTTTTGAAGTCACAGTTTCTGAAAATGCTGGCCTGCTGACTGTAGCTTCTGCTTCCAAAACTACTGCACATGCTTCTACTTCTACTGTTACTATTGAAGATATCTCTGAGGCAGCTAATTGGGAGCTTTCTCTACTTCACACTGACAGTGAGAATATGCCTGGTCGTGCTCAGGGTCTTGAAGGAGCTCTGTCTGAACCTGCTGATATGCAGCAGAGTGTTTCAGTTGAAGTTGCGCAGCCAATTGCTCTGCCTCCTCCAGTCCCTGATTCTGCTGGTTCCTCCACAATCCTAACCCGCAAAGGCAAGTCTATGGTGCCTGAATGTGCTATTTCTCTACGTAGGAGTGCATGCACCAATAAATATGATGGCTTCAAGGTTCATCAGGTTTCAGACAGTAAAGCGAAAACCTCTAAGGTTAAGCCTAGGATCGTCCCGACTGCTCTCACTATCAGGGAGGTGACTGATGAGGAGATTCCACCACCTACACCGGTCCGGGTCATCCAGCAGATTGGCACGGTGCTGTGCGCGGTCCCAGCATAAGAACTCTCTGATGAAGATCTTCTGGATCCACCGGAGGAGGAGCCTCAGGCCTCGACCTAAAATCTCCTTTGCAGCCCTTTTATTTCATTTCCTCAATGCATCTTTTGGTGAACTGGAATGACTTATGTTGGAACATACGTGGGTTAAATTCTGGGGACAAACAGTTAGCTTTATCCAATGCGATTACCTCTAGTGGTTGTGTGGTGGTGTTCTTACAAGAAACCAAGAAATCCTCATTTGATTTGTCCTTTATTAAATCTTGTTGCCCCCGCCGCTTTGATCAATTTGCTTTTGTACCTTCTCGTGGGGCTTCGGGGGGAATTATTTCCATTTTGATTAGCACTATTTTCTCTGCTGATGTGCTTCCGTCTCAAGACTTTGCACTGGTCACACGTTTCAAATCAACTCAATCGGCACAAAATTGGACATTGGTTAATGTATATGGGCCGTGTCAAGGCGAGCAAAGGGAACAATTCATTCATTGGTTATGCTCTCTTGATATTCCCTCAAACGAAGATTGGCTATTTGTGGGTGATTTTAACTTCATACGTGCACCAGACAATCGTAATAAACCTGGAGGAAACATTAATGATATGAATACATTTAATGATTTAATTCGCTCTCAAAGCCTAATTGAGTTACCTATTGATAACCCACAAGTATAGGGGATCACAACAATTTTCGAGGGTAGAGTATTCAACCCAAATTTATTGATTCGACACAAGGGGAGCCAAAGAATATTCTCAAGTATTAGCAGTTGAGTTGTCAATTCAACCACACCTGGATAATTTAGTATCTACAGCAAAGTATTTAGTAGCGAAGTAATATGGAAGTAACGGTAACGATAGCAAAAGTAATATTTTTGGGTTTTGTAGTGATTGTAACAGTAGCAACGGAAAAGTAAATAAGCGAAGAACAATATGTGAAAAGCTCGTAGGCATTGGATCAGTGATGGAGAATTATGCCGGATGCGGTTCATCATGTAACAGTCATAACATAGGGTGACACAGAACTAGCTCCAATTCATCAATGTAATGTAGGCATGTATTCCGAATATAGTCATACGTGCTTATGGAAAAGAACTTGCATGACATCTTTTGTCCTACCCTCCCGTGGCAGCGGAGTCCTAATGGAAAGTAAGGGATATTAAGGCCTCCTATTAATAGAGAACCGGAGCAAAGCATTAACACATAGTGAATACATGAACTCCTCAAACTACGGTCATCACCGGGAGTGGTCCCGATTATTGTCACTTCGGGGTTGCCGGATCATAACACATAGTAGGTGACTATAGACTTGCAAGATAGAATCAAGAACTCATATATATTCATGAAAACATAATAGGTTCAGATCTGAAATCATGGCACTCAGGCCCTAGTGACAAGCATTAAGCATAGCAAAGTCATAGCAACATCAATCTCAGAACATAATGGATACTAGGGATCAAACCCTAACAAAACTGACTCGATTACATGATAGATCTCATCCAACCCATCACCGTCCAGCAAGCCTACAACGGAATTACTCACGCACGGTGGTGAGCATCATGAAATTGGTGATGGAGGATGGTTGATGATGACGACGGCGACGGATTCCCCTCTTCGGAGCCCCGAACGGACTCCAGATCAGCCCTCCCGAGAGGTTTTAGGGCTTGGCAGCGGCTCCGTATCGACAAACATGATGAATCCTTCTCCTCTGATTTTTTCTCCCCGAACATGAATATATGGAGTTGGAGTTGAGGTCGGTGGAGCGTCAGGGGGCCCACGAGGCAGGAGGGCGTGCCCAGGGGGGCAGGCACGCCCTCCACCCTCGTGGACAGGTGGAGGCCCCCCTGACGTGGATTCTTCTTCCAGTATTTTTTATATTTTCCAAAAATATGTTCCGTGGAGTTTCAGGTCATTCCGAGAACTTTTGTTTCTGCACATAAATAACACCATGGCAATTCTGCTGAAAACAACGTCAGTCCGGGTTAGTTCCATTCAAATCATACAAGTTAGAGTCCAAAACAAGGGCAAAAGTGTTTTGGAAAGTAGATACGACGGAGACGTATCAACTACCCCAAGCTTAAACCTTTGCTTGTCCTCAAGCAATTCAGTTGATAAACTGAAAGTGATAAAGAAAAACTTTTACAAACTCTGTTTGCTCTTGTTGTTGTAAATATGTAAAGCCAGCATTCAAGTTTTCAGCAAAGATCATAACTAACCATGTTCACAATAACATTTAGGTCTCATGTTTACTCATGTCAATAGCATAATCAACTAGCGAGCAATAATAATAAATCTCGGATGACAACACTTTCTCAAAACAATCATGATATGATATAACAAGATGGTATCTTGCTAGCCCTTTCTAAGACCGCAAAACATAAATGCAGAGCACCTTTAAAGATCAAGGACTGACTAAACAGTGTAATACATGGTAAAAGAGATCCAATCATAGTCATACCAAATATAAATTAACAGTAATGGATGCAAATGACAGTGGTGCTCTCCAGCTGGTGCTTTTTAATAAGAGGGTGATGACTCAACATAAAAGTAAATAGATAGGCACTTCGCAGAGGGAAGCAGGGATTTGTAGAGGTGCCAGAGCTCAATTTTGAAATAAAGATAAATAATATTTTGAGCGGCATACTTTCATTGTCAACATAACAACCAAGAGATGGCGATATCTTCCATGCTACACACATTATAGGCGGTTCCCAAACAGAATGGTAAAGTTTATTCTCCCCCTCCACCAACAAGCATCAATCCATGGCTTGCTCGAAACAACGAGTGCCTCCAACTAGAAACAACCCCCGGGCAGTTTTGTTTGCAATTATTTTGATTTAGTTTGCATAAAGCATGGGACTGGGCATCCCGGTGACCAGCCATTTTCTCATGAGTGAGGAGCGGAGTCCACTCCTCTTGAGAATAACCCGCCTAGCATGGAAGATACGGACAACCCTAGTTGGCACACGAGCTATTCGAGCATACAAAAAAGAATTTCATTTGAAGGTTTAGAGTTTGGCACATACAAATTTACTTGGAACGACAGGTAGATACCGCATATAGGAAGGTATAGTGGACTCATATGGAATAACTTTGGGGTTTAAGGGATTGGATGCACAAGCAGTATTCCCGCTTAGTACAAGTGAAGGCTAGCAAAAGAGTGGGAAGCGACCAACTAGAGAGCAACATCAGTCATGAACATGCATTAAAATTAATAAGCATTGAGTATGTAACACCCCGGATGTAACTTGCCATATTTGTAATCCAACTCTTGCCATTTTCGGCTATGTGATATGATATTCCCTCCGTGATTGGGTTCCCGTCAGTTTGCATTTTGTTCATGTCATGCATTTCATATCATGTCATCATGTGCATCGCATTTGCATACGTGTTCGTCTCATGAATCCGAGCTTTTTCCCCGTTGTCCGTTTTGCAATTCGGCGCTCCTATGTTCCCCGGTGTCTCCTTTTACATTTCTTCGTGAGCGGGTATTAAACTTTCTCAGAATGGACCGAGGTTTGTCAAGCGGCCTTGGTATAGCACCGGTAGACCGCCTGTCAAGTTTCGGGTCAATCGGAGGTCGTTTGGTACTCCAACGGTTAACCGGGTAACCGTGAAGGCCTCGTGTGTGTTGCAGCCCAACACCCCTTCAATACAGCCCAACAACCCATCTAAGACACTCCCATGTCCACCGCCGTTCGATCACGATCGCGTGGCCGAAAACCGCACTCCATTTGGAGCTTCCTAGCTCCTTCTACCTATAAATATACCTCCCCCTCCGAAATCCCGGGTCCAATCCACCCTAACCCTAGTCTTTTTCCTCCCCCGCCGCCGCCGGACAAAAATCCAGGCAGCGGACGTGTCCGTCCGCCGCCGCCCGGCCAATCGGGAGCCGCCACGTGGGCGAGCCCGCGCCCACATCGCCGCCCCCCCGCGCCGGCCCGCCAGGCCCGGGGCGCCCCCCCCCCCGAGCCCGCGGCTCCGCCGCCCTCCTCCGCCTCGCCCCGCCGTCGCCGGCGCCGGATCCGGCCGGATCCGGCCCGGATCCGTCTCGCCGCCGCCTTCCCGCGCCTCCTCGGGCCCTACTCCGGCGAGCCGCGCGGGCCGTCCTCGAAGTCCGTGCCACGGTTGACTTCTCTCCCTCTCCCCCGAAATATTCTAAGTCCTATGATTTGTGCATATATGTCGCATGTTCATCGCATCATAACTTGCTGTATATTGCTCCGTTTCGTGCGTACAATATGTCAAATTGTTCGTATCGATGAGTACATCATTTCATTCCATTGCATCATTTTCATTTGAGGTCATCTTGATGCCCGAAATGTTGTTGGAAGAGGGCTATGTGATGTGTGCATCCTATGAAGTTGAGTCTTACATGAGTTTTGCAATATGCCATGTTACCTTTCCAGAGAATTATGCCATGTATTTTTGTGGTCTTTTTGGTGACTAGCACAAGCATGCAAACTAGGGTACTTAAAGTTGCTGATTTCAGAGACAGTAATTTTCACCAAGTATCTGCCTGCTGTTATTTTTATGCCATGTGTTCATGTTGTTTCAGAGAGATCTATGCATCTTTTGAGCATGATCAGTAAGGGTGTTTTGAGCACATGGATTTGATCTATCCATCCATGCCTTTGTTTGTATTTATGGAGTGCCATAGCTTGAGTCAATCGAGCTCTACTTTTTCCATAAAATATTGCTGGCAGATTCTTTACATGCTATTCGATTTTGCCAAGCTTGGTGTAGTTGATCCTTGCATGCTATGATGTTATACTTTCCATGTCTAGATCATATGCCATGTCTTCTTGATGTATGTATGCTTATTTTATCATTAAATGCTCTTTAGTGAGTGCATCGAGCTCATGAACATGCCTACCTGTTATCTGTTTTTGACATGTCCAGTTTTTTTCTGCTAAGTCTGAAACCTGTAATGAAACTTGCTTAATTGACATGGGTGTTATTGTATTTTCTGATTCTTTTTGTCTTATGGTCAGTAAGGGACTTTTGTCAAGTGATTTGAGTAGATTCATGACATGCCTTGTTTTGCTATGTCCTGTTCCTGTAGCATGTTGATTCATTGCTCTGAACATGTCATCCTGATGTTAATTTCTGCTATGTTGTTATTTTCACTGTCTGTGAATCTGTTATCTTTTACACTTTTGCCATGCTTGTTTGAACCTGTTATGGTATGATTTAGCCGTAACTCAGTGTTCATCTTTTATCAAGCATCTTGACTAGATTGCTGCCATATGCTTTGTTGATATGTTTGGGTGCAGTAGCTTAATTTCTTGTTGCTTGCTAAGTAGCATCATGCTGTTAATGGCAGATTATTGTCATTCTTGTATTGCTTGTCATTTGCAAACCGTGCATCCGATTCCGGTGATCTTTATATCGATTTCAACCGAAATCACCTCACCTATCCAGTGGCATACTTGGTTTGCCAAGATTATGCCTTGTTCATCTTTTTCCTTCCGAAGCACGCATATGCATTGCATATCCCATCTCGCATCTCATGCCATGTTTTGCATCATGTTGCTTGCGCATTGCATCGTGATTGATGTTTGTCCCCTTTGCTTGTGTTCTTGCTTTGGGTAGAGCCGGGAGACGAGTATGTGAACGAGGAACCTGTTGAGAACGCTTACGAGGACCAAGCTTTCGACAACTCTGAGAACCTTGCAGGCAAGATGACCATACCCTCGAAATCACTTCTATCTTTGCTTGCTAGATGCTCGCTCTTTTGCTATGCCTATGCTGTGATACCTACCACTTGATATATCATGCCACCCATATTGCCATGTTTAGCCTCTAACCATCCATGTCCTAGCAAACCGTTGTTTGGCTATGTTACCGCTTTGCTCAGCCCCTCTTATAGCGTTGCTAGTTGCAGGTGAACATGAAGTTTGTTCCTTGTTGGAACATGGACTCGTTGTTCCTTGTTGGAACATGTTTACTTGTTGGGATATCACAATACCTCTTATTTAATTAATGCATCTATATACTTGGTAAAGGGTGGAAGGCTCGGCCTTATGCCTGGTGTTTTGTTCCACTCTTGCCACCCTAGTTTCCGTCATACCGGTGTTATGTTCCCGGATTTTGCATTCCTTACACGGTTGGGTGATTTATGGGACCCCCTTGACAGTTCGCTTTGAATAAGACTTTTCCAGCAAGGCCCAACATTGGTTTTACCATTTGCCACCTAAGCCTTTTCCCCCGGGTTTTCGCGAGCCCGAGGGTCATCTTTATTTTAACACCCCCCCGGGCCAGTGCTCCTTCGAGTGTTGGTCCGAACTGTCAGCCGCCGGTGGTCGCCAGGGGCAACTCTGGACTGGCCTACCGGAAGTTTGGACAATCCGGATGTGCCCTGAGACCGAGATATGTGCATCTCCTATCAGGATTTGTCAGCACAATCGGGCGGCTTTGCTGGACTTGTTTTATTACTGCCGAGATGTCTTGTAGTCCGGGATTCCGAGACTGATCGGGTCTTCCCGGTAGAAGGAATATCCTTCGTTGACCGTGAGAGCTTATAATGGGCTAAGTTGGGACACCCCTGCAGGGTATTATCTTTCGAAAGCCGTGCCCGCGGTTATGAGGCAGATGGGAATTTGTTGATGTCCGGTTGTAGAAAACCCGAAGTTGACCTTAATTAAAACACATCAACCGCGTGTGTAACCGTGATGGTCTCTTCTCGGCGGGGTCCGGGAAGTGAACACGGTGTTGGAGTTATGTTTGACGTAGGTTGTTCTAGGATCACTTCTTGATCACTTCTAGCTTCACGACCGTGCTTTGCTCCTCTTCTCGCTCTCTTTTGCGTTGTAGCCACCATATATGCTAGTCGCTTGCTGCAGCTCCACCTCACAATCCCTTTCCTACCTATAAGCTTAAATAGTCTTGATCTCGCGGGTGTGAGATTGCTGAGTCCCCGTGACTCACAGATTCTACCACAACAGTTGCAGGTACCAACGATGCCAGTGCAGGTGATGCAACCGAGCTCACGTGGGAGTTCGACGAGGAACGTGGCCGTTACTATGTGTCTTTTCCTGACGATCAGTAGTGGAGCCTAGTTGGGGTGATCCGGGGATCTATGTAGCATTTGGGGTTGTCTTCTTTCATTTTGGTACCGTAGTCGGACCTTGAGTGTAACTTGAATGATGGATGTTTATTTATGTATTGTGTGAAGTGGCGACTGTAAGCCAACTATGTATCCTCTTTCCCTTTATGTATTACATGGGTTGTGTGAAGATTACCTCACTTGCGACATTGCTTTCAATGCGGTTATGCCCCTAAGTCGTGCCTCGACACGTGGGAGCTATAGCCGCATCGAGGGCGTTACAAGTTGGTAATCAGAGCCTTCCCCGACCTTAGGAGCCCCCACTGATTGATCGTTTTTAGTGGCCGAGTTGTGTCTAGAAAAAAAATGTTTTGAGTCATTTAGGAATTATATATCGGAGAGTTTAGGAATTATTTTTACTCCCCAGTCCCTTCGACCTTCTGGTGAGGTATCCTGACGTAGAGTTTTGACTCTTCTCTTCTCAAATTTCACTAAAATTCTTTTTAGGATCACGCGGGTATCTTAGAATCGTTCCGATGGTTTTATGATGACAACATTGTCTTGGTTGCCTCCCGTCAGCAGGGGTTTTAGAGGAGGTGTCCCGGGAAGTTGAGCTCCGAGGTGTTGTCGTCATAATTTTATCGTTACAGTTCTGAAATACCTGAGTTTAGTACGCCGACATCGAAAATCTCTTTTGTACAGTTGTTGGTGAGATAACCCTGATAGCCCAGTACTGAGGCGACTGCAGGAGTATTGCCATGACTAGTATAACGAATGCTTTTCGAAGGTTGAGGTAGATGATTTCTGAGGTTTCTTGGTTATGTGTTGAAGGATGGATACAGCTGGATCTAGGTATTGTTAGTTTGGGTGATATATTTTGTGTCCCCTGTATCCCCAACACCTGATTGCATAACCAGAAAGTTTCGGGAGTTTATAAGTGGGAATTCATGTATCTCTAGTACTTCTTCCGCAGATATTTGGTTTGTGATTGGGTAATCCTTACCAAGTATGTGTTCACATCCGTACCTTGTTGATTTTATTCCATACCTTTTTCTAAGTGGCTTCTCAACTTATGGAAGTGTGATGCTTTACTTTGGAATTCATTCGTTCATTCTCGTTCGAATGTTTTTTGTGAAGACTATATGTTGCAATTTCGTTCCTTTGATTCATCTTGAATATATCTTTTTCAAGATGCTAATGGATGTCACCCTCTTCAGGATGGCTCCGCCAACGCGTCAGAATCCGGAACGCAATGAAGGAAGTCAGGCTAACCCTCCGCCACCACCTCCGCCTCCGGAGGCATGGCAAGCCCTGATGACTGCCACAAATGCCAACGCTCAGATTCTGATTCAGCTCTTGCAAGATCGCAACCAAGGGCAAGATAATCAAGGGAATCAAGGCCAAGGCAACAATCAGCCGCACTTCGCTTCACTCAACCAGTTCCTTGCTAATCAGCCAAAGACCTTCAGCTACTGTGTCGAGGCCACAGACGCTGATGATTGGCTCGTGGACATCAGCAAGAATTTCGAGTGCAGCAATGTCAGACCTGAGGACTTTGTCAAGTTTGCCTCTTTTCAACTCAAGGATCAAGCTGCTGAGTGGTTCCAGCAATACAAAGATTCCAGAGGAGGTCGTGTCATTACCTGGGATGATTTCCGACGTGACTTCAAAGCTCACCACATTCCAGAAAGTGTTGTTGAGAGTAAGTGTGAGGAGTTCCGCAATCTCAAGCAAGGCAACATGTCCATGTATCAATACAACACTCAGTTCCAGAAGCTCTCTCGTTTTGCGAGGCAAGACATCCCTGATGAGAAGAGTATGATCTACCAATTCAAGCGTGGTCTCAGAGAAGATCTGCAACTTGCTCTCGTGCTTTTCGAGCCGTTAAAGTATGATGAATTCTACAACATGGCGCTGAAACAAGAAGTTGCTCAGCTCAAGTGTGAGGCATCTAAGAAGAGAGTCAGAGACGCAGTTCAGTCTTCTTCTTCCTCACTTGTGGCAGCTAAGCAACAGAAGTTCTGGTTGCCTCCTCCTCCTCCGTTCCGTCAGCCTTATCAGCAGAAGAACTCAGGTGGCCGTGGATCTTCCCACCCACCCAACCCTGGCTATCAGAACAAGTCTCAGAATCAAGCTCCAAGGCCAAGTGCTCCTTATCACCGTCCGCTCTCAGAGGTGACTTGTAACAAATGTCAGCAGAAGGGTCACTATGCGAACAGGTGCTTCAACCAAAGGCGCCTTCCGCCTCCTCCTCCTGTGAAATCTTCCAGCAATGCAGTGGTCAAGCATAATCCTAAGTATGTTAAGGTGAACATGTTGAATGCAGCTCAAGCGGAGGATTCTTCCGAAGTGATCATGGGTAATCTTCCTGTTAATGATATTCCTGCAAAAGTCTTATTTGATACTGGTGCATCGCATTCTTTCATCTCAAAACCTTTCGCATCGAAGCACGAATTGTCTTTCCAAGGTTTGCCTAAACCGTTATCAGTTGTCTCTCCGGCTAAATGCATGAACACAAGTTATATGGTTCCGGATGTTTCTATCAAGATGGGTGACTATAGATTTCTGGCTAAACCAATTGTTCTTGGTGACTCTGATATTGATCTTATTCTCGGGATGGACTGGCTTTCTAAGCACAAGGCTCAGCTTGATTGTGCTGCCAGAGAAATTCAATTGACTCACTCTTCTGACGATGTGATCATCTATGCCTCTCGTGATGATACCATTCGGTTGTTTTCTCTCAATGAGAATGGTGAATTGGATGCTATCTCTCAGATTCCAGTCGTTTGTGAGTACCAAGATGTCTTTCCAGAAGAGCTTCCGGGTATGCCTCCCCGCCGGCCAGTTGAATTCATTATCGATCTTGAGCCTGGCACGGAACCCGTTTGCAAGCGTCCTTACAAGCTTGGACCAGATGAGTTGAAGGAATTGAAGAAACAACTCGATGAACAAGAGCGTCTGGGTCTGATCAGACCGAGTTCTTCTCCTTGGGGTTGTGGTGTTCTTTTTGTCAAGAAGAAGGATGGCACGGGCCGACTTTGCGTCGATTACCGTCCATTGAACAAGAAGGCTATCAAGAACATGTACCCACTTCCCAACATCAATGAGTTATTCGAGCAACTTAAAGGTGCTAAAGTGTTCTCCAAGCTTGACCTTCATATGGGTTATCATCGGATTCGCATTCGTGAAGAAGATATTCCCAAGACAGCATTCAGAACAAGCTTTGGTTCTTATGAATATACTGTCATGTCTTTCGGCCTTGTCAATGCTCCTCCAGCATTCACTCGCTTGATGAATTTCATCTTCAACCCCTACATCAACGAATTTGTCTTGGTCTATCTCGATGATATTTTGGTCTTCTCCAAGAATAAGAAGGATCATGCCAAACATTTGCGATTGGTGCTCGACAAGCTCAGAGAGTATAAATTATATGCGAAGTTCTCCAAATGTGAATTCTGGCTTGATGAAGTTCTTTACCTTGGTCATATCATCTCTGCCAAGGGCATTGCTATTAATCCAGAGAGGGTGTCTGCAGTTTTGAATTGGGAACCTCCTCAGAATGTCAAGCAGCTTCGCAGTTTTCTTGGACTTGCAAGCTATTGCCGAAGATTCGTTGAGAATTTCTCTAAGATTCCAAAGCCTCTTTCCAACCTCCTCCAGAAGCATGTGAAGTATGTCTGGTCTCCTGAGTGTGACGTTGCTTTCAACACTCTCAAAGAGAAACTCGTTACTGCTCCAGTTTTGACTCCTCCTGACGAATCCAAGCCTTATGAAGTTTTCTGCGATGCTTCTCTTCAAGGCCTCGGTGCCGTCTTAATGCAAGAGAAGAAGGTTGTGGCCTATACCTCTCGTCAGTTGAAGCCTAACGAAAGGAACTACCCCACTCACGATCTTGAGTTGGCGGCAGTTGTCCACGCTCTAATAACATGGAGACATCTCCTGTTGGGAAGGAAAGTGGACATATTCACCGATCACAAGAGTCTCAAGTACATCTTCACTCAGCCCCACCTCAACCTCAGGCAAACTCGATGGGTCGAAATGATTCAAGAGTATAATCCGAGTATTGAATATACTCCAGGCAAGGCTAATGTGATTGCAGACGCATTGAGCAGGAAGGCTTATTGCAACAACTTAATCCTCAAGCCCTTTCAACCGGATCTTTGTGAAGCTTTCCGCAGGTTGAATCTCCAAGTTGTCCCTCAAGGTTTTCTTGCCAACCTCATCGTCTCTCCTACTTTGGAAGATCAGATTCGTGAGGCACAACTGTTGGATACCATGGTGAAGAAGGTGAAACGTGGTATTGACAAGGGCATTTCCAAATACAAGTGCTATCGAGTTGATGACAGAGATACTCTTTAGTTCGAGGACCGGATCGTGGTTCCAAAGGGTGATCTTCGTAAAGTCATTATGAACGAAGCGCACAATTCACTTCTGTCAATTCATCCTGGAAGTACGAAGATGTACCATGACCTCAAGCAGTCGTATTGGTGGACTCGAATGAAGCGAGAAATTGCTCAATTCGTGAATGAATGTGATGTTTGTAGAAGGGTGAAAGAAGAACACCAACGACCAGCTGGTCTTCTCCAACCTCTTGCTATTCCAGAATGGAAGTTTGATCATATCGAAATGGACTTCGTGACTGGTTTTCCTAAGTCCAAGCGTGGAAATGATGCTATCTTCGTCGTCATTGACAAGCTCACCAAAGTGGCTCATTTTCTTCCTATCAAAGAGTCTATCACAGCAGCGCAGCTGGCAGAGCTCTACACATCCAGAATTGTCTCCTTGCATGGCATTCCACAATTGATCTCTTCAGACCGTGGCAGCATCTTTACCTCCAAGTTTTGGGATTCTTTTCAGAAGGCCATGGGCACCAATATTCGCTTCAGCACAGCTTTCCACCCTGAAACTAGTGGAGAAGTCGAGCGTGTCAACCAAATTCTTGAAGATATGCTCAGAGCTTGTGTTATCTCTTTCGGCATGAAGTGGGAGGATTGTCTTGCTTATGCTGAGTTCTCTTACAACAACAGCTTTCAAGCCAGTTCGGGCAAAGCCCCATTCGAGATTCTCTATGGCAGAAAGTGTCGTACTCCTCTCAACTGGTCTGAGACGGGTGAACGCCAACTTCTTGGCAATGATTTGATCTCAGAGGCTAAGGCTATGTGCAAGGTCATTCGTGAGAACCTCAAAGCCGCGCAATCGCGCCAGAAGAGCTATTACGATAGCAAACACCGAGATGTGGCATTCGAGATCGGAGACCATGTCTACCTCCGTGTCTCTCCAATGAAAGGGACTCGTCGCTTTGGTATCAAGGGGAAACTTGCCCCTAGATACGTGGGCCCTTTCAAGATCATCGGCAAACGAGGCGATCTCGCCTATCAACTTGAGCTTCCCTCCAACTTTGCAAATGTGCACGATGTCTTCCACGTGTCACAGCTTCGCAACTGCTTCAAGACGCCTGAGCGCACCATCAACTTCGAAGAGATTGATCTTCAAGAAGATTTGTCCTATCATGAGCATCCCGTTGCTATTCTTGAAGAAACTGAGCGCAAGACTCGCAACAAGTCAATCAAATTCCTGAAAGTGAAATGGTCACACCATTCAGACCGAGAAGCCACCTGGGAGCGTGAGGACCACCTACGTTCCGAGTATCCGGAGTTCTTTCAGTCCTAGATCTCGGGACGAGATCCTCTCGTAGTGGTGGAGTGTTGTAACACCCCGGTTGTAACTTGCCACATTTGTAATCCAACTCTTGCCATTTTCGGCTATGTGATATGATATTCCCTCCGTGGTTGGGTTCCCGTCAGTTTGCATTTTGTTCATGTCATGCATTTCATATCATGTGATCATGTGCATCGCATTTGCATACGTGTTCATCTCATGAATCCGAGCTTTTTCCCCGTTGTCCGTTTTGCAATCCGGCGCTCCTATGTTCCCCGGCGTCTCCTTTTACATTTCTTCGTGAGCGGGTATTAAAGTTTCTCGGAATGGACCAAGGTTTGTCAAGCGGCCTTGGTATAGCACCGGTAGACCGCCTGTCAAGTTTCGGGTCAATCGGAGGTCGTTTGGTACTCCAACGGTTAACCGGGTAACCGTGAAGGCCTTGTGTGTGTTGCAGCCAACACCCCTTCAAAACAGCCCAACAACCCATCTAAGACACTCCCATGTCCACCGCCGTTCGATCACGATCGCGTGGCCGAAAACCGCACTCCATTTGGAGCTCCCTAGCTCCTTCTACCTATAAATATACCTCCCCCTCCGAAATCCCGGGTCCAATCCACCCTAACCCTAGTCTTTTTCCTCCCCCGCCGCCGCCGGACAAAAATCCGCGTCCGCTGCCGCCCGGCCAATCGGGAGCCGCCACGTGGGCGAGCCCGCGCCCACATCGCCGCCTCCCCGCGCCGGCCCGCCAGGCCCGGGGCGGGCCCCCCCGAGCCCGCGGCTCCGCCGCCCTCCTCCGCCTCGCCCCGCCGGCGCCGGCGCCGGATCCGGCCGGATCCGGCCCGGATCCGTCTCGCCGCCGCCTCCCCGCGCCTCCTCGGGCCCTACTCCGGCGAGCCGCGCCGGCCATCCTCGAAGTCCGTGCCGCGGTTGACTTCTCTCCCTCTCCCCCGAAATATTCTAAGTCCTATGATATGTGCATATATGTCGCATGTTCATCGCATCATAACTTGTTGTATATTGCTCCGTTTCGTGCATACAATATGTCAAAATGTTCGCCTCGAAGAGTACATCATTTCATTCCATTGCATCATTTTCATTTGAGCTCATCTTGATGCCAGAAATGCTGTTAGAATAGGGCTATGTGATGTTAGTTGCCGATTCTTATCAGAACATGCACTTTTGTCATTTTTGCCATGATTGATGTGTTCCTCCTATGAAGTTCAGTCCTACATGTGTTTTGTAATATGCCATGCCATCTTTCCATAGATTTATGCCGTGTATTTTTGAGCTCTTTGTGGTGACTAGCACAAGCATGCAAACTAGGTTACTTATTGTTGCTGATTTCAGAGACTTAGTATTTTCACTAAGTCCCTGCCTGCTGTTATTTTTATGCCATGTGTTCATGTTGTTTCAAAGAGATCTATGCCTCTTTTGAGCATGATCAGTAAGGGTGTTTTGAGAATATGGATTTTCTCTATCCATCCATGCCTTTGTTTGTATTTATGGAGTGCCATAGCTTGAGTCAATCGAGCTCTACTTTTGCTATAAAATGTTGCTGGCAGATTGTTTACATGCTATTCGATTTTGCCAAGCTTGGTGTAGTTGATCCTTGCATGCTATGATGTTATTATTTCCATTTCTAGCTCCTATGCCATGTCTTCTTCATGTATGTATGCTTATTTTATCATTAAATGCTCTTTAGTGAGTGCATCGAGCTCACGAACATGCCTACCTGTTATCTGTTTTTGACATGTCCAGTTTTTTCTGCTAAGTCTGAAACCTGTAATGAAACTTGCTTAATTGACATGGGTGTTATTGTATTTTCCGATTCTTTTTGGCTTATGGTCAGTAAGGAACTTTTGTCAAGTGACTTGAGTAGATTTATGCCATGCCTTGTTTTGCTATGTCCTGTTCCTGTAGCATGTTGATTCATTGCTCTGAACATGTCATCCTGATGTTAATTTCTGCTATGTTGTTATTTTCACTAAGTCTGTGAATCTGTTATCTTTTACACTTTTGCCATGCTTGTTTGAACCTGTTATGGTATGATTTAGCCGTAGCTCAGTGTTCATATTTTGTCAATAATCTTGAGTAGATTGCTTTCCTATGCTTTGTTGATATGTTTGGGTGAAGTAGCTTAATTTCTTGTTGCTTGCTAAGTAGCATCATGCTGTTAATGGCAGATTATTGTCATTCTTGTATTGCTTGTCATTTGCAAACCGTGCATCCGATTCCGGTGATCTTTATATCGATTTCAACCGAAATCACCTCACCTATCCAGTGGAATACTTGGTTTGCCAAGATTATGACTTGTTCATCTTTTCCCTTCCGAAGCACGCATATGCATTGCATATCCCATCTCGCATCTCATGCCATGTTTTGCATCATGTTTCTTGCGCATTGCATCGTGATTGATGTTTGTCCCCTTTGCTTGTGTTCTTGCTTTGGGTAGAGCCGGGAGACGAGTACGTGAACGAGGAACCTGTTGAGAACGCTTATGAGGACCAAGCTTTCGACAACTCTGAGAACCTTGAGGGCAAGATGACCATACCCTCGAAATCACTTCTATCTTTGCTTGCTAGATGCTCGCTCTTTTGCTATGCCTATGCTGCGATACCTACCACTTGCTATATCATGCCACCCATATTGCCATGTTCAGCCTCTAACCATCCATGTCCTAGCAAACGGTTGTTTGGCTATGTTACCGCTTTGCTCAGCCCCTCTTATAGCGTTGCTAGTTGCAGGTGAAGATGAAGTTTGTTCCTTGTTGGAACATGGACTCGTTGTTCCTTGTTGGAACATGTTTACTTGTTGGGATATCACAATACCTCTTATTTAATTAATGCATCTATATACTTGGTAAAGGGTGGAAGGCTCGGCCTTATGCCTGGTGTTTTGTTCCACTCTTGCCACCCTAGTTTCCGTCATACCAGTGTTATGTTCCCGGATTTTGCGTTCCTTACACGGTTGGGTGATTTATGGGACCCCCTTGACAGTTCGCTTTGAATAAGACTTTTCCAGCAAGGCCCAACATTGGTTTTACCATTTGCCACCTAAGCCTTTTTCCCCCGGGTTTTCGCGAGCCCGAGGGTCATCTTTATTTTAACCCCCCCCCCCGGGCCAGTGCTCCTTCGAGTGTTGGTCCGAACTGTCAGCCGCCGGTGGTCGCCAGGGGCAACTCTGGACTGGCCTACCGGAAGTTTGGATAATCCGGATGTGCCCTGAGACCGAGACATGTGCAGCTCCTATCAGGATTTGTCGGCACAATCGGGCGGCTTTGCTGGACTTGTTTTATTACTGCCGAGATGTCTTGTAGTCCGGGATTCCGAGACTGATCGGGTCTTCGCGGTAGAAGGAATATCCTTCGTTGACCATGATAGCTTATAATGGGCTAAGTTGGGACACCCCTGCAGGGTATTATCTTTCGAAAGCCGTGCCCGCGGTTATGAGGCAGATGGGAATTTGTTGATGTCCGGTTGTAGAAAACCCGAAGTTGACCTTAATTAAAACACATCAACCGCGTGTGTAACCGTGATGGTCTCTTCTCGGCGGGGTCCGGGAAGTGAACACGGTGTTGGAGTTATGTTTGACGTAGGTTGTTCTAGGATCACTTCTTGATCACTTCTAGCTTCACGACCGTGCTTTGCTCCTCTTCTCGCTCTCTTTTGCGTTGTAGCCACCATATATGCTAGTCGCTTGCTGCAGCTCCACCTCACAATCCCTTTCCTACCTATAAGCTTAAATAGTCTTGATCTCGCGGGTGTGAGATTGCCGAGTCCCCGTGACTCACAGATTCTACCACAACAGTTGCAGGTACCAATGATGCCAGTGCAGGTGATGCAACCGAGCTCACGTGGGAGTTCGACGAGGAACGTGGCCGTTACTATGTGTCTTTTCCTGACGATCAGTAGTGGAGCCCAGTTGGGGTGATCCGGGGATCTATGTAGCATTTGGGGTAGTCTTCTTTCATTTTGGTACCGTAGTCGGACCTTGTGTGTAACTTGAATGATGGATGTTTATTTATGTATTGTGTGAAGTGGCGACTGTAAGCCAACTATGTATCCTCTTTCCCTTTATGTATTACATGGGTTGTGTGAAGATTACCTCACTTGCGACATTGCTTTCAATGCGGTTATGCCCCTAAGTCGTGCCTCGACACATGGGAGCTATAGCCGCATCGAGGGCGTTACAGAGTACGAGCATGAGTAGGATACAATCCACCATGAACATAAATATCGTGAAGGCTACGTTGATTTGTTTCAACTACTTTTGTGAACATGTGCCAAGTCGAGTCACTTAAATCATTCAAAGGAGGATACCACCCCACTATACCACATCACAACCATTTTAATAGCATGTTGGCACGCAAGGTAAACCATTATAACTCATAGCTAATCAAGCATGGCACGAGCAACTATAATCTCTAATTGTCATTGCAAACATGTTTATTCATAATAGGCTGAATCAGGAACGATGAACTAATCATATTTACAAAAACAAGAGAGGTCGAGTTCATACCAGCTTTTCTCATCTCAGTCAGTCCATCATATATCGTCATAATTTCCTTTCACTTGCACGGCCAAACGATGTGAATAATAATAAGAGTGCATGTGCATTGGACTAAGTTGGAATCTACGAACATTCAATAAACAGGAGAAGACAAGGCAATATGAGCTCTTGGTTAAATCAACAACAAAGCATATAAGAGCCACTTCAACAATTTAATTATGGTCTTCTCCTATCGACCCCCAAGGAAAAGAAGAGAAATAAAAAATATTTACACGGGAAAGCTCCCAACAAGCAAAAGAAGAACGGGAAATCTTTTTGGGTTTTCTTTTTAATTATTACTACTATAGCAAGAAAGTAAACTAGCTAAAGGTACAACTAATTTTTTTGTTTTTCTTAAGGTTTATCAATCACATAATAAGAAAGCAAGTAAAAGGAAAATAAACTAGCATGGATATTACAATGAAAAAGTATGAGCACCGACATCTAGCAATGAGTGTGTGAACATAAATGTAATGTCGGTGGGAAATACGTACTCCCCCAAGCTTAGGCTTTTAGCCTAAGTTGGTTTATTGCCACGGATGGCCTGGAAGATATCCATAGTTGTAGCTGGGGTCGTACTACGATGCAGCGGCTATCTACTCCTGAGCTGCAGCGTGGCGGCAAGCTGCCTCCGCCCTCCTCTCGTACTCATCTGCCTCCTCTCTGGTAATAAAATGTCTTCCTTTTGCCTGATAATCAAGGAAGGCAGGAGCAGGGAGAGTAATACGGACAACACGACGTCTGTCAAAGATTAAGCGATACTGGAGAGGCGGTTCATTCCTCTCAACAAACTGGTGGTGAACCATAGCATTAAAGTCTAGGTAAGTAAGAGGCAATTCAATATCATTATTACGTATGGTTACACCAAGAAAATCAGCTAAGCGGGTTGCATAAATTCCTCCAAAGAAATCTCCACTAAATCTATTATGATGCAACCTACGTGCAACAATGGCTCCCAAATTATAAGATTTGTCTCCTAACACAGCACTCCTAAGAATACTGTGGTCAGGGACACACACGTATGACATGCTTCATCTTTGCCATTTATGCACCTACCTACGAAGAGAGCAAAATAATGTATAGCAGGAAAATGAATGCTCCCTATGGTAGCTTGTGCTATATCTCTAGATTCCCCCACAGTTATACTAGCAAGAAAATTTCTAAATTCAGATTTGCGAGGTTCACTAGCACTAACCCAATGTGGAAGTTTGCAAGCAGTAGTAAAATCCTCTAAGTCCATCGTATAAGATTTTTCATAAAGATCAAACAGGACAGTTGGAGAATTGCGTGAAGATGAAAATTCAAACCTCCTCCCAAAGGAACTAGTGAGATAGTGGTACTGGCGGCACTTTTCTTCCTCGAAGCTCACAAGATCAGCGTTACGCAAATATGCTTTAAATTCTTCCTTGATTCCCGCTCGGTCCATAAAGTTTTCTGAAGGCCATTCACAAGGCCGCACTGGAGTGTCCCTTGGTGGCTCATTGTCAGCATCACGCATTGTAAGCCTAGGTCCTTGCTTCCTTGAAGAACCACCTTGGTACATTTTCCTAAGCATATTTCTTCCTCTGAAAAATTTCTGAAATTTTTAGTAACTTCAAATAAAAGTGAACCAAGCTCAACAAAATAGATAGCAACTACTCCTACAAGTGCCTAGAGCCTATATCATGCATTAGAACTACTTGGAACCATATAAATTTGACATGCAAGCTCAAGAACATGGTCACCTAGGCAGCACAAATTTGCAATGAATAAAGCACTAGAACAAAAACTAATTGGACCAAGGGAGGAGTCACATACCAAGGAACAATCCCCCCAAGCAGTTTTGTGAGAGGTGCTTTGAGCAAGGAGATCGAAAATGGCAGCAAAATGAGCTAGAACTCGTGCTTGAGCTGGATGGTGATTTTTTTGGGAGGAAGAAGAAGTGTGTGGGTGCAGGAATATGTGGAGGGGAGCCACCATGGGCCCATGAGGCAGGGGGCGCGCCCTGTAGGGGTGGGCGCGCCCTGGACCCTTGTGATCAGGTGCTTGATCCCCCTGCTGTGTTCTCAGTTCCAGATATTCTCAAATATTCCAGAAAAAAACATATTAAATTGGGAGGGCATTTAGAGAACTTTTATTTTCGGGGTATTTTTATATTGCACGGAGAAATCAGAAAACAGACAGGAAAAATACTATTTTTACTTTATTTCAACTAAATAACAGAAAGTAGAGAGAGGGTACAGATGGTTGTGCCTTCTAGTTTCATCCATCTCATGCTCATCAAAAGGAATCCACTAACAAGGTTGATCAGGTCTTGTTAACAAACTCATTCCGAATAACATGGAACCGGAGAAATTTTGAATAACACTATGTTATCTCAACGGGGATATGCACATCCCCAATAATAAGAATATCATATTTCTTCTTGACAGTAGGAAGAGGGAATTCAAAACCTCCGAAAATAATCGATGGAATTTTTCCAATAGAATTGATACTGTGGACTTGAGGTTGTTTCCTCGGAAAGTGTACCGTATGCTCATTACCATTAACATGAAAAGTGACATTGCCTTTGTTGCAATCAATAACAGCCCCTGCAGTATTCAAAAAGGGTCTTACAAGAATAATAGACATACTATCGTCCTCGGGAATATCAAGAATAACAAAGTCCGTTAAAATAGTAACGTTTGCAACTACAACAGGCACATCCTCACAAATACCGACAGGTATAACAGTTGATTTATTAGCCATTTGCAAAGATATTTTAGTATGTGTCAACTTATTCAAGTCAAGTCTACGATATAAAGAGAGAGGCATAACACTAACACCGGCTCCAAGATCACATAAAGCAGTTTTAACATAGTTTCTTTTAATGGAGCATGGTATAGTAGGTACTCCTGGATCTCCAAGTTTCTTAGGTATTCCACCCTTAAAAGTATAATTAGCAAGCATGGTGGAATTTTCAGCTTCCGGTATCTTTCTTTTGTTTGTAACAATTTCTTTCATGTACTTAGCATAAGGATTCATTTTGAGCATATCAGTTAATCGCATACGCAAATAGATAGGTCTAATCATTTCAGCAAAGCGCTCAAAATCCTCATCATCCTTTTTCTTGGGTGGTTTGGGAGGAAAAGGCATGGGTTTCTAAACCCATGGTTCTCTTTCTTTACCATGTTTCCTAGCAACAAAGTATCTCTTATCATAGCGTTGATTCTTTGATTGTGGGTTATCAAGATCAATAACAGGTTCAATTTCCACATCATTATTATTGCTAGGTTGAGCTTCATCATGAACATTTTCATCATGTTCATTACCAGATTGTGTTTCAGCATCAGAAATAGAAATATCATTTGGATTCTCAGGTGGTTTAGCAATAGGTTCACTAGAAGCATGCAAAGTCCTACCATTTTTCTTTTTCTTCTTTTTAGAAGAACTAGGTGCATCAATATTTTTTCTCTGAGAATCTTGCTCAATTCTCCTAGGGTGGCCTTCAGGATACAAAGGTTTCTGAGTCATTTTACCAGTTCTAGTAGCCACTCTAACAGCATAATAATTTTTCTTACTATTCAATTCATTGAGCAAATCATTTTGAGCTTTAAGTACTTGTTCTACTTGAGTTGTAACCATAGAAGCATGTTTACTAATGAGTTTAAGTTCACCTTTAACTCTAGACATATAATCACCCAAGTGTCCAAGCATATTTCAATTGTATTTCAATTGTCTACCAAAATAAGCATTAAAGTTTTCTTGTTTGACAATAAAATTATCACACTCTTCTAAGCATTGTCTAGCAGACTTATAGTGAGGAATATCACCTTCATCAAATCTATAGAGAGAATTTGCCTTTACTACCTGTGTCGGGTTATCAAGACCATGAGTTTCTTTAATAGGTGATGGATTAACATCATATATTTCTTCGCCAGGCGGTATATTAAGACCATGTATTTCTTCAATAGGAGGTAAATTCTTAACATCTTTAGCTTTAATACCTTTTTCTTTCATAGATTTCTTTGCCTGTTGCATATCTTCAGGACTGAGAAACGGAACACCCCTCTTCTTTGGAGTTGGTTTAGGAATAGGCTCAGGAATTGGCTCAGGAAGTGTCCAATTATTTTCATTTGTCAACATATTATTCAATAGAATTTCAGCTTCATCCGGTGTTCTTTCCCTGAAAACAGAACTAGCACAACTATCCAGGTAATCTTTGGAAGCATCATTTAGTCCATTATAAAAGATATCAAGTATTTCATTTTTCTTAAGAGGATGATCAGGGAAAGCATTAAATAATTGGAGAAGCCTCCCCCAAGCTTGTGGGAGACTCTCTTCTTCAATTTGCACAAAATTGTATATATCCCTTAAAGCAGCTTGTTTCTTATGAGCAGGGAAATATTTAGCAGAGAAGTAATAAATCATATCCTGGGGACTACGCACACAACCAGGATCAAGAGAATTAAACCATTTCTTAGCATCACCCTTTAATGAGAACGGGAATATTTTAAGGATATAAAAGTAGCGAGATTTCTCATCATTAGTGAACAGGGTGGCTATATCATTTAATTTAGTAAGATGTGCCACAACAGTTTCAGATTCATAGCCATAAAAAGGATCAGATTCAACCAAAGTAATTATATCAGGATCAACAGAGAATTCAAAATCCTTACCAGTAACACAGATGGGTGAAGTAGCAAAAGCAGGGCCAAGTTTCATTCTAACATTAAGAGATTGTTGCTTCCATTTAGCTAATAAGCTCTTGAGATCGTATCTATCATTGCAAGCTAAAATAGCTCTAGCAGCTTCTTTTTTCCAGAACATTACCCTCAAGAACAACAGGCAATTCATATTTATTAGGGGGAGAGTCTTCATCATCACTTTCATCAATATTATCAGTTTCAATAATTTCATTCTCTCTAACCCTAGCAAGTTGTTCATCAAGAAATTCACCAAGTGGCACAGTAGTATCAAGCAGAGAAGTAGTTTCATCATAAGTATCATGCATAGCAGAAGTGGCATCATCAATAACATGCGACATATCAAAATGAATAGCAGAAGCAGGTTTAGGTGTCGCAAGCTTACTCAAAACAGAAGGTGAATCAAGTGCAGAGCTAGATGGCAGTTCCTTACCTCCCCTCGTAGTTGAGGGATAAATTATTGTTTTCGCGTCTTTTAGGTTCTTCATAATGACCAGCAGATATAAATCCCAAGTGACTCAAAGAATAGAGCTATGCTTCCCAGCAACTGCGCCAGAAAATAGTCTTGATAACCCACAAGTATAGGGGATCGCAACAGTTTTCGAGGGTAGAGTATTCAACCCAAATTCATTGATTCAACACAAGGGGAGCCAAAGAATATTCTCAAGTATTAGCAGTTGAGTTGTCAATTCAACCACACCTGGATAACTTAGTATCTCAAACAAAGTATTTAGTAGCGAAGTAATATGGAAGTAACGGTAACGATAGCAAAAGTAATATTTTTGGGTTTTGTAGTGATTGTAAGAGTAGCAACGGAAAAGTAAATAAGCGAAGAACAATATGTCAAAATCTTGTAGGCATTGGATCAGTGACGGAGAATTATGCCAGATGCGGTTCATCATGTAACAGTCATAACATAGGGTGACACAGAACTAGCTCCAATTCATCAATGTAATGTAGGCATGTATTCCGAATATAGTCATACATGCTTATGGAATAGAACTTGCATGACATCTTTTGTCCTACCCTCCCGTGGCAGTGGGGTCCTAATGGAAACTAAGGGATATTAAGGCCTCCTTTTAATAGAGTACCGGACCAACGCATTAACACATAGTGAATACATGAACTCCTCAAACTACGGTCATCACCAGGAGTGGTCCCGATTATTGTCACTTCGGGGTTGCCGCATCATAACACATAGTAGGTGACTATAGACTTGCAAGATAAGATCAAGAACTCACATATATTCATGAAAACATAATAGGTTCAGATCTGAAATCATGGCACTCGGGCCCTAGTGACAAGCATTAAGCATAGCAAAGTCATAGCAACATCAATCTCAGAACATAGTGGATACTAGGGATCAAACCCTAACAAAACTAACTCGATTACATGATAGATCTCATCCAACCCATCACCGTCCAGCAAGCCTATGATGGAATTACTCACGCACGGCAGTGAGCATCATGAAATTGGTGATGGAGGATGGTTGATGATGACGACGGCGACGAATTCCCCTCTCTGGATCCCCGAACGGACTCCAGATCAGCCCTCCCGAGAGGTTTTAGGGCTTGGCGGCGGCTCCGTATCATAAAACGCGATGAATCCTTCTCCTCCAATTTTTTCTCCTCGAACACGAATATATGGAGTTGGAGTTGAGGTCGGTGGAGCGTCCGGGGACCCACGAGGCAGGAGGGCCCGCCCAGGGGGGCAGGCGCGCCCTCCACCCTCGTGGACAGGTGGAGGCCCCCCTGACGTGGACTCTTCTTCCAATATTTTTTATATTTTCCAAAAATATGTTCCGTGGAGTTTCAGGTCATTCCGAGAACTTTTGTTTCCGCACATAAATAACACCATGGCAATTCTGCTGAAAACAGCGTCAGTCCGGGTTGGTTCCATTCAAATCATGCAAGTTAGAGTCCAAAACAAGGGCAAAAGTGTTTGGAAAAGTAGATACGACAGAGATGTATCACCTATCAAGGGGCGTTCTTGAAAATGCGTTATATCGACTAGAGGGGGTGAATAGGCGATTTTTATGAATTCTTCACTGAGAAATTTGTTAGTGAGGAAATTCCTTAGCGAAGAACTAACTTGCAGTGGAATAAGTACTCAAAAGTAAACATAACAAAATACACGCATAGTCATCATGATGAAATGAAGACAAACACAAAGTACAGAAAGCGTAATCACAGGATAGCACAAGATGAAGACAAACAGACTGAAGAAATTCAACTAAGGAAATTGAGAAAGTCTTCAGTCAAAGTCTTCAAACACAGATATGAACAAGCACACAACACAGTAATGAGGAAATAGAAGTGTTGAGGAAATAGAACCAGTTGGCTTGGTGAAGACAATGATTTGGTGGACCAGTTCCAACTGTTGTCTCAGTTGTACATCTGGTTGGAGCGGCTAGGTATTTAAACCAGAGGACACACAGTTCTCACCATATTCTCCTTGAACTAAGGTCACACATACCTCGTCCAATCACTCATGGTAAGTCTTCATGTGACTTCCGAACCTTCACAAACTCGGTCACTCGGTGATCCACAATTCCTCTTGGATGCTCTAGACCATGACGCCTAACCGTCTGGAAGAAGCACAGTCTTCAAATGTAACAAGCGTGAGATCCACGCAGGATCAATCTCTTCAGTGATGCTCAATCACTTTGGGTTTGTAGGTGTTCGGGTTTGGGTTTTGGATTTTCCTCACTTGATGATTTTCGCTCAAAGTCCTCGGAGGATGGGATGCTCTCAAATGACAAGTGTCAGTTTCTCGCGGAGCAGCCAACTAGCTAGTGGTTGTAGGGGGGCTATTATAGCCTAGGGAGCAGCCCAACATGATAAGACATAAATGCCCTTCAATGATATGATCGTTAGGTGGATAAGATATTTTGGGACAGCTGGCGCGTAGCACAGCAACGGTTGGAAATTTGAGGTACAAATTCCTCAGGGCTATCATGTTCCTCACTGTGTAGGCAATCCGCACTGGCGAATTCCTAACCCCTCAGTCATAACAAAGTCCTCAGTGACCAAAAGAACTGCGTCTCTGTCACTGAAGAAATTGACTGAACTGTATGAGATTTCTAATGGCTTCACTCGAAGGGATTGGTAGGTGTAGGATTTTGAGTCGAGCATCACATGGAAATTTTTCCTTAGTATTTCCTCGACCCCCTTTAACAGTACGGTGTTTCCTATGACTCAAGAAAGAGAAAATGAAACTACGAAAACGAAAGTCTTCACGCTTCATGTTCCTCAAATGAATAACAAGTCTTCAAGGTCACACCAATTTCTTCACTTTCAAAGTCTTCAGAAAGTCTTCAGAATACCAAAGTCTTCAGTCGAAGAACTTCATTTTTAGGGGTCGACTTTCTCTGTAAATATCAAACTCCTCATAGACTTATAGACCTGTGTACACTCATAAACACATTAGATCCTTAACCTATAAGTCTTCAATACACCAAAATCACTAAGGGGCACTAGATGCACTAACAATCTCCCCCTTTTTGGAGATTGATGACAACATAGGTTAAGTTTTCAATCGGGGATAAACATATGAAGTGTAAATACTGATTTTGAGGAATTTGATTACAAGATATAGAAGAACTCCCCCTGAAGATGTGCATAGTGAGGAATTTGCTTTTGAAGCAATGCACACTTGAAGAGTAGAATCATTGAGATCTCCCCCTATATCTTGTAATTCATACACGTAGTTGATATATAATGTGAAGAATTTGAAATGCCTGATGAAATATGGTGACTGATGTAGTTCAGCATGCGTGCAATAGTATTAACGAGGAATAAGCATGCAGAATAACGTAGCAGAAGTATCAGACCACCATCGGGTTTAAGTTTACAACTCGATGCAATAAAAGTTTCAGAAGAACGAGAGTTGTAACTTAGCGAAAAAATGCCCATATAATAGACCCGCTTGAAGACTAACTCAGGTTCCCCCCCTTTGTCATCGAATGACCAAAAGGATCGAAACTGAGGACTAACGTCCCTGAAGATAATCAGGTTGATGAAGGAGCACCAGCATTGTCGGGGTCGATTGTTGTAGTAGGGCCTGCCGCTGTGTCGTCCAAGTCTTCATGTTCATTAGTGTCACGCGATGAAGAATAGGAGCTGGCCACCAAAGAAGGAACCTTGACCTTCTTGAATTTCTTCGGAGGAGGTGCAGACCAGTCAAAGTCTTCCTTGAGACCCATTTTCTTCAGATCTTCAACGCTGTAGAGATGAGAGAGGACAGCCCAGGTGCGGTTGAGGGTTTCATGGAGGTAGTAGTGGTTTTTCTTCACAACATTGTGTGTTGAAGTCATGTTGTGAAGAACTGAACCAAACTGACACTTGACCCATTTATGATGGCGATCAACCTTCTGATGAAGACTGAGGAGTAACTCACGATCAGTCATCACCCTGGGTGCTGTGGCTTGAGGATTTTGCTTGGCATTGTTGGTGGCAGAGTCATGTGTGGCAGAGTCATCATTGGTGGAGTAGGATGCAGCCTTGCGAAACTGACCATCCAATGGACGAATGCCTTCATCTATCACAGCAGCGGCCTTGCCTTTGTCATCAGCTGAGGAAAATGTCCTTTTGAGGACTTCAATTGGAGGCAAGTAGCTGCAGTGGTTCAGAGTGTCAGCTTTGTAGTTGAGTGAAGACCTTGTCCTAATGAATCTCATAATCCATGGCGCATAAGGCTTCAGCTCAAATGGTGACATTGCAATATTGGCCAGAGTCCTCATGAAGAAATCATGGAAGTTGACGGGAACGCCATGAATGATATTGAAAAGCAGATTCTTCATGATGCCAACGACTTCTTCATCATTTGAGTCATGGCCTTTGATAGGACTCATTGTCTTTGTCAGTATGCGATAGACAGTCCGAGGCACGTAGAGTAATTCCTTGACGAGGAAATTGGTTCGAGGGGCCTGCCCTGGCTTCAAAGGCTTCATCAAAACTTGCATGTAGTGATTTGAAAGCTCAGGTTCACTATAGACACAACATGCATCTTCAAGGGGAGGACTGAGTGGTAGGGCACGAATCAATTCAGACACTGGTGCCTTGTAATGAGTGTTCTCTGTCATCCAGTCCAGTACCCATGAATTCACATCTTCAGAGTCGCCTGTGATGTGCAACGCTGCATAGAACTGAAGAATGAGTTCTTCATTCCAGTCACAGATGTCAGTACAGAAGTTGAGCAACCCAACATCGTGAAGAACACTGAGGATTGGCTCGAAGCACGATAGATATTCCATATCCACGTGAGGAATATGTGCATGATCGAAGACTTTGTCTTTGTTGAACAGCACTGAGGAATAGAAGTTGGCTTGACTAGCAGTCCAGAAACGCCTCTTCCTTATGCGAGCAGAGTCATAAGGGTTGTAGTAAGTGAGGAATACGTGCTCGCCAAAGAAGTCTTCAGCCTTGAACTTTGCTTTCTTGAGAACGGATCCTTTGGCTTTGGCAGAGGGGTGTTAGTGAGTTGCATCACAACCTCAGGAATCGCGAGCTTAGGTTCTTCAGGCTGAGGAATTTCTGGTTCCTCTTCAGGTGTTGTCTGTGTTGTCACATTCTCAGCAGCAACAGTTTCTTCAACACTAGTGGCTGGAATGTCTTCACGTACATATGAGGTGGGATGAGTTTCTTCAGAGCCCATTTGAACTGTTGGTGCAGGGGAGTGAGGAATTTGCTGTAGTGGGGTGAAGAGTGGAGAATTGGGATGCTGACTTTCCCAAAAGTCATCATTCATTACTGGCGTTGTGCTTCCAATATCCACGTCTTCATCATCCAATTCTTCAACACCAGCCTCTTCAGCTGTGAACTGAGGCATTGGTGATGATACAACAGGTGTTGAAGGGATTGCATCCACTTAAATTTCTCATCAATCTGCTCTGACGAAGCAGCAGATTGAGTTTCTTCATCAGATCCGCTTGGGATCTCATATTCTTCACCAAAAGGAACAAGGTCCTTTGATGGCATGGTGGAAATCGGAACAACATCGATCGGATTTGCAAAAGAGCTGGTCATAGGCTTCATCTTCTTTGGAGCTGAAGATTCTGAAGCACTTGATGCTTTCCTTTTCTTCACTGCAGCTCGCTCTGCAGCCTTGGTCTTCTTCACATCTAATGCAGATGGAAGGATAGGAGTTGGTGTAGGCGCAGGAGGAGCTGAGGAATCCATTTGAATTTCCTCAGGCGCAACTGATGTAGTTGCCCTGACTTCTTCAGTTTCTTCAGGCACACCACTAGTGGATGCCCTAGCATTTTCTTCAGTGGCTGGAATGGAGTCATCAGCCCTGGAACTAGCATTTTCTTCAGCAGCCTGAAAATCATCAGCGGTGCTGGCATGTTCTTCAGTTGGCTAAGCAGAAGCTTCAGCCTGAGGAACTTCTTGTTGCGGTGGGGCTGCAACAGTTGTGAACTTCTCAGTCAGTTTCACAAACCTGACTTTGGCTCCTTTCCAATCAGCATAGTAAGCATCAAATTCATCACTAAGGGTTTTGATGTTAGCCTGCATCTTGACGAGTTCTTCAGGTGTCATCTTGACAACATTTTTCTTCAGCAGTTTCTCTTTTCTGTACTGTGATTTCTTGATCTGTCCGGCCCTATCATACTTCCATTTTTCTTCTTGAATGAAAGCGGTCAAGACGTGACTTTGACCAGCATTGAGGTTCATCTCCGGCACATGCGTATTTGGATCTTTGTGCCATAGATCAATGAAATCCAGGATCAACCTGGGATAAAAAAGCATTGGCACATTGCTTCCTTTGGCACTAGCGGCCTTAGCTTGCCTATCTCTGATGATTTAGGCAAGTTCTTCTTCATCAGCCTCATCATTGTCAGAGGGCACTTGGAAAGCCACCTACTTTTTCTTCAGACTAGGGCGAGGACCTCGTCCAGCAGTTGCCTTGGTCTTCAGCAGAGTGGGGCCAGATGAAGAATTTGGTGCAGCTGAGGAACTTGCTGAGACACCAGAGGCAATGGAGATGCCAGTAGTCCTTTGGCACGAGGCCAGATACGCAGGTGCTGAGGACTTTGTCGGAACAGCTGAGGACTTTGGAGGAGGTGCTGAGGATTTTGAAGGAGCAGGAGCAGCTTGAGGAATTGGTCTTGAAGATTTTGAAGAGCCTGGCCGTGAGGGCACAGCTGAGGAAGTTGGCCGTGAGGGCACTGTTGGTGAAGCACTTGGCTTACGAGTAGGCTTCTTAGGCATAGATTTCCTCGGCTTGACAGAGGCCTCAGTGGCAGCAGCAGCAGCAGCAGAGTCTTCATTGAATTTCCTCACTGCTTCTTTGGCTTGTCTTGCCAATTTGGCTTGGCACTTTGCCCATTCTTCAGGAAAATCCTCACCGCGTTTGATGCTAGTGGGATCTACCTCTTGGCCAGGTGCCAATGGGGCTCTTGGGCATGGAGGATTTAATGCGAATTTCTTCATATACTTTGGGGTTACATATCTGTATTCCCTCCATTCGCGTGCCCATCTCCGTTCAATCCTTTGAATGCGCACCTTGCGCTGATTTTTGTTTTCTTTGCCAAACTTGGCCTCATCAGGTGTGCAGTATTCTTTGTAAATGTCCTTGGGTATTTCAAAAGCAGTCATTACCTCAGGCCTCTTTCCTCCTTTCTGTGGCTTCTTACCATCTGCCATGTTCTTCAGCTGAGGAATTTGAACAATCGAATTCTCTGAAGAAGTCTGCAATTTCTCTTCGAGGAACGCTGCAAATGAGTTAAGTTGATGAGAACCTAGTGATTCAGCAGCGGACAGGAGTACCTGTGAACATAGTATAGTTGCGAGGAATTTGGAGAGGTCATATGCGTTCTCAGAAGATTTTTCAAAAAGAACAAGTTTGAGGAATTTGACCAGATGAGTCTTGAAGAATTTCACTAAGCGCGCTTTGTCTTAGGTTCCAGAGTTGTATAGATCGAAGATCCACACAATTGAGGAATCTTGAAGAAAATAATGCTTAGAGAAATGAATCAAGAACATATGACTTGTGAGGTGTTTCGTGTGTGAGGATTTGAAGAATAAAACTGAAAGTGCAACTATCCCTGGGTGGTTTTGGTAATTCCTAACAACATATAGCTCATTGAGCTAACATCATTCCAAGATGAATATTTCAGAAAAGCTCAATGGATGGCATGGCATGGATGAGGAAAGTGGATCCCTCAAAATTACAAGGACAAAGGATTGGCTCAAGCTTCAAGAACAAGACTCTACATTTTATATTTTTAGTGATTCAAGATCACATTGAGTCCATAGGAAAAGCCAATACTATTAAGGAGGAATGAGGTGTTGCTTAATGAGCCTCTTGCTTCATGTGCTTAGTGATATGGTCCAAAATCCTCAACTACCTTTCCATATCCACACATGACCCAAACCTAAAGTCAAACTCGGCCCCATCGATTTTTTCTATCCGGAGCCACCGAGTTTCACATGTCTTAGCCACTGCCACAAACCCTAGCAAATCGGTTTCACCGATAGGGATCTCGGTCTCACCGAGATTGGATTGAAATTTCTCTGTTTCCCTTCGTAACATTTTGGTCCAACTGAAGTGAGCGATTGGTCCCACCAAGATTGCAATGTAAACTCACTGTTTCCCTTTCGTAACATTTTGGTCTCACCGAAAAGAGCGAATCGGTCCCACCGAGTTTACCTGACCAACTCTCTGGTTAGCTTATTACCAAAATCGGTCCCACCGAGTTTGTGTAATCGGTCACACCGAGATTACGTTATGCCCTAACACTAACCATACCGGTCCTACCGAGTTGCATCTCAGTCCCACCGAAAATCCTAACGGTCACTAGGTTTGCTGAATCTGTCCAACCGAGTTTAACGATTCGGTCCCACCAAGTTTAGCAGATTGTGTGTAATGGTTAGATTTTATGTGGAGGCTATATATACCCCTCCACCCACTCTTCATTCAATGAGAGAGCCATCAGAACAGATCTTCACTTCCAATACACATTTTCTGAGAGAGAACCACCTACCCTTGTGTTGAGCTCAAGATATTCCATTCCTACCATATGAATCTTGATCTCTAGCCTTCCCAAGTTGCTTTCCACTCAAATCTTCTTTCCACCAAATCCAAATCCTGTGTGAGAGAGTTAAGTGTTGGGGAGACTATCATTTGAAGCACAAGAGCAAGGAGTTCATCATCAACACACCATTTGTTACTTCTTGGAGAGTGGTGTCTCTTAGATTGGCTAGGTGTCACTTGGGAGCCTCCGACAAGATTGTGGAGTTGAACAAAGGAGTTTGTAAGGGCAAGGAGATCGCCTACTTCGTGAAGATCTACCGCTAGTGAGGCAAGTACTTCGTGGGCAACGGCCATGATGGAATAGACAAGGTTGCTTCTTCGTGGACCCTTCGTGGGTGGAGCCCTCCGTGGACTCGCGCTACCGTTACCATCCGTGGGTTGAAGTCTCCATCAACGTGGATGTACGATAGCACTACCTATCGGAACCACGCCAAAAACATCCGTGTCTCCAATTGCGTTTGAATCCTCGAAACCCTTCCCTTTACATTCTTGCAAGTTGCATGCTTTACTTTCCGCTGCTCATATACTCTTTGCATGCTTGCTAGAATTGTGTGAAGATTGATTGACTTGTGCTAAGATAGCCAAAATCTGCCAAGAACTAAAATTGGGAAAAGGATAGATTTTTATTTGGTCAAGTAGTCTAATCACCCCCCCCTCTAGACATACTTCCGATCCTACAAAAACACCTTTGAAGATTTTGTAGAAAACTTTCGAATCAAAGAGGGCAGTAAAATTAACTTTTAATTACCCTGAATAAAGAACACGACGAACACAGAGATGGAGAAGTGAAGTTCGTCGGTGTAGATCTTCCATGCCCTAACTTGGCGGAGGAAGACGTCTACGGCGGTGGCGGAGGTGAAGATTTTCATGGTCGGCACGAGTACGACGGCGACGAGGTCAAGGCAGTGAAGCTCTTCCTCACCGGCGATGATGGAGTAGCGGTGGTGCTAGGGTTTGGGAAGCTCGAGCGGTGAGACATAGATCGAGCGAAGTAAAGGAAGTGAGGAAGGGGTGAGGGGGTATTTATAGTGGCAGTGAAAAACTGTTCGCCCGAAGATTTGGGACGAACGTGCCCCTGACCCTTCTCCTTTGCATGAAATTTGTCACCCACGTATAGTGTAGTGGAGATCGTGTAAGATCGTGGGTGAGTAGAATAATGCATCGTGCGTTGCGGAACGGTTTGAGCAGAAAAACCAAAAATTTGGATAAGATTAGTTTTAACGATCCGTTCGCAATTTCTTCAGCTGACAAGGACATAGTGAAGATTTTGAACGAGTTTCAAATAGAACGCACATGAAGAATTTGTGAATAGATTGGATTGAGTATAGCATAGAGGGGGAAGGGTCCGATCACATTCACTTAGCAGAAAAGCCAACTTGAAGAGATAGCCATAAGTGAATGCTGTAGAGGACATAAACTCATATATATATATATATATATATATATATATATATATATATAGCGAATGAAGAAAAACTACGGAACAAGAGAAAATTTTGAAAAGTTGAAGAATTTGAAAAACTGAGGAAAAACTCAAATTGAAGATTTTCAACTTTGGTGGTGGCGTGACCCACCGTATAAGAATGATGATTTCAGACACCGCGTACAATTGTCGTAGGGTTCTGGGAATCAAATTCTTCATTAATTTCTTCACACTTAGAGTGTTATTCTTCATTGATTGAAGAAAAACGTTTCTTCATGTGTTGCACATCTAAGTCATCAATTTTGCATAAGTGTTAGGATGAGTGCCTTTTCAAAGTACATTCGAAGACTCTAAGATATTTAGCTCACACCACAACTTGCTAAATCTCTTCTCATCCAAGGGCTTTGTGAAGATATCGGCTAGCTGTTCTTCAGTCTTTACATGCTCAATTGAAATGTCGCCCTTCAATACATGATCGCGAAGAAAATGATGACGAATCTGAATGTGCTTTGTCTTCGAGTGTTGAACTGGGTTGCGAGCAATCTTGATGGCACTCTCATTGTCACAGAGGAGAGGCGCATTCTTCACGTTGATGCCATAGTCCTTGAGTGTTTGCTTCATCCATAGCAGTTGAGCACAGCAAGAACCAACAGCAATGTACTCAGCTTCAGCAGTAGACAATGATACGCAGTTCTGTTTCTTCGAGGACCAACAGACCAAGGATCGTCCGAGGAAATGACATGTACCAGATGTTGACTTGCGGTCCACACGATCACCAGCATAGTCAGAGTCAGAATATCCAATGAGATCAAAATCCAAGCCCTTGGGATACCATAATCCTAGTGTTGGTGTGTGAGCTAGATATCGAAGAATATGCTTCACAGCCTTATACTGTGATTCCTTTGGTGCAGCTTGAAATCGGGCACACATGCAAACACTGAGCATTATATCTGGCCTAGATGCACATAAGTACAATAAGTAGCCAATCATGGAGCGGTATACCTTATGATCGATGTCAATACCATTTTCATCAGTACATAGTTGACCATTTGTGGGCATAGGAATTTTGATGCCTTTGCAATCTTGCATGCCGAATTTCTTCAGGACATCCTTGAGGTATTTCTCCTGAGATAGGAATATGCCATTGCGCTGTTGACGAATTTGAAGACCTAAGAAGAATTTCAACTCTCCCATCATAGACATTTGATATTCTTCACTCATCATATAGGCAAATTCATCACTATAACGTTGGTCAGTACAGCCAAAGATGATATCATCAACATATATTTGGCACACAAACAGTTCACCATCATAGGATTTAGTAAAGAGAGTAGGATCGAGTGAACCGGGTGTGAAGCCGTTCTTCATGAAGAATTCCTTCAAAGTATCATACCACGCCCGTGGGGTCTGCTTGAGGCCATAGAGGGCCTTATTGAGTCTGAGGACTTTGTCAGGATTCTTTGGATCTTCAAAACCTGGGGGTTGAGCAACATATACTTCTTCCTCAAGCTTACCATTGAGGAATGCACTTTTCACATCCATTTGATATAAGATGATATCATGATGGTTAGCATAAGCAGGCAATATGCGAATAGCCTCAAGTCTAGCAACAAGTGCAAAAGTTTCATCGAAATCAATTCCTTCAACCTGTGTGTAGCCTTGAGCTACTAGTCGTGCCTTATTCCTCACCACAAGGCTGTTTTCATCTTGCTTGTTGCGGTAGATCCATTTTGTGCCAATGATATTATGCTTGCGAGGATCTGGACAGTTGACCAGTCCCCAGACGTTGTTGAGCTTGAACTGATGTAATTCTTCTTGCATGGCCTGAATCCACTTAGGCTCCAGAAATGCTTCATCTACCTTAGTGGGTTATGTGATAGAGAAAAAAGCATAGTGCCCGCAAAAGTTAGATAAGTGTGAAGCTTTTGAGCGTGTGAGAGGACCTGGTGCTTTGATGTTATCAATGATCTTCTCCACTTGCACTTCTTTTGCAACGCGAGGGTGAGCTGGTTGTCGTTGAGGAATTTGATTAGCATTTGCTTCAACATCAATTTCTTCGGCATTTTCCTCAGGTGCATCAGCTCGATGTTCTTCACGTTGAGGAATGAATTCTTCACCAGATTCTTCAGTAGGAATGACATCCTCAGTAGCCTTGAGCTTGATAGAATCCTCAGGTGTTGGTTCATCTATCACAGAAGGTAGGTGCTCTCTTTGCGAGCCATTAGTTTCATCGAACCGCACATCTACAGTTTCAACAATCTTGTGAAGGACATTGTTGAAGACTCTGTAGGTGTGCGAGTCCTTTCCGTAACCAAGCATAAAACCTACATGTGCTTTCGGTGCAAATTTAGAGTTGTGATGAGGATCTCTAATCCAGCATTTAACACCGAAGACTTTGAAATAACTCACATTGGGTTTCTTGTCAGTGAGGAGTTCATATGCAGTATTCTTGAAGAATTTGTGAAGATATACTCTGTTGATGATGTGGCACGCAGTATCAATTGCATCAACCCAGAAACGACGAGGTGTTTTGTACTCATCAAGCATAGTGCGAGCCATCTCAGCAAGAGTCCTGTTCTTGCACTCCACGATGCCATTCTATTGAGGAGTATAAGGAGCAGATAACTCATGAGTAATACCAAGTTCATCAAGATAATCATCGAGAGCCGAATTCTTGAGCTCAGTGCCATTGTCACTTCTGATGTGCTTGATCTTCACACCAAAGTTGGTTGAAGCCCTCGAGGAAAATCATTTGAAGACTTCCTGCACTTCCTGTTTGTAAGTAACAAGGTGTACCCATGTGTAACGAGAGTAATCAGCAACAATAACAAAGCCATATTGAAATGCTTCATTTGAAACAGAAGAATAATGATTTGGACCGAAGAGATCCATGTGAAGCAATTCAAATGGGCGAGTAGTAGTCATGATGGTCTTAGTTGGATGCTTGGCCTTGGTCATCTTTCCAGCTTCACAGGCACCACATAAGTGATCCTTGAGGAATTTGACATTCTCAACGCCAATAACATGCTTCTTCTTTGCAACCATGTGCAAATTCATCATGCCTGCATGACCAAGTCATCGATGCCAAAGCCATCCTTTTGAAGCTTTTGCATGTAGGCACACGGCTGGTTGTGAATCTGCAGAGAAATCAACAATATACCAGTCTCCTCTCCTAAAGCCTTCGAAGACTTTGGAATTGTCAGCTTCCATAATCACAACACAACGATACTTGCCAAAGACAACAACCATATCAAGATCACAAAGCATTGAGACAGACATAAAGTTGTATCCTAAGGACTCAACAAGCATGACTTTGTCCATGTGTCGATCCTTTGTGATAGCTACCTTACCTAGACCCAATACCTGACTTTTGCTTTTTGCAGCGAAGATGATATGCTTCAGATGTGATGATAAGGGAGCATCCATCAATAGATTCTTGTCACCAGTCATGTGATTTGTACATCCACTATCGAGGACCCACTCAGTGGCTTTGGGTTGATCATCCTGCAGATGAATTAGTGCAACTTACGAACTCATATACTTCATCAGTGAAGAATATGATATCAAATTCATCAGATCAATTTCATCAAGCAGTAAGACAGATAAAACTGTAGGAGATCGTGTGAAATGAATATTCATTTCCTCATGATTAGACTGCGTCCTTTCAGGCACATTGTCAGGTCCCCAGCAAATTCTTCAGACGTTTGAGCACGTCTAGAGACCTGACCCTGCAGAAGAGATTAGTTCTTTTTCTTCACCACCCACATCTGAAGGGGTGGCAAAGAGTTCATCACACTGCGAGCTCCATATGAGAATGGTGGCATAGAGGCCAATCCATTTCATTTCACATAAGAGTGGTTAGGGTACGCATATAAATATAACAAAATTCACATCGTAGGTCCACGATCATGGCTCTCCACCCACCCACCCACCCCTCCCACCCCGGCCTAGGTTTTCCGGCGATCTACTCTTCTAGCCAGTGATTTGTGCTTCTCCTCCGCCCATCTGCTCCGGCGGCTTCTGCTCCACACGCCTATATCCATCTCATATGGGTTCTTCTGGTGGATCAACGTTGGACTTGGATTTTTCTGCGGACGCCATTTTTGCGGACAAGGTTTTCAATCATTGTGGGAGATCTATTCATTGCACGGATGACACGGGCCATTTCATTATGGTGGTATCTTTCAGCAGGCACTTATTCCGTCTTAACGACGATTCTGTGGTGGCTGCCTTGGAATCAGCGATTGGAGAATCTGCTATTGAATTTTCGGTGCAAATCATCTGTGACAAGGTATTCTCCTTTTTGGTCTCTTGCAAGCAAGTTGGTCTCTGCATTCTCAAGTTGAGGTCGTTCGCGTGCCCACAATTCAAGTGCTATTTTCATCTTTGGGGAAATGGTGGTCCTAATTGGGTTCGTGAATTTAAGATCTAGAAAAAAGAGTGCGATGTTGAATGGATTCTAGTGAGTCCTTCTAAGAAACGTGCCACTTTGGGGTTGCTAGCCATGCATAATCCTCCGGCTAGATCATCTTTTAGATCGACTTCATCTTCGCGAAAGAAACTTTCTTTTGCAACGTTCCATCAATATCCTGCTTGCAAGGGTTATAGGTACCCTGCTTCTCAGTCAATGGTTGATACAGTATCGGAGGCCGGCTACGTCGTGCATCCTCGCGACAGATTGATTTTGCCCTCGCCGCTGGCGAATAATCTCCAGTGGACGGTGGCGACGCCTCCCATCTCTTTCGGAACGATCAACGTACCTGCCAGAAACCCTGCCGGTAATTCCGGAACTGCACCCAACCAATTGGTTCGAATTGAGCAGGCACCACCTCATGTTTCGGTCGCACCTGAGCACGTTGCACCAGACTCTCCAGCCCAGCATGGATGCATGGCACAGATTGGGTCGCCAGCCCAACATGACTCTTTTGCCCACAATGGTTCTGTTGCTTTGGTTGATTGTAACGCGGCCCAGCCTCTGGCCCATCATTCTCAAGATATTTCGGATTTTTCTGAGGATTCTGTTGAGATTTCTCCCACGGCTGTTATAAGGAACCATCTTCCGGATATTCCTGAGGAGGCTGCTCAATTTAATGATCTCATTGATGATATGGTGTTCAAGGTTTGGAAATTCCACAATTGTTTATCGATGCTGCATTGCGCCAATTCGTGCACCAGTCCTATTAGGTGCCGTAGATGCTTTCGCCTCGGCCATCGTGCAAAAGGATGCTCCGACGCTGCGAATTCTCCGACTTACAAGTGGGTCCCGCGGGTCAATCCTACTTCCCCGGGCGGGTCAGCTGAGATTTCCTCGCCTGGCGTCTCGGTTTCCCACGCTACTAGTCACGCTGGGTCTTTGCCAAGTCCCATCGCGCCTGCAACACCATCATCGCCTCCGCCATTACCTGCCGAGCCACCGCCCACCACACCACCACCACCTACGTCAACGCCACCGACCTGCTTGGCCGCTCCATCTGCTGCGGCTCCGACCGAGGTGCTCCCTGCTATGGCTACCTTCCCCCTTGATCCCACGCCTTTCGTGCCGCCGGGGTTCGAGATCATTGATGGTGGCCAGCGGTGCCTGCCACGCACTTTCTACTCCCCTGCTGTTGCTCCGGATCGACAGCATGAGGAATACGCCATTGCCATCGTCGAGCCAGCACCTCTACCTGAAGAAGTTGCTCTCTTCAGAAACATGGTTAGTGATTTTGTCTTTAACTATCTTGGTCGTGCTGTTCTTGATGCTCAACCATGGATCCAAGGAGTGGGTCTTCTCCGTTCCGCAGTCCTCTTGCTAGGCAGGCCCTAGTTGATCACCCCCCGTTTGAGCTGGATAATAACAGATTTGTGAGATTTGTGCCGCATGATGAAGGAATCAATTTCAGAGCTGTTCAGGGTTTTCTTAGGGGTTGGGTTATGATTGTTAGGATACCCCTGGATTATCAGCGCACTCAGTACATTGCCGACGCAATCAGTACCTTTGGTTGTTTCCATCACTGGCATCAGGAAGATCCGTTACTTGTTAGTACTCTGGCGTACGTTTCTTTCCCGACAACGACATTAGTGCTGCGGGATGTGGTCTATCAGGAGTTTGCAGACTTTGGTGGTTCTCGGATTTCTAGGTCTGCTCCAATCTACATATTCTCTGCTGACTTTGCCGACATCTTGCCACCAGACGAGGACCCGATGCCCTTTGATGGCAATCCTCATCCTCTCCCCGGGCATCTGCAGTTTCATAATCATAACTGGGTTATGCCTGAATTTCCTGAGATCGGTTGGGATGAGCTACCACCTCCTCCACAGGAGCAAGAGCCACATCACCAGGAGGTTCCTCAAGATAACCTTAATGTGCAGCAGGAGGTTATAGAGGAAAACCAAGTGGATGGGAATCAGTCACAAGAATCTATCGTTCTGGAGGTGTCAAATGATTCTGTTAATGATCAGCAGCCTGAGGACAACTTAGCAGTTCTGCAGCATCCTGGTGCCCTGGTACAGCCTCCTCTCAATGTTGGGCGAGTTCTAACAGTTTTTGGCCCAGTGATTCCGCCAGAGATGCAGTGGCAGCGATCCTTCTGCAAGTTTATGCCAGCTATCTTTTCTGCTGAGATTCCAAAGTACGTTTTCAAGACTAATCTGTGCTCTCTGCTTCTGTCCAAGAGCTCATGGGATGTTTGCTTCGATGGGAACGATGCCAGCTTCTCTCTGCTACCGGCACCTGATCCAACTCCATGCTTGCCTCATCAGGTAGTGCCAGTTAAAAGGCCTGTTGCTCGGGCGTTATGTTTTGATGGCTTTGATGACCTCTCTGAACCTGTCAGCGAATCCTTTGAGTTCTGTGCAATGCCAGAGGTCAATACCAAACGTGGCCGTAAGCCCAAGGCTGCTAAGGCCACTAAGGTTGTGGTGGACTCTGAAGTGCGCCACAGTGCATGTTTAAGTGCGCTACGGGATGGCTATCATAAATCTCCAAGCAGAGGCCTCAAGCAAGGCAACAATCAGTCCTTCTTCAAGAAGCGCCGAACTAGCTCAGCACAGCCGGAGGAAAGACTGTCAGTGCCTCCTCCAACGCCAATTTCTGATCTTCAGCGCATTGGAGCACGTCTGCGAATTGCACCTGAGAAGACCTCCAAGGACAAGCTTGAGGCTGGTCCTGCTACATCCATCAGCAGCAAGGATTCTGATGTTTAGCTTCAGCGCATGGCACAATGGTTTATGGCATACCTATTTAAACGCCATCTATCTGTTCTTTAGTTTCCTGTTTAGGATATTTCCTTCCTGTTTAGTGGGTCGGTGTAGGTCATTGCATGATCTACTTTTGTCTCTGCTTTCTATTTTGGTTTGTAATGAATCAGACAGGGTTTAGAGATTGGAAGGTGTTATGTTGGAACGTGCGTGGTCTTAATTCTGAAGCACAACAATTAGCAGTTAAGTAGAAATTGACGAAAGTGGTTGCTCGGTTGTCTGTCTGCAAGAAACGAAATGCATGCATATTGATCATAGGTTCATTAGGAAATTTTGTCCATGGCGATTCGATAACTTTTCCTATGTACCTTCGGACGGTGCTTCGGCTGGCATGATCGTTATTTGGAATTCCTCTTTCTTTGAAGGAAAGTTAATTGAGGCAAGGCATTTTGGCATCATTATGGAATTTCAATCTAAGCACACCTCTGAAATTTGGACTCTTGTGGCAGTGTATGGTCCGTGCCAGGGCCCGGCCCAGGATGATTTGGTACAATGGTTATATAATCTTGATATTAACTGTGATGATAATTGGCTGCTGTTAGGCGATTTTAATTTCATGCGTTCTTTGGAGAACAGAAATCTGCCTGGGGGTAATGTCAGTGACATTTTTCTGTTTAATGAAGTAATTGGGCATCTGGGTCTCATTGAGCTACCAATTAAAGGTCGACAGTTTACCTGGTCAAATATGCAATATAATCCATTGCTGGAACAGATTGACTGGTTTTTTACTTCAGTAGCATGGACCATTGATCATCCTAACACACTTGTTCTGCCACTGGCTCGCACAGCTTCTGATCACGTCCCATGCGTAGTTTCGATCGCCACTGTCATCCCTAAAGCTAAATTTTTTCGCTTTGAGAATTATTGGATTGACTTGACTGGTTTCTTTGACTGTGTGGCTCATGTTTGGAACAAACCTGTGGCAAGACAATCGACTGCACTTAAGATTTCCTCTAAATTCAAAGCGTTAAGGTATGCTCTCAAGAAATGGCACATGAGTTTGTCAACAATTAAAGCATTAATTGCTGATTGTAATAAGGTAATCCTCTATTTTGATGGGCTGGAGGAGATTAGGACTTTATCAAGGCCTGAGTTTAATTTCAGGCGAATTGTGAAATTGCATTTGGAAGATACTCTTCATTGGTAGTATGTTTATTGGAAACAGCGTTGTACCATACGTAACATTAAAGTTGGCAAGCAAAACTCCAATTTTTTTCATGCCATGGCCACGGAAAGGTATAGGAGAAACACTATCTCGTCACTCAGGAATTCGGATGGTGATGTGGTTTCGGATCACCAACAGCTTGCCAGCATGTTTTGGTCAGATTTTAATCAAAGAATGGGCAATGCAAAGGGAATCCACATGGGTTTTGATTTGGACACATTAATTGCAAGAGTTGATGGCCTTCAGGATATTTCTCAGCCCTTCACTGATTCTGAGGTTGATGCTGTCATTAAGAACAAGCCACCTGACCGTGCCCCCGGCCCCGACGGCTTCTCTAGGCTGTTTTTAAAGAAGTGTTGGTCAATTCTCAAGGATGATTTCATGCAACTTGTGAAGGAATTCTATGAGGGGAAGTGTAACTTGGAATGTCTGAATAACTCATTAATTACTCTTATACCAAAGAAGTTAAGTCCTAAAGTTGTCGGAGATTTCCGGCCAATCTCTTTGACCCACACATGCTTGAAGTTTTTGACAAAGCTGCTTGCTAACCGCCTTCAGATAGTGATTCTGTGATGCATTCACCGCAATCAATATGGTTTTCTTCGGTCTCGTTCAATTCAAGATTGCTTAGCCTGGTGTTTCGAGTATATACATCAATGCAAAGCTTCCAAGCGTCCCATAGTTCTACTCAAGCTGGATTTCACGAAGGCCTTTGATACAATTGAGCATGATCTAATTCTCAAAATTTTGCAGTGCAAGGGTTTTGATTCCAGGTGGACTGGGTGGATCAATTCTATTTTGTCCACGGGATCTTCTTCTGTACTTCTAAACGGCGTACCAGGGAAGCATTTTGTTTGCAGAACGGGAGTGCACCAAGGAGACCCCCTATCTCCGTTGCTCTTTGTGATTGCAGTAGATTTATTGCAGTCTGTTGTCAACGAGATGTGTGCTAGGAATATCCTTCCTCTGCCAATCCCGACCAATTCCAATGATTACCCAATAGTGCAGTATGCTGACGACACACTAATTGTGCTGCCTGCGGTTGATGATCAGCTCATTGCTTTGAAGGAAATGCTTGTAAATTTTGCGGAGTCAACTGGCTTGCGAGTCAATTTTAGCAAATCTTCACTCATTCCCATAAATATGAGTGATGAATAAGGTGCCCGAGTGGCCGCTTTGCTGGGGTGCGACGTTGGCACGATGCCTTTCACATATCTTTGTTTGCCCATGGGAACTTCTAGGCCCACCATTTATGAGCTGACGCCTCTGGTGGATCGCATTGAGCGCCATTTATCTGCATCTTCATGTTTGCTTAATCAAGGATGCCGATTGCAACTTGTTCGGTCCGTGTTGTGCTCCATGCCAATATACTTTTTGTGTACTTTGTCTCTTCCAAAGGGCATTATCCAGCAGCTGGAGAGGATCATGAGGCAGTGCCTGTGGAGGGGTAACACGGATAACCCGCATCAATCTTTGGCTGCTTGGGATCTTGTCTGTCGTCCTAAGGGTTTTGGAGGTTTGGGTGTTATCGACTTGACCATCCAAAATGAAGCCTTGCTTATCAAGCATCTATTCAAGTTTTTCAACAAAATGGACGTGCCTTGGGTTTCTCTAATCTGGGACACCTATTATGCATCATCACCACCCCAAAGCACCAGGGTCTGTGGTTCCTTTTGGTGGCGCGATATTATGCGCTTATTCCCAAAATTCTCCAACCTGGCGGTTCCTCAAGTTCATGCTGGTGATACGGTTCTTTTTTGGCTTGATCGTTGGCAACTGGGAAATCATGCTGTTTTGTTGCAGGACTCTTTCCCAAGACTCCACTCTTTTGCTGTGGACAATGCAGTCACAGTCAAAGAGTTTCTTATGCGGCCTGACATCTTGGATAACTTTCATCTGCCACTATCGCAAGAGGCATTTTCAGAGATCACGCAGTTACAGACCCCACTGCCTTTGGTCAATTTGGATGGTGAGATCAAGGACGTGTGGAAGTGGCCTTCCAAGACTGGTGACTATATGGCAAAGATATACTATGACTTTTGCTTCTCACAACTAGTGGTGGATCCTATTTTCAAGTGGATTTGGAAGAGTTCATGCACGCTAAAGATAAAGGTTTTTGGTTGGCTTCTGTTAATGGATCGATTGAACACCAGAGATATGATGCAACGACGGCAATGGATCATTCAGGATGATACCTGTGTGCTTTGCAACCTTGCTCAACATGAGGATCGGTCTCATCTTTTCTTTGCTTGCAATTATAGCCAAAGGGTTTGGAACTATCTTGGGATTTCTTGGACACCGCAACCAAACCAAACCACATATGATATGGCTCAAGCAGCTAGGAAGGATTTTGGACACCCTTTCTTCTCTGAGGTGGTTTTCATCGCTACTTGGAATATTTGGACTCAAAGGAATGGGAAAATATTCAAGAATGAACAACCTTCATTTCGAGCTTGGAGAAGAAACTTTATACATGACATTTCTCTTCTGTCTCACAGGATTAGATGTAAATATAAGGATAGTTTAGCTTCTTGGATAGCTGACCTTACATAGTTTTCTTTTGTAAGTATTTCTTTCTTGTAATTTTCTTATAATTGTAACTGGTACTCTATTATTTATTTAATAAAGGACTGTGAGGCTGTTGCCTTGCAGTAAATAGTCAAAAAAAGCATATGAATAAGCAGAGAAATTTTTCGAGGACTTATGAGCATAATAATTAGAAGAATAATGCTCATATTCATTGCCCTTGGCTCTTCTATGCAAAACAGAGTTGTTAGCACGATGATGTTCATATGAGGACTTTGATCCTTTTGAGGAATTTGATCCATGTGAGGAATTTGGTCCGTATGAGGACTTGGATCCATATGATGAATTTGGTCCATATGAAGAATTTGATCTGGGGTTCCTATTCTTCACAGGTGGTGTCATGAGGACATTCATCTGAAGACTTTCAAGGCACCTTTTGGGAACCCAGATTTTCTTCATAGGGGAACCGTTAATGCAGTTAGTGCCAACATATCTAGCAAATACTTCACCATTCTAATTTTTGAATAGTTTATAGTTGGAGTAAAATGATTCATCAAAAGAATGAGAAGATTCACATGTATAGCCAGATAAATTAGATGGATCAACTGGAGGTCCCTTTGCAGCAACCCATGAGGTTTTGGGGTACTGCTCAGGCTTCCAATATGTACCATCAGCATTGAGTTTCCTCTCAAAGGCAATACCCTCTTTCCTAGGGTTCCTGTTGAGGATCTGCTTTTTAAGCACATCACAAAGAGTCTGATGCCCTTTGAGGCTTTTGTACATGCCTGTCATGTACAATTCCTTCAGCCCTGCATCATCAGTGATACTAGCAATGTCCTCAGATGAGGAATTAGTGATAGTAGAGGCAGGTGAGGAATTTGTAACATTAGAAGCATTTGAACATTCAGGTGAGGAATTAGCAGATTCTCGTTCAATGCATTTCAGACATGGAGGAACAAATTCTTCCTGAGCAGCGCTGATTTGTTGAGCAAGTAATAAATCGCGCTCCTTCTGAAGATCCTCATAACTCACTCTTAGCTTTTCAAGATCTTGCTTTCTTTGAAGAAATTCATAAGAAAGCTTCTCATGATCAGACAAGAGAGTGTTATGATGACCTTGAAGGTTGTCAAACCTGGTCTGAAGTCTCTGAAGATTTTCAGTTAAGGCTTTAGTGCGATCCATTTCTTCACCCAACATATCATTACTTTTGTCTAGCATGTTTTGAACCTTTTCAAAAGCCTTTTGTTGTTTCACAGCAATCTTAGCAAGTTTTGAGTAGCTAGGCTTAAGATTTTCATCAGATTCATCTTCACTAGACTCAGAGGAGGTTTATTTAGGTACCTTAGCACCCTTGGCCATGAAGTAATAGGTGGGAGCGTAGTCATCACTGCCTTCATCAGCCTTGTTGGTGAGGTTATTTTCTTCAGAGTTGAAGATGGACTTGCTGACGAATGCAGTAGGGAGGGCCAGGCTCGCCACACCAGACTCGGAATCTTCAGATTCCTCCTCTTCCTCTTGTTCCTCAGATTCAGCTTAAGAGTCCATTTCCTTGCCGATGAATGCCCGAGCCTTCTTGGCGCTGCTCTTCTTGTGAGATGAAGACCTTGAGGATTTTGATGATGAAGATTTTGAGGATTTCTTCTTTTTCTTTGCATCATCAGAACTGTAATCCTTGTATTTCTTCTTCTTTGAGTCCTTTTCACACTGAGGACAATCTTGAATGTAGTGTCCAGGTTTCTTGCACTTGTGACAAAGCCTCTTCTTGTAGTCACTGGATGAGGAATCATTTCTCCTTGAGGGTCTTCCAAAGCGACCACGTCTTGAGAACTTCTGGAATTTCTTCACGAGCAGTGCTAGGTCATGACTCAGTTCTTCAGGGTCACCAAGGCTGCTACCAGAGTCTTCATCTTCGGACTCAGATATTGCCTTGGCCTTCAGTGTACGTGATCTGCCATAGCTCAAACCATAGAGATCTCTCTTTTCAGCAAGCTGGAACTCATGAGTATTTAGCCTCTCGAGGATATCAGCAGGGTCAAGTGACTTGTAATCAGCACGCTCTTGTATCATCAATGCCAGAGTATCAAATGAGGAATCAAGCGATCTCAGCAATTTCTTCACCACCTCATGGTCGGTGATGTCAGTGGCACCAAGTGCTTGAAGCTCATTTGAGATGTCAGTGAGGCGATCGAAGGTTTGCTGAACATTTTCATTGTCGAGTCTTTTGAAGCGGTTGAAGAGATTGCGAAGAACATCAACACGAGAGTCACGCTGAGTTCAAACACCTTTATTGACTTTGGACAGCCTATCCCAGATAAGCTTAGCAGTCTCCAAAGCACTCACTCTTCCGTACAGTCCTTTGCTTAGATGGCCACATATGATATTCTTCGCTTGAGAATCGAGTTGCTTGAATCTCTTCACATCAGCAGCATTCAGAGAAGGTGTGACTGAGGGAACACCATTTTCCACAACATACCAGAGATCGTTATCAATTGCCTCAAGATGCATTCGCATCTTATTCTTCCAGTAGGGATAGTCCGTCCCGTCGAAGGTAGGACACCCAGCAGAGACCTTGATCATACCTGCGGTCGACATAACTAAACTCCAGGCGGTTAAGCCAAAATCATACAGAACAAGGGAGTACCTTGCTCTGATACCAAATGAAAGTGCGTTATATCGACTAGAGGGGGGTGAATAGGCGATTTTTATGAATTCTTCACTGAGGAATTTGTTAGTGAGGAAATTCCTTAGCGAAGAACTAACTTGCAGAGGAATAAGTACTCAGAAGTAAACATAACAGAATACAAGCATAGTCATCATGATGAAATGAAGACAAACACAGAGTACAGAAAGCGTAATCACAGGATAGCACAAAGATGAAGACAAACAGACTAAAGAAATTGAACTGAGGAAATTGAGAAAGTCTTCAGTCAAAGTATTCAAACACAGATATGAACAAGCACACAACACAGTAATGAGGAAATAAAAGTGTTGAGGAAATAGAACCAGTTGGCTTGGTGAAGACAATGATTTGGTAGACCAGTTCCAACTGTTGTCTCAGTTGTACATCTGGTTGGAGCGGCTAGGTATTTAAACCTGAGGACACACAGTCCCGGACACACAGTCCTCACCGTATTCTCCTTGAACTAAGGTCACACAGACCTCGTCCAATCACTCATGGTAAGTCTTCAGGTGACTTCGGAACCTTCACTCGACGATCCACAATTCCTCTTGGATGCTCTAGACCATGACGCCTAACCGTCTGGAAGAAGCACAATCTTCAAAGGTAACAAGCGTCGGATCCATGCAGGATCAATCTCTTCAGTGATGCTCAATCACTTTGGGTTTGTAAGTGTTTGGGTTTGGGTTTTGGATTTTCCTCACTTGATGATTTTCGCTCAAAGTCCTCGGAGGATGGGATGCTCTCAAATGACAAGTGTCAGTTTCTCGCGGAGCAGCCAACCAGCTAGTGGTTGTAGGGGGTGGCTATTTATAGCCTAGGGAGCAGCCCGACATGATAAGACATAAATGCACTTCAATGATATGACCGTTAGGTGGATAAGATATTTTGGGACAGCTGGTGCGTAGCACAGCAACGGTCGGAAATTTGAGGTACAAATTCCTCAGGGCTATCATGTTCCTCGCTGTGTAGGTAATCCGCACTGGCGAATTCCTAACTCCTCAGTCAGAACAAAGTCCTCAGTGACCAGAAGAACTGCGTCTCTGTCACTGAAGAAATTGACTGAACTGTATGAGATTTCCAATGGCTTCACTCGAAGGGATTGGTAGGTGTAGGATTTTGAGTTGAGCATCACATGGAAATTTTTCCTTAGTATTTCCTCGACCCCCTTTAACAGTAGGTGTTTCCTATGACTCAAGAAAGAGAAAATGAAACTACGAAAACAGAAGTCTTCACGCTTCATGTTCCTCGAATGAATATGGTCACACCAATTTCTTCACTTTCAAAGTCTTCAGAAAGTATTCAGAATACCAAAGTCTTCAGTCGAAGAACTTCATTTTTAGGGGTCGACTTTCTCTGTAAATATCAAACTCCTCATAGACTTATAGACCTGTGTACACTCATAAACACATTAGATCCTTAACCTATAAGTCTTCAATACACCAAAATCACTAAGGGGCACTAGATGCACTTACAGTTCTTTCACCTGGAGCAACATGCAGCTTGATCCTCTGCTGGAACAATTGGATTGGTTTTTCACAAGCACAAACTGGACTACTTCATACCCCAAGACCTTGGTCAAACCACTTGGTAAGCCCGTCTCGGATCATATTCCTTGTGTGATTACTATTGAAACAAACATCCCAAAATCCAAGTTATTTTGATTTTTATCATTCTGGGTTCAACATCCGGGCTTCATGCAAATTGTTGAGACTTCTTGGGCCAAACCAGTAAACTCCACAAACACTGCCATTATTTTATGTCGTAAACTCAAAACCCTATGATGAGATCTTAAACATTGGAGCAAAGGCATATCTAAACTATCGGTGGCCATTGAGAACTCAAACAAAGCACTCTGTGAGATTGATGAGCTTGAAACAAACGGACTTTATCTATACCTGAAGCCAATTTTCGCCGAATCCTCAAAACTCACATTCTAAGATTACTAAGATACCAGCAAGCTTATTGGAAAAAGCGTTGCACCATTAGATGGGTTCAGTTTGGGGATGAGCCATCAAAATTCTTCCAAGCCTTGGCTTCAGAAAGGTACATGAGGAATAATATTGCTTCCCTAACAACCTCGGATGGCACAGTGGTTGAGGATCATGCTGGCAAAGAATCTATAATTTTTAAAATGTTTAAAGCATGGATTGGTTCGTCACGGCCTTGCAATATGAAATTTGATCTAGCCAGAATAATCAAGAAATGTGAGGGCCTTGATGACCTGACCATTCCTTTTACTCATGAGGAAATAGACAAAGTGGTTAGAGAAATGCCCGCGGATAGATGTCAGGACCCCGATTCTAAGTCACACCGATCTAGCCTATAACACATCATATCACTTTGCGGCCTCACGCACGGTATTCCCACGGGTTTCGCCTTACCATGGCCCGGGACCGTTTCCGCCTTTTGGCTCATGTATATGATAGTGTCGCTAGCATCCATATGACAGATAACCCGGGCCGACATGGCTAGTCGTGAACCCAAAGCGGCACTAACCCATGGGGACAGGCATACATGAATCAACTTCGAGCATGTCGGTCAGCAGCGTGCGAATCCGGGCTGTAGCACTAGGCTAATAGGACTCCGGGAACCCGGGCTGTAGCAGGCTAGGCAGGACTCCGGATGTCACCGCGTGACATTTCCCCGAAGGGACAGACATAGGAACGAAGTGAAACACATGCCGGTCAGTCAAGTGTCCTGAGCAGTAGTGCTGGGCTAGCAGGACTCTGGTGAACCGGCTGTAGCGGACTACTATGGCTCATGGAAACACTATACTACATTTCCCCATAAGAGAGGCTGCCAAGGATAAACAACTAGATTGTCGGATCCCACACATAGCAAGCATTTCAATCATACACACAATATGCCCGATATGTGTAAATACAACATGGCATCACAACATAACTCTACGACTCCAGTATTTATTCATTAGGCTCCGAAGAGCGAGATATTACAAACATGGGTCTCATGACCCAACATTCAGAGCATACAAGTCAAAGCACACGCGGAAGCTTAACATGTCTGAGTACAGACATCTACAAATGAAAAAGGCTGAGAAGCCTGACTATCTACTAGATCCTGCCAAGGGCACAAGACCGTAGCTGAGGTATCAAGCTAAATGTCGAAGTCCACACGGAACTACTAGCGAGACTGAAGTTTCTCTGCAAAAACATAAAATAGGCAAACGTGAGTACAAATGTACCCAGCAAGACTTACATCAGAACTAGCTACATATGCATCAGTATCAATAAAGGGGGTGGTGGAGTTTAACTGCAGCAAGCCAGCTTTGACTCGGTGGCTATCCTGAACTACGACTGCAAGTAACTCTTTTGAGGTGGCGCACACGAGTCCACATATTCACAATATCAATACACCACTATGGATCCACTCCCGTGTCCCTACGAGAGGGCCATCCATAGCACTCACGCTTATCTTGCGAGTTTTAGAGTATCCACTATCACTTGTCTATGAACTGTTGTAGGCAACCCAGAAGTCCATTACCGCGGACACGGCTATTCGAATAGATGATGTTAACCCTGCAGGGGTGTACTTATTCACACATGCTCTCACCACTTATCGCCGTTTACACGACATGTACTCGGCAACCTTCAAGCAGAAGCCCGGCGAGGGTGTCGGCCACGGCCTACCTAAACACTCAAGTCTCTAGTCCAGGTTTATCGCCTATTCAGGTTCCATCTGCAGGGAGTCCGGCTGAGGTTTCCACATACGGTCCCGAACGATGTGTGCAGGGTTCCCGAGACACCAAACGGGCGCCCGGTACACCGTGCCACGTGCCTACCGCAACACAGCCCACCCCTCGGTCAGCGCTGCGCACGGCCCCCAGCATACTACAAACACCAGAAACTACTTGCAACTCCTGGACAGAGGACAAGGGTGATTAAGAAGCCGAGAGAGTCAATTAAGGATCCCAATGTGTGGTAGTAACTGTTTCATGGATCACAAACACAGGACTCAATTCCCGAGGACGGCTTCAATGAGACAACCCACCATGTACTCCTACATGGCCTCTCACCGCTACCTTTACCAAATCGTATTCACACACTTAGCTCTCAACAGTAGGACATGTTTACACACCTCCGATGCATCCCCGATGAATCAGACCCGACTCAACTCTAAGCAGTAGCAGGCATGACAAACAAGCATGAATGAGTAGGCACATCAGGGCTCAAACAACTCCTACTCATGCTAGTGGGTTTCATCTATTTACTGTGGCAATGACAGATCATGCAGAGGATAAGGGGTTCAACTACCGCAGCAAGTAACAGATGAATCGATGTTGTCCTAATGCAGTAAAAGAGAGCAGGAGAGAGAGAGTGAGATTGTATCGGAATGAACAAGGGGGTTTTGCTTGCCTGGCACTTCTGAAGATAATATAGCTCTTCATCGGTGTCATCGAACTCATTGTCGGAACCACGTCTATCGAGAGGGGACAATTACCGGCAACAAAGAAGGAAAACACAATCAATGCAATGCAACAATATGATGCATGATAATGTCATGGCAATATGCTGTTGATTGAGCTACTGCAACTAGCAACGATTTAAATGGAGTTGGTTACACTAGATTCAAATTTGAACTCCACATGAGGCATTTCAAATACCATTAATTAAAATTGTCATATATAGTGGTTGTAAGTTGTTCAAACATGCATGAGAATGCCATATAACAGATTCCTTGGATTTTTCTGATAATTTTTCATATATAACTTATTTAATTCTGAGCTATAGATTAATTTCTATGATTTTTAGAAGTTTAGGCAATTTTCTGGATTTTTCTGATTAATAATAAATCCAGAAAATCATTAACTGCGTCAGCATTGCGTCACTATGACATCAGCAGGTCAACTGCGGCTGACCAGGTCAAACCGGACATGTGGGGGCCACACGTCAGTGGCTCGAGGCTGTTTAACTCACTGGCAGGTGGGCCAGGTCAACGGCCACGTCAGGAGGGTCAACTCTGGCGCGTGGGTCCTGCTGGGTTAATCTAAACTAAACAAAAAATAAAACCCGGGGTTAATTAAGGCATGGGGCCCATATGTCATCGAAACATAACACTAACTAAACGTGGTTAGTACCAAAACTAATGGTGCCACATCAGCTGAACGGGGATTAGCTGCCGGCGCTAAGCAGAACGCGACGGGGTTGCCCGTCCGGCCAACTCCGGCGACGAGAGCATGCGCGACTGCTCTCGTTGGAGAGCCCTTGCCGGCGCGTCTCGAATGGTGGTGGTGGTCGGGCCTGTGGTGGCCGGAGCCTACGGCGGCGAGCTCCAAGGCGACGGCCGGAGTTCGGGCGACGACGGGTTCGGCACTACGGTGCACGGGAGGGCGAGCTGGTGGGCGTTCCCGGCTCCTGGGAACACGGTGAGTTCGGTGACACGCTCGAATGCGAGCACCAGCGACTGTGGCTGCGGCGGCGACATGGACATCGAATGCAAGCTCACGGCTCTGGCGATTGGCGTGGCTAGAGTGAGCAAAACGCGCGGGGAGAGAGGGGAATCGAAGAGGGGCTCATGGCAGAGTCGACGGTGGTCTTGGCAAGCTCGGGGAGGGGCTGACGACGACGGGAGGTCGCCGGCGATCTCGAGGCAGAGACGGCGAAGATGGCGGTGCAGAGGGTGATGCAGAGGCTTCGGCGTCGCGCGAGTTGACGGAGAGGTGCGGGGAATGGAGGCGGAGCTCCTGGGCATGTCCAGGGGGCGAGGGGGAGGCAGTGGCCGCGGTGATGCTTGTCGACGGCGACGGATCCGCTCGGGTGGGTGAGAGGAAGAGGTCCAGGGGGAGAGGCCACGGGTGAGGGAGAGAGAGGTCTGGGGGGTGTGTGGCATCGTCCAGACGCGTCGGGGCAGCGGCGGAAAGCAGGAGGTGGCGCACGGCGGTGCGCGCGCGTCGGGCACGCGCCCATCCTCCTGGCAAAGGAGGAAGACGACAGGGGAGGGGGCCAGGTGGGTTGGGCCGGCCACTTGGGCCGCCAGGTGGCTGCGCAGGTGAGGTAAGCCCAGGTAAGGTTTCTCTCCTCTCTGCTTTTCCTATTTTTGTTTCTATTTGTTTCTTTTCTGTGTTTTGAAATAGTAAAAATACTATTCCATTTAGGAAAAACCTAAAAATATTCAAAGACACATTTGAAAATATTCTCAACAGCCTAAAAATACCTTCAAGATTATTTGGGCATTTTAAAATATTTATAGGGTTTAAATTGCCCAAATGCAAATACTTATGGCTTGGTGCAAAAATCCATAATAGCCTCCAAAAATATGAAACCATTTTTGGCAGAGGGTTTAGCCAGTACCAAAGATGGTGAACATTTATGAAGGGCATTTTTGGTTCATTGAAAAGTTTTAAGTTTGAACCTAGTTGAGTTGAATTTATTTGGTGCTAGGGTTTCAACATCCCCATTTCAAGTTTCTTAGGAATTTAAACATGATGCAAGATGATGATGCAAAGACAAGCAAGGCTAATGCTAGGGCTGTGACTTAGAGCCCCTGGTCCAGACGGATTCAATGGACTGTTCTTAAAATGATGCTAGCCAGTTATCAAGGAGGATTTTTACAACTTTTGCAATCAATTCCACAATGGGGTGTCTCATAGAATTAGATGTAAATATAAAGACAGCTTACTGTCTTGGTTAGCTAACCTTTCATAGACCTTTTTTTGTAAGTATCTCTTCTCCTTTCTTGTAAACTTGTAAACTTGTAACTTTCCTTTTTTATTAATAAAGGAATGTGAGGCTGTTGCCTTGTAGTATATAGTCAAAAAAATGGGGAGCTCAGTTTGGAAAGTATTAATGATGGTTTCATCACACTCATCCCTAAAGTCGGCTCTCCAGAATCTATCAATGATAATAGACCGATCACACTTCTCAACTGCGGCCTCAAAGTCGTTACTAAACTCCTAGCCAATAGACTTCAAAAAATCATCCTCAAAATCGTGCATAGAAACCAATATGGCTTTCTCAAAGGACGGACGATACAAGATTGTCTTGCATGGGCTTACGAACATATATATATATATATATATATATATATATATATATATATATATATATATATATATATATATATATATATATATATCAGTGCCAATCATCCAAAAAAGAAATCATGCTTCTCAAATTAGATTTTGCCAAAGCGTTTGATACGATCGAGCATAAGGCAATGATTAAAATTATGGAAAGCATGGGATTTAATGACAAATGGTTGGGTTGGATTAGGTGCATTTTTTCATCAGGCAAGTCATCTGTCCTTCTTAATGGCACTCCTGGACGTCAATTCCACTGTAAATGCGGTGTCAGACAGGGGGACCCCCTCTCCCCCTCATCTTTGTTCTGGCGGCTGACCTTCTCCAAGCAGCCATCAGCAATGCCTTTGCTCGCAACCTGATCCAACTACCGTTTCCATCCACAAATCAGAAGGACTACCCCGTGATTCAGTACACTGATGACACCATTTTGGTGCTGCCTGCATGCACCCAACAAGCTGCGGTGATTAGGGATATTTTAAATGACTATGCAACGTCCATTGGGTTGAAAATAAACTTTCATAACTCAACTCTAATCCCGATGAACTATGACCCAGCAAAGACTCAGGAAATAGCCAACATCTTTGGATGCGTCATTGGGAAGCTGCCTTTACCTTTTTGGGTCTTCCCCTTGGAACTACCCGCCCAACTATTCTTGAGCTCATGCCGCTGGTTTGCTCTGTCGAAAGAACATTAACAACTACTCTTAATATGATATCTTATGGTGGAAAACTCTCCCTGCTCAAATCAGTAATCACTTCTGTGATCATATTTGCTCTGCGTACACTCCGATTGCCAACCAAGATCATTGAGCTTCTGGACAAAATTAGAAGGAAATGCTTGTCGACCAAAAAAACTGAACAAGGAGATAAATGTAACTCTCTAGCCTCCTGGAACATGGTATGCCGACCTAAGGAATGTGGAGATCTACGTGTGATCGATCTCAGAATTCAAGGAGATGCCCTACTGCTCAAATACTTACACAAATTTTATAATGCCTGGGATGTACCCTAGGTTCAGCTCATTTGGGAAACATATTATGCAAACAAAATACCACATGCTTCGGATACGTGTGGTTCATTTTGGTGGCGTGATGTCGCAAAGTTAATGCCCATATACAGGGGAATTTCCAATGTCCAAGTGGCAAACGGCAGGAATGTACTTTTCTGGAAAGATTTATGGGCCGATAACATTATTGCGGACAAATATCCAAGAGCGTTCTCTTACACCATCAATGAAGACATCTCAGTCAGGGATTTCTTGTCCATCACGTCACTCCGAGAGGCGTTCCACCTCCCACTCTCGAAGCAAGCACACACTGAGGTTCGCCAACTTAAGTCTGACATGGCCACGATTACTTTATCTGATGAGCAAAATGTTTGGTCATATGCATGGGGATCAGCGCAATTCGCAGCGCACAAATACTACACATTCTACTTCCGAGATATTCGGGCACATGAAGCTTTTCGATGGATATGGAAATCAAGGTCCACAATGAAAATTAAAGTCTTTGGTTGGTTGCTGCTCTCCGATCGCCTCAACACCAGGAATATGCTTAAAATGAGGAAACCTTGGAGCACTTGTTCTTTGATATGCTGGACTAGTCTTGGTCTTTCTTGGGCGCAAGGAGCTTCAAGGCTACAAACGGTCACTATGGGCAAAAACAGTTGGGACCAACCTCTCTTTATGGATATGTTCTTACTTGCGGCATGGAGCATATGGAAGGAATGCAATAATAAACACTTCAGGGGGATTGCACCAACAAAAACATCTTTGTTGGACAGACTTAAGAAGGATTTCTCTCTCCTTACCTATAGGGTCAAGGAAAAGCATAAACATCTCATCCCTCTCATCCTTTCCTCAATATCTTAGTACTCTCTCCACCCCCCAGCCAAAACGGGGGGTTGACACATGTAAAGATACCATGTAAATTGTACAAAATTTTATAAATACAAATTATAACACTAGGAGGTTCTCCTACTGTTCACGGTTCAAAAAAAAGGTGATGTGGTACGCTCCTATAATACCACGGTTGAAACGTTTCTTCCAAAACAAAGAGCATGCCAAGGCGATGCGATGGCACGGAGAAGACCGTAAGAAAGACAGAAAGTTGAGAGTACCCGCTGATGGGTCGCAGTGGAGAAAAATCGAGAGAAAGTACATGGAGGAGTTTGCAGGTGACGCAAGGAACGTATGGTTTGGTCTAAGCGCAGATGGCATTAATTCTTTTGGGGAGCAGAGCAGTAACCATATCACATGGCCTGTGACTCTATGTATGTATAACGTTCCTCCTTGGTTGTGCATGAAGCGGAAGTTCATTATGATGCCAGTGCTCATCCAAGGCCCTAAGCAACCCGGCAACGACATTGATGTGTACCTAAGGCCATTAGTTGAAGAACTCTTACAGATGTGGAATGGAATAGGTGTATGTGCGTGGGATGAGCACGGGCAGGAAGAATTTGACCTAAAGGTGTTGTTGTTCGTGACCATCAATGACCGGCTTGATCTCAGTAACCTTTCATGATAGACAAACAAGGGATACCGCGCATGCACGCACTATTTGGATGATACCGACAATATATATTTGGATAATTGTGGGAAGAATGTGTACCTGGGACATCGTCGATTTCTTCCGAGCAGGCATCCCATAAGAAAGAAAGGCAAGCATTTCATAGGTGAGGCAGATCACCGGACGAAGCCTCGCCACTGTACTGGTGCTGATGTACATGATATGGTCAAGTATTTGAAGGTAGTCTTTGGAAAGGGTCCTGGCGGACAACCTGCTCGGAATGATGCTGACGGACGCGCACCCATGTGGAAAAAAAATCTATATTTTGGGACCTGCCGTATTGGAACGACCTAGAGGTTTGCTCCGCAATCGATGTGATGCACGTGACGAAGAATCTTTGCGTGAACCTGCTTGGCTTCTTGGGTGTGTATGGGAAGACAAAAGATACACCGGAGGCACGGGAGGACCAACAACGTATGCACGGAAAAGACGGCATGCATCAGGGTCATGCCAGCTACGCTCTTACCAAAGAAGAGAAGGAAATATTCTTTGAATGCCTGCTCAGTATTAAGGTACCGCCTTGCTTCTCGTCGAATATAAAGGGAATAATAAATATGGCAGAGAAAAAGTTCCAGAACCTAAAGTCTCATGACTGCCACGTGACTATGACGCAACTGCTTCCGGTTGCATTGAGGGGGCTTCTACCGGAAAACGTTCGATTAGCCATTGTGAAGCTATGTGCATTCCTTAATGCAATCTCTCAAAAGGTAATCGATCCAGAAATCATACCAAGGTTAGAGAATGATTTGGTGCAATGTATTGTCAGTTTGGATTTGGTGCTCCCACCATCCTTCTTCAACATCATGACGCATGTCCTAGTTCACCTATGCGAAGAGATTAACGTTCTTGGTCCTGTATTTCTACACAATATGTTCCCCTTTGAGAGGTTCATGGGAGTATTAAAGAAATATGTTCAGAACCGTGCTAGGCCGGAAGGAAGCATCTCCAAGGGCCATGAAAATGAGGAGGTCATTGAGTTTTGTATTGACTTTATTCCTGACCTTAAGCAAATTGGAGTTCCTGAATCGCGGCATAAGGGCAGACTGGATGGAAAAGGCACACTAGGAGGGGATCTAATAATATGTATGGATGAGCATTCTCTCACTCAAGCACACTACACAGTTCTACAGAATTCCGCTTTGGTGGCTCCGTATATGGACAAACACAAGAATTTTCTACGCTCCAAACACCCGGAGCAGTCTGACGACTGGATTACACGTGAACAAACGGGGACTTTCGCCGGCTGGTTGCAGACACGTGCCATGCATGACGCCGCTATTGAAGATGACCTGTACTTGCTGACCCAGTTACCATCTTTGAATATAATGACTTTCAAAGGGTACGAGATAAATGGGAATACATTTTACACGATCGCCCAAGATAAGTAGAGAACCAACCAAAACAGTGGTGTCCTCTTTGATGCACCAACCAAGACGGGAAAGGAAACATATTATGGTTACATAGAGGACATATGGGAACTTGACTATGGGCGTGGTTTGAAGGTCCCTTTGTTTCGGTGCAAATGTGTGAATATGACACGAGGCGGGGTAACAGAAGACCCACAGTACGGAATGACAACAGTGGATCTGAACAATCTTGCGTATGCAGACGACCCATTCGTCCTAGCCAATGATGTGGCACATTTTTTCTATGTGAAGGACATGTCTACCAAGCCGACAAAAAGAAAAGATAAGGTAGCGAATGCATCATACGATGAGCCAAAGCGCCACATAATTCTTTCTGGGAAAAGAAACATCGTGGGAGTGGATGACAAGACAGACATGTCAGAATATTATGAAAAGTTTCATGAAATTGCTCCATTCACAGTGAATATTGACCCGAGCATCCAGTTAAATGATGAAGATTGTCCATGGTTACGGCGCAAAGGGACACACACGAAGAAAAAGTTTCACACGGCCCAAAGATCCCACTCTGGGATGTGATCGGCTTCTCACTGTCATCACTTTCTTCTCTAGTGAGTTTCCGGACTTATATATCTGGAAAGTCCCGCTTCGAACAAACAGGAGGGAATCTTTGTAATAGTTAGTGTCGGGGATATAACTATTTGAGTAAGCCGGCCCAGGAGGGGCCGGGTTACGCAAAGAGTACTCATCGTGAAGGAAGCCCAAGACCCAGCATGAGGACGGCGGTTCAATAAAGGGTCTAAGGCCCATAGGCGATTTTAGGCCCATAGTGGTTAAACCGCCATAACGGCATGACTTGTATTATAAGGAAGAATTAACTAGTCACTGAGCCGGACACTGTTTATAAGCCGGTCGGGACTCTGTAAGCCGCAGGGCGTCAACCTGTGTATATAAGGGGACGACCCGCCGGCGGCTTAGGGCAAGAAACAACACATCGAGAGCCAGGCATAGCGTATCTCGCTCCCTGGTCATCGAAACCTCAAGCAATACCAATCCAACTAGACGTAGGCCTTCCTTCACCGTAAGGGGCTGAACTAGTATAAACCTCTCGTGTCCTTTGTCCCAATTAACCCCTTTAAGCTTCCTAGTTGCGATGGCTCCACGACTAAGTCCTTGCAAGAGGACATCTGCCATGACAATTCCACATTAATTGGTGCATGCTGGCAGTGACATGGGACTTGTATATTCGATGTAATCTCAATTTAAACAATGTAGCCCCCAAGTGGCGGGTCGTAAGCCTGCAACGACTCGGGACTATTTCCTCCATTGTAAAATAAATCATGCTCATTGATAAAAATAATAGCCGTTGCGCTAAAGCAACTTTGAAAACCTTAATCACAACACTGGTTATTGATAATCACAATAGAAATCCAGCCATGTTGGCTATTCAAGATTTGAATAATATAATCCGGTATGAAAACCTCAATCATTCAATATCATCATGAAAATCCAGCCAGTTTTGGCTATTAAAGATTTGAATACCTCATCGGTTGACAAGTAAATCTGGAGTTTAAATACCTGGCGGCTCTTGGCCGATGACGACTTAAGGCGCAGTCATTGTAAGCCGGAATTTTTGTAACCTGGTGGCTTTTAGCCCTTGAGAAAATCAATAATTGATAACCCTTTTGAGACACCAATTTCAGTGATGCCTGGACTGAAGAATTTATATAAGTCATAGTTCTGCAAATCCTGCACAGAGTTTAAACAACATATGCCCTGGTGACTTAACGTCAAGAGCCAGGGCGGGAAACCACCCAAACATAGTCTTACCCTGCACACAAGTAGATCACAAGAACCCTTGGCGGTTTGCCGCAGGGCGGGTCATACTACCTCACGTATTACCACTGTGATATTGAATTTGTACTGCCGGTTTACATGACCTGTAAGGGTGATAACCCAATCCTTAGAAGCCAATGCTTCCACATATATGATGATTGTCATAAGCTGGCGACTTATAGTCAAAAGCCAAGCCGGATTAAGCATAAAACACTTATATACATTTGAGATATAATCCAAAAAAAGGTCTCAAGTCAAACCCAAAAATGTTCCCAAAAAAGACTTAAAAAATCAAGGCTTCTGATTCATATACTATCAGAAAACCGTTCCAAAGGGGTTGAGCTAAGATTCGAATACGATCATATAGCCCCCAGTGGCTTTGGCGTTGCCGATCAAGACGGTACCGACAGCTATGTTCTCTTTGGTTCGAATACGACCTATGTTTGAACAGGAAGCCCCCAAATGACCTTGAAAGTTGTTTAACGACGCTGATTCGAATACGATCCACGTCGGACCCAAAAGAGGTTAAGCTATGATTCAGATACGATCAAGAAGCCCCCTAGTGAGTTTGGCAGTGTGCCGATCAAAAGGGTTTCGACAGCTATGTTCTCTTTGGTTCGAATACGACCTATGTTTAAACAGGAAGCCCCCAAGTGACCATATATTAGCATTGCACCGATCAAGAGGGTACCGACAGCTATGCTCGATGAGCAGGAAGCCCCCAAGTGACCATAATAAGATAAGCCGTATGGCAGGATACCTATGTTTGAACCGCGCATCATGGCAGCAAGTTCTTTTTGGCAACGTTTAATTTTTCTGAGAACTCGAACTTGCGAGATGTTAATTCTTTTTGAACCGGAACTTTAAACCGGATTTAAAAGCTTCAAAACTTTGTGAGAGACAAATTTATCTTGAGCCGGATTTTGAAACGGATTTGAGAGCTTCAAAGCTTTGTGGTAGATAAATTTCTCTTGAACCGGATTTTAAACCAGAATTGTCATTTTGAGCCGGAAATCTTCCGGCGGCCTTTAAATTTTCATCGATCTTGCAGTAATCTCCGGGGCCGGGTTATCTTCCCTTCAATGACCCGGCGTTCTTGAATTCATGGAAACCGGCTAATTTTTCCGAGCCATACCATTGTAGCCCCCGAGTCTCAAGATGACTCGAAGAGTTGGCTTGAGATTCTCCATATTTCACGATTGCAGAAGGTGTATATCATTGGCGTTGATAACGCGATGTGAATTCACAAAAGGTTGAGGTGGCTGCGGCGGGTTATAAATGATCCTGTATGAGCCGTGTCAGCAACTCGGCCAATGGCTCCTTCCAACTGGCTGTTTGAAGTTAACCAAACCATAGTGGCGGCGACTTGTGCACCTACCCATTGAGCCATCCAGTGCAGACGGCGACTGATAAGACATGATAACTTGCCTCCAATTTGTTGGAAAAAAAAACCGGGCTTCCCAAATAGTGACTTGCTCATACTCAATAAATAGCTCATCCAGACAGGTGCAGCCCGGTGTGTTGATGTAGACCAGGCCGCGAGAGACGGACGGTAAAGACGACCGTAACATCAGAGGCGGCATAGACTGATGAACCGGCCGTGGCGTTCTAAGCCGGTGCGGACGAGCAAGTTGTCCTCCTTGTTGTAAGCCGGCGTAGTCGCGAGAGACGGCCACGGCGTTGTAAGCCGGTGCGGGAGTCCGTTGAGTAACGACGACCACCTGTGCCCAAAGACGTTGGCGTGCCTCCATCTCCGCGGTATAATATCACTTTTTGTCATAAATAATTACCCTGCATAAACAATATTGCAGACCAAGGCAAAGATAAACTTGTTTTTTTTAACAAAAACAACATGTGCTAATAAAATAAACTTAGATGGATATCACCTATTTTGTTCGGATGATCGAGGATCCATTCAACGTGACAGGGGTGGCTCAGGCAGACTAGCGACTCATAGTACCGACAGCTCAGGTAGACCGGCGACTTAATATAACCCCGGCGGCTCAAAGCGGCAAGGGCGGCTCAACGCGGCTCCGGCGGGTTGATGTAAATTAAGCTGCACGGGCGGCGACTTACGCACACCTGTTCCATCAGTAAGCGGACGCAGACGCCGGTGCGTGATGACGCTGACGTATACTTCATAAGCCCAACATGGCACCACCTTTGCTGCCCATTAAAATATACATGCCAAAGCAATTGTTCTTTGACAAAAATAATACGTGCTAATAAAATATACTTAGAGGGATATCACCTGTTTTTTTAAGGACAGACGATCTGCATGTAGCAGCCGCAAATATTCAGTACTGTTGCTGAATTCTCTCTTGATCCATATCTGTATCCAGGGTATTTTTGTATTGATCCCCTCGAGGACCCTGCCAGATGCTGCCACGACTTGTAGAAACAACTATCAACCCGTGGTTGGTGATATACATGCACGATAGCGTAGACCTCGGCAATTGGAATTTTTTTATTATCCCCAAAGCTACTCGTTCTCCAAAGTCTCAACCAAAGCTGATGTTTGGGACTCCATCAAATCAATTGGATTTTTACTGACGCAGTTGACTTGGCGTAGACCACGGCAATTTAAAACACACACGGCCGCCGGAGGCAGAACGCCGGCTCAGCTCAAAGTACTGCGGTGGTTCATCGTGCAAGAGAGCCGGGGCGAGCAACCAGCAGGAACGACAACAGGAATCGGCCGAAACGGAGCGGGTCACAGCGCAGCAGCTCGGCGATTTAATAATTACACGGAGAGGTTCCAGGGCAGGGGCGGCGGTTTACGCAGTTTGGGCGCAGGCCGGGTCCTCGGTGGCTCATCGCGGAGGCAGAGACGGTCGGAAGGCCGGCTCAGAGCAAGGCCGAGCAGCGGTGGCTTCGAGGCGGCGCGAGGCGAGCCATGGCGCAGAGGCGGAGCCATGGCCGTGAGGAACGGCAGTGCGTCGGTGAGCCGGCAGCGACGGCTCGAGGCGACAGGCGCGCGGGCACAGACCCGCGGCGGCGGTCGGCAGATGAGCCACTCCGGTTCGTGACCGTCTTCTTTTTCCCGTGCTTTATTTGTTTCAACATGCAGAGAGCAAAGGTAGTGCTCGGCGGATGTATCGACTTTGGTCTTCACGTGGGGGTCAAAAAGCATCGATCAAGTTCGGAATCATTGCATGGAGCTTTGCACATAGCAGCAATACCGATGGTAGTAGTTGTAACGCCATTACTTTCGTTGGGATAATCTGACCATATCCACCTCTCTCAAAAATCTGGCCGTATCAATATTATGTAACCCCCGGACAGAAACGGACACCGGTACTGCGGCCCTTTCCATGGCGTAGGCGATCCGAGGTCTGATGTTAGAGCAAGTACAATAGAGTCCAGTCAGCTGGCTGTAAGCCGTTCCACGTCAGAAAAAACCTACCTGGAGGAAAGAGAAGGGAGCGAGCGCTTCGTCAATCGCCCGGCTATAGCGCAAAAAACGAAAAACAGTCGCCCGCTTGCAGCCCGAGGCGAGCGCCAGAGCCGGCGCTTCCGATCCGGTGCGCTTCTTCCTCCCCCACCGCACCCAATCTTTCCCTACCCCGCTCCAAGCCTCCAAATCATTTTAAGCAGCTACAAGGTATAAAGCCCCAAATCGCCCCCAAGCCACCTCGCGAACCCTAGAATAGCCGGCGGCGCCGCATCAAGGAGATGGCCAGCAGTCCAAAAGGACGATTGCGGCGGTGCCTCTGGAGGTCCCTCCATCGGCGCATCAGCTTGTCGTGCCGCCGGCGCAGGCGCCTCATCCCATCCGGCCGCAGGCGCATCGGTTTGACCGGCCGGCGCCTCAACTCGTCATGCCGCCGGTGCCTCACTTTGGTCCTGCTCAGGTCGTGCCACCGGCCTCCTCTGCACCAAGCTGCAAGGAGTGTAGAAGGGTATGAAATTTCAGATAAACTTACTGAAGGTTATGAAGCTTCTAAGATTGTACAATAAAGTTACTGAAGTTTATTTATAGTCGATAGAAGGGTATCTGAATCATTGTACAATAAGCTTACTGAAATTTCATTTTGCATAGTCGACAGAAGTGTAGGAAATTTCAGATAAACTTATTGAAATTGTACTCGGAATTGTACTGAAATTTCCACCAAACTTGATTCAGATGAACTTCCCTGTTACATGTTTTTCATAGTCGACAGAAGTGTAGGGAATTTCAGATAAGCTTCATACCCTTCTGTAAGCATTGTGAAATTTTAGATAAACTTACTGAAATTTCCTTTTTGTATTAGCATCAAGTTTATCTGAATCAAGCTTTGTGGAAGCAAAAAAAAGACAGTGAAGAACAGGCAAAAATAAGAAGTTGGCATGTCCAGAACATCTGTTATAATCATTGAGCCTTTGTAGAACCAATAAATAATTTTAGCCTGTCATAGAGGAATGCTCACGCATCTCAGTCTGCTGTTTAGATAAAAAAATTATCCTGTAATAGGATCTTTGGATTAATTAAAATTACTAATTTTTAGTTCTAAGATTTGAATGGCCACACATAATTTCAGTTGTATAAAGTAGTAAGAGGTCATGATGTCTTTACTAATTACGAAAGCAAAGGAACATGGCTGTTGGTTGGAGGGGCAGTAGAGCTAAATATCAGGTAAACCTTCCTCTGTATCACAACTAGGACACTTGTGTGAGCAAATCAGCCCAGTTAACAATTGTAGTCAATTCAGCTCAGGAAGCATGGGAAGTTTGCTTTGTTAGACTAGCATGAATGGCATATATATGTTAATTGAAATGGCCACAGAGATGTTGTTTATATTGGATCACAGCAGGTGATATACACATGCAATTATTAAATGTCTACCTATTTATTAGGTCCAGTTTTATAGCCAACCTAAAAGCCAGTCTACTGTATGTGAAGGCTTTATAGATGATGTGCCAGTGGTTTATAGCCAGTAGCCGGCTGTGCTATTAACCAAGCTGGATGCGGATGGACAGGCGTGGAAAACCGCGGGCGAATCCGGGGCGGCTTTAAAAATAGGCATAGGGGCGGACCGCAGCGGAAGGACTCAGCCCCCTCCGGCGAAACGGTTGAAACGGCGGGCCAGCAAATACGTGGCACGGCCATCCGATACAGCTGAGGCCCTCGGCGACTTGTGGTTTAACACGGCGCAAAAATCTCCTATCGGTCCGTGCGACGTGAACCTTGTGCTGATCAGTCTTCAATTTGCAGGGACGGCGATGCACCCGACGCCATCTTAATTTTCTTGAACTCAAAACTTTCATCTGTCTAATCGCGAACTCCTCGGTCCCTGAAGAGATCCCTTCAAGACCTCAACACCATCGTGCGCAGGCCCCATGGTGGGCGCCAACTGTCGTGGAATTGTCACGGCAGATGTCCTTAGTGTCAGGACTTGGTCGTGAGGCCAACGCATCTATGCGGTAGCTTGAAGGGGTTGGTCGGAATCGAGAGACGCAAGGCGGATCATCACACAAGACGAGGATTTAGACAGCTTCGGATCCCGGGAAACATCATCCAGAATAGCCCTACATGCTGTTTGTGCCTAGGTCTCATTATGCTCATGAGGGAGTCGCCGTAAGCCGGCTCTCCTCTTTGTGTCTAGCCCTAGATATTGTTTCTTGTTGCCCTGTCCCTCTTTGGGGTGCCCTGCCCCTCCTTATATAAGTTGAAGGGGCGGGTTACATGTGGAGTCCTAGTAGGACTAGGACTAGTCTATCTTCTCTTACAAGTTAAATACAAGTCCGGGACTTGCTTCCTCATAAAGGAAATATTCGTCATCCCATTCCTCTTAAGCCGGCCCATCATAACGTGAGCCGGCCTTCTGGGCTTTGGGCCTTGTTGTCCATCTGACCCGCCCGCCGGGTTACTAATGAGTCGCCATCATCGGCCGGGTTATCTGTGAATCGCCAAGCACCAGGCGGGTCACCAGTGAGTCGCCATGCTCCAGCCGGGTCATACATCCGGCTGGTTACACCGCGGGTCTGCCTCCGGTTCTAGTAGCAACTCCTGCTTCCACTGAAGTCGTCGGATAAGCCGGTATGTCCTGCTGATCTGCTAGCTGAGCCGCCCGTTCATCCTCCTAACGTATACGATCCTGCACCGGGTTATATCCACCGGGCTGGTTCCGTCGCTGAGCGTTGCTTGACAGGGCCTCCGACTCCATGCGTCTGCTGTAACTCGGGCTCTGGTTCTCACAAGGCGGAGCTAACCATGGCGGAGGAGTTGAATGAATCCTACCCCGGCTGTAGGAGTAGGTCTCTTGCTGAGCCAGCGCTGTTTGGACAAGTTCCCTGATCCTCCGGGTTTCCACCACAGTCGGATCATCACCATCTACTGGAAGAGCCGCCAAACGTGCTGATGCTGCAATCAGGTTCTCCATGGGGTTGGAGAAGTGACCCGGTGGTATTGGCATGTAACGGGGCGGTGCCATATTGCCATGACGGGGTGCCGTCACTTGAGGCTGAACCGGGCCTCCTGCTTCGGATGTCATAAACTGATCTGCCCCTGGCGGGTTACTTGGGCCGGCTCCGGGTGTAGCAAAGAGATTTCGGGGATCGTAAATCTGAGGTAAGCAGGACTGAGTCTTCTGATGTCTCCTCCTCATCACCTCATTAGACGCGTTCACGCTCAACATGAGCTGAAAGGCCTCTGCCTGAAGCTGCTGCGCCCGTGCATCCAAAGCCGCTCGCTCCGTGGCCAATCTAGTATCTTTAGCTGATAAGGTCTCCTTGGCCTGAGCGATCTCTTCACGAACCCGTGCCACCTCTGCGTTATGCTCATCTTGATTTGCAGGGATGACCGTAACAGTCAACAAGGCTGTAAGCCTATCCATAACATCCATCAACACCTGAGCCGGTGAGCACACAGGGCCTCCTGCCCCGGCTGCTCCTAACCCGGACGTTATTGCTGCTGAAGCCGTAGAATTTTGGCCGGGTTGAGTACCAGCCATGAAGACTCCTGCCCAATTTGGTGACTCCGAGGGGTCCGGAATAGTGCTGCCATCGGAACAGCCCCCAAGCATGCCATCTTGGACCTGATACAGCGAATCCGTTGAACCGGTGAACGAATCACCATCCGAGAGGACGGCCGGCTCACCAGCTTCTTCGGATCCTTCCGAAAGTTCACCTCCGTGGATGCAACCCACAAAGGCACGCTTCACGACGGGTTGAGCTCGGGCGGGTCTCGCACGCTGAGCCATCTCGACGAGGTCGGCGCAGTTGTCCGGCTCAGGGCCCGGCTCACCAATCCGGCTGATGAAGACGTGAATTCCGCCGAAGGGGACCCGGTACCCGTACTCAACTGAGCCGGCGTCGGAGCCCCAGCCTTCGTCGTCGATGTAGATCTTGTCGCGATGACTCTTGGTCATCCGGCCCACTACATATCCCTTGAGCCCTTCGAAGCTGCCCTTCAAGAACTCAAATCCACCATGCGCTGGCCCCATGGTGGGCGCCAACTGTCGTGGAATTGTCATGGCAGATGTCCTCTTGCAAGGACTTAGTCGTGGAGCCATCGCAACTAGGAAGCTTAAAGGGGTTATCGGGACAAAGGACACGAGAGGTTTATACTAGTTCAGCCCCTTACGGTGAAGGAAGGCCTACGTCTAGTTGGATTGGTATTGCTTGAGGTTTCGATGACCAGGGAGCGAGATACGCTATGCCTGGCTCTCGATGTGTTGTTTCTTGCCCTAAGCCACCGGCGGGTCGTCCTCTTATATACACGGGTTGACGCCCTGCGGCTTACAGAGTCCCGGCCGGTTTATAAACAGTGTCCGGCTCGGTGACTAGTTAATTCTGCCTTATAATACAAGTCATGCCGTTATGGCGGTTTAACCACTATGGGCCTAAAATCGCCTATGGGCCTTAGACCCTTTATTGAACCGCCGTCCTCATGTTGGGTCTTGGGCTTCCTTTATGATGAGTACTCTTTGCGTAACCCGGCCCCTCCTGGGCCAGCTTACTCAAATAGTTATATCCTCGACAGTTAGAGTACTTATGTGTTTTGGCATTTGAAATGCGAAGAAATTTTATGTGCAAACAAATTCTTTCATGCATTTACTGATTTTTTTAGCTAAATGACCCTCAAATTGAAAAACACTTCAAATGAAACTCTGAAAAGGTTGAAAGTTGGCATGGTATCATAATTTCACGCACATAGCAAGTGCAAAAAAGTAGAGAGGGTTACGGCAAAAACTAGATGCACTTCGTGTACAAAATGGACAATCTCTTTCGAAGTATCAGGGTTTCGGACGAAAACTCATCTGTTACAAAGGCATTTCATTTTTAAATAACCTATGTATTACCAAACTGAATATAATGATAAAACACACTAATATTAAACATAAGAAAAAAGAATCACTGAAAAACCTATTTTTAAGGTTAAGTTATTCACAAACTAGTGATTCACACAAATTTCAAATAATTCAAATTTAAACTATTCAAATTTGAAAACTACCGACACTAACAAAAAGTTTGAATTTTTTTGTACCTAAAGAAAAAAGGGACAATTCCATTTATCCCCCTAACTTGAGCCACCACCTGGCATTTGCCCCTAATTTTCAGGTATGCTCAAAAATACCCGTCTTCCGTCAAGTCACCTTATAGAAATGCCCTTCTGTGCCGTCACCGTCCAGTCAAAGGGTTTGACCGTCTGATGAATAGTAAATGATGAACAGTAAAATCGAAAAATAGCAAAAAAAATTCAAAAAAATCTGAAATTTTGTAGGATCGAAGATACTCAAGGGAGCAAGCCGCGTGCAAATTTTGGCATAGTTTGGACATTCCAGCAGCTTGTGTCAAATGAAAAACTTAAAAATGTATGCTGTGAGCAGTAAATTAAAAAAATAGCAAGAAAATTCAAAAAAATATGAAACTTTTTGGCATCAAAGAGGCTGGGGTGCGCAAGGCGCGTGCAATATTTTTTTGCGTTTCGACACTGTAGGAGCTCGTGGAGAAAAAACAAAATTTGGCGCAGAAAAAAACTTTGAAAAAATGCACTATTTTGTTTTTTTGCTAGAGCACCTCGCATGCCATTTGATCACAAAAATTTGCAAGCGCCTTGCGCACCCAAGCCTCTTTGATGCTAAAAAATTCATATTTTTTAAATTTTCTTGCTATTTTTTTGAATTTACTGTTCACAGCGTATAGATTTAATTTTTTCCTTTCCCACGAGTTCCTGGAATGTCCAAACAACGTGAAAATTTGCACACACCTTGCGCCCTTAAGTATCTTTGATCCCACAAAATTTCAGATTTTTTTGATTTTTTTTGCTATTTTTTGTCGAATTTACTGTTCCCCATGTTACTATTCACCAGACGGTCAAACCCCTTTGACCGGACGACAGGGGCATTTCTGTAAGGTGACTTGACGGAAGAGGGGTATTTTTGAGCATACCTGAAAATTAGGGGCAAATGCCAGGTGGTGGCTCAAGTTAGGGGGATAAATGGAATTGTCCGAAGAAAAAAATATTCACAAAGAAACTCTAAATACAAAAAAAAACTCAAAAATAAATAAAAGAAAATAAATAAAGCAGAAAAGAAAAAGGAGAAGAAAAAACTAAATAAAAAAGCCCACCTACTGGGCCATAGCGGCTTGCATACGACTAGAAACCCAACCTCTAGTTGGGCCAGGATGCAGGCCCGCTAGCCCAGTAGGCCCAACAGGGCATCGCAACTGAGGTAGGCCCAGAAGGCCTGCTTTAGAGAGGAGCTCGACACAGCAGCGGTGGCGGGGCTTATAAGCACGTGCGGGTGCCCCTCGGCTAGCAAGATGGGACTAAACTTTTGCTTCCCTCGCCTAGCAGCGCACCACCTTTAGTACCGGGTGGTGGCTCCAACCGGTACTAAGGGGGGGGGGGGGGGTTCCTTAGTACCGGTTGGAGCCACGACCCGGTACTAAAGGGGTGTCGTTCCCGCCGCTTGGCCTAGCCAAATTTGACCTTTAGTACCGATTGGCGGCTCCAACCAGTACTAAAGGTCATCCCTAGATATACAACATTTACCAAAAATTTCAGTTTTTTCCCCTCTGCTTCTTCGACCCCGTCGCCGTCGCCGCCCCCGTCGCGCCTCCCCGTCGACTCCGCACCGCCCCATCCCCGTCGCGTCGTCCCCGTCGACTCCGTGCCGCCCCATCGCCGGCCCGTCCCCATCGCTGCCCCGGCCCGTCGCCGTCTCCTTGCCGTCGTCATCGCCTTGGACCTCGCCTCGACCTCGCCCACGTTGTGAGCCCCTCTCCCCCCTCTCCTCCCTTCAATCGAAGCCGCCGCGCCGCCGGCGCCCTAGGTGCACACACACACATACACACACACAATTTTTCTGTTTTAGCTATAGATGTTTTTCTGTTTTTAGTTTTTTTTGTTTTTTATACAAAGGTTTTAGATGAATTAACTAATTAGATTAGATTAATGTCAAAGGTTTTAGATGAATTAATTAATTAGATACTTTTAGTTCTAGGTTTATTAATGTTATAGAAATGTTAGAAATGTTATACAAATGTTAGTTATATATATTTTAGAAATTTTAGAAATGTTAGTTTTAGCTAGATGAAATAGATTAATTTCAAATTGTTAGATGATGATCGATGTTTTTTAGTTTCTTATAATTTTACTTATAGAAATTTAGAGTTTGCATATACCAATCATTTAAAAAATGTTACTTTTGCGGCATATAGTATTTGTTCTCGACGATGCCCGGCCTGCATCCTCGTCGTCGATCCATTCGCGACGATGTCTTGCTTCAGAGGACCCATGTCCAGGACTGGGCTCAACCGGGCTGGCACTGGGAGGTGCTACCTTCAAGGGCTCGCCGGTTGGTGAGGAACGCTGCCCCGGGTCCCGTCGTCGACCCTGAGCTCCTTTGGTGGCGTTCGCGTGGGCCACTTTTGGTGCGGAGGGAGCCGGCCCCGCCGGAGGTGGTGCGCCGCCGTGTCAGGGAGGAGGACGAGCACGTCCGTCGCTACATAGTTGCTATGGATGTCAGGTTCTCCAATACCTGACAGGTTCTTTGGGGAGATGACCGGAGCTATGATCCTGTGATGGTTCCTTCTCTTTGGGTGTCCACCGCCCGCGCATCAGGAACCACGAGTGGCCTAGATTCTTCTTTAGTATTCGATCTTTATTAGCTAGCTAGCTAGTGATGTATTCGATATATAATATTTGAGACGATGTATTCGAGATTATATATATTATTCGAGACGATGTATTCGAGATTATATACTATGATTCAGTTTTTACTTATTGATTGCATGCATGCATTTTAATTTGAATATTAAATTGTTTTATATTTCTTCTGGAATAGTTAAATAAAAGCTATGACGGACAATACCGGCAGAGAGGGAGAAGAGGCCCTATTCGAGATCGTACGCTCCCCTCGCGGGCCAGATGATCAGAATGAAGAAGATGATGGCTCCCAATATCTGAACAATACCGGGGAGGGTGATGATATGATAATCGATCATGACGACCGAATAGATGAAATCATGAACTATGATTACGATGACACCAAAAATGATTATGATGACACCAAAAATGTTGATCTTGAAATAACAGAGATCGGCGAGGTATATTTATATAAGCAGGCATCTGGTGATCATCACATGTTTTTAATGAATTGAAGATATATTAACGAATCAATCTTTCTGCTTTCAGCCCTCCGGATCAAGCAAATCTGCTTCTACACGCAGTAGGACGCGAGGCCGGGGCAAAAAGTTGAAGGAGGGTGTAAAGTACAACATCGATGCCATCAGAGCTCATGCCGAACCTAGCGCACCTAAGAACATTGTGAACAAGTTCGTTCGTCAGTGCGGAGTGTTGTGAAAGCACAAGTGCTCCCTGGGTGGTTTTGGTAATTAATGTCAACATATCTCTTGTTGGACTAATGCTTTCATCTAGTATGTTTCAGATAAGTTCAACAATGGAGTGGCATGGACTAGAAGATGTGGAACCCCTTCGAGATGATAAGGACAAAGGATTGGCTCAAGCTCAAAGCTCAGGACTCTATATTTTCTATTTTAGTGATCCAAGAACACATTGAGTCCATAGGAAAGCCAATACTATTAAGAGATGATTGCTGCTCGTTTGAAGACAATCCTCCCAGATATAATTAGCCCTACCCAAAGTGCTTTTGTGCTTGGAAGAATGATTACAGATAACATCTTAGTGGCTTATGAATGTTTCCACAAAATAAAAAAAAATAAAAGGACCAGTTAAGAGGGCCTGTGTGCAATCAAACTGGACATGCACAAAGCATATGACCGAGTGGAGTGGCCTTTTTTTAAAGGAAATCATGTTGAGACTAGGCTTTCAGCAGGATTGGGTAAATTTAGTTATGCAATGTGTGTCATCGGTGGAATATCGGGTTCGTTTTAACACGGAAGAAACAGAGAGCTTCAAACCATCTAGAGGACTGAGGCAGGGGGACCCTCTCTCCCCATATTTATTTCTGTTATGTATTTCTGGAATTAAAGTTAGCAGAGATGCCCCATCTATTTCAAATCTCCTATTCGCGGATGATTCATTAATCCTGATGCAAGCTAATTCCATGAGCGCGGAGGCGCTGAAAGCAGTTTTGGATGCTTATTGTGCTGCATCGGGGCAAATGGTGAGTGTTGAAAAATCTAGTATATTTTTTAGTCCCAACACGAAAGTGGAAGATAAGGCGCATATATGTACTATTCTGAATATTATGACTGAAGCTCTCAATGACAAATATTTGGGTCTGCCTTCAAATGTGGGTATGGACAAAAGTGATTGTTTCCAATTCTTAATAGATCAAATTGTTATGAAAATCAGTGGTTGGAAGGAAAAGTTGCTATCAGCAGGAGGAAAAGAAATCCTTCTCAAATCGGTTGTACAAGCTATCCCAACTTATGCAATGTCCGTCTTTAAAATTCCTAAAAAGATTTGTAAAGTAATCTGTCGGTGTCAAAACCGGCGGATCTCGGGTAGGGGGTCCCGAACTGTGCGTCTAGGCGGATGGTAACAGGAGACAAGGGACACGATGTTTTTACCCAGGTTCGGGCCCTCTCGATGGAGGTAAAACCCTACTCCTGCTTGATTAATATTGATGATATGGGTAGTACAAGAGTAGATCTACCACGAGATCAGAGAGGCTAAACCCTAGAAGCTAGCCTATGGTAAGATTGTTGTTCGTCCTATGGACTAAAGTCCTTTGGCTTATATAGACACCGGAGAGGGCTAGGGTTTACACAGAGTTGGTTACAATGGAAGGATATCTACATATCCGTATTGCCAAGCTTGCCTTCCACGCCAAGGAAAGTCCCATCCGGACACGGGACGAAGTCTTCAATCTTGTATCTTCATAGTCCAAGAGTACGGCCAAAGGTTATAGTTCGGCTATTCGGACACCCCCTAATCCAGGACTCCCTCAGTAGCCCCTGAACCAGGCTTCAATGACGATGAGTCCGGCGCGCAGATTGTCTTCGGCATTGCAAGGCGGGTTCCTCCTCCGAATACTTCATAGAAGATTTTAAACACAATGATAGTGTCCGGCTCTGCAAAATAAATTCCACACACCACCGTGGAGAGAATAATATTTACACAAATCTAATCTGCTGACGTATTCTGTAGTATGACATCACACCACAGCCAAGCCTTTATTCGAATCGTTTTTACTGTCCCACCTCAGCGCATTTTGCGAGGCGGTTTCCTTGGCACATCTTGTCGAAGCAGAGATCGTGTCCCCTTTATTTACGGGATCCTCATCATTACGGACGTGGGTAACCCAATCGTGCCCGTCGGTATATCTCCTCAATCAAAGGTAAGTCCCAAACGGTCACGGGGAGGGTTCTTGGTATTGAACTTCTTATAAAGAGACCAAGGCCTCACTCCCTTCTTTCGATCTCAATCGAATCCGCCTCTCGCCTCGAGTTCCAACACCCAAGGCCCCAGATTTTAGGCGCTTCGGACCTTCGATGATGTCCGGTTCCGACCTTTGAGGCCGATGAATGCCTTCCTCCGTCACGGAGGAAGACATGGTAAAGCTGAGAGAGGCCAGGTTTTTGACAGGCGAAATCTCGCATAGGCTGCTTGCTCAAGCGCAGGTGATTCCCACTCCCAAGCTTGGTCAGAGCGTGGTGTTCGTGTCTCACTTCCTCCGAGAGCTAGGCTTCGCGATGGATCCCTTCATGAGGGGACTCATGTTTTATTATGGGCTGGAATTTCACGACTTGGCTCCGGAGTCCATCCTCCATATCTCGTCGTTCATCGTTGTGTGCGAAGCCTTCCTCCGTATTACTCCTCACTTCGGACTGTGGCTCAAGACCTTTAAAGTAGAACCGAAGATGATCGAGGGACAGCACGCGGAGTGCGGAGGCGCTGTTATAAGCAAGAATGCTGACGCTCCCTGGCCCAAGGGCTCTTTTCAAGAGGAGTTCAGCTTATGGCAATAAGTGGCTTTATATTACAGCTCCCAGGGGTACCAAGTGGGTGGCGCCGCCTGCTTTCCGCTCGGGTCCTCCACCACGACTAGTGTCATGGGTCAATAAGGGGTTGGACTGGGGGCCGGCAAAGGACGTGCCCCTGTTGCAGGGCCGCATCCGAGATCTCCTAGAAAGAGACATCAGTCTGGTCGTGGTGATGCAAGTTATGTTAATTCGCCGAGTCCTGCCCTGCAAACGTCGCCCCCTCCGCCTGTGGGAGTTCAATCCGGAGGGACCGCGAGCTCTCCAACATTTTCTTGGCATGTCGCCTGTGGAGCTGTACAAATTGTTCTTCCGACCACAAGTAGTGTGTCCGGATTCTACGGAGGATGCAGGTCTGAGCTGCAACCGTCCGGATACTCAAGTAAGTAGCCCCGTGCCCGGACACTCCATTCGTTCATTTATCACAACATCACCCTTAAAAGAGTTGTCCTTGAAACTGGAGTGGGTAGCGAAGGCGAAGTTAATCAGGTGTCCGGCCCCCATTCCTGAGATCGCGCCGGATCCCGTGTTAACCAGGATGCTGGAGAACGTGCCTTCGAAAGAAAGCGAAGGGGAGGACAAGGGAGCTACTGCCTCCCTGAAGGAGGCTATCTGGAAAGGAGGAACCGAAAATCCCTTTACTCAGGGGAAGAAGAGGACCGCCTCTGAAGACCCGGAGACCATGGTCTCAAAGCGGGGGAAGAAATCTTCACCAGAGGGTCCTGTGCCGGGGGATACCTTGGCCATACTGTGCCCTCAAGGGGATCAGCCCTCCACCGAGCCGTAAGTAGAGAGGTCGTTTTAATAATGAGAGAAATCTTTGCTTTATTCCTGAGGAAAGTAACCGAAAATTTACCTTGCAGTTCGGACCTTAGCCCTTCTCAGCAGAGCTCGTCTTCGGGGGATCTTTTTCCGGAGATGATGGAGAGCGGAACGCCTCCCCCTACCATACCGCCTCATGAGGCGGGCGACCCCGAGGTGTCGTCGCGGAGGGTTTCTCCTGGCCCAGTAAGGCTGGAAGATAATGATATGGCCACCCGAAGCCCTCCGAGTCCGGCTTTCGAAAAAGGCCATTGGACGAGTCCGACACCGCCTGGTGCACGGTCGGAGGCACTGAAGGATCTGCTAGGGCGAGCGATTATCTCAGAGGAGCACCGTACATTGATGGGTACGGTGATTGAAAAGATTTCATCCGCAGAAAGCGGGTTGCATGAAGCTGTCATGAGTCTACTGACAGGCTTTGAGGTACGTGAAATGATGCACCCCTCTTTTTTTGGAAAGTGCCGCATACTTTAAGATGCACCCCGCGTAGGTAGTAGCCCCTGAGACTCTAGGTGGCGTCGAGAACGACAACACATGGAGGATCATAGTCCCAAATATAATTTTGCCGCGTTCATATGCAGGTGGCGAAGTGTCCGGTGGCCAGCCGGGCTAATGAATTTGCCGAGCTAAAGCGGCAACTTGACGTGGCAGATGCCGACATCGCGCTTGTCAACAAGCGGCTTGACAAGGAACAAGGTATGTAAGTTCTACGGAGACGCCTGGTAAGAGGAGCTTGATGCCAGTATCTTATAACGCACATGCTTGACGTAGATAGGGCTGCCGCCATGGAGAAACTTCGGGCAGAGCTTGCCCGAGCCAAGGAGCAAGCCAGAAAAAGTGATGCAGCTGCCATAAAGGCGGTTGAAGAGCTGAAAGCCGAACAGGCTGCTCACTACCGAAGCAAGAAGGAAATGGCCGAGATGGCTGGGAAGTTGAAGAGCGCTGCTGACCGTTGCCAGCTTCTTGAAAAGGAAGATCGGGCAGAACGGACGGACCTGGAGAAGGCCACTACAGCGGCCAAGGATGCTCGCTCTGCGATGAGGGCGATGAAGGAGGAGCTACGTCAAGCCGGAGATATCGTGGCTGGAAAGCCCTTTATGCTGCGGATGAAGTTCGGGGATCCTAAATATGCTTCGTTGGACCGGATGTGGAGTTCGGCGGACGCGTATCTGGATTTAGCAGCGAGTGCCGCTGATGCGGCCGAACACTTCCAGGATCAGGAGGGTCGCGAAGTGGAAAAGCTTTTCTGGTCGCAGTTCCACAATCCAGAGCGTCCACTTCCATTAACCGATCGGTTGGCCGAATGGGCCGAGCTGAATAGGTTATCCAGACTCGCCATGAAGTATGTCATGGATCATCTATGGCCGAAAAGGCTAAAGCCGAACAGTTATTTTAGCTCGGTGCAGCAGTTCCTTGGTGCGGTGCCGTATATCAACGCGATGAAGAGGTCAGCGTGTGTGTGGAGGGTGCGCGGATGGCCCTTGCCCATGTCAAGACATAGTGGGCGGAGATGGAGGCCACCGCTGTTTCAGCCCAAGATTCGGAAGGCGCTCACTTAATAGAGACGCAGTGCTCGAAGGATATTATGTTTGAATAACATGTATTTTTATTGAAAAAAATATTTTGCTGGAATGTAGAAGCTTTTTATACTTGTGCTTGCAAGAATTATAATGCCTCATGTGCGGCTGTTTACGTATATGTATATATAACCTAAAAGATTGCAGCGTTGGCTTCAGCCCCCACGCATATAATGCGGGGGTGTTCGCAAAAGGCGCATCATCACACTTGATCCAACGTCTTGGCCCCTTAAGGAGGTGGTAGTGCAGCGAACTAGGCAACCAGACTATAATGCTTTATCACTTTCACTTAGCCATATGAGTTTGACCGTGGAGCTACTATATAGCCCCTGGTGGCACCACGCTTGCCTGAATTCGGGGCACGTGTGTGCCTGGCCGGGAAACGGCCCTTCGTTAATGCGGAGGAATCCCAAAGATTCCGATGGGTCATCGAGTGGTTGACCAGTCTAACGCTATATCATGACAGTCAGTTTTCGGCTTTCTCTACTGAGGTGCTCGCCTGGCTGAACCGGGGCACAATCGCAGTAGTTCTCCTGGTGCCGCCTTAGCCGATAGAGCGGAACATAAGGCAGCAAAACACAGGAGCCGTGCAAAACCAACATTTGACCAAAGACATGATTCGGAGCTGATGCATATAAGGCCAAACTCGCGACGCCGAGCACTCCCTAAGGTGTTCGGTCTTTTATGAAAACGGGCTAAACAGTGCCGTTAGTAATAAGCCCCTGGTGTCCAGGTACGCGCAAAATTCTCACGTGGCCACATGCCAAGACGCCAGTCTCCTCCTCGGCTATACTGAGAATCCGGGGGATGTGTATCAACAAAAGACAGTAAAAAAGGTTTACGCAGGGTCTTAATCTGAAAAGAATCGTTGGAACGGGTACCTGCAGCACGTCTGCGCCTGTGTCTTTGTTGTGCCGTGTCCTGGACGGGTATAGCATGGTGTTCATCTGAAAAGGAGAGGAACTTTAGTTGAAAAAGGTCGTGCAGAATGTACGTTATACTAAATAAACAAAGTATAATTCAAAATGGGTAAAGTTGAGCCTTATTGTCTCTTGTTTTACATGCGCGGAGCCCCTTGTACAGGAGTATGCGGTTATTAAGCCTCTATCAATGGTATGTTTACTCCGGACTCGTCTAGCCAAGTCCGTGGTCTTAACGACCTGTTTAGGTGCTTTGATTGGTGAAACCATTTTAATGTGTGGTTGCCAAGGCAGCCGCACAGTCCTCCGCGCGAGAGAAACACTCAATATTTCCCTTTAGTGACATGATGCCCCGTGGACCGGGCATCTTAAGCGTGAGAGATGCATAATGTGGTATTGCGTTAAAGCGTGCGAACGCTTCGCGTCCCAGTAGTGCTTGATAGCAACTTGAAAATGGGGCGATGTGGATGGTCAGCGTTTCGCTATGGAAGTTATCGAGAGAACCGAACATAACTTCTAGTAAGAGGGAACCCATGCAATGGGCATCTGGGCCTGGCGCTACTCCTCTAAAGTAAGTGTTGCTATGGCGAATTTTGTTGGGTCCATCTGATGAAGCCATGTACCTAGGTTAGGGTCATGGACCTGTCCTAACTACCGTACCCAAGGACATCCCTAGAAGAAATCACCTTTCAATCGACTTGGAGGTGTTCCACTCGACGGACTCGAAGACACTCGACCACGAAGCAATCAGTCGACTGCCAGGAGACCTAAAGTCACTCCGCACGCAAACGGTCGGTCATTAAGTAGCCTTTATGGTCATCATAGCACTTTATTAGAGGCGTTACCAGTAACGCCCAGCCTTAATGTACTTTAAACCCTGCATAACTGAGGGTCGGAGGGGTCTGGTGAACTCTATATAAGCCACCCCCCTCCTCAGTGTAAAGGGTTCGCACCCCTGTAATTCATACACACATAATCCAGTCGACCGCCTCCGGGCTCTGAGACGTAGGGCTGTTACTTCCTCCGAGAAGGGCCTGAACTCGTAAATCTCGTGTGCTTACTACTGCTCCATAGCTAAGATCTAGCCTCTCCATACATACCCCCCTACATTACTGTCAGAGTTAGAACCACGACAGTTGGCGCCCACCGTGGGGCTGGAGTCTTAGCGCCTAGTTGGAGAAGTAGCGAGTTCCCTGATCCCTTTGATCATGGTTTCGGGCGGAGTTTTGGTGGAGGGCCGCGAGATCCGTCTCGGCGCGCTCACGTTCATCGCCGACGACTCCGCTTGGCTTCAGGAGGCTCCACTTGACGTCGATGCGCTCCCCGTCCGCGGGGCGACCCACTTTCGCGCATGCGTCCGTGGAGTCCTTCTGCGGCAGCCGTCGACCTAGTATCGGTCGGCTCCTATGGCGTCCTCCCTCCCTGTCTCCCGCCGGTGCAAGTGCTCCGGTCGGTCGAGGATTCAGAGGTGGGTGAGACATGCGGTGGCCCGCCAGTCGGCCACCCCACAAGTCGCGGCGATCGAGCCCGACGAATCCCTCTACGGCCTGTTCGACTGGCTTCACAGAGACCGCGTCCGAATGCGACAGCAGTGACCCAGCGGCGGAGGTCTGGTAATCGATGGACCACGCAGTCCTCCCGGTTTTCCCCGCACCGACGGAGGCGCAGGTGGAGGCGACCCGTCGCATCCCCATGAGGAGTATCTCCCCGAGCCTCTCACGTCGCTGCAGAGAGAAGAACTTCGTCGCCGGAACATGGATGCACTTCACACTCCTATCGTTGGAGAAACTCCCGAGGCCCGTGCCTTGGAGGACGCGCGCTTGGCTAACTTGGCTGAGCGCACTCGACTGGAGAACCTCCAGCGAGCACTCGACAAGCGAGCGCATCAACGGATTCCAGAATCCAGTCGACGTGAGCTCTTTCCGCCCCCGCAGGTATATCGAACTCCGATTCAGAATTTAGCAGCTGCAGCCCGTATAGCAGAGTCAATTCAGCCCTCCCAGTCAGAGGCTGGCAGAGGCCTGTTACAGATCAGAGCGTTACTCCGGGCAGCAGGAGACCAGAATTCTGCTGTTTCTCAGTCGCGGAACAGGATCCATAGTCGATCCATTGGAGTAGACACAGTCCAGTCGGCCCACAGCCCAAGATCGCCCCCGAGGCGTGAGGGACGTGGAGACCGGCGTGAGCAATACGATCACCGATTCGATCGTGACGATCGACGTCGAGTGCCCACACCTCCCCTGAGGAGTGGGTCATATGTGCCTCGACAGCAGGATGACAGACGCCCTCATATTGTTGGGCGGAGGATTCCAGTCGACCCCAGGGAACCAGGCTTTGATGCGAGATCCATTCTCGATCAAGGTTTGGTTGACAGGAACAGGGCTCACCAGGGAGGCCACGACAGAGATGCGCCTACCAGTAGTCGAGTACATGTTTCAGGGCCGGAGTGCTTCAGTCGAGCTATCAGAGCCGTTGTGATTCCTCCCAACTTCAGGTTGGCGACTGGAGTCAGTAAGTTCACCGGAGAGTCCAAGCCTGATACTTGGCTCGAAGATTACCGAGTGGCTGTCTAGATTGGCGGTGGCAATGATGAGGTAGCCATGAAACACCTGCCTCTCATGTTAGAGGGCTCGGCCAGAGCGTGGCTGAATCAGTTAGCACCCAACAGCATTTACACTTGGGAAGATCTCGCCCGAGTGTTTGTCACAACATTTGAAGGAACATGCAAGCGACCTGCAGGTCTTACAGAACTACGGTCTTGTGTGCAGAAGCCGAATGAAACTCTGAGGGATTACATCCAGAGATGGATCTCGTTGCATCACACAGTTGAAAATGTGCCTGATCACCAAGCAGTCTGTGCCTTCAAAGAAGGCGTCAAGTACAGAGAATTGAATCTGAAATTCGGTCGAGCCAGAGAGATGTCTCTAAATCGGATGATGGAGATTGCCACCAAATAGGATAATGGGGAAGATGAGGATCGGCTCCGGAGTGGCAAGCATAAGTCAGTCGCCCAGGAAACTGGAGGAAATTCCAATCGGAAACAGAAGCGAAAAGCCGAGCCAGTTGCTCCTGGAGAAACCCTGGCTGTAACCCAAGGAAAATTCAAGGGGAAACCCAAGGGACCTTGGAACCCCAAGAAAGTTAAAGACCAAGACGTAAATGATGTGTTGGATTTACCGTGTCACATCCACACCAAGAAAGATGAAGAGGGTAAACTCATTTACCCGAAACATACCACTCGACAGTGTCGGCTCTTGATTCAGCAGTTCCAGGGCAAACAGTCCAAAGACAAAGAAAAGGAGTCGGACCAAGTTGAGGACAAAGAAGATATTGTTGATGGATATCCCCTGGTCAATTCCACCCTGATGATTTTTGCTGATGTTGAAAGCAAAAGTCGACTGAAAGTTATAAACCGTGAGGTAAATATGGTTGCTCCGGCAACACCCAGTTATCTGAAGTGGTCTCAGACTGCCATCACATTCGACCAGTCCGATCACCCCACACACATTGCCACCCCTGGGAGGCAAGCTTTGGTGGTCGACCCAGTTGTCGAAGTCACTCGACTGACCAAAGTCCTGATGGATGGTGGCAGTGGTTTGAACATACTGTATGTAGAGACATTGAAAGGAATGGGCATTCCGATGTCTAGACTTAGTACCAGCAACATGAGTTTCCATGGAGTCATTCCTTGGAAGAAAGCCGAATCACTCGGCCAGATTGCTCTCGATGTGGTTTTCGGTGATTCAAAGAATTACCGTAAAGAAAAGTTAACATTCGAAGTTGTGGATTTCCAGAGTGCTTATCACGCTATTTTGGGAAGGCCAGCTTATGCACGCTTCATGGCTCGACCATGTTATGTGTATCTCAAATCGATGATGCCTGGTCCCAAAGGTGTGATCACTGTTACGGGCAATCGGAAGAAGGCAGAAGAGTGTTTTCAGAAAGGTTCAAAGATTGCTGATTCTCAGATGGCAGTGGTCGAGCTGCAAGAGTATCAGAAGACTGCAGATCCGAGTGATTTGCTTCGTGCCAAGAAGCCCGCTTCAGAATCAACTTTCCAGTCGTCTGGTGAAACGAAGCCGGTTAACATTCACCCGACCGATCCCAATGCCGCTCCGACTCATATCTCAACAACACTCGACTCCCAATAGGAAGAAGCGCTCATCCAGTTCCTCCGTGTGAACTGGGACATCTTTGCATGGAAGCCTTCTGACATGCCGGGGGTTCCCAGGGGACTGGCTGAGCACCGTCTACGAGTCGATCCAAAGGTTAAGCCTGCCAAAGAACATCTTCGACGGTCCGCCGTCCAGAAGAGAAAGGCCATTGGCGAGGAGGTGGCTCGGCTCTTGGCAGCAGAGTTCATCCGAGAAATTTACCACTCTGAGTGGCTCGCCAATGTTGTCATGGTCCCCAAGAAGGACAAGTCACTTCGCACGTTCATTGACTTTCAACATATCAATCGGGCCTGTCCGAAAGATCATTTTCCTCTCCCCCGCATCGATCAAATAGTCGACTCGACTGCGGGATGTGAGCGACTGTCTTTTTTAGACGCCTATTCCGGGTACCATCAGATCCGTCTGTATGGACCCGACGAGATCAAAACAGCTTTCATCACTCCATTCGGGTGCTTCTGTTATGTTACCATGCCATTCGGCCTCAAGAGTGCCGAAGCCACATTCATGAGGATGATTCAGAAGTGTTTGCTTACTCAAATCAGTCGGAATGTGGAAGCATACATGGATGATATTGTGGTCAAGTCACGGAAGGGTTCCGACCTGCTGACTGACCTTGCTGAAACCTTTGGCAACCTCAGGAGGTGTGATATCAAGCTCAATCCATCAAAGTGCACATTCGGAGTTCCAAGTGGAAAGTTACTCGGATTTCTCGTTTCCGAACGGGGAATCGACGCCAATCCAGAAAAGGTTGGAACTATACTCCGGATGAAACGTCCTGTGCGCGTGCCCGACGTCCAAAAGCTTACAGGTTGCTTGGCCACTTTAAGTCGATTCATCTCTCGTCTCAGTGAAAAGGCATTGCCTCTTTACCGACTGATGAAGAAGTCAGACAAGTTCGAGTGGACTCCAGAAGCTGATGCAGCGTTTGCAGAGCTCAAAGCTCTGCTCTCCACCCAGCCGGTGCTTGCTGCCCCTATCAGCAAAGAGCCTTTGCTACTTTACATCGCAGCCACGGGACAAGTCGTCAGTACTGTGCTTACGGTCGAGCGGGAAGAAGAAGGAAAGGCCTTCAAAGTTCAGCGCCCAGTATATTATGTTTCTGAAGTTTTGACTCCATCAAAGCAAAGATTTCCTCATTAACAGAAGCTTGTATATGGGATTTATATGACCACGAAGAAGGTTGCACATTACTTCTCTGACCATTCCATTACAGTCGTCAGCGACGCTCCATTGTTAGAGATTTTGCACAACAGAGATGCAACTAGTCGAGTGGCAAAATGGGCGATTGAACTCCTTCCCCTAGATATCAAGTTTGAGGCAAAGAAGGCTATCAAGTCCCAAGCAATTGCAGATTTCGTCGCCGAGTGGATTGAATAGCAACTACCGACTCAAGTTCACTCGGAGCACTGGACCATGTTCTTCGATGGGTCTAAGATGCTGAATGGTTCCTGTGCTGGGGTAGTATTGGTTTCCCCCGAGGAGATAAGCTCAGATATGTTCTCCAGATTCACTTCGATTCCTCCAATAACGAAGCAGAATACGAAGCACTTTTGTATGGGTTGCGCATGGCCATTTCACTCGGCGTCCGTCGCCTCATGGTCTATGGCGACTCAGATTTGGTGGTTAATCAGGTGATGAAGGAGTGAGACGTCAGAAGTCCAGCCATGACTGGTTATTGCAACGCAGTGAGAAAGTTAGAGAAGAAATTCGAGGGGTTAGAGCTTCATCACATACCCCGACTGAAAAATCAAGCAGCAGATGATTTGGCAAAAATAGGTTCCAAGAGAGAAGCCATTCCCAGCAATGTGTTCTTGGAACACATCCACTCGCCGTCAGTACAGGAAGATCATTTTGCCGATGAAGCCCCGCAGCCAAAGAGCGCCACGGATCCGACTGAAGTCGAAATTCCAGCAGTGGTCGACCTAATCATGGAAGTCTTGGTAATCATCCCCGACTGGACGATACCGTACATCGCGTATAAACTAAGGAAAGAACTCCCGGAGGACGAAGAAGAGGATCGACAGATCGTCCGTCGATCCAAAGCCTTTACAGTCATCAAGGGACAGTTATACAGAGAAAGCGCGACTGGAGTCAGTCAGAAGTGTGTAACACCAGAAGAGGGTCAGATAATCCTTGATGATATCCACTCGGGGACCTATGGTCATCATGCGTCCTCTCGAAGAATTGTGGCTAAAGCATACCGAGCGGGATTTTACTGGCCGAGAGCAAATGAAATGGCAAAAGAGATAGTCGACAAGTGTGAAGGATGCCAGTTCTACTCCAATATGTCGCACAAACCCGCGTCAGCCCTGAAGACCATTCCACTCGTCTGGCCCTTCGCTATTTGGGGACTGGATATGGTTGGACCATTGAGAACGGGCAGGAGCGGTTTCACGCATGTGCTTGTGGCAGTCGACAAGTTCACCAAATGGATTGAAGCTAAGCCTATCAAGAATCTTGATGCTTGCACTACTACCAGTTTCATCAAAGAGTTGATATTCAGATATGGAGTGCCGCACAACATCATCACTGACAATGGGTCAAACTTTGATTCAGACAAGTTCAGGGCTTTCTGCACCTCTAAAGGCACACGAGTCGACTACGCTTCAGTCGCTCACCCCCAATCGAATGGACAAGAAGAAAGGGCAAATGGTCTGATTCTCAAAGGGCTGAAACCCCGACTGATGCGTGATCTCAAGCACGCAACAGGCGCATGGGTCGATGAGCTCCCATCAGTTCTTTGGGGATTAAGGACCACCCCGAATCGGTCGACTGGAAGAACCCCGTTCTTTCTGGTCTATGGAGCGGAGGCAGTCTTGCTGAGTGATTTGCTTCACAATGCACCCCGAGTTGAGCTTTACTCCGAAGATGAAGCAGAACAAGCCCGGCAAGACGCAGTCGACCTCCTGGAAGAAGAAAGAGAAATGGCTATGATCCGATCGACCATTTATCAGCAAGACTTGCGTCGATTCCATGCCCGAAATGTGAAGAGTCGAACCTTCCAAGAAGGAGATTTGGTTCTCCGAGTGGATCAACAGAAACCACACAAGCTCGCTCCTACTTGGGAAGGCCCCTTCATCGTCACCAGAGTCCTCCACAATGGAGCGTATCACCTTTACAATATCGATCGCCAGATTGATGAGCCACGAACCTGGAATGCGGAACTGCTCCGCCCCTTTTACACTTGAGTTCTCACTCGGATGATGTAAGAAGAAAAACTTCTGTAGTCTATTTATCAAAGACAAGAGTGTTACAATTTTTCTGATAATTGTTGTTGCTTTTGTTTGCGTGTGAAATCCCCAATTGGGTGGCTTCGTTGCGAATCACTTTCGCCTAAGTCTGTAAAAAAATCCTACCGAGTGGTGAGCCAGCCTCCCACTCGGAGGCTTAGCTGCAAACCCGTTTCACCTAAGTGTTTAAAAATCCTACCGAGTGGAGAGCCAACCTCCCACTCGGGGGCTTAGCTGCAGTCCAGTACTCCCCTAAGTATTTAAAATCCTACCGAGTGGAGAGCAAACCTCCCACTCGGGGGCTTAGCTGCAGTCCAGTACTCGCCTAAGTATTTAAAATCCTACCGAGTGGAGAGCAAACCTCCCACTCGGGGGCTTAGCTGCAGTCCAGTACTCGCCTAAGTATTTAAAATCCTACCGAGTGGAGAGCAAACCTCCCACTCGGGGGCTTACCTGCAGTCCAGTACTCGCCTAAGTATTTAAAATCCTATCGAGTGGAGAGCCAACCTCCCACTCGGGGGCTTAGCTGCAGTCCAGTACTAGCCTAAGTATTTAAATTCGTACCGAGTGGAGAGCAAACCTCCCACTCGGGGGCTTAGTTGCAGTCCAGTACTGGCCTAAGTTTGAAAAATCCTACCGAGTGGAGAACCAGCCTCCCACTCGGGGGCTTAGCTGCATTCCAGTACTCGCCTAAGTTTGAAAAATCCTATCTTGTGGAGAACCAGCCTCCCACTCGGGGGCTTAGCTGCAGTCCAGTACTCGCCTAAGTATTTAAAATCCTACCGAGTGGAAAGCAAACCTCCCACTCGGGGGCTTAGCTGCAGTCCAGTACTCGCCTAAGTATTTAAAATCCTACCGAGTGGAGAGCAAACCTCCCACTCGGGGGCTTAGCAGCAGTCCAGTACTCGCCTAAGTATTTAAAATCCTACTGAGTAGAGAGCAAACCTCCCACTCGGGGGCTTAGCTGCAGTCCAGTACTCGCCTAAGTATTTAAAATCCTACCGAGTGGAGAGCAAACCTCCCACTCAGGGGCTTAGCTGCAGTCCAGTACTCGCCTAAGTATTTAAAATCCTACCGAGTGAAGAGCCAACCTCCCACTCGGGGGCTTAGCTGCAGTCCAGTACTCGCCTAAGTATTTAAAATCCTACCGAGTGGAGAGCAAACCTCCCACTCGGGGGCTTAGCTGCAGTCCAGTACTCGCCTAAGTATTTAAAATCCTACCGAGTGGAGAGCAAACCTCCCACTAGGGGGCTTAGCTGCAGTCTAGTACTCGCCTAAGTATTTAAAATCCTACCGAGTGGAGAGCAAACCTCCCACTCGGGGGCTTAGCTGCAGTCCAGTACTCGCCTCAGTATTTAAAATCCTACCGAGTGGAGAGCAAACCTCCCACTCGGGGGCTTAGCTGCAGTCCAGTACTCGCCTAAGTATTTAAATTCCTACCGAGTGGAGAGCAAACCTCCCACTCGAGGGCTTAGCTGCAGTCCAATACTCGCCTAAGTACAGAACACGTCCCAATCCGCAAGGATGACGAGGTGCAAGTCGACTGCTACCTTCTCCTTTGGAGCTGCACCACAAATACAAAGTTGTTTTGAGTGAGGAACAAGCTCCACTCGACATGCCATCCATGAAGATATTCAACGATAAATCGAGTTCGGATAAAATCCAAAGGTCCTAGACCGCGGATCAAAGTACTCGAGCCTTCAGCTCGAAAGAGTTTAATGGTTACAAAATCCACTCGGCATTCCGAAGCAAATTTAAGGTGAAGCGTAAAAGTTTTTTATTCCTCAGGCAGAGGACTGGAAGGGGCGACGAACTGGTCCAAGTCAATCCCGTCAGCAATTCGAGTGGTAGCAGCGATAAAGGTCTCCATGAAGGACTGAAAACTGTGCTTCCTGGTATTGGCAACCTGGATAGCAGCCAGCTTTTCTTCTCGCGCCTCCTTGCAGTGAACACGGACGAGGGACAGAGCAACGTCAGCACCGCACCTCGCGGAGGATTTCTTCCATTCCTGCACTCGACCTGGAACTTCATTCAGTCGAGTCATCAGAGACTCGAGATCATTTTGAAGCGTCGTTCTAGGCCAGAGTGAGGTGTCGATCCGTGACACCGCAACCTTCAATTGAGCAAGGTAATCAACCACACCAGCAACACGAGACTCCAGTCGGAGCACGTTCATAGCAGCCTCATCCTTCACTGGAGAATTAATGGGGTCCAAATCTGTCTCCACTCGACTAGTCTCCTCCTCGAAGTTCTGGCAGAATTCTATAAACACAATTCAAAGATAAGTCAGCGACTCTGCATGAGTTTGGTGACAACAAGTCAGTCGGGTAGGAGTGATTACCCTCAAGCATGACGAACAACTTCTTGGCGAGTTCTCTGAGATAAGCCTCCAGATCGTTCTTCTTCCCTGCCAGTTCACTTGCCTTGTCACCTAGAGCTATCTTGTCATTCTTCAGACGGCTGACCTCATGGTTAGCCGCGTCGAGAGTTGTTTTTAGTCCGGAGTTCTCCTTTTCAAGGGTACCGACTGAAGCCAGTTTTTCTTCAGCAAGCTTCGTTTTGTTCAAGGCTTCCTTCTGCGCTTCGGCAAGGTCATGGTCCTTCTTCTTCAGAGCCTCCTCCATTTTATTTGTGAAATGTCAAGTGAGATCAACATCAAGAATGGACAGAAAAGAAAAGGACAGTTGTCAAATGCTCACCAGCCATACCTTTTGCTTCGTCTCTCGCCTTCTGCAAGTTTTCCTGGGCAAGCTTCAAATCAAGGTTGAGCTAGATCTGTTTCTTCTCCAATTCAGTATAGCGAGCCACAAGCTCGTAGGATTTCTGCGAATAATCAGTCGACAGATGTCAAAGGTAGGTTGCTTCCGAGCAACTAAGAGAAAAATTACGATGGTTATAAGATCACAGCCGAATCAAAAATATTCGACAGTAATCTCGGGGACTACACCCAATGGGTGCACTCAGCGTGCCCCCACTGGTTTGAAAAAAAAGTCGACTGCCCGCAGCCGACAATGCCCAGTGGGTGCTGTCAGCGTGCCCCCACTAGTTTCAAGATTCCATTCGACATGGCTTGACCAGACCGAGTGAAGAAGTTCAAATAAAGCAAAACAATATAAAGACTACAGTCGACTACCAGCAGTCCACCGTAGTCTCGGGGACTACACCCAGTGGGTGCACTCAGCGTGCCCCCACTAGTCCAAAGTATTCAATCGACACACCCAGTGGGTGTATAGATACAAAGATCTTCAGAAAAGAGAGTCTTCAAATAGCATATCCTAACAGAACAAGCGGTGATCGACTGACCTGGACATTGCTCTGAAGGGCTGAACTCGCGTCATAAGCTGCTTGGCTGGCTTCCCGGACCACCTTCACTTGCTCCATCATGATTCCCGCCTGGCGTATAGCCTCCTTAGTGGCACCCACTTTATCCTCAGGGACGTGGTGTGTGGCAAAAAGCGAAGGCGGGTCTGCAGTCGACGATGAAGGCCGGACACTCGTCAGAGGCACAACAAAAGACACATAAGTCCGAGTTGTATTACCACTCTCCTGAACTACGGCCTCAGGCGCTGATGTGGTTTGTGGGGTCTTGCCAGTCGACGCCTTCCTATTCCTTCTCGCCCTTAGCGGCACTTCGTCATCATCATTAGGGAGGTCAATGACATGAGGAGGAGCTATAAGAAAAATCCAAAGTTAAAAATGAAAAGCCCAATCGACCGGAAGAGACCGTCAGTCGACTAAAAGCGAAACATCAGAAATTATACCGGGGTTGGAGGTAACAACATCTTCCATCTCCTGGTCATCGTCCTTGGCAGAGATTTCAGAGGTAGCAGCACTGCAAGTTTCGAAAGACAGTCCGTTTATTCAATGAATCGACCAAGAGTCCTTCCATGTTCAACAAAAGAAAACAAGTTTTATTGTTACCCGGAAATGGTGGGAATAGTCATCTTCATCTTAGGCAGGGCCTTTGGCGGTTTTGACGACGCCGCTCGTGGATACTTGGGAGCTTTTTCTGTCGGTGCTAGGGAAGAAGTCTGAGGGCATTTCGACGACTGCCCAACAGGCACAGTCGCCTTACCACGTTCGCGCGAAGGATCGTGTGTGAGCTTGGATTGCCTCTCCGAGCAGGGAGGTTCGACCTCTTCCTCCTCCTCTTCACTGGAGTCGTCGTCGTACCCCTCCCCTTCGCCGTCGGATTCCCACTCCTCTCCACTTTCGCCTCCGCTCGCCTCCCCCTCGCCGGCCTGCTCCTGTGCTCCGTTGGGCGTCGAGTACATCTCAGAAATAGCCGGGAAGACAGCAAACAAGACAAAAGTCGAATCGACTGATTCAAAGAAGACAAAGTAAAGAAAAAAGCGAGATTACAGTCAGAAATGCAAGGTCAGACCTTGTCTACTTCGTATGATTGGTCGAGTGGAGGAATCCTGGCTCCTCGGGGGTTGTCCTTGTTCCCAGTGATACTCGACGGCCACCCTTCCAGCATCTCGTCGATGACTTCCTCTGGATGAATCCGAGTGGTGTCTTCGAGACCCGAATACATCTACATCGGGTGGTCACGAGCTTGAAGCGGTTGGATGCGCCTCCGGAGGAAGACCTCTAACAAGTCCATGTCAGTCACCCCCTCACGGACAAGCTGAACCACTCGACCGACCAACACTTTGACTTGCGCCCTTTCTTCTGGCGTCACTTTCAGAGAGGAAGGTTTTTCCGCTCGGTTCAGAGAGAAAGGGGGAAGCCCAGCCGACTGTCCTGGGGTCACCTGGTCTTTACAGTAGAACCAGGTCGACTGCCACCCGCAGACCGACTCGGGAAAAGTGATAGACGGAAAAGAGCTTTTACCCCTCATTTGGATCGCCAGACCCCCGCACAACTGAATCACTTGCGTCCTCTCATCACTCGACTTGGCTTTCTTAACCGACTGAGAACGACAAGTGAAAATGTGCTTGAAGAGCCCCCAATGGGGCCGGCAACCCAAGAAATTCTTGCACAAGGAAACAAAGGCAGCAAGGTACACAATGTTTGGGGTAAAATGATGGAGCTGCGCTCCGAAGAAGTTCAAGAAGCTCCGGAAGAAAGGATGAGGAGGTAGAGAAAATCCGCGAACAATATGGGTAGTGAGGAGGACGCACTCACCATCACGAGGCTGGGGTTCGATCTCGCTCCCCGGGAGGCGCGCATATTCGTGGGGAATGAATCCCCCTCAACGAGATCATCAAGATCATCTTGCCGGATCGCCGAAGGCATCCAGTCGACCTGGATCTAGTCCTTGGGCAGAGCGGACCTCGAAGAAGATCCGCCCCGATCGGACTTCTTCGCCTTCCCCTGCGCCGTCGCCTTCTTCACGCGCTCCAGAGCCACCGTCTTCTCCTTCCCCGTCGCCGTCGACAAAGCTCGAATGGGCCGGCAGCACCGAGGCGTGAGCGGAGGTGGCGGAAGATTTTGGGTAAGGAAGGGGGAAAAGTGAGGGCGCACTGTTCAAAAGCCCTGGGCCGGCAGCTTATATAGAGCCGCTTCCGAGTGACTGACCTGTAGGCCTAGGCAATCCTACCAAATCCCGCAACAGTCGCGCGCACGGTACATGGCAAAAAAGGTGGCGGGGAGATCGAGGAGGCTCCATTCTATCCCATCCGATTACTGCGGCCGCCTCCGTCCCGCGCGCTTCCCGAAATTCAAATCCCGCGAAATCCGCCGGCTGCAGAACAACTCGTCAGACGGAAGATCTCCTTCACGCCGTCACTCGGAACTTTTCAAGTAAAGAAACTCACTCGACAAGAAACTATGAATGGATCAAGGCGACTGGAAAGGAAGTCGCCGTCATCAGCTAGGTCCCTTAGTCCGAAAAAAGATATGTTCAAGGCACGAAAAACGAGTCGGAGAATCTTTCAAACTCCTTCCCCACTCAAACCTCTATCCATTCGGGGGCTAATGATGAAGCCATGTACCTAGGGTAGGGTCATGGACCTGTCCTAACTACCCTACCCAAGGACATTCCTAGAAGAAATCACCTTTCAATCGACTTGGAGGTGTTCCACTCGATGGACTCGAAGACACTCGACCACGACGCAATCACTCGACCACGAAGCAATCACTCGACTGCCAGGAGACCTAAAGTCACTCCGCACGCAAACGGTCGGTCATTAAGTAGCCTTTATGGTCATCATAGCACTTTATTAGAGGCGTTACCAGTAACACCCAGCCTTAATGTACTTTAAACCCTGCATAACTAAGGGCCGGAGGGGTCTGGCGAACTCTATATAAGCCACCCCCCTCCTCAGTGTAAACGGTTTGCACCCCTTTAATTCATACACACATAATCCAGTCGACCGCCTCCGGGCTCCGAGACGTAGGGTTGTTACTTACTCCGAGAAGGGCCTGAACTCGTAAATCTCGTGTGCTTACTACTGCTCCATAGCTAAGATCTAGCCTCTCCATACATACCCCCCTACATTACTGTCAGAGTTAGAACCACGACACCATCCCCATTTGGCGGACTGTGTCCTGATACAACAGGTTTAAACCACTGCCACCGTCCATTAGGACTCATGTAAAGTGGAATCCGTCAATTATCGGATCTAATACCAAGGTAGCACAACCTGCGTGTCGGATACTTTCGGAGTAATCCTAATGGTCGAAGGTGATCGGTTTTAACAACCAGTGGCGATACTCCATTGCGATAGGGCGTATGGCGCGTGTCTCTATAGGTGCCGCTTCGTCTTTCCCTTTTGTCACGTGAAGTAAATTTACTGTTTTAACTTCTTGTGGGAAATTCTTTTGTTTCCCCGTGCTCTGTTTGTGGGATTCATCATCGTCCTCACTTGGAGTATCCAGCCCCTTGTGTTCAGCATTGAGTTTTCTGGATTGCTTGAAGACCCAACATTCTATGTGGATATGGTTTGCAGGCTTCCCAGGGGTGCTGTGGATTTGACATATCTTGTCCAGGATTTTATTTAAGTTGGACAGTTCGTCTCTGTTATCTTTGGGGGGCAGCTTCTGCTTACCCTGCCGAGAGTTTTTAATCCAGTGTTAACTGCCGTGCTCTTCGGACTGTTTGCCTTATTCCGGCACTGGTCTTTGCTGCGATGTGGCTTCCCGTTTCCATCCCTGACTTCGGACGTACTTGGGTCGCTAGTGCTACGTCTTGCCAACCAGCTATCCTCTCCCGCGCAAAAGCGAGTCATGAGGCTTGTTAATGCGGCCATTGTTCTTGGCTTTTCTTGACCGAGTTGTCGGGCGAGCCATTCGTCTCGGACGCTGTGCTTGAAAGCTGCTAAGGCTTCGGCGTCCGGACAGTCGACTATCTGGTTCTTTTTAGTAAGAAATCTGTTCCAGAGCTTCCGGGCTGACTCTCCGGGTTGTTGAGTTATATGACTTAAATCGTCTGCATCCGATGGTCGGACATAAGTCCCTTGAAAATTTGCCCGAAAAGCGTCCTCGAGCTCTTCCTAGCTTCCAATGGTGTTTTCGGAAAGGCTTTTAAGCCAATGCCGGGCTGGCCCTTTGAGCTTGAGGGGTAGGTATTTTATGGCGTGGAGGTCGTCTCCTCTGGCCTTGTGTATATGGAGGATATAGTCTTCAATCCAGACTCCAGGGTCTGTTGTTCCATCATATACCTCTATGTGTACGGGTTTGAATCCCGCTGGGAATTCATGGTCCAGCACCTCGTCGGTGAAACATAGGGGGTGTGCGGCGCCCCTGTATTTGGGTGTGCCATTGTCTTTGGATATAAGCTGTGCTGAATTGCTTGCTAGAGCTTGCTTTCTTGGCCCGTAGATAGACCTTGCTAGAGCTTGTGTGTGGCATTGTTTGCCGTTCTGTTTCGGCCATAAGGTCATCTATCCGACCGGGTGGTTTCTTTCTTTTTTTATTGCGGGGGATCTAAGGCCTCCTCATCAAATTCAGGCAGTAGCTTTCGCTTCGGGTAGGTTTTTGTATGGCGACTGTCGCCATATCTATCTGTGGAGTTGAGTACTTTGCTCCATCTGATTCTGAGAGCATCTTCTGCAGTTTTGAGCTTCCGCTTCTGCTTTTTCAGGCTACGCGCGGTGGCGATGAGCCTTTTGTGGAGGTTCTTCTGTTCCAGGAACTTGTCCGACATGAGGTCATCTGGACCGTTATCTTCGTCGGGGACGGGTTGTGCAGTTTGTTTATCCAAGTTGCCTTGTTTGGACGGTTGCTCGATGCCATGTTCATTGTTCGTCGGCTCGCCCTGCTCTGTGGCTCTGTTGAGGCGGGGCTTGGGGCGGCGCTTACGCCGCTGCTTTGACTGCTTTTCCAAGGAACGATCCTTCGTTGCGTCCTCCCGTTCCTCGTCGTCGTTTCCTTTGGGTGTGTCCACCATGCATACGTCGTAGGATGGGGTGGCTGTCTAGTGCCCTATAGGCGCTGGTTCCTATTCGTCTCCCGCATCGTCGTCCATACCGTCGATGTCTTCGGAGTCAAAGTCTAGCATGTCGGTTAAATCATCGACAGTGGCTACGAAGTGAGTGGTGGGTGGGCGTCGAACTTCTTCGTCGTCCGCATCCCAATCCTGCCGGTCATAATCCGGCCAGGACTCTCCTGACAAAGAGAGAGACCTTAGTGAATTCAGGATGTCGCCGAAGGGCGAGTGCTGAAAGATATCTGCGGCAGTGAATTCCATGACAGGCGCCCAATCGGTTTCGATTGGAAGGGGCGCGGAGGGTTCGGAGTCCGAAGAAGAGTCCGATACTTTGGAGTCATGGGCTTCGCAGAGGATAAGGCTGGTGTCCAGCTCGATCGCCGTTGAGACTGTAGCCCCCGCGGCGGGGTCTAGCCACCCGTCCTCGATTGGCGCAGTTGGCTCCGAGCTGAGGGTCAGAGCGGATGCGGGCGCGGCCTCCAGGGCACTGTTCGGCGGCAGAGTCAAATCATGCCCATCGTGACAGTGCGGCGCGCCCGGCTGCGGCTCGAATCCGTCGAAGATCAAGTCTCCGCGGATGTCCGCCGTGTAGTCCAAACTTCCAAATCTGAGCTGATGGCCAGGGGCGTAGCTTTCAATCTGCTCCAGATGGCCAAACGAATTGGCCCGAAGTGCAAAGCCGCCGAATAAAAAGATCTGTCCGGGGAGAAAAGTCTCACCCTGGACTGCATCGCCAATGATGGTCGAAGGAGCCATCAAGCCTAACGACGATGACACAGAGGAACTCTCAATGAAAGCACCAATGTCGGTGTCAAAACCGGCGGATCTCGGGTAGGGGGTCCCGAACTGTGCGTCTAGGCGGATGGTAACAGGAGACAAGGGACACGATGTTTTACCCAGGTTCAGGCCCTCTCGATGGAGGTAAAACCTTACTCCTACTTGATTAATATTGATGATATGGGTAGTACAAGAGTAGATCTACCATGAGATCAGAGAGGCTCAACCCTAGAAGCTAGCCTATGGTATGATTGTTGTTCGTCCTATGGACTAAAGCCCTCCGGCTTATATAGACAACGGAGAGGGCTAGGGTTTACACAGAGTCGGTTACAATGGAAGGAGATCTACATATCCGTATTGCCAAGCTTGCCTTCCACGCCAAGGAAAGTCCCATCCGGACACGGGACGAAGTCTTCAATCTTGTATCTTCATAGTCCAAGAGTCCGACCAAAGGTTATAGTCCGGCTATCCGGACACCCCCTAATCCAGGACTCCCTCAGAATCATTGACGCGATGTCGCATTTTTGGTGGGGTGACGAAGTCAATCAGAAGAGAATGCATTAGATGGCATGGTGGAAGATGTGTGTACCAAAGACCAAGGAGGAATGGGTTTTCGAGACATACATTGTTTCAATCTGGCCTTGTTAGCCAAACAAGCGTGGCGCCTGCTTGATAACCCTGATTCCCTATGTGCTACCATTTTGAGAGCTAAATATTTTCCAGATGGAGATTTAATGAATGCGGGTCTAAAAAAAGGATCCTCTTTCACTTGGCAAAGCATTATGGCCGGAGTGGATTCTCTAAAAAAAGGTTATATTTGGAGAGTTGGTAATGGACAGAATATTGATATCTGGAGAGATGCATGGATTCCGAATGGGGCCAATAGGAAAATTGTCTCTCCTAGAAGAGGGCAGATTCTAACAAAAGTTGCTGATCTTATAGATCCAATCAACAATTGCTGGATGAAGATTTGGTAAGACAAACATTGTGGCCAATTGATGTCTAGAGGGTGCTTACGATCCCCCTCCCCACGTATGACATGTCGGACTTCATAGCTTGGAGCTTTACAAAGTATGGACTTTTCACGGTTCGTTCTGCCTATCTGGAGGAATGGAAAATGCAACATGGGAGGAAATTGCAACACTTAGATGGCATGGGAGGAATAAATGTCAATACTATTTGGAGCAAGATTTGGAAATTATCTTGTCCAGCAAAAGTGAAGATTTTTATTTGGCGTACCTTACATGGAACCCTCCCGTGTTGTGTTGCACTTGCTAATAGAGATATGAAAGTTTCGCCCACCTGCCCATCATGTTCGAACAGGCATGAAGATACTAAACACTTATTATTTTTATGTCAAAAGGCAAAAGAGTTGTGGGAGAAACTGGGATTGCACGAAGCCATTAAAAAAGCCTGTGCGGTCGATCATGCGGGAGAGGCAGTACTTGAATTTCTACTTTTTATGCCAGAACATGAGCTATCTACAGTGGGCATACAGAATGTTCGCAAACTGATCGCTATAATAGCCTGGTATTTATGGTGGGAAAGACGTTCGCTAGTCCATCAGGGGAAGACCCAAGATGCATACCAAATTTCGATGGGAGCCCGTGCTATAACGACGAACTATGTTATTGCCCAATCCTCCAAGGCAACAAATAAAATAGAGGGATGGACGAGACCCCCTCTAGGTTTTGTGAAATTAAATGTCGATTCTTCTTTCAATCAAGACATGCTTAGAGGCACAGCGGGAGCTGTACTTAGAGATGATAAAGGAAGATTTATTGTTGGAGGGAATTGGAAGATGGATTGGTGTGCAGATGTTTTAACAGCAGAAGCCATGGCACTACGTTTTGGCTTATTACTTGCACAAAAGGCGGGAAGCAACCGACTTGTTGTTAACTCCGACAATATGGAAGTAATTGACACGATGAAGAATGGAGGACATACAGCGGGAGCGGCGGCAGATGTGTTTGATGATTGTTATTTTACGTCTTGTGATTTTCTGTTAGTTAGATTTGAACATTGTAATAGGAAGGAAAATAAAGTAGCTCATGGAATTGCTAGAGTAGCAAAATTTTCTGAAACAAGGGATTGGTTTGAGGAACCTATGAACGATATTGTAAATTTTCTTATAGACGATGTAACCATTATTACTAATAAATAAAGAGGATGTTTTATTTAAAAAAAGAGAGGGGGTGAGGTGTTGCTTATTGGTTTGCTTGCTCAAAGTGCTTAGTGAGATGATCCAAAGCCCTCAACCACCTTCTCACATCCACATATGTCCCAAACCAAAAGTCAAACTCGGCCCCACCGAAACTTTCTATCCGGCGCCACCGAGTTCACTTGACATAGCCACTTCCAGAAACCCTAATCAATTCGGTCTCACTGATGGGATCTCGGTCTCACCGAGATGGGCTTGCAAACTCTCTGTTGCCTATTGCATTAATTTCGGTCTCACCGAAATATGAAATCGGTCCCAACGAGTTTGCTTGGCCAACTCTCTGTTGTGCTTATTACCCAAATTGGTCCCACCAAGTTTGTGTAATCGGTCCAACCGAGATAAGGCTTTACCCTCACCCTAGGACATCGGTCCCATCGAGTAGATCATGTCGGTCCCACTGAAATGCCTAACGGTCGCATATGAACCAAATCGGTCTGACCGAGTTTCAGGATTCGGTCCCATCGAGTTTAGTGATTTGTGTGTAACGGTTAGATTTTGTGTGGAGGCTATATATACCGCTCCACCCACTCTTAACTCATGGAGAGAGCCATCAGAACATACCTACACTTCCAACATACATTTTCTGAGAGAGAACCACCTACACTTGTGTTGAGGTCAAGATATTCCATTCCAACCACATAAATCTTGATATCTAGCCTTCCCCAAGTTGCTTTCCACTCAAATCATCTTTCTACCAAATCCAATCCTATGAGAGAGAGTTGAGTGTTGGGGAGACTATCATTTGGAGCACAAGAGCAAGGAGTTCATCATCAACACACCATCTATTACCTTTTGGAGTGTGGTGTCTCCTAGATTGGCTGGGTGTCACTTGGGAGCCTACGTCAAGATTGTGGAGTTAAACCAAGAAGGTTGTACGGGCAAGGAGATCGCCTACTTTGTGAAGATCTACCCTAGTGAGGCAAGTCCTTCGTGGGCGATGGCCATGGTGGGATAGACAAGGTTGCTTCTTTGTGGACCCTTCATGGGTGGAGCCCTCCATGGACTCGCGCAACTGTTACCCTTCGTGGGTTGAAGTCTCCATCAATGTGGATGTACGATAGTACCACCTATTGGAACCACGGATAAAAATCTCCGTGTCTTTAATTGCGTTTGCACACTCAAATCCCATCCCTTTACATTCTTGCAACTTGCATGATTTACTTTCCGCTGCTCATATACTCTTGTCGTGCTTGCTTGATATGTATTGTGAATGTTTGAACTTGTGCTAAAACTCCAGTTCAACTTAAATAATTTAAAAACTATAACTTTTCTTGCTAAGAGTCTATTCACCCCCCTCTAGACACCTCTTCTCGATCCTTTCAATTGATATCAGAGAATTGGTCTCCATTGCCTTGGTTTAAACACCTTTGGAGGAAGATGGATGTGTCTACATTGGGGAGTCTTAGACATAGAGTCCCTATACTTGATGGAGAGTACTTTCATGAGTGGAGAAATTTGATGCTTGAGATTTTCAATGAATATCATTTGACCAAGTACATTACTTCTCCTTGTGCTCGCATTATTGAACCTTTGCATCCCACATACAAAGAGGATCTTGACATGATTCGCAATCTTAGAACTATCAATCTTATTGTAAAAGGATTGCGTATTAATTTGATTGCTAGCTTACCTACTCTTGATTGTGCCTACACTATATGGAGATTTCTAGAGGAATGATTCCCAAATTATTCCTTGAAAAATCTAGATGAGATTCTCCATAAGTCTATTGCCTTGAATAGGATGAGTACTAGTGATCCTAAGTTTGATGATTGTTTATTTTAGCTTCATGATCTCATGCGTGCCAAAGGAGATGTTGTAATTATTAGCAATATCATTTCCGGAGTCATTAGAATTCATAGAGATGAACATTGTTATGGTCATACTTCTAATGAATTACTCTCTCTAGGAATTGATCCATCACATGATAATGTTGAACATGGATACTATGATGAGGATGATGACAGTGACTATGATCTTGATGATGCGATGAGACACTTAAGTCTTATGGCTAATCTTCGCGGCTACATGGCTGGAGGAAAGGAATGGGTCCTTGATAGTGGATGTACTGATCATATGACCGGAGACAAAGATATGTTTCGTGAGCTTGCTGAAAACAATGGCCCTCGAAAGTATGTCACTTTCGGTGATAACTCAAAGGGTAAGGTGGTTGGCCTTGGTAAGGTGGACATCTCACATGATAGCTCCATACAAAATGTCATGCTCGTTGAATCGCTTGGCTACAATTTACTTTCCATATATAAACTTGCTGACTTTGGTTTTAACGTCCTATTTACTGAAGTAGATTGCCAAGTGTTTCATAGAGATAATCATAAAATGGTCTTTACTGATATCCATAGAGGTGATGTTTACATTGTCGATTTCACTAAAAAGGCTCAACCTAGAACTTGCTTTATTGCTAAATCTTCGAAAGGATGGTTGTGGCATAGAAGGTTAGGTCATGCAGGCATGCGAAATCTTGATAAGCTTATTAAGGGTGATCATATCCTTGGAGTAAAAGATGTTATATTTGACAAGGATAGACTTTGTAGTGCTTGTCGAGAAGGAAAACAAGTTGGAGGAAGCCACCCCGTGAAGAACATCATGACCACAAGAAGACCGCTCGAGCTACTTCACATGGATCTCTTTGGTCCTAATGCCTACAAGAGTCTCGGTGGTAACTCATTTGGTCTAGTCATAGTTGATGATTTCTCAAGATTTACATGGGTGTTCTTTCTTGATGATAAATTGCAGGTCCAAAAGATCTTCAAAAACTTCGCTAGGAAGGCCCAAAATCAGTTTGAAGTAAAGATCAAGAAGGTTCGGAGCGACAACGGAACGGAGTTCAAGAATGCAAATGTAGATACATTTCTCAACGAAGAAGGGATTTCACATGAGTTCTCGGCTACGTACACGCCTCAACGAAATGGAGTTGTTAAGAGGAAGAACCGGACTCTTATTGAGATGGCAAGAATGATGCTTGATGAGTACAAGACTCCAAAACACTTTTGGGCGGAAGCGGTTGAGACAGCTTGTCATGCAACAAATCGCTTGTATCTTCACAAGCTACTCGGCAAGACGGCATATGAGCTCCTCATCGGTAACAAAACCCAAGTTGGATACTTTCGAGTGTTTGGCTCAAAGTGTTACATTCTTGATAAGCATCGTCGTTCTAAATTTGCTCCTAAATCTCATGAAGGTTTCCTACTTGGTTATGGCTCAAACTCTCACACTTACCGTGTCTACAACAATTTCACCCGAAAGGTTGAAGAAATGATAGATGTGAAGTTTGATGAATCTAACGGCTCGCAGGTAGAGAAATTGTCAATTGATGTAGGAGATAAAGATCCTTCGGAAGCAATCCAAGACTTGTCTATTGGAAAGATCTGTCCAACGAAAGTGAAGGAGAGTACCTCGTCCGTCCAAGTGGAAGCTTCTACCTCACGACAAGGTGAACCAAGAGTTGATACGGAAGCATCCACAAGTGGGACGCACCAAGATGAAGAAAACGAGGAATTACACCAAGATGAACCTTATCAACCTCCTTCTCCACCACGACAAGAGAACGACAACGTCAACAATGAAGAAGGCCAAGAGGAAGGACAAGATGAAGAAGATGTTCCACCCCGACCCAAGCAAAAGCTCTCACGAGTTAGAGCAAGAGTCGTCAGAGATCATCCCGTCGAGCAAATCTACAATGACATTCAAACCGGGAGAATTACTCGCTCTAAATCTCGTTTGTCTAATTTTTGTGAACACTATTCATCCATCTCTAGCATTGAACCTATGAAGGATGAAGAAGCATTGGAAGATCCGGATTGGATAAATGCCATGCATGAAGAACTACACAACTTTGAGAGAAACCAAGTGTGGATATTGGTCGAGAAGCCCGACAACAATCACAACATCATTGGTACCAAATGGGTGTTTCGCAACAAGCAAGATGAAGATGGACAAGTCGTTCGCAACAAAGCACGTCTCGTTGCCCAAGGCTACACTCAAGTCAAAGGTATGGACTAGGGTGAGACATATGCCCCCGTTGCTATACTTGAGTCTATCTGCATCTTACTTCCCTATGCTAATCACCATGATATCACTTTATACCAAATGGACATTAAAAGTGCTTTTCTAAATGGTGAAATTGAGGAGGAAGTTTATGTTAGACAACCCCCCGGATTTGCCAATGCTAAGAAACCCTATCATGTTTACAAACTTCACAAAGCTCTTTATGGTCTTAAACAAGCACCTAGAGCGTGGTATAAATGCTTGACCAAGTTCTTTATTAAAAAAGGCTTTGTGATTGGAAAGATAGATTCTACTCTCTTCACTAAAAGGGTTAATGGTGAATTATTTGTATGCCAAATTTATGTTGATGGTATCATATTTGGTTCAACTAACCCTCATTTTAGTGAGAAGTTTGGAAAGCTAATGTCCCAAAAGTTTGAGATGTCTATGATGACTGAACTCAAGTTCTTTCTTGGTTTGCAAATCAAGGAAACTAAGGAAGGCACCTTTGTCTCTCAAACAAAGTACACCAAGGACTTCTTCAAGAAGTTCAATATGCAAGAAAGCAAAGGTATGAAAACTCCCATGCCTACTAGTGGACATCTTGATTTGACTAAAGATGGCAAATCGGTTGATCAAAAGGTTTATCGCTCTATGATTGGATCATTGTTATATCTATGCGCCTCTCGTCCCGATATTATGCTTAGTGTGTGCATGTGCGCGCGATATCAAGCAGCCCCCAAAGAATGTCATCTTAAGGTTGTGAAAAGGATAGTGAGATACTTAATACATACACCAAATTTTGGCATTTGGTATCCTAAGAGGTCCTCTTTTGATCTTGTTGGCTATTCCGACTCGGACTATGCCGGAAACAAGGTTGATAGAAAGTCCACTTCGGGTACTTGTAAATTTCTTGGTAGATCTCTTGTGTCTTGGTCTTCCAAGAAACAAAACTCGGTATCCTTATCCACCGCCGAAGCGGAATACATTGCCGCCGGTTCATGTTGTGCTCAATTACTTTGGATGACCCAAACTCTTAAAGATTATGGGATATATGTGAAACATGTTCCATTGCTTTGTGACAATGAAAGTGCTATTAAAATTGCTCACAATCCCGTGCAACATTATCGAAATAAGCATATTGAAGTTCCTCGTCATTTCATTCGAGATCATGTTGCTAAAGGGCACATTGATCTTAAGCATGTTCGTATCGATAAGCAATTGGCGGATATATTCACCAAACCGCTTGATGAGAAAGTCTTTTGCCGTTTGAGAGGATAATTAAACACCATTGATGCTACAAACTTGGAGTAGGAACTCGATTTGGATACATGCAAGGTACTTGGATGAATCCAAATCTATGAGATTGCAACTCACTCACATCTTGAGCAATCTCTACATCACCAAGTCTCTACACAATGGTGGTTGATGACAAGAAGCATGAAATCCTTCAACATATCCTTTGAAAATTATATATATCAAATTTCATTTGGTATCAAGGTTCATGATTGCCATTTTGGATACACAAGTGCTCTTCCTTGCAAAAACTAACCCATGTAGGTAGATGAACTCACTTCCAAGTGGTGCTCCCAACTCTTGATGAGCTACATCAACCTTGAGCAACCCACACAAGTTCATCTACATGATCAAGATCAACACCATCACCCAAGGTATGTCGTACCATCTTAGAGAAGCTTTACCTCAAGTCATAGGTCAAAGCAACTCGACAAGATGTGAATACATCAAATGCTTAAACAAAAAATGGTAACCCCATTTTGAGCTTAAATGATGAGTATGACTTATGATCAAGTGTTCTCACTTGACTCCTTAGTCAATGTACTCTAACAGAGGTGACTTTGTCACCGCCCAATTCTAGATAAAGTTCTATAGTGTTTCTTTGAGTTTTTGCATTTTTTCTCTTTGCATATTTATTCCCCTTCCTTTATCAAAAAAAAACTTCATCTAGATTTTCCTTTCTCTGTTTTGTTCTACATTCCCTGCATCCAATTCATTGCAAATTCTTTAGTTAATTCCTTGCAAATCTTTGTGAGATCTTATTTTGCCTAGTGAGCTGAGATGATAAGTGTTTTCTCTCTAATGAACTCGGTCACACCGGTCTGTTACTTTCAGTTCAACCGAATCCTTTCGGTGTAATGGTGCCACCGATTTCATTGCCGAAAAGACAACTTGCCACTTGATCCTGTATTATTTTTGCTCCAGCTCCACTCAATAATTCTTGTCCTCTACCAACATCACATTCTATATGCTGCTTTGCTCTATGACTCAAGGACCAAACCTAGTGTGACTCACACTCCAGAAGATCCCTTCTTGGAAATTGATGTCAAAGGGGGAGAGAGAGATCACATCAAAGCTTAATCAGTTCAACAGGGTGAGAGAATTCTTCACCAGGGGGAAAGAGATATCACATCAAAGGCCCCATGATGCTTGGTATTTAAAGATGAGAGAAATCACGTGTCTTTAGAGGGGAAAGGACATGTTCATGCTTGCTTATTTTGTTTGCTCTGAGTTTCTTTGCTTTGATTTTCTGTTCCCTATCTTCTCCTAGTATCCCATATAAGATTCAGGGGGAGCAAGACATCTAAGGGAAGAAAATCTTCGAATTCATTGCATATCTCTACCTTTTGGGGACATGTCTATATTAACAGAGTATCCAGTGCTCAAACTCTACATGTCATCCCAATCTTGGTACTCTTGTGGTTTCTTTTGTTTGCTCTGGCTAGTAGATGTATTTGTGTTATCTAACCTTGTTTACTCAGGCTCATCCCTTTCTAAGCCAACTCAAGATCACAAGGTAAGTATACGCATCACACTCATGTGCATGAGGATTTCTTGCTGATGTACATATTGTTTGCAAGAAGGACACATGAGCATGAAGGTACACTTCCTATACTCACACCATTTGCTGTGATGCATATAGCCAAGATACATGTAACTCATTGCTTGCTCTGTCTTGCTTACGCATTCACATGCTCCCATATTCCACATTTACATGAGTGCGTACATGTAGGGGGAGCCTATGCATGTTATATGTCTTTCCGAAGATTTACTTGTTATTCTCTATATCTTTATCTAAAGATTTGATGTATGTTGTCATCAATTACCAAAAAGGGGGAGATTGAAAGAACAAGTGCTCCCTGGGTGGTTTTGGTAATTAATGGCAACATATCTCTTGTTGGACTAATGCTTTCATCTAGTATGTTTCAGTTAAGTTCAACAATGGAGTGGCATGGACTAGAAGATGTGGAAACCTTGGAGATGATAAGGACAAAGGATTGGCTCAAGCTAAAAGCTCAGGACTCTACATTTTCCATTTTAGTGATCCAAGATCACATTGAGTCCATAGGAAAGCCAATACTATTAAGAGGGGATGAGGTGCTGCTTAATGGCTTGCTTGCTCAAAGTGCTTAGTGATATGCTCCAAAGCTCTCAACCACCTTCTCACATCCACATATGTCCCAAACCAAAAGTCAAACTCGGCCCCACCGGAACTTTCTATCTGGCGCCACTGAGTTCACTTGACATAGCCACTGCCAGAAACCCTAATCAATTCGGTCTCACCGATGGGATCTCGGTCTCACCGAGATGGGCGTGCAAACTCTCTGTTGCCTATTGCATTAATTTCGGTCTCACCGAAATATGAAATCGGTCCCACCGAGTTTGCCTGGCCAACTCTCTGTTGTGCTTATTACCCAAATCGGTCCCACCGAGTTTGTGTAATCGGTCCAACCGAGATAAGGCTTTACCCTAACCCTAGCACATCGGTCCCACCGAGTAGATCATGTCGGTCCCACTAAAATGCCTAACAGTCACATTATGAACCAAATCGGTCTGACCGAGTTTCAAGATTCAGTCCCACCGAGTTTGGTGATTTGTGTGTAATGATTAGATTTTGTGTCGAGGCTATATATACCCCTGCACTCACTTTTCATTCGTGGAGAGAGCCATCAGAACATACCTACACTTCCAACATACATTTTCTGAGAGAGAACCACCTACACTTGTGTTGAGGTCAAGATATTCCATTCCAACCACATAAATCTTGATCTCTAGCCTTCCCCAAGTTGCTTTCCACTCAAATCATCTTTCTACCAAATCCATTCCTATGAGAGAGAGTTGAGTGTTGGGGAGACTATCATTTGAAGCACAAGAGCAAGGAGTTCATCATCAACACACCATCTATTACCTTTTAGAGAGTGGTGTCTCCTAGATTGGCTAGGTGTCACTTGGGAGCCTCCATCAATATTGTGGAGTTGAACCAAGAAGTTTGTACGGGCAAGGAGATCGCCTACTTCGTGAAGATCTACCCTAGTGAGGCAAGTCCTTCGTGGGCGATGGCCATGGTGGGATAGACAAGGTTGCTTCTTCATGGACCCTTCGTGGGTGGAGCCCTCCGTGGACTCACGCAACCGTTACCCTTCGTGCGTTGAAGTCTCCATCAACGTGGATGTATGATAGCACCACCTATCGGAACCATGTATAAAAATCTCCATGTCTCCAATTGCGTTTGCACACTCCAATCCCATCCCTGTACATTCTTGCAACTTGCATGATTTACTTTCCGCTGCTCATATACTCTTGTCGTGCTTGCTTGATATGTATTGTGAATGTTTGAACTTGTGCTAAAACTCCACTTCAACTTAAAGAATTTAAAAACCGCAACTTTTCTTGCTAAGAGTCTATTCACCCCCTCTAGACACCTCTTCTCGATCCTTTCATCTTGTGAAGGACCAACTCCCGATCTCCCTTCAAGAATGGAAAGAGCCAGCAAAGAAACGTCCAGATCTTACTTTTGTTGACGTCAGAGCAAAATCTCTGCTTTGGGAAAAACACATGGAACATTTCACCCTACCAGATCATTTCACGGATGCAAATGTGCAGAAAGTCGAGGACGCCGCTCTTAGGAAGATGGCCATTGCATTCAACACCCATAAGAAAACTGTATGGGCCAACTACATCAAAGGAGGAAAGAAGACTCCGGAATTCAAGAGATCACTGGAGAAGCAAAGAGAACATTGGCCCGCTTTCGTGAAATTCAAGGAATCAGAATTATCTAAGGAATGGTCGAGAAAAAACAAGGCCAATTCCACAAAAAGAGCAGTTCCATAGGCTGGGCCCAGGTGGCTACGTGGTGGCAATGCCTAAGTGGGATAAGTCTCAGGAAGAGATGCAGGATGCACATGTCACTCCAGTTACATTGAGCTGGCCCCCAGGTGCAGAACTTGGTTCTATGCACATGGGGGGCGTTCGATCCAAAGACAGGCCAGGTTTCAAAGTAGGCATATCTTAAAGGAGCCGAATATAAGTTACTTGAAGCAATAGAAGATGCTCGAAAGGGGGTGTTCACGCCCAACAGAGAGAACGACGAGCTTAAGCGCGCCCTGGGAAATCCTGAACACGTGGGAAGAACATGAGGCAAGGGTGTTGTTCCGTGGTATGAGGGCTTTTTGGACTGGAACACCGACTACAGAAGCCGTGCAAGAAGGAAGATATAGGAGGAGAAGAAGAGGAAGCTGGAGGAGGAGAAGAGGAAGCAGGAAGTAGAACGCCTTCAAGGCCTAGAATGAGCACACGTGGACTTGGCACTCAAATTCCAGCGGCAGCAACAGCAGATCGACTCGCTTAGCCAGGAAAGGGGGTCTCAGCAGCGACAACAGCTAGTGGATGATCCAGCATTGGATAGCACCGTCCCATCCATGCCGAGAAGCAGCGTGGGTTCCGCCCCGGGCAACGCACTGCTGGATAGATACCATGTGGATGACATCATGGAGAACAATAACTGTGAGCTACACTTAAAAAAGAAAAACATATCCATGAAGGTGGTGGAAGCCATTGCTTATACAAATTCCCCCGAAGCAACCTTCCATTGCAACCCGATTCCAGCTGGCTATGCTCATGTCCAGGTTGATGAAATGGTGGACCAATATTCGGGGCTAGAGCTTGACATTCCTGGAGGTGATGAGGAGCACACACTGGGAGAGGCCAAACATCGTGTAATCCTATGGAGAAAGGATTGCATAATCTTTCCAAGACCACTGACACCACGTCAGCTGACTCCTCCTTGAAGTCCGCCACCGCGTCAGCAGACTCCCACTCCTCCAAGTCCACCAACGCGTAAGGCCACTCCTCCTGCTTCAAGTCCGACAAAGTGTTAAGGCACTCCTCCTACTTCAAGTCCGACACCGCGTCAGGCCACTCCTCCTGCTTCAAGTCCGGCACAGCGTCAGGCCACTCCTCCTGCTCCAACTCAGCCACGTCAGCCGTCTCCGCCACCTCAGCAATCGCGGAAGAGAGTCGCCGCAGCTATGGTGCGTAGCGGTACAAGTCGAGGTAGTACAGGAGGTGCAGGAGGAGGCAAGCGATATCAATATGGTCCAAGCCTCACTCCTCTTCCTCTGAGGCCTTACGACATGACCAGGAGCAAAACACAGCCATAGTGAAGGCCCAAGTGGACGCCCATTTTGGACCGAAACCGGCACCGCCGCCAAGGAAGAAGTACCTGAGGAAAAGATTGACCATTTTATTCATATGCTAGACCACCAGCTCCCAAGCCTGTTGACTCAGACTATGAGCGCCAAATCAGGAAGGCACATCGAGCACGGCTACAGAAGGAGTCGAGCTCGAGCTCGAGCCAAGAAGCTGGCAAAAAATGCGGGAAAACCGTTCCCCAGCTGGGAGAACATGATGGGGAACGTTGTAGAAAACAAAAATTTTCCTACGGTTTCACCAAGATCCATCTATGAGTTCATCTAGCAACGAGTGATCGGATGCATCTACATAACTTTGCAGATCGCGAGCGGAAGCGTTCAAAAGAACGGGGATGAGGTAGTCGTACACGACGTGATCCAAATCACCGGAGATCCTAGCACCGAACGGATGGCACCTCCGCGTTCAACACACGTACGGTCAGCATGACGTCTCCTCCTTCTTGATCCAGCAAGGGGGAAGGAGAGGTTGATGAAGATCCAGCAGCACGACGGCGTGGTGGTGGATGCAGGGCGTCACAACAGCAGGGCTTCGCCGTGCACTGCGAGAGGGAGAGGTGTAGCAGGGAGAGAGGGAGGCGCTAGGGGCAAGGTTGCGGCTGCCCCTCCCTCCTCCCTTTATATAGGCCCCCTGGGGGGGCGCCGGCCCCTGGAGATCCCATCTCTAGAGGGGGCGGCGGCCAGGGGGTGGAGTGCCCCCCAAGGCAAGTGGGCGCCCCCCACCCTAGGGTTCCAACCCTAGGCGCAGGGGGTGGGCCTTCGGGGCGCACCAGTCCACTAAGGGTTGGCCCCCCTTCCCACTTCAGCCATGGGGCCCTCCGGGATGGGTGGCCCCACCCGGTGGACCCCCGGGACCCATCTGGTGGTCCCGGTACAATACCGGTGACCCCCAGATAACTCCTGATGGCCGAAACTGTACTTCCTATATATAATTCTTCACCTCCGGACCAATCCGGAACTCCTCGTGACGTCCGGGATCTCATCCGGGACTCCGAACAACATTCGGGTTACTGCATATACATATCCTCACAACCCTAGCTTCACCGAACCTTAAGTGTGTAGACCCTACGGGTTCGGGAGACATGCAGACATGACCGAGACGGCTCTCGGGCAATAACAAACAGCGGGATCTGGATACCCATGTTGGATCCCACATGCTCCACGATGATCTCATCGGATGAACCACGATGTCGAGGATTCAATTAATCCCGTATACGATTCCCTTTGTCAATCGGTATTTTACTTACCCGAGATTCGATCGTCGGTATCCCAATACCTCGTTCAATCTCGTTACCGGCAAGTCACTTTACTCGTACCGTAATGCATGATCCCGTGATCAAACACTTTGATCACATTGAGCTCATTATGATGATGCATTACCGAGTGGGCGCGGTGATACCTCTCCGTCATGCGGAGTGACAAATCCCAATCTCGATCCGCATAACCCAACAGACACTTTCGGAGATACCCGTAGTATACCTTTATAGTCACCCAGTTACGTTGTGACGTTTGGTATACCCAAAGCACTCCTACGGTATCCGGGAGTTACACGATCTCATGGTCTAAGGAAAGGATACTTGACATTGGAAAACTCTAGCAAACGAACTATACGATCTTGTGCTATGTTTAGGATTGGGTCTTGTCCATCACATCATTCTCCTAATGATGTGATCTCGTTATCAATGACATCCAATGTCCATAGTTAGGAAACCATGACTATCTGTTGATCAACGAGCTAGTCAACTAGAGGCTTACTAGGGACATGTTGGTGTCTATTATTCACACATGTATTACGATTTCCGGATAACACAATTATAGCATGAATAAAGACAATTATCATGAACAAGGAAATATAATAATAATGCTTTTATTATTGCCTCCAGGGCATATTTCCAGCAGTCTCCCACTTGCACTAGAGTCAATAATCTAGTTACATTGTGATGAATCGAACACCCATGGAATTCTGGTGTTGATCATGTTTTGCTCTAGGGAGAGGTTTAGTCAACGGATCTGCTACATTCAGGTCCGTATGCACTTTACAAATATCTATGTCTCCATATTGAACATTTTCACGAATGGAGTTGAAGCGACGCTTGATGTGCCTGGTCTTATTGTGAAACCTGGGCTCCTTGGCAAGTGCAATAGCTCCAGTGTTGTCACAGAAGAGTTTGATTGGCCCCGACGCATTGGGTATGACTACGAGGTCCGTGATGAACTCCTTCACCCAAATTGCTTCATGTGCTGCCTCCGAGGCTGCCATGTACTCCGCTTCACATGTAGATCCCTCCACGACGCTCTTCTTGCAACTGCACCAGCTTACTGCCCCACCATTCAAAATATACACGTATCCGGATTGTGACTTAGAGTCATCCAGATCTGTGTCGAAGCTAGCGTCGACGTAACCCTTTACGACGAGCTCTTCGTCACCTCCATAAACGAGAAACATTTCCTTAGTCCTTTTTAGGTACTTCAGGATATTCTTGACCGCTGTCGAGTGTTCCTTGCCGGGATTACTTTGGTACCTTCCTACCAAACTTACGGCAAGGTTTACATCAGGTCTGGTACACAGCATGGCATACATAATAGAACCTATGGCTGAGGTATAGGGGATGACACTCATCTCTTCTATATCTTCTGCTGTGGTCGGACATTGAGCTGAGCTCAATTTCACACCTTGTAACACAGGTAAGAACCCCTTCTTAGATTGATCCATATTGAACTTCTTCAATATCTTATCAAGGTATGTGCTTTGTGAAAGACCTATGAGGCGTCTTGATCTATCTCTATAGATCTTGATGCCTAATATATAAGCAGCTTCTCCAAGGTCCTTCATTGAAAAACTCTTATCCAAGTAGGCCTTAATGCTGTCCAAGAGTTCTATATCATTTCCCATCAAAAGTATGTCATCTACATATAATATGAGAAATGCTACAGAGCTCCCACTCACTTTCTTGTAAACGCAGGCTTCTCCATAAGTCTGTGTAAACCCAAACGCTTTGATCATCTCATCAAAGCGAATGTTCCAACTCCGAGATGCTTGCACCAGCCCATAAATCGAGCGTTGGAGCTTGCACACCTTGTCAGCATTCTTAGGATCGGCGAAACCTTCCGGCTGCATCATATACAATTCTTCCTTAAGGAAACCATTAAGGAATGCCGTTTTGACGTCCATTTGCCATATCTCATAATCGTAGAATGCGGCAATTGCTAACATGATTCGGACGGACTTTAGCTTCGCTACCGCTGAGAAAGTCTCATCGTAGTCAACCCCTTGAACTTGTCGATAACCCTTAGCGACATGTCGAGCTTTATAGATGGTCACATTACCATCCGCGTCTGTCTTCTTCTTAAAGATCCATTTATTTTCTATGGCTCGCCGTTCAACGGGCAAGTCAGTTAAAGTCCATACTTCATTTTCATACATGGATCCTATCTCGGATTTCATGGCTTCTAGCCATTTGTCGGAATCTGGGCCCGCCATCGCTTCTTCATAGTTCGAAGGTTCACCGTTGTCTAACAACATGATTTCCAAGACAGGGTTGCCGTACCACTCTGGTGCGGAACGTGTCCTTGTGGACCTACGAATTTCAGTAGGAGCTTGATCAGAAGTATCTTGATCATCATCATTAATTTCCTCTCTAGTCGGTGCAGGCACCTCAGGAACGTTTTCTTGAGTTGCGCCATTTTTCGGTTCAAGAGGTAACACTTCATCAAGTTCTACTTTCCTCCCACTTACTTCTTTCGAGAGAAACTCCTTCTCTAGAAAGGATCCATTCTTGGCAACAAAGATCTTGCCTTCGGATCTGAGGTAGAAGGTATACCCAATAGTTTCTTTAGGGTATCCTATGAAGACGCATTTTTCCGACTTGGGTTCGAGCTTTTCAGGTTGAAGTTTCTTGACATAAGCATCGCATCCCCAAACTTTTAGAAACGACAGCTTAGGTTTCTTCCCAAACCATAATTCATATGGTGTCGTCTCAACGGATTTCGATGGAGCCCTATTTAAAGTGAATGCGGCAGTCTCTAAAGCATAGCCCCAAAAAGATAGCGGTAAATCGGTAAGAGACATCATAGATCGCACCATATCTAATAAAGTGCGATTACGACGTTCGGACACACCATTACGCTGAGGTGTTCCAGGCGCCGTGAGTTGTGAAACTATTCCACAATTTCTTAAGTGTGTGCCAAATTCGTGACTCAAGTATTCTCCTCCACGATCTGATCGTAAAAACTTGATCTTTCTATCACGTTGATTTTCAACCTCACTCTGAACTTCCTTGAACTTTTCAAAGGTCTCAGACTTGTGTTTCATTAAGTAGATATACCCATATCTACTCAAGTCATCAGTGAGGGTGAGAACATAACGATAGCCACCGCGAGCCTCAACACTCATTGGATCGCACACATCAGTATGTATGATTTCCAATAAGTTGGTTGCTCGCTCCATTGTTCCTGAGAACGGAGTCTTGGTCATTTTACCCATGAGGCATGGTTCGCACGTGTCAAATGATTCATAATCAAGAGACTCTAAAAGTCCATCTACATGGAGCTTCTTCATGCGTTTGACACCTATGTGACCAAGGCGGCAGTGCCACAAATATGTGGGACTATTGTTACCAACTTTAACTCTTTTGGTATTCACACTATGAATATGTGTATCATCACGTATGAGATTCATTAAGAACAAACCATTAACCATCGGAGCATGACCATAAAACATATCTCTCATATAAATAGAACAACCATTATTCTCGGATTTAAATGAGTAGCCATCTCGAATTAAACGAGATCCAGACACAATGTTCATGCTCAAACTTGGCACTAAATAACAATTATTGAGGTTTAAAACTAATCCCGTAGGTAAATGTAGAGGTAGCGTGCCGATGGCGATCACATCGACCTTCGAACCATTCCCGACGCGCATCGTCACCTCGTCCTTCGCCAGTCTCCGTTTATTCCGCAGCTCCTGCTTTGAGTTACAAATGTGAGCAACTGCACCGGTATCAAATACCCAAGAGCTACTACGAGTACTGGTAAGGTACACATCAATTACATGTATATCACATATACCTTTTGTTTTGCCGGCCTTCTTGTCCACTAAGTATTTGGGGCAGTTCCGCTTCCAGTGACCACTTCCCTTGCAATAAAAGCACTCAGTCTCGGGCTTGGGTCCATTCTTTGGCTTCTTCCCGGCAGCTTGCTTGCCGGGCGCGGCAACTTCCTTGCCGTCCTTTTTGAAGTTCTTTTTACCCTTGCCCTTCTTGAACTTAGTGGTTTTATTCACCATCAACACTTGATGTTCCTTCTTGACTTCTACCTCTGCTGATTTCAGCATAGCAAATACTTCAGGAATGGTCTTTTCCATCCCCTGCATATTGAAGTTCATCACAAAGCTCTTGTAGCTTGGTGGAAGCGACTGGAGGATTCTGTCAATGACCGCGTCGTCCGGGAGATTAACTCCCAGCTGAGTCAAGCGGTTATGTAACCCAGACATAGTGAGTATGTGCTCACTGACAGAACTATTTTCCTCCATCTTACATCTAAAGAATTTGTCGGAGACTTCATATCTCTCGACCCGGGCATGAGCTTGGAAAACCATTTTCAGCTCTTCGAACATCTCATATGCTCCGTGTCTCTCAAAACGCTTTTGGAGCCCCGGCTCTAAGCTGTAAAGCATGCCGCACTGAACGAGGGAGTAGTCATCGGAACGTGTCTGCCAAGCGTTCATAACGTCTTGTTCTGCAGGGAGAACAGGTGCGTCACCCAGCGGTGCTTGTAGGACATAATCTTTCTTGGCAGCTATGAGGATGATCCTCAGGTTCCGGACCCAGTCCGTATAGTTGCTGCCATCGTCTTTTAGCTTGGTTTTCTCTAGGAACGCGTTGAAGTTGAGGACTACGTTGGCCATTTGATCTACAAGACATATTGTAAATATTTTAGACTAAGTTCATGATAATAAAGTTCATCTAATCAAATTATTTAATGAACTCCCACTTAGATAGACATCCCTCTTCTAGTCATCTAAGTATAACATGATCCGAGTCAACTAGGCCGTCTCCGATCATCACGTGAGACGGACTAGTCAACATCGGTGAACATCTTCATGTTGATTGTATCTTCTATACGAATCATGCTCGACCTTTTGGTCTTCTGTGTTCCGAGGCCATGTCTATACATGCTAGGCTCGTCAAGTCAACCTAAGTGTTTGCATGTGTAAATCTGTCCTACACCCGTTGTATGTGAACGTTAGAATCTATCACACCCGATCATCACATGGTGCTTCGAAACAACGAACTGTCGCAACGGTGCACAGTTAGGGGGAACTCTTCTTGAAATTATTATGAGGGATCATCTTATTTACTACCGTCGTTCTAAGTAAACAAGATGCAAAACATGATAAACATCACATGCAATCAAATAATAAACGTGACATGATATGGACAATATCACATAGCTCCTTTGATCTCCATCTTGGGGCTCCATGATCATCTTTGTCACCTGCTTGACACCATGATCTCCATCATCATGATCTCCATCATCGTGTCTCCATGAAGTTGCTCGCCAACTATTACTTCTACTACTATGGCTAACGTGTTTAGCAATAAAGTAAAGTAATTTACATGGCGTTTCTCAATGACACGCAGGTCATATAAAAAATAAAGACAACTCCTATGGCTCCTGCCGGTTTTCATACTCATCGATATGCAAGTCGTGATTCCTATTACAATAGCATGAACATCTCATACATCACATATAAATAATTCATCATTCATCACAACTTTGGCCATATCATATCACAAAACACTTGCTACAAAAACAAGTTAGACATCCTCTAATTGTTGTTGCAAGTTTTACGTGGCTGAATTAGGGTTCTAGCAAGAACGTTTTCTTACCTACGTGAAAGCCACAACGTGATTTTTTTCAACTTCTATTTACCCTTCATAAGGACCCTTTTCACCGAATCCGCTCCAACTAAAGTGGGAGAGACAGACACCCGCCAGCCACCTTATGCAACTAGTGCATGTTAGTCGGTGGAACCAGTCTCACGTAAGCGTACATGTAAGGTTGGTCCGGGTCGCTTCATCCCACAATACCGCTGAAGCAAGATAAGACTAGTAGCGGCAAGAAAGTTGACAAATCTACGCCCACAACAAATTGTGTTCTACTCGCGCAAGAAGAACTACGCATAGACCTAGCTCATGATGCCACTGATGGGGAACGTTGCAGAAAACAAAAATTTTCCTACGGTTTCACCAAGATCCATCTATGAGTTCATCTAGCAACGAGTGATCGGATGCATCTACATACCTTTGCAGATCTCGAGCGGAAGCGTTCAAAAGAACGGGGATGAGGTAGTCGTACACGACGTGATCCAAATCACCGGAGATCCTAGCACCGAACGGACGGCACCTCCGCGTTCAACACACGTACGGTCAGTGTGACGTCTCCTCCTTCTTGATCCATCAAGGGGGAAGGAGAGGTTGATGAAGATCCAGCAGCACGACGGCGTGGTGGTGGATGCAGGGCGTCACAGTAGCAGGGCTTCGCCGTGCACTTCGAGAGGGAGAGGTGTAGCAGGGAGAGAGGGAGGCGCCAGGGGCAAGGGTGCGGCTGCCCCTCCCTCCCCCCTTTATATAGGCCCCCTGGGGGGGGCGCCGGCCCCTGGAGATCCCATCTCCATAGGGGGCGGCGGCCAGGGGGGGTGGAGTGCCCCCCAAGGCAAGTGGGCGCCCCCACCCTAGGGTTCCAACCCTAGGCGCAGGGGGTGGGCCTTGGGGGCGCACCAGCCCACTAAGGGCTGGTCCCCCATCCCACTTCAGCCCATGGGGCCCTCCGGGATGGGTGGCCCCACCCGGTGGACCCCCGGGACCCATCTGGTGGTCCCGGTACAATACCGGTGACCCCCAGATCACTCCCGATGGCCGAAACTGTACTTCCTATATATAATTCTTCACCTCCGGACCAATCCGGAACTCCTAGTGACGTCCGGGATCTCATCCGGGACTCCGAACAACACTCGGGTTACTGCACATACATATCCTCACAACCCTAGCGTCACCGAACCTTAAGTGTGTAGACCCTACGGGTTCGGGAGACATGCAGACATGACCGAGACGGCTCTCGGGCAATAACCAACAGCGGGATCTGGATACCCATGTTGGCTCCCACATGCTCCACGATGATCTCATCGGATGAACCACGATGTCGAGGATTCAATTAATCCCGTATACGATTCCCTTTGTCAATCGGTATTTTACTTGCCCGAGATTCGATCGTCGGTATCCCAATACCTCGTTCAATCTCGTTACCGGCAAGTCACTTTACTCTTACCATAATGCATGATCCCGTGATCAAACACTTTGATCACATTGAGCTCATTATGATGATGCATTACCGAGTGGGCCCGGTGATACCTCTCCATCATGCGGAGTGACAAATCCCAATCTCGATCCGCATAACCCAACAGACACTTTCGGAGATACCCGTAGTATACCTTTATAGTCACCCAGTTACGTTGTGACGTTTGGTATACCCAAAGCACTCCTATGGTATCGGGAGTTACACGATCTCATGGTCTAAGGAAAGGATACTTGACATTGGAAAACTCTAGCAAACGAACTATACGATCTTGTGCTATGTTTAGGATTGGGTCTTGTCCATCACATCATTCTCCTAATGATGTGATCTCTATCAATGACATCCAATGTCCATAGTCAGGAAACCATGACTATCTGTTGATCAACGAGCTAGTCAACTAGAGGCTTACTAGGGACATGTTGGTGTCTATTATTCACACATGTATTACGATTTACGGATAACACAATTATAGCATGAATAAAGACAATTATCATGAACAAGGAAATATAATAATAATGCTTTTATTATTGCCTCTAGGGCATATTTCCAACAGAATAGGCGGCACAATCGATCCCCCCGCTTGTTGTACCAACACATGAGAGTACCAGCGCCACTCAGCTGGTAATAACCGACGAGCATAGAAGGCAGGGTGAAATGCTCGGTATCACTGTTGGACAACTCCTCGAGATCGAGCCCATGTCTCCGCTTAGAGAGGAGGACATAAAACGGAAATATGTTCGCGGCCAACCTTTGGTCGAGCCTGAGGAGGTCAAGAACCTCCCAACGAGAATGTATGAATTGCATGATTGGTACATGAAAATTACCAAGAGTTCCAATCGAGAGTCCCTCATGGTGAACGTCAAGGAAGAGCATTACTTCCATAAGCTAGCTCTGTCCGTTGAGTATTCAGAACTATTTTAGTTATTCAATCAAGAAGCATCGACAAATCTCTCGTCAGTTGCTATTGTCTGTAAGTGATTTCTTTCTGTAATTGAAGTCTCAAGCTAGCTGTAGTGCTCATTGATTGATCATTACCTGTAATTATCCTCACTATATTCTTTTCTATGGTATTATGCAGGATGAAGATGTATGAAATGAAAAAAAGCTGGATGCTATGACATTGGGTTCATTGACCCAAATACCATTAATGAAACACATGGGAATTGGATTGGTATAAACAGATGTAGAGAATAAAATGCTAGAGTTCTTGAAGCGCCTCAATACCAATGAAGATATACTACTTCCTTACAACTTCCTGTGAGTCACGCTGTCTTGTACTACAAATTCTGTTTTTTACTTACTAGCTAGCTAGATGTTGATTAGTGTTATGCACATGCCCGCTTAATTAAGACATGCAAACGTGTGCGCATGCAGTTACCACTGAATCTTGTTAATCATTAAAGTTGAAGAAGGAACGGTTGAAATACTGGACTCACTACTTCAAAAAGAAAGTGACTTCACCATCTTGAAGGGGATAGTCGATAGGTAATTTCAATCATTATTAACTATATCTTGGCCTATTTAGTTCATCATTTCCTGATATCAACTATTTAATAACCCCTTTATTCATTTTCTTTGCCGGCAGGCAGGGCTTCGGCAAAGTTCATCAAGGTGACTCCAGGCAAATGGTGACAAAAGCTGTTTTGGTATCGACCGAAGGTAAGTAATTAAGTAGTAATATCTAGCTACCATCTCTTTAATTCTTGTTTCAATACCATTAATTAATTATCATGCTTGATTAATTATTATCTGATTAAATTCTATTCTCGTAAAGGCCCTGAAGTAGGCACCGGGGACTGAAGTGTGTGCATACTACGTTTGCGAGAACATTTGCATGATGGCGTCCGAAGGGAGCAAATCTGATAGACAACAATGGGTATGTTTGATAGAACACTATTCACAATTTTTACATGATTATCATATCTCGTCACAACACTAATACACATGCATATTGATCTCCTTCTTAACAATTCAAAGTCGTGCGGGAGCAGCTCCTACCAACGGAACGCATACGAGCACTTCAAGAGGAAATAGCGGGATTTTTTCTCGACCAGGTCATAGATCCCAAAGGAGAATACCATTACCCGCTACCGCCCCCATGAACCACTCCCCATTGTCATCGTGCTCCGAAGGCACCAAGGCAACATGTAGGAGAAATTATATATATACCTAATTGTATATATACATGTGTATGTGTGAATAATGGTGGTTGTGAGACATTCGATGATATATATATATATATATATATATATATATATATATATATATATATATATATATATATATATAATTCTATGAGAAATTCTATTTATATATACGCATAACGTGTACAATATGTAGTATCGTAAAATACCAGCAAACAAAAAATAATTAAATGGAAAACACAAAATTAAAGAAAAAGAAATCATGAATCCAAAATCCCCCAAACATTTTAGTACTAGTTGGTGTTACCAACCGGTACTAAAGTGCTCCCCGCCCCCGGCGCTGGCTCATGCAACATGGTGGCCCTTTAGCGGAAGTTCGTGCAGAACCGGTACTAAAGGGGGGACCTTTAGTCCCCACCCTTTAGTGCCAGTTACAGAACCGACACTAAAGGCCCTTACGAACCGGTGCTATAACCCGGTTCTGCACTAGTGTATGACCCCTACGCCTGGTTTCCACGCATACCCCGGTCTATATTGCCGCTATGGTATTCGGAAACACTCCGCACCTTCGGGTCCAGAGGTTGAAGCGAAAGGTCAGCCATGACAATCTTCCTCTATGCTGTCTAACATGCTATGTAGCTTACAATCCTGTTGGGAATATTTGGCAGCTACATTTACTTGGCCATATACCAAACTAACTGGAATTTCTTTTCCATCTGACCCCTTAGGCCCGACCCGGGCCATATGATTCGGATCAATCTTGGTGTACCGTATCTTCACGATGGACCAGGCCTCCCGCACACCTTCTCGGCAGGCTGATATCTTCCATAATCGAATACGCCGCCGCCCTCCTTTGAATAGCTCCACGAGCTCCTCCATACTTCCTGGAGGGAGGCGGATGGCCATAAAGCCTTGGTAACACTCCGCATAGCTTGCCGAACTCGCTCGTGCATTTGGGATAGCTCTTGTAGCAGGTCGCCTTAAGATCTGGACATTTCCTCTTTGGGACGGCCAGTCAGCATACCTGCAGACATAAATCTGTCAGTTCATGTCCACGCCGAATTATATGGAGGTAAGTTCAAAAAGCATACTGAATATGCCGCCGCGTAGTCTCTTATTCTCCTTCACAGAGTCGGCCAGCTGGGCTCGCACATCTTTTAGTTCTTCGCCCCGCAGGGTGTTGGAACCATGCAGGTTATTTTTATCATCCCTGACCCGTGTTAGCATACGTTCGCCGGCGGCTAGTTGCCTTTTGGCCTCTTGTTCACCTGCTTGCGCGACTTTCAGTGCTTCCTTCAGTTGATCTGACGACCCTATCATGGGAAATACAACAGTATTAATATTGCTGGTATATGATTATATTTTTCTCGATAGAAGGGAACATTACCAAGCGGTGCCTCCTTGGATTTCTCTAGTTCGGCGGTAGCAGCAGCTAGCTGTGTCCTACACTGTTCCAGCTCTTGCGATAGTAGGTTGTTCTTTTCCGTGAGCGCCTGGTTATAACAATGATCCTTAAATCAGTTGTACCAACTGCTTCAAGTCTCGGGGGCTACTGGTATATGATTATCAGATTTGTACAAAGGTGTACTTACCCACATATCTTTCAAGTACTGGTCTGTGGCTCTCATAAGCCCGTCTCGCGCAGCTCGTATGTACGCATCAACCAAGCTGAAGGCATTCAATGCCTCTTTTGTAAAACCGGAGTCGCGAAAAGCGGCCCTCCGGCGCCAATGATTCATGGCGCTCTCCACTTCAGAGTTTGTGATGGATACATCATCCGAACCCTCTGCCGAAGGACAATCCGGTGTCACTCTTGTATGATCCCTTGTCTTTAAGGCAGGGTCTGGAACCTGACTTGTGGAGGTGCGGCCGGCAGGATCCCCGGACATAGTCCGGCGAACACTTTTCCTGATAAGACACGGCAGATGATGTCACAGTTTGATGTGACTGCAAGGGGGCATGTTTAAAAACCCATACCTCTTTGATGAAGGCTCTGTCGTGTTGTTGTTCGCCTTCCTCTTCGAAGATTTGCTCGGCGCGGGCGCCGCTCTCTTAGGAGATGCCTCTGGTGCACATTGGGGCGGCAGGCGCCTCCCCTTTGCAGCACGAAATAGTGCGGTGGGTGAGGCGTAATGAGGAAGCTCTTTCAAAGAAGGTGTCTCTTGATTACTTACATGCGAGGCGGGGAGGAGGCCGGGATAGTCGGCGATAATGGACACTTTTGTCCTGTCAAAGCTCGCCTGGTAAAATACTCCATCCTCAAGCTCCACAAATACGTCCGGATCCTCTTCGAATCCAGGGGTCAAGATCCCGGTTGTGATCCTCTAGCTGTGGGGCGGGGCTATGGATCCCCTTAGTAAACTTCCGCCATTCCTGTTACAAATGGATGGGTTAATATCCATTAAAGGTGACTCAGGGAGAGGTTTGAGTAAAGTGATGGGATTAGAACTCACCCAACTAGGAGGGCTGTACATGGAAAATCTATCTCGACGTATAAGACGAGTGAACTCCTCTTTTCCCCCTTTGTATAGTTCAGCCAATATTTTGGCCAAAGCGGCGGGGGTGTTTGGACCCTTCCGACCGCAGCGTGAGGTGTCATCTTCCCCATTATAGTGCCACATGGGAAGCCCTCTATATTGGAGTGGCTGGACCCCCCGCACTATGGAAGTATCCATTACCTCAATTATCTATAATCCGGACTAGGCGAGTGTCCTTATTTTGCCCATTAATTGACGAAGTTCCGCGCTATCTTCCTCCTCGAGGCTCCGAGGGCGCCAGCTATGGCGTTTCTTCAACGGAGCATTTGAAAATTCGGGAAGACCGATTCAAACTGGACTGGGGAGAGCGATGTCTTTAATATAGAACCATTCTGAGGGCCATTCTTCGAGCGCCTTCTTCGGCGTGCCGGACAGGTATCCGGTCCCGGCTATGCGCCATACTTCGGCACCGCCCACCTTGAATATCAACCCCTCTTGGTTGTGAGGAACGGCAGAATAGCTTCCTCCACAAATCAATGTGAGCTTAATAGCCCAGGAAAAGCTTCTAAAGGGCAACAAAACCCGCGATGTGTAGGATAGAGGCCGGTGTGAGGTTGTGCAGTTGGAGACCGTTATAATCCAGGAGTCCTCGGAGGAAAGGGTGGATTGGAAACCCGACGCCTCACAACAAGTAGGATACGAAGCACACCCGTTCCCCCTGGTTGGATTGGGGAAATTTTTCGCCAGAACTTCGCCTTTGAAGGAGGTCAATCCTGCTCGAACAGGGACCAGATCCGCGGGGGGAAGGAATCCCTTTGTTTGGAGCTTAGCCAATTGCTCGTGAGATACATAACATCTCTCCCAATCGCCTTTTTCGGAGCCGTGAGGGCGGGAGGAAGAACTGGGGACGCTAGCCATGTTGAATGGTTTCCCCTGGCAGGACTCTAAGGATTTTCCGTTGGGTGTGGAATGGATCCGAGATCCAATCCCTTTAAATAGAGGCCTTTCTTATGTGGCTGGGGGTTATGTGCAAAAAATACCCTGACCTCACGTATTCGCTCGACACGTGGAAGCAGAAGGTGTGGAGGCACAGAAGCCAATGGGTGCAACATTAAATGGAAGGACGAATACAACTCTTTAAGCCAGGTACTTTGAAGTGATCGGAGGAGGAACTCGCCTTGCAATGACGAAGACAATCGGCACGCCGGACACCTCGTCATTGAAGCCTGGTTAAGGGGCTACTGAGGAGTCCTGGATTAAGGGGTCCTCGGGCATCCGACCTGCTGGACATGGGCCGGACTGATGGGCCGTGAAGATACAAGACAGAAGACTCTCTCCCATGTCCGGATGGGACTCTCCTTGGCGTGGATGGCAAGCCTGGCGTTCGGATATGAAGATTCCTTTCTATGTAACCAACTTTGTACAACTCTACTCCCCTTCGATGTCTATATAAACCGGAGGGTTTAGTTCGTAGAGGCAATCATAATCATACAGGCTAGACTTCTAAGGTTTAGCCATTACGATCTCGTGGTAGATCAACTCTTGTAATACTCGTATTCATCAAGATCAATCAAGCAGGAGGTAGGGTATTACCTCCATAGAGAGGGCCCGAACCTGGGTAAACATCATGTCCCCTGCCTCCTATTACCATCAACCTTAGACGCACAGTTCGGGACCTCCTACCTGAGACCCGCCGGTTTTGACACCGCCAACCGCTTCCGTTTGGTTACAAATGATCCAGAAATGGTTGGCCGAGTTTGATTGGGATTCGTTTACCTCTCTGTTATGCATGCGTTTTGGCCGCGATCGACATCAGATGCTGATTCGACAGTGTTACACTTTTAGGCAAACATCATCTATTGCAGACTACATTGAGAAATTTGAACTAATAATTAATCATTTGAGCTCATACTCTGATTCGATTCATCCTTACTATTTTCTCACTCTATTTGTGTAGGGATTGAGGACGGATATGCGAGCGGTGGTACTCGTCCAGTAGCCACCCGACTTGGATACAGCGTGCGCCCTCGCCTTGCTGCAGGAGTGTGACGCCCGTATAATTAAGCTATAGTAATTATCTGCCAATCATGCCACGTCACTTTGATTACTGTTGCTAATCTCACGTTAGTTCGAAACCGATTCCAGTTCAAATCCAAAATCAAGCAAACAATAAAAGTTTTCAAATATTAAAACTAAAATGTTCGGAGAGAACCAAATATTGCATAGGTAATTATGGTGTTGAAACCACACCTTTATAAAATGTTTAAATACTATAAGATGAATAAAACAACAATAAAAACAATTATTTAAATACCTTTTGTAATTAATAAAATGTCAAACTAATTTATTTGAGAACTAGACTTTTTATGACTATGGACTAAGTTTAAATACTAATTTAGAAACTAAGTGTATATTTTATTAAAACTAAAGTATATTGAAAAATAGAGAAAACAGTAAAGAAAGAAAATGAATAAAAGAAAAGCAGAAAGAAAAAGTAATATAAAAAGAAACAAATGTAAAAGGCCTACGTGCACTGTGCACTTAGGCCTGCCAGGCCAACAGCCGTGCCACCCCCTACCTCTCTGTTCACCGCAACGCGGTGGAGGTCTGTGCGCCGTCCACGACACGGATGGACTACTGGGCGGCCATCCGGAGACTCCGCGGTTTCCTCAAGACGCTGGCGACCCTCCCTGGCGCAACCCTGACCCTAGACGCCTCCCTGTTCGCCCCTCTCGCCAGATCCCCTTTCCCCACGCACCTCCGATGCCTCTGCCGCCATGGCCGCCGTCACCCTCGCGGCCACCGTCCACCTCGGATCACCACAGCCCACTCGTCATCATTTAGACTTCCCCGCGCCCGCTTAACACATCTACAAGCCCCCTGTGAGCATCTCCCTTCCTCTCCTCACTCCACGCGCTCGATTGCGAGCTCTAGCAACCGATCCGCCGTCGGCCGAAAGCTTGCTCCGCTACTCACCTTGCCATCGCGGCCACAGCTCACGCCACAGGCGTCTGAGCACACCATCATGCTCAACATCTCCGTAGGATGTCGTAGAACCCAGTAGCTCTTTCCCTCGTCCCCCCCTACGTCTTCCCCGTCGGTGTCATGCTCCGGCCGCCGCCTCGGCTCATCGCTGGTGCCGTTCTTGACCACCTCGGCACCTGCCGCTTGCCGCACCCGACGCGCACGAGTATCAGCTCACCGTAGGACCTATCCGCACTCCAAATGGGCCACTGTGGCCGATTTCCGGCGTTGTCCCACGCCGCGCCATCATCGGTTTGGTCACCGGCGCGAGCGCCGGCGGTACCCGCCCGTCAGGCCATTAGCCGATAACAGCAGTCACTAACACCCATTGACCGGTGCGCCCACCTACTGTAGAGTTTAAATAAAGACGCGACTAACGTCCGTCCTACCATGCGGTCGTTAGTAACAGATCCGCACGATTTCAATATTTCATCGATCTCCCTCGTTAAGAAGAGCTTCTTTCTTTTCTTAAATGTGGCTGACTTGGATGAAAAAATAAGCGCATGCTGCATGCATATGCCTCAAAGAATGCATGCATGCATGCATGTAGGACAGAATTGCTGACATCAACAAAGATTTCATCAAATTTCAAAATGCAAAATGTTTTCTAGCGCAAACCGTCGCTCCGATCAAAAAACTGTTTTCACATAAAAGATTCGTCGCGATGAGACCTTCGAAACTAGATCCTATATTGGTATGTTTCGATGATTTTTTTTTGGGTAAAAAGTTACCAGACATGTACTATGTAAGTTATCACGACTGCGACATATAAGTTACCAAGCTGTTTTCATAGTAATTACCGGGTACGAAGAGATGGTCTTCCAGATTTTCTTTCCATGTGCACATGCATATATGCACTAGATGACGAAACTATGATGCCATTCTAGATTCTCCTTATTTCGAAATTTCGAAATGTTCTATAGCTCAAACCGTCGCATTGATCAAAAAATTGTTTTCACATAAAATATTCGTCGCAACGAGAACTTTGAAACTAGATCCCACGTTGGTATGTTCCAACAACTTTTTCCAGATAAAAAATTACCACGCATGTGCAATACAAGTTATCATGCTAGTTGAGCGTAAGTTATCGTGTTGTTTACACATAAATTACCCGGGCATAAAAAATGATTTCTTCAACATTCTCCACAAAAGCACATTCATGTGCCCCAGGGAACGAAAAATGCTAATGTCATGGAGGATCCCACCAGAACTCAAAAAGAAAAAATGTTTGTAACTCAAATAGTCTCTCTGGTATAAAAAACATTTTCACATAAAAATTTGTTGCGACGAGCCCTTCAAACTAGATCTCATGTTGGTATGTTTCGATAACTTTTTTCAGTCAAAAAGTTATCAAGCCTGGGTTAACTAAGTCATCAGCTCTGTTGTGTGTGTATTCCCATGCTATTCACACACGAGTTGCCGAAGGGTGTTTTTCAACAAGCCCCCCCTCCGGTCAAAAGTTATCACACCTAGACTAAGTAAGTTATCAAGTCAGTTGTGCATATATTATAATGTTATTTAATCATGAGTTATTGGGTCAAAGTTATCACCGTGGTTGTACACAAGTTATCAGGTCTGCGGTGCATAAATTACCATGTTATTCACACAAAAATTATCGAGGACATGTTTCTTCAACTTTGGTTTCATAGGTCAAAAGTTATCAAACATGTTGCACAAAAGTTATCAGGTCTACGGTGCATAATTACCATGCTATTCACACAGAAGTTATCGGGGATGAATTACAACAACCCCACCACCGCCAAAGTTATCATAGTGTTAGTACATAAGTTATCAGATGTGTGATGCGTAGGTTATCATGCTCTTCACACAGAAGTTATCAGGAATATGTTTTCAACCCCCCACCCCCCCATCAGGGGTAGGTTTCAACCAACTTTTCCCCCGCGGTCGAAGTTACCGCGGTATTTGTACGTAAGTTATCAGGTCCGCGGTTCCTATATTATAATGCTGCTTCCACCGAAATTACGACGGTATACTTCAACATTTTCTTCCCGGGTCAAAATTTATCATGGTGTTCGTACACCTCATTGGCTCATCGAGAAATTGTCCTTCTTATCATTGTAGTGTTCAAAGGGGTACAATAAAGTGCATGTACCATGTGAATGATACAATGGAGAAATGTAGCAAAAAATCATGATGAACTAATAGCTTTTATACCCAATATTATGCATTTGTTTGCTTGTAAGCGTTCTTCATACTAAACGCAACAAAATTTGGGGTTAAAAAGGCATCAACTTAAAAATACAAACAGAGCAGCCGAGCCATTTGGCTACTAAAATGAAGAAAAAAATAGTAGGAAAAAGAAGGACAATTTGGTGTGAAAAAGGAAAGAAGAAAAGGACACTTTATTATTCGCGCCACGTTTTTTAAAGGTACACAAATTACCTAATCTGAATGTAGTCACAACCTCAATCTAGTCTTGGTGGTTAGGGGCACTGCGAGATACCAATGAGGTACTGGGTTCGATTCCATTTTCTCCCAAATTTTTACTGCCTTCAGAAAGGAAAAGGGGAAGAGGAAAAAACAAGTCCCGAACGGGAGCGGGAGCAGGAATCACGGGACTTGCGAAGCGCGGGAGCGGGAATCACGGGACGACCGGGAATTATGTTAAAAATCGAAGCATGCAGATTATCCGTTTGATCCGAATCTAACGGCGTTTGAATCGTGCGGATCTGTTGTAAACGAACAGTCGGCAGGAATTTAGCTTTTGCCTTAAATAAATTAAACTAACCCCGTTATTAATCTAGGACGCTGACAGCAGGACCCCGCCCTGTTAAAGAACTAATTAAATTAACTAAAGCACTATTGTTTAGCTTACTCGCTGACTACTGGGCCCGACAGGTCAGTTTGACCAGTCAACCTGTTGACTGGGCTAGTCCTAGTCTATGACAGGTGGGCCCCATGTTGACCTGTTTACCAGCCAAGTGGTCAACTGTTGACCAGCTAACTTAGCAGGCTGGCCCCACCTGTCAGCCTGTAATTCCACTATTGTGTGCACTTCTCTGTGTACACCTAGCATTTAGTATTTAATATATTTTCGAATTAAGTAAATTCCAGAAATTCAGAAAATGATTTAAAACTTTAAAAATTAATATAAAATAAATAGTAACTCAGATGAAAATACTTTGTACATGAAAGTTGCTCAGAATGACGAGAGGAAACCGAATACGCAGCCCGTTCGTCCGCCACACATCCCTGTATAGCAAACACGCAACTTACCCCCTCCGGTTCATCTGTCTGAAAACGCGAAACACCGGGGATACCTTCCCGGATGTTTCCCCCCTTCGCCAGTATCACCTATCCCGCGTTAGGTCATCCCTAGCACAATGTATTGCCGCGTCTTGCTTTGTGTTACATTTGATTGCTCTATTATTTATTGTGTTACCCTCCGTTACTTCTTTTAGGTAGACTCCAAGACCGCTGCCGATGTCCGTGTGTTCGACTACATCGAAGATGACCCCTCCTTCTTGCCAAAGCAACCAGGCAAGCCCCCCCTTGATCACAAGATATTGCCTATTCCTTCTCTATACTACTTGCATTAGAGTAGTGTAGCATGTTACTGCTTTCGGTTAATCCTATTCTGATGCATAGCCTGTCATTATTGCCACAGTTGTTACCCTTACCCGCAATCCTAAATCTTAGTATAGGATGCTAGTATTCCATCAGGGGCCCTACATTCTTGTCCGTCTACCATGCTATACTACCGGGCCATGATCACTCGGGAGGTGATCACGGGTATATACTTACATACATATTATTTGATACATGTGGTGACTAAAGTCGGGTCGGCTCGTAGAGTACCCGCAAGTGATTCCGATGTGAGGGACTGGAAGGACAGGTGGCTCCATCCCGGTAGAGGTGGGACAGGGTTCCCGAAGGTCCCTGACTGTTACTTTGTTGCAGAGCGACAGGGCAGGTTGAGACCACCTAGGAGAGAGGTGGGCCGAGCCCTGGTCGGCGTCCGTGGTTACTTAAAAATAACACGCTTAACGAGATCTTGGTATTTGATCTGAGTTGGGTCATTGACTTTATACGCACTAACCGCCACGTGGGACAAGATATGGGCAACCGGTGTCGTGGTATCAGCCAAAGCCTTCGTGACGTCAGTGACTGAGCGGTATGCGCTGGATTGGACTGGAACGCCTGCTCTTGTATAAGGTAGGCTAGGTCTGCTTCCGGCCGCCCTCGCAATATGCAGGTGTGCAATGGGTGATGGGCCCAGACCCCTGCGCCATAGGATTTAGACCGACGTGCTGACCTCTCTGTTGTGCCTAGGTAGGGCTGCGACGTGTTGATCTTCCAAGGCCGGTCATGACCCAGGAAAGTGTGTCCGGCCAAAGGGGATCGAGCGTGTCGGGTAATGTGGTGCACCCCTGCAGGGAAGTTTATCTATTCGAATAGCCGTGATCTTCGGTAACAGGACGACTTGGAGTTGTACCTTGGCCTTGTGACAACTAGAACCGGATACTTAATAAAACACACCCTTCCAAGTGCCAGATACAACCCGATGAGCGCTCTCTAACAGGGCGACGAGGAGAGGATCGCTGGGTAGGATCATGCTATGCGATGATACTTGGTGAACTTACCATCTACTCTCTTCTACATGCTGCAAGATGGAGGCGGCCAGAAGCGTAGTCTTCGACAGGACTAGCTATCCCCTCTTATTCTGGCATTCTGCAGTTCAGTCCACTGATATTGCCCCTTTACACAGATACCCATGTATATGTAGTGTAGATCCTTGCTTGCGAGTACTTTGGATGAGTACTCACGGTTGCTTTCTCCCTCTTTTCCCCCTTTCCTTTTACCTGGTTGTCGCAACCAGGGGTTGGAGCCCCGAAGCTAGACGCCACTGTCGACGACGACTCCTACTACACCGATGGTGCCTACTAGTACGTGCAGGCCGATCATGACGACCAGGAGTAGTTTAGGAGGATCCCATGCTGGAGGCCTGCGCCTCTTTCGATCTGTATCCCAATTTGTGCTAGCCATCTTATGGCACCTTGTTTGCTTTATGTCTGTACTCAGGTATTGTTGCTTCCGCTGACTCGTCTATGATCAAGCACTTGTATTCGAACCCTCGAGGCCCCTGGCTTGTATTATGATGCTTGTATGACTTATTTTATTTTTAGAGTTGTGTTGTGATATCTTCCCGTGAGTCCCTGATCTTGATCGTACATGTTTGCGTGTATGATTGAATCGGGGGCGTCACAAGTTGGTATCAGAGCCGACAGCCTGTAGGAATCCCCCTTCCACACTCCTTGGCCGAAGTTGAGTCTAGTCATTGCAAAACTTTCACTAACATGGCTATGTGGCTTACGGGCCCACGTCGCCATTGGGTGGTATTAGGATCTTTTACTCCTCGTCTATATTTTGGGACTCTGATCTCTCTTCCATTTGGGTTAAATGGTTTTTACTAACTCTGACTCTAGGCTCTTGTAACTACTTCCTCCCGGAGAGCCCCTCACTCCAGATGATTGCTTAGTGCCCCAAGAAGATTCCGAAGATACTATTTGATGTTCTCTTGAGGCCTTGTGCCCATCGCTTTTTCAATTCCCTTCCATAGATTAACCTCTATGGATAACCCTGTACACGTGCCATTCATACCATCATTCCCCATTGATCTTGTTATTACAAGATACCCCAAAATTCTCTCTATTGTTTCGAGAATACCCTGTGCCTACTGCCTTGCAGTTCTTTGCCACATGAATACCCCTATGGATATTCTTTGCACTTACCGAGTATCCATTCATCCCCAATTGTTTATGTGTTTCACAAAATTGTTCGGAATGCTATTCGATCTTTCGAAATCCTCGGTAGCCTATTGCTCCTGATCTTCCTTACCTGCTTGCAATATGGTTAATTCCATATGACTAGCGATATTCATTAGCATGCTTTGACATTGTCGTAATGAGCATTTGATTCGATATGTTTGCGAATGCCCGCAATCATCGTTGATCCTTGTAAATTACCTTTCCGGCTGAGCTGCCATTCTTTTAACTGGAATTGGTTCTCGACCAATCTATTTGTCGTCAATTGTACCCTTAGGTCTATTGAACTTATCAACCCTTGATCAGAGCGTCTGCTTCTGATCCTTCGATTTGCAAATCATAATTCCTTTGATACCTAAGCATTGAATCATTCGAATGTTCTATGATCTGATGCCCTTGCATTGTTTCTTCAACTGGTTGTGTGCCGATGCTCGCATCAGCTCCGCTATGGACAGTCCGATCCTTTTTTGGATTATTATATGATAGTATCCTTCACATTTAATCGCCTTGTGAATTCTTCCCTGATACATAATGCCACTAGTAAATCCTATTATCTGATTTGGCCAACCATGCTCTGCGTTCGAGCTGGAGATATTTACTCTTGAAGCTTGTGGTATATGTTCCTAAGAGGCCCTGATGGGTTGAACCTATGCCTTTTCTAATCTGTGTGAACCCGGAAACTACTACGGGTCATACTCTACTGTTGTTACGTCAGATAAAACTTCAACACTAAATCTTCGTCGAAGGCGAGAAGTGAATGGAAGGTTATACATTGAAGAAGTGGGAGTCGACCTTGAACCTTTGTGTTCATGCCCATGGACACAATGCAGATCTTATCATGGAAGCTTCTCGTAAAAATAATTACCCCTGGATATACTATCATCTCGTGGCTGTGAATTGATCCCTTTACAATCGTGGTTCCGACCATATTTTCTCCTTAAAACCATTTCTCGGACAAGTTGAAGTACTTGTCTTCTGCAGATCATTGCACCTGTCCAACCTCTACTTGGATCTGCCGTCGAGTATTACACTATGATATCTTGAGAATATCATGGAACTGCATAACTTCTTATGGGTTCTTCATCAACCGTTATTTCTCACCTATTCTAATTTTCCTGGGTTCTGGGTTGTTGTCAACCGAGAACACCGATATGTGAACCAATTCCACATTCCGGTTCGATAATCCAAAGTAATTTTCATTGCTTATGAGTTTAATAATCCTTCAAGTCATTCCTAGCCTGATCGGCTATATCAGTATCGTGCTGATTTTAACTGTGCTACCTGGTCCTTATTTCCGGAGCACCACTTTTGGCGATGAGCTAAGCTTACGTCGATCTTCCTTGTCTTATCGTTTCACCTCGAACAACAAGCTTGATTCCTAGTTGGTGTCGTATCCCTGGTTCCAAATATTCTTTCTTTGCATTAGTCCTGTTGCTTGATGTAGCCATTGTTCAATGGCTTCTTCATGGAGCCCCTCGACAAAATTTGTCATGATCACCATCAACATTCTAAGCTCTTCCAGGATATCAATCGAATTCATGATAAGAAATACATTCTTGCCCTTGATGAGTTGTGTTATCATCGGCCACTTTATTGTCTTCCCTCCAACACAAACTTGTTCGTGTTTTGTGTTATACCTTGAGTTCCTTGCTACCCAGCATTTGTTCTTCTTTACCTTGGAATATTACCACCTTTTATGTCAAGAATATCATGGGAATTTCACCACCTCTTAAGAATTCTTGATATAGTAATACTCCTCGCCATCTTCATTTCCCATGTTGATTCTAACTGGGATACCAACAGGTAAACTGTGTTGTTTGGATCTTGCCCTTCTAGCAACCCTATTTCTTTGAAGTTAATGGTCGATAGTTTCGTTCTAAGTCTTTTGGTTATTGAATCACCAGTATAACATTGATCGTGCTACTTGGACCATATTTTGGGCGCACCTTTCAACCAATGTTTAATTGTGTATGTTTTCCTCGAGCATACATCATTATATCATTTGATTTCACAAATGATATCTCCTTATTCACATAATTGTGGAATCCCATCTTTTTGGAAATCCCGATGAGTTGTTGCTGAGCCCATCAGCCACATCCTTATCCTCTCCTTTATTTAATAATGAACTCTTGTTTTGAAACTCGCTTTCATAGCTCATTTCCCAAGAATCTTACAATGTCATCCTGTCAATTTGTGTCGCACCTTTTTCTTCTCATGCATCCTGAGTCTGAGGTATCTTGACTCTAATCAGATCTGAATCTCGGTCAGATATGATGGTTGGAACATATTTTCAAAAGTTATAACATTGGTCTATATATGACCCGGTAAGCTGAAGTCATGCCTAGCATACCTGGCTGGAGGGCCTATTGTTATAGCTTCCCTTTTAGCAAGGATATTCATTCTTCCATGAGGAAATTGCAAGACTTATTCTACAAGTTATTCCTGATGAATCCATTAAGTATCCAAAGTCCGACCTTTGCTTGAAGACCATGTCGATGCTATCTCGAAGCATGTTTGTGGTACTCCAATTTTCAAAAGAACATTTGAAGCCCAATGCTAAATGTTTCCTGCTCAATTATCCAAACACGGTTGTATGGGTAATGTCATGAAATTTCTCTCTCCTTACCTAAAGAGTTTTCTACATTATATCCTATCATGGATATCATGCTTTGCTTGTCCTTGGGAAGGATATATCCCTGAAATATGTGTTTAAACACATTTTCCTTTCCATTGTTCTGTTTAATCTGATGATCACCTTTTCCTTTCCATTGGTTTGTTTGACCTTTCTTGTGATCTATATAATCTAAGCAGTAATAATTCACTGCTTATGTAAACACCTCGGTATACAACTCATCAGTGAGACCCTGTTTCTATTGTTGATGACATTCGGGTAACCACCGATGGATGAGAACTTTGCCTATTGGTACGCCTCGTTCAACGAGCATGAAAAATGGTTCTCTTCATCCCTCGCCCTTGGTACCAACGTTGTTGCCGACATAGCTGACAGGGCTACCCCTCTGACATACCTCGCTATCATGACCATGCATGATGTTAGCGTCCTTTCTACCTTTAACCCACATGGTGGGCCCATAACCCATAGTTCCACAGGATCAAAACCTGACTCTCCTTTACACCCTGTTTCCAAAGTTATTCCTCGCACGTGGCCTCGTATGTAATTCACGGGCCACCTTCCTAGTGATCTATTCTGGTAACAAATGCATTACTCAATCTCATTGCTGTGTACCCCTTTTGCATGTTGCTTCAGACATCAAACGATTGCCTATACGTTTGGAACTTCTCATGGTACATTCTAACTTTGCTCTCGATATCTTCTTAAGTTTCAATTCGAGAGATACTTATGCTTCTTCCCAGGAGTTAACCGTCCGATGCTAAATCTTGTTAGAACCCGTCCTTATAAATCCTTTCGTAAGTTTGGTGAAGATCCTGAAGGAGGGACGACAACTTCATCATGATGCATTGGAATAAAGAATTGAAGACATCAACGAAAGGGATTAACTTGTTCGAGAAGATCCGTTAGAATATTGTAACTAGAACTTTCCCCTTACCCCCCTCTTAAATCTCGGGACGAGATTTCTTGTAGTGGAGGAGAATTGTGACGCCCGGATAATTAAGCTATAGTAATTCTCTGCCAATTATGCCACATCACTTCGATTACTATTACTAATCTCGCGTTAGTTCGAAACCGGTTCCAGTTCAAATCCAAAATCAAGCAAACAATAAAAGTTTTCAAATATTAAAACTAAAATGTTCGGAGTGAACCAAATATTGCATAGGTAATTATGGTGTTGAAACCACACCTTTATAAAATGTTTAAATACTATAAGATGAATAAAACAACAACAAAAACAATTATTTAAATACCTTTTGTAATTAATAAAATGTCAAACTAATTTATTTGAGAACTAGACTTTTTGTGAGTATGGACTAAGTTTAAATACTAATTTTGATACTAAGTGTATATTTTACTAAATCTAAAGTATATTGAAAAATAGAGGGAATAGTAAAGAAAGAAAATAAATAAAAGAAAAGCAGAAAGAAAATAAATATAAAAAAACAAATGTAAAAGGCCTAAGTGCACTGTGCACTTAGGCCTTCCAGCCCAACAGCTGAGCCACCCCTACCTCTCTGTTCACCTCAGCGTAGCGGAGGTCCGTGCGTCGTCCACGATGCGGATGGACCACGAGGCGGCCATACAGTGACTCCCCGGTGACCTCCAGACGCTGGCGACCCTCCCTGGCGCAACCCTAACCCTAGACGCTTCCCAGTTTTCCCCTCTCGCCAGATCCCCTTTCCCCGCGCACCTTCGATGCCTCTGCCGCCATGGCCGTCGTCGCCCTCGTGGCCACCGTCCTGCCCGCTCCCGTCCGACTTGCATGTTCACTCCTTCGTCGTCCCCTACAACGCCTGCCACCTCGAGTTGGAGCTCGAAGCCCCTACAGCGACCGCGACGACTCCATCTTCCTCCTCGGCCACCTCGGATCGCCGCAGCCCGTTCGTCGTCATCGAGCCTTCCCTGCGCCCGCTTAGCACATCTGCAGGCCCCCTGTGAGCATCTCTCTTCCTCCCCTCACTCCACGCGCTCGATTGCGAGCTCTAGCAACCGATCCGCCGTCGGCCAAAAGCTTGCTTCGCCGCTCACCTCGCCGTGGCGGCCACAGCTCACGCCGCGGGCGTCTGAGCACACCATCGTGCTCAACATCTCTGTAGGATGTCGTAGAACCCACTAGCTCTTTCCATCGTGCCCCCTGCGTCTTCCCCGTCAGTGTCGTGCTCCGTCCGCCGCCTCGGCTCATCGTCGGTGCCATTCTCGACCACCTCGGCACCTGCCGCTTTCCGCACCCGACGCGCACGAGCGTCAGCTAACCGTAGGACCTAACCGCACTCCAAATGGGCCACTATGGCCGATTTCCAGCGTTGCCTCGCGCCGCGCAGCCGTCGGTTTGGTCACCGGCGCATGCGCCGGCGGGACCCGCCCTTCAGGCCATTAGCTGCTAACAGCCGTCACTAACACCCACTGACCGGTGGGCCCACCTATCGTAGAATTTAAATAAATTAAACTAACCCCGTTATTAATCTAGGACACTGACAGCCGGACCCCGCCCTGTTAACGAACCAATTAAATTAACTAAACCACTGTTGTTTATCTTACTCGCTGACTACTGGGCCCGATTGGTCAGTTTGACCAGTCAACCTGCTGACTGGGCTAGTCCCAGTCTATGACAGGTGGGCCCTATGTTGACCTGTTTACCAGTCAAGTGGTCAACTGTTGACCTGCTTTCTTCTCAAAAAAAAAACTGTTGACCTGCTGACTCAGTAGGCTGGCCCCACCGGTCAGCCTGTAATGCGACTACTGTGTACACCTAGCATTTAGTATTTAATATATTTTCGAATTAAGTCAATTCCAGAAATTCAGAAAATGATTTAAAACTTTAAAAATTAATATAAAATAAACCGTAACTCGGATGAAAATACTTTGTACATGAATGTTGCTCAGAACGACGAGACGAATCGGAATACATAGCCCGTTCGTCCGCCACACATCCCTAGTATAGCAAACATGCAACTTTCCCCCTCCGGTTCATCTGTCCGAAAACGTGAAACACCGGGGATACTAGTAATCTCAAACTTTATAAACCTTCATGCAATACATGAGTGTGAGCCATGGATATAGCTCTATGAGTGGAATAGAGTATAATGACGGGGATTATGTGGATAAGACAAAAAAGTAGAAAGTCTCACATCAACGAGGCTAATCAATGAGTTATGCAGATGATTGTCGATTGATGTTAATGCAAGGAGTAGGGATTGCCATGCAACGGATGCACTAGAGCTATAAATGTATGAAAGCTCAACAAAAAAACTAAGTGGGTGTGCATCCAACTTTCTTGCTCATGAATACCTAGGGCACTTGAGGAGGCCCATTGTTGGATTATACAAGCCAAGTTCTACAATAAAAAAATTCCCACTAGTATATGAAAGTGACAAAACAAGAGAGTCTCTATCATGAAGATCATGATGCTACTTTGAAGCACAAGTGTGGAAAAAAGGATAGTAGCATTGTCGCTTTTCATTTTTTTGGGCCTTCTTTTTTTTGGCCTTTCTTTTTTTATTTTTTATTTGGGACAATGCTCTATTAATGATGATCATCACACTTCTATTTATTTACAACTCAAAGATTACAACTCGATACTAGAACAAAGTATGACTCTATATGAATACCTCCGGTGGTGTACCGGGATATGCAATGAACCAAGAGTGACATGTATGAAAGAATTATGAATGGTGGCTTTGCCACAAATACTGTGTCAACTACATGATCATGCTAAGCAATATGATAATGATGAATGTGTCATGATAAACGGAATGGTGGAAAGTTGCATGGCAATATATCTCGAAATGGCTATGGAAATGCCATAATAGGTAGGTATGGTGGATGTTTTGAGGAAGATATAAGGAGGTTTATGTGTGAAAGATCGTATCATATCACGGGATTTGGATGCACCGGCGAAGTTTGCACCAACTCTCAATGTGAGAAAGGGCAATGCACGGTACCGAAGAGGTTAGCAATGGTGGAAAAGTGAGAGTGCGTATAATCTATGGACTCAACATTAGTCATAAAGAACTCACATACTTATTGCAAAAATCTACAAGTCATTAAAAACCAAGCACTACACGCATGCTCCTAGGGGGATAGATTGGTAGGAAAAGACCATCGCTCGTCCCCGACCACCACTCATAAGGAGGACAATCAAAGAACACATCATGTTTCAAATTTTTACATAACGTTTACCATAAGTGCATGCTACGGGACTTGCTAACTTCAACACAAGTATTTCTCAAATTCACAACTACTCAACTATCACAACTTTAATATCACTATCTCCATATCTCAAAACAATCATCAAGCATCAAACTTAGTATTCAACACACTCATAAGAAAGTTTTTACTAGTCTTGAATACCTAGCATATTAGGATTATTTAAGCAAATTACCATGCTATTTAAGACTCTCAAAATAATCTAAGTGAAGCATGAGAGAATAATAGTTTCTATAAAACAAATCCACCACCGTGCTCTAAAAGATATAAGTGAAGTACTAGAGAAAAAACTATATAACTCCAAAGAAATAATTGAAGCACATTGAGTATTCTAATAATTTCCGAATCATGTGTGTCTCTCTCAAAAGGTGTGTACAACAAGGATGATTGTGGCAAACTAAAAAGCCAAGACGACGCTCCAAGCAAAACACATATCATGTGGTGAATAAAAATATAGCTCCAAGTAAAGTTACCGATGGAAGTAGACGAAAGAGGTTATGCCTTCCGGGGCATCCCAAAGCTTTGGCTTTTAGGTGTCCTTATATTATATTGGGGGTGCTTTGGGTATCCCCAAGCTTAGGCCCTTGCCACTCCTTGTTCCATAATCCATCAAATCTTTAATCCAAAACTTGAAAACTTCACAACACAAAACTCAACAGAAAATCTCGTGAGCTCCGTTAGCGAAAGAAAACAAAAGACCACTTCAAGGTACTGTAATGAACTCATTCTTTATTTATATTGGTGTTAAACCTACTGTATTCCAACTTCTCTATGGTTTATAAACTATTATACTAGTCATAGATTAATCAAAATAAGCAAACAACACACGAAAAAACAGAATCTGTCAAAAACAGAACACTGTGTAGCAATCTGTAACTAACGCAAAGTTCTGTAACTCTAAAAATTCAGCCAATATAGGAAAACCTAGGAACTTTGTTTATTGGTCAGCAGCCATTGTAATCAATATTTTATCACGTTCTGGTGATTTTTAACAATTATTTTCATGAACAGAAAGTTTCTGGAAATTACAGCAAGATCAAACAACTATCATCCAAGAAGATCCTATAGGTTTAAATTGGCACAAACACTAATTAAAACATAAAAATACATCTAACCAGAGGCTAGATCAAAGATTTATTCCTAAACAGAAGCAAAAGAAAAAAACTAAAAATAAAATTGGGTTGCCTCCCAACAAGCGCTACCGTTTAACGCCCCTAGCTAGGCATAAAAGCAAGGATGGATCTAGGTATTGCCATCTTTGGTAGGCAATCCATAAGTGGCTCTCATAATAGATTCATAAGGTAATTTTATTTTATTTCTAGGGAAGTGTTCCATGTATTTCCTTAACGGAAATTGAAATCTAATATTCCCTTCCTTCATATCAATAATTGCACCTATCGTTCTAAGGAAAGGTCTATCAAGAATAATAGGACATGAAGGATTGCAATCGATATCAAGAACAATAAAATCTACGGGAACATAATTCCTATTTGCAATAATAAGAACATCATTAATTCTTCCCATAGGTTTCTTAATAGTGGAATCCTCAAGGTGCAAGTTTAGAGAACAATCATCAAATTCACGGACACCTAACAAATCACACAAAGTTTTTGGAATCGTGGAAACACTAGCACCCAAATCACACAAAGCATAGCATTCATGATCTTTAATTTTAATTTTAATAGTAGGTTCCCATTCATCATAAAGTTTTCTAGGGATAGAAACTTCCAACTCAAGCTTTTCTTCATAAGATTGCATCAAAGCATCTATGATATGTTTAGTAAAAGCTTTATTTTGACTATAAGCATGAGGAGAATTTAGCACGGATTGCAACAAGGAAATACAATCTATCAAAGAGCAATTTTCATAATTAAATTCCTTGAAATCCAAAATAGTGGGTTCATTGAGATCCAAAGTTTTAACTTCTTCAATCTCATTTTTACCAATTTTTGCATCAAGATCTAAAAACTCCGAATTTTTGGAACGCCTTCTTGGTAAAGGTGGATCATATTCAGTCCCATCATTATCAAGATTCATATTGCAAAACAAAGATTTAATAGGGGATACATTAATAACTTTTAGATCTTCATCTTTATTTTCACAGAAATTAGAAGAACACGCTTTTATAAAGCAATCTTTCTTAGCACGCATCCTAGCGGTTCTTTCTTTGCACTCATCAATGGAAATTCTCATGGCTTTGAGAGACTCATTGATATCATGCTTAGGTGGAATAGATCTACGTTTCAAAGAATCAACATCAAGAGAAATTATGTCAATGTTCCTAGCCAATTCATCAACTTTAAGCAATTTTTCTTCAAGCAAAGCATTGAAATTCTTTTGTGAATTCATAAACTCCTTAACACTAGTCTCAAATTCAGAAGGCATCTTATTAAAATTTCCATAAGAATTGTTGTAGGAATTACCATAATTATTAGAGGAATTACTAGGATACGGTCTAGGATTAAAGTTTCCTCTATACGCGTTGTTACCAAAATTATTCCTACCAACAAAATTCACATCCATAGATTCATTATTATTCTCAATCAAAGTAGACAAAGGCATATCATTAGGATCAGAAGAAGCACTCTTAGTAGCAAATAATTTCATTAGGATCACATTCAACAAAGTAGTATTGATTTCGCAAGATTCAGTATCGGTAAGAGGATCAATCGGAGTGCTAAGGAAACCATTGTTGTTGGTATTGGTGAAGTCACACAATTTAGTATTATCTTGAGGCATCGCGACAAGAAAGCAATCCAACACACGAGCAAATGAAAAGTAAGTGAACAAAAGGTGAACGGAAAAGAGAGGGCGAATAAAACGACAAGGGTGAAGTGGGGAGAGGAAAACGAGAGGCAAATGGCGAATAATGTAATGCGGGAGATAAGGGTTTGTGACGGGTACTTGGTATGGTGACTTTTGCGTAGACTCCCCGGCAATGGCGCCAGAAATCCTCGTTGACGGGAAACCAAATCTTGACTTGACTTGGTATAGGCCTTCCCGGCAACGGCGCCATAAATCCTTCTTGCTACCTCTTGAGCACTGCGTTGGTTTTACCTTGAAGAAGAAAGCGTGATGCAGCAAAGTAGCGTAAGTATTTCCCTCAGTTTTTGAGAACCAAGGTATCAATCCAGTAGGAGGCCACGCACGAGTCCCTCGCACCTTCACAAACAAATAAATCCTTGCAACCAACGTGATAAGGGGTTGTCAATCCCTTCACGGTCACTTACGAGAGAGAGATCTGATAGATATGATAAGATAATATTTTTAGTATTTTTATGATAAAGATGCAAAGTAAAATAAAAGGCAATGAAAATAGCTAAGTGTTGGAAGATAAATATGATGGAAAATAGACCCGAGGGCCATAGGTTTCACTAGTGGCTTCTCTCAAGAGCATAAGTATTTACGATGGGTGGACAAATTACTGTCGAGCAATTGACAGAATTGAGCATAGTTATGAGAATATCTAGGTATGATCATGTATACAGGCATCACGTCCGAGACAAGTAGACCGACTCTTGCGTGCATCTACTACTATTACTCCACACACCGACTGCTATCCAGCATGCATCTAGAGTATTAAGTTCATAAGAACAGAGTAATGCTTTAAGCAAGATGACATGATGTAGAGGGATAAATTCATGCAATATGATATAAACCCCATCTTGTTATTCTCGATGGCAACAATACAATATGTGCCTTGCTGCCCCTACTGTCACTGGGAAAGGACACCGCAAGATTGAACCCAAAGCTAAGCACTTCTCCCATTGCAAGAAAGATCAATCTAGTAGGCCAAACCAAACTGATAACTCGAAGAGACTTGCAAAGATAACCAATCATACATAAAAGAATTCAGAAGATTCAAATATTGTTCATAGATAAACTTGATCATAAACCCACAATTCATCGGTCTCAACAAACACACCGCAAAAGAAGATAACATCGAATAGATCTCCACAAGAGAGGGGGAGAACATTGTATTGAGATCCAAACAGAGAGAAGAAGCCATCTAGCTAATAACTATGGACCCAAAGGTCGAAGGTAAACTACTCACACATCATCAGAGAGGCTATGGTGTTGATGTAGAAGCCCTTCGTGATCGACGCCCCCTCCGGCGGAGCTCCGGAACAGGCCCCAAGATAGGATCTCACGGGTACAGAAGGTTGCAGCGGTGGAACTGGGTTTTTGGCTCCGTGTTTGGTAGTTTGGGGGTACGTAGGTATATATAGGAGGAAGAAGTACGTCGGTGGAGCAACATGGGGCCCACGAGGGTGGATGGCACGCCTGGGGGGCGGTAGGCGCGCCCCCCTACCTCGTGGCTTCCTGGTTGATGTCTTGACGTAGGGTCCAAGTCCTATGGATCACCTTCATTCTGAAAATCACATTGCCGAAGGTTTCACTCCGTTTGAACTCTGTTTGATATTCTTTTTCTCCGAATGTCGGTGTACAAAAAGGAGGGTACACTTTTTGTACCCCTATAACTGTGCACGGGCAGTCTGAGCCACGGGCGCCGCCACACCGAGCACGGCAAGGGAGGTAAGCCAAGGTAAGGCCGAAGCTGAAGAGAAGCAGAACGACGCCAAGACCAAGACCACAAAGAGCAAAGGGGACAGAACAGACGCCCCCGGCAAGATCCTTGCCGGGGGGCAGCTTTAGCTAACCCGGCAAGACCCTTGCCGTGGCAGCTCGCCCCACACCTACGGAGCGAAGCCACCCTTGAGTCCACTACCCCCATGGGGCAAGGATTCTGGAGACATCCCCGTGGTGGCATGCAGATCTTTGTGAAGACATTCAAGATCAGATACCCACTTAAGTGGGCGCCACGGCATGACCCATGCCGGGGCCCCGGCAATGTCCTTTCCAAGCACGCCCGTGGGGCCACCATCAGGCCCGCACCAGTCGCACCCCCATCGCCGTTCGCATGCAGCTGCCGACCCAACCAGTTGGGCAGGCACCTGCGTGGCGGCGTACAGATCTTCGTGGAGACCCACCACTGCGCCACCTCAGCTGCCTACCTGCCTACATGGCACCACAAGCACCGCTGGCCAGGGCGCGTGTCAACGCAAGGGGGAGCGGCGATGGACGTGACATGGCTCTCCCCCGTCCCCGATAAAGCAAAGACACCTAAGCAAGGCGCATTAAATGCGCCTTGTCATGTAATGCGAGGGATAACCTCGCATTACTGTACCCTTTCCACCTCCTGTGTGCCACTGTGGCAACCCCTTTCCTATAAAAGGAGGCCCGAGGCGACCAGGAGGAAGATTCGGCTTTTTGGAGCTCTTGACGCCCATTGCTAGCTCAAGAACATAGATAAACAATCCACGAAAGCAGGAGTAGGGTTTTACGCATCTTCGCGGCCCGAACCTGGATAAAGGAACCGTGTGCTATCTGTTTGATCCGCTCTTCTCGTGACCCCGCGCCCCGCAACCATAGTAGGGATTCTTGTGATCCCATAGGTGTTGTTTCCCACCGACATCTTTGGCGCGCTAGGTAGGGGGCAGCGCAGTTGTGAGAATCGGCTTTGGCAGTCAGCCCGGCGCTCCTTCATCTTCGTGACCCTTGAAGAAGTAAGGAGGCCAGAAGATCGACACTCGAGCGGTCGCAAACAGAAGCTAAGTTGCACTGAACCCTTGCTTATACTACCCTTTTTATTTGAGGTTGTCCCCCCCGGAGATGTCGCGCCTTTGTATGAAAAACCTGCACGCCAGGGGGCTCTACCACGTTCGGCAACGCCCTTGCCCTGTTTCGAGTCCGCTCAACAGCTCAAGCGGCTGCGTCGAGAGTGGCAGAGTAGCCTTCCGCGATCAACAACGCCCTCGATTCTGACTCGAGTCAAGCTCGACGGTTCGAGCGGCCGCGTTCGGAACGGGGAGGTGGCTCGTCCGGCAGCACGCGTACCCGGCAGGCCATGGGGATCCGTCCCCAAGACGCCGCTTGGGGCTTCCGCGCCGGCGAGCCTTCCCGATCGGCGTAGGGCACACATACAAAGAGGAATTGAACGGGGAAATAACATGCATGAAAATTAAGAGTACTTCAAAGTTATATTACATCACATCATTGCTACGGTTCTAACTAAAGATAAAATTTGTCTTGGTCGGGAAACCGCAGCGGCGAAGAAGAACGGGACGCCTAGTCCCGGCGCTGGCCTTCCACCCTCTTGATTTCGTCGATGCAGTCGGTGATGGGCTTGATGCGCTCCTTGAGCACCGTGAGGTCAACACCATCCGGCAAGCTCGTCATCGCGGCTGCGAAGTCAAGGTCGGGATTCCAGTGCGCCACCTTGGTGAGGACCTTGGTCATGACCCTCCGGCAAAGCCGGCGGGCCTCCTCGGCCAGTGTGGCCGTCCTGTTGGAGTGAAGATAGGCCAAGGCTCCGAGGACGCCTTCGAAGAACTGGGTCAGCTTGGCGTTGACGGTCCCGCTGCGCTCAGGGGCGTATCTCACATTTGGCATCCCCATGGTGGACAATTGCGAGGTGACCCTGCCGGCGACAACCTCCAGACGGCTGATCCACTTGTTCTCGCCCGCCACATATTCTTGGTGGGAGGCGGCCTCGTTTGCCCGCAGCTGTCTCTCCTCCTCCAGGCTCCTGGTCAAGGTCTCCTCCCGAGCCCTGCTCTCTGACAACAGCTTCTCGAGATCCTCCAACTTCAGCTTGAGGTCTCTGATGGAGTTCCGCGCCTCGGAGAGCTCTCCAGTCCTGCTGATGACTGCTCCTTGCGCCTCTACCAAGGCGCGGTTGAGCGTGTTATTCTCGCCGGACAGCTTGAGGGCCTGCTCCTTCAGCTCATCCCGCTCTGCTTCCAGCTCCTTCACCTTGCCGGCATGGGCCAGGGCTTGGGCATCGAGTGCCTCTCTATGCCTCTGCTCCAGCTCGCGGGTCCCCCGCGCGACAAGGGCCTCGAGCTCCTCGTCTTGCCGCGAAGCGTTGCGGCAAGCTTCGCCTCACGCGCGGAGAGGTCCTCCTCCTGGGAGTCCAAGGCGGCTTGATGCTGGTTCCGGGTGGCTTCGGCCGTGGCAGCCAAGTTCGCCGCCTTCTCCTGGGCCTTCTCGATATCGGCTAGCTTCATGGTGAGCTCCACATCGCGTTGGGCCAATTTCTTCTGAAAGGCCCTCTGCTCCTCGCGAGACTGGGGGAACCAGGTCTGCGTCTCGGTTACGCGCGCCTTGAAGTCCACCTCCGCGTTGTCCACCGCTGCCGCCCTGGACTTGACTTTGTCCAGGCGGGCGCGGCAGAGAACTTGGAGCTTCCGGAAATTGGCCCCCATGGCGTGGAAGAGCTGCTCTTCTGGAGAACCGTCGCCGCCAACGCCCGGCGCGTCGACAACCTCGAACCCGGTGGCGGCAAGCACCTCGCCGTCAAAAACTTCCCCTTCGGCGGGCGCTCGGCTTGACGCCCCTGGGAGGTGGACGAAAAGATCATCGCCCACCTTCAGATACCTGCCGGGGCCTGAGGTCAAGGAGGAGGGAGGCTGATCATCCATCACCTCTTCCTTGGCGGAGGCCTTGCCGGCCTCCCCGGCAGGACCACCGCTGGCGTCCTCGGTGGAAGCCTCACCGGTAGCCTTGGCGGCCCCCGCAGCGGCATCCTCGGCCGTGCCCGTGGCGGCATCATCAGCGGCGGCCTCATCAACATTCATGGCGGCCTCCTCGGCAGCAATTTTGTCGGCCTCAGCCGCGGCCTCTTCAGCAATATCTCTGACAACGGTGTCCACGCCCTCTGTGTCTGTTGAAGGAGGGCCTGGGTAGCAGCAGGAGCAATGAAGCCAAGAAAAGTACAAGGGAAAAGAACAGAGGCGAAGGACGAGCGACTCACCAGTGCCGGGCTGTGAAGCACAAGTCCCCTCTCCGCCAGCATTTGGCACCGAGGCAGAGCCACCAGCGCATAAGTTCCCCTCTTTCTCCATGGGTGTGGACTCCGTCCCTGATGCCCTTGCCGGGGACGCCCCCCGCAGCGGCGTAGTTGATGGGGGAGGTGTGTTAGGAGTAGCCATCTATGGCTCCTCCTGCTGCCGCTCCCCTCCTGCAAACCCGGCAAGGTCAGCATCGTGTCATCGAGCGCCTACCGCGTTCGAGTAAGAGGAGGGTGACGAACTTACGCTGGGGGCTGCGCCGGGGGCTGCTGTCCGGGCTGCTCAGCACCACCAGTGGTGTCTTTGAAACCCCAGCCGGGGGCTGGCTGCTCGTCGAGGTCCTCGCCCTCTTCGCCCTCTGGGCCAACGTCTCTCCATCCCTACAAAAGCAAAAATGGATCAAGAAAATCGACCCAATTCAGGGAAATGGAAATGACAGTAAGGAACGAAGTACTTACTCGTCATCCGTCTCCTCCTCTTCCGCCAGTTTCCTTTTCCTCTCCGGGCTGAGAGGCCTGAGATCAAAAGGGAGCTCTGCATCATCATCCGAGTCGACGCTTGCCGAAGGAGGCGAAGAAGGCGGCGGGGTCTGTGTGCGCCCAGATGAGGAAGGGGCTGTCGCCTTCTTCTTCTCAGCGGCCTTCGTCAGCCTCTTGGCTGCCGAGGCCCTCGTGTGACGCCCGGACCCTTCCATGGTCAATTGAGGCCGCGTGGCCCTACCAGGCCGGACCGGCTCGCCGGAGCTAGCCCGCCGCAGGACTCGCCCTCTTCCCCTGGCTGGCGTCGAGCCCGCCGCCACACCCTCCTCCGACGACGACTCGTCGGCCGCGTCCTCGACGAGCGGAGCTCCGGTGTCGGCGCTGCTGGCCTCCCAAGTGGCCGCCGCCCACATGGTGAATTGTTCCTCCTCCGCGGCCGCGGCAACCTCGTCCTCCACGCCCCTGGCGCTGCCGGCCTCCAGAGCAAGCTGTGCCTCCCTCGCCCTGGTGGCGATGTAGTCCAGCTCTGCCTAGGTGGTGTCCATGACAAGCCACCTCTCAGCGTCAGCATTGACGTACACCTCAATCAAGGTGTCGAAGAATTGCTGCACATCTGCGGCCGTCGGCTCCCTCCAGCTCGGAACGGGGCCGTGCGCTTTGCAGTCCGGCATCATGGCGATGATCTCAGACCGGCGCGAGTTATTGCACAATGGGACCACCCCCGCTGGCAACTTGAAGAGCGGCCCCTCGACGGCCTTGCCGGCCTTTACGGCAACCCTTGCGGCCTTGCCGGTCAGCTTGACCTCACCGTCGCTATCCACATCCAGCTGGAAGAGCCGCTGGCAGAAGTGGGCATGCGCCATCACCGTGAAGTTGTGGTCGAGGCCAGGGCGGAGCCGCATAATGTCAGCCGGATTCGTAAAGAGCGAAGCTGGCCTCCCCTTAATATGCAGCGGGGCGATCTGGCGGCGAATGAAATCCGCCTCGATCATCTCGAGGGTGAGCCCAGCACGGGTCAACCGGAGAATCCTGGTGGTGGCGACAGTAAGCCTCTCGTCGGCGGCGTCGACATCACCCCAATCATTGCCGCGGACCGGCGGCACTCGGCGGACCTTGCAAAATTCCGGTGGGTCTTCATCTTCAATCCAGCACCACCGGTCATGACATTCGTCCCACCTCTCCCTCACAGCACCATCCGGGTACGCCTCCTTGGATCTTAAGATCCAGGTGACGCAACCAGCGACAGCACCTCCCGTTTGGATTCGATGATAGAAGTAATGGCGGAAGAGCGCCGTGTTGGGCTGCACTCCGGCAAAGCCCTCGCAAAGATGTGCAAAGCAAGAGATGCATGCCACCGTGTTCGGGGTAAAGTCCAAGAGGCGAAAACCGAAGGTGTGCATGATGTCGCATAAGAAATCGGAGAAAGGAGGGCATAACCCGCAAGAAAAGTAGTCAACGAAGAAGGGGTACCGATTTGGGGCAGGATCGGCGCAAGCGGCAGGAATGACGCGCGTCGCCGGGTGTCCCGAGTTCTCTCCCCACGTATTCACTCCCCACAGGGTCTTGAAGGAGGCCCGGAGCTCATGAACGTCAACCGTTGAGGGGAAGAAGAAGGCAGACTTCGTTTTGTCCCCCAACAGCGTGCTCTCCGGCGGCTCCACGGTCCCAGAGCCCTTAGCCACCCCTTGCCCTTGGTAGATTTAGGCGCCATGGCGGCCAAGGAGTCTAGAGGGTTGAGGAAGGGGGGTGGCAAAGCCGCGACGGCGGGCGGCGGCGAAAGCTTGCAAGGGAAGGAAGAAAGGGAACGACGGCTCTGAGATTGGAAAAGGCACGAAGGAAGAGGAGAAAGTGAGCAGCGCGCCCACGGTTATTCCTTCTTATGGGGGAGAATGCGGGCCGCCTCCTTTCACATTAACTGTGATGTGACGCATGCCCGCGGGAAGCAACCCCACGCATGCCGCCCACGTCACACACGCCTCCCCACGCCGCGCCACGCGTGGGAAGCGTGGGAAGCGCAGCGCGCGAAGGAACTTACCGCGGTAAAAACCACCCCGCCTGCCCGCGCACCGTTTTTGGGCCTAGCCCAACAACGTGTTGCGCTTATGTGTGGCCCAGACCCGGGGGCTCCTGTCGGTGTACAAAAAGGGGGGTACACTTTTTGTACCCCTATAACTGTGCACGGGCAGTCTGAGCCACGGGCGCCGCCACATCGAGCACGGCAAGGGAGGTAAGCCAAGGTAAGGCCGAAGCTGAAGAGAAGCAGAACGATGCCAAGACCAAGACCACAAAGAGCAAAGGGGACAGAGCAGACCCCCCCGGCAAGATCCTTGCCGGGGGGCAACTTTAGCTAACCCGGCAAGACCCTTGACGTGGCAGCTCACCCCACACCTACGGAGTGAAGCCACCCTTGAGTCCACTGCCCCCATGGGGCAAGGATTCGGGAGACATCCCCGTGGTGGCATGCATATCTTTGTGAAGACATTCAAGATCAGATACCCACTTAAGAAGGAGATGATGTTGGAAATATGCCCTAGAGGCAATAATAAAAGCATTATTATTATATTTCCTTATTCATGATAATTGTCTTTATTCGTGCTATAATTGTGTTATCCGGAAATCGTAATACATGTGTGAATAACAGACAACAATATGTCCCTAGTGAGCCTCTAGTTGACTAGCTCGTTGATCGACAGATAGTCATGGTTTCCTGACTATGGACATTGGATGTCATCGATAACGGGATCACATCATTAGGAGAATGATGTGATGGACAAGACCCAATCCTAAACATAGCATAAGATTGCATAGTTCATTTGCTAGAGTTATCCAATGTCAAGCATCCTTTCCTTAGACCATGAGATCGTGTAACTCCCAGATACCGTAGGAGTGCTTTGGGTGTGCCAAACGTCACAACGTAACTGGGTGACTATAAAGGTATACTACGGGTATCTCTGAAAGTGTCTGTTGGGTTACATGGATCGAGACTGGGATTTGTCACTCCGCTTGACGGAGAGGTATCACCGGGCCCTCTCGGTAATGCATCATCATATGAGCTCAAGGTGATCAAAGTGTTTGATCACAAGGATCATGCATTACGGAACGAGAAAAGTGACTTGCCGGTAACGAGATTGAACGAGGTATTGGTATACCGACGATCGAATCTCGGGCAAGTAAAATACCGATTGACAAAGGGAATCGTATACGGGATTAATTGAATCCTCGACATCGTGGTTCATCCGATGAGATCATCATGGAGTATGTGGGAGCCAACATGGGTATCCAGATCCCGCTGTTGGTTATTGCCCGAGAGCCGTCTCGGTCATGTCTGCATGTCTCCCGAACCCGTAGGGTCTACACACTTAAGGTTCGGTGACGCTAGGGTTGTAGGGATATGTATGTGCAGTAACCCGAATGTTGTTCGGAGTCCCGGATGAGATCCCGGACGTCACGAGGAGTTTCGGAATGGTCCGGAGGTAAAGATTTATATATGGAAAGTCATCATACGGACATCGGGACAAGTTTCGGGGTTATCGGTATTGTACCGGGACCACCGGAGGGTCCCGGGGGGTCCACCGGGTGAGGCCACCTATCCCGGAGGGCCCCATGGGCTGTATGAGGGAGGGAACCAGCCCATAGTGGGCTGGTGCGCCTCCCCCCATGGGCCCATGCGCCTAGGGTTTGGGGGGGAGGGAAAACCCTAAAGGGGGCGCCCCCCTTGCTTGGGGGGCAAGCCCCCCTTCCCTGGCCGCCGCCCCCCTAGGAGATCTCATCTCCTAGGGCCGGCGACCCCCTTGGGGGTTATATAAAGGGGGGAGGGGACAGGGGGCTGACCACCCATTGCCCTGGCGCCTCCCTCTCCCTCTCCAACACCTCCTCCTCCTCCATTGAGCACGGCGAAGCCCTGCCGGAGTACTGCAGTTCCACCATCACCACGCCGTCGTGCTGCTGCTGGAGCCTTCTTCCCCAACCTCTCCTTTGCCTTGCTGGATCAAGAAGGAGGAGACGTCACGCTTCCCGTACGTGTGTTGAACGCGGAGGTGCCGTCCGTTCGGTACTAGATCATCGGTGAATTGGATCACGGCAAGTACGACTACCTCATCCATGTTCACTTGAACGCTTCCGTTGCGATCTACAAAGTGGTATGTAGATGCTATCTAATCTGAATACTCGTTGCTAGATGAACTCATAGATGGATCTTGGTGAAACCGTAGGAAAATTTTAATTTTCTGCAACGTTCCCCAACAGATGATCCTTGGCGGGATCCCAGCCAAGGAGGACCACAAGGCCCCCGACAAGAGCCTTGCCGGGGATGATAGCGGGCGCCTCGGCAAGACCCTTACTTGGCCCCCGGCAAGGCCCTTGCCAAGGACTCCCGTGGGGCCACCATCAGGCCCGCACCAGTCGCACCCCCACCGTCGTTCGCATGCAGCTGCCGACCCAACCAGTTGGGCAGGCACCTGCGTGGCGGCGTACAGATCTTCGTGGAGACCCACCACTACGCCACCTCAGCTGCCTGCCTACCTACATGGCACCACAAGCACCGCTGGCCAGGGCGTGTGTCGACGCAAGGGGGAGCGGCGATAGACGAGACAGGGCTCTCCCCCGTCCCCGATAAAGCAAGGACACCTAAGCAAGGTGCATTAAACGCGCCTTGTCATGTAATGCGAGGGATAACCTCGCATTACTGTACCCTTTATGCCTCCTGTGTGCCACTGTGGCAACCCCTTTCCTATAAAAGGAGGCCCGAGGCGACCAGGAGGAAGATTCGGCTTTTTGTAGCTCTTGACGCCCATTGCTAGCTCAAGAACACAGATAAACAATCCACCAAAGAAGGAGTATGGTTTTACGCATCTTCGCGGCTAGAACCTGGACAAAGGAACCGTGTGCTCTCTGTTTGATCCGCTCTTCTCGCGACCCCGCGCCCCGCAACTGTAGTAGGGATTCTTGTGATCCTATAGGTGTCGTTTCCCACCGACAGCGAAACTCTGAAATAGGCAAAAAACAGCAATTTTGGCTTGGGCCTCCGGTTAATAGGTTAGTCCCAAAAATAATATAAAAGTGTATAATAAAGCCCAATAATGTCCAAAACAGTATATAATATAGCATGGAGCAATAAAAAATTATAGATACGTTGGAGACGTATCCGATACCTTCCCAGATTTTCCCCCCTTTCGCCGGTATCACCTATCCCCGCGTTAGGTCATCCCTAGCACAACGTATTGCCGCATCTTGCTTTGTGTTACATTTGATTGCTTTGTTATTTATTATGTTCCCCTCCGTTACTTCTTTTAGGTAGACTCCGAGACCGCTGCCGATGTCCGTGTGTTCGATTACATCGAAGATGACCCCCCTTCTTGCCAAAGCAACCAGGCAAGCCCCCCCCTTTATCACCAGATATCGCCTATTCCTTCTCTATACTGCTTGCATTAGAGTAGTGTAGCATGTTACTGCTTCCGGTTAATCCTATTATGCTGCATAGCCTATCATTGTTGCTACAGTTGTTACCCTTACCCGCAATCCTAAATCTTAGTATAGGATGCTAGTATTCCATCAGCGGCCCTACATTCTTGTCCGTCTGCCATGCTATACTATCGGGACGTGATCACTCAGGAGGTGATCACGGGTATATACTTTCATACATATTATTTGGTACATGTGGTGACTAAAGTCGGGTCGGCTCGTAGAGTACCTGCAAGTGATTCTGATGTGGGGGGCTGGAAGGACAGGTGGCTCCATCCTGGTAGAGGTGGGCCAGGGTTCCCGAAGGCCCCAAACTGTTACATTGTGGCGGAGCGACAGGGCAGGTTGAGACCACCTAGGAGAGAGGTGGGCCTAGCCCTGGTCGGCGTCCGTGGTTACTTCATAATAACACGCTTAATGAGATCTTGGTATTTGATCTGAGTTTGGTCGTTGACCTTATACGCACTAACTGCCACGTGGGACAAGATATGGGCAACCGGCGTCGTGGTATCTGCCGAAGCCTTCGTGACGTCAGCGACTGAACGGCGCGCGTCGGATTGGACTGGAACGCCTGCTCTTGTATAAGGGGGCTAGGTCTGCTTCCGGCCGCCCTCGCAACGTGCAGGTGTGCAATGGGCGATGGGCCCAGACCCCTACGCCATATGATTTAGACCGACGTGCTGACCTCTCTGTTGTGCCTAGGTAGGGCTGCGACGTGTTGATCTTCCAAGGCCGGGCATGACCCAGGAAAGTGTGTCCGGCGAAAGGGGATCGAGCGTGTCGGGTCATGTGGTGCACCCTTGCAAGGAAGTTTATCTATTCGAATAGCCATGATCTTCGGTAACAGGACGACTTGGAGTTGTACCTTAACCTTATGACAACTAGAACCGGATACTTAATAAAACACATGCTTCCAAGTGCCAGATACAACCCGATGATCGCTCTCTAACAGGGCGACGAGGAGAGGATCGCCGAGTAGGATCACGCTATGCGATCATACTTGGTGAACTTACCATCTACTCTCTTCTACATGCTGCAAGATGGAGGCGGCCAGAAGTGTAGTCTTCGACAAGACTAGCTATCCCCCTCTTATTCTCGCATTCTGCAGTTCAGTCCATCGATATTGTCCCTTTACACAGATACCCATGCATATGTAGTGTAGATCCTTGCTTGCGAGTACTTTGTATGAGTACTCACGGTTGCTTTCTCCCTTTTTCCCCTTTCCTTTTTACCTGGTTGTTGCAACCAGAGGTTGGAGCCCCGGAGCTAGACGCCACCGTCGACGACGACCCCTACTACATCAAGGGTGCCTACTACTACGTGTAGGCCGCCGATGATGACCAGGAGTAGTTTAGGAGGATCCCAGTCAGGAGGCCTACGCCTCTTTTCATCTGTATTCCAGTTTGTGCTAGCCATCTTATGGCACCTTGTTTGCTTTATGTCTGTACTCAGATATTGTTGCTTCCGCTGACTTGTCTATAATCGAGCACTTGTATTCGAGCCCTCGAGGCCCCTGGCTTGTATTATGATGCTTGTATGACTTATTTTATTTTTAGAGTTGTGTTGTGATATCTTCCCATGAGTCCCTGATCTTGATCGTACACGTTTGCTTGTACGATTAGTGTACGATTGAATCGGGGGCATCACAAGGAGGAGGTGGAGGATGGCACGTTCGGATCTTTTCCCCGACCACCCGATCCGATCCAGCATCCGGGCACTCCACTGCCGCTGCCACCACCTCCGCCCCGACCAGCGACTTCTGCGGGCGCCATCGATCATCGCGGCACGGACGCCGCGCTTGCGGACTCCACAAAACTGAAGACGCTACGAGAATATCGCCGCGCCCATGGCCTCTACTTCAAGTGTGGCGAGCGATGGGGGCACGACCACATGTGCCCCACCTCTGTCCAACTCCATGTCGTCGAGGAACTCCTCAAACTTTTCGGCCTCGACAACACCATCGACATGCAACTGCCTCCACCGGATGACACGGTGATGGCCATCTCCAAGTCTGCCGTCTCAGGCGGGGTCTCCGCCAAGGCCTTTCAACTTCGAGCTTGGATACAAGGACAATAAGTACTCATGCTAGTCGACTCTGGCATCACAAACTCTTATGTCGACTCCGCGTTGGCAAACCAATTGACGGGCGCCCAACCACTTCCGCGTGCTTATCGCATGCGGGTCGCCGACGGCGGAGAGATGCTTTGCTCAGCGGTTGTCCCCAATTGTGTGTGGTGCTCCCAAGGACATGATTTCACCACGGACCTGAAGGTGCTGCACTTGGGCGTGTACGACGCCATACTGGGTATGGATTGGCTCGAAGCCAATAGCCCGATGACAGTGGACTGGCACGCCAAGCACCTAGAATTTTAGTCGTCGATCGGAACCGTCAGTCTGCAATGGCATGAAGCCACATCCTTGACCTGCTTCCTCATTAACAATGTGCAACTCAAAGGATTGTGCAAGAACAATGCCATTACTCATGTGGTGCATCTCTATGTTACCACCAGCGACAAAGCCGAGGCGACACCAACTCCTCCCTGTTTGCAGCATATTCTGGAGGACTTTGCTGATGTGTTTGGGACACCAGAAGGGCTTCCACCAAAAAGTTCATGTGATCACCACATTCCCTTGCTGACCGGCGCACAACCATTTAGCATCAGACCCTATAGACGTAAACCAGAGCATAAGGATGAAATTGAGCGGCAGGTGGCCGAGCTCCTCAAAGCAGGGCTGATTCAGGTCAGCAAAAGCCCTTTCTCATCCCCGGTCATTCTGGTCAATAAGAAGGATGGTACATGGCGCCTATGCATCGATTATCGGCACCTCAACACACTCACGTGCATAGCCAAGTTTTTGGTCCCGGTCACTGAGGAATTATTGGATGAGTTACGAGGCGCGCAGTGGTTCTCCAGACTTGACCTGCGCGCGGGATACCACCAGATCAGAATTGCAGAAGGTGATGAGTACAAGATAGCTTTCCAAACCCATTTTGGGCAGTTCGAGTACAAGGTAGTATCCTTTGGGCTGGCAGGGGCACTGGGCACTTTCAACGGCGCAGTGCATACCACTCTCAAACCTGTCAACAGGAAGTGTGTGATCCTCTTCTTTGATGACATCTTGGTGTTCAGTAAAACCTTGGAGCAGCACCAGGAGGATCTCAGAGAGGTGTTGGCTCCGCTACGCAAAGATCAATGGAAAGTCAAGGCTTCTAAGTGTGTGTTCGGTCATCAATAGCTTTCTTATCTAGGGCATGTCATCAGTCCACAAGGGGTAGCTACGGAGCCTAGTAAGATATGAGCCGTCGCTAATTGGCAATCTCCCACAGATGTCAAAGGTGTCCGGAGCTTTTTGGGACTCGCGGGCTACTATCGCCGATTTGTGTGCCACTTTAGCGTGATCGCGCGAACTCTGTTCAATCTATTGAAAAAGGGACTCCATTCGTATGGTCTTCGGTCACGGAAACAATGTTCCAAACCCTGAAGCAACACATGATCAGTGCTCTGGTTCTGGCACTTCCCGACTTCTCCGAACAGTTTGTGGTCGAGACAGACGCCGGCGACAAGGGGGTCGGCGCAGTTCTTCAACAAGGGGTCACCCAATTGCCTTCATGAGCAAGGCGCTCTGTCTGGGATATCAAGGCTTGTCGACATATGAAAAGGAATACCTGGCTATCATCATTGATGTTGACCAATGGCGACCATACCGGCAACATGCTGAGTTCGTTATCTTCACATATCAGCGCAACTTAGTCCACCTGGAGGAACAACGCTTGACCACACCCTGGCAGCAGAAGGCTTTCACCAAGCTGTTGGGCTTACATTCCTGCATCAAGTACTAAAAAGGAGTGGACAATTCAGGAGCCGACGCACTTTCACGAGCAGAGGCGACGAAGATGCTTGCCGCTGTCACTTCTTGCCAACCAGCATGGCTCGAAGACATCATCACCATCTACAATTCGAGTCCTCAAGCACATTGCCTTTTGGAGCAGTTGGCTATTCGGGACGATCCCAAGAAGTGATTCTCACTCCAGCGGGGAATTTTGCGCTTTCGCGACCGGATCTGGCTCGGGGGGTCCCCAGCACTACAACAGAAAATCATCGCAGCCTTCCATGACAGTGCTTTGAGCGGTCACTTTGGATTTCCCGTGACGTACAAGTGCATTCTTCGCCTATTTGCATGGCCCAAAATGAAAGCACACATCAAACAATACGTCGCCTGCTGCCAGGTCTGCCAACAAGCCAAACCAGACTGTGCAGCATCTCCAGGTCTGCTTGTACCACTTCCAATTCCTCACTAGCCATGTGATCTCATTACTATGGATTTTATAGATGGCCTGCCACAGTCCGGGAAGTTCAACTGCGTACTTGTGTTGGTGGATAAGAGGACTCGTTTTGCTCACTTCATTGCTCTCGCCCACTGAGGGAGTCCTGGACTAAGGGGTCCTCGAACGTCCGGCATGTTGGACGTGGGCCGGACTGATGGGATGTGAAGATACAAGACCGAAGACTCTCACCCATGTCCGGATGGGACTCTCCTTGGCGTGGATGGCAAGCTTGGCATTCCGATATGAAGATTCATTTCTCTGTACCGACTTTGTATAACCCTAGTCCCCTCTATTGTCTATATAAACCGGAGGGTTTAGTCCATAGGGACAATCATAATCATACAAGCTAGACTTCTAGTGTTTTAGCCATAACGATCTCGTGGTAGATCAACTCTTGTAATACTCATATTCATCAAGATCAATCAAGCAGGAAGTAGGGTATTACCTCCATAAAGAGGGCCCGAACCTGGGTAAACATTGTATCCCCTGTCTCCTGTTACCATCGACCTTAGACGCACAGTTCAGGACCCCCTACCCGAGATCCGCCGGTTTTGACACTGACATTGGTGCTTTCATTGAGAGTTCCGATGCGTCGTCTTCAAGAGGTTCGATGGCCCCGTCAATCATCTACAACATTGCTGTTCAGGGGGAAGTTTTTCTCCCCGGACATATCTTCGTATTCGGCGGCTTCGCACTGCGGGCCAACTCGCTTGGCCATCTAGAGCAGATCGACAGCTACACCCCTGGCCATCAGGTCAAGTTTGGAAGCTTGAACTACGTTGCTGATACCCGCAGAGACTTGACCTTCGACAGAGTCGAGCCCACGGCAGCTGCTCCCTGCCACCGCGATGAGCATGACCTAAATCTATCATCAGACCATACCGAGGAGATAGCACTTGTAAGTGCTCCGTCCCTAGATCCGGAGCAGATTGCGCCATCCGAGGACGGGAAGCTCAACCCCGCCACGGGAGCCGAAGAATCAGCGGCGCTGGAGCCGCACACAGACCCAACCTCGAGCATGAACTGCATCACTGGAACCTCGGATTTGTCTCCGGCCACAGGTCCCGAACTACACGCGCCCGCGTCCGTCGATCCCGACCAGGCGTCGATCGTCAAATTTAGCGCCGCACACATTTTCCGGCACTCACCTTTAGGAAATGTGTTGAAGTCATTAAAACCCTCTCTTTAGAAGGGGACTCACAGCCGAATTATATCCGGTTCAAACTAGAGGTTGATGATGGGGAACTTCGCTTCCCACCCACCTCCCACTTCATAGCCACTATTGAGGACTTAACCGACATGCTCGATTACGGCTCCAAAGACATCGACAGTATGGATGGCGATGCCAGAGAAGAGGAGGCCCAAAACCCGTCGTTTACCGGATGCTGGACGGCCACTTCCTCATATGACGTGTACATGGTGGATACACCCAAAGAGAATAGCGCCGACGACAAGGAAGACCGAGTCGAGGATAAACCTCGTGAGATACAACCTAAGCGCTGACGTCGGCGGCGCCGCTCCAAGTCATGCCGTGGAAAAGACAGCAATACCGGCACAGGAGAAAACAATACTCCGGACGATGCCGAAGACAATGAAGACCCCGTTGAGCTAAGCTCCGAACAGGACAAACGGGAAGACGGGCAGTTAGCCCTGATAAACAGGCCATAAACGAAGACTCGGAGGACAGTAATTATCTTCCGCTCTTCGAGGATTAGGTGAGCCTCGGCAACGAGGATTTTATCGTGCCTGGGGAACCTCTCGAGCAGGAGCGCTTCAAGCTCCGGCTGATAGCCACTGCAAGGAGCCTGAAAAAGATGCATTAGCAGCTTCAAGTTGACCAAGATCTGCTCAATGATAGATGGACTAATGTCCTGGCAACCGATGAATACGGCCTCGAGCGCCCAGCCAAAAGTTATCCGAAGAGCAAATTGTTACCTCAGTTTGATGACGAGGCACTGGAGCCCGCACCAACTGTTGGGGAATGTAGTACTTTCAAAAAATTTCCTACGTACACGCAAGATCATGGTGATGCATAGCAACGAGAGGGGAGAGTGTTGTCTACGTACCCTCGTAGACCGAAAGCGGAAGCGTTATATCAACGCGGTTGATGTAGTCGTACTTCTTCACGATCCAACGATCTAAGCACCGAACGTACGGCACCTCCGAGTTCTGCACACGTTCAGCTCGATGACGTCCCTCGAACTCCGATCCAGCCGAGTGTCGAGGGGGAGTCTTGTCAGCACGACGGCGTGGTGACGATGATGATGTTCCACCGACGCAGGGCTTCGCCTAAGCACCGCTACGATATATTCGAGGTGTAATCTGGTGGAGGGGGGCACCGCACACGGCTAAGGAACGATCTCAATGATCAACTTGTGTGTCTTTGGGGTGCCCCCTGCCTCCGTATATAAAGGAGCCAAGGGGGAGGGGCTGGCCGGCCAAGCCTGGTGCGCCAGGAGAGTCCTACTCCCTCCGGGAGTAGGATTCCCCCCCCCAATCCTAGTTGGACTAGGATTCCTCAAGGGGAAAGAGGGAGAGAGGGGGCCGGCCACCTCTCCTAATCCTAATAGGACTAGGGGAGGGGGGAGGCGCGCGGACAGCCCTAGGGAAGCCCCTTTCTCCTTTTCCACTAAGGCCCAATATGGCCCATATGTTTCCCGGGGGGTTCCGGTAACCTCCTGGTACTCCGGTGAAATCCCGATTTCACCCGGAACACTTCCGATATCCAAATGTAGGCTTCCAATATATCAATCTTTACGTCTCGACCATTTCGAGACTCCTCGTCATGTCTGTGATCACATCCGGGACTCCGAACTACCTTCGGTACATCAACATCATATAAACTCATAACAACTGTCATCGAAACGTTAAGCGTGCGGACCCTACGGGTTCGGGAACAATGTAGACATGACCGAGACACCTCTCCGGTCAATAACCAATAGCGGGACCTGGATGCCCATATTGGCTCCTACATATTCTACGAAGATCTTTATCGGTCAGACCGCATAACAACATACGTTGTTCCCTTTGTCATCGGTATGTTACTTGCCCGAGATTCGATCGTCGGTATCCAATACCTAGTTCAATCTCGTTACCGGCAAGTCTCTTTACTCGTTCCGTAATACATCATCTAACAACTAACACATTAGTTGTAATGCTTGCAAGGCTTATGTGATGTGCATTACCGAGAGGGCCCAGAGATACCTCTCCGACAATCGGAGTGACAAATCCTAATCTCGAAATACGCCAACCCAACATGTACCTTCGGAGACACCTGTAATGCTCCTTTATAATCACCCAGTTACGTTGTGACGTTTGGTAGCACCCAAAGTGTTCCTCTGGCAAATGGGAGTTGCATAATCTCATAGTCATAGGAACCTGTATAAGTTATGAAGAATAGCAACAGCAACAAACTAAACGATCAGGTGCTATGCTAATGAAATGGGTCATGTCAATCAGATCATTCAACTAATGATGTGACCCCGTCAATCAAATAACAACTCTTTGTTCATGGTTAGGAAACATAACCATCTTTGATTAACGAGCTAGTCAAGTAGAGGCATACTAGTGACACTCTGTATGTTTATTCACACATGTATTATGTTTCCGGTTAATACAATTCTAGCATGAATAATAAACATTTATCATGATATAAGGAAATAAATAATAACTTTATTATTGCCTCTAGGGCATATTTCCTTCAGTCTCCCACTTGCACTAGAGTCAATAATCTAGATTACAAAGTAATGATTCTAACACCCATGGAGTCTTGGTGCTGATCATGTCTTGCTCGTGGAAGAGGCTTAGTCAACGGGTCTGCAATATTTAGATCCGTATGTATCTTGCATATCTCTATGTCTCCCACCTGGACTAAATCCCGGATGGAGTTGAAGCGTCTTTTGATGTGTTTGGTTCTTTTGTGAAATCTGGATTCCTTTGCCAAGGCAATTGCACCAGTATTGTCACAAAAGATTTTCATTGGACCCGATACGCTAGGTACAACACCTAGATCGGATATGAACTCCTTCATCCAGACTCCTTCATTAGCTGCTTCCGAAGCAGCTATGTACTCAGCTTCACATGTAGATCCCGCCACGACGCTTTGTTTAGAACTGCACCAACTGACAGCTCCACCGTTTAATGTAAATACGTATCCGGTTTGCGATTTAGAATCGTCCGGATCAGTGTCGAAGCTTGCATCGACGTAACCATTTACGATGAGCTCTTTGCACCTCCATAAACGAGAAACATATCCCTAGTCCTTCTCAAGTACTTAAGGATGTTCTTGACCGCTGTCCAGTGATCCACTCCTGGATTACTTTGGTACCTGCCTGCTAAGCTTACAGCAAGGCACACATCAGGTCTGGTACACAACATTGCATACATGATAGAGCCTATGGCTGAAGCATAGGGAACATCTTTCATTTTCTCTCTATCTTCTGCGGTGGTCGGGCATTGAGTCTTACTCAACTTCACACCTTGTAACATAGGCAAGAACCCTTTCTTTGCCTGATCCATTTTGAACTTCTTCAAAACTTTGTCAAGGTATGTGCTTTGTGAAAGTCCTATTAAGCGTCTTGATCTATCTCTATAGATCTTAATGCCCAATATGTAAGCAGCTTCACCGAGGTCTTTCATTGGAAAACTCTTATTCAAGTATCCCTTTATGCTATCCAGAAATTCTATATTATTTTCGATCAGTAATATGTCATCCACATATAATATCAGAAATGCTACAGAGCTCCCACTCACTTTCTTGTAAATACAGGCTTCCCCAAAAGTCTGTATAAAACCAAATGCTTTTGATCACACTATCAAAGCGTTTATTCCAACTCCGAGAGGCTTGCACCAGTCCATAAATGGATCGCTGGAGCTTGCACACTTTGTTAGCTCAATTTGGATCGACAAAACCTTCTGGTTGCATCATATACAACTCTTCTTCCAGAAATCCATTCAGGAATGCAGTTTTTACATCCATCTGCCAAATTTCATAATCATAAAATGCGGCAATTGCTAACATGATTCGGACAGACTTAAGCATCGCTACGGGTGAGAAGGTCTCATCGTAGTCAATCCCTTTAACTTGTCGAAAACCTTTTGCAACAAGTCGAGCTTTATAGACAGTAACATTACCATCAGCGTCAGTCTTCTTCTTAAAGATCCATTTATTCTCAATTGCTTGCCGATAATCGGGCAAGTCAACCAAAGTCCACACTTTGTTCTCATACATGGATCCCATCTCAGATTTCATGGCCTCAAGCCATTTTGCGGAATCTGGGCTCACCATCGCTTCTTCATAGTTCGTAGGTTCATCATGGTCTAGTAACATGACTTCCAGAATAGGATTACCGTACCACTCTGGTGCGGATCTTACTCTGGTTGATCTACGAGGTTCGGTAGAAACTTGATCTGAAGTTTCATGATCATTATCATTGGCTTCCTCCCTATTTGGTGTAGGTGTCACAGAAACTGATTTCTGTGACGTACTACTTCTCAATAAGGGAGTAGATACAGTTATCTCATCAAGTTCTACTTTCCTCCCACTCACTTCTTTCGAGAGAAACTCCTTCTCTAGAAAGTTTCCGAATTTAGCAACAAAAATCTTGCCTTCGGATTTGTGATAGAAGGTGTACCCAACAGTCTCCTTTGGGTATCCTATGAAGACACATTTTTCCGATTTGGGTTCGAGCTTATCAGGTTGAAGCTTTTTCACATAAGCATCGCAGCCCCAAACTTTAAGAAACGACAACTTTGGTTTCTTGCCAAACCACAGTTCATAAGGCGTCGGCTCAACGGATTTCGATGGTGCCCTATTTAACGTGAATGCGGCCGTCTCTAAAGCACAACCCCAAAACGATAGCGGTAAATTGGTAAGAGACATCATAGATCGAACCATATCCAGTAAAGTACGATTACGACGTTCGGACACACCATTACGTTGTGGTGTTCCGGGTGGCGTGAGTTGCGAAACTATTCCGCATTGTTTCAAATGTAGACCAAACTCGTAACTCAAATATTCTCCTCCACGATCAGATTGTAGAAACTTTATTTTCTTGTTACGATGATTTTCCACTTCACTCTGAAATTCTTTGAACTTTTCAAATGTTTCAGACTTGTGTTTCATTAAGTAGATATACCCATATCTGCTTAAATCATCAGTGAAGGTGAGAAAATAACGATATCCGCCATGAGCCTCAACATTCATTGGACCACATACATCAGTATGTATGATTTCCAATAAATCTGTTGCTCTCTCCATAGTACCGGAGAACGGCGTTTTAGTCATCTTGCCCATAAGGCACGGTTCGCAAGTGCCAAGTGATTCATAATCAAGTGACTCCAAAAGTCCATCAGTATGGAGTTTCTTCATGCATTTTACACCGATATGACCTAAACGGCAGTGCCACAAATAAGTTGCACTATCATTATCAACTCTGCATCTTTTGGCTTCAACATTATGAATATGTGTATCACTACTATCGAGATTAAGTAAGAACAAACCATTCTTTAATGGTGCATGACCATAAAAGATATTACTCATATAAATAGAACAACCATTATTCTCTGATTTAAATGAATAACCGTCTCGCATTAAACAAGATCCAGATATAATGTTCATGCTCAACGCTGGTACTAAATAACAATTATTTAGGTCTAATATTAATCCTGAAGGTAGATGTAGAGGTAGCGTGCCGACCGCGATCACATCGACTTTGGAACCGTTTCCCACGCGCATCGTCACCTCGTCCTTAGCCAATCTTCGCTTAATCCGTAGCCCCTTTTTCGAGTTGCAAATATTAGCAACAGAACCAGTATCAAATACCCAGGCGCTACTGCGAGAATTAGTAAGGTACACATCAATAACATGTATATCATATATACCTTTGTTAACCTTGCCATCCTTCTTATCCGCCAAATACTTGGGGCAATTCCGTTTCCAGTGACCAGTCTGCTTGCAATAGAAGCACTCAGTTTCAGGCTTAGGTCCAGACTTGGGTTTCTTCTCTTGATTAGCAACTTGCTTGCTGTTCTTTTTGAAGTTCCCCTTTTTCTTCCCTTTGCCCTTTTTCTTCAAACTAGTGGTTTTGTTAACCATCAACACTTGATGCTCCTTTTTGATTTCTACCTCCGCGACTTTCAGCATCGCGAAGAGCTCGGGCATAGTTTTGGTCATCCCTTGCATATTATAGTTCATCATGAAGCTCTTGTAGCTTGGTGGCAGTGATTGGAGAATTCTGTCAATGACGCAATCATGCGGAAGATTAACTCCCAGTTGAATCAAGTGATTGTTATACCCAGACATTCTGAGTATATGCTCACTGACAGAACCGTTCTCCTCCATCTTACAACTATAGAACTTATTGGAGACTTCATATCTCTCAATCCGGGCATTTGCTTGAAATATTAACTTCAACTCCTGGAACATCTCATATGCTCCATGGTGTTCAAAACACCGTTGAAGTCCCGGTTCTAAGCCGTAAAGCATGGCACACTGAACTATAGAGTAGTCATCAGCTTTGCTTTGCCAGACGTTCACAACATCTGGCGCAGCCCTTGCACCAGGCCTGGCACCTAGCGGTGCTTCCAGGACGTAATTCTTCTGTGCAGCAATGAGGATAATCCTCAAGTTACAGACCCAGTCCGTGTAATTGCTACCATCATCTTTCAACTTTGCTTTCTCAAGGAACGCATTAAAATTCAACGGAACAACAGCACGAGCCATCTATCTACACAACATAGACAAGCAAGATACTATCAGGTACTAAGTTTCATGATAAATTTAAGTTCAATTAATCATATTACTTAAGAACTCCCACTTAGAAAAACATCCCTCCAATTCTCTAAGTGATTAGGTGATCCATATCAACTACACCATGACCGATCATCACGTGAGATGAAGTAGTTTCAATGGTGAACATCATTATGTTGATCATATCTACTATATGATTCACGCTCGACCTTTCGGTCTCCGTGTTCCGAGGTCATATCTTATATGCATAGCTCGGCAAGTATAACCTGAGTATTCTGCGTGTGCAACTGTTTTGCACCCGTTGTATTTGAACGTAGAGCCTATCACACCCGATCATCACGTGGTGTCTCAGCACGAAGAACTTTCGCAACGGTGCATACTCAGGGAGAACACTTCTTGATAATTAGTGAGAGATCATCTTATAATGCTACCATCAATCAAAGCAAGATAAGATGCATAAAACATAAACATCACATGCAATCAATATAAGTGATATGATATGGCCATCATCATCTTGTGCTTGTGATCTCCATCTCTGCAGCACCGTCATGATCACCATCGTCACCGGCGCGACACCTTGATCTCCATCGTAGCATCGTTGTCGTCTCGCCAATCTTATGCTTCTACGACTGTCGCTACCGCTTAGTGATAAAGTAAAGCATTACAGGGCGATTGCATTGCATACAATAAAGCGACAACCATACGGCTCCTGCCGGTTGCCGATAACTCGGTTACAAAACATGATCATCTCATACAATAAAATTTAGCATCATGTCTTGACCATATCACATCACAACATGCCCTGCAAAAACAAGTTAGACGTCCTCTACTTTGTTGTTGCAAGTTTTATGTGGCTGCTACGGGCTTTTAAACAAGAACTCATCTTACCTACGCATCAAAACCACAACGATACTTCGTCAAATAGACTCCGTTTTAACCTTCTCAAGGACCGGGCGTAGCCACACTTGGTTCAACTAAAGTTGGAGAGACAGTCTTCCGCAAGCCATCTATGTGCAAAGCACGTCGAGGGAACCGGTCTCGCGTAAGCGTACGCGTAAGGTTGGTCCGGATCGTCTCGTCCAACAATACCGCTGAACCAAAGTATGACATGCTGGTAGGTAGTATGACTTGTATCGTCCACAACTCACTTGTGTTCTACTCGTGCAAATAACATCAAACCATAAAAACCTAGGCTCTGATACCACTGTTGGGGAACGTAGTAATTTCAAAAAAATTCCTACGTACACGCAAGATCATGGTGATGCATAGCAACGAGAGGGGAGAGTGTTGTCTACGTACCCTCATAGACCGAAAGCGGAAGCGTTATATCAACGCGGTTGATGTAGTCGTACTTCTTCACGATCCAACCGATCTAAGCACCGAACGTACGGCACCTTCGAGTTCTGCGCATGTTCAGCTCGATGACGTCCCTCGAACTCCGATCCAGCCGAGTGTCGAGGGAGAGTCTTGTCAGCACGACGGCGTGGTGACGATGATGATGTTCCACCGACGCAGGGCTTCGCCTAAGCACCGCTACGATATATTTGAGGTGTAATATGGTGGAGGGGGGCACCGCACACGGCTAAGGAACGATCTCAATGATCAACTTGTGTGTCTTTGGGGTGCCCCCTGCCTCCGTATATAATGGAGCCAAGGGGGAGGGGCTGGCCGGCCAAGCCTGGTGCGCCAGGAGAGTCCTACTCCCTCCGGGAGTAGGATTCCCCCCCCCCAATCCTAGTTGGACTAGGATTCCTCAAGGGGAAAGAGGGAGAGAGGGGGCCGGCCACCTCTCCTAATCCTAATAGGACTAGGGGAGGGGGGAGGCGCGCGGCCAGCCCTAGGGCAGCCCCTTTCTCCTTTTCCACTAAGGCCCAATATGGCCCATATGTTTCCCGGGGGGTTCCGGTAACCTCCTGGTACTCCGGTGAAATCCCGATTTCACCCGGAACACTTCCGATATCCAAATATAGGCTTCCAATATATCAATCTTTACATCTCGACCATTTAGAGACTCCTCGTCATGTCCGTGATCACATCCGGGACTCCGAACTACCTTCGGTACATCAACATCATATAAACTCATAACAACTGTCATCGAAACGTTAAGCGTGCGGACCCTACGGGTTCGAGAACAATGTAGACATGACCGAGACACCTCTCCGGTCAATAACCAATAGCGGGACCTGGATGCCCATATTGGCTCCTACATATTCTACGAAGATCTTTATCGGTCAGACCGCATAACAACATACGTTGTTCCCTTTTTCATCGGTATGTTACTTGCCCGAGATTCGATCGTCGGTATCCAATACCTAGTTCAATCTCGTTACCGGCAAGTCTCTTTACGCGTTCCGTAATACATCATCTAACAACTAACACATTAGTTGTAATGCTTGCAAGGCTTATGTGATGTGCATTACCGAGAGGGCCCAGAGATACCTCTCCGACAATCGGAGTGACAAATCCTAATCTCGAAATACGCCAACCCAACATGTACCTTCGGAGACACCTGTAATGCTCCTTTATAATCACCCAGTTATGTTGTGACGTTTGGTAGCACCCAAAGTGTTCCTCTGGCAAATAGGAGTTGCATAATCTCATAGTCATAGGAACCTGTATAAGTTATGAAGAATAGCAACAGCAACAAACTAAACGATCAGGTGCTATGCTAATGAAATGGGTCATGTCAATCAGATCATTCAACTAATGATGTGACCCCGTCAATCAAATAACAACTCTTTGTTCATGGTTAGGAAACATAACCATCTTTGATTAACGAGCTAGTCAAGTAGAGGCATACTAGTGACACTCTGTATGTTTATTCACACATGTATTATGTTTCCGGTTAATACAATTCTAGCATGAATAATAAACATTTATCATGATATAAGGAAATAAATAATAACTTTATTATTGCCTCTAGGGCATATTTCCTTCACCAACATCGCGCAAAGCGGCTGACAGACCACCACGTGGCCGGGACAAAGCGACAACTCAAGCCGAACACCAGCCCGCACTACCTCACCGTAAAGGCGGAGATAAAACAGCTCGGGGACATACATATGACCTACGGCAAGACTTGGACAGTAGAGCAGGTCAGAATAGATCAATTTATGGATCGCGGGGGCGTGCCCAGACACGCGACAATGGCTATCTAGCCAGACGCAAGAATCCTTGATACGTCTCCAACGTATCTATAATTTTTGATTGCTTCTTGCTATATTATATTCTATTTTGGATGATTAATGGGCTTTATTATACACTTTTATATTGATTTTGGGACTAACCTATTAACCGGAGGCCCAGCCCAAATTGTTGTTTTTTTGCCTATTTGAGAGTTTCGCAGAAAAAGAATATCAAACAGATTCCAAACAGAATGAAACCTTCGGGAATGTGATTTTCGGAACAAACATGATCCAAAGGACTTGGACCCTACGTAAAGAAAGCAACCAGGAGAGCACGAGGTAGGGGGCGCGCCTACCCTGCTGGGCGCGCCCTCCACCCTCGTGGGGCCCATGTTGCTCCACCGACGTACTTCTTCCTCCTATATATACCCACGTACCCCCAAACCAACAGAGGCATCCACGAAAACCTAATTCCACCGCCGCAACCTTCTGTACCGGTGAGATCCCATCTTGGGGCCTTTTCTGCCATCCTGTCGGAGGGGGCATTGATCACGGAGGGCTTATACATCAACACCATAGCCTCTCCAATGATGTGTGAGTAGTTTACCTCAGACCTTCGGGTCCATAGTTATTAGCTAGATGGGTTCTTCTCTTTCTTTCGATCTCAATACAAAGTTCTCCACGATTCTTGTGGAGATCTATTCGATGTAATCTTCTTTTTGCGGTGTGTTTGTTGAGACCGATGAATTGTGGGTTTATGATCAAGTTTATCTATGAACAATATTTGAATCTTCTCTGTATTCTTTTATGAATGATTGGTTATCTTTGCAAGTCTCTTCGAATTATCAGTTTGGTTTGGCCTACTAGATTGACCTTTATTGCAATGGGAGAAGTGCTTAGCTTTGGGTTCAATCTTGTGGTGTCCTTTCCCAGTGACAACAGGGGCAGCAAGACACTGTGACACCCCAAAATTTTTGACCTTGTTTTATTAATTAAAATTTTGCCAGGAATTAAAACTTTTATTTTCTAAGCTCCCTTTTGATTTTTTTACCTTGGTTTTTATGAAGTTTCTCCCCCAAAGTGAAACTTTTCAAACATGTTATTGGACTTGTTTAAAACTCTCAAGAAAAACTTTTCTTTTAGCAGAAACTAATTACATAACTAAATTGCTTAGTCTTTATTTTTCTTGAAAAATGACTTCCCTTGTCTATATGGCTATATTTGAACTAAAATCATGTGATAAATTATCTCAAAAATCCCACCAAAATTTGGAGATGTCATGTGATGCTATTAAATCACTTTTGTGCAAAAATATCCTTTATTCTTGATATAAATTGAGCTCTACCCCAAATTTTCTTCTCTGGTCCAGTGGGCATGTTTGCACTACAACCCATTTAAATATTTCTTTCTAGCCTCCACCAAAATTATGAGATGTTAGTAGCAACATATGATTCCACTTTATGCAAAAACATAGAGTTGTTCTTTGGGTAATTTGAGTGAACCAACCTCTTCTTCATTCTGGACAAGACTTGTGTTTTCTACAGCAACCCTATTATTTCTTGCTCTAGTGATCTTGTCCTTTCTCATGCTTGTAGCCAACCCTACCAAACCCTTAAGTCCAGGAGCATGCACCTATTGGATCACTTTTGGTTCATGTAACCAGGCCATTTCTTTTCTGTCCAAAATTGGAGTTCTGCAAAACTTGCACTAGCAAGTTTGTGCTTTCCACCAACTAACCTCACCATCCTCTTGTGCATCCATAGAGACATTGATCTGGAAGATTTGGCCCCTCCAAGGAATGCCTAGGTGCCTGTGGCATTTTGTCAAACACCCTGTAGGCATGACCAGTTTTGACATGAGTTTTAGCTTGCATTGTGATCTTGCTCCCCTTGCCTAGCTACCATGTCCAATAGACTCCTCACTACTCCTAACCTGGATCTGCTAACTCCCAGTCTCACCCGAGACCTCTAGCGCGCCCTGGCATTTCGTCGATCAGGTCCTGCGCGTGCACTGGGCGCGCCCAGAGCGCGCCAACTGCAGCCGCGCCCCGCGCCGCCGCGTCGCGCGCCCCTGGCTTGAACCGCACGGCAGAACCTCGCCTCGCACTCCCCTCCTCGCCGCGTCACGCCAGAAGGCCCCGACCGCTCCCTGGCGCCCTACAGCGCCGCCGTCAGAGGCCATTTGGCGGCACGCCCATGGCCGCAACCACCGCCCGACCGCGCCTGCGATAGCCAGCGCCGCCCAAACCTCGAGCGCTCGCCACCTATCTCCTGGAGCAGTGCGTGCTCATCCACAACTTCATCCGCTAGCGCCCGTCGCCGCCACGTCGCCCTGCAAGCACAGAGAGGCGGTTCGCCGCCGTTCTTATCTCCGGCCACCTCGAACCGACCTCCATTGCCTATATAAGGAAGCCCCGAGCTCCTCCGAGCCCTCAGGCAACCCCACACCGTCCCACTAGTGCCCCCATCGCAATCAATCGAGGAGGAAAGGGTCGTCTTCAACCTCTCTGGTCCGCTCGGCCGCCGCTTCGCCCCGGTCAGCTCCGACGCACCAAGACCTCCTCTGCCCTCCCAAGCGCCACCGTCCGACTCCACTTAAACCCGCGGAGCTGCCTAGCCCCCCAGACGCAGCCAGGAACCACCGAGGCCGAAATCCCCAAATCCACCGAAGCTTCCCTCCGCCGCGAAGCTCGCCGCTGGCGATTCCCTTCACCTCGGACAACCCTACGACCACCGGGAGGACCGTCTAGGAGTGGCGGATCCATCCCTGCACTCAGATGCCCGCGAAGGACCGCCGTTCGCCGGCGACAAACGCCGGACGTCCCGCCTCTGCTCGGGCGAGGAAGAGGAGGGAGTGGGGATTGGTCAAACCTGACCAGTGGGCCAGGTGGATCCACTGTCGGCGACACCCCATGCCGTCCACGTGGATAAGTGGAGGCGTAAAATCTCAAGTACGCCTCCTCTGCACCGAAAGCGTATTCCGTCCGAATCGTTGTCTTTTATATTTTTTTTAATAACAGATTTGACTAAACTTTGACTGACTATAACTCTTTAAATACAACTCCAAATGAATTTATTCTTTTTCCTACATTTCTTAAATTTTGTCTAGTTTATTTTAAGATTTATTTGAAAAATTTTCAAAACAACTTTTGTGCTGTTTTAGTCGTATGTGTTAATTCATACATATCCTTTTAAATAGGATTTTTGAAGGTTTCAAGGTGATTTGGATGCACCCTTCTTTTCCATGACCTAAAGGCAAGCATTCTGAACCCTGGTGAATTTTTTTTATGTGTGTTGTTTGACTCGGTGACAACACCACCCTGGCACGTGCATGTGTCATTTTATGTGAGGACGTGATCCTACTCATAAGTGCTTATTTGTGAATTTCATGCATATGGAGTTGACATGTTTTGTGATGGAAATCACCGCCATACACTCGTCATGCATACCGGAAGGAATGCCGGGAAGGCCTCTGTCTTGGGTAGACGCGGTCTTGTCCCTAGTCCTCCGTTGAGACGGTCGTGTCCGGTATGGCATGATGGGGTATGTCGTGTGGAGTTTCTATCTGTGGGTTGAATACAGACATTGTTATGCCAATCATGCAGGATTATTACTACCTCCTGAGTCGACCATAGATCGAGTCTTGTTCCGGTAACCCCCATACTTGTTTCGTACTGCCACAGGTCCCTACCGTAAGTAGGGTAGGGTTCAGTAAGTTGTTAACCCTTGTCTTGGCACACACCATACAGAGAGGCCATGGTGGAAGATACCGGCTGCATCCGGTAGGCATGCCACCTGGTCCGGGGGCATGGGTGTATCCGGTTGGGACCGAGAGGGGGATACCCCTTAGAGCGCGCGAATAGAAATTTGATCCCATGCTACGTCGAGGTTGTAGCCTCCCCACTTAGAGTTTGCTTGACAAGTGTCGTGGCTGATTCCAGACACCGGTGAGTTGAGCTGGTGTGTGCAAGTCAGGTGTGTTTTCAATTAAAAGACCGTAGACGGAATTAGTCCCGATGGACTAAAGGAATCCGTTACTCGTGGGTAAAGAGTACACCCTCTGCAGAGATTAAACCTATTCGAATAGCCGTGTCCATGGTTAAGGATTACAGTCTTGGATGGGTCGAGTGTCGGTCTTAGTGTCGGTCTTCGGAGGTGAAACTGTTAAACCAGAACGGGATTTACTACTTGTGACTTGTGAAGATTATGATTATTATCATTGTTGACTAACCCGTGATATTATTGTTATCATCGAATATCTCTGGCATGGTTCCACCTCCGGGATATTCACTATGATTTCTTTTTAAAGCCCTTTCTGTGGTGTCGCTCAGACACCCGGCTGTGGCATTTCTTTTAAAGCCCTTTATGTGGTGTCGCTCAGACGCCCGACTGTGGCATTTCTTTTAAAGCCCTTTATGTGGTGTCGCTCAGACGCCCGACTATGGCATTTCTTTTAAACCCCTTTTATGTGGTGTCGCTCAGACGCCCGACTGTGGCATTTCTTTTAAAGCCCTTTTATGTGGTGTCGCTCAGACGCCCGACTGTGGCATTTCTTTTAAAGCCCTTTATCTGGTGTCGCCCAGATGCCCGACTGTGGCACATTATATTATTTCATCTACTTGTTTGATTGCCCATGCATTCCTTAAATAATGACTCGCATACATCATTAACCTTTTTTTTATATAATGATCAGAGTAACCACAACATATTTTGACACATGTTTATCTGCGGCTATATTATACCTATGTTCTTAATGTTTGCGAGTACATTCAAAGTACTCACTGGCTTGTCCCTGGCTATTGTCTTGGCCAGATTGCTTGCTTGGAGAGGAGCGTTGCGACAACAGTCTCGATGATAGCAGCCTCGCGAAGATAGGAGTTAACCTGGTCAGCTGTTCCCATGGGAAATGGAGTCCCATAGCCGTGGTGATCCACAAACCACTTCCGCCCTCAACCACTAGAAACCATTTGTTGTACTCATAGGCCACGATGGTCTTGTACTACATATTCTGTACTCTTGCTTGGAATTTCTGTATCAAGTTGGATCCTCATCAGCTAACAGTAATCCTGGGGCTGATGAGCTCCACGGCCATTTTCTGGAAATAATGTCTGGAAAACCGCTCGCGACAGACACGTATTGTATTGTTGCCATCGAGGATAACAAGATGGGGTTCATATCATATTGCATGAGTTTATCCCTCTACATCATGTCATCTTACTTAAAGCATTACTCTATTCTTCTGAACTTAATACTCTAGATGCATGCTGGATAGCGGTCGATGTGTGGAGTAATAGTAGTAGATGCAGGCAGGAGTTGGTCTACTTCTCACGGATGTGATGCCTATATACATGATCATACCTAGATATTCTCATAACTATGCTCAATTCTATCAATTGCTCAACAGTAATTTGGTCACCCACCATAATACGTATGCTCTTGAGAGAAGCCACTAGTGAAACCTATGGCCCCCGGGTCTATTTACCATCATATTAATCTTCAAACACTTAGCTATTTTTATTTCCTTTTATTTTACTTTGCATCTTTATTATAAAATACCAAAAATATTATCTTATCATATCTATCAGATCTCACTTTCGTAAATGACCGTGAAGGGATTGACAACCCCTTTATTGCGTTGGTTGCGTGGTTTTTATTTGTTTGTGTAGGCGCGAGGGACTTGAGCGTGGCCACCTACTGGATTGATACCTTGGTTCTCAAAAACTAAGGGAAATACTTACGCTACTTTGCTGCATCACCCTTTCCTCTTCAAGGGAAAACATACGCAGTGAGCAAGAAGGATTTCTGGCGCCGTTGCCGGGGAGTCTACGCAAAAGTCAACATACCAAGTACCCATCACAAACTCTTATCTCCCGCATTACATTATTTGCCATTTGCCTCTCGTTTTCCTCTCCCCCACTTCACCCTTGCCGTTTTATTCGCCCTCACTTTCCCTTCGCCTCTTTCACTTGCTCCTTGTATTTTCTGCTGTTATGTCTGACTGTTCTGTTTTTGACACATTCTGTTTTTCATGTGTTGTTTGCTTATTTTGATGAACCTAGGGCTAGTAAAATAGTTTATAAACCATAGAAAAGTTGGAATACAGTAGGTTTAACACCAATATAAATAAATAATGAGTTCATTACAGTACCTTGAAGTGGTGTTTTGTTTTCTTTCGCTAACGGAGCTCACGAGATTTTCTGCTAAGTTTTGTGTTGTGAAGTTTTCAAGTTTTGGGTAAAAGATTTGATGGATTATGGAACAAGGTGTGGCAAGAGCCTAAGATTTGGGATGCCCATGGCACCCCAAGATAATCTAAGGACACCAAAAATCCAAAGCTTGGGGATGCCCTGCAAGGCATCCCCTCTTTCGTCTACTTCCATCGGTAACTTTACTTGGAGCTATATTTTTATTCACCACATTATATGTGTTTTGCTTGGAGAGTCTTGTATGATTTTAGTCTTTGCTTTTTAGTTTACCACAATCATCTTTGCTGTAAACACCTTTTGAGAGAGACACACATGATTCAGAATTTATTATAATACTCTATGCGCTTCACTTATATCTTTTGAGCTATATAGTTTTTGCTCTAGTGCTTCACTTATATCTTTTAGAGCACGGCGGTGGTTTTGTTTTATAGAAACTATTATTCTCTCATGCTTCACTTATATTATTTTGAGAGTCTTAAACAACATGGTAATTTGCTTAAATTGGGAAAGTAATCTTTATATGTTAGGTATTCAAAACTAGTAAAAACTTTCTTATGAGTGTGCTGAATACTAAGAGAAGTTTGATGCTTGATGATTGTTTTGAGATATGGAGGTAGTGATATTAGAGTTGTGATAGTTGAGTACTTGTGGAATTGAGAAATACTTGTGTTGAAGGTTGCAAGTCCCGTAGCATGCACGTATGGTAAACGTTATGTAACAAATTTGAAACATGCGGTGTTCTTTGATTGTCTTCCTTATGAGTGGCGGTCGAGGACGAGCGATGGTCTTTTCCTACCAATCTATCCCCCTAGGAGCATGCGCGTAGTGCTTGGTTGTTGATGACTTGTAGATTTTTGCAATAAGTATGTGAGTTCTTTATGACTAATGTTGAGTCAATGGATTATACGCACTCTTACCCTTCCATCATTGCTAGCCTCTTCGGTACCATGCATTTCCCTTTCTCACATTGAGAGGTGGTGCAAACTTCGTCGGTGCATCCAAAGCCCGTGATATGATACGCTCTATCACACATAAACCTCCTTATATCTTCCTCAAAACAGCCACCATACCTACCTATTATGGTATTTCCATAGCCATTCTGAGATATATTGCCATGCAACTTTCCACCATTCTGTTTATCATGACACATTCGTGTCGGCGTTCTGGGAACGGGGGTCCCTAGACTTGCCTGCCTGCGGCCTACGTCGTGGCTCGAAAGGGGGCCCAGCACGGCCCATCTTCATCAACACAAGACCCAAGACCCTTGCGAGGGGCCAAGCCTCGCGGGGCGGACGACACGACGCTTCCTCAGGCACGGCCTCATCAGGCTGGCTCACGAGGAGGCGGAGAGATCAAGGCGGGGTACCTCGCGAGGTGCCCATGACGCAAGCCATGACGACCAAGGGTGCCAGGCGGGTGCCAGTCCGCGCAGTGTCTCCCTTTCCTCTTTGGTGCAAAGGGGGCAAGCGCAGGCGAGAGGATCAAGCAAAGGCATCCATTTCGGTGCAACGAGACCAAGACCAGTCCAACGGTGGGAAGGAGGTCATCGTGGAGCCCAGAACGGCATCACCACAGGGCCGTTGGCAGGCGAGGACCAACTTTAGTCAGGATAAGTGTACCAGATGTTCCCCTTTGAATTGGCAAATTGTTGGCGCCCTTCCCGCTCAATATTTGGGAAGAGGCCCAGGGCCTTTGCCTATAAATAGGACTAGCCACCCCCAGGGTAGAGGCATCTAGCAATCGCATCAGGGAGAAACCAGATAGAAAGACTCAGGCAGCAGAGAGAGAGAGAGAGAGAGAGAAGGGTGGCTGAACTCCTCCTTGCAGTTCATCCCCCTAGCCAAGAACAGACCCTCGCGAGGCTGTTCTTCCCTGTATTGTTCATCATCATCAGCCCAAGAGGCAATCCACCCACCACAAACTAGAGTAGGGTATTACACCACAATGGTGGCCCAAACTAGTATAAACCCTGTGTCTCTTGTGTTGTTCTTTCAGTAGTCTGATCTTTGCGAGACGGAGAGGTAGAGGGCATAATCTCCGCGTGCACCCTAGAGTTTAAACCTTAAGGGTCTGCCGGAACCCGAAATCCGACATTTGGCGCGCCACGTAGGGGTGCGTCGGAATTTGTCTTCCACCGCTTGGTTCTCCTCCGACCGTCGCGTCCATGTCCGGCGCCCGTCGAGCCCGCGTCGCCCAGGCGGCCCCCATTGGTGGGCGTCCTCGTCGTTCCCCGTCACCCGCCATCAACGCCGCCACCAGCCCGGCGGGGAACGAGCAGCAAGCGCCATCCTAGCATCTGCCTGTGCGACAAGGTGACCACACTGCTACATCAACACCTCCGGTCGTCGCGGCCCTCCTGGGCGGCTTGCAGGCGCCGCCCACAAGTCACCATGTCAAGTCGTTTGTACGCCGGGTCAGCGCCATTTCCACACAGCAGGGGGCTCCCTCGGACCAGGTGGCGCGCGAGGTCAGTCTGACCTTCAGCTCGGAGGACCACCCCGCCAACTTGGCCAGCTCGGGCGCGCTCCCCATGTTCTGCACCCCCACCATCTGCCAGGTGCCCGTCCCCAGAACCCTCGTCGACGGCGGCGCGGGCCTCAGTGTGCTTTCGGTTGAGACCTTCAATCTCCTCTGCATACCCCTGGAGCGGCTGCAACCCAGTCGGTCTTTCTTGGGCGTTGGGGGCGGGTCATCCAGCTCCTTGGGACAGATCCGGCTCCCAGTAACCTTCGGTACCTACGACAACTTCCGCACGGAGATGGTCGACTTCGGCATCGCCCCCATCGGCCTTCCTTACAACGCCATCCTTGGCTACCCAGCGCTGGCCCAGTTCATGGCCGCCACGCACCCGGTGTATAACCTCATGAAGATGCCTGGGAGCAGCGGTGTCCTCACCGTGCACGGGGACACCGGGGACGCCCTGCGGGTACTCAAGCTCAACTTCAAGACGGCGGCATCGGCACAACACGCCGACGCAGGGACCCCCGAGCCCAAGGGGGCTGCGCCAGCCAAGAAGAAGCAGTTGTTCACCCAGGACAACGCAGAAACCAAGCAGATACATGTTGACGAGGACGGGTCCTCCAGTGCCACTTTCACCATAGGCGCCAACCTCGAGCATGAGTAGGAGGAGGCCCTGATCAGGTTCCTGCGCGCAAATAAGAAGGTATTCGCTTGGGAGCCTGATCAGTTGGCAGGGATCCCCCGGAGCGTCATCGAGCATCACCTCAATGTGTGCCCAAACGTGCGCCCCGTGAAGCAGAAAGCCAGGCGGCAGTCCGCAGAGAAGCAGGCCTTCATCGTCCAAGAAACCCGCAAGTTAGAGGCCTCTGGGGTTATTCGCGAGTTCCGATACCCGGATTGGTTGGCCAACCCTGTCGTTGTGCCAAAGAAGGGGGGAAAGGAACGCATGTGTGTCGACTTCACCAACCTCAAGAAGGCATGCCCGCAAGATCCGTTCTCGCTCCCCCGCATCGACCAGATCGTCGATTCCACCGCAGAGTGCGACCTGCTCTGCTTCCTGGACGCCTTCTCTGGGTATCACTAGATCAAGATGGCGGTAGAAGACGTCGAGAAGACCGCCTTCTTAACCCATGCGGGGTGTACTCCTATATATGCATGCTATTTGGGCTGCGTAACGCAGGGGCGACCTTTCAGCGGCTGATGCACATCACCTTGGGCCCGCAGCTCGGGAAGAATGTCGAAGCTTACATTGACGACATTGTGGTGAAATCCCGGGAGGCCAAGACCCTGATACAAGACTTGGAGGAGACCTTCACGAGCCTCGACGCAGTGAACCTGCGGCTCAACCCAGAGAAGTGTGTGTTCGGGGTCCCCTCAGGCAAGCTCTTGGGCTTTCTCATGTCCCATCGAGGCATCGAGGCTAACCCGGAGAAGGTCAAGGCGGTCGAGGACATGAGCCCGCCAAAAACACTCAGAGAATTGCAGAAGCTCACCGAACGCGTGACCGCGCTAGGGCGCTTCATCTCCAAACTGGGGGAGCGAGCACTGCCTTTCTTCCAGCTAACGAAGAAGAAGGGGCCTTCATAATGGACAGAAGAGGCAGATAAGGCGTTTCAAGATCTCAAGAGGTACCTAACCAGTCCCCCAGTCATGGTGGCTCCGCGCCCTCGAGGGCCCCTGCTGCTCTACCTCGCCGCCACTCCCTACTCTGCCAGCGCAGCCATGGTGGCGGTTAGGGAGGAGCGCCAAATCAGAGCCACATCAGCAGCTCAAGACAAGGCAAAGTAGGAACAAGGAAGGCCCACAGTAGACGTAACCATGGCTGAGGAAGATGAGCCGCCGAAGAGTGCACCGGAAGCAGGAGAGGCCACTCCCTGGACGGTCAACCTCCCGAGGCCACGTCACCTCGCGAAGCGCCCTTGCCTCCGGAGGGCGCCACGAACACTGATGCTCTCAGCCTTGTTGAGCACCTGGTCTACTTTGTCAGCACGGTGTTATGGGACGCGAGGGCACGGTACCCCATGCCTCAGAAGCTCCTCCTCGCACTACTGGTGGCCTCAGGCAAGCTGCGTCTCTACTTCCAAGGTCATCCCGTCAAGGTCGTCTCGTCATTCCCCTTGGAGAGAGTGCTCAGGAGCCCTAACTCAGCCGGAAGGGTCGCCGAGTGGAACATAGAACTGCAGGCGTTCCAGCTCGAGTTCAGCACGATCAGGGTCATCAAAGGAGCAGCGTTAGCGGATTTCGTGGCAGAATGGACGGAGGCACCAAGCCTCAAGGACAACGAGGATCGGTCCCTCTCCCTAGGGAGTGAGGTGCCGGAAGGCTGGGTCATGTACTTCGATGGGGCGTTCTCCAGGCACGGCGCTAGGGCTGGAGCGGTGCTGATATCGCCCACTCAGGACAAGCTCTACTACGCCGTACAACTCTGTTTCCAGCAAGGCGAAAAGGTCTCCAACAACATAGAGGAATATGAGGGTCTGATACCGGGGTTGAAGGCCGCAGCAGCTCTAGGGGTGAAGCGCCTCACCGTCAAGGGCGATTCGCAGCTCCTTGTCAAGTTCTCCAACAAGGTGTATGAGCCGAAGGATGAGCACATGGAGGCCTATCTAGCAGAGGTCCGCAGGATGGAAAAGCAGTTCCGGGGGTTGGAATTGAAGCATGTGCCCCGTGGCACCAATCAGGAAGCCGATGACATCGCCAGACGGGCGTCCAGGCGGTTACCTCAGGAGCCTGGCGTCTTTGAAGAGCGGCCCTTCAAGCCCTCAGCCCAGCCTTCATTATCAAACACTGCTTAGCCTCGGGAGGAACTCCCCCAGCCACCTGCCTCAGGAGCTCCGGCCTGCGGCCCTGCCTCAGGGGCACGCCTGCTCCTGACTATGGAACCTCAGAAGGAGTGCTGGATCACGGAACTCCGGAGTTATTTAACACAAGGGGCCCTGCCGGAGAAGGAGGAAGAAGCGGAGCATGTGGCGCGGCAAGCCACGTCATACTGCATCAGGGACGGGGAGCTCTACCGGAAGCGGCCGAACGACGTATCCCTGCGCTGCATTTCCAGTGAGCAAGGAAAGGAACTGCTGGAGGACATACACGGCGGGGACTGTGGGCATCACTCGTCATCACGGACCCTCGTTGGCGAGGCATTCCGTAGTGGGTTCTATTGGCCCACCGCACTCAACGACGCTGTCGAACTAGTGAAGGCTTGTGAAGCCTGCCAATTTCACGCCAAACAGATCCATCAGCCGGCGGGAGGCCTGCAGACTATACCCCTTTCGTGGCCATTCGCAGTCTGGGGGCTGGGCATTCTGGGCCCGTTCCCTCGGGCGCCAGGGGGCTACCGCTACCTCTACGTCGCCATTGACAAATTCACCAAGTGGGCAGAAGTGGAGGCTGTCCGCACCATCCCTGCGGGTTCCGCGGTCAATTTCATCAGGGGCATCGTGAGCCGGTTCGGGGTGCCGAACCGCATCATCACAGACAACGGTTCGCAGTTCACCAGTAACCTCTTCAAAACATACTGTGCTAAGCTTGGAACGCAGATATGCTACGCTTTGGTGGCGCACCCGCGAAGCAACGGCCAGGCCGAACGAGCAAACGCGGAGGTCCTGAGGGGCCTCAAGACCAGGACATTCAAGAAGAAGCTGGAGGCCTGCGGCAGAGGTTGGTACGATGAGCTCCAGTCCGTGTTGTGGTCCATCTGCACAACCGCGACCAAGCCGACTGGGGAGACCCCGTTCTTCCTGGTCTATGGAGCCGAAGCAGTCCTCCCTCACGAGGTCAGACATCGCTCCGCGCGGGTCCTAGCGTTCGATGAGGCGCAGCAGGACGCCATGCGGAGGATGGACCTCGTGCTGGGGAAGGAACGCCGCCGAGAAGCCGCGTTGCGAGCGGCGAGGTACCAACAAGCGCTATGATGATATCACTGCCGCAACATCCGCCCCAGGACTCTTGAGGTAGGAGACCTCGTGCTCAGGCGGGTCCTCTCCAGGGAGGGGCTGCACAAGCTCTCTCCCATGTGGGAGGGCCCGTTCAAGGTTGCTCATGTTTCCAGGCCAGGCACCGTGCGCTTGGAGACTCAGGAGGGGGAGCCGATCCAGAACGCATGGAACATCCAGCACCTCCGGAGGTTCTACCCCTAAAAGGCCCAGAGCCTGTGAAGAAGGCAAACGCCTGTGAAGACTATCCCTTTCTGGAAAAGGCCCAGAGCCTGTGAAGAAGGCAAACGCCTGTGAAGACTATCCCTTTCTGGAAAAGGCCCAGAGCCTGTGAAGAAGGCAAACGCCTTTGAAGACTATCCCTTTTTGGAAAAGGCCCAGAGCCTGTGAAGAAGGCAAACGCCTATGAAGACTATCCCTTTTTGGAAAAGGCCCACACCCTGTGAAGAAGGCAAACGCCCGTGAAGCTGCCGTGTTTCGGAAAAGGCCCGGAGCCTGTGAAGAAGGCAAGTGCCTGTGAAGCTCATTACCCCTCAGAAGAAAGGCCCGGAGTCTATGAAGAAGGCAAGTGCCTATGAAGCTCGTCACCCCTAAGAAGAAAGGCCCGGAGCCTGTGAAGAAGGCAAGTGCCTGTGAAGCTCATCACCCCTAAGAAGAAAGGCCCGGAGCCTGTGAAGAAGGCCAACGCCTGTGAAGCTCGCCGCCCGTGACACTCTCACGTAATAATGAGTGGGGTTGTACACGCCCCGGAGTCTCAGGAGCGCCGGCCTCAAGCCCTGGGGATCCCTCCCACGCCCAGTGGTAGCACTTAGCATCGCGCTGGTGAGAAGACGTCGAAGACTAGATTAGGTGCCGGACGCGGCTTTTTCATTTGCTTTCCGCAGTTGGCTCGCTTTGTTTGCAGTTGAAGTCTTATTGAAATTATTGCCGTCGTTGGTTTATATTTCGTCGATTTTCACTCCCCCGTTTTGATTCCTCTTGCAAAAGGCCTCGCGAGGGAGGGCAGCCAAACACCCTTGCGAGGTTTCCTGTTCTAATCGTTCTAAGGTTTGACGACCCGGGTCCATTGCGGGAGCACCCCTCCAGTCCGTGCCCCTCGGGCACCGCGACACACACATAGGGCCTGGGTCGGTCGCCCCCCACGGCTGGGGCCGGGAACTATTTATGTGCAGCCACACAGCTGAAAAGCGCAAAAGCTAAATCAAGGTAATTGTTAACAGCAGTAACCCCCAACACGCCCCCGCGGGGCTCCATGCAGCTGTTCTCTTTCACGCAGGAAACAAAAGGAAAAGAAAGGACAAGCCCGGCGCGGCTCGCCTCGCTCCGGCTAGCGGAGGCGACTCGGGATGCCTCCGGGGCTCAAGCGGACTCCGTCTCGCGCTTCACCAGGGCGCGGCGACGGGCGGACGTGTCGCCACCTCCCGAGCAAGCTCGACGGCGTGGGGGCTGACTACGGCCACCGCTGGAAGAGTCGCCTGAAGAAGAGTTGATGAAGCTTGGGGAACCTCGGGCGCCGCCATCCGCGCGGGCGCTGTCTCCTCCATCGTCGTCGGGGCGGGGCCCCCGGCCGCGGTCGTCGTCCTCGGGGCAACACCCCGCGCGGCGACCATCTTCCCCAAACACCCTCACATAGAGGGTGGCATCACCGTCAAACCTGAAGTGCAGGTTGCACCTATGCTCCAAGCCGCGAGCACGGGCGAACGCCTGCCAACCACGAGTCAAGGCCAAGCTCCCGGTGGCGGAGACCTCCAATGCAGCCCGCAAGGCCCGGCTGCAGCAGCCGTCCGCCTGAAGCCAGAGGCTGCCCGGGGCACCAGCAGGGAGCTCACCAAGGAGGAAGCGAGGGAGATGGAGCCGGGCGCTAGTCGGCTCGGCCGCCCAAATGACGAACTCCGGCAGCACCTGCACAGCGCGAAAGCGCGGCCTGGGGGAGCGCGCAACCCAGGCGCGTCCCCCGGCCACAGCGGCTCGCCCGCCACCACGCTGGGAGCCGTCTCCATGACCACTGAACGCTGCCGGGGCGGCCACGGGATGCTTCCGAGGGCGCCCTCGACCGCGCTTGGGCGGAGGAGAGGCAGGCTCAACCTGGTGGGCCTTCCCCTTTTCTGCAGCCGAGAGCCGCCTCGATGGAGCCTTGGAGGAGAAGGAGAAAGCAAGGAGAGATGGACTGGGAGGGCACGCGCGGTGCCGTACTTATCGCCGGCGAAGGCCAACCGTCGGCCTCCACGATCACAGGTAATCATGACACGATTTGCATGCAGGGACTTGTCCAATCCGCGCGATCATCGAGACGTCATGGGGAAGTGGAGGCGCCCACGTCCAATCAACCGCCACGCGGCGCCCAAGGCCGCAGGCTGTTAGGGCCCGCGGCGCTTAGCCCTTGCCCTTTCCCTTCTCGGCACGGCCAAGTCCATGCGCGCCTTGGGCCCGGGGGCTACTATCGGCGTTCTGGGAACGGGGGTCGCCAGACTTGCCTGCCTGCGGACTGCGGCATGGCTCGAAAGGGGGCCCAGCACGGCCCATCTTCATCAACACAAGACCCAAGACCCTCGCGAGGGGCCAAGCCTCGCGGGGCGGAGGACACGGCGCTTCCTCAGGCATGACCTCATCAGGCTGGCTCACGAGGAGGCGGAGAGATCAAGGCGGGGTACCTCGCGAGGCGCCGATGACGCAAGCCATGACGACCAAGGGTGCCAGGCGGGCGCCAGTCCGCGTAGTGTCTCCCTTTCCTCTTTGGTGCAAAGGGGGCAAGCGCAGGCGAGAGGATCAAGCAAAGGCATCCGTTTCGGTGCAACGAGACCAAGACCAGTCCAACGGTGGGAAGGAGGTCATCGTGGAGCCCAGAATGGCGTCACCACGGGGCCTTTGGCAGGCGAGGACCAACTTTAGTCAGGATAAGTGTACCAGATGTTCCCCTTCGAATTGTCCAATTGTTGGCGCCCTTCCCGCTCAATATTTGGGAAGAGGCCCAAGGCCTTTGCCTATAAATAGGACTAGCCACCCCCAGGGTAGAGGCATCTAGCAATCGCATCAGGGAGAAACCAGTTAGAAAGACTCAGGCAGCACAGAGAGAGAGAGAGAGAAGGGCGGCTGAACTCCTCCTAGCAGTTCATCCCCCTAGCCAAGAACAAACCCTCGCGAGGCTGTTCTTCCCTGTATTGTTCATCATCATCAGCCGAAGAGGCAATCCACCCACCACAAACTAGAGTAGGGTATTACACCACAATGGTGGCCCGAACTAGTATAAACCCTGTGTCTCTTGTGGTGTTCTTTCAGTAGTCTGATCTTTGCGAGACGGAGAGGTAGAGGGCATAATCTCCGCGCGCACCCCAGAGTTCGAACCTTAAGGGTGTGCCGAAACCCTAAATCCGACAGCTCGTCATTGCCATATTGCTTTGCATGATCATGTAGTTGACATCGTATTTGTGGCAAAGCCACCGTTCATAATTTTTCATACATGTCACTCTTGATTCATTGCCTATCCCGGTATACCGCCGGAGTCATTCATATAGAGTCATACTTTGTTCTAGTATCGAGTTGTAATCATTGAGTTCTAAATAAATAGAAGTGTGATGTTCATCATTCATAGATCATTGTCGCAATAAAAAAAGAGAAAGGCCAAATAAAAGAAGGGAGGCCCAAAAAAAGGGACAATGATACTATCCTTTTTTTCCACAATTGTGCTTCAAAGTATCACCATGATCTTCATGATAGAGAGTCTCTTGTTTTGTCACTTTCATATACTAGTGGGAATTTTTCATTATATAACATGGCTTGTATATTCCAACAATGGGCTTCCTCAAATGCCCTAGGTCTTCGTGAGCAAGCAAGTTGGATGCACAGCCACTTAGTTTCCTTTGTTGAGCTTTCATGCATTTATAGCTCTAGTGCATCCCTTGCATGGCAATCCCTAATCCTTGCATTAACATCAATTGATGGGCATCTCCATAGCCTATTGATTAGCCGCGTTGATGTGAGACTTTCTCCTTTTTTGTCTTCTCCACATAACCCCCATCATTATATTCTATTCCACCCATAGTGCTATATCCATGGCTCACGCTCATGTATTGCGTGAAGGTTGAAAAAGTTTGAGATTACTAAAGTATGAAACAATTGCTTGGCTTGTCATCGGGGTTGTGCATGATGAGAGCATTCTTGTGTGACGAAAATGGAGCATGACTAAACTATATAATTTTGTAGGGATGAACTTTCTTTGGCCATGTTATTTTGAGAAGACATAATTGCTTAGTTAGTATGCTTGAAGTATTATTACTTTTATGTCAATATTGAACTTTTATCTTGAATCTTTCGGATCTGAATATTCATACCACAATTAAAAGGGTTACATTAAAAATTTATGCCAAGTAGCATTACACATAAAAAATTCTGTTTTTATCATTTACCTACTCGAGGACGAGAAGGAATTAAGCATGGGGATGCTTGATACGTCTCCAACGTATCTATAATTTTTTATTGCTCTATGCTATATTATATTTTGTTTTGGATGATTAATGGGCTTTGTTAACAATTTTATATTATTTTTGGGACTAACCTATTAACCGGAGGCCCAGCCCAAATTGCTGTTTTTGCCTATTTCAGAGTTTCGCAGAAAAAGAATATCAAACGGAGTCCAAACGGAATGAAACCTTCGGGAACGTGATTTTTGGAACAAACGTGATCTAGAGGACTTGGACCCTACTTCAAGAAAGCAACCAGGAGAGCACGAGGCAGGGGCGCGCCTACCCCCCTAGGCGTGCCCTCCACCCGCGTGGGGCCCATGTTGCTCCACCGATGTACTTCTTCCTCCTATATATACCCACGTACCCCCAAACCAACAGAGGCATCCACGAAAACCTAGTTCTACCACCGCAACCTTCTGTACCTGTGAGATCCAGTTTTGGGGCCTTTTCCGGCGTCCTGCAGGAGGGGGCATTGATCACAGAGGGCTTCTACATCAACACCATAGCCTCTCCGATGTTGTGTGAGTAGTTTACCTCAGACCTTCGGGTCCATAGTTATTAGCTAGATGGCTTCTTCTCTCTCTTTGGATCTCAATACAAAGTTCTCCATGATTCTTGTTGGGGATATTACTACTGGGCGTAAACCGGCCTATTTGGGCTGGGTTAACTTCATCAGTGGCTCAAGAGTATTAAAGCCCAAGAAGATAGATGAGGGCCTGAGGCCCGTAGTCGGTTTAAGACTTGTAGCCGTAAACCGGCATTTGTGTGTAAACTTGTATTGTAAGATAGGAATAAGGAGAGACCAACCCGGATATGAATATGAACCGGTGGTGGGACTCTATGAACCGACTGACGTCACCCGTGTATATAAGGGGACGACCCGGCGGCGGTTTAGGAGAACAGACAACAACTAGAGACTTAGGCGGAGCTTGTTTGCTCCCTAGTCATCGAAACCCCATCAATTCCATCACAACTAGACGCAGGCTTTTACCTTCATTGAAGGGGCCGAACTAGTATAAACTCTCTGCGTCCCTGTGTCCGCTTTAACCCCTTCAAGCTAACCCGTCGCGATGGCTCCACGGCTAAGTCCTTTCTCTAGGACATCTGCCATGACAAAACCACGACAGTTGGCGCCCATCGTGGGGCCATCGCACGATGGTTTCAAGTTCTTGGAGGGCCGCTTCGAAGGGCTCGAGGGCTACGCTCTGGGCCGGATGACTAAGAGTCGTCACGGCAAGCTCTATGTCAACGATGTAGGCTGGGGCCCCGAGGCCGGCTTAGTTGAGTACGGATATCGGGTCCCCTTTGGTGGCATACACGTTTTCATCGGCAAGTGTCGGTGTACAAAAATAGGGGTACACTTTTTGTACCCCTATGACTGTGCACGGGCAGTCCGAGCCACGGGCACCGCCGCACCGAGCCCGGCAAGGGAGGTAGAACCAAGGTAAGGCCAAAGCCAAAGAGGAGCAGAACGACGCCAAGACCAAGACCACAAAGAGCAAAGGGGACGAAGCGGGCCCCCCGGCAAGATCCTTGCCGGGAGGCGGTTTTTGCAAACCCGGCAAGACCCTTGCCATGGCAGCTCGCCCCACACCTACGGGGCGGGTCACCCTTGAGTCCACTGCCCCCATGGGGCAAGGATTCGGGAGGCATCCCCGTGGTGGTATGCAGATCTTTGTGAAGACATTCAAGATCAGATGCACACTTTAGAAGATGATGGTCCTTGGCGGGATCCCAGCCAAGGAAGACCACAAGGCCCCCGGCAAGAGCCTTGCCGGGGATGGCAACAGGCGCCACAGAAAGACCCTTGTCGGGACCCCGACAAGACCCTTGCCGGGGCCGCGACAAGGCCCTTGCCAAAGACACCCGCGGGGCCACCATCGTACCCGCACCAGTCACACCTCCACCACCGTTCACATGCAGCTGCCGACCCAACCAGCTGGGCAGGCACCTGCGTGGCGGCATGCAGATCCTCGTGGAGACCCACCGCTGTGCCACCTCAGCTGCCTGCCCGCCTACATGGCATCGCAGGCACCGCTGGCCATGGCGCGTGTCGACGCGGGAGAGAGCGGCGACGGACGAGACAGGGCTCTCCCCCGCCCCCGATAAAGCAAGGACACCTAAGCAAGGGGCATTAAATGCACCTTGTCATGTAATGCGAGGGATAACCTCGCATCACTGTACCCTTTCCACCTCCCGTGTGCCACTGTGGCAGCCCCTTTCCCTATAAAAGGAGGCCCTAGGCGACCAGGAAGAGGACTCGGCTTTTTGGAGATCCTCACGCCCCGTAGCTAGCTCAAGAACACAAACATATAATCCACCAAAGCAGGAGTAGGGTTTTACGCATCTTCGCGGCCCGAACCTGGGTAAAGGAATCGTGTACTGCCTGCTCTATCCGCTCTTCTCACGGCCCCCGCGCCCCGCAACCGCAGAAAGGGATTCTCGTGATCCCATAGGTGTCGTTTCCCACCGACAGCAAGATCGGTAAACCGGGCCCTGAGCCGGACATCTGCACCGACCTCGTCGAAACGGCTCAGCGTGCGCGATCTGCCCAGACTAAACCGGCCGTGAAGCGTGCCTTCGTGGGAGTCATCCATGGAGGAAGTTATGAGGACGGATCGGAATATTGTGGCGAGACCGTCGTTTACTCGGGCGACGAGTCATCAACCGGAGAAACCGAATCTCTGTATCAACTACAAGATGGCCGGATTGGGGGCTGTTCCGATGGCGACAGTATTCTGGACCCCTCCGATCTACCCAACCGGGTTGGGATATTCATGGCCGGTACACAAGCAGTGCTTCATTCTTCGACCGCTGCGGCAATAACCTCCGGTTCAGTAGCGGTGACGGCTGCCGGGGCAGGAGGCTCTGTGCACCCGACGGCTCAAGTTTTATCGGACCTGTTTGATGCATTGGTTGCGCTTATGGCATAAGCTAACCCGACGGATTAGGACATCCACAATGCGGAGATTGCAAAGGTGAGGGAACAGATCACTCAGGCCAAGGAGGACCTGGCAGCTGAAAATACCAGGATGACTGCGGAGCGGGCCGCTTTGGATGCACAAGCCTACAGGCTCATGTTGGACCAGAACGCGTCGCATGAAGTCATGAAGAGGAAGTATCGATCCCGTTTGCCTTCGGTTTTCGAGGCCAGAGACCTCTTCAACACCCCAGGAGCGGGAACCAGTAATCCGCCGGTGGTAAACCGGGCGGAAGCCCCTGGGACAGGCGCACCGGTTCAGCCCCGTTTGACGGATCTGCCTCGTCATAACACTATTGTACCCCAGGCTGTTCCAACCCCTCCGGGTCACTACTCCAACCCGATGGACAACCTTGTTGCAGCTGCGGCACGACTGGAGGCCATTCCCATTGAAGGTGATTCACCGCAGGCAGTACAGACGCGCCGGGTCAAGGAGCTTCTTAGGACAGCTTTGGTCCAACAGGAAGCATACTCGTACAGCCGCAACCGGATCCACTCCACCCCTCGTCCAAGCCGGAGCTATAGCAGACACATGGATGAACCGACCGTATCAAATAATGAACGACGTGGAGCACCCTGTGGCAACAACCCGGCGGGTGGTGCTGAGAACGCTCAGGAAGTAGTGGATCGGGCCTGAGCGCGCAGGGAGGCTGAGTTAGCCGCACAGTATCAGACTCGGCAGCTTACACCGGTTCGTCCAACTACCTCGGTCGAGCCTGGTGTTACTTCTAGTTCTTTGGGGGTGCCTTGCCTTGTCCCCGCTTTACGCAATGTGCGTCTGCCCAAGGATTTCAAAGGCCCGCGCAAGGTACCAAATTACACGGCGGATCAACCTCCAGAGACATGGGTGGAGAGCTATGAGATGGCGATGGAGATGCTGGATGTGGATGATGCGGCATGTGTGGAGTACTTCACCATGATGCTCGAAGGAACGGCCCGTACTTGGTTAAAAAGCTTACCGGCCAATTCTATCAGTTCATGGGCCCAATTACGAGCCCGGTTTATCAGTAATTTCAAGGATACATGTAAGGAGCCTATGTCGATAGTGGACTTAGCTGCCTGTGTCCAGGAGGAAGGAGAATCGATGACTCATTGGGTGCGCCGGGTCTCACAAGTGTTGCATTTGTCAGACCGCATCAATGCTGACACCGCAGTCATAACCCTAGAAGGCAGCTGCCGGTTTGGGCCCCTAAAGCTGAAGTTGGGACGGATGAAGCGCCATTGCACTGACATAGGGACCCTCATGGCTGCTTTGGTAAAGTATGCTGATTCTGATAGTACCAAGGATCCCGAGTCTGATGATGACAAGGCAGGGAAGGGAAAGAAGAACAGGAACTCCAAAGGTCAGCAGCATCACTCGGCAGACAATGGTAGCGGAGGCAAGCGCAAAGCGGTTGGCAACATGGATTTTGTGGCTAATACCAACGTGCAGGACAAGGGCCAGCGACGCAAGGGTAAACCGCCAAATCGCAGTGGAGCACCTAACCCTAACCCGGACCGCCTAAATTATCTATTGAACCAGCCCTGTCCAAAGCATGGGACGAAGGAGGTGCCAGCAAACCACCTTTGGAAGGATTGCTACATTATGCAGGAGTTCAAGAATTCTAATGCTTTTCGGTATGATCACAGCTCCAGCGGTGGCTCAGGATCCGGGCCGGGTTACGGTGGAGGAAATTCCGGTTCAGGATTTAATGGTAATCCGGGCGGACATAAAAATCAAAATAATCAGAATAACCAGGGTGGTTACAACCAGCAGCAGCAACAATAGGGTTACCAGAGCAACCCAAAGCAGTTGAATAGTGGGCAGTACCATGTCTTCACCACTAGCTTGGACAAGCGAGACCGAAAGGTTCAGAAGCGGGCAGTCAACTCTGTTGAACCGGCCGTGCCCCGTTATCTACATTGGTCTGAACAGCCAATCATATGGAGCAGAGAGGATCATCCTCCCCGGGTTGACAATCCGGATCAATTGGCTTTAGTAGTGGCTCCTCAGGTGGGAGGTTACAAGTTCACCAAGGTGCTCATGGATGGAGGGAGCAGCATCAATATCTTGTACTACGAGACCTTCCGTCGTATGGGACTAACAGATAAAAATCTCAAACCGTCCAATACGGTGTTCCATGGTGTGGTACCTAGCAAGTCAGCATATCCTGTTGGCAAGATAGCTCTGGAAGTAGCCTTTGGAGATGATCATGATTCCAGGTCGGAGACATTGACGTTTGAAGTGGTAAAAATCCAAAGTCCATATCACGCCCTGTTTGGGCGACCGGCCTACGCCAAGTTCATGGCGCGGCCCTGTTATGTGTATTTGCAGCTCAAGATGCCGGGTCACAAGGGGACAATAACGGTTCACGAAAGCCGTAGAGTCTCTTTGGAGTGCGAGGAAGGAGATGCGGCCTACGCAGAGTCGGTTTGTGCCACCGAGGAGCTGAAATTTTATAAGGACAATGTTGATCCGGCAGACATGACTCCGTTGAAGAAGCCAACTATGGAGCATGATCCGGCCCTGAAGTTCAAATTGGCAGCTGAAACTAAGCTTGTTGACTTCATGCCTGGCGATTCATCCAAGTAGTTCAGCATCAGTGCCAACTTGGATCCGAAATAGGAAAGCGCGCTCATCGAGTTCATCCGTGAGAATCGGGACATTTTTGCATGGAAGCCCTCTGACATGCCAGGTGTACCGAGGCAACTCGCTGAGCAAACTCTTAATGTGGATCCTAAATACAAACCGGTGAAACAGTTCCTCCGCCGGTTTAACGAAGAAAGACGCAGGGCTATTGGAGAAGAGGTAGCCAGGCTCTTAGCAGCTGGCTTTATTATTGAAGTTTTCCACCCTGAGTGGCTTGCTAATCCGGTGCTGGTCCTTAAGAAAAATGGCACCTGGCGCATGTGTGTCGATTACATAGATCTTAATAAGGCTTGTCCAGCAGACCCTTTTTCCCTCCCCCGTATTGATCAAATTATTGATGCTACGGCGGGTTGTGAGCATTTGAGTTTTCTGGATGCATATTCCGGCTATCAGCAGATCAAAATGGCAGTTAAGGACCAGGAGAAGACGGCATTCATAACTCCCTTTGGAGCCTTCTGCTATGTGTCTATGCCCTTTGGGCTCAAGAGTGCCCAGGCAACCTATCAACGGTGTGTACAAAATTGTCTTCACAAGCAAGTTGGCCGTAATGTACATGCTTACGTGGATGATATCGTGGTTAAGTCAAGGGAGAAGGAGACTCTGGTTGATGACTTGAAAGAAACCTTTGGTAACCTGAGGACGTACAAGATGATGCTTAATCCGGCCAAGTGTGTCTTTGGTGTACCGGCAGGCAAGTTATTGGGTTTTCTGGTGTCTAACAGGGGAATCGAGGCTAATCCGGAGAAGATCACAGCCATCACTGTCGTGGTTCTAAGTCTGACAGTAGAATGGGGGGTAGGAATGGCGAGGCAAGATCCTAGCTTTGGAATAGTTGTGCACGCAAGAGGTTAACGAGTTCAGGCCCTTCTCAGAAGAAGTAATAGCCCTACGTCTCGGAGCCCGGAGGCGGTCGACTGGATTATATGCGTGTGTGTTACAAAGATGCGAACCCTTCTTCATGTGGAGGGGGGTGGCTTATATAGAGTTCGCCAAGACCCCTGCCAGCCCACGCAATGAAGGATCTTAAGGTACATTAAGGCAGGGCGTTACTGGAAACGCCCTGTATAAAGCGCTATTAAGGCTATAAAGGCCATTTAATTACAGACCGTTTGGATGCGGAGTGGCTCCTGTGCTTCCGATGCTCGAGTGAGTCTTCATGGACGAGTGTCTCTGCGCTCGTCGAGTATTTTTGTATTAGTCGAGTGGATGCTTATCAGGTCGACTGGTAAGCAGCCTCTTTTAGTAAGTGACCTTGGGGAGGGTACCCTTGGGCAGGCCTATGACCCTACCCTAGGTACATGACTTCATCATTAGCCCCCGAATGGATCGAGGTTTGAGTGAGGAAGGAGTTGATAGTCTTCTGACCTGTTGCGGCTTTTCAGCGATGGCTTCAAATTCTCTTTCAGTCGCCTTGATCCATTCTTTGCGTTTGTCGAGTGAACTTCGTGGTCTTGAGGATCTCCGAGTGACTGATCGGTGGAGACTCGCTGTCTGGCTGGTTGTTCTGCAGTTAGCGGATTTCACGGGATCCGAATTTTGGGAAGCGCGCGAAGCGGAGAAAACCGCGGCACTCGGATGGGACAAGATGATGATGCCTCGATCTTCGCACCGCCTTTTTCACCACGTACCGCTCGCGTGCCTGCTGCGGGATTTGATAGATTGCCTGGGCCTACCGGTCAGCCACTCGAAAGTGGCCTTATTTAAGGCGTCGAGCGGGGGTATTTTGAACAGTGCCAACACAATCTTCGTCTCGCTCCGCCCCCAAATCTCTATGTAGCGCCCGTAACTTTCTCAGCGCCGCCGCTTCGCACCAGTCTCGCCGGCGACAGTGGGGAAGGAGAAGACCGCGGCTCTGGAGCGGCCGAAGAAGGCGACGGCGACGGCGAAGGGGAGGGCGTCAAGCCAGGGTGGATCCTCGTCACGGTCCCATCTGCCGCGGGGTTGGGTCCAAGGAGATTGGATCCGCTCGACCATCACCGAGAAGGACCTCGCCGATCTGGCCGACTAGGGACTGATCCCCCATGGGTCGGCGAGCCTCCCGGGAACGGAGTCGCAACCGCAGCCTGAGGAGGGTGAGTGTGTTCTTCTGGCCACTCATGTAGATCGTGGGTTTTCTCTGCCGCCGAGTCCTTTCTTCCGAGGGTTTCTGAACTTCTTTGGGGCGCAACTCCATCATTTCACTCCCAATTCCATCGCCTACCTCGCTGCCTTTGTTTCGCTGTGTGAAAATTTCTTCGGTTGTCGGCCGCACTGGGGGCTTTTCAAGCACATATTCACCTGTCGCTCTCAGTCGGTGAAGAAAGCAAACCCAGATGACGAGAGAACTCAAGTGATCCAGATGTGCGGGGGACTCGGAGTCTAGACGAGGGGCAAGAGCGCCTTTCCGGCGATGACTCTGCCCGACTCGGTTAGAGGGTGGCAGTCGACCTGGTTCTACTGCCAAGACCAGTCGACGCCGGGGCAGTCGACTGGGCTCCCCCCTTTTTCCATGAGTCGAATAGACAAGCCATCTTCTCTGAAGGTGTTACCGGAGGAGAAGGCCCAAGTGAAGTTGTTGATGGAGCGTGTAGTCCAGCTTATTCGCGACGGGGTGACTGGCATGGATCTCCTGGAAGTTTTCCTCCGACGGCGAATTCAGCCACTGCAATACCGAGGCCATCCGATGTGGATGTACTCTGGTACCGACGACACTACTCGGGTTCATCCAGAGGAGGTCGACGAAGCCACGTTGGAGAGGTGGATGACTGCCATCACTGGGAACAAGGACAATCCTCAAGGCGCCAGGAGAGTTCTCCCATTCGACCAGTATCGTCAACCAGATAAGGTACGAATACCTTTCTCCAACTGATCTGTAATATTCAATCTGCTTGTTTCCTCTTCCGAGACAGTCGATTGACCTTTACCTTGTTTGTTGTTCTCCAGGAAATTACTGAAATGTATTCGACGCCCAATGGAGCGCAGGAGCAGGCAGTGGAAGGAGAGGCGAGCGGAGGCGAGAGCAGAGACGAGCCAGAGGAGTGGGAGTCCGATGGCGAAGGGAACGGAGGCGGCGACGCCGACTCCAGTGAGGAGGAGGAGGAGGAAGAGGAAGCTGAACCTCCTCACACAGAAAAGCGGTCCAAGCTTACGCACGACCTTGCGCGGGAGCGGGGTAAGGCGACTGCTCCTGTTGGGCAGTCGTCGAAGCGTCTCAGGACCTCTTCACCTGCACCGACTGAAAAAGCTCCCAAGCATCCGCGTGCGACGCCGTCCAAGCCCCCCCAAGGCCTTGCCCAGGATGAAGATGACTATCCCCACCATTTCTGGGTAAAGAGTGGAACTTGTCTTCTCTTGTTGAATGTGACAGATTTTGGTCGATTCATTGAGCGAGTCGACTGACTTTCGAAATTTGCAGTGCTGCTACCTCGGAGGTTTCCGCCAAGGGTGATGATCAGGAGATGGAAGACGCTGTTACCTCCAACCCGGGTATAATTACTGATGCTTTGTTTTGGGTCGACTGCTGATTTCTTATCATTCCGGCCGGTTGAACTTTTCTTGCAGCTCCTCCTCATGTCATTGACCTCCCTGATGACGATGACGAAGTGCCGCTGAGGGCGAGGAGGAACAGGAAGGCTCTGGCCGGCAAGACTCCACAAGCTACCCCGGCGCCTGAGGTCGTGGCTCGGGATGGAGGTGATGCTACTCGGACGTCAGTGACTTTTGCTGTACCGCTGACGAGTGCTCGACCCACTTCGTCGACTGTTGCTCCACCATCTCTTTTTGCTGCCCACCACGTCCCGGAAGACCCAGTGAGCGCTGCTAAGGAAGCCATACGCCAAGCAGGGATTATGATGGAACACGTGAAGATGGTCTGAGAGGTCAGTCAGGCGGCTTATGATGCTAGTTCAGCTCTTCAGAATAATGTTCAGGTAAGTCAACTTGTCTGTTTCGTTATGAAATGCCACCTGAAAGCTGCTTCTTTCTGAAGATTTTTGCTGTTTGTACACCCACTAGGGTGTGTGTGTCGATTGAATTTCTGTGGGGGCACGCTGAGTGCACCCACTGGGTGTAGTCTCCGAGGCTATGGTGGACTGCTGGCAATCGACTATAGTCTTTATACTTTCAAACTTCTTCACTCGGCCTGGTCGGACCAAGTCGAGTGGAACCAAAAAACTTGTGGGGGCACGCTGAGTGCACCCACTGGGTGTAGTCCCCGAGGCTATGGTCGACTGCTGGCGGTCTACTATAGTCTAAAGAACTTTATGCTCTCCTTTTTTTAGATGCGTCTGACCGCTGACTATTAGTCATGGCTTTAGAATCATATTTGGTCGATTGATCGAGCAGAATTTTTAAAGATTACCGGTGGGGGCACGCTGAGTGCACCCACTGGGTGTAGTCCCCGAGGCTACTGTCGAATGTTTTGATTCGGCTGTAGTCTTAGAAGTACTACAACTTTTCCTTTAGTCACTCGGAAGTAACTTGTCTTTGATGTCTTTTGTCAATTGACTCTTTGCAGAAGTCTTGCGAGCTTGTTGCTCATTTTGCTGAATTGAAGGAGAAACAGGTCCAGCTTAACCTCGACTTGAAGTTTGCCCAGGAAAGCTTGTAGAAGGCGAAGGATGAAGCAAAAGGTATGGCTGGTGAGGATTCGACGGTTGTCTTTGTTTTTCTGCCTATTCTCAACTCCGTTCTCATTATTGTTTTGCAGACCAACTGGAGGAGGCTCTGAGGAAGAAAGATCTTGACCTTGCGGAAGCACAGAAGGCGGCTTCGGAGAAGACGAAGCTCGTTGAGGAAAAGCTTCCTTTAGTTGGTCAGCTTGAAGATGAGAATGCCAAGCTGAAGTCTGCTCTTGACGCGGCCAACAAGGAAGCAAGTCGATTGAAAAATGACAAGATTGCTCTGACTGACAAGGTCAGCCATATGGCGGGGAAGCGAAAGGATCTGGAGGCTTATCTCGGAGGGCTCGCCAAGAAACTATTCCTCATGCTGGAAGGTAATCCCCTTTACTCGATTGACTTGTCGTTGTCGACTCATCATTCAATTATGATTTTGGACTGTACCTTTCAGAATTTTGTCAAAACTTCGAGGAAGAAACTGGTCGAGTGGAAACCAGTATGGACCCCATCAACTCTCCTGTGAAGGACGAAGCTGCCATGAATGTCCTCCGGCTGGAGTCTCGCGTCGCCAACGTGGTGGACTACCTTGCTCGACTGAAGGCTGCAGTGTCGCGGATCGACTCTGCACTCTGGCCAAAACAGATACTTCAGAATGACCTTGAATCCTTGGTCACTCGACTGAAGGAAATCCCAAGTCGAGTGCATGAATGGAAAAAGTCTTCTGCCAGGTGTGGTGCCGATGTTGCTCTGTCGCTGGTTCGTGTCCACTGCAAGGAGGCGCGAGAAGAGAAGCTGGCCGCCCTCCAAGTTGCCAATACCAGGAAGCATAATTTATAGGACTTCATGGAGACCTTCATTGCTGCTGCCACTCGTATCTCAGATGGGATTGATTTGGACGAGTTTGTTGCCCCATCCAGTCCTCCACCGGAGGAGTAAAAAACTGTTGTGTCTCACTTTAAATTTGCCTCGGAATGCCGAGTGGTTTGTGTAACCGATAAACTCTGTCGAGCTGGAGGCTCGAGTACTTTTATTTGCGGTCCAGGACCTTTTGATCTTATCCGAACTTGATTTATCATTGAATATCTTCGTGATTTATCCGTCGAGTGAGACTTGACTTTCACTCAAAATGACTTAGGCGAGCACAGGGCTGCAGCTAAGCCCCCGAGTGGGAGGTTTGCTCTCCACTCGGTAGGATTTTAATCACTTAGGCGAGCACTGGGCTACAGCTAAGCCCCCGAGTGGGAGGTTTGCTCTCCACTCGGTAGGATTTTAATCACTTAGGCGAGCACTGGGCTGCAGCTAAGCCCCCGAGTGGGAGGTTTGCTCTCCGCTCGGTAGGATTTTAATCACTTAGGCGAGCACTGGGCTACAGCTAAGCCCCCGAGTGGGAGGTTTGCTCTCCACTCGGTAGGATTTTAATCACTTAGGCGAGCACTGGGCTGCAGCTAAGCCCCCGAGTGGGAGGTTTGCTCTCCACTCGGTAGGATTTTAATCACTTAGGCGAGCACTGGGCTGCAGCTAAGCCCCCGAGTGGGAGGTTTGCTCTCCACTCGGTAGGATTTTAATCACTTAGGCGAGCACTGGGCTGCAGCTAAGCCCCCGAGTGGGAGGTTTGCTCTCCAGTCGGTAGGATTTTAATCACTTAGGCGAGCACTGGGCTGCAGCTAAGCCCCCGAGTGGGAGGTTTGCTCTCCACTCGGTAGGATTTTAATCACTTAGGCGAGCACTGGGCTGCAGCTAAGCCCCCGAGTGGGAGATTTGCTCTCCACTCGGTAGGATTTTAATCACTTAGGCGAGCACTGGGCTGCAGCTAAGCCCCCGAGTGGGAGGTTTGCTCTCCACTCGATAGGATTTTAATCACTTAGGCGAGCACTGGGCTGCATCTAAGCCCCCGAGTGGGATGTTTGCTCTCCACTCGGTAGGATTTTAATCACTTAGGCAAGCACTGGGCTGCAGCTAAGCCCCCGAGTGGGAGGTTTGCTCTCCACTCGATAGGATTTTTGAATAAAGATTCTGAAGGAGAAGGAGTCAGTCGACCTGCGCCTTGTCGTCCTTGCGAAGCGTTCATTATATTGAGAGTTTGACTAAATCCTTGGACTATTATTAAGCCCTCGAGCGGGAAGCTGGCTTTCCACTCGGTAGGAATTTTAAATACTTAGGCGAGCACTGGACTACAGCTAAGCCCCCGAGTGGGAGGTTTGCTCTCCACTCAGTAGGATTTTAATCACTTAGGCAAGCACTGGGCTGCAGCTAAGCCCTCGAGTGGGAGGTTTGCTCTCCACTCGGTAGGATTTTAAATACTTAGGCGAGTACTTGGACTGCAGCTAAGCCCCTGAGTGGGAGGCTGGCTCTCCACTCGGTAGGATTTTAAATACTTAGGTGAGTACTTGGACTGCAGCTAAGCCCCCGAGTGGGAGGCTGGCTCTCCACTCGGTAGGATTTTAATCACTTAGGCGAGCACTGGGCTGCAGCTAAGCCCCCGAGTGGGAGGCTGGCTCTCCACTCGGTAGGATTTTAAATACTTAGGTGAGTACTTGGACTGCAGGTAAGCCCCCGAGTGGGAGGCTGGCTCTCCACTCGGTAGGATTTTGAATACTTAGGCGAAACGGATTCGCAGCTAAGCCTCCGAGTGGGAGGCTGGCTCTCCACTTGGCAGGATTTTTTACGAACTTAGGCGAAACGGTTTCGCAGCTAAGCCACCCACTGGGGGGAATTTCAACAAAAAGAAATAGCAATCTTCTGTGAAAATTATAACATTCTTGCTTTTAGATAAAAGAACTACAGAGGTACTTTTATTACATCTCAACCGAGTGAGTTTTTTTCAAGTGTAAAAAGGACGGAGTAACTCCGCATTCCAAGGTCGAGGCTCGTCGATCTGGCGATCAATGTTGTAGAGGTGATATGCTCCGTTGTGGATGACTTTGGTGACGATGAAGGGGCCTTCCCAGGTTGGAGCGAGCTTGTGAGGTTTTTGCTGATCCACTCGGAGGACCAAGTCTCCTTCCTGAAAGGCTCGACTCTTCACGTTTCTGGCGTGGAACCGATGTAAGTCCTGCTGGTAGATAGTCGAGCGGATTAGGGCCATCTCCCTCTCTTCTTCCAAGAGGTCGACTGCATCTTGCCAAGCTTGTTCCGCTTCTGCTTCGGAGTATAGTTCGACTCGAGGTGCATTGTGAAGCAGATCACTCGGCAGAACCGCTTCAGCCCCGTAGACCAGAAACAATGGCGTTCTTCCAGTCGACCGATTAGGAGTGGTCCTTAATCCCCAAAGAACTGACGGAAGTTCGTCGACCCAAGCTCCTGCCGCGTGCTTGAGATCACGCATCAGTCGGGGTTTCAGTCCTTTGAGGATGAGACCATTTGCATGCTCTGCCTGCCCATTCGACTGAGGATGGGCAACTGAGGCATAGTCGACCCGCGTGCCTTGGGAGGCGCAGAAGGCTTTGAATCTATCATTATCAAAGTTTGATCCATTGTCCGTGATGATGCTATGTGGAACTCCATATCTGAATATCAGTTCTCTGATGAAACTGATAGGAGTGCTTGCATCGAGGTTCTTGATGGGTTTGGCTTCTATCCACTTGGTGAACTTGTCGACTGCAACCAGTAAGTGAGTGAAGCCGCTTCTACCAGTTCTCAGTAGTCCAATCATGTCTAGCCCCCAAACAGCAAAGGGCCAGACGAGTGGAATGGTCTTCAGTGCAGAGGCGGGCTTGTGTGACATGTTGGAATAAAACTGACACCCTTCGCACTTGTCGACTATGTCTTTTGCCATTTCATTCGCCCTCGGCCAGTAAAATCCCGCTCGGTACGCTTTAGCCACAATGGTCCGAGAGGACGCATGATGGCCACAGGTCCCCGAGTGGATATCCTCAAGAATTATCTAACATTCTTCTGGCGTGATGCACTTCTGGCCAACTCCAGTCGCGCTTTCTCTGTACAACTGCCCTTTGATTACTGTAAAGGCCTTGGATCGACGAACGATCTGTCAAGCCTCTCCTTCATCTTCTGGGAGCTCTTTCCTCATAATATACGCGATGTATGGCCCTGTCCAGTCGGGAGTGTTGACTACAACTTCCATAATCAGGTCGACCACGGCTGGAATCTCCACTTCAGTCGGATCGCTGGCGCTCCTTGGCTGCGGAGGTTCTTCTGTGAAAGGATCTTCCTGTATCGATGGCGCACGAATGTGCTCCAAACACATATCACTGGGGATGGCTTCTCTCTTGGACCCTATTTTCGCCAAATCATCCGCAGCTTGGTTTTTCAGTTGGGGTATATGATGGAGCTCTAACCCCTCGAATCTCTTCTCCAACTTTCTCACTGCATTGCAATAACCCGTCATGGCTGGGCTTCGGACATCCCACTCCTTCATCACTTGATTAACAACCAGATCTGATTCGCCGTAGACCATAATGCGACGGATGCCGAGTGAAATGGCCATACGCAGTCCATATATGAGTGCTTCATATTCTACCTCGTTGTTGGAGGAATCAAAGTGAATCTGGAGGACATATTTGAGCTTATCTCCTCAGGGGGAAACCAATACAACCCCTACACCGGACCCATTCAGCATCTTGGAGCCATCGAAAAACATAGTCCAGTGCTCCGAGTGAACTTGAGTCGGAAGTTGTTGCTCAGTCCACTCGGCGAGGAAATCAGCTATTGCTTGGGACTTGATAGCTTTCTTTGCCTCGAACTTGATATCAAGGGGAAGAAGTTCAATCGCCCATTTTGCCACTCGACCAGTTGCATCTCTGTTATGAACAATCTCTGATAACGGGGCGTCGCTGACGACTGTAATGGAGTGATCAGAGAAATAATGAGCAACCTTCTTCGTGGTCATGTAAATCCCATAAACAAGCTTCTGATAGTGAGGGTATCTTTGCTTTGATGGGGTCAGAACTTCAGAAAGGTAATAAACTGGGCGCTGAACTTTGAAGGTTTTTCCTTCCTCTTCCCGCTCGACCGTAAGCACGGTACTAACGACTTGTCCAGTGGCTGCAATGAAAAGCAACAATGGCTCTTTGCTGACAGGGGCAGCAAGCACCGGCTGGGTGGAGAGCAGAGCTTTTAGCTCTGCAAACGCTGCATCAGCTTCTGGAGTCCACTCGAACTTGTCTGACTTCTTCGTCAGTCGGTAAAGAGGCAGTGCCTTTTCACCGAGTCTGGAGATGAATCGACTTAAAGCAGCCAAGCATCCAGTAAGCTTCTGGACATCGTGCACACGCACAGGGCGTTTCATTCGGAGTATGGTGCCAACTTTTTCAGGGTTAGCGTCGATTCCTCGTTCGGAAACAAGAAAACCGAGTAACTTTCCTCCAAGAACTCCAAATGTGCATTTTGATGGATTAAGCTTGATATCATACCTCCTGAGATTGGCACATGTTTCAGCAAGGTCAGTCAGCAGGTCGGAACCTTTTCGCGACTTGACCACTATATCATCCATGTATGCTTCTATATTCCGACTGATTTGAGTGATCATGCACTTCTGAATCATTCTCATGAATGTAGCTCCGGCATTCTTGAGACCAAAAGGCATGGTGACATAACAGAAGCACCCGAACGGGGTGATGAAAGCTGTTTTTATTTCATCGGGTCCATACAGACGGATCTGATGGTATCCGGAGTAAGCATCTAAAAAAGACAACCTCTCGCATCCTTCGGTCGAGTCGACTATTTGGTCGATGCGAGGAAGAGGGAAGTGATCTTTCGGGCATGCCCAATTGATATGTTTGAAATCGATGCACATGCGCAACGACTTGTCCTTCTTGGGGACCATTACAACATTGGTGAGCCACTCGGAGTGGTAGATCTCACGAATGAACTCTGCCGCTAAGAGTCGAGCCACCTCTTCGCCAGTGGACTTTCTCTTCTGGATGGCGGACCGCCGAAGATGTTCCTTAACTGGTTTGACTTTTGGGTCGACTCGAAGGCGGTGCTCAGCCAGTCCCCTAGGAACACCCGGCATGTTAGCAGGCTTCCATGCAAAGATGTCCCAGTTCTCACGGAGGAACTGGATGAGCGCTTCTTCCTATTTAGAGTCGAGTGTAGTGGAGATGTTGGTCGGAGCCGCATTGGAATCAGTCGGGTGGATGTGAACCTGTTTTTTCTCACCGGACGACTAAAAATGCTGACTCTGTGGCAGGCTTCTTGGCTCGCAACAAATCACTCGGGTCTGCGGTCTTTTGGCACTCTTGTAACTCCATTTCGGCCATCTGAGCATCAGCAATTTTGGAGCCCTTCTGGAAGCACTGTTCTGCCTTCTTCCGATTACCCGTGATAGTGATCACACCTTTGGGACCGGGCATCTTCAATTTAAGGTACACGTAGCATGGTCGGGCCATGAAACGAGCGTACGCTGGCCTTCCAAGTATGGCGTGGTACGCACTCTGAAAATCCACGACCTCAAAGGTCAACTTTTCCTTCCGAAAATTCTTTGAGTCACCAAAAACTACATCGAGAGCGATTTGGCCGAGTGACTCAGCCTTCTTTCCAGGAATGACTCCGTGGAAGCTCATGTTACTGGTGCTGAGTCTGGACATCGGAATGCCCATCCCTTTCAGTGTCTCTGCATACAGCAAATTCAAACCACTGCCACCATCCATCAAAACTTTGGCCAGTCGAGTGCCTTCAACGACTAGGTCGACCACCAACGCTTGCCTCCCTGGGGTAGCAATATGAGTCCAGTGATCGGACTGGTCGAAGGTGAGGCAGTCTGAGACCATTTTAGATAATTGGGTGTCGTCGGAGCGACCATGTTCACTTCTCGATTGATAACCTTCAATCGACTCTTGCTTTCCACATCAGCGAAAATCAGCAGGGTGGAGTTGACTTGGGGGTACTCCTCACCGCTGTCTTCTTTGTCCTCAACTTTGTCTGACTCTTTCTCTTTGTCTTTGGCATGTTTCCCTTGAAACTGCTGAATCAGGAGCCGACATTGTCGAGTGGTATGCTTTGGGTAAATGAGTTTACCCTCCTCGTCTTTCTTCGTGTGAATGTGACACGGTAAGTCCATCACATCGTTCCCATCCTGGTCTTTCACTTTCTTGGGGTTCCAGGGACCCTTGGGTTTCCCCTTAAACCTTCCTGGGGTCACTGCCAAGGTCTCTCCAGGAGCAGCTGGCTCGGCTTTGCGCTTTTGCTTCCGACTGGAGTTTCCTCCACCGGCCTCATTAGCGCCTGCTTTGTACTTGCCACTCCGGAGCCTATCTTCTTCTTCACCGTTTGCATACTTGGTGGCAATTTCCATCATCCGACTCAACGTCATATCTCTGGTTCGACCGAATTTCAAACTCAGCTCTCTGTTCTTGACGCCTTCCTTGAAGGCACAAACTGCCTGGTGATCAGATACATTCTTGACTGTGTGATGTAAAGTGATCCACCTCTGGATATAATCCCTCAGAGTTTCACTTGACTTCTGAACACACGACTGCAATTCTGTCAACCCTGCCGGTCGCTTGCAAGTCCCTTCAAATGTCCTGACAAACACTTGGGCAAGATCTTCCCAAGTGTAAATACTGCTGGGTGCCAACTGGTTCAACCATGCTCTGGCTGATCCCTCCAACATAAGAGGAAAATGCTTCATGGCTACCTCGTCGTTGCCGCCGCCAATCTGAACAGCCACTCGGTAATATTCAAGCCATGTGTCAGGCTTGGAATCGCCGGTGAACTTACTAACTCCAGTCGCCAACCTGAAGTTGGGAGGAATTATTGCGGCCCTGATTGCTCTGCTGAAACATTCTAGTCCTGATACATGAACCCTGCTACTGGAGGGAACGTCTCTGTCATGGCCTTCTCGGTGAGCTCTATTCCTATCGACCAGACCTTGAACGATAATGGATCTCGCATCAAAGCCTGGTTCCCTGGGGTCGACTGGAAACCTTCGCCCAGCACTGTGTTGGCGTCTGTCATCTTGCTGCCGAGGAACGTACGATCCACCCCTTGGGGGAGGACTGGGCACTCGACGTCGATCATTGCGATCGAATCGGTGTTCGTACCGCTCACGGCCTTTATATTGATCATCATGCCGGCCTCTACGTTCCTCACACCTCAGGGGCGATCCTGGACTGTGAGCCGACTATACAGAATTCGCAGCAACGGATCGGCTGTGAATCCTGTTACACGACTGCGATACAACTGAGTTCTGATCCCCTGCTGCTCGGAGCAAATCTCTGATCTGTAGCAGACCTCTCCCTGCCTCTGACTCAGAAGGCTGGATCGACTCCGCTATGCGGGCTGCAGCTGCTAAATTCTGAATCGGAGTTCGGTATACCTGAGTTGGTGGCTGAAAGAGGCGACATCGACTGGATTCTGGAACTGGCGGTTGAGCGCGCTTGTCGAGTACTCTCTGGAGATTCTCTAGTCGAGTGCGTTCAGCCAGGTTGGCCAAGCGCGCCTCCTCCAAGGCGCACGCCTTGGGGGTTTCTCCAATGATAGGAGTGTGAAGCGCGTCCATGTTCCGGCGACGAAGTTCCTCCCTCTGCAGCGAGGTGAGGGGCTCGGGTCTGTACTCTTCGTGGCCCCGCGCCGGACCTCCTCCTCCGGCAACCTCTTCGGTGTGGGGGAATCCGGGGGGGCTGCGCGGTCCGTCGACCATCAGTACCTCCGCCGCTGGATCGCTGCTGTCGCACTCGGACGCAGTCTCCGCGGAGCCAATCGACAGATCGAACAGGCCGTAGAGAGATTCGTCGGGCTCGATCGCCGCGACTTGGGGGGTGGCCGACTGGCGGGCCAATGCATGCCTCACCCACCGCTGAAGCCTCGACCAACCAGAGCGCTTGCGCCGGCGGGAAACGGGGAGCGAGGACGAAACGGGTGCCGACCCGTACCTGGCCGACGGTTGCCGCAGGAGGACGCCACGAATGCACGCGCGAAAGTGCGTTGCCCCGCGGGAGGGAAGCGCGTCCACGTCGAGTGGAGCCTCCTGGAGCCAAGCAGAGTCATCGACGACGAAAGTGAGGGCGCCGAGACGGATCTCGCGGCCCTCGACCAGGACTCCGCTCGAAGACATGATGGGAGATATCGAAAGAATCCCAACTCCTCCAACAAATCGCTAGAACACCTGCCCCACGGTGGGCGCCAACTGTCGTGGTTCTAAGTCTGACAGTAGAATGGGGGGTAGGAATGGAGAGGCAAGATCCTAGCTTTGGAGTAGTTGTGCATGCAAGAGGTTAACGAGTTCAGGCCCTTCTCAGAAGAAGTAATAGCCCTACATCTCGGAGCCCGGAGGCGGTCGACTGGATTATATGTGTGTGTGTTACAAAGATGCGAACCCTTCTTCCTGTGGAGGGGGGTGGCTTATATAGAGTTCGCCAAGACCCCTGCCAGCCCACGCAGTGAAGGATCTTAAGGTACATTAAGGCAGGGCGTTACTGGAAACGAACTGTATAAAGCGCTATTAAGGCTATAAAGGCCATTTAATTACAGACCGTTTGGATGCGGAGTGGCTCCTGTGCTTCCGATGGTCGAGTGAGTCTTCATGGTCGAGTGTCTCTACGCTTGTCGAGTGTTTTTGTATTAGTCGAGTGGATGCTTATCAGGTCGACTGGTAAGCAGCCTCTTTTAGTAAGTGACCTTGGGGAGGGTACCCTTGGGCAGGCCTATGACCCTACCCTAGGTACATGACTTCATCAATCACCTCCCTGGCTAAACCGAAGTGTATCAATGATGTTCAACGCCTGGCAGGCCGGATTGCCGCGTTGAGCCGGTTCATCAGCCGCCTTGGTGAGAAGGCAATCCCTTTGTATCAGATGTTGAAGAAGACGGATCCATTCGTCTGGAGTTCTGCTGCTGATAAGGCATTTGAGGACTTAAAACGGCAATTGGCCAATCCGCCCGTGCTCGCCGCTCCCATTGACAAGGAGCCATTGCTGCTATATGTTGCTGCTAATGCTCGTGCGGTCAGTGTGGCTATTGTGGTGGAGCGAAAAGAGGTAGGCAAGGAGCATCCGGTTCAACGTCCGGTCTGTTATATCAGCGAGGTACTTTTTGAGTCCAAGCAAAGGTATCCGCATTGGCAGAAGCTGGTATATGGAGTTTGTATGGCAAGCCGAAAGCTTAAGCAATACTTTCAAGGGCACCCCATTACGGTGGTCAGTTCTGCTCCCTTGGGTGATATCATCCAGAACCGGGAAGCGACTGGACGGATTGCCAAGTGGGCTATAGAGCTTGGGCCGCACGGGTTGAAGTACGTGCCTCGGACGGCGGTTAAGTCTCAAGCACTTGTTGATTTCATCAATGATTGGACGGAACTGCAAGCACCTGAAGAAAAGCCGGATCACACATATTGGACCATCCATTTTGATGGATCCAATCAATTGGAAGGGTCGGGGGCTGGAGTCGTGTTAACTTCCCCACGAGGTGATAAGTTTTGTTACGTTCTCCGCTTAATGTTCCCTTGTGCTAACAATGCAGCTGAGTATGAAGCCTTGCTCCATGGTCTCCGGATGGCTAAGGAGATGAATCTAAGTCGAGTTAAGTGCTTCGGTGACTCGGACCTCGTGGCTCAACAAGTGTCTGGCACTTGGGATTCCAAGGACCCACTCATGGCAGCATATCATCGTGAGGTGGATATCGTTGCAGGTCACTTTAAAGGCTATCATCTGGACCACGTGGACCAACGGAAGAATGAAGCGACGGACGCTTTAAGCCGGCTGGGCTCTCAGCACAAATCGGTACCGTCCAATGTTTTTCTGGATGTGCTGCACAACCCGTCGGTCAAGCTCCCTGGTGAAGCGGATTTTGCTATTCCTGATCCGGAGGCTCAATTGGTGGCAGCTCTTCATGTAATTCTGGATTGGACGCTTCCTTACCTGGCGTACATGAACCGGGGCGAGTTACCAGAGGATGAGACTCTGGCCCGGCAGATAATCTGGCGGTCCAAGTCCATGACTATTGTTAATGGTGAATTGCATCATTGCAGTGTATCAGGGGCGTTTCAACGTTGTGTGTCCCCTGAAGAAGGCTGTGAAATTTTGCGTGAGATCCACGAAGGAGATTGTGGTCACCATGCCGGTTCAAAATCATTGGTGGCTAAAGCGTTCCACCATGGCTTCTATTGGTTAACTGATCATGCTGATACGGAGGATCTGGTCAGACGATGTAACGGTTGCCAAAAGTTTTCAAGACGTGCTCACGTGCCGACTCAAGAATTGAGAATGATTCCAATCACTTGGCCGTTTGCGACTTGGGGGCTAGATATGGTTGGGCCTTTCAAAAGTTCCAAGGACAAGAAGACCCACCTCCTGGTGGCGGTTGACAAGTTTACAAAGTGGGTAGAGGCAGAACCTGTTAGTAAGTCTGATGCGGCCACGGCGGTTCAGTTCATCAAAGAAGTGATTTTCCGGTTTGGCTTTCCACACAGTATCATCACAGATAATGGTACCAATTTGTCCAAAGGTGCCATGGAGTTCTGCGAACGTGAGCACATCCGACTTGATGTTTCATCAGTGGTGCACCCACAGTCCAATGGTCAAGCAAAAAGATCTTGAGAGGCATCAAGCCCCGGCTTATGGTTCCTTTGCAGAGAACACCGGGTTGTTGGGTAGAAGAGTTACCATCTGTGCTATGGAGCATCAATACCACACCCAACAGATAAACAGGATACACACCGTTCTTCATGGTCTATGGAGCGGAGGCGGTTCTCCCCAGTGATATCCGTCATGATTCACCTCGTGTGGCGGCTTATGTTGAAGCGGACAACGAGATAGCACGGCAAGACGCTTTGGACCGGTTGGATGATGAGTGTGACATAGCAGCTGCCCGCTCGGCGATTTACCAACATGATCTTCGTCGTTATCACAGTCGCCGAGTTAGAACCAGAACCTTTCAAGAAGAAGATTTGGTGCTTCGGCTCATCCAAGATCAGACTGATATGCATAAGTTATCCCCACCTTGGGAGGGACCTTTTGTGGTCAGCAAGAATCTGCACAACGGATCATACTATCTGATCGATATTCGAGAGCATAAAGACTCACGTACATCAGAGGAGGAGACCAACAGGCCGTGGAACATAGCTCATCTTCGGCCTTACTATACCTGAGCCATTGGCTCTACTTATGTACATATTATGACTATATATATATTATGATTAATATAATAAACCGGAACCTCAGCTAAAGCGGGGTATCTGTACTTTTACATCATGCGTTGTTACACGGGGTGGTTCTGTCTTAAAGCGGCCTCCGGTTTACCCCTTGAAATTGCTCTTTAAAAGATGTATAACATCACTTCAGGGCTTGGTCGCATCCGAACCAATGCAACACCTTTTGATAGGCGAAAGCCACCAGATCACTTGGGGACATGGTCAAGTCTGAACCAGTTACGCCTCTTGATCGGCCTAAGGCCACAGAATCACTTGGGGGCTTGGTCGAACCCGGACCATTGCCACGCCTCTTGATCAGCATAAATGCCACGGTTTTATTTGGGGACCTGGCTGACTTGAACCGTAGGTACACCTATCGGGAGCTTGGTCGTATCCGACCACGGTAACGCCATCTGATCGGCTCAAATAAGCCTCTTTTTGCAAACGGTTTTATCATTACCCTTGCTTCAATATTTTATTTCATACATGTTTCTTTTTTATCGTTGCATTTTTAAACCAACAAAGTTTAAACCGGTTCAAACTGTCAATGGACAGAACACGGTCCATTTTTAATCCGGAGTTTATTTGCCCGGTTTGATTTTCTTTGTCAACCATCCTATTAAGGAGTAACACGGTGTTTATTATAAAGCCTAGCACGGTTTACAAGGTAAACCGGCATTATATATATACAGGAGCTGTTATCTCCTCTAACGGTGTAGGGTTTATAAAACCTCCGCTTCAAGATTGGCTAAGCCAGCTTCATGACCAATGATGGTAGGTATTATGTATCACAAAGAGTCGATCATATACTTCAAATTTCAGATATTGTGATTTCATAACAATCCGCCTGACGGTATAGCCGCGGCGGTATTTTAAGATTTTTTGATTGCAGAAAGTACTTTGGAAATTTTATCACCCAAAGGAAGCACAGGTTGCAGTATGTATGCACGAAGGCATAACAAAATCAAGAGTGTCGACTAGCCTATTACAAGGCAACACGGTGCCCAAATAAGATTATTGTTTTGCAAAGGTGGAACAGTTTTAAACCGATTTCTGGTTCAAGCTTGGTCACCAGCATGGCTTGATGGTTGTGGGTCATCCCGCCCCGCTTCCACTTATGCTTCTCTGCCCAGCGGCTGGAAGTCAACAGTTGTCCAGTCGATTCCCATTAATGCTTGAAAGACAGCTTCATCATGAATCAGCAGTGACGGATCAATATCAGGAGCATAAGTGTGCTTACGGATTGGAGGGATAAGATTTTCCGCTTCAGGAATCGGTGCGTCTACTCGCTGGTTTTGATCATTGTATTGTGCCTGATAATGCGACAAGTCTGCCTCTTCAGCCTATTGGCAAGCTAGAGGACGCACCTCCCGGTTTATTGCTCGCAGATCCACTTCACTAAATGTTGTTCCGTCTTCCTTCAAACTGGGATAGCCCTGAGCTGCCTCAACAGGGTCAAAATCCGGCACCCATGTTTTTGCCCGGATTAAGGCAGTGATGACACCGGTTCGAGCGGCAGATCACTTTAGCTCTTCAACCTGGGCAGGAAGCATCGACAGCCTCTTCAAAGTATCTTGAATTAAAGTGGGCGCCGGATTGTTATGCGATGCAGTAGAGATGATCCGTTGTGCTCCAGAATATAGCTGTTCGATCAAGGTATAGGCGGCTTTCAATTTCATCCGTACATCTGACCCCAAGTGACCAATGTGTGTTCCTGAAGGGTTACAAAGAATCAGCACATTGAAAGTTACTTAAGAAGACTAAGTAATTCCAGAAGTTAAATCGGCTCACCAAAGATAGCAGCGGTCATGGAGTGCACTTGCCGCTTTATGCCGGTCAGTTCGTCCACCACCGGTTTAAGCGCAGCCTCGGCGTCTTCTGCTCGCTTGATTAAAGCGGACTTCTCGGTGGCCCAGTCCGCCCGCTCCTTTTTGAAGTCCTCTTTAAGCCGTTCCATGATGCTTAAAGCGCTGGTTTACTCCTCTTTTGCTTTTGAGGTTTCAGCTTGTTGAGACTTCAGATTTTCTTGGAGGTCGGTGACTTGGTTTTCTTTTGTCTTCAGCTCAGCCTGCATACAGACAATTATATGATTCAGAAAGCAGTGCAAACATTGAAGTGCCAACCACATAACAAGTTATGCACTCGGCACTTGGGGGCTATTGCACATTTGATCTTCATCTTTCAATTGATTATAAAAGTCCCAATATCAATACAAGTGTTCAACTTGGCACTTGGGGGCCAATGGCTATTTGCTCGAATACATTCTGAAGTTGTGATGTCAATTACCTAAAGTCCCGGTTTAACTATACTAAGTTGACCCGGCCCTTGGGGGCTACATCGGCAAAATTCAGGCATATTGAAGTCTAAATGACAAGTCCCGGTTTAAAATGATATCTTAAACTGGCACTTGGAGGCTATTGGAGTTGATGAATTACAAGCAGGAGCATATGGCAATTACGTCATATTTATCCTTCATCATATTAACCAGGCCGGCTTCATAGTCACGGCTGGTATATAACCGGTTTAGAAAGCTGGAATGAAGGTCTTGAGGAGACAAAGCAGTATAAGTTGACAAGTCGGCATTCCATTTGCCCTTGCCAATTGCAGCAAATTCTTCCTTGGCAGTATGTTTAGACAAAGCGACAGGATTGCTTGGCTCTGTATGGCCAACTCCAGTAATAACAACTTCATCATCGGTTTGCATTGGGGCCGTCGGTTTATCAGTGGACTTGGATGGACTGGTGGATTTCTCAATCCGAATGGGACTTCTGGGTTGGTCAACAGAACTGGAGGTATTAACATGTCTCTCTTCAGCAGTACAGTCATCATCTTGTGGTGGCAGGTCATTTGGCGCATCTTCATGAATAGCTGCTTCAGGATCTGGCGTTTTATCCGGTTCAGGGACGATGTCCTCCTCGGCCGCTTTATCCAGGCGGGCCTTCTTGCTCGGTCTAGGCTTGGCCCTGAAAGGAGTAATAAAAGTCAAAGACAGCATATGTTACAAAGTAATACACCAGAAATATTATGATAAGTATAGCTTACCCAGGCACGGTTTTGAGCGGTGGCAGCTGAGTAGCTGATGACTTGCCAGATGATGAATGGGAAGTAACCTGATAATCGGAGTCAGAAGGATTAAGAGGTTGACGAAAACGGCCCGCTTTAGGACAAGCACTGACAAGCAAGTTAGAGACCTTTGGACGGCATTTCCGAACCGGACTATTCGGTAAACCGGCGAAGGTAACTACCTGGCTGCTGTGCCGGGTTGTGCGGCGAGCTTCGTGCTGTTGGGTCTTCATACGAAATTTGGGATCCAAGTAAGCAAGAGGATGAGAAAATTTAACCTTCCGGTTTGCCTGATGGGTTTTCGGCAAAGGCAAAGGGTCTGAATCGGTAGAGAAAATAGTTACCTCTGCAGCGTCAGTGTGGCGGGCTTCAGCATCATCCTGACAAATATCATCATCAATAAGGCGTGTGAAAAGTAAGCCTAGTGAATCAAGCTCTACCTCAAGGTCCGGATTACCCACATCATCATCAGCTGCTGGATCTGAAGATGCAGTGGTTTTCTTCCTGTGGGTGGTTTTCTTCACGACTCTAGTCTTTGGCCGGTTTGGCCTTTCCGATTTGTCTGGTTTTTCTGGTTTCTCCTGCGGAAGCTTCTTGCTCCAAAACGGATCATTGCCCTGTTTCAACAGATATTGGTGTTAAATAATGGGCAGATACAGAAATGACAGGATCAGTGAAAGGTAAAATTAAAAGCTTACAGCTGGCGGTTTGTTGGTGGCACAGAAGGGAAGCAGGCCGGTTCCGGCACAGATGTGTTCCGGTTCGTTCAACATTTTCTTCACAGCTTCTGTGACTTCTTCGTCGGTGAGCTAGATGTTCATGTGTCGCAGTGGGTCATCGACACTGCCAGTATACTCGCACATCAAACCGGAGCGCTGACTAAGGGGCAGTATGCTCCACGATATCCAACGGCGAGCGAGATCAACTCCTGTTAAACCGTTGGCCATGAAGGCTCTGAGCTTGGACAGTTGAGGAGCGTATTTACTTCTTTCCTTGGCAGTCAACCTTTGTGGAAAAGGGTGTGTATTGCTAAGCCGCTCCGGACGAAAGCCAGGCAAAGGATTTTCAACAGCAGGGGAGGTGTCTTTGCAATAAAACCATGATTGATTCCACTCTTGGGGATGGCTGGTAGTTTCGCGTGAGGATAAGTGACCTCTTTTCTTTTCTGAATCGCCACACCACCCAATTCCATATTGGAACCATCAGTAAACTCTGTGCGGCGGTTTAGATGGAAGCAGTCTCTGAACAACTCAACTGTGGGTTCCTCTTGAAAGAACACCTGACAGAGTACTTGAAAATGGCATAGGTTGGTAATAGAATTGGGGCCAGTAACTTGCGGACGGAGTTGAAAATTGGCCAAGACATCCCGGTAGAATTTTGAAGCGGGCGGATTAAATCCCCGGGCTAAGTGATCTGCGAAAACAACGACCTCTCCCTCTTGAGGTGTGGGAGGACATTCTGTACCGGGGACCCTCCAATGGATAGTGCTTTTGCTACTTAAAGCGCCGGTTAAGACTAAATTATTCAGCTGATTTTCTGTGACACGGGAAGGAGACCAGTTGCACTCATATACTTGTTTGGCCATGGTGAAATCTACAAAATAAGTGATTCAGATTCAAGAATGTATTGATTAAATATACACTGGCATGGACAATGTTAAACCGGGGACAGCTATACCTAAACCGGAATTTTATGAAGTGACAGCATCTGGCTAAACAGTTCTGGCGGTTCAACAAGGGGACTAATGGTATATACCGGTTTGTTAATTTTTTACACCAAGTTAAACCGCCTGATCTAAACATTGAGGCAGCTGAGATTGCGGATGGATAAGTATGCAGAAACAGATTTCACAAGATTTATCTACAGCATTGGATCTGAAGCAAGTTCAGAAAAGAAGGAGAATATTCAAAAAGCTCAAAGCAGAGCGGTATTGAATCAATGGGCAGAAATATATGTGAGATCTATGGTTTCGGGCATGAAACTAAAGGCGGATAATAGAAGTTGCCGCTACACGGAGCAGGGGTTCATAGATGCATCCAGGAGCTGGTACATGAATACGAGCAGGTGATGAACACTGCAAGAACACGAAACCCTAAAAACAGATCTATGTTGAGAAGAGCAGAAGACCTACCAGATCTGAGGAAGACGCGGACGGGCGCCGCGGTTTTCTGGTGCGCTCAGGTTGATGCAGCGGCCATGGTCGATGCAGAAGACGACGGCGGCGGTGGAGCTCTGAGACTGGCGACGCGAGGAAGACGAATAGGAAGGGCATGAAGGGGAGAAAAGAAATGACCCTTCAGTCCTATTTATAAGGCAAAAAGACATGTGCCAGGCGCGTGAATCAAGGAACCGCGAATTCCCGAAGCGGAGTTGTCGCCTCGGTTGTTGTGGATGTTTTCTTTAGGACGGATGATGTCACTCCAGTTTACAGCGATTGGAGAAGATGACATCACGGCGGTTCAACAACTACAAGAAGATGTTGAAGATGGAGATTTTTTGCTAAGGATTGACATGAACCTGTTCAAATCAATCTGGGGCCTAATGTTGGGGATATTACTACTGGGCGTAAACCGGCCTATTTGGGCCGGGTTAACTTCATCAGTGGCTCAAGAGTATTAAAGCCCAAGAAGATAGATGAGGGTTTGAGGCCCGTAGTCGGTTTAAGACTTGTAGCCGTAAACAGGCATCTGTGTGTAAACTTGTATTGTAAAATAGGAATAAGGAGAGACCAACCCGAATACGAATATGAACCGGTGGTGGGACTCTGTGAACCGACGGGCGTCACCCGTGTATATAAGGGGACGACCCGGCGGTGGTTCAGGAGAACAGACAACAACTCGAGACTTAGGCGAAGCTTGTTTGCTCCCTAGTCATCGAAACCCCATCAATTCCATCACAACTAGACGTAGGCTTTTACCTTCATCGAAGGGGCCGAACTAGTATAAACTCTCTGCGTCCCTGTGTCCGCTTTAACCCCTTCAAGCTAACCCGTCGCGATGGCTCCACGACTAAGTCCTTTACTAGGACATCTGCCATGACAAAACCACGACAATTCTCGTGGAGATCTATTCGATGTAATCTTATTTTTGTGGTGTGTTTGTTGAGACCGATGAATTGTGGGTTTATGATCAAGTTTATCTATGAACAATATTTGAATCTTCTCTGAATTCTTTTATGTATACGATTGGTTATCTTTGCAAGTCACTTCGAATTATCAGTTTGGTTTGGCCTACTAGATTGTTCTTTCTTGCAATGGGAGAAGTGCTTAGCTTTGGGTTCAATCTTGCAGTGTCCTTTCCCAGTGACAGCAGGGGCAGAAAGGCACGTATTGTGTTGTTTCCATCGAGGAAAACAAGATGGGGTTTATCTCATATTGCATGAGATTATCCCTCTACATCATGTCAGCTTACTTAAAGCATTACTCTATTCTTCTGAACTTAATACTCTAGATGCATGCTGGATAGCGGTTGATGTGTGGAGTAATAGTAGTAGATGCAGGCAGGAGTCGGTCTACTTGTCACAGACGTGATGCCTATATACATGATCATACCTAGATATTCTCATAACTATGCTCAATTCTATCAATTGCTCAACAGTAATTTGTTCACCCACCGTAATACTTATGCTCTTGAGAGAAGCCACTAATGAAACCTATGCCCCCAGGTCTATTTTCCATCATACTAATCTTCCAACACTTAGCTATTTTATTGCCTTTTATTTTACGTTTCATCTTTATTATAAAAATACCAAAAATATTATCTTATCATATCTATCAGATCTCACTTTCTTAAGTGACCGTGAAGGGATTGACAACCCCTTTATTGTGTTGGTTGCGAGGTTTTTATTTGTTTGTGTAGGTGTGAGGGACTTGAGCTTGGCCTCCTACTGGACTGATACCTTGGTTCTCAAAAACTGAGGGAAATACTTACGCTAGTTTGCTGTATCACCCTTTCCTCTTCAAGGGAAAACCAACGCAGTGCTCAAGAGGTAGCAATCATAATCACGTCTGGGCCGAGTGTCGGCGTTCTGGGAACGGGGCTCCCTAGACTTGCCTGCCTGCGGCCCACGGCGTGGCTCTGCTAGCAGGCCTGTACGGCCCATCTTCATCAACAAGGCATTCAAGACCCTCGCGAGGGGCCAAGCCTCGCGAGGCGGATGATGCAAGACCTCCTCAGGGCCGGCCTCGCGAGGCAGGCTCATGAGGGGCGGAGAGATCAAGGCAATGCAAACCTCGCGAGGCTCTCGTGACGTGAGACATGACGATCGACACTAGGCGGGCGCCAGGCGAGCGCCAGCATGCGCAACGTCCTTGTTTCCTCTTTGGTTCTAAGGAGGCAAGCGCAGGCGCGGAGTACCGAGGCATCAAGCAAAGGTTTCCATATCGGTTCAACGAGACCAGACCCAAAGGACGGCAAGACGGAGGTCGCCATGGAGCCCAAGGAGGTGTCACCACGAGAGCCTTTTGCAGGCGAAGACTACTTTTTTCAGGATAAGCTGTACTAGCTGAACCCTTTCAATTGGCCGTTGTTGGCTCCCTTCCCACTCAATATTTGGGGAGAGGACCAGGGCTATAAATAGGACTAGCCACCATAGTAGCTAGGAGGCATCTCATCTTGAGTAATCCTCGTCCACGCAAGTTCACCAAGCACAAGAACACCTTGACCTCAGGAGGCTGTTCTTCCCCTTGTACTGTTCATCATCAGCCTAAGAGGCAATCCACCACCACCACACTGGAGTAGGGTATTACACCAAAATGGTGGCCCGAACCAGTATAAATCTTGTGTCCCTTGTGTTGTGAGTTCGTCTAGTTCGTTCTTTAGATCGTGGCTAGTTAGGACGCGGATCGGTAGGGAGGAAATCTTCATGCGCACCCCAGTGTTCGAACCTTGAGGGTTTTGCCGGAACCCGTGATCTGACATTTGGCGCGCCAGGTAGCTAGGGGTGCGCCGTAGCCTTCCCCTCGCCGATCTACGCTCCGCTGCCATCGCGCTCCGCCCTCATGGCAGGTGCCCCGCTACCGGCTCCGACAGCTGGCGCTGACGACTGGGCCAGGGGGCTCCGAGCCCTGGCCCCCGCCTTGTGGCACATGCAGTGGCCAACCAAGTTCAAGCCGGAGATGCCTCCGCGCTATGATGATGCGGCGGACCCAATAGCTTTCCTGCTGGCATACGAGGAGGCCGTCCTCGAGGCCAGAGGCGACGACAAGGTCATGGCCAACTGGTTTCCCATGGCCCTCACCGGCCCGCCGCGTGCCTGGCTGCTCAACCTCCCCGAATCCCCGGTGGCTTCCTAGGAGGAGCTGCGCGACTTACTCACTGCACGCTACGCGGCCCCGGCGCACCACGTGGTAGCGACCCTGCTGGGCGGCTCTCAAGCACTGCCTTCAGATCATCATGTCAAACCATTCCTTCGCCAGATCGGCGCCGCTTCCAAGCGCTCGGGGGCTCCGCCGGGCTGGGCTGCGCTCGAGGCTGACCTCACCTTCAACTTAGATGACCACCCCACTACCACTGTTGGCTCGGGTATGCTCACGATGCTCTGCACGCCCACCATATGCAACGTGGCCGTCACCAAGACCCTCATCAACGGCAGCGCCAGCCTCAACGTGCTCCCTGTGGAAGCCTTCAGCCTTCTTAACGTGCCGCTTGAGCGGCTCAGCCTCACCAAGCCTTTCTCAGGGGTTGGCGGTGGTGCCGCCCACTCCCTGGGGCAAATCCACCTCCCCGTCACCTTCGGCACGCACGACAACTACCGCACCGAGCTGGTCGACTTCGACGTCACCCGCATCAGCCTCCCAGACAACGCCATCCTCGGATACCCGGCTCTGGCTCGGTTCATGGCAGCAACCCACCCAGCATACAACCTCATGAAGATGCCTGGAAGCAAGGGTGTCCTCACTATCAAGGGGAACGCCAAGGAGGCCGTGGCGGCGCTCAAACTTGCCTTGAAGCCCGCTACGGCAACGCAGCCCGACGTCATCAGCGCCCCTGAAGCCAAGGAGGCTGCACCAACCAAGAAGAAGCAATTGTTCACCCAAGACAAGGCGGAAACCAAGCAGGTGCCGGTTGATGAAGACGGATCCTCGGGATCCACCTTCACCATAGGTGCCGACCTCGACCCAGGCCAAGAGGAAGCGTTGGTGAAGTTCTTGCGCGCAAACAAGGAGATATTCGCGTGGGAGCCCAAGCAGCTGGTGGGGGTCCCTAGGGAAGTGATTCAGCATCACCTGAGGGTGTGCCTCAACATGCGCCCAGTGAAACAGCGGGCAAGATGGCAGTCCACGGAGAAGCAGGCCTTCATCGTCCAAGAGACCCGCAAGCTGGAGGCGGCGGGTACCATTCGCGAGGTCCGGTACCCCAAATGGCTGGCGAACCCCATTGAGGGAGTCCCGGATTAGGGGGTGTCCGGATAGCCGGACTATACCTTCAGCCAGACTCCTGGACTATGAAGATACAAGATTGAAGACTTCGTCCCGTGTCCGGAAGGGACTTTCCTTCGCGTGGAAGGCAAGCTTGGCGATACGGATATGTAGATCTCCTACCATTGTAACCGACTCTATGTAACCCTAACCCTCTCCAGTGTCTATATAAACCGTAGGGTTTTAGTCCGTAGGACAGAACAACAACCATACCATAGGCTAGCTTCTAGGGTTTAGCCTCCTTGATCTCGTGGTAGATCTACTCTTGTACTACCCATATCATCAATATTAATCAAGCAGGACGTAGGCTTTTACCTCCATCAAGAGGGCCCGAATCTGGGTAAAACATCGTGTCCCCTACCTCCTGTTACCATCTGCCTAGACGCATAGTTCGGGACCCCCTACCCGAGATCCGCCGGTTTTGACACCGACATTGGTGCTTTCATTGAGAGTTCCTCTGTGTCGTCGCTTTTAGGCCCGATGGCTCCTCCGATCATCAATAGCGATGCAGTCCACGCTGAGACCTTTCTCCCCGGACAGATCTTCGTCTTCGGCGGCTTCGCACTGCGGGCCAATTCGCTTGGCCATCTGGAGCAGATCGAAAGCTATGCCCCTGGCCATCAGGTTAGATTCGGAAGCTTAAACTACACGGCTGACATCCGCGGGGACTTGATCTTTGACGGATTCGAGCCACTGCCGAGCACGCCACACTGTCACGTTGGGCATGATCTAGCTCTGCCGCCGAACAGTGCCCTGGAGGCCGCACCTGTCTTCGCTCCGACCCTTAACTCGGAGCCGACCACACCAATCGAAGGCGGGTGGTTAGACACCTCCTCGGGGGCTGCAATCTCTACGACAATCAAGCCGAACACCAACCCTATCCTCCGCGAGTCTCGTGACTCCAAGGAGCCGGACTCCTCTCCGGACTCTGAGCCCTCCGCGCCCCTGCAGATCGAATCTGATTGGGCGCCGATCATGGAGTTCACCGCCGCGGACATCTTTCAGCACTCGCCCTTTGGCGATATTCTGAAATTACTAAAGTCTCTCTCTCTATCAGGAGAGCCCTGGCCGGACTACGGTCAGCAAGGTTGGGATACGGACGACGAAGCAATTCGAAGCCCACCCACCACCCACTTGGTAGCCACTGTCGTTAATCTAAACGACGTGCTCAACTTCGACTCCGAAGACATCGACGGTATGGACGACGATGTAGGAGACGAACATTAACCAACGCCTATAGGGCACTGGACAGCCACTTCATCTCATGATGTGTACATGGTGGACACACCCAAAGGAATCAACGACGAGGAACACAGGGATGCAACGAGGGATCGTTCTCTCGAAAAGCAATCAAAGCGGCAACGTAAACGCCGCTCCAAGCCCCGCCTCGACAGACACAGCAGCCATACAGACCCAGCCATAGAGCAGGACGAGCCGGCGGACGGCGAACAGGGCAACTCGAATAAACAAACCGAACAGCCTGCCCCCAGCGAGAACAGCATTCCAGACGACCTTACGCCGGACAAGCTAAGGGAGCAGAAGAGCCTCCACCGAAGGCTCGTTGCCACTGCGCATAGCCTAAAAAAGCAGAAGCGGAAGCTCAAAACTGCGGAAGATACACTCAAAATCAGATGGAGCAAAGTACTCAACACCGCAGACAAATACGGCGGCAGTCGCCACACCAAAAGCTATCCGAAGCGGAAGCTACTGCCAGAATTTGACGAGGAGGCCCTAGAGCCCCCGCAATCAAAAAATAAGAAAGCCACCCAGTCGGATAGACGACCCCATTGCCAACATAAAGCGGCAAGCGGCGCTGCATACAAGCCGGCACGCGACCCACTCAAGGGTTCGCATCAAAGAGATGGCCCAGCTAGATCTATCTATGGGCCAAGAAAGCAAGATCTCATAAGCAGTGCAACACAACCAATATCCGAACATCACGGCACACCCAAATACAGGGGTGCCGCACACCCCCTATGTTTCACCGACGAGGTTCTCGACCATGAATTTCCAGCGGGATTCAAGCCCGTAAACATAGAGGCGTATGACGAAACAACAGACCCTGGAGTCTGGATTGAGGATTACATCCTCCACATACGCATGGCAAGAGGAGATGACCTCCACGCCATAAAATACTTACCCCTCAAGCTCAAAGGGCCAACTCGGTATTGGCTCAAAAGCCTTCCCAAAAACACCATTGGAAGTTGGGGAAAGCTCGAAGACGCTTTCCGGGCAAATTTTCAAGGGACTTAAGTCTGCCCTCCGGATGCAGACAATCTAAGTCACATAACTCAACAGCCCGGAGAGTCAGCCCGGAAATTCTGGAACATATTCCTTACTAAAAAGAATCAGATAGTCGAATGTCCGGACGCCGAAGCCCTAGCAGCTTTTAGGCATAACGTTCGAGACGAATGGCTTGCCAGACACCTCGACCAAGAAAAGCCAAGAACAATGGCCGCATTAACACGCCTCATGACCCGCTTTTGCGCAGGAGAGGACAACTGGTTGGCAAGATGTAGCACCAAGGAAAGCAGTCCGAAGAGCACGGCAGTCAATGCCGGATTCAACATCTCTCGGAAAAATCAGAAAAAGCCGCCCCTCAACGATAACAGGGACGAGCTATCCAACTTAAACAAAATCTTGGACAAGATATGTCAAATACACAGTACTCCCGGGAAGCCTGCAAACCATACCCACAGAGATTGCTGGGTTTTCAAGCAATCCAGCAAACTCAACGCCGAACACAAGGGGATCGAGCCACCAAGTGAAGACGATGACGAACCCCAAAAGCAGAGCACCAGGGAACAAATGAATTTTCCACAAGAAGTCAAAACGGTAAACTTACTTCACATAACAAAACAAGCGGCGCCCATAGAGGTACGCACCATATGGCCTATCCCAAAGGAGTCTCGCCACTGGTTGTTAAAACCGATCACCTTCAATCATCTGGATTACTCTGGAAGTATCCGGAACGCAGGCTGGACTGCCTTGGTATTAGATCCAATAATCGGTGGACTCCACTTTACAAATGTCCTGATGGATGGCGGCAGTGTTCTAAACCTGATATATCAGGACACAATCCGCCACATGGGGATAGACCCAGCAAAAATTCGCCATAGTGAAACCTCTTTTAAAGGGGTAACACCAGGCCCGGACGCCCATTGCACGGGTTCTCTCCGGCTAGGAGTTAAATTTGGCTCCCCAGACAACTTCCATCGCGAAATGCTAACCTTCCATATCGCCCCATTCTCAAGCAGCTATCAAGCACTAATGGGATGCGAAGCTTTCGCCCGCTTTAACGCAGTTTTGCACTATGCCTCTCTTACGCTTAAGATGCCCGGTCCACGAGGCATCATCTCATTAAAGGGAAAGCATTGAGTACGCCTCCCGTGCGGGAGATTGTGCGGCTGCCTTAACAGCCCCACAATAAAATGGCTTCACCAGCTAAAAACATCTAAACAGGTCATTAAGACCACGGACACGGCTAGACGAGTCCGGCATAAAACTACAATGGATAAAGGATCAATAGCCATACACCCCTGTACTAGGGGCTCCGCGTATATAAAGAAAGAGATAATCAAGCTCAATTTTAACCATTTCAATTTATACTTTGCTTATTTAGTATAACTTCTATTCGGCACAACCTTTCTTCAACTAAGTTCCTCTCTTTTACAGATGAACACGATGCTGCGCCCGTCCAGGATACGGCACAACGGAGACACAGGTGCAGACGTGCAGCAGGGACCCGTTCCAAGGATTCTTTTCCGATTAAGACCTTGCGTAAACCTTTTTTACTGTCTCTTGTTGATACACATCCCCTGCTTTTTTGGTATAACCAAGGAGGAGGCTGACGTCTTGGCATGTGGCCACGTCAGAATTTTGCGCGTACCTGGACACCAGGGGCTTACAATTAAGGGCGTTGTCCCGCCCGCCTTTATAAAGACCGAATACCTTAGGGAGTGTTCGGCGTTGCGAGTTTGGCCTTATATGCATCAGCTCCGAATCATGTCTTTGGTCAAATGTTGGGTTGCCCGGCTCATGTGGTTTGCTGCCTTACGTTCCGCTCTATCGGCTAAGGCGGCACCAGGAGAACTACTGCGATTGTGCCCCGGTTCGGCCAGGCGAGCACCTCAGTAGAGAAAGCCAAAAACTGACTGTCATGATATAGCAAGAGACTGGTCAACCACTCGATGACTCACCGGAATCTTTAGAATTCCTCCGCATTAACGAAGGGTCATTTCCTGGCCAGGCACATACGCGTCCCGAGTTCGGGCGAGCGCAGGCGCCACCAGGGGCTATATAAGTAGCCTCACTGTCAAACTCCTATAGCTAAGTGAAAGTGTTAAAGCATTGTAGTCTGATGCCTAGTTCGCTGCGCTATCACCTCCTTTGTAGGACCAAGACATTGGATTAAGTGTGAAAACGCTCCTTCTGCGAACACCCCCGCAATATTTGCGTGGGGGCCGAAGCCGACGACTGCCATCTTTCAGATTACATATACATATATTCTAAACGGCCGCACAGGAGGTGATACAATACTTGTAGGCGCAAGTATAAAAAGCTTCTACCATTTATCAAAAATTGTTTTACAATAACAAATGCTATTTAAACACAACATCCTTCGAGTACTGCGTCTCTATCACACGAGCGCCTTGAAGAACTTCCTGAAAATAGTGCTTGGCAGGTAATCGGCTTTCGTCCGAATCTCGGGATGCAACAACGGTGGTATCCATTTCCGCCCAGTATGTTTTGACACGGGCAAGAGCCATCCGTTCACCCACTATGCATGCTGACCTCTTCATCGCATTAATATGCGGCACCATGCCAAGGAACTGTTGCACCAAGTTGAAATAACTTTTCGGCTCCGGCCTCTCCGGCCATAGGTGGCTTATGACACACTTCATGACGAGTCTGGACAACCTATTCAGCTCAGCCCATTCGGCCAGACGATCGTCTACGGACAGCGGCCGCTCCAGATTATGGAACTGCGACCAGAAGAGCTTCTCCACTTCGCGATCTTCTTGATCTTGAAAGTGTTCGGTCGCATCCGCAGCACTCGCCACCAAATCTAGATAGGTGTCCACCGCACTCCACATTTGGTCCAGCGGAGCATATTTAGGATCACAAAACTTCCTCCGCATCATAAAGGGCTTCCCAGCCACGATCTCTCCGGCCTGACGCAGCTCCTCCTTCATAACTCTCATCACAGAGCGAGCATCCTTGGCATCGGCAACGGCCTTCTCCAAGTCCGTCTATTCCGCCCGGTCTTCCTTTTCAAGAAGCTTGCAATGGTCAGCAGCGCTCTTCACCTTCACGGCCATCTCGGCCATTTCCTTCTTGCTTTGGCAGTGAGTAGCATGTTCGGCTTTCAGCTCTTCCATTGCCTTTCCGGCAGCCGCATCACTTTTTATGGCTTGTTCCTTGGCTCGGGCAAGTTCCGCCCGAAGATTCTCCATGGCAGTAGCACCATCTGCATTACGCACACACATTATAAGATACTGGCATAAAGCTCCTCTTACTAGGTGCCACCGGAGGAACTACATACCTTCTGCCTCGTCAAGCCGCCTGTTAACAAGCGTGATGTCGACATCTGCCACGTCAAGTTGCCGCTTTAGGTCGGCAAATTCATCAGTCCGGCTGGCCGCCGGACACTTCGCCACCTACACATGAAGGTGGCATCTTAGACCTGGGGTTATGATCCTCTGCGCGCTGTCACTTTTGACAATGCACAGAGTCTCAGGGGCTACTATCTACACAGGGCGCATCTTGTTCATGCGCAACTATATACCTCAAAACCTGTCAGTAAAATCCTGACGGCATCATGCAATCCGCTCTCCGCGGACGAAATCCTCTCAACCACCATACCCATCAAGGCACGGTGCTCCTCTGAGATAGACGCTCGCCCTAGCAGATCTTTCAGCTCCTCCAACCGCGCACAGGACGGTGCCGGACTCGTTCAATGGCCCTCTTCGAAGGCCGGACGCGGAGGGCTTTGGGGGCCCAAATGACTACCGTCCGGCCCTGCCGGATTCGGAGAAACCCTCCGCGACGATAACTCAGGGTCGCCCGCCTCGCAAGGCGGTACGATAGGGGAAGGCGTTCCGCTCTCCATCATCTCTGGAAGAAGGTCCCTCGAAGACGAGCCCTGCTGAGAAGGGCTGAGGTCCGAGCTACAAGGTAAAATTTTGGTTACTTTTCTCAGATATAAAGCAAGGATTTCTCTTATCTCTTAAAAAGAAAACCTCTCTCTACTTACGGCTCGATGGAGGGCTGATCCCCTTGAGGGCATAATTCGGCCGAGGTATCCCCCGGCGCAGGACCCTCTGATGAGGATTTCTTCCCCCGCTTTGAGGCCATGGTCTCCGGGTCTTCAGAGGCGGTCATCTTCTTCCCCTGAGGAGAGGAATCTTCGATTCCTCCCTTCCGAACAGCCTCCTTCGAGGAGGCCATTGTTTCCTTGTCCCCTCCTTTGCTTTCCTCCAAAGGCACAATCTTCAACATCCTGACCAGCACAGGATCCGGCATGGTCTCGGGGAGGGGAGCCGGACACCTGATAAGCTTTGCTTTCGTTATCCACTCCTGTTTAAAGCACAACTCTTTTAGGGGCAAGTTTATGACAAATATACTGATAGCGAGTCCGGGCACAAGGCTACTTACTTGAGTATCCAAGCGATTGCAGCTCAGACCTGCGTCCTCGGTCAAGTCCATACACGTTGCTTGTGATCCAAAGAACAATTCATACATCTCCGTGGGCGTTGCGCCAATGAAATGCTGGAGAGCTCGCGGTCCCTCTGGATTAAACTCCCACAGGCGAAGGGGGCGACATTTGCCTGGCAGGGTTCGGCGAATCAGCATGACCCCTGTCACTTTGACCAGGCTGAGGTCTCTCTCTAAGAGATCCCTAATGCGGCCCTGCAACAAGGGCACGTCCTTGGATGGCCCCCAGTCTAGTCCTTTATTGACCCATGACGCTAGCTATGGTGGGGGACCCGAGCGAAAGGCAGGTGGCGCCACCCACTTGGTGCCCCTGGGGGCGGTGATATAGAACTACTCTTGTTGCCATAAGCCGAGCTCCTCTTGAAAAGAGCCCTCGGGCCATGGAGCATCAGCATTCTTGCTTATAACAGCGCCTCCGCACTCCGTGTGTCGTCCCTCGATCATCTTCGGTTCAACTTTGAAGGTCTTGAGCCATAGTCCGAAGTGAGGAGTAACACGGAGGAAGGCTTCACACACGACGATGGATGAGGAAATGTGGAGGATGGACTCCGGAGCCAACTCGTGAAATTCCAACCCATAATAAAACATGAGCCCTCTCGCGAAGGGATCCGTCTGGAAGCCTAGCCCCCGACGGAAGTGAGACATGAACACCATGCTCTCACCAGGCTTGGGAGTGGGAATGGCCTGCCCTTGAGCAGGAAACCTATGTGAGATTTCGTCGGTCAAAAACCTGGCCTCTCTCAGCTTCAGCACGTCCTCCTCCGTAACGGAGGAGGGCATCCATCGGCCTCGAAGGTCAAAACCGGACATTGTCGAAGATCCGAAGTGCCTGAAATCTGGAGCCTTGGGTGTTGGAACTCGAGGCGAAGGGCGAACTCGTTTGAGATTGAAAAGAAGGAGCAAGGCCTTGGTCTCTTTATAAGAGGTTGAATACCAAGGGCCCTCCCCATAACCGTTTGGGACTCACCTTTAATCGAGAAAACATGCCAACGGGCACGATTGGGTTACCCACATCCATATTGATGACGATCCCGTAAATAAAGGGGACACGATCTCTGCTTTGACAAGACGTGCCAAGGAAACCGCCTCGCGAAACGCGCTGAGGTGGGGGAGTAAAAACGATTCGAATAAAGGCTTGGCCGTAGTGTGATGTCACGCTACGGAATACATCAGCAGATTAGATTTGTGTAAATATTATTCTCTCTATGGCAATATGTGGAAACTTATTTTGCAGAGCCGGACACTATCCTTTGTGTTCAAAATCTTCTATGAAGTACTTGGAGGAGGAACCCGCCTTGCAATGCCGAAGACAATCTGCGCGCCGGACTCGTCGTCATTGAAGCCTGGTTCAGGGGCTACTGAGGGAGTCCCGGATTAGGGGGTATCCGGATAGCCGGACTATACCTTTAGCCGGACTCCTGGACTATGAAGATACAAGATTGAAGACTTCGTCCCGTGTCCGAAAGGGACTTTCCTTGGCGTGGAAGGCAAGCTTGGCGATACGGATATGTAGATCTCCTACCATTGTAACCGACTCTATGTAAACCTAACCCTCTCCAGTGTCTATATAAACCGGAGGGTTTTAGTCCGTAGGACAGAACAACAATCATACCATAGGCTAGCTTCTAGGGTTTATCCTCCTTGATCTCGTGGTAGATCTACTCTTGTACTACCCATATCATCAATATTAATCAAGCAGGACGTAGGGTTTTACCTCCATCAAGAGGGCCTAAACCTGGGTAAAACATCATGACCCCTACCTCCTATTACCATCCGCCTAGACACACAGTTCGGGACCCCCTACCCGAGATCCGCCGGTTTTGACACCGACACCCATCGTAGTGCCGAAGAAAGGCGCAAAGGAGCGAATGTGCGTCGACTTCACCAACCTCAACAAAGCCTGCCCCCAAAATCCATTCCTGCTCCCACGCATCGACCAGATCGTTGACTCCACCGCCGAGTGCGACCTGTTGTGCTTCCTGGATGCGTTCTCGGGGTGTCACCAGATCAAGACGGCGGTAGAAGATGTAGAGAAGACAGCCTTCCTGGCCCCATGTGGGTTGTGCTGCTACACCTGCATGCCCTTCGGACTGCGCAACGCGGGCGCAACCTTTCAACGGTTGATGCACATCACCTTAGGGCGGCAGCTCGAGAGAAACGCGGAGGCCTACATTGACGGCATTGTGGTAAAGACTCGGGAGGCAAGCACCTTGATCCAGGACCTGGAGGAGACCTTCGCGAGCCTACGCCAGGTGAACTTGCGACTCAACCCGGAGAAGTGCATATTTGGTGTCCCCTCCGGCAAGCTGCTGGGTTTCCTCGTGTCACACAGAGGGATCGAGGCAAACCCAGAAAAGATCAAGGCCATCGAGGACATGAGCCCACCGTAGACCCTCAAGGAAATGCAGAAGTTGGCTGGTCGGGTGACTGCATTGGGACACTTCATCTCCAAGCTGGGAGAGCGCGCCCTGCCCTTCTTCAAGCTGATGAAGAAGAAAGGCCCATTTGAGTGGACCCCGGAGGCCGACCGAGCTTTTCAAGACCTCAAGAGATACCTGACCAGCCTTCCGGTGATGGTGGCGCCACGGCCTCTTGAGCCTCTAGTACTCTATCTTGCCGCCACCCGATACTCCGCCAGCGTGGCGCTGGTGGCGGTTCGGGAGGAGCGCCAAGCCAAGGGCGTGCTGTGCCAAGCTACAGCCGGGTGACGCAAGGTTAGGAAGGCACAACCCGAGCCGCAGTGACATCAACTGAGAACCAAGCTCGCTAGAACAACGCCGCCGAGATCCAGGTCGATGATCAGGCGTTGGAAGTCCCATCGCTTCAGGAGATATCCCATCTTTCGCAAGACACGAGGCCCACCGACGCACCAGCCCTCGTCGAGCACCCGGTGTATTTCGTCAGCACGGTGTTGCGAGACGCAAGGGCACGGTACCCCATGCCACAAAAGCTCCTTCTCGCGCTCTTGGTAGCTTCGCGCAAGTTGCGGCACTACTTCCAGGGCCACCCCATCAAGGTCGTCTCAGCCTACCCGCTGGAGAGAGTGCTCAGGAGCGCCAACTCTGCTGGAAGGGTCGCTGAGTGGAACATCGAGCTGCAGGCATTCTAGTTGGAGTTCAGCACTACCAGAGTCATCAAGCGAGATGCACTTGCTGATTTCGTGGCGGAACGGACAAATGCCCCGGCGCTGGGAATAGGCGAGGACCGGTCCACCTCGCCGGGAAGTGAGGCGCCCGATGGCTGGGTCATGTATTTTGATGGTGCCTTCGCGCACCAGGGCGCGGGGGTTGGAGCAGTACTCGTCTCGCCCACTCAAGACAAGCTCTACTACGTTGTACAACTCTGCTTCCAGCAGGGCGAGAAGGTCTCCAACAACATCGCAGAATACGAAGGCCTGATAGCCAGCCTGAATGCTGCGGCAACCCTGGGGTGAAGCGTCTCACCGTCAAGGGCGACTCGCAGCTTCTTGTCAACTTCTCCAACAAAGTATACGAGCCAAAGGACGAGCACATGGAGGCGTACCTCGCAGAAGTACGCAAGATGGAGAAGCAGTTCCTGGGACTGGAGTTACAACACGTGCCCCGTGGCAACAACAAGGAAGCTGACGACATCACCAAGAGGGCGTCCAAGCGACAGCCCCAAGAGCCCGGCGTCTTCGAGGAGCGGCTCTTCAAGCCATCAACAACACCGCCACTTTCGAGGATAGCTCAGCCTCGGGAGGAGCTCCCGAAGCCGCCCGCCATAGGAGCCCCGGCCTGTGGCCCGACTTCGGGAGCGCGCCTGCTCTTGGCGCTCGAACCCCAGGAGGAATGCTAGACCAAGGAATTCAAGGAATACCTGATGCAAGGGACACTGCCGGAGAAGGAGGAGGATGCGGAGCACGTGGCCCGGCAGGCCACAGCATACTGCATCCGGGACGGTGAGTTGCACAAGAAGCGACCAAATGATGTTTCACTACGTTGCATTTCCAGGGACCAGGGGAAGGAGTTGCTATCTGACATGCACGGTGGGGATTGCGGGCACCACTCGTCATCATGGACCCTCGTCGGCAAGGCATTCTGCAGTGGATTTTACTGGCCCACAACGCTCAACGACGCAGCAGAGCTGGTGAAGTCTTGTGAAGCCTGCCAGTTCCATGCAAAGCAGATCCATCAGCCAGCTCAGGGCCTCCAGACCATACCACTCACATGGCCGTTCGCAGTCTGGGGGCTGGATATCTTGGGCCCATTCCCTCGGGCGCCAGGGGGCTACCGCTACCTCTACGTCGCCATCGACAAGTTCACCAAGTGGGCGGAAGTGGAAGCCGTCTGCACCATCCCAGCTGGTTTCGCGGTCAAGTTCATCAAGGTCATCGTGAGCCGTTTCGGAGTCCCCAACCGCATCATCACTGACAACGGTTCACAGTTCACCAGTAAACTCTTCAAATCATACTGTTCTAACCTTGGAACGCAGATCTGCTACGCTTCGGTGGCACACCCCAGGAGCAATGGTCAGGCCGAACGCGCCAACGCAGAGGTCTTGAGGGGCCTCAAGACCAGGACCTTCATGAAGAAGCTCGAGGCCTATGGCAGGGGCTGGCACGACGAGCTCCAGTCCGTGTTGTGGTCCATCTGCACCACCGCTACCAAGCCCACGGGCGAGACCCCGTTCTTCCTCGTCTATGGAGCTGAAGCGTTCCTCCCTCATGAAGTCAAGCATCGCTCCGCATGGGTCCTGGCGTTTGATGAAACGCAGCAGGACGCCACGCGGGGGATGGACCTCGTCCTGGGGGAGGAACGCCGCCGCGAAGCTGCACTAAGGGCGGCAAGGTACCAACAGGCGCTGCAGCGACACCACAGCCGCAGCATCCGCTCCAGGACGCTCGAGACGGGTGACCTCGTCCTAAGGCGAGTCCTCTCCAGGGAGGGGCTGCATAAGCTCTCACCCATGTGGGAGGGCCCGTTCAAGGTCGTCCATATCTCCAGGCATGGCGCCGCGCGCCTGGAGACACATGACGGGGTGCCCATCCAGAACGCCTGGAACATCCAGCACCTCCGGAAGTTCTACCCATGAAGCAAGGCCCAGTGCCTGTGAAGAAAGGCCCGGTGCCAGTGAAGAAGGCCCAGTGCCTGTGAAGAAAGGCCCAGTGCCTGTGAAGAAAGGCCCGGTGCCTGTGAAGAAGGCCCGGTGCTTGTGAAGAATCGCCGCCTGTGACACTCTCACGTAATTATGAGTGGGGCTGTACACGCCTCGGAGTCTCCGGAGAGCCGCCCTCGGGCCTCGAGGGCTCCCTCCCATGCCTAGTAGCAGCACTTAGCTCCGCGCTGGTGAGAAGACTTGAAGACTAGACTAGGTGCCGGACGCGGATTTTCATTTGCTTTCCGTAGTTAGCTCGCCTTCTTTTAATTGAAGTTTGCTTCTGGTGTTCCTTGTTGACTTGTTTCCATCGCCGTTTCACTGTTATTACCGACTCTAGTTCACCCATGTTCTCTCTCTCGCATACCTCGTGAGGGGGCTGCGTAGGTGCCCTCACGAGCGTTTTTCCTTCTGTGTTGTTCTTTCTCTCTGCCTTCTGTCTGCTTTCTCGCGAGGGACCCTCGTTCGAGAGCCCATCAGGCCGCGAGCGTTTTTCTTTCTGTGTTGTTCTTTCTCTCTGCCTTTTGTCTGCTTTCTCGCAAGGCACCCTCGTTCGAGAGCCCACAAGCTGGCGCATCTCTCCTAATCCATGCCCCTTGGGCACCACAATATGAAGCGCTGGGTCAAGGCTCGGGTGAACGATAAGCCTCCTAGCGAGCTTCCTAACGAATTATTTGCAGTTCCTAAGCGACGACTAAGTCAAGACGGGCACGGGGAAACGAGTGCCTCGCGAAGAGGAGGTTGCCCCGAACGCGCCAGGCTAAGTTATCTTTGCACAAAATAATGACACAACATGGAAATAACAAGCATGGCGTAATTATTGAGGAATCATAGTTCGATACACGCCCCTCCGGGCCCATACTGGTTTCATTTTGATGCATGAAAGAAAGGAAAAACAAAACAAAAGCAGCGCTGCAGCGGGCTGCGGGGACAGGCCCCTACCGGTGTCCCGGGCTCAGCCGGATCCCTCCTTGCGCTTTAGAGGCGCGGCGATGAGACGACCCGCCACAACCTTCGAAGCGAGCACAGCAGCGTGGCGGCTGGTCGTAGCCGACGCTAGAGCTGTCGCTGAGAGAAGAGCCACCGTAACGTGACGAGGCGCGACATGCGGGCTCGCCCTCGCCCTCGTCGCGGCCGTCGCCGAGGCCGAGCACCTCCTTGCCGTCATTCATCTCGGGGCAACACCTGGCGCGGCGACCATCTTCCCCAAACACCCTCACGTAGAGGTTTGCTTCACCGTCGTACTTGAAATGGAGGGTGCACCGCCTGCCCAAGCCACGTGCGCACACGAACATTTGCCAACCGCGGGCCAGAGCTATGTTGCCCGCGGCAGAAACCTCGACCGTGAGCCAGGAAGCCCTGCTGCAGCAGCCGTCTGCCTGCAGCCAAAGCCCGCCTGGATCAGAGGCCGGCAACTCATCGACAAAGAAGCACGGAAGTTGAAGCCAGTTGCCGGCCGGATCTTCCGACCAGACAATGAACTCCAACAGCACCTCTGCTGAGTGGAAGTGCGGCCAGGGAGCCCGCGCAACCACGACACGTCTCCCCTCATCAACGGGGCTGCCGCGACCAGAGCGACTCCTGCCACGCGCAGCGGCGCCACCCCGGGAGCGGGGGGCCGCGACGGGAGTCGCGATGTGCTTGCGGGGACGGCCGCGTCCCCGCTTGGGCACCGGGGAGCCAGGCCCGTCGCGAGGGGCCTTTCCCTTCTCCGTGGCGGAGAACCTCTTTGCCGGCACCATTGGAGTCGATGGTGGAGCAGAGGAAGAAGAAGCAGACGGAGCGGGAAGAAATGAGTGATGGGGGCTCTGCCCCCCCTCATTTATAGCAGGGGAAGGCCAACATGCGCCCCCACGATCATAGGTAATGATAGTTTTCCTTGCATGTCGCAGGGACTTATCAAGTCGGGCAGTTGCCGAGGCAGCATGGGGAAGCGGAGGCGCCCACGTCCAATCAACCGCCACGCGTCGACCGAGGCCGCAGGCTTTTGGGGCCCGCGGTGCTCCGCACTTGACCTTTGGCTTCGCCTAGAAGCCAAGTCCGAGCGCGCCTTGGGCCCAGGGGCTACTGTCGGCGTTCTGGGAACAGGGGTCCCCAAACTTGCCTACCTGCGGCCCATGGCGTGGCTCTGCTAGCAGGCCTATACGGACCATCTTCATCAACAAGGCATTCAAGACCCTCGCGAGGGGCCAAGCCTCGCGAGGCGGACGATGCAAGACCTCCTCAGACGCGGCCTCGCCAGGCAGGCTCACGAGGGGTGATGACCCACAAGTATAGGGGATCTATCATAGTCGTTTTGATAAGTAAGAGTGTCAAACCCAATGAGGAGCAGAAGGAAATGATAAGCAGTTTTTAGCAAGGTATTCTCTACAAGCACTGAAATTATAGGTAACAGATAGTTTTGTGATAAGAAAATTTATAACGAGCAACAAGTAACAAAAGTAAATAAAGTGCAGCAAGATGGCCCAATCCTTTTTGTAGCAAAGGACAAGCCTGGACAATTTCTTATATAGAGGAAAGCGCTCCCGAGGACACATGGGAATTATCGTCAAGCTAGTTTTCATCACGTTCATATGATTCGCGTTCGGTACTTTGATAATTTGATATGTGGGTGGACCGGTGCTTGGGTACTGTCCTTACTTGGACAAGCATCCCCTTATGATTAACCCCTATTGCAAGTGCCCGCAACTACAAAAGAAGTATTAAGGTAAACCTAACCATAGCATGAAACATATGGATCCAAATCAGCCCCTTATGAAGCAACGCATAAACTAGGGTTTAAGCTTCTGTCACTCTAGCAACTCATCATCTACTTATTACTTCCCAATGCCTTCCTCTGGGCCCAAATAATGGTGAAGTGTCATGTAGTCGACGTTCACATGACACCACTAGAGGAGAGACAACATACATCTCATCAAAATATTAAACGAATACCAAATTCACATGACTACTAATATCAAGACTTCTCCCATGTCCTCAGGAACAAACGTAACTACTCACAAAGCATATTCATGGTCATAATCAGAGGGGTATTAATATGCATAAAGTATCTGAACATGTGATCTTCCACCAAATAAACCAACTAGCATCAACTACAAGGAGTAATCAACACTACTAGCAACCTACAAGTACCAATCTCAGACTTAGAGACAAGAATTGGATACAAGAGATGAACTAGGGTTTGAGAGGAGCTGGTGCTGGTGAAGATGTTGATGGAGATTGTCCCCCTCCCGATGAGAGGAGCGTTGGTGATGGCGATGGCGATGATTTACCCCTCTCGGAGGGAAGTGTCCCCGACAGAACAGCTCCGCCAGAGCCCTAGATTGGTTCCGCCAAAGTTCAGCCTCGTGGCGGCGGAGTCTCGTCCAGAAAGCTTGCTTCTGATTTTTTCTCGGACGAAAGACTTCATATAGCAGAAGATGGGCACCGAAGGGCCACCAGGGGGCCCACGAGGTAGGGGCGCGCCCAGGGGGTAGGGCGCGCCCCCACCCTCGTGCCCAGGGTGTGGGTCCCCTCTGGTATTTTCTTCGCTCAGTATTATTTATTATTTCCAAAAATAACTTCCGTGGAGTTTTAGGACTTTTGGAGTTGTGCAGAATAGGTCTCTAATATTGCTCCTTTTCTATCCCGGAATTCCAACTGCCGGCATTCTCCCTCCTTATGTAAACCTTGTAAAATAAGATATAATAGGCATAAGTATTGTGACATAACGTGTAATAACAGCCCATAATGCAATAAATATCGATATAAAAGCATGATGCAAAATGGACGTATCAACTCCCCCACGCTTAGACCTCGCTTGTCCTCAAGCGGAAGCCGATAACGATAAATATGTCCACATTTTTAGAGGTAGAGGTGTCGATAAAATAAAATATGAACATGAGGGCATCATGATCATTCTTATAACAACAACATATATGGATATTGTCATATGATTTCTTATGCTCAAGTAATAATCTATTTACAATGGCAAGTATGAATCAAAAACTTCATTGAGAACCAACAAACTATAATCTCAGTCATTGAAGCAATTGCAATTTATCATAACATCAGAAAGAGTCTATGTCAGAGCTTTTCAGCAAGTGCACATACTCAACTATCATTTAGTCTTTCAAAATTGCTAACACTCACGCAATACTTGTTGTTACGGAGTTTTAATCGGACACAGAGTAAGATAGGGGCTTATAGTTTTGCCTCCCACCCTTTTACTTCAAGGGTAATGTCAACAATAATAGCTCATGCCAACTTACATCCAATTAGATATATATATCAGGATCTTTCCAACACACTCAGCTTGCCAAAGGATAAAATGTAAAAAGAAAAGGTGAAGATCACCATGACTCTTGCATAAGGTAGAAGATAAAAGTAAAATATAGGCCCTTCGCAGAGGGAAGCAGAGGTTGTCATGTGCTTTCAGGGTTGGATGCACAAAATCTTAATGCGAAAAAACGTCACTTTATATTGCCACTTGTGATATGAACCTTTATTATGCAGTCCGTCGCTTTTATTTCTTCCACATCACAAGATCGTATAAAGCTTATTTCCTCCACACTAATCAATCATGCATATTTAGAGAGCAATTTTTATTGTTTGCACCAATGACAACTTACTTGAAGGATCTTACTCAATCCATAGGTAGATATGGTGGACACTCATGGCAAAACTGGGTTTAAGGATATTTGGAAGCACAAGTAGTATCTCTACTTGGTGCAAAGAATTTGGCTAGCATGATGGGGAAAGGCAAGCTCAACATGTTGGACGATCCATGACAATATACTTTATTTCAGATATAAGAAAACATAACCCATTACGTTGTCTTCCTTGTCCAACATCAAATCTTTATCATGTCATATTTTAATGAGTGCTCCCAATCATAAAAGATGTCCAAGATAGTATATTTATATGTGAAACCTCTCTTTCTTTATTACTACCTATTAAGTGCAACGATGACCGAAACTAAATTTGTCAACTCTCAACAACTTTTAATCATCATACTCTTTCTATGTGAAGTCATTACTCTCCATAAGATCAGTATGATCTCTTTATTTCTTTTTATTCTTTCTCTTTTCTTTTATTCCCTCAAGATCATGGCAAATAATCAAGCCCTTGACTCAACACTAATCTTTATTATATAGCTCACAGACTCGATTACATAAAGGGATCATAAAGCAAACCTCAAACCTAGATCATACCAAAAACTTTATTCCACTAGATCAAGATATTACTAAAAGGATCGAACTAAGAAAACGGTAAAGATAGGAGTGTGATGGTGATACGATACCGGGGCACCTCCCCCAAGCTTGGCAGTTGCCAAGGGGAGTGTCAATACCCATATGATTATGTCTCCTTTGCTGGTGAAGAAGTTGGTGGTGATGATGGGTAGTCACACATCGAGCGTAAGAGATCCTCCAACTTGCGTATAATGCCCTTGAGTGCAACGATATGCTCCTTCAACAAAATATTTTCACGTGTGATATACTTGTTTTGTATACGAGCTAACTCAATCATCTTGAAAGCTTTGATCTCAGTTGGGGTAAGAAGATTGTGATCAAGTTGAAGGATGGCTTCTCCTGCCGGAACTTGGTCTTCCGTGGCCTTCTTGATCCCTTCATCCTTGTTGGTCTCCATGGGTTCTTACCTCTTCAGCTCTATCTTCATTATCCAAGCATCATTGTCACCATTGTTGGAGGAGGGGGACGACATGATGCCTGGCCTTGACAACCCTGGCAGAAAACAGCTCGAAACAAAAACAGAGGATATTTGCGTGATACAGGAGTCAAAACCTTCGGGAGATTATATAATGAATTTTTACCGGCCAAAATACGTATCGTGCAAGAAAACAAAGTCCAGAGAGCACACGAGGTGCCCACGAGGCAGGGGGCGCGCCCTCCACCCTCGTGGAGGCCTTGTGTCCTTCCCGGACTGCTCCTTATTTTTCTATTTTTCTAAATATTCCAAAACGGAGAAAATTTGCCATTGGAACTATTTTGGAGTCTGTTTACTTACCGTACCACATACCTATTCCTTTTCGGAGTCTGAAACATTCTGGAAAGTGTCTCTTATGTATTCCTCCGGGGTTACGGTTTCAATAAAATTAGTTTCAACATTTATAGGATTACCTGAGATATAATGTTTGATTCTTTGACCGTTCACCACCTTTGGATTTGTGCCTCCAAAGTTGTTGATTTTTATGGCACCGGAACGATATACCTCCTCGATAATGTAAGGACCTTCCCATTTAGAGAGAAGTATTCCTGCAAAAAATCTTAAACGAGAGTTGTATAGCAATACATAATCTCCTACATTAAACTCACGCTTTTGTATTCTTTTGTCATGCCATCTTTTAACTTTTTCTTTAAACAATTTGGCATTCTCATAGGCTTGGGTTCTCCATTCATCAAGTGAGCCAATGTCAAATAGCCTCTTCTCACCGGCAAGTTTGAAATCATAATTGAGCTCTTTAATGGCCCAATATGCCTTATGTTCTGGTTCGAGTGGTAAGTGACATGCTTTTCCATAAACCATTTTATACGGAGACATACCCATAGGATTTTTATATGCAGTTCTATAGGCCCATAATGCATCATCAAGTTTCTTGGACCAATTCTTTCTAGATCTATTAACAGTCTTTTGCAAAATCAATTTGAGCTCTCTATTACTCAATTCTAGTTAACCAGTAGACTGTGCGTGATAAGGAGATGCAATTCTATGATTAACATCATACTTAGCAAGCATTTTACGAAAAGCACCATGAATAAAATGTGAACCACCATCAGTCATTAAATATCTAGGGACTCCAAACCTCGGAAAAATAACTTCTTTAAGCATCTTAATAGAGGTGTTATGATCAGCACTACTAGTTGGAATAGCTTCTATCCACTTAGCAACGTAATCAACAGCAACTAGAATATGTGTATACGCATTAGAGGCAGGAAACGGTCCCATATAATCAAAGACCCAAACATCAAATGGTTCAATAACAAGTGAATAATTCATAGGCATTTCTTGACGTCTACTAATATTACCAATTCTTTGACATTCATCACAAGATAAGACGAACTTAAGGGCATCCTTTAAGAGAGTAGGCCAATAAAAACCGGATTGCAATACCTTATGTGCAGTTCTATCTCCAGCGTAGTGTCCTCCATAAGCCTCGGAGTGACACTTGCATAGGATCTGTTCCGATTCATGCTCAGGTACACAACGTATAATAACACCATCTACTCCTTCTTTATAAAGATGTGGGTCATCCCAGAAGTAATGTCTTAAATCATAGAAAAACTTTTTCTTTTGCTGGTATGTGAAACTATGTGGTATAAATTTAGCAACAATGTAATTAGCATAATCAGCATACCATGGAGCAGTATGAGAAGCATTTATGACATTTAATTTTTCATCAGGAAAGCTATCATCAATAGGTAGTGGGTCATCAAGAACATTTTCTAACCTAGACATGTTGTCTGCAACGGGGTTCTCAGCTCCCTTTATATCAATAATATGCAAATCAAATTCTTGTAGCAAGAGAACCCATCTAATAAGTCTAGGTTTAGCATCTTTCTTTTCCATAAGATATTTAATAGCAGCATGATCCGCGTGAATAGTTACTTTAGAATCAACAATATAAGGTCTAAACTTATCACAAGCAAATACAACTACTAAGAATTCTTTTTCAATAGTAGCATAATTTCTCTGAGCACTGTCTAGAGTTTTACTAGCATATTGAATAACATTTAATTTCTTATCAACTCTTTACCCTAGATCAGCACCTATAGCATAATCACTAGCATCACACATAATTTCAAAGGGTAAATTCCTATCAGGTGGCTGAACAATAGGTGCAGAAATTAATGCTTTCTTAAGTATTTCAAATGCTTCTACACAATCATCATCAAAGACAAATGGTATATATTTTTGTAATAGATTAGTCAGAGGCCGAGAAATTATTGAGAAGTCCTTAATGAACCTCCTATAAAAACCGGCATGACCAAGAAAACTTCTTATACCTTTGATGTCCTTGGGGCATGGCATCTTTTCAATAGCATCAACTTTAGCTTTATCAACTTCAATACCTCTTTGAGAAATTTTATGCCCCAAGACAATACCTTCATTAACCATAAAGTGGCACTTTTCCCAATTCAAGACAAGATTAGTTTCTTCACATCTCTGCAAAACTAGATCAAGGTTGCTCAAGCAATCATCAAAAGAGGATCCATAAACGGAGAAATCGTCCATGAAAATCTCACAAATCTTTTCACAAAAGTCGGAGAATATAGCCATCATGCATCTTTGAAAGGTAGTAGGTGCATTACATAAACCAAAAGGCATACGTCTATAAGCAAAAGTACCGAAAGGGCAAGTAAAAGTGGTCTTAGCTTGATCATCAGCTGACACAGGTATTTGAGAGAAGCCAAAATAACCATCTAGAAAGCAAAAATGTGTATGTTTGGATAATCTTTCTAGCATTTGATCAATAAAAGGTAAGGCGTAATGATCTTTTTAGTAGCTTTATTTAATTTGCGGAAACCAATTACCATCCTATAACCTGTAATAATTCTTTGCGGAATAATTCATCTTTATCATTAGGAACCACAGTAATACCTCCTTTCTTAGGGACATAATGGACATGACTTACCCACTGACTATCAGCAACGGGGTAGATTATACCTGCCTCAAGGAGCTTTAATATTTCCTTTCTTACCACTTCGTTCATCTTAGGATTCAGCCATCGTTGATGATCAATAACTGGTTCGGCATCTTTCTCCAAATTTATTTTGTGTTGACATAGAGTGGGACTAATGCCCTTAAGATCATCAAGAGTATATGCAATAGCAGCACGGTGCTTCATCAGAGTTTTCAATATTTTTTCTTCCTCCTTCTCTGAAAGGTTGGCACTAATAATAACATGATATATCTTATTTTCATCAAGATAAGCATATTTAAGAGTGTCAGGCAATGGTTTAAGCTCAAACACGGGATCACCCTTGAGTGGAGGAGGATCCCCTAGGATTTCAACAGGCAAGTTGTTTTTCAGAATAGGTCCCTGTTTAAAGAACACTTCATCTATTTCCCTTCTTTCATTCATAAACATATCATTTTCATGGTCTAGCAAATATTGTTCTAAAGGATCACTAGGAGGTACGGCAATAGAAGCAAGACCAATAATTTCATCTTTACTAGGCAATTCCTCTTCGTGGTGTTGTCTACGAAATTTAGAGAAATTAAACTCATGAGACATATCACCTAGACCAATGGTAACAACATCATTTTCACAGTCCATCTTAGCATTAACAGTGTTTAAGAAGGGTCTACCAAATATAATGGGACAAAAGCTATCTTGTGGGGAACCAAGAACAAAAAAATCAGCAGGATATTTAGTTTTCCCACACAAGACTTCAACATCTCTAACAATTCCAATTGGTGATATAGTATCTCTATTGGCAAGTTTAATTGTGACATCAATATCTTCTAACTCAGCAGGTGCAATATCATGCATAATTTCTTTGTATAAATCGATAGGTATTGCACTAGCACTAGCACCCATATCACACAAGCCATGATAACAATGATCTCCTATTTTAACAGAAATAACAGGCATGCCTACCACAGGTCTATGTTTATCTTTAGCATTAGGTTTAGCAATTCTAGCAGTCTCATCACAGAAATAAATAACATGCCCATCAATATTATCAGCCAAGAGATCTTTAACAATAGCAATATTAGGTTCAACTTTAACTTTCTCAGGAGGTGTATAAGTTCTAATATTGCTTTTACGAGCCACAGTTGAAGCTTTAGCATGATCCTTTATTCTAACAGGGAAGGGTAGTTTCTCAACATAAGCAGTAGGAATAATAGGATCATTATAAGTGATAGTATTTTCTTCAACTTTAATAGGTGCAACTACTTTCACGTATATGGGAGGATGATATTTAAACCACTTCTCCTTAGGGAGATCAACATGAGTAGCAAAGGATTCACAGAAAGAAGCTACTATCTCAGAGTCAAGTCCATATTTAGTGCTAAATTTACGGAAAACATCGGTATCCATAAAAGATTAACACAATCAAACTTAGGAGTTATACCTGACTCCTTACCTTTGTCGAGGTCCCAATCTTCAGAGTTGCGTTTAATTCTTTCCAGTAAATCCCATTTGAATTCAATAGTCTTCATCATAAAGGAACCGGTACAAGAAGTATCGAGCATGGTGCGATTGTTGTGAGAAAGCCGAGCATAAAAATTTTGAATAATCATTTCTCTTGAGATCTCATGATTGGGGCATGAATATAACATTGATTTAAGCCTCCCCAAGCTTGAGCGATGCTTTCTCCTTCGCGAGGCCAAAAATTATATATATAATTACGATCACGATGAACAAGATGCATAGGATAAAACTTCTGATCAAATTCCAATTTCAATCGCTTGTAGTTCCATGATCCCATATCATCACATAGCCTATACCATGTCAATGCATCTCCCTTCAAAGATAAAGGGAAGACATTCTTCTTCGTAACATCATCGGGCATACCTGCAAGCTTAAATAATCCACAAACTTCATCCACATAGATTAGATGCTCATCAGGATGTAATGTACCGTCTCCTGCAAAAGGATTAGCTAGCAGTTTTTCTATCATACCCGAAGGAATTTCAAAGTAGACATTTTCATTTTCAGTAGGTTCAGTAGGTTGAGGAGCAACTCTTTGCTCTACCGGTCGGGGTGAAGATACCCTGAACAAGCCCCTCAGAGGATTACTTTCCATAGTAACAAGTGACAGTAAATTTGAGCACACTATATAAATTTTTCCTTACCAAATTCCACCTACCAAAGGCTCTTCACTCCCCGGCAACGGCGCCAGAAAAGAGTCTTGATGACCCACAAGTATAGGGGATCTATCGTAGTCCTTTCGATAAGTAAGAGTGTCGAACCCAACGAGGAGCAGAAGGAAATGATAAGCGGTTTTCAGCAAGGTATTCTTTGCAAGCACTGAAATTATAGGTAACAGATAGTTTTGTGATAAGATCATTTGTAACAAGCAACAAGTAACAAAACTAAATAAAGTGCAGCAAGATGGCCCAATCCTTTTTGTAGCAAAGGACAATCTTGGACAATTTTTTATATAGAGGAAAGCGCTCCCGAGGACACATGGGAATTATCGTCAAGCTAGTTTTCATCACGTTCATATGATTCGCGTTCGGTACTTTGATAATTTGATATGTTGGTGGACCGGTGCTTGGGTGTCGTCCTTACTTGGACAAGCATCCCACTTATGATTAACCCCTATTGCAAGCATCCTCAACTACAAAAGAAATATTAAGGTAAACCTAACCATAGCATGAAACATATGGATCCAAATCAGCCCCTTACGAAGCAACGCATAAACTAGGGTTTAAGCTTCTGTCACTCTAGCAACCCATCATATACTTATTACTTCCCAATGCCTTCCTCTAGGCCCAAATAATGGTGAAGTGTCATGTAGTCGATGTTCACATGACACCACTAGAGGAGAGACAACATACATCTCATCAAAATATCGAACGAATACCAAATTCACATGACTACTAATAGCAAGACTTCTCCCATGTCCTTAGGTACAAACGTAACTACTCACAAAGCATATTCATGTTCATAATCAGAGGGGTATTAATATGCATAAAGGATCTGAACATATGATCTTCCACCAAATAAACCACCTAGCATCAACTACAAGGAGTAATCAACACTACTAGCAACCTACAAGTACCAATCTCGGACTTAGAGACAAGAATTGGATACAAGAGATGAACTAGGGTTTGAGAGGAGCTGGTGCTGGTGAAGATGTTGATGGAGATTGGCCCCCTCCCGATGAGAGGAGCGTTGGTGATGACGATGGCGATGATTTCCCCCTCCCAGAGGGAAGTGTCCCCGGCAGAACAACTCCGCCGGAGCCCCAGATTGGTTCCGCCAACGTTCCGCCTCGTGGCGGCGGAGTCTCGTCCCGAAAGCTCGCTTCTGATTTTTCTCAGATGAAAGACTTCATATAGCAGAAGATGGGCACCAGAGGGCCATCAAGGGGCCCACGAGGTAGGGGCGCGCCCAGGGGGTAGGGCGCGCCTCCCACCCTCGTGCCCAGGGTGTGGGTCCCCTCTAGTATTTTCTTCGCTTAGTATTTTTTATTATTTCCAAAAATAACTTTCGTGGAGTTTCAGGACTTTTGGAGTTGTGCAGAATAGGTCTCTAATATTTGCTCCTTTTCCAGCCTAGAATTCTAGCTACCGGCATTCTGCCTCCTTATGTAAACCTTGTAAAATAAGAGAGAATAGGCATAAGTATTGTGACATAACATGAAATAACAGCCCATAATGCAATAAATATCTATATAAAAGCATGGTGCAAAATGGACGTATCAAGGGGCGGAGAGATCAAGGCAAGGCAAACCTTGTGAGGCTCTCGTGACATGAGCCATGACGATCGACACCAGGCGGGCACCAGCATGCGCAGCGTCCTTGTTTCCTCTTTGGTGCTAAGGAGGCAAGCGCAGGCGCGGAGTACCAAGGCATCAAGCAAAGGTTTCCATATCGGTCCAACGAGACCAGTACCCGAAGGACGGCAAGACGAAGGTCACCATGGAGCCCAAGGCGGCATCATCACCAGAGCCTTTTGCAGGTGTTGGGGATATTACTACTGGGCGTAAACCGGCCTATTTGGGCTGGGTTAACTTCATTAGTAGTTAGGTATGTTAAAGCCCATGAAGGTAGATGAGGGCTCAAGATCCATAATCGGTTTAAGGCCTGTAGCCGTAAACTGGCGATGGTATGTAACTTGTATTGTAAGTTAGGAATAAGTAGAGACCAAACCGGACACGTCTATGAGCCGGTGTTGGGACTCTGTAAACCGACGGGTGTCACCCATGTATATAAGGGGACGACCCGGCGGCGGTTCAAGGACAACAGACAACAACTCGAGACTTAGGCGAAGCTTGTTTGCTCCCTAGTCATCGAAACCCCATAAATTCCATCACAACTAGACGTAGGATTTTACCTTCATCGAAGGGGCCGAACTAGTATAAAACTCCCTTGCGTCCCTGTGTCCGCTTTAACCCCTTCAAGCTAACCCATAGCGATGGCTCCACGACTAAGTCCTTTCATGAGGACATCTGCCGTGACAAAACCATGGCAGTTGGCGCCCACCATGGGGCTATCGCACGATGGTTTCAAGTTCTTGCAGGGCAACTTCGAAGGACTCAAGGGCTACGCTGTGGGCCGGATGACCAAGAGTCGTCCCGGCAAGCTCTACATCGATGATGCAGGATGGGGCCCCGAGGCCGGCTCAATCGAGTACGGGTACCGGGTCCCCTTTGGTGGCATACACGTCTTCATCGGCAAGATCGGTGAACCGGGCCCTGAGCCGGACATCTGCACCGACCTCGTCGAAACGGCTTAGCGTGCATGATCCGCCCAGGTTAAACCGGCCGTGAAGCGTGCCTTCGTGGGAGTCATCCATGGAGGGGAATACGAGGACGGTTCAGAATCTGGTGGCAAGACCGTCGTTTAATCCGGCGCCGAGTCCTCGACCGGAGAAACCGGATCGTTCTATCAGTTACAAGATGGCCGGATTGGGGGCTGTTCGGATGGCGACAGTATTCCGGACCCCTCCGATCTGCCAAACCGGGTTGGAATATTCATGGCCGGTACGCAAGCGGCGGTCCACTCTTCGACCGTGGCAGCGATGATTTCCGGGTCAGTAACGGCGACAGCAGCCGGGGCAGGAGGCCCTGTGCGCCCGCCGGCTCAAGTCTTGTCTTCTCTGTTTGATGTGTTGGCTGCGCTTATGGTAGAAGCTAATCCGGCGGATCAGGACGCCCATAATGCGGAGATTGCAAAGGTGAGGGATCAGATTACTCAAGCCAAGGCCGACCTAGCAGCTGAGAATACCAGGATGACTGCAGAGCGGGCCGCTTAGGATGCGCAAGCTTACCGGCTTATGCTGGATCAGAACGCGTCGCATGAAGTCTTGAAGAGGAAGCACCGGTCTCGCTTGCCTCCGGTTTTCGAAGCTAGAGATCTCTTCAATACCCCAGGAGCGGGAACCAGTAACCCGCCGGTGGCAAACCGGGCGGAAGCACCTGGGACGGGAGCGCCGGTTCAGCCTCGCCTGATAGATCCGCCTCGTCAGAACACTATTGTGCTTCAGCCTGTCCTGACACCTCCGGGTCATTATTCCAATCCAATGGACAACCTTGTTGCTGCCGCTTCACGACTGGAGGCCATCCCGATCGAAGGTGATTCTCCGCAGGCGGTGGAGACGTGTCGGGTTAAGGAGGTTCTTCGAACAGCTTTAATTCAACAGGAAGCATACTCATACAGCCGTGACCAAATTCACTCTACCCCTCGCCCAAGCCGGAGCTACAGCAGGCGTATGGATGAAACGGCCGTGTCAAGCAATGCACGAAACCGTGAAGCGCCCCGTGGCAACAACCCGGCAGGTGGTATTGGTGATGCCCAGGAAGTGCTGGACCGGGCCGAGCACGCAGGAAGGCCGAGTTACCGGCGCAGTATGAGGCTCGTCAGCTTACGCCGATTCGTCCGACCACATCGGTCGAGCCAGGAGTTACCTCTAGCTCTTTGGGAGTGCCGTGCCTTGTCCCCGCTTTATGCAATGTGCGCATTCCCAAGGATTTCAAAGGCCCGCGCAAGGTGGCAAGCTATACTGCCGATTTGTCTCCAGAAACATGGGTGGAGAGCTATGAGATGGCCATGGAGATGCTTTATCTGGATGAGGCGGCATGTGCAAAGTACTTCACCATGATGCTCGAAGGAACGGCCCGTACTTGGTTAAAAAGTTTACCGGCCAACTCTATCAGTTCATGGGCCCAATTGCGAGCCCGGTTTATCCACAATTTCAAGGATACATGTAAACAGCCAATGTCAATAGTGGACTTAGCAGGTTGTGTCCAGGAAGAAGGAGAATCGACAACCCGATGGGTGCGCCGGGTCTCAAAGATCTTGCATTCATCAGACCGCATCAATGCCGATACAGCAGTGATAACTTTGGAAGGCAACTGTCGGTTTGAGCCTCTGAAGTTGAAATTGGGGCGGTTGAAGCGCCAATGTAATGATATGGGAACCCTCATGGCTGCACTAGTGAAGTATGCTGACTCTGGTAGTACCGGAAACACGGTGGTTCATGGAAACGGAGGCAAGCGTAAAGCAGATAGCAGCATGGACTTTGTGGCTAATACCAATGCGCAGGATAAAGGCCAGCGACGAAGGGGTAAACCGCCGAATCACAGCGGGGCGCCCAATGTCAACCCAGACCGCCTGAATTACCTGTTAAATCAGCCCTGTCCAAAACATGGGACGAAGGAGATGCCGGCCAACCACCTTTGGAAGGATTGTTACATCATGCAAGAGTTGAAGAATTCTAATACTTTCCGGTATGATCATGGATCAGGTGGCAGTTCAGCATCCGGATCTCATGGGCTGGGCAGCGGCGGAGGAAATTCCGGTTCAGGATTCAATGGCAATTAGGGCGGACAAAACAACCAAGTTAATCAAAACAACCAGCAGCAGTCGGGTTATCAGAGCCACCCGAAGCAGTTAAATGGTGGGCAATATCACGTTTTCACCACTAGTTTGGACAGGCGTGACCGGAAAGTTCAAAGGCGGGCAGTAAATTCCGTTGAACCGGCGGTGCCCCGATACTTACGCTGGTATGAGCAACCAATTGTGTGGAGTAGAGAGGATCATCCTCCCCGGGTTGATAATCCGGGTCAGCTGGCATTGGTGGTGGCGCCTCAGGTGGGAGGTTATAAGTTCACCAAGGTACTCATGGATGGAGGGAGCAGTATTAACATCCTATATTATGAGACCTTCCGCCGTATGGGGTTAACAGATAAAAATCTTAAACCGTCTAATACGGTGTTCCACGGCGTGGTACCTGGTAAATCGGCATATCCTGTTCGTAAGATAACTCTAGAGGTGGCCTTTGGAGATGATTATGACTACAGATCAGAAATATTGACCTCTGAAGTGGTGAAAATTTAGAGTCCATATCATGCCCTGTTTGGACGGCCGGTTTATGCTAAGTTCATGGCACGGCCTTGCTATGTCTATTTACAACTCAAGATGCCGGGTCACAAAGGAACAATAACTGTTCATGGAAGTCGCAAGATCGCTTTGGAGTGTGAAGAAGGGGACGCGGCCTATGCTGAGTCGGTTTGTGCCACGGAGGAGTTGAAGTTCTACAAAGATAATGTTGATCCAGCAGACATGACTCCGTTGAAAAAGCCAACCACGGAGCACGATCCGGCCCTAAAGTTCAAATCGGCTGCTGAGACTAAGCTTGTTGACTTCGTACCTGGCGATTCGTCCAAGCAGTTCAGTATCAGTGCCAACTTGGATTCAAAATAGGAAAGCGTGCTCATCGAGTTCATCCGTGAGAACCGGGACATCTTTGCATGGAAGCCCTCTGACATGCCTGGTGTACCGAGGGAACTCGCTGAGCACACTCTTAATATTGATCCTAAGTACAAACCGGTGAAGCAATTTCTCCGCCGGTTGAACGAAGAAAGACGCAAAGCTATTGGAGAGGAAGTGGCCAGGCTCTTAGCAGCCGGATTCATTGTTGAAGTTTTCCATCCTGAATGGTTAGCTAATCTGGTGCTGGTTCTTAAGAAAAATGGCACCTGGTGTATGTGTGTGGATTACACGGACCTCAACAAGGCTTGTCCAGTAGATCCTTTTGCCCTCCCCCGTATTGATCAAATTATTGATGCTACGGCGTGTTGCGAGCGTCTAAGTTTTCTGTATGCATATTCTGGTTATCATCAAATCAAGATGGCAGTTAAGGACCAGGAGAAGACGGCGTTCCTAACTCCCTTTGGAGCCTTCTGCTATGTGTCTATGCCCTTTGGGCTGAAGAGTGCCCAAGCGACTTATCAACGATGTGTGCAGAATTGCCTTCATAAGCAAATCGGCCGTAATGTGCATGCCTATGTGGATGATATTGTGGTTAAGTCAAGGAAGAAGGAAACTCTGGTTGATGATTTGAAGGAAACCTTTGATAACCTACGGACATATAAGATGATGCTCAACCTGGCCAAGTGTGTTTTTGGTGTACCGGCAGGCAAGTTATTGGGTTTTCTGGTGTCCAATAGGGGTATTGAGGCTAATCCAGAGAAGATCACAGCTATCACCTCCCTGGCTAAACCAAAGTGTATCAATGACGTTCAATGCTTGGCAGGCCAGATTGCCGCGTTGAGCCGGTTTATCAGCCGCCTCGGTGAGAAGATGATCCCTTTGTATCAGATGCTAAAGAAGACGGATCAATTCATCTGGAGCTCTGTTGCTGATGAAGCATTTGAGGATTTAAAGCAGCAGCTAGCCAATCCGCCTGTTCTTGCTACTCCAGTTGACAAGGAACCGTTGCTACTATATGTGGCAGCTAATGCTCGCGCAGTCAGCGTAGCTATTGTGGTGGAACGCAAAGAGGCAGGCAAGGAATATCCGGTTAAGCTTCCGGTTTACTATATCAGCGAGGTGCTTATTGAATCCAAGCAAAGGTACCCGCATTGGCAGAAACTGGTATATGGAGTTTTCATGGCAAGCCGGAAGCTCAAGCAATATTTCCAAGGTCATCCCATCACAGTGGTCAGCTCTGCTCCCTTGGGAGATATAATCCAGAACAGGGAAGCAATTGGCCGGATTGCTAAGTGGGCTATAGAACTTGGACCTCACGGGCTGAAATATGTACCTCGGACGACGGTCAAGTCTCAAGAACTTGTGGATTTCATCAATGATTGGACAAAATTGCAAGCACCTGAAGAGAAGCCGGATCATACATGAGTGATTACACGGAGTTTTCTGGCTTAAAGTGGCCTCCGGTTTATCCCTTGAGTTAGCTTCTCAAAGCTTTATATCATATCACTTGGGGGCTTGGTCGTGTCCGAACCAATGCAACACCTTTTGATAGGCGAAAGCCACAGCATCACTTGGGGACTTGGTCACGTCTGAACCAGTCACGCCTCTTGATCGGCCTAGGGCCACAGAATCACTTGGGGGCTTTGGTCGAACCCGAACCATCGCTACACCTCTTGATCGGCGTAATGCCAATACATCATTTGGGGACCTGGCTGACTCGAACCATAGCCACGCCTATCGGGGGCTTGGTCGTGTCCGATCATGGTAATGCCACTTGATCGGCTAAAAAGCCTCTTTTTTACAACTGAATTTGTTTTTGCCTTTGCTTAAATTTTGTTCTCTCTTTTGATACATATTTCTTTTGTTTTGTTTTAAACCGACAATTCTTAAACCGGTTCGACTGTCAATGGACGGAACACGGTCAATTCTTAATCCAGAGACTATTTGCCCGGTTTGATATTTTTTTATTAACATCCTATTATGGAGTAACACCGGTGTCTGTCATAACCCGAAACGGTTTACCTGGTAAACCGGCCTTGTATACACAGGAGCTGTTCTCTCCTTCAATAGTGTGAGTTTATTAACTCCACTTCAAGATTGCCCAAGCCAACTTCATGCCCAACGATGGCAGGTATTATGTATCGCAATATTTGATCATATGCTTAAATTTAAGTTCTTGACTACAGAAAACAGTTTGTAGAGTGATAATTCAAAGGAAGCATAAGTTGGAAATAACTATGCACGAAGGCATATCAAGACCAAAGTGTATCAGCTAGCCTATTACAAGGCAAAACAGTGCCCAAATAAAGATCATTGTTTTCTGCATAACACAATGTGCAGTAACTTAAACCGGCTTCCGGTTCATGCTTGGTCACCAGCTTGACCTGATGGTTGCGGGTCATCTCGCGCCGCTTCAACCTCTGCTTCTCTACCCAGCGGATGGAAATCAACAGTTGTCCAGTCGATTCCAGTTAATGCTTGAAAGTCATCTTCATCACTGATCAGCAACGACGGTTCAATGTCAGGGGCATAAGTATGCTTACGTATTGGAGGTATAAGGTTTTCCGCTTCAGGAATTGGTGCAGCCACTTGTTTGTTTTGATCATCATATTGGGCTTGATAGTGGGACAAATTGGCCTCTTCAACCAATTGACAAGCCAGAGGGCGCACTTCCCGGTTTATAGCTCGGAGATCTTCTTCACTGAACAATGACCCGTCTTCCTTCAATCTGGGGTAGCCTTTGGCCGCGTCAACAGGATCAAAATCCGGCATCCACGCTTTTGCCCGGATTAAGGCATTGATAGGACCGGTTCAAGCAGCAGATTTCTTCAGCTCTTCAACCCGGGCAGGAAGCATAGACAGCCTTTTAATAGTGTCCTGGATTAAGGTGGGTGCCGGGTTGTTGTGGGAAGCAGTACAGATGATCCGCTTCGCACCAGTATACAATTGCTCTATCAATGTATAAGAGGCTTTCAATTTCTTCCGCACATCTGATCCCAAGTGACCGATGCGTGTCCCTGTATCATTCAAAGGATTAATAAACCGGCAAGTACATGAGAAGGCCTCGTTACTTCTCAAGAAGGCTTACCAAAGACAGCAGCAGTCATGGCATGAACTTGGCGCTTCACACTAGTTAGCTCGTCAACCACCGATTTAAGAGCGGCCTCGGCTTTCTCTGCCCTTTGAGTTAAAGCGGCTTTTTCAGTGGCCCAATCCGCTCGCTCTTTGTTAAAGCTTTCCTTCAATTTTTCCATGACGCTTAAAGCGCTGGTTAATTCATCTTTGGCCTTTGAGGTTTCAACTTGTTGGGACTTCAGATTTTTCTTGCAGGTCGGTGGTTTGGCTTTCTCTTTTGCTCAGCTCAGCATGTACACAGATGATTATATGATGAAGATAACGATACAAATTTGAATCACCAACCACATAACAAGTTATGCCCTTGGTACTTGGGGGCTAATGCATATTTGCTCTTCATCATACAAATTCTAAAAAGTCCCAAGCCCAATACAAGTATTCAACTTGGCACTTGGGGGCTAATGGCTAATTGCTCAATGACTATTGATACTGGATTTCTTATGATCTAAAAAGTCCTGGTTTAACCGCATGCAATTGAACCGGCCCTTAGGGGCTACATCAATAAAGTACATATGAGTTAAAATTGCATTGGAAAGTCCCGGTTTAAGTTGATATCTTCGAACCGTCACTTGGGGGCTATGACTTGACATATTACAAGCAGAGAAAAGATATAAGAAGTTACCTCATACTTGTCCTTCATCATATTAACCAGACCGGCTTCATAATCACGGCTGGTGTATAGCCGGTTCAGATAGCCGGAATGGAGATCTTTGGCGTTCAGAGCGGCATAGGTCGCCAAATCGGCATTCCACTTGCCTTTACCAATTGTAGTGAATACATCTTTAGCAGTGTGCCTGGACAAAGCGACAGGATTACTTGGCTCGGTTCGACCAATGCCAATGATAAGGACCTCATCATCTTTTTCTTCTTCGCCAGTTCGGTTTGGGGTCGCCGGTTTGTCAGTATTCTTTGACGGGCTAGCTGTTTTGTCAATCTGGAATGGCTTGTTGGTTGATCAGTAGGGCATGCGGTATCAACATTCGTCTCTTCAGCGACAAAGTCTTGGTCTTGCAGTGGTGGGTCATTCAGCATATCCTCACGGTTAGTTTCTTCAGGATCTGGCACTTTGTCCGATTCAGTAGCAGCATTTTCCTCTACCGTATTGTTCAGGCGAGCCTTCTTGCTTGGTCTGGGCTTGGCCCTGAGAAAGGAAGTTAACAAAGATTAGTACAATTTTTTACCAAAGGTAATATATCAAAGACACAAGATGAAATATCACTTACCCAAGCACCATTTTAAGAGGGGGAAGCTGGGTGGCTGATGACTTGCCAGATGACGAATGAGAAGTGCCCTGATAATCGGAGTCAGACGGATTACGAGGTTGACGAAAACAACCCGCTTTAGGGCAAGCATTGATAAGAGAGTTAGAGACCTCTGAATGGCGTTTCCGAACCAGACTGTTCGCTAAACTGGCGGAGGTAACTACCTGGCCGCTATGCCGGGTTGTGCGGTGAGCTTCGTGCTGTTGTGTCTTCACAAGAAAGTGTGGGTCCAAATAAGCAAGAGGATGAGAAAATCTAACTTTCCGGTTTGCTCGGCGGATTTTTAGTGAAGGCAAAGGGTTTGAATCGGAGGAAAGAACGATTACCTCTACAGCTTCAGCATGACTAAATTCAGCATCATCCTGACAATAGTCATCATCAATAAGACGTGTGAAAAATAAACCAAGTGAGTCAAGCTCTACCTCAAGTTCTGGATTACCCACATCATCATCAGCTGGTGGATCAGAGGATGCAGTGGTTTTCTTCCTATTAGCCAGTTTCTTGACAACTCTGGTCTTTGGCCGGGTTGGTCTCTCTGGCTTCTCCGGTTTCTCTTGTGGAGGCTTCTTGCTCCAAAACGGATCATTGCCATGTGGGAAAGATGTAAATGTCAGCAAAGGGTGCTTTGGACATAGTCAGATTTCATTAAAGTATAAGGTATGAGCCTTACAGCAGGCGGTTTGTTAATGGAACAAAAGGGAGCCAGGCCGGTTTCAGCACAGGTAGCTTCCAGTTCATTCAATATCTTCTTCACAGCCTCCGTAACTTCCGGATCATTCAATAACTCCAGGACTGTATTCACACATCAAACCGGAGCGCTGGCTTAAGGGCAATATGCTCCAAGATATCCAGCAGCGAGCAAGGTCAACCCCTGTCAACCCATTAGCCATGAAGGCCCTGAGCTTGGATAGTTGAGGAGCATATTTGCTTCTCTCCTTAGCAGCCAGCCTCTGTGGGAAAGGATGCGTGTTGCTTAGCCGTTCAAGACGGTAACTCGGCAAAGGATTTTTGTCAGAAGGAGAGGTATCTTTGCAGTAAAACCATGTTTGATTCCACTCTTTGGGATGGTTGTGCAGTTTGGCGTGAGGGTAAGTGACCTCTTTCCTCTTTTGAATCACCATACCGCCTAACTCTGTATTGGGACCGTCAGTAAATTCAGTGCGACGGTTTAGATGGAAGCAATCTCTGAATAATTCAACTGTGGGCTCCTCTTGAAAGAACACCTCACAGAGCACTTGAAAGTGACAGATGTTGGTTACGGAGTTTGCGCCAGTATCTTGTGGACGGAGCTGGAAATTGGCTAGGACGTCCGGTAAAATTTTGAACAGGGAGGATTGAAGCCCCGGGCTAGATGATTAGCAAAAACAACAACTTCTCGCTCTTGAGGCTTGGGAGGACATTCTGTGTCGGGGACCCTCCAATGAATAACATCTTGTCTACTTAAAGCGCCAGTTTTGACTAAATTATTCAGTTGAGTCTCGGTCACGCGAGAAGGAACCCAGTTGCACTCGTACACTTGTTTGTCCATAGCGCAGTCTGCAAGGTGGTAATTACCGGTTCAAGAACATGTTGGAAAGGTATACCCTGATGCATATATTACTAAACCGGAGGCAGTTATTTCTAAACCAGAGTTTTACAAAACGGCAGTGCCTGGATAAGGAACTCTGGCGGTTCAACGAGGGGACTAATGGTATATCCCGATTTGCCAATTTTTCTACAAAGTTAAACCGCCCGGTCTAAACATTGAATAGTCAAGATTGCAGATGAGTAAGTACACAAAAACAGATTTCACAAGATTATACTACAGATTTGGATCTGGAACATGCTCATAAAAGGGATAAATATTCAAGGCCTAAAAGGAACAGTGCTGAATCAATGAGTGAAGGTACGGATAAGATCTATGGTCGTAACATGCGAAAGTGAAAACGGAGGATAAAAACTACTGCTGCACAAGAGCAAAAATTCACAGACTCGTCTAAAGATCTAGCAGATGAGCAAGAAGCAGGCGATGAACACTAGAGAACATGGAAACCCTAGAATAGATCTATAATGAAAAGGATAGAAGACTGACCGGAGCTGAGGAAGATGCGGAAGATCGCCGCGGTGCTCTGCTACGCTCAGGGTGATGCAGCGACCAAGGTTGGTGCAGAAGGCGACGGCGGCGGCGGAGCTCCGAAGCTGGACGACGCGAGGAAGACGAAGCAGGAAGGCACGAAGGGGAAAAAGAAATGACCCTTCGGTCCTATTTATAAAGAAAGGGACATGTGTCAGGCACGTGAATCAAGGGGCCGCGAGTTTGGAAATAGAGTTGTCGCCTCGATTATTGCAGATCTATTAAACAAGAAGGTATCATGGATAGTGTCGGGTGGTAGGTGCGACATATGCCAACGGGTGGCTTATCTTTGTGGGAGCCAGTAAGACGTCGCCGGTGCCTGGAACCGGGATAAGGCGAAGACATGCACGCCGGTGAATCTTACCCAGCTTTGGGGCTCTCCGTGGAGATAACACCCCTACTGCTGCTCTGCGGGGTCTCCGCATGATTACTCAATGAACAAGTAGCTACAAGATGCTCCTTGAGCTGTTTAGCGAGAGGAAGAAGAAGGGCAAGGCTAGCTCTACTCTTCTCTCTATGCGGTGTCTAAACTTAGATGAGATCAACCCTTTGCATGGGTGCCCTGGGGGGTTTATATAGGCCTACCCCCCGGGGGTACAATGGTAATCCGGCTGGGCGCGGGCCCTAGCCATCAGTGTCTACGCTTGCCGGCTTCTGCGCCGGCTGTTGGGGCCTGCCGGCTGGTGGGTCCCGCCGGCTGCCGGCCTCTTGGTCGACAGGCAGGCCCTACTACCAACGGCCCTGTCGATGGCTGGTTACTGTTGCCTCAATCCTGATGATGAGGGCTTTATCGAGGTAAGCATGGCTACAGTGCCGCCGCGTGGCGGGTGATCGCTGTAGCCTCACGTCGTCTTGTCTCCTTAATGGAGCGCTTCCTTCGAGGGAGGGGGCAAGCCGGCTTGGGGAAGCCGGCCATGTCTTCGGCCGACTGGAGGAGGCCTGGACGCCTTCGGGCGTCTCTCTGCCTGAAGGGGCCCACCGCCCGTGGGCCGTGCTGACAGCCCGCCGTGGATGGCGCCATAGTCAACGTGACAACAGTGCCGCGGCGGACGGGTCAGGTCTACCCCATACAGCGCACTGTGTCAGGCATGCTCCGGGTTTCGGGGGTGGCAGGCTTTACTGAAGCCATGCCCCGTCCCATCGCCGTTATGTGGATGCGGGCTTCGAGGGTATGATCTTGACCGCGTCGTAGGAGCCGGCTCCTGGGAGTCGGCCTTCTCGTGGCAGGCTTCCTGGAATCGGCCCTCCCGCGGCTTTCTTCATGAGGGTTAAGGCCGGGCCGCCTTCCGACAGTCGGCCTGAGAGGCAGCCGGCAGGGGGAAGGCGGCCCCACGTCTTGAATCCTTGGAGGCCGGATCGGCTCGTAATTTTTTCTGAAGTGCCAAGGGGAGCCGGCTAGGCTACCCGTGGTCATTTACCCCGACAGTAGTCCCTGAAGCTGGTCGAGCTTCGAGGTTGGCAGGGGGACGAGAAGCTCGTTCAGCTTCCTATCTTGAGGAACAGGCAGCTGGGAGCCGGCTCCGCTTATGCGCGCCGCCTTGGGAGGGCACCGTGGCCTCGCCAACGAGAACGTGGGCCAACTCGCGCGCTGACCGCGCGCCTCCCCGCGTGTCACGTGGCAGAAAAGGCCTGCCATTGCACGTGCGCGACGGGACGTTGCCGCAGGCCCGGGCCCGCCACTCCTGATCTCGGCCCAGGCGCGGATCTTCTGCGGCCCAAGACGGGCTGTTTGCCTTCCCGCGACGGTTTCGCCACGCCATCAAGGCGCAATTATAGCGGGGCGTGGGAGAGTGGGCGCAGTTACTCCCACGTCCCCCACACCACGCCTCGTCGACTCCGCCACGCGGGTCTATAAGTAGGGGGAGGAGAGGGAGTGGCAAGGGCTCGCATGCTCTCCCTCGCTCCAACCTTTCTCGCCTTCCATCCTTGTCTTCTCCGCCACCGCAGTGCCTCGCCGCCGCGCCGTTCCGCCGTCGGGCCTCTTGGTTCACGGTTGCTCTGCTACAGCGGGGTCGCACGCGCCTCCGCAGCCGCCGCACCTTGCTCTTCGCCGCACCGTCTCAATGGCGCTGTCGAGCTCATGGGACGGCTCCAACGTCCTTGACGAGCACATCGAGTTCCTCCTTCGGACGCGGCGTCTGCCCGGCGAGAACTACGTGCGGGCTCGGTGCGCGTCGGAGAGGGAGATCTCGCCGGCGCTGGAGGAGGGCGAGCGGGTGGTCTTCCGCTCGCACTACCTGCGCGGCTTCGGCCTCCCGGCGAGCGGGTTCCTTCGCTCCTTCCTCGAATTCTACCACCTTCAGCCGCATCATCTCACCCCCAACGCAGTGATGCTGCTGTCGGCCTTCGTCACCCTCTGTGAGGGTTTCCTTGGCGTCCTCCCCACCCTGGAGCTCTGGGGAGAGTTCTTCCAATGTAAGCTTGGCACCGTCGTCGCGGGCGTGCCCGCCCCATGCGGAGCTTTCATCGCTGTGAGGCGGACGGGAGAGAACAATCCGTGCCCGTCCATCCCGCTGATCCAGTCGGTGAAGCTCTGGCAGAAATCCTACTTCTACATGAGTAACGTCGCCCCGCAAGGCGACTTTGTCAACCTGCCGTCTTACGTAGCCGGCCCGCCGGCTTCGAGGCCGCCCTCGTGGAGCTTCCGGGCCAGGACGCTGTCTCAGGCCGGGAACACCGCCGTCGCCTGACTCCGGGTGATGATCCAGTCGGAGCCGACCTCGTGGCCGCCTTCGTGGAGCGCCGGGTACTCCCGCTCCAAGGCCGGCCGCACATGATCTGCCAGATGAGCGACCGCTTTGACCCATGCCGGCTGAGCACCAGGGAGATGCCCCATGTTGAGGTGTCTTACATGGTGAACTACATCGCCAACTGCAAGCTTCCCGAGGATTGGCGATACGGCAAGGAGCCGTACTCTCGCGCCAACCCTCCGCCTGCCGTAAGTCTTTCTTCTTTCCTTTCTTTTGTATTGCCGGCTTCGATATGACCGGCCTCTGATCAGCCGTCTTGTTTTCTGCAGAATCCCCTACTTCCGCCGGCGGCGGGGGCCGCAGGGGAAGAGTGCCAGTTCCTCCCCGACCGTACGGTGGACGACGTTGACGATCCGGATCTTGGAGCGGCCGCCATGGAAGATGCCGCCATGGGGGAAGGCGGCGAGGCAGGCGGCGCGGGGCTCGGAGCCGGCCTCGAGGACTGGGTGGACGACGACGAGGTCGAAGTCGTCCCGCACCGCCAGTCGGCGCCTGATCATCAAGGTGCGGGTCCTTCTGCCGTGCCGGCCACCCGTGGCGGCGTGCCGAAGCGCCGGGCCGTGTAGACCTACTTCGGCAGCCGGCCGAAGAAGGCCAGGGGCGCTGCTGTGGCAACCAAGCGAGATGAAGCGGCCGCGAGGGCGGCCCGCTTCCAGAAGGTCGTGAAGCAGCCGCAGGCGGTTTCGGCGCAAGTGTTTACGCGTCTTGTATTCTTGTCGTGTTCTTTGATTGAAGTTCTTATAAATTTTTTCTTGGCTAACCAGCCAGGGCGCCGCTTTCCCTCGAGCGGGGTAATGCCGGCTCCGTGATCGGATCAGCCGAAGGGTCCTCGAACTCCCGCCGCGTGGATCCCCGTGCCGACCTCATGGAGGCTACGGAGCAGAACACGCGGGAGGCGCGGGAGGAGCGGGAAGCGTCGGAGCGAAGGGCCGCCCAGGAGGCAAAGGAGCAGGCCGACGGGGCGGCCAAGGCCCAGGCGGAGGCGACGACCGCGGAGAGGGTGGCGGAGGCCTCGCGCAACCAGCCTCCACAGCTTGTCGTTCCCCTCCGCAGCGTGGCTCCCAACGCCCCTGTGCCTCCGCCAGAGGAAGCCAACCGCGGCCGGTCGGAGGCGGAGCGGAGGGAGGATGATGTTATTGTCTTGGAGGAGGTGCCGCGGACGGCGCCGGAGCAGCCGGCTGGGAGCGAGCCGGCACTAAGAGCCGGCCTGGTGGTGCAGCCGGCATCACGCTGGCGCGCGGGGGAAGCTGCCCCCGTGCCGGAGCCGGACAGAGCTGCGATCGCCAGCCGGACGGCGGAGGCCCTGGAGGCGGCCAGCTCCAGCACGTCCGAGTGGACGCCCAGCGGGGGGCCGGCCGAGCTGAACGCGGCGGCCCAGGAGGTCCGGGGCCAGCTTCAGGCTCATGCCACCGCGCTGCAGCGATATACCCCGAGATTTCCTTGCGACGCGGGCCGTCGTTCGGGTGAGTCTTCTGGCCTTGGTTGTTTTGCTTTTTTGATTTCTTCCGTGGGGGCGCGTCAGCACACCCACTGGGTGTAGTCCCCGAGTTCCGAGTCGGCTGCTGAGCAGGCAGCTTGGAACTTACTAGGTCCTTACAGTTATCTTATTCCTGCATCCTGGATGATCTTCCAGGAGTACCATAACCAGAGTGTTGCCGCCTTCGACTCCCAGGCTCAGGAGCTGCGCCAGAAGAGCGAGGATCTGACCGATAGCCGGAGTGCGTGCTCTGTTTTTGTTCATATCCTGTGGGGGCACGTCAGCGCACCCACTGGGTGTAGTCCCCGAGATCCGGGCCGACTGCTGAGCAGTCGGGTCGGATCTTCCCCAATGACTTCTTCCTTATTGTTTCTTTCTTTGTCTTCATGCTTGCAGGGGCCAACGCCGACTTGAGGGGGCAGCTCGGCGGGGCCCAGACCGCCCTTCGTGCCTAGGAGGCCGAGTTCAACGCCTTAGTCCAGGAACGCGACCGCCTGGCCAAGAAGTTGGCTGACCAGGAGGAGAGACACAAGGCGGCCCTGAAGGAGGCGCAGGATAGCGAGGCCGCCCTCAAAGCTGAGTTCGAGACCGAAACGGTGGGCTGGGGTGAGGCAAAGCAAGAGCTGAGCGAGGGTTATGGCCGGATCGAGGACCTGATCGACGGTAAGCCGCCTTCCTCACTCCTTGCTCGCCCGTTGCCCTTTGATTCGTCTTCCGATTTGTGCTGCTTCTTTGTTCTTTGCGCAGAATATTTCCCCGGCCACTCTGTCATTGCCACCCAGGCCATCGAGGCCCACCGCGAGGCACGCCAGCAGGAGGGGGTTGAGATCGCGTCGGACGCGAGCCGGACACTTGAGGAGCAGCTCTTGGCGATCCAAGCCCGGTTGCAGCCGGCACACCTGTTGGGGGTTAGGTGCGACATATGCCAAAGGATGGCTTATCATGGTGGGGGCGAGTAGAACGTCGCCGGTGCCTGGAAGCGGGATGAGGCGTAGACATGCACGCCGGCGGATCTTACCCAGCTTCGGGGCTCTCCGAGGAGATAACACCCCTACTGCTGCTCTGCGGGGTCTCCGCATGGTCACTATGGTGATATGTGTACAAAGTTGCTCCTCGAGCTGTGTTCTGGAGGTAGGAGAGGGCAAGGCTAGCTCTCTCCCCTTTACGCTTCTCTCTAGTGGTAAAAGGATCGAACCCTTTGCATGGGTGCTCCGGGGGGCTTATATAGGCCTACCCCCGGGGGTACAATGGTAATCCGACTGGGCGCGGTTCCCAGCCGTCTGTCTCTTAGGCCGTCGTCTTCTCCGCCGACTCCTGGGGGCCACCTCCGGTGGGCCCCGTCGACCGACCTGGCCACTGTAGCCGCGCCTCTGATGACGTTGGCTGGGTCATGGGGGCGTGGCCACAGTGCCGCCGCCTGGCGGGCGATCACTGTCGCCACTCCCCATCTTATCTGGTTAATGGCGTGTGGGGCCCGTGGGAGGAACGGGCCGACTCTCGGAGGCCGACTCCCACGGGGTCCGTCTTTGGGTGCTCTCGCCGTCTTCGTCCCTCCCGCTGACTAGCGGGGCCCGCAGTCTCCAGGCCGTACATGCGGGCCAACATGGGAACAGTGCTCCGTCGTCAGGGCGGTCGTCAGGGCCAGTATGGCGATAGTGCCGCGCCGGAAGGAGCTCTCCTCCGGTACGGCATACTGTAGCCATACCTGCCCCTGGTAATCAACGTAGGGGAGGGCCGTACTCCGGCCATCCCCCGTCTCGTCCTTCTTCTCGAAGGCAGAGAGTGGTGAAGTCGCGGGCCGACTCCCCATAGTCGGCCTCCCTGGAGTCACCAATCGGGAGTCACAACCGTCTCTGGGACTCAGCCGTGAGTGGGTGTCGGCGATGCTGCGGCCGACTCCCAGAGTCGGCTGATCGTCTTGAGATTCTTTGAGGGGCGTAGCCTGCCCCGATGTCTTGAAAGGTTCTGGGTCACGGGTTAGCCTACCCGTGGCCCAATACTCCGACAGTAGTCCCGAAGCTGGTGAGGCGCCGAGGGAGACCTGTCGAGGAGCCTCAACAGTTTCTTCCTCCAAGTGGATCGTGGGGCGGCGATCTTCATCGAGGCCTCCTCCGACAAGCCGACTATGGGAAGCCAGACTCGTCGAAGGTCCTCTTGCTCTTCAAAGAGTTTGAAAGTCGTGGCGGGACTCAGGCGGCGTGCCTGATAAGCCACATGGCCGCCACCCGTTGCGGACCCGCCGAGGGACGCCACGTGGCCGAGCCAGTCTGCCAGCCCACGCGCGCGACGGGACAGGCCCATGGGTGGGGCCCGCCATTACCGCGCCTCGGCCCTCGAACGGATCCATTGCGGCCGCGCGAGCGGTTGAGCTTCTCAGCGCAGTAAATGCGCGTGGTAACTCCCGTGGTAAATTGTGGGGGTCGTGGGGGCGTGGGCGCAGTTAATCCCACGACGTCCCTTCGGCTCTTCAGCCCACAGGCCTATAAGTGGGCGGAGGGAACGGGGCGGCGAAGCACGCGCGCCCGCTCCCCTCTGCTCCCTTTGCTCCTTTTCTCCTCCTCCTTTCTCCCACCGCTGCCGTGCCGGACCGCGCCCTGCACGCAGCGATGAGCTCTTCCTCCGCCGCCGCGCCCGCCGCCGTGCGCTCCGGCATATGGGATGGTTCTGAGATCGACGACGACATGATTGACTTCCTCCGCAAGATGCGCTGCATCCTCGGCGCGCACCTCATGCAGGCCCGCGCTCTGCCGCCGACGGAAGTGACGCCGGCGCCGGAGGAGGGCGAGCGGCTCGTGTTCCGCTCCCACCTCATGCGCGGGCTGGGGCTGCCAGCGAGCGGGTTTTTCCGCTCGTTCCTGGAGTTTCATGGCCTCCAGCCGCACCACCTCACTCCAAACACGGTGCTGCTGCTGGCGGCCTTCACTGCGTTGTGCGAGGGCTTCCTCGGCGTTCTCCCCACCATCGAGCTGTGGGGAGAGTTCTTCCACTCCAAGCTCGGCACGCATGTCGCCGGCGTGCCAGCTCAATGTGGTGCCTTCATCGCGCTGCGGAGGTCGACGGCCGACAACCCGTTCCCCGCCATCCAGCTGATCAAATCGGTGAAGATGTGGCAGCGCTCCTACTTCTATGTGAAGAACGTCGCCTCTGACGGCGACTGGGTTAACCTGCCGGCTTACGCAGCCGGCGCACCAGCCGGGAGGCAGCCCAGCTGGTCCTACCGCGCCAAGACGCTGACTCCGGCTGGAGCCGCCGCCGTATCGCGACTTCGTGTGCTGACACAGTCGGCCGGCTTGACTGGGGCCGACCTGCTGGCCGCCTTCATGGTTCGCCGAGTCCTCCCGCTCCAAGGCCGGCCTCATCTGATCTGTCAGATGAGCGGCCACCGGGACCCCAGTCGGACGTGCACCAAGGACATGCCTCACGCGGAGGTGGCCGACACGGTGAACTACATCGCGAACTGCGGCCTCTCGAAGGATTGGCAGTTCGGTCTGGAGCCGTACTCGCGCGCCAACCCCCCGCCGGTGGTAAGTGATTCTTCTTCTTCTTCTTTTTCAGCCGAATCCGACTCCTGACCTCTTTATTCTTATCTCTTGAACCAGAACCCTCTCCTCCAGCCCGCGGCCGGCGCCACAGGGCCGCCCCGCCAGTTCGCCCCCGATCGGGCGGAGAGCGACGTCGACGACCCCGACTTGGGGGCGGCGGCGATGGAGGCCGACGCCGAAGGAGGCGGCGAAGGAGAGGAAGGCGGCCCCGGGCCCTCAGCCACCTTCGCCGACTGGCCCGCCGGCGAAGATGGGGGAGTCTCCCGGCGCCATCAACCGAGGCAAGACGGTGCAAGGAAACGTCGGGCCGGGCCGAGTTCCCTCGGAGGCCGAGAAAAGAAGTTTAAGGGGGCGGCCGCCGCGACCAAACGGGAAGAGGCGGTCGCGAGGGCCCATCGCTTCCGCAAGGAAGTGAAGAAGCCGCCGCTGTCTTCTGGGTACGTGCTTCTCCTCCTAGTCTTGTTTTATCTCTTGGTGTATTTTGTCTGAGTCCTTACGCGTCTTCCTGTTCCAGCGCTCCCCTCACTCTTGGGAGAGTCGCCGCCGCCTCCATCAGGGGGTCGGTGGAGTCGTCCGCCACGACTCGGCGTATCGAGCCCGCTGCCGACCTCCGGGAAGCGACGAAACGGAACGCGCAGGAGAAGCGCGACGAGGACGAAGCCGCCCGCCGGGAGAAGGCGGAGGCCGAGAAGGCGGCCGCCTCCACCCAGGAGGGGCTGGAGGGAGCAGAAGCCGCTGCCGCGGCCAAAAAGCGGGCCGAAGAAGCCGCGCGCCATCAGTTGGCACTGCTCGTTGTCCCATTGCGCTCGGCGCCGCCTCCGGATCCTATGGAGCAGTCTGGGGAGGCCGGCGGGGAACATGCCGTCGTGGAGAGGGAGGGCGGCGATGCCTCCGGTCTGGACACTGTGGTGCCGCCACCACCGCCCCCGCCGCCATCGGGAGGCGCAAGGAAAGAACAGCCGGCGGACCCGCCGGTGCCGCCGACCACGGACGAAGCCGAGGCGAACTTGCTTCTCCAAGTCGCCTCGCCGACACGCCGCCGTCTGGAGAAGGCGACTTCAGCGCCGCGACCTCTGGAGACCGGAGCGTCCAGCTCGGCCGCCCCAGATGTCGAGGTGATGAGCGCCGCGCCCGTCGGGTGGGTGCGAGGAGGCGGTACCGGCCCGCTGAACCAGGCGCTCCTGGACGTCCAGGCGAAGCTGCGGGCCGAGAGTGATGCCCTCCAGAACTGCACCAAAGCGCATCTGGCGTCGCGTGCGGCCGTCCGGGTATGTTTCTTCTGTCTTTGTTTTTCTTACTCTTCTTTGTGGGGGCGCGCCAGCGCACCCACTGGGTGTAGTCCCCGAGTTCCGAGCCGGCTGCTGAGCAGGCGGGTTGGAACTCTACTAGCGAGTTTCAGACGCTTACTCTTTTTAAAAATGCTTATCATAGGACTACCACAACCTCCGAGTCACCGTCTTCAACCGCACTGTTGAAGAGCTGGGCAAGCGGACTGCCGACTTGTCGGAGAGCCGGAGTAAGTTTCCTTCTTTGCGGGGGCGCGCCGGCGCACCCGCGGGCTGTAGTCCCCGGGATTCGGGCCGACTGCTGCGCAGTCGGGCCGGATCTTCTTGGCGACCTTTTCTGACGACTTGTGTCCTTTTTCTTCTTTTTTCAGAGGCCAACGTCGTTCTTCAGCAGCAGCTGGGCGAAGCCAACACTGCCTTGTGCACCAAGGAGGTGGAGTGTGGCAAGCTCGTCACGGAGCGTGACCTGCTGGCCGCGCAGCTGGCGGAGCAGAAGGAGCTGCTCAAGAAGGCGCAGGAGGAGGCGAGGGAGAGGGAGGCTGGGCTCCAAGCCGAGTTCGAAGCCGAGCGCTCCTCCTGGACCGATAAGGAGGCGATGCTGACCTCCGGCTTCCACGAAGTTGAAGATATCGTTGATGGTAAGTTTTCTTTACTCGTTTCCTTTGGGCAGCCAGCTGTGGGCCGACTCTTGCCCTTTCTGACTTGCTTCTCTTTTTTCCGTCTTGGTAGATTTCTTCCCAGGCCATGCGCAAGCCGCCGTTCAAGCCATCGAGGCCGATCGTGAAGCGTGGAGGGAGGCCGGCGAGGAAGTTGCTGCCAACGCCCCCTGGACTCTCGATGAACAACTTTTGAGCGTCGAGGCTCACCTGCGGCCGGCTCACCGGATGCTGCGCCGACTTCAGCGCGCCGGCGCCCAGGCGATTGCTGCTTTGTGGCCGGAGATGCCGATTCTGCGCACCCCCAGCCGGACAGCCGACTGGCTGGAGGTCGCAGCAGGCCGCTTGGAGGCCTGGAAAGGCTCCTCGGCACGCGCCGGAGCGCGTTGTGCCTTGGAGTTCGTCAAGGCGTGGTATCCGGACCTGAGCCTGGACCAGCTGGCCACGCTCCGGGCTAAGGCCCAGCCGGAGCTGGCAGCCATGAAGGGCGACTTTGTCAAGCGCGCCGCGGCACTCACCGAGTACGTCGACCCCAATGTCTTTGTTCCTGAGCTGGCTGACAACGGCGAGGAGGCGCCGCCGGAGTGGTTTGGGATGAACCCGAACTACGGCGAGGACTCGGCAGAGGTAATCGGCTCCAGTGTCGAGGAGGCAGGCGAGGTGGAGATCAATGACGAGATGGAGGCGCCAGAAGCCGGAGCGGGCGATCATCCTCAGCTCGACCGTGCCTCCAACAACGAGCCGCGCCCAACTGCGCCGACTGCTGCTGGAGGTGATCGAGCCGAGTCTGCCCAGCCGGCTGCCCCAACTTCCGACACCGCCATCTCCTCTGAGCTCCCGAACCCGTCTGTGGCTTCATAAGCCGCTGCCTTGCTTTATTTATCTGCTTAGTAGCTGCTCGAAGAATTTTGTTAATTCGCACAATTCCACCCACTGGGTGTATTTTGAACTTCCGTTCAATGATTCAGCCAATGGCCTCTGTGATGTAAATATTTATCTGGGTTCTATGTAACGCCCCGGACACACCCACCGGTGGTCGTTACTCCTGGCGGGATCTAGACTGGCCCCACAGATCAATACTAGTCTTTTCTGCGCACTTTGTCCTCACTCGTGCGCACCCGGGAGCAACTTCCCGGTCGGTCATGTCACATCCCTAGTTCTGGTGATGCTTAGTGCTTGCATTAGAGTGTTGCATCATGATTAAATTCTATTAAATTTGAAATGGGGAATGTTTCAAACCCTAGCACTAAAGCAAATTCAAATAGATGCAAATTAAAAATGGAATTTCAACTAACCCAAAATGCTTTTCAAAAATGTTCATGGCCTTTGGAAAATGTTGCAAACAACAACCAGAGGTGATGCACATTTTTGCTATACATTTTGGATTTTTGAATGAACCCATATGTATTTGAATTGGAGCTGTTTAAAATAATATAAATATTTTGAAGGCTCCAAAAATGTTGGAAATTGGTGAGGGCCTTTGGTATATTATAACCAGTGGCCACAAGGAATCTCAACATTTTTATAATTGTGCTAGTATTTATTTTAAGTCAAAAACAAATGTCAGAAATAGAAAAGAAAACAAAAATATGGAAAACCCTTACCTGGGCCACTTGCTGGCCTGGCTCTGGGCCGGCCCACCTGGCCCATGCCAGTCACCTCATACCTTTGCCAGTAGGCAGAGGAGGGGGGGACAGCGCACCGCCGCCGAGCATGCGCGAGGCCACCTCCTGCTTCGCCGTGTCGACGCCTCCTCCTCCCTGTCCCCGCGCCTGTCGACGCCTCGACCCCCCTCTGTCCTTCCCCCCCCCCCCCCTCTCTCTCTTCTCTGGCTCCCTTCCCCTCTCTTCCCGAGCGCCGCTGTCGCCGCCGTTCACTGCCACCGTGGCCACCGTCCACACCTCGCCTCGCCGATGCTTCCAGAAGAACCGCCGCGCCTTCCTCTTCGTCTCCACCAACCCACGTGACACCGGGCGCACCGCAGCGTCGTCCCCGCCGCCTTCATCGCCGCATCTGTTCGGCAATCGCCGCGGTCGATTCGCCGTCTCCGACGCCTCCCCGAGACCACCGCGCTGCTCTTCGACCTCGCTGTGAGCCCCGGAGTATTACCCCTCACCTCTCCCTCTCTGGTTCGTCCTCTAGCTAGCTGTGCTGCCATGGCCGTAGCTCGCGTCCGCCATGACCGGCGAGCCCCGCGCTCCCGAGCTCCTACACTTGCGTTCGTTGCACCGGCGTGCTCCTGGTGACCCCAGGAACCCGTAGAGCCCCTCAGCTGATCTCGACGTGCCGTGGAACGTCGCACCGGACTCCGCCCGAACTCCGGCCGCCGCCATGAGGTCACTTCCGACGAATTCCGGCCACCCCGCGGCCTTCCGTCCGGTCCATTGGATGCGGACGAGCAAGAGCTCCTCCCGGTGCGCTCAGCGCGCCAAACCACCGCCCGATGCTCAAATCCGAGCCGCGCCGCCGTCGTTTTGGTCGTCGCCGGCCGTGCTCCGGCGAGTGCCGACGTGGCGCGTCATTAGCGCTAACCACCGCCAGCTAGATCACCCACATACGCTGACAGATGGGCCCCAGCGCCCACTAATTTTGTAATTAGGCTAAACACACCCCTGTTTAACACTATGACACTGACGTGTGGAGCCCACACGTCAGGTTTGACCCGGAGGCGCCCAGTTGACCAACTGACGTCATCCTGAAGTCACGCTGACGCAATAATTATTTTCTGGATTTTTTTAATCAGGAAATTCCAGAAAATAGAGCTAACTTCTAAAATTCATATAAATTCAACCGTAGCTCAGATTGAAAAGTTTTATATATGAAAAATGATCAGAAAAATTCAAGGAATCCATCTGTACCATTTTCATGCATGTTAGAACAACTTATAGTTGCTGCTTAGCACAAATCATATAATGGCATTTAAATATCCACATATGGAGTTTGAATTTGAATCCTGGATTCAAATCAACTTCATTTAATCTGGTTGCTAGCTGCATTAGCTCAAATCACATCATATTGCCATGTCATGATCATGCATCATATTGTCGCATTGCATTGATTGTGTTCTTTCTCAGTTGCCGGTGTTTGTCCCCTCTCGATAGACGTGGTTCCGACGATGTGATCGATGACACCGATGAAGAACTATATTATCTTCAGAAGTGCCAGGCAAGCAAAATCCCCTTGTTCATTTCGATAAAATCCCACTCTCTCGCTCCTGCTCTCTTTTATTGCATTAGGACAACAACGATTCATGTGTTACTTGCTGCGGTAGCTGAACCCCTTTATCCTTTGCATGACCTGTCATTCCACAGTAAATAGATGAAACCCACTAGCATGAGTAGGAGTTGTTTGAGCCCATGTTGTGCCTACTCATTCATGCTTGTATGTCATGCCTGCTACTGCTTAGAGTTGAGTCGGGTCTGATTCATCGGGAATGAATTGGTATGGTGATGAACATGTCCTACTGTGTGTGAGCTAAGTGTGTGAATACGATTTGGAAAAGGTATTGGTGAGAGGCCATGTAGGAGTACATGGTGGGTTGTCTCATTGAAGCCGTCCTCAGGAACTGAGTTCTGTGTTTGTGATCCATGAAACAGCTACTACCATGCATTGGGCCCTGAAATATGACCCCGCTCGACTTCTTAATCACCCTTGTCCTCTGTCCAGGAGTTGCAAGTAGTTTCCGGTGTTTGTAGTATGCTGGGGGCCGCACGCAGCGCTGACCATAGGGGTGGGCTGTGTTGCGGTAGGCACGTGGCCGGGCAGCCGGGCGCCCGTTTGGTGTCTCGGACCCTGTACACATCGTTCGGGGCCGTTAGTGGAAACCTCGGCCGGACTCCCTGCGGATGGAACCCGAATAGGCGATAAACCTGGACTAGAGACTTGAGTGTTTAGGTAGGTCGTGGTCTACACCCACGTCGGCTTTCGCTTGAAGTCTGCCGAGCACATGTCGTGTGCAGACGCTAAGTGGTGGAAACATGTATGAAGAAGTACACCCCTGCAGGGTTAACATCATCTATTCGAATAGCCATGTCCGCGGAAATGGACTTCTGGGTTGCCTATATCAGTTCATAGACAAGTGAAAGTGGATACTCTAAAATGCGCAAGATAAGCGTGAGTGCTATGGATGGCCTTCTCGTAGGGAGACGGAAGTGGATCCATAGTGGTGTATTGATATGGTGAATATGTGGACTCGTGTGCGCCACCTCAAGAGAGTTACTTGCAGTCGTAGTTCAGGTTAGCCACTGAGTCAAAGCTGGCTTGCTGCAGTCAAACTCCACCACCCCCTTTATTGATACTGATGCATATGTAGTTAGTTCTGATGTAAGTCTTGCTGAGTACAATTGTACTCACGTTTGCCTATTTTATGTTTTGCAGAGAGACGTCAGTCTCGCTAGTAGTACCGCTTGGACTTCGACGTTTAGCTTGATACCTCAGCTACGATCTTGTGCCCTCGGCAGGATCTGGTAGATAGTCAGGCTTCTCAGCCTTTTTCAATTGTAGATGTCTGTACTCAGACATGTTAAGCTTCCGTATGTGCTTTGACTTGTATTCTTTGAATGTTGGGTCATGAGACCCATGCTTGTAATATCTGGCTCTTCCGAGCCTATTGAATAAATACTTTGAGTCGTAGAGTCTTGTTGTGATGCCATGTTGTAATTACACATATCGAGCATATTGTGTGTATGATTGGAATGCTTGGTATGTGTGGGATCCGACTATCTAGTTGTTTATCCTTGGCAGCCTTTCATATGAGGAAATGTAAGTCTAGTGCTTCTGAGCGATAGTAGTCCGCTACAGCCCGGTTCACCGGAGTCCTGCTAGCCCAGCACTACTGCTTGGAACACTTGACTGGCCGGCATGTGTTTCACGTCGTTCCTGTGTCTGTCCCTTCGGGGAAATGTCACGCGCTATTGTCCGGAGTCCTGCCTAGCCTGCTACAGCCTGGGTTACCGGAGCCCTGTTAGCCCAGTGCTACAGCCCGGACAAATACGTTGATGACCGACATGCTCGATGTGATTCATGTATGCCTGTCCTCATAGGCTAGCGCCGCTTTGGGTTCACGACTAGCCATGTCGGCCCGGGTTCTCTGTCATATGGATGCTAGCGACACTATCATATACGTGAGCCAAAAGGCGCAAACGGTCCCGGGCTAGGTAAGGTGGCACCCGTGGGAGTACCGTGCGTGAGGCCGCAAAGTGATATGATGTGTTACATGCTGGATCGATGTGACTTAGGATCGGGGTCCTGACAGCGTTGGTATCAGAGCCTGACTGCCTGTAGGATTACCAAGCCAAACTGGTCGAAGTTGAGTCTAGAAATGCTTTAGTTATGTAAGGGAATTGATTGTGGAAGGGATCGTAAGGCTCTTTTTACTTCTTATACCTCATGGCCTTCTGATCTGAGTCATTCTCTTCCTTTCCACGGGGATTAAGAACTAGGCCTTCTCATCTATCTATCAGGATGACGTGTTACTAATCCATAGACTTATAGAATTGATAGTTTCAAGCCTCTGTTCAGTTTCTACTACTCCCATGTGTTCTTAGTTGATCTCAGAACATTGATATTGTGATGTTGAGTGGTTATGCCACCATTTTGCATGATGTCTCAATCTTTTTGAGCATTTACAGCCGTTATGCTGTCCGAGTCATCCCAGGTTTCTAAATAGTCTGATGCATTTGCAAATTCCTTCCTACCGTTCTGAAGTTCCTTTGTGCCGGCTCAACCACACTAATTGGTGAGTTGAGGTACTCTGTTGCCTCGACATATATGTCGGAGTTGCTAGTATGACCCTAGGTGTTTTAGGGAGTCACCTAGTAATCTAGCATGTTTTGTGTTCCCAGTGTGATGAATCTGGCCACCATTCTCGAAAGCATCCTGTGATGCCATCCAGTAGTAGGTATTCTACTCCTGGGTTTTGAACCCGAGATTCACCCTACTTACCTCATGTGATAGTGTTGCTAGTTCCTTTAGGATATTAGTAACCTTGTGATAGTCCTCGAGGTCCATGGTATATCATTCTTCCAAATACCATGGATCAATGTGGCAGAAGTTCTTTGAACCAAAATATCACAATAGGAGTGCTCTTGATGAGATCTCGATCCTATATGGTGAACCTGCCAGTCCTACCTTTCTGCATGGGTTATCCGGAAGAAACATGTTGAATTTATTCAACATGCTAACCGATGCATCTACAACTTAAGAAATTATATGTTCCTCTGAGTTGTCCCTTTTTAGTTGTATTCTGACCCTCTTGCATCAATTGTTGGTCAAGAATAGTTGTGCATTCGTGTTATCGATGCCTATTACTCTTGTGGTCCGTCAAGCCATTCTATTTCGGAATGACTAGGAGAAACAAACTCCAGTACCTCATCCATATCCAGGATTGGGTCAAAGCAGTTGTATTCCGCAGATCGAAATGCCAATCCAGCTTTTGTTCTGTTCTACCTTGGAGTGTTGCCTCCTTATGTCAGGATTTTCATGAGAATTGCACCACCTCTTATGAATTCTTGACGCAGTAATACTTCTTGCCATCATTGTTCATTCCTCGGTTCCCGTGTTGTTGTAACCGGAATGCCGACAAGTGAATTGTGATGTGTGAAATCAATACTCCGAGCAACTCGTTGCTTGGTGGTAAATGGGCAATGTTCTCATTCTTAGCGTGTTGGTTATTAAATCATCATCCTAAGATTGATCGTGCTACCTAGCCCTTATTTCTGGTGCACTCTTCGATCAAGGAGTTAGGATTGTGTAAATCCCTTACTCTTTTTGATCATATCATGTTGGCCTGAAAAGCAAGATCGTTCTCGAGCTTAGCAACATATCGGTGGTTCGTGATTTTCCGAATATCTTCTCGGAAGTATTACCAGGTTGTTACCTGACCGCGATGTTGAGCTCGTGATCACATTGGTTTTCTTGTAAACCACCCCTTCTCCAAGAATCTGTGTTGGATACCCCTGAGCTAGTTGGTTGAGCTAAATAACAACTTGGAGAGTTGGAAGATAAAAGCCTATCCGACTTAGCTCATGTTAAGGGATATCTTTGTGTGTGTGTGTGTGTGTTGAAGAAAGATGATATTTTCTCCAATTGGTCCTCGTGATCAGTTATTGGATCTATTGCCTTGTCAAAACTTTGACTTGAGTATGGGCTATTGTCAAGTCAAATCAGAACCAACGATGTTCGTAATGTTGTCTTACCCGTGGTTGATCCCTCGAGCATACACCATTACATCTTTTGGTCTGACCAATACTATCACATTGTTCACATGATGGTGGAAGTCCAGTGATATGGAAATACCGATGAGTTGTTGTTGAGCCCATTAGCAGCATTTTGTCTCCCCCAGGATTCATGTTGAACATCTAAGTTAGTGTTGGAAACTTTGTAAGCATTGCTTTCGTGTTCCGTTCATGAAGCTTATGCTTGGATGGAAGAAGTGACTTCCTCGAATTCACGCGCATTAAGTGTAAGTTGCCGCCGTGAGTTCGAGAAAGATTGTTTTTGCTTCCTTCGGAATCATCCCAAGTCAGTCACGCATGTGCGAAGTATTCTATGGTTTGGTAGACTGATCATCTCCATTCCATATGTATCCCTAGCACACCAAGCCACTAACTGATTTGTTCAAGGAGAAGAAGTTCCTTTGTAAGAGCTAATCATATGACTTATGCAAGGACTTCGTTATCCGCGATGATGGTTCCCCACCTGAACTCGGTAGTGTTTTATTGTAAGACTACTATGTGGTCATGCTTGTCTGGGACAGTGTGCTCACATGTTGTAGCAAAACCTGCTCGTGTTTTGGAGCTTGCTATCGTAGTTCATTCCCTGAGAATCTTGCGACATCATCTCGTCGATTTGTGCTGCAAACTTTCTTCTCCATGCATGATGTCTGAAGTATCCTGTTTCTAACCAGATCTGAATCTCAGGCAGATATGATGGCTGGAACTTCTCCAAGATCTATGATGTAGGTCCCGACAAGGTTGATGATCTGGCCGACACATCTAGCCAAAAGATCTATCATTGTAGTATCTTGACTAAACTATTTAACCATCTTCTCCATGAGGATCTCGCGCGACTTATTATAGAAGGTTTTCCTTAGGTATCCTTGTGCTCTCAGTGTCTTCGATGATTCCATAACCATTGAAATATTGGAAACACTCTCGACTGTTGAGTTTTCCCCAGTTACCAGAATCATTCCCAGCATTTGCATTTTGTTCCCAGCTTGCACCTCAATAGTTGTTGTCCAGGATCATATTCAAAAGTGAACTTGTCATGGGTCCCATCCATTTCCGGTGATAAGCAAAAATCATCTATTGCATTGTCTTCAACAAGGTAGTCCACATCTTTCGTTCTAGTACAAGTATGTCACCTTTTCGAACTCCTTCAAACGATCGTTTGTGATTGCCTTAGGATGGAATAAAGAGTTCCAATGATCTCAGAATCAAAAGTAATTCTTTTTGCCACTTAAGGGAATAGTTCTTCGAGTCACCTTCCCTAAGGTGCCCCGTTTTGGAATCATGGCAATCAACTCCTCGCTACCTTGAAAACTATGCACCATCCTACTTAAGCGTGGGAGTGTTTCCTACCAAACTGAACTTTCATCATTTGTTCTCTCCATCCCTTTTGATGTGTGTTGTCTCTTAGATCAAGAGATGGTTCATCATCTCATTCCATGAGTTGATCGTGTATCGCTTGATTTTCGAGAAGATCGTTTCCTATAGAGTTTCCTTTTGTCGTCATCATGTTGTATGAAGATCTCGAAAGCAAGGGCGTCAAGATCAATATGATGCAATGAAGCTACTTCTACAAGAAGGGCAGTTGGATCGAGGAGACCATGATAGTTGTGACCTCCTTTCTTCTAACCTCACGACTTGAATCTCGGGGCGAGATTCTTGTTTAGTGGGGGTGAGTTGTCACATCCCTAGTTCTGGTGATGCTTAGTGCTTGCATTAGAGTGTTGCATCATGATTAAATTCTATTAAATTTGAAATGGGGAATGTTTCAAACCCTAGCACTAAAGCAAATTCAAATAGATGCAAATTAAAAATGGAATTTCAACTAACCCAAAATGCTTTTCAAAAATGTTCATGGCCTTTGGAAAATGTTGCAAACAACAACCAGAGGTGATGCACATTTTTGCTATACATTTTGGATTTTTGAATGAACCCATATGTATTTGAATTGGAGCTGTTTAAAATAATATAAATATTTTGAAGGCTCCAAAAATGTTGGAAATTGGTGAGGGCCTTTGGTATATTATAACCAGTGGCCACAAGGAATCTCAACATTTTTATAATTGTGCTAGTATTTATTTTAAGTCAAAAACAAATGTCAGAAATAGAAAAGAAAACAAAAATATGGAAAACCCTTACCTGGGCCACTTGCTGGCCTGGCTCTGGGCCGGCCCACCTGGCCCATGCCAGTCACCTCCTACCTTTGCCAGTAGGCAAAGGAGGGGGGGACAGCGCACCGCCGCCGAGCATGCGCGAGGCCACCTCCTGCTTCGCCGTGTCGACGCCTCCTCCTCCCTGTCCCCGCGCCTGTGGACGCCTCGACCCCCCTCTGTCCTTCCCCCCCCCTCTCTCTCTTCTCTGGCTCCCTTCCCCTCTCTTCCCGAGCGTCGCTGTCGCCGCCGTTCACTGCCACCGTGGCCACCGTCCACACCTCGCCTCGCCGATGCTTCCAGAAGAACCGCCGCGCCTTCCTCTTCGTCTCCACCAACCCACGTGACACCGGGCGCACCGCAGCGTCGTCCCCGCCGCCTTCATCGCCGCATCTGTCCGGCAATCGCCGCGGTCGATTCGCCGTCTCCGACGCCTCCCCGAGACCACCGCGCTGCTCTTCGACCTCGCTGTGAGCCCCGGAGTATTACCCCTCACCTCTCCCTCTCTGGTTCGTCCTCTAGCTAGCTGTGCTGCCATGGCCGTAGCTCGCGTCCGCCATGACCGGCGAGCCCCGCGCTCCCGAGCTCCTACACTTGCGTTCGTTGCACCGGCGTGCTCCTGGTGACCCCAGGAACCCGTAGAGCCCCTCAGCTGATCTCGACGTGCCGTGGAACGTCGCACCGGACTCCGCCCGAACTCCGGCCGCCGCCATGAGGTCACTTCCGACGAATTCCGGCCACCCCGCGGCCTTCCGTCCGGTCCATTGGATGCGGACGAGCAAGAGCTCCTCCCCGGTGCGCTCAGCGCGCCAAACCACCGCCCGATGCTCAAATCCGAGCCGCGCCGCCGTCGTTTTGGTCGTCGCCGGCCGTTCTCCGGCGAGTGCCGACGTGGCGCGTCATTAGCGCTAACCACCGCCAGCTAGATCACCCACATACGCTGACAGATGGGCCCCAGCGCCCACTAATTTTGTAATTAGGCTAAACACACCCCTGTTTAACACTATGACACTGACGTGTGGAGCCCACACGTCAGGTTTGACCCGGAGGCGCCCAGTTGACCAACTGACGTCATCCTGAAGTCACGCTGACGCAATAATTATTTTCTGGATTTTTTTTAATCAGGAAATTCCAGAAAATAGAGCTAACTTCTAAAATTCATATAAATTCAACCGTAGCTCAGATTGAAAAGTTTTATATATGAAAAATGATCAGAAAAATTCAAGGAATCCATCTGTACCATTTTCATGCATGTTAGAACAACTTATAGTTGCTGCTTAGCACAAATCATATAATGGCATTTAAATATCCACATATGGAGTTTGAATTTGAATCCTGGATTCAAATCAACTTCATTTAATCTGGTTGCTAGCTGCATTAGCTCAAATCACATCATATTGCCATGTCATGATCATGCATCATATTGTCGCATTGCATTGATTGTGTTCTTTCTCAGTTGCCGGTGTTTGTCCCCTCTCGATAGACGTGGTTCCGACGATGTGATCGATGACACCGATGAAGAACTATATTATCTTCAGAAGTGCCAGGCAAGCAAAATCCCCTTGTTCATTTCGATAAAATCCCACTCTCTCGCTCCTGCTCTCTTTTATTGCATTAGGACAACAACGATTCATGTGTTACTTGCTGCGGTAGCTGAACCCCTTTATCCTTTGCATGACCTGTCATTCCACAGTAAATAGATGAAACCCACTAGCATGAGTAGGAGTTGTTTGAGCCCATGTTGTGCCTACTCATTCATGCTTGTATGTCATGCCTGCTACTGCTTAGAGTTGAGTCGGGTCTGATTCATCGGGAATGAATTGGTATGGTGATGAACATGTCCTACTGTGTGTGAGCTAAGTGTGTGAATACGATTTGGAAAAGGTATTGGTGAGAGGCCATGTAGGAGTACATGGTGGGTTGTCTCATTGAAGCCGTCCTCAGGAACTGAGTTCTGTGTTTGTGATCCATGAAACAGCTACTACCATGCATTGGGCCCTGAAATATGACCCCGCTCGACTTCTTAATCACCCTTGTCCTCTGTCCAGGAGTTGCAAGTAGTTTCCGGTGTTTGTAGTATGCTGGGAGCCGCACGCAGCGCTGACCATAGGGGTGGGCTGTGTTGCGGTAGGCACGTGGCCGGGCAGCCGGGCGCCCGTTTGGTGTCTCGGACCCTGTACACATCGTTCGGGGCCGTTAGTGGAAACCTCGGCCGGACTCCCTGCGGATGGAACCCGAATAGGCGATAAACCTGGACTAGAGACTTGAGTGTTTAGGTAGGTCGTGGTCTACACCCACGTCGGCTTTCGCTTGAAGTCTGCCGAGCACATGTCGTGTGCAGACGCTAAGTGGTGGAAACATGTATGAAGAAGTACACCCCTGCAGGGTTAACATCATCTATTCGAATAGCCGTGTCCGCGGAAATGGACTTCTGGGTTGCCTATATCAGTTCATAGACAAGTGAAAGTGGATACTCTAAAATGCGCAAGATAAGCGTGAGTGCTATGGATGGCCTTCTCGTAGGGAGACAGAAGTGGATCCATAGTGGTGTATTGATATGGTGAATATGTGGACTCGTGTGCGCCACCTCAAGAGAGTTACTTGCAGTCGTAGTTCAGGTTAGCCACTGAGTCAAAGCTGGCTTGCTGCAGTCAAACTCCACCACCCCCTTTATTGATACTGATGCATATGTAGTTAGTTCTGATGTAAGTCTTGCTGAGTACAATTGTACTCACGTTTGCCTATTTTATGTTTTGCAGAGAGACGTCAGTCTCGCTAGTAGTACCGCTTGGACTTCGACGTTTAGCTTGATACCTCAGCTACGATCTTGTGCCCTCGGCAGGATCTGGTAGATAGTCAGGCTTCTCAGCCTTTTTCAATTGTAGATGTCTGTACTCAGACATGTTAAGCTTCCGTATGTGCTTTGACTTGTATTCTTTGAATGTTGGGTCATGAGACCCATGCTTGTAATATCTGGCTCTTCCGAGCCTATTGAATAAATACTTTGAGTCGTAGAGTCTTGTTGTGATGCCATGTTGTAATTACACATATCGAGCATATTGTGTGTATGATTGGAATGCTTGGTATGTGTGGGATCCGACTATCTAGTTGTTTATCCTTGGCAGCCTTTCATATGAGGAAATGTAAGTCTAGTGCTTCTGAGCGATAGTAGTCCGCTACAGCCCGGTTCACCGGAGTCCTGCTAGCCTAGCACTACTGCTTGGAACACTTGACTGGCCGGCATGTGTTTCACGTCGTTCCTGTGTCTGTCCCTTCGGGGAAATGTCACGCGCTATTGTCCGGAGTCCTGCCTAGCCTGCTACAGCCCAGGTTACCGGAGCCCTGTTAGCCCAGTGCTACAGCCCGGACAAATACGTTGATGACCGACATGCTCGATGTGATTCATGTATGCCTGTCCTCATAGGCTAGCGCCGCTTTGGGTTCACGACTAGCCATGTCGGCCCGGGTTCTCTGTCATATGGATGCTAGCGACACTATCATATACGTGAGCCAAAAGGCGCAAACGGTCCCGGGCTAGGTAAGGTGGCACCCGTGGGAGTACCGTGCGTGAGGCCGCAAAGTGATATGATGTGTTACATGCTGGATCGATGTGACTTAGGATCGGGGTCCTGACAGGTCACCCATCCTGACACTACTCCAAGCTGAGCACGCTTAACTTTGGAGTTCTGTCCGAATGGGCTCCCGGAAAAGAAGGAATTCCTTATTGATATGAGTAGTCTATCATCCCTAATAAGCCAGGCTATCACATACACCCCCACTCAGAGGAACCGACGTCCTCGTCGGGCCACAGGAACGTTCCCTGTTGGCACAAACGTCTGTGCTTCCAGTCCGGTACGTGTGCCATGTCGGGTGCCACGACGGGTCACAAACGTCATGAACAACATGACCACGCACATGTCCGCAACCATCCGTGTAACCGCGAGGGTCGGCTCTGATACCAACTTGTAACGCTCCGGACACACCCACCGGTGGTCGTTACTCCTGGCGGGATCTAGACTGGCCCCACAGATCAATACTAGTCTTTTCTGCGCACTTTGTCCTCACTCGTGCGCACCCGGGAGCAACTTCCCGGTCGGTCACCCATCCTGACACTACTCCAAGCTGAGCACGCTTAACTTTGGAGTTCTGTCCGAATCGGCTCCCGGAAAAGAAGGAATTCCTTATTGATATGAGTAGTCTATCATCCCTAATAAGCCAGGCTATCACATTTTATCATTTCTTGCTTATTGCTCTTTTGGCTTTTTCCTTTTGCCGCCTTCCCCTAGATACCGTCTTTGCCAGTCGGGCAGCCGCTTCGTGGACTACCGTTGGATCAAATACTTGGCTATTTTGGGGAAGGCAAGTACTCAGCCATTCTAGAGTTTGGTTAGCAAGTCGGATAGAAAACAGTAAGCCGACTATTCGGAGTCGGATTTGTGAGGAACTGCTGGAAAGCCGGCTCGAGCTATGTTTGTGCTTTGAGTCCTTAGCCATTTTTCATGTGGGCACCCATTCTTCCCTACTCCTGCCCGCTGGGCAGCCGCTCTACGAGCTGCGGCTTCTAACAGGAGGCGGCTTAAGCACCACACACTACTTGTCCGACTGCAGGAAGCGTTTTCATAGCGCAAGACGGCAAGTCCCCGGGACGACTAGTCGAGCCCGGCGCCAAGCGGCATAACAAAGAGTAGCATACTCGGAAGCATAATACTTATTATACAGGTGTTAAAAGGGGCAGTCCCCGAGTCCGTCTCGGGGGGCCCAGAATCTTGGTACTTCGGTACAAAAGGGTAGTGTGGTACATACTGCATCAGCTGTAAAATCTTCGAAGAAGATTCGCATTCCATGGTCGCTCCTTCTCTTTCCCGGAGTCGTCCCTCTTTCATGCTCGGGGCTTCTGAGCGTCGATCAGGTAGTAGGAGTCGTTGCCTAGCACCTTGCTGATGATGAAGGGGCCTTCCCAAGGTGCAGACAACTTGTGTTGGCCGGCTGTTCACTGGATCAGCCGGAGCACAAGGTCGCCTTCTTGGAAGGATCTCGGCCTGACCTTCCTGTTGTAGTAGCGACGTAGGATCTGCTGGTAGATGCTGGACCGGCTGAGTGCCAACAGCCGGCCCTCTTCCAGCAGATCGACGCCGTCTTGTCGTGCTTCTTCTGCTTCCTCCACAGTGTACATCATGACTCGCGGGGAGTCGAACTCTATATCCGTTGGGATGACGGCTTCAGCACCGTGGACGAGGAAGAAGGGTGTGAAGCCGGTCCACTTGTTTGGAGTCGTGCGTAGACTCCAGAGGACGGCTGGCAACTCGTCAAGCCAACAGCCGACCGAACGCTCCAGTGGTTCGACCAACCGAGGCTTGATGCCGGACAGGATGAGGCCATTCGCCTGCCCCACCTGACCGTTCAATTGTGGATGGGCAACGGACGCTAAGTCCAGTCGGATGCCCTGCGTCGCGCAGAAACGGGCCAAGGCGCCTTTGGCAAAGTTGTTGCCGTTGTCGGTGATGATGCTGTGCGGTATGCCATACCGAATTGTGATGTCTGAGATGAATGTCACGGCAGTCGGACCGTTCAATTTCTTTATGGGCTTCACTTCTATCCACTTGGTGAACTTGTCCACCGCGACAAGCAGATGAGTTAGGCCGCCTCGTGCCGTCTTGAAGGGTCCCACCATATCCAGGCCCCAAACTGCAAAGGGCCAGGCGATGGGGATAGTCTTGAGTGCTGAAGCCGGCTGATGCGGCTTGGATCGGAACTTCTGGCACCCCTTGCATTTCTGGACCAACTCCTTGGCCTCTTTGAGGGCAGTCGGCCAGAAGAAACCATGTCGGAAGGCTTTGGCGACGAGTGCTCTTGAGGCCGCATGGTGGCCGCACTCGCCCTGATGGATATGTCTGAGAATTGCTTGGCCTTGCTCTGGCTCGACACAGCGCTGGTAGACGTCTGTGACGCTGCGTCTGACCAGCTCTCTGTTGATTATGGTGTAAGCTGCCGCTCGGCGTTGTATTTGCCGAGCCAAGGTTTCATCAGTTGGTAGCTCCTTGTTCACCAAGAATTTGAGGATGGGCTGGGCCCATGATGGTGCTGTTATCTCTTCAACCGCTAGAACTGCGACTTGGACGAGGGTGGCCGGGCTGGGAGGCGGCGGGCTGGGGTCCGCGGCCGCGTGCTGGATTAGTGAAGTCCCCGGGCCGAGTGGTGCAGTCCCCGGGCCGAGTTTTGGAGTCTTTTCTCTCGTCGCCGCAGTCCTCGGGCCGAGTTCCGAAGTCCCCGGGCCCGCTTTGACTGCGGCGTTCTTGGAGTCATTCGCGAGGGGTTTTGCGCCGTTTGCTTGGGCTTTGGAGTCGGATCCGACTTCTTCTGGAGGAGCCGGCACAAAAATGGAGTCTGACTCTGGCGAAGGCTTGATGGATGGCTTGAGGAGGCGCTGAAGAGCGACGCCGGATGGTATTGCTTGGCGAGTGGAGCCGATTCGTGCCAAAGTATCTGCCAGGTTGTTGTCGTTTCTTGGCACGTGGAGGAACTCGCACCCCTTGAAATATCCGCTGAGTTGCTGCACGAGGAATCGGTAGCTTGCCATGTTTGCATCCTTGGCGTCCCATTCGCCAGATGCTTGCTGGACCACCAAGTCAGAGTCGCCATAACACAAGATCCGGCGAATGCCGAGCTCTTTGGCAAGCCGGAGCCCGTGAATGAGCGCCTCGTACTCGGCGACGTTGTTGGAGGCGGCGAAATGGATCTGCAGTGCATACTGGAGCTTGTCGCCTTTGGGAGAGGTGAGAACAACGCCGGCTCCCAAGCCGGTGCGCATTTTGGAGCCCTCAAAATGCATCCGCCAATGAGTGGAGTCGGGCGCTGGCGGCAGGTACTGGGTCTCGGCCCAGTCAACGAGGAAATCGGCCAGTGCTTGCGACTTGATGGCGGTGCGGGGTTGATAGTAGATCGTGTAAGGTGCCAACTCTATGGCCAATTTGGCCACTCGGCCAGACGCGTCTCGGCTTCCAATGATCTCGGCCAATGGGGCTGTGCAGACCACTGTGATTGGATGTTCTTGGAAGTAGGGCTTCAGCTTCTTGGCGGCGAAGTGCACGCCGTAACACATCTTCTGGTAGTGGGGGTAGTTCTGCTTGGAGGTCGACAGTACTTCACTCAGGTAATATACCGGTCTCTGGACTAGCAGTGCCTTGCCTTCCTCCTTGCGCTCTACTACAATGACTGTGCTGACTACTCGGCTGGTGGCGGCGATGTACAGGAGCATGGGCTCCTTGGGAGTCAGAGCCGCCAACACAGGGGGAGTAACCAACATCTTCTTGAGCTGCAGAAAGGCCTCATCCGCCTTGTGGTTCCACTCGAAAAAATTGGTCTTCTTCATGAGCTGGTACAACAGGAGAGCTTTCTCGGCCAGCCGGCTGATGAAACGGCTGATGGATGCCAGGCAGCCAGTGAACTTCTGCACATCCAACAGTCGGCTGGGTACCTCCATTCTCTCGATGGCCTTGATCTTCACAGGGTTGCACTCTATTCCGCGTTCGGAGACCAGGAAGCCGAGTAGCTGGCCGGCCGGTACTCCGAAAACGCACTTCTCGGGGTTCAGCTTGATCCGGAATCGGCGCAGGTTCTCAAAGGTTTCTTTGAGGTCTTCCAGCAAAGTTCTGCACTTTTCCGTCTTCACCACCACATCATCCACGTAAACGTGGGCATTTCGGCCAAGCTGCTTGAGGAGGCACTTCTGCATGCAACGCTGAAAGGCGGCGCCGGCGTTCCTCAAGCCGAACGTCATGGTCAGGTAGCAGAAGGCTCCAAACGGCGTGATGAAGGCGGTCTTCAATCGGTCTGCCGGGTTCAGCTTGATCTGGTGATATCCTGAATAGGCATCTAAGAAGCTCAGCAGCTCGCATCCGGCTGTGGAGTCTATCACCTGATCAATTCTTGGCAAAGCAAATGGGTCCTTGGGGCAGGCTTTGTTAAGGCTTGTGTAGTCAATACACATTCGCCACTGCTTGTTCTTCTTCAGCACTAGGACCGGGTTCGCTAGCCACTCTGGGAAAAATACTTCCATGATAAAGCCGGCTGCAAGCAGCCGGGCTATCTCTTCACCAACAACTCTTCTCTTCTCTTCTGACAGGTGGCGCAAGGGCTGCCTGACGGGCTTTGCATTGGACCGGACATGCAACTTGTGCTCGGCGAATTCCGTCGGCACACCTGGCATGTCTTTGGGGGACCATGCGAAGATGTCCCGATTCTCACGGAGGAAATCGACGAGCTCGCCTTCCTATTTGCTGTCAAGGTTTGCACCTATGACAGCGTACCTCTCCGGGTGTTCTGGGTCCAAGGGTATCTTCTTCGTTTCCTTCGCTGGCTTGAAAGAGCCCTCAGCTTCCGACTCCTTGGGGTTGGGCGACATCTCGGGCTGCTTGCCGGCCATCGCCACAACCCGATCAAGAAGCCGCTTCTCTGCCGCAATGACCAGGGACTCGGCCAGCCGACTACTCTCGCCCGCGCAAGCGGACGACTTCCTGTAGTCGCCGGTCACGGTCAGAATTCCCTTGGAACTCGGCATCTTCATCTTGAGGTAGGCGTAGTGGGGGACCGCCATGAACTTGGGCAAGGCTGGTCGGCCAAGCAGCGCATGGTATGGGCTTCTGAGATCCACCACTTCAAAGCAGACTGGCTCTCGGCGGAAATGTTCTTTATCCCCGAAGAGGACGTCTATCAGAATCTTGCCGATTGAGGAGGAGGAAAGGCCAGGGACGATCCCATGGAACACGGTTCGGCTGCTCTGGAGCTGTCTTTGCTTGATTCCCAGCTTCTCCATTGTATCCTTGTACAGGATGTTGATACTGCTACCTCCATCTATCAGAACTCGCGAAAAGTGAGCTGCCCGCCTATCAGTAGCAAAGGTGGCCTCCAGGACCAGGGCATAGGACCCTGGATTCGGCATCACCTCTGGGTGATCAGCTCTGCTCCAGCTGATAGGCTTCTCGGACCAGTGCATGAACTCTGGAGTGTCTGATGCCACTGCGTTGACTTCTTGCTGCTGCAGCCGCCTGCTGCGTCTGTCATCTGCCACACTGGTGAACACCACGTAGGCTCCATGCTCTTCCGGGTACTCGTCTTGTACTGCGCCGACTGGCCTGGCAGCCGGCTGCTGGGGCGGGGGCGGAGGCGGCTGCCCAGCCGATGGGGGAGGCGCCAGACCGTCTCCTTTGGCAATCCGGGTAAGCCAGTGGCACTTTCTGGTGATGTGGTTCGATGGCTTCGCGCCGCTATGGAACTTGCATGGACCGTTCAGAGTCTGCTCGTAGGAGAAAGCCGACAACCAATTGGGCTTGCCGCCCTTCTGCCGCTTGGGCGGCGGCTGCTCCTCCGGCTGTTGGTCTTCGACCGCCGCGACCTGCCGGCTACTGGAAGCCGGCTGCGGGGCCTTGCGCTTGTGATCGTTCTGCTGTTGTCGCCGACTGGTGTCTCCTGCCGGGGTTCTGGGAGCCTGAGGGGCCATTTTGCCGGTCGCGCTGACTCGGATCTCCGTCTTCATAGACGAGTCGGCTGTGGCGTACTTGTCTGCTATGATCAGCAGCTCATCCAGGGTCTCCGGATCGTCGTAGAGGAGCTTATGCTTGAGGAGGATGCCTTCTCTGCACCCGGCGGTGAAGTACTCGATGGCCCGCACCTCGTGCACGCCCTCGCAGGAGTTTCGAAGCTCAGCCCAACGCGTCAGGTAGTCGCGAGTCGATTCGTCGGGGCCTTGCACGCACAAGGAGAGCTGGCGAGGCTTGGGAGGTCGCTTGTATGTACTCGTAAAGTTGTGGATGAAAGCCTCGGTGAAGTCGGACCAGCCGTTGATGCTGCGGGGTTTCAGGCTGTTCAGCCATGTCCGGGCTGTGCCCTGGAGCATGAGCGGAACATACTTCACGGCAACACGCTTGTTGCCGTTCGCTATGCTGATGGCTGTGGAGTAGTCGACCAGCCAGTCCTCTGGCTTCACGGAGCCGGTGTACTTGGGAGTGTCTCTAGGGAGAGTGAACCCTTTCGGGAAGGGCTCATCTCGGATGCGGGGGCCAAAACACGGCGGTCCTAGCTCGTCTTCTTCTTCGAGCGCCAGGGATCGGTGGAGTCGGTCGATCCGGTGGCGGGCATCATTCTCTCCGAATCCCTCTCGGCAGCCGAGGCGGCCTCCGAGAGTCGGATGGTCGACAGGCGGCGGGGAGACTCGCCTTTCTCTGCGGGGTGGAGGAGGCACATAGTCGTCCCGCCGCTCTACTGCTCTTGGGCGGCCGTCTTGGTCGCGCTCGATGGTGAGGCGAGTCCGACTGCGGCTCGCAGCCAGCTCCTTGTCTTTTCTTCCGCGAACCCCGCCAGTCGGCGTCCGAGACGTCGCGCCTTGGTCTCGGCGGGGCGGCGGGTCGTCGTTCTACTGCTGCGGCCCCTCGGTTCGGCAGTCGGCCGCGTTCTGCGCGCCAGCCGCGTCGAGGAGTTGCTGGACTCGCTCCGTCATCAGTCGGCGCTCTTCGCCTTCGACTCCATCTAACTCGTCTGCCGCCGCCTGGGCGGCTCGAATGTTCTCAGCGGCCGTGGCGTATACGGGGCGATTGGTCCCGAACATGCTGGCGATGTCCGCACCGCGTTGCCGGACCGCGCCTAGGCGGCTCGGCCCCGTCGGAGCCGGCGAGCCGCCCACAGCGCGATCCATCTCATGCTGGTAGGCCTCTGACAAGCGTCTCATGCTGGCCAGCTTCTTCGCGCCTTCGACGAGCTGGAGGCGGCGTGCCTCCAGCGCTTCGGCGTCGGCGTCCTCTGGAATGGGTGCATCCAGGTCTTGTAGCGCGGCATCAAGCGGGTCGCGAGTTTCTCCGTCGGAGCGCTCGCCATGGCCGATGACGAGCACTTTTGTGACGGTGCTCCCGCTGCCCTCCGCGCGAGGAAGCGGCTCGTCGTAGACCACCACGTTGGTGGGGAAGGCGTCGAGCAATGCGGTGTCGGAATCGACCAGCATCGGGTCGGTGGAGCCTACGGACTCCAAGTCAGTGGCAGGCTCGCCAGCAACATGGAGGTCGTCGAGGAGGCCCGCGAGAAGGCTCTCGGGGCCGCCGGTGCCTGCGTCGGATGCAGGCTCGTCGGAGAGGCTAACCTCGCCGACAAGATCGGCGAGGCTGCTGGCCGCGCAAACGGTCTCAACGTCGCGCAGCGCGTCGGCGTGAACTTCTTCTGGCGTGCCGGGCTGGCTGCGCTCGCCAGGGAGGAAAAGGGTTCCCGTCCAGAACAGATCTCCGGACGACGGTGCACCTCGCCCCACGGTGGGCGCCAAATGTCGGGGGTTAGGTGCGACATATGCCAAAGGATGGCTTATCATGGTGGGCGCGAGTAGAACGTCGCCGGTGCCTGGAAGCGGGATGAGGCGTAGACATGCACGCCGGCGGATCTTACCCAGCTTCGGGGCTCTCCGAGGAGATAACACCCCTACTGCTGCTCTGCGGGGTCTCCGTTGGTCACTATGGTGATATGTGTACAAAGTTGCTCCTCGAGCTGTGTTCTAGAGGTAGGAGAGGGCCAGGCTAGCTCTCTCCCTTTTACGCTTCTCTCTAGTGGTAAAAGGATCGAACCCTTTGCATGGGTGCTCCGGGGGGCTTATATAGGCCTACCCCCCGGGGGTACAATGGTAATCCGACTGGGCGCGGGTCCCAGCCGTCTGTCTCTTAGGCCGTCGTCTTCTCCGCCGACTCCTGGGGGCCACCTCCGGTGGGCCCCGTCGACCGACCTGGCCACTGTAGTCGCGCCTCTGATGACGTTGGCTGGGTCGTGGGGGCGTGGCAACAGTGCCGCCGCCTGGCGGGCGATCACTGTCGCCACTCCCCGTCTTATCGGGTTAATGGCGTGTGGGGCCCGTGGGAGGAACGGGCCGGCTCTCGGAGGCCGACTCCCACGGGGTCCGTCTTCGGGTGCTCTCGCCGTCTTCGTCCCTCCCGCTGACTAGCGGGGCCCGCAGTCTCCAGGCCGTACATGCGGGCCAACGTGGGAACAGTGCTCCGTCGTCAGGGCGGTCGTCAGGGCCAGTATGGCGACAGTGCCGCGCCGGAAGGAGCTCTCCTCCGGTACGGCATACTGTAGCCATACCTGCCCCTGGTAATCAATGTAGGGGAGGGCCGTACTCCGGCCATCCCCGGTCTCGTCCTTCTTCTCGAAGGCAGAGAGTGGTGAAGTCGCGGGCCGACTCCCCATAGTCGGCCTCCCTGGAGTCGCCGATCGGGAGTCACAGCCGTCTCTGGGACTCAGCCGTGAGTGGGTGTCGGCGATGCTGCGGCTGACTCCCAGAGTCGGCTGATCATCTTGAGATTCTTTGAGGGGCGTAGCCTGCCCCGATGTCTTGAAAGGTTCTGGGTCACGGGTTAGCCTACCCGTGGCCCAATACTCCGACAACACCGCATGCTCCGCCGCCTCCAGCGCGCTGGGGCGCAAGTGCTGGCCGCCCTCTGGCCAGGCGAAGCGATTCCCCGCACCCCGAGCCGGACTGCCGACTGGCTGGAGGTAGCAGTCGGCCGCTTTGAGGCCTGGAAGGCCTCCGCTGCTCGATCCGGTGCCAGGCGGGCGTTGGAGTTCGTCCGGGCCCGGTACCCTGGGCTGAACTTGGAGCAGCTGAGGACTTGGCGGGAGGAGGCTGACGAAGATCTGGTGGAGGTGCGGCCGGCTATCATCCAGCGTGCCTCGGCGCTTGCCGAGTTTACCGACACTAGCGTCTTCGCTCCTGAGGTGGATGACAACAGCGTCGCCCAGCCGGAGGAGTGGTTCGGGCCCAGCGGGGGGTGAAGACTCGGCGGAGGAGATTGCCTCCAGTGATGAAGGTGAAGACGAGGAAGGGGAGGAAAGCGAAGACGCCGAGCCAGCTGGTGAAGCAACCGGCTAGCCTCAGCATGACCGTGCCTCCAGCAACGAGGCGCGTGCTGGCGCGCCCTCTGCGGGAGGCGGTGATAATGTCGAGGTTCATCAGCCGGCCACTCCTCCAGCCGGCGCTGCTATCTCCACCGACCTGCCCGATTCGCCAGTCATTCCCTTGGCTTGTTCTACCGTCCTTGCTTTTCCTGCTTGTTACTCTTTGAAGAATTGTTATTAAGCTTGCGCAGTTCCACCCACCGGGGGTGTATTCAAACTATGTTGAATGTTGGCCTTTTCAAGGCCTTTTTGTAAATATAATCATGCATGTGTTTGGCTTCCATTCTCGTATGCCTTTTATCCTTAGGTTGTTTCCTTTGCCGCCTTCCCCTGATTGATGCCTTCCCAGCCAGCAGCTACTCTGCAGTCTATGGCTAAGGAAGGACTCGGCTATCTTTTTGGGGAAGGCAAGTACTCGAGCTTTCTTAGATTGTAGCGAAGTGAATGGAAGCCGGCCGGCCGGCTACTCTTGTAGTCGGTCGGTGGTAGGAGAAAGCCGGCTTTTGTTATATTGGTCCGTTAGTCCCTAGCCGTTTTTCGTGTGGGCATCCTTTCCTGCCTTTGGCTCTTGCCAGCCGGACAGCCGATTCTTCGTACTGCGACTTTTGGCAAGAGAGGGCTTTGGTGCCGACACACTACTTGTCTGACCGCGGGTAGGACTTCTAATATAACTCAAGGCGGCCAGTCCCCAGGCCGACTAGTCGAACCCGGTGCTGGACGAAAGAAGTGAATGTAATGACATAATCATAAGCATGATACTCTTCATTCATAGATGAAAGATGGCAGTCCCTGAGTTCTCCTCGGGGGGCCTATTGTCTCGTACTTAGTACAAAAGTTAGCGTGATATATACTGCATTTCAACTGTAAAATCTTTGGAGGAGGTTGGCGTTCCATGGTCGTTCTGACTCCTTGCCGGAGTCGTCTCTCTTTCGTGCCTTCGGCTTCTGTGCGTCGATCAGGTAGTAGGAGTCGTTTCCTAGCGCTCTGCTGATGACGAAGGGGCCTTCCCAAGGGGCTGAGAGCTTGTGCTGGCCGGCTGTTCGCTGCATCAGCCAGAGCACAAGGTCGCCCTCTTGGAAAGATCTTGGCTTGACCTTCCGGCTGTGGTAGCGACGCAGACCCTGCTGGTAGATGGCGGACAGGCTGAGGGCTAACAGCCGACTTTCTTCCAGCAGGTCGATGCCGTCTTCTCGTGCTTCCTTGGCCTCCGCCTCCGTGTACATGGTCACCTGAGGCGAGTCGAACTCGATGTCGGTTGGGATGACCGCCTCGGCACCGTACACGAGGAAGAAAGGAGTGAAGCCGATTGACCTGTCTGGGGTAGTGCGCAGACTCCAGAGGACGGCCGGCAGCTCATCGAGCCAGCAGCCGGCCGAACACTCCAGTGGCACGACTAGTCGGGGCTTGATGCCGGAAAGGATGAGGCCGTTGGCTCACTCGACTTGGCCGTTTGACTGCGGGTGGGCAACGGACGCTAAGTCCAATCGGATGCCCTGCGTCGCGCAGAAACGTGCCAATGTTCCCTTGGCAAAATTCGTGCCGTTGTCGGTGATGATGCTGTGTGGCACGCCGTACCGAGTTGTTATATCTGCGATGAATGTCACGGCAGTCGGCCCATTCAGCTTCTTGATCGATTTGCTTCGATCCATTTGGTGAGCTTGTCCACAGCGACAAGCAGATGTGTCATGCCACCGCGCGCCGTCTTGAATGGGCCCACCATGTCCAGACCCCAAACGGCAAAGGGCCAAGTGAGGGGAATGGTCTTGAGTGCCGAAGCCGGCAGGTGTTGCTTGGAGCTGAAGACTTGGCACCCTTTGCAATGTTTGACTAATTCCTTGGCGTCGTCCAAAGCATCGGCCAAAAGAATCCATGGCGGAAAGCCTTGGCGACTAGTGATCTTGAGGCCGCATGGTGGCCGCATTCACCTTGGTGGATGTCTCTTAGGATTGTTGTGCCCTTCTCTTGCTCAACGCATCGCTGGAAGACTCCAGTGATGCTGCGCCTGACGAGCTCTCTGTTGACGATTGTGTATGCTCCGGCTCGGTGTTGGACTTGTCTTGCCTCTGTCTCATCAGCCGGCAGTTCTTGATTTGTCAGGAAGTTGAGGATGGGCTGAGCCCATGATGGAGCTGTGACTTCTTCTATTGCCAACGCGGCTACTGCGACCAAGGTGGGCGGGCTCAGTTGTGAAATGCTCGAGTCGGCCGCCGCCTGCTGTGCTTGTGCAGTCCCCGGGCCGACTACCGCAGTCCCCGAGCCGGGTTCAGAAGTCCCCGGGTCGGGTGTGACTACGGAAGTCCCCGGGCCACCTACTGAAGTCCCCGCGCCGCCTATCGAAGTCCCCGGGCCGCCTGCTTGGCTCTTCATGCCGGATTCGGCTGCATCGGGGCTAGGCAGCACGAAGATGGAATCGGACTCTGGAGACGGCTTGATAGACGGCTTGAGGAGGCGTTGCAGAGAGACGCCGGTTGGTATTGCCTGCCGAGTAGAGCCTATTCGAGCCAGGGCATCTCCTGGCCCGTTGTCGGCTCGTGGTACGTGGAGGAACTCGCATCCTTCAAAGTACCCGCTGATCTGCTGAACGAGGAAGCGGTAGCTTGCCATGTTTGCATCCTTGGCATCCCAATCACCGGATGACTGCTGGACTATCAAGTCTGAGTCGCCGTAACATAGGATCCAGTGTATGCCGAGTTCTTTGGCAAGCCGGAGCCCGTGTACGAGCGCCTCATACTCGGCCATGTTGTTGGAGGCGGCAAAGTGAATTTGCAGCGTGTATCTGAGCTTGTCGCCTTTGGGAGAGGTGAGGATGACGCCGGCTCCCAAGCTGGTGAGCATCTTGGACCCGTCGAAATGCAAGCGCCAGTGAGTGGAGTCGGGAGCCGGCGGCAGGTACTGGGTCTCGGCCCAGTCGGCGAGGAAGTCGACCAATGCTTGGGACTTGATGGCGGTGCGGGGCTGGTAGAAGATCGTGTAAGGGGCCAGCTCGATGGCCCATTTCGCCACCCGGCCGGATGCATCCCGGCTGCCTATGATCTCGGCAAGCGGGGTGGTGCATACGACCATGATGGGGTGCTCTTGGAAGTAGGGCTTCAGCTTCTTGGCGGCAAAGTACACACCGTAGCACATCTTTTGGTGGCGCGGGTAGTTCTGCTTCGAGGTAGGCAGCACCTCACTCAAATAGTACACCGGCCTCTGGACCGGCTGGGCTCGGCCCTCTTCTGGGCGCTGGACTACGATGACGGTGCTGACCACCCGGCTGGTTGCAGCAATGTAAAGGAGCATGGGCTCTTTCTCAGTCGGCGCCGCCAAGACAGGCGGCGTGGTCAGCATCTTCTTCAGCTCGTGAAAAGCTTGGTCGGCTTGGTCGTTCCACTCGAAGTGAGTGGTCTTCTTCATGAGGCGGTAGAGGGGGAGAGCCTTCTCTCCGAGCCGGCTGATGAAGCGGTTCAGGGAAGCCAAGCACCCGGTAAACTTCTGACGTCTCGAAGTTTGGTGGGAATCGCCATTCTCTCAATGGCCTTGATCTTCACCGGGTTGCATTCGATGCCGTGTTCGTAGACCAGGAAGCCTAGGAGCTGGCCGGCTGGCACTCCGAACACGCATTTCTCGGGGTTGAGCTTGATCCAGAATCGGCGCAGGTTCTCGAATATTTCCTTGAGGTCTTCCAGCAAGGTGATGCGCTTCTCCGTCTTCACCACAATGTCGTCCACGTAGACGTGGGCATTTTTGCCGAGCTGCTTGAGGAGGCACTTCTGCATGCAACGCTGAAAAGTGGCACCGGCATTTCTCAAGCCGAATGTCATAGTCAGGTAGCAGAAAGCTCCGAAGGGCGTGATGAAGGTGGTCTTTAGGTGGTCGGCCGGGTCCAACTTTATCTGGTGGTATCCGGAGTAAGCATCCAAGAAACTCAACAGCTCGCTTCCGGCTGTGGAGTCTATCACTTGATCTATCCTTGGCAGGGCGAAAGGATCTTTGGGGCAGGCCTTGTTGAGGCTCGTGTAGTCTATACACATGCGCCATTTGTTGTTCTTCTTCAGCACGAGGACCGGGTTGGCAAGCCACTCTGGAAAGAAAACCTCCATGATGAAGCCGGCAGCCAGAAGCCGGGCTATCTCTTCTCCTACAATCCTTCTCTTTTCCTCCGACAGTCGGCGGAGGGGTTGTTTGACTGGTTTTGCACCTTCTCGGACGTGTAGTTTGTGCTCGGCGAAATCCTTCGAAACACCCGGCATGTCCTTAGCGGACCATGCAAAGATGTCCCGATTCTCACGGAGGAAATCGGCGAGCTCGCCTTCCTATTTGCTGCTTAGGTTTGCCCCAATGATAGCAAACCTTTCCGGGTGCTCGGGGTCAAGAGGTATATTCTTCGTTTCCTTGGCCGGCTGGAAGGAACCTTGGGCATCACATTCTTTGGGATCGGGGGACAGGGCCGGCTGCTTGCCGGCCATGGCCACGACCAGGTCCAACTTCTTCTTCTCTTCGGCAATCACAAGGGACTCGGCCAGCCGGCTGCTGGCTGCTGCGCACTTCTTGTAATCGCCGACTATGGTGATGATGCCCTTGGTGCTCGGCATCTTCATCTTGAGGTAAGCATAGTGGGGAACAGCCATGAACTTGGCCAAGGCAGGTCGGCCAAGCAGTGCATGGTAAGAGCTCTCAAGGTCCACCACTTCAAACCAGATGGCCTCCCTGCGGAAATGGTCCTTGTCCCCAAAGAGGACATCAATCTTGATCTTGCCAATGGGGGCGCAGGACAGGCCGGGTACGATGCCGTGGAACACAGTCCAGGTAGGCATGAGCTGCTTCATCTTGACGTTGAGCTTCTTCAGGGTGTCGAGGTACAGGACGTTGATGCTGCTCCCGCCGTCTATCAGCACGTGGGAGAAACGGGCGGCGCGTCTGTCCGTTGCAAGGGTGGCATCCAGAACCAGCGCGTAAGAGCCGGGAGATGGCATCACCTCTGGGTGGTCGGCCCGGCTCGAGTTGATAGGCTTTTCTGACCAGTGCATGTGCTCGGAGGGGTTGGCGGCAACCGCGTTGACTTCCTGGTGCTCTCGGCGTCTGCTGCGCCAATCTTCAGGCTGGCTTGTAAAGACGACGTAGGCGGCGTGCTCGTCGGGGAACTCATCGTGCACGGCTCCGACTGCTAGCCGAGCGGCCGGCTGCTGTGGAGCCGGAGGCGGCGGACCAGCAGGTGGAGGCGGCGCGAGCCCTTCGCCTTTGGAGATTCGGGTGAGCCAGTGGCACTTTCGGGTTATGTGGTTGGACGGCTTCGCGCCGCTGTGGAACTTGCATGGGGCGTCGAGAGTTTGCTCATAGGAGAAGGCCAGCTGCCAAGCCGGCCTGCCGCCTTTCTACTTCTTGGGTGTGGGCCGCCCTTCGGGCTGCTCGCCCTCGACCGTGGCCACCTGCCGACTGGTGGAAGGCGGCATGGGGCCCTTGCGTTTGTGGTCATTTTGATACGGGCGTCGGCCGGAGTCCCCAGCCGGCGTCTTGGGCGCCGGGTTGAGTACCTTCCCGGACGCGTCAACCCGAAGTCCGGTCTTCATTGAGGAGTCGGCGGTGGCGTACTTGTCCGCTATGACCAGAAGCTCGTTGAGGGTAGTCGGCTCGTTGCAGAGGAGCTTGTGCTTGAGGAGGGTGCCTTCTCGGCACCCGGCTGTGAAGTACTCTATGGCTTGCACCTTGTGCACTCCTTCGCAAGAGTTGCGGAGCTCGGCCCAACGCGTGAGGTAGTCGCGAGTGGACTCGGCGGGGCCTTGTACGCACAAGGAGAGCTGTCTGGGCTTGGGAGCCCACTTGTAGGTGTTGGTGAAGTTGTGGACGAAGGCTTCTGTGAAATCTAGCCAGCTGTTGACGCTGTATGGCTTGAGGCTGTTGAGCCAGGTCCGCGCCGTGCCTTGGAGCATGAGGGGCACATACTTCACGGCAACGCGCCTGTTGCCGTTCGCGATGCGTACTGCGGTGGAGTAGTAGATCAACCGATCTTTCGGCTTCATGGAGCCGTTGTACTTGGGCGTGTCTCTTGGGAGCGAGAACCCTTTGGGGAAGGGCTCGTCGCGGATGCGGGGGCCGAAACAAGGCGGGCCGACATCATCTTCTTCTTCTAGCGCCAGGGATCGCGCTAGGCGGTCGATCCGATGGCGGGTGTTGTTATCGCCGACTCCTTCGCGGTGACCTAGTCGGCTGCTGAGAGTCGGATGCGTGACAGGCGGCGGGGTGGGATACCTTTCCCCACAAGGCGGAGGCGGAGGTGGGTTGCCCCGCCGCTCCACGGCTCGAGGGTGGCCTTCTGCGTCTCGCTCGATGGAGATCCGGGTTCGGCTTCGGCTGGCAGCCGGCTCTTTCTCGTGTCGCGCGCGGGTTTTACCCGCAGTCGGCGTCATGGACGTCGCGCCGTGCTCTCGGCGCGGTGGAGGGCTTTCCGCGCCGGCGTCGGCTTCGTGCCGATGTGCGGCTGCATCGATTAGCTGCTGGATGCGTCTGGTCATGTAGGGGAGCTCTTCGGCCCCCAGTCCATCCAGCTCGTCTACGGCCGCCTGGGCGGCGTGCAGGTTCTCGAGTGGGGTGGCATAGACTGGGCGGTCGACTCCAAGCATGTCGGCGATGACAGCGCCGCGCTGTCTGACGACACCGGCTCGGCTTGGCCCGCCAGGAGGTGGCGCGACGAAGGCGGCGCGGTCGACTTCGCGCTGGTGGGCCTCGGTGAGGCGTCTCACGGAAGCTAGCTTCCGGCCCTCCGCGAGAAGGGCGAGGCGGCGAGCCTCCAGTGCTTCGGTGTCGGCATCGGCCGGGAGGGGGACGGACAAGTCGTGGATCACCGCTTGCGGGGCGTCGTGGGCATTCTTGCCAGAAGCGCCGCCGTGGCTGATGACCATCACCTCGGAGGTGGCACCGTCACAGCCATCGGCTCGGGGAAGCGGGTCGTCGTAGATCACGACGTTGGTGGGGAAGGCGTCGAACGAGGCCGTGTCGGAATCGACAGGCATCGGATCGGTGGAGCCAACAGACTCCTGGTCCACAGCAGGCTCGCTGGAGACGTGGAGCTGGCTGAGGAGGTTGACAAGGTGGTCGGTGACCGCGTCGTAGGCGGGCTCGTCGGAGATGAGGGCCTCGCCAAGGGGATCGGCGAGGTCGCTCGCTGCGCAGGCGTTGGTGACGCCTTGCAGCGCATCGTGGCAAGCGCCATCGGGCGTGCCGGGCTGGCTACGCTCGCTGGGGAGGAAGAGGGTTCCCGTCCAGAATAGGTCTCCGGACGATGGTGCACCTGGCCCCACGGTGGGCGCCAAATGTCGGGTGGTAGGTGCGACATATGCCAACGGGTGGCTTATCTTTGTGGGAGCCAGTAAGATGTCGCCGGTGCCTGGAAGCAGGATAAGGCGAAGACATGCACGCCGGCGAATCTTACCCAGCATCGGGGCTCTCCATGGAGATAACACCCCTACTGCTGCTCTGCGGGGTCTCCGCATGATCACTCAATGAACAAGTAGCTACAATATGCTCCTTGAGCTGTTTGGCGAGAGGAAGAAGAAGGGCAAGGCTAGCTCTACTCTACACTCTATGCGGTGTCTAAACTTAGATGAGATCAACCCTTTGCATGGGTGCCCCGGGGGGTTTATATAGGCCTACCCCCGGGGTACAATGGTAATCCGGCTGGGCGCGGGCCCTAGCCATCAGTGTCTACGCTTGCCGGCTTCTGCGCCGGCTGCTGGGGCCCGCCGGCTGGTGGGTCACATCGGCTGCCGGCCTCTTGGTCGATAGGCGGGCCCTACTGCCAAGGGCCCTATCGATGGCTGGTTACTGTTGCCTCAATCCTGATGATGAGGGCTTTATCGAGGTAAGCATGGCTACAGTGCCGCCGCCTGGCGGGCGATCGCTATAGCCTCACGTCGTCTTGTATCCTTAATGGAGCGCCTCCTTCGAGGGGGGGGCAAGCCGGCTTGGGGAAGCCGGCCATGTCTTGGGCCGACTGGAGGAGGCCTGGCCGCCTTCGGGCGTCTCTCTGCCCAAAGGGGCCCACCGCCCGTGGGCCGCGCTGACAGCCCGCCGTGAATGGCGCCATAGTCAACGTGGCAACAGTGCCGCGCCGGACGGGTCAGGGCTACCCCGTATGGCGCACTGTGCCAGGCTGCTCCGGGTTTCGGGGGTGGCAGGCTTTACTGTAGCCACGCCCCGTCCCATCGCCGTTATGTGGATGCGGGCTTCGAGGGTACGATCTTGATCGCGTCGTGGGAGCCGGCTCCTGGGAGTCGGCCTTCTCGTGGCCGGCTTCCTGGAGCCGGCCCTCCCACGGCTTTCTTCATGAGGGTTAAGGCCGGGCCGCCTTCCGACAGTCGGCCTGAGAGGCAGCCGGCAGGGGGAAGGCGGCCCCACGTCTTGAATCCTTGGAGGCCGGATCGGCTCGTATTTTTTTCTGAAGTGCCAAGGGGAGCCGGCTAGGCTACCCGTGGTCATTTACCCCGACAGATAGTTTCTTTATGACAGATGATGTCACTCCGGTTTACAGCAATCAGAGAAGATGACATCACGGTGGTTCACCAAGCTACCAGAAGATGTTGAAGATGAAGTTTTTTGCTAAGGATTGACATGAACTTGTTCAAATCAATCTGGGGCCTAATATTGGGGATATTACTACTGGGCGTAAACCGGCCTATTTGGGTCGGGTTAACTTCATCTGTAGTTAGGTATGTTAAAGCCCATGAAGGTAGATGAGGGCTCAAGACCCATAATCAGTTTAAGGCCTGTAGCCGTAAACCGGCGATGGTATGTAACTTGTATTGTAAGTTAGGAATAAGTAGAGACCAAACCGGACACGTCTATGAGCCGGTGTTGGGACTCTGTAAACCAACGGGCGTCACCCATGTATATAAGGGGACAACCTGACGGGGGTTCAAGGACAACAGACAACAACTTGAGACTTAGGCGAAGCTTGTTTGCTCCCTAGTCATCGAAACCCCATCAATTCCATCACAACTAGACGTAGGCTTTTACCTTCATCGAAGGGGCCGAACTAGTATAAAACTCCCTTGCGTCCCTGTGTCCGCTTTAACCCCTTCAAGCTAACCCATAGCAATGGCTCCACGACTAAGTCCTTTCATGAGGACATTTGCCGTGACAAAACCACGACAGCAGGCGAAGACTACTTTTGTCAGGATAAGCTGTACTAGTTGTTCCCTTTCAAATTGGCCGTTGTTGGCTCCCTTCCTGCTCAATATTTGGGGAGAGGACCAGGGCCTCTATAAATAGTACTAGCCACCATAGTAGGAGGCATCTCATCTTGAGTAATCCTCGTCCACACAAGTTCACCAAGCACAAGAACACCTCGACCTCAGGAGGCTGTTCTTCCCCTTGTACTGTTCATCATCAGCCCAAGAGGCCATCCACCACCACCACACTGGAGTAGGGTATTACACCACAACGGTTGCCTGAACCAGTATAAATCTTGTGCCCCTTGTGTTGTGAGTTCGTCTAGTTCGTTGTTGAGATCGTGGCTAGTTAGGACGCGGATCGGTAGGGAGGAAATCCTCGTGCGCACCCCAGTGTTCGAACCTTGAGGGTTTTGCCGGAACTCGTGATCCGACACCGAGAACTGCAGACGAACTCCATCCGAGCTATGTCGCGATGTGGCCCGATATAGAGGCGCCCACACCCCCTTTGCTTCACTGACGAGGTAATGGAGCATGAATTCCCATAAGGGTTTAAACCCGTAAACATCGAATCATATGATGGGACAACAGACCCCGCGGTATGGATCGAGGATTTTCTTGTCCATATTCATATGGCCCATAGTGATGATCTCCATGCCATCAAATACCTCCCACTAAAACTCAAAGGACCAGCTCGGCACTACTTGAATAGTCTGCCCGAAAACTCCATTGGCAGCTGGGAGGACTTGGAAGAAGCCTTCCTTGACAACTTCCAAGGTACATATGTTCGACCTCCGGATGCTGACGACTTAAGTCACATAATTCAACAGCCCGGAGAGTCAGCAAGGAAATTCTGGACTAGGTTCTTAACCAAAAAGAACCAGATCATCGACTGTCCAGATTTCAAAGCCCTAGCGGCCTTTAAACATAGCATCCGGGATGAATGGCTCGCCGACACCTCGGCCAAGAAAAGCCGAAGTCCATGGCAGCCCTCACGGCGCTTATGACCCACTTTTGCACGAGCGAAGATACCTGGCTAGCCCGTAGCAATAACAATGCAAGTGAACCTGGCACTTCGGAAGCCTGAAATAGCAACGGCAAGCCCCGATGCAATAGACACAAGCGTCGAAGCAATGGTGATAATACCGATGACATGGCGGTCAATGCCGGATTCAGCGGCTCCGAGTCCGACCAGCGGAAGAAGCCGTTCAAAAGGAACAATTCAGGCTCATCCACCTTGGACCGCATACTCGATCGTCCATGCCAGATACACGGCACCCCCGATAAACCAGCCAATCACACCAACAGGAGTTGCTGGGTTTTTAAACAGGTCGGCAAGATAAATGCCGAGAACAAGGAGAAGGGGTCGCAAAGCAAGGACGATGACGAGGAGCCCCGTCCACCGAACACAGGGGGACAAAAGTAGTTTCCCCCTCAAGTCAAAACGGTGAACATGATATACACCACCCATATCCCCAAGAGGGAACGCAAGCGCGCGCTCAGGGACGTCTATGCGATAGAGCCAGTCGTCCCAAAATTTAATCCATGGTTGTCATGCCTGATCACCTTCGATCACAGGGATCATCCGAGCAGTATCCGTCATGGCAGTTCAGCCGCACTGGTCCTCGACCCAATAATCGATGGATTCCACCTAACGTGAGTCCTCATGGACGGTGGCACTAGCCTCAACCTGCTCTATCAGGATACAGTGCGCAAAATGGGCATCGATCCATCAAGGATCAAGCCCACCAAAACTACCTTTAAAGGAGTCATACCAGGTGTCGAGGCCCGTTGTATGGGCTCAATCACACTGGAAGTTGTCTTCGGGTCCCCAGACAAATTCAGAAGCGAAGAGTTGATCTTCGATATTGTCCCCTTCCACAGTGGCTATCACGCACTGCTCGGACGAGCCACATTGGCTCAATTTAATGCGCTTCCACACTATGCTTATCTCAAGCTCAAGATGCCTGGACCACGCGGGGTCATAAAAGTCAATGGAAACACAGAGTGTTCCCTCCGTACTGAAGAACACACCGCCGCCCTGGCAGCCGAAGTATAGAGCGGCCTTTTAAGGCAGAATTTTAATTCAGCGGTCAAGCTCCCAGACACTGTCAAACGAGTCCGGACTACTCCACAGCTTGACAGTCCGGCTCGTCAGGAGTCAGACTAGCAATTCGGCCTCCATCTCAGTCCTGATCAAATGGCGGCATACGTACCGCGTGTACATAACTACGCACTCAAAATACCATGGGCAGAGACAAAGGAATAACCAGACTGTGGTCCAGAATACGGCTTCGACCTTCCCCGGACACACATACTTTCACTTTTCTTTTTATCCCTTTTCAGGTCTCTTTTTCCATAGGCCCCTAACAGCGGTCCGATCATCAGTGCTTTCGAAGGACGGATACACCAAGGTGGCAGGCGGCACAGACGTGTGGGGGAATCTCTAGGCGTTCCCTTCGACAAACGTCCTACCTGTTTTCAGGACCCGCACGCAGCTCCCTCTTGGTCTTGGCATGTTAAATAGCCAGGTTTCTTATTGCACTATTTGTACAAATACGTTTTGACGTATCAATCAAATTATAATGAAAACTGTTTGTGGCCCAACTTATGTGGCACTAGCTTACAATTTCATTTTATTTTGTTATTTTTATCGACCACACACGTACACTCTTGTATGCTTTAATTCGCCAGGGGCTTCACTATGCTCCATACTATGGCAACAAAGTCCGAACACTTCTACAGTATAGTCCGGCGCCCCGAATTTCAGTATTATATGCATTGGCTCTGAATTATGTCTTTGGTCAATAGTTGGGTTGTCCGGCTCCTGTGCTTACTACCTTACCTTCCGCTCTATCGGCTAGGGTAGTAAAGGGAGAACTACTGTGATTGTGTCCTGGTTTACCCAGATGAGCACCTCAGTAGAGAAAGCCGAAAACTGACTGTCATGATGCGACATAAGTCGGTCAGTTGTTCGGAGGTTACAAATCTTTTGCGATTTTTTCTGCATTATGCGACGGATCGGCCTCAGTCTGATCAGGTCTTTACAGCACCCTAGTTCAGATTAAATGCTAACTAGGGGCTGCGCGTATATTTTTATTGTCGAACTCCTATGGCTAAGTGAGAGTGATAAAGCCACATAGTCCGATTGCCTGGTTCGTTGCGCTAAACACCTTCTTCAAGGACCAAATTTTTGGATCAAGAGTGTTTAGATTCCATCCCGAGCACCCCCCGTATTACCTACGTGGGGGCTGGAGCCGACGACTAGCCAACTCTCAGATTTAATAAAACGTCCGCACAGGAGGTAAAATTTTAAAAATAACAAGCATTATATTACATATAAACTTTGTTTCACCATACAGGACAAGATAACATGAATGTATTCATTCATTCAAAGATAATGTTCTTCGCACATTGCTCCGCCATAGTGCGGGGTCCCTCCAGGACATCATCAAAATAACGTTCTGGCGTGCGGTGCTCCTTGCCAGTGGGTGGCCCCTCGGTCGCAAGCTTGACGGCATTCATCTTTTCCCACTGCACCTTGACGCGGGCGAAGGCCATCTGCGCACCCTCGATGCAGACCGACCGCTTGATGACGTCAATCCTAGGGCAGGCATTGACCAGCCGCTTCACGAGTCCAAAGTTGCTGCTGGGTATAGCTTTGGCAGGCCACAGCCGGATTATTAAATCCTTCATGGCTAGTTCGGCCACCCTATGCAGTTCGACCAGTTGTTTTAGCTGGTCGCTAAAGGGCACCGGATGTTCTGGCGCAAGGTGTTGCGACCAGAATAGCTTCTCCGCCGAGCTCCCCTCTTCGGCTCGGAAGAACTCTGCAGCGTCGGCTACACTGCGCGGTAAATCCGCAATGCTCCTGGAGAACTCCAAATCCGGGTTAGTAAGAGATACCTCTTCTTCACATATTTGCACTGCATAATGAAGGCCTTACCCGTCGCAATCTTCTTGGCCTCTTGAATATCCTGGAGGGCGCCCTGGGCTTCAACCCGGGCACCTTGCATGCTTTGGTGGGCCTTGGCGAGTTCAGATTTTTGATCCGCACTATTGCACTGCAAGGACTCGCATTTCTTCACGGCGTCCTGGAGCTCTTGCTGGACCTCACCGACCCTGGCCTCGTGCTTTTCACGGGTGGCTTGTTCCTTGGCCGCTCTCTCCTCGGCCTCGGCCAGCGCCTTCTTGAGGGTCTCCACCTCGGTCGCCGCTCCTACAGAGATCATGGCACCCTAATTAACACAAACAATTCGTATCTCCCTATGTGTATGAGTAGGTCATTACATTCCTTGCTTATCCTCCAGTTGCTTTCTTGCTTGGATGAGCTCCTCCTCGGCCCGCTCCAGCCTCTGCTTCAGTCCGGAGACTTCGGTAGCATGAGAAGTCCCGGCCAGCAGCGACACCTGCTTATTCACATAGACATGTATGGTTAGTCTCCTACGAAAGTTATTTGATCCTCTGTCCGGCATTTCTTTTCGAACATCGAACAGAGTCTCAGGGGCTACTGTCTATACCTTGACATTCTTCTAAGATTACGCCGCTCACCTCAAAGCCTGTTAGAAGGCTTGTGCAGACTTCGGTCATTCCGCTCTTAACGGACTGAACTCTCTCAACCACGGAACCCATAAGGATACGGTGTTCCTCCATAATGGAAGCGCCTCGCAGCGCTTCCAGCAGATTATCCTGTGCCTCTGGATGGACAGAGGTCACCGGCAGAATAGGCGCACCTCCTCCTTTCGAAGGAGGCTGCTTGCTTGACTCCGGAGCCATGTAGGTCTCCGGGATGGTATTCGGCTGGGGGCCGAATTGGATATAGCCCCCATCGCCAGTCTGCATGGGGATTTTCTCCTCCAGGTGTCCGGCGGCCGAGGGGTCACCCTCTGGCGCCACTCTGGCGGCCTCCTAGACCTCTCCCTGGCTTGGGAAGGTCCTTTGGGACAGTACCTCGGCATCGCCCTTGGCCTTGGGAGAGTAAGCCGCCGGCGGTAACTCGCTGGCCATCGCCTTTGAATCCAGCGAGTCCCCCGATGAGGATCACAGGGAGCTGTCGCGGGCCGGGCTGCAGTGCATGACTTAACATGTTAAAGCCATGGAATAAAGGATCCGAATACATCAGAGCGTTTTCGAGTACTTATGGTTCGGCCAGGGGCTTATCCCTGGGGAGCCACTCAGAGCTGCTATCAGTGTCCCCCGAGGGGTTATCCGCAACGGAAACCTTCCCCTTCTTGGACGCCTCTGCCTCCAGATGCGTGGAGGTCGTCCTTTTCTTCCTTCCCCCCTTGGAGGGAGAGTTGCTTTCTTCCTCCTCCTCCTCGTCGTCATCGGTGGCAGGTGGGGAGTGGGCTTCGGCGTCTTCGGACGTCATGTTCGAAGTGCCCTTATGGCGGAGACCACCTCTGGTCCCCTTTGCCTTCTTCTCCGACACCTGATAGGGCGCCGGAACCAGCATCCTCGTTAGAAGCGGGATGGCGAGGTTTTCAGGCAGTGGATCCGGACACTGAATCCGCTCCGTCTTCTTTGTCCAACCTTGAAAGAACAAATAGGGAGGCTTAGATATCTTCCTTGAATAAGCAAGGGATACACCTTGAAATATGAAAAACTTACCGAACTGGCGGGATGGGCCAGGTCGTGCCCGCGGTCCTCGGTCGTCTTCGTCCACGACTCGTTGGACTTGAAAAGCACCTTCCAGATGTCTTCATGCGTAGTGCCAAAGAACTGCAGCAAGGTCTGGTGCTTGGCCGGAACAAACCCCCACAAATGACAAGTCCGGCTTTGGCATGGAAGGATCCGGTGAACTAACATCACCTGGATCACATTGACAAACTTGATGTTCTTGTCTACCATGCTTCGGATGCGCATCTGGAGCGCTGTCAGCTCGTTCGACGAAGACCAGTCCAGGCCCTTCTCTAGCCAGGAGGTGAGCCACATCGGGGGTCCGGACTGGAATTCGGGAGCCGCGACCCAGGTGGCTTCGCGAGGCTCTGTGACGTAGAACCACTATTGTTGCCACCCTTTGATGGTTTCCACAAAGGTACCCTTGGGCCATGTGACGTTGGGCATCTTGCTCACCATGGCACCTCCGCACTCCGCGTGTTCGCCACCCACCACCTTTGGCTTTACATTAAAGATCTTTAGCCACAATCGGAAGTGGGGTGGGATGCGGAGGAAGGCCTCGCATAGGACAATGAATGCCGAGATGTTGAGGAAGGAGTTGGGGGACGGATCGTGGAAATCCACCCCGTAGTAGAACATGAGTCCGCGGACAAATGGGTGAAGAGGGAACCCCAATCCGCGAACGAAGTGAGGGATGAATACCACTCTCTCATGGGGCTTTGGGGTGGGGATGATCTGCCCCTGGGCTGGAGGCCGGTGGGCGATTTCCGGGGCTAAGTACCCGGCCTCCTGGAGCTTGGTGATGTCCTTCTCCTTGACGGAGGAAACCATCCACTTGCCCTGCGCTCCAACCATGACTGGAGTGCTTTCTTGAGGCGGAAAGGATGAGAACTTGGGCGCTGGAGATCGAGAATGGGTGGGCAGAGAGAGAAGTCATGGGTGAAAGGGGGTGAATCCTTATCCCTTTATAAAGGCAGTGAATATCAGGCGCCTCCCCACTCGCCTTAAAACTCGCCTGTTTCCCATGGACCACGCAGACGGCGCGGTAGGATTACCCACGCCCGTATTGATGAGAATCCCATAATAAGGGGACACGATCTCTGCTTTGACAAGACATGCCAATGACACCGCATCTCCAAACATGGAGCGGCAGGCTGAAAAACGGTTCAAAATAATGACCGGGTGGTGACGTGGCATCACACTACAAAAAGTTGTCAGGAGATTGGACTCATGAAATATTATACTCTCTGCGGTTGTGTGTGGTACTTGTTTTGTAGAGCCGGACACGTTCTTTGTCTTTGATGGCTCCTTTGGAGTATTCAGAGGAAGAACCCGCCTTGCAATGTCGGAGACATTCTGCGCGCTGTACACCTCGACATTGAAGCCTGGTTCAGTGGGTACTGAGGGAGTCCTGGACTAAGGGGTCCTCGGACGTCCATCCTGTTGGACGTGGGCCGGACTGATGGGCTGTGAAGATACAAGACCAAAGACTCTCACCTGTGTCCGGATGGGACTCTCCTTGTCGTGGATGGCAAGCTTGGCGTTCGGATATGAAGATTCCTTTCTCTATAACCGACTTTGTACAACCCTAGTCCCCTCCGGTGTCTATATAAACTGGAGGGTTTAGTCCATAGGGACAATCATAATCATACAGGCTAGACTTCTAGGGTTTTAGCCATTACAATATCGTGGTAGATCAACTCTTGTAATACTCATATTCATCAAGATCAATCAAGCAGGAAGTAGGGTATTACCTGCATAGAGAGGGTCCGAACCTGGGTAAACATCGTGTCCCCTGTCTCCAGTTACCATCGACCTTAGACGCACAGTTCGGGACCCCCTACCCGAGATCCACCGGTTTTGACACCGACACCCACCCCTACACAGCAGCTAAAGTAGTGCAAGTCTATATGTCTCAAATCTACAAACTTCATGGGTTTCCCGGAGCCATTGTCTCGGACAGGGACCCGGTGTTCACCAGCCACTTCTGGTGTGAACTGTTCCGGTACGCAGGCACGGAGCTGAGGATGAGCACAACCAACCACCCCCAGACAAACGGTCAGACGGAACGGGTAAATCAATGCTTAGAAACGTTCCTCCGCTGTTTCACTCAAGCTTGTCCTCGCTGCTGGAGCCTCTGGATCGCCCTGGCACAATTCTAGTACAATGCCTTGCCACACTCGGCAATTGGCATGTCGCCTACCAAGGCGTTGTATGGCCACGAACCTCGTCATTGGGTCATCACCACACCTCCGAGTATCTCGGTGCCTTCTCTACAAGCATGGCTGGAAGAACGCCGAGTGGTGCAGGACCTGGTACAGCAGCACCTCAATAGGGCGTGGCAATGATGAAGTCTAGACAAGAAGAGATCATTCCGAGAATTCCAAGTGGGCGATCAAGTCTTCCTCAAGCTGCAACCGTACATTCAAACCTCTGTTGCTCCACGGGAAAATCACAAGCTCTCTTTCAATTTCTTCGGGCCGTTTCCTATCATCAAGAAAATCAACGAGGTGGTGTACGACAAGTTAGTAGCTACAGCCTCGGTGCACCCGGTGTTTCACGTCTCGCAACTCCGGCGAGCCCTGCATTCAGGTACACCGGTCAAACCTGCTCTGCCTCTGGGTACTGATGATCTTGCTGTTCTTGTGGAAGTGCTTCAATCCCAATGGCGCGCTCGTCGTGGCTCCATCGTCGAGCAAGTTCAGGTGCGCTGGTCTGGAACTAGAGCCACCAGCATAACCTGGGAGGACAAGGAGGCGCTTCGCGCTCGCTTTCCCCACGCGGCGTGATACGTACATTTTGCATCATGTCTTCTTACTATTATTTATAATGTTTTATCCATAATAATGCATTTTGGAGTAATTCTAATGCCTTTTCTCTCATAATATGCAAGGTATACACAAAGAGGGAGAATTCCGGCAATTGGAGATCTGGACCTGAAAAAGCTACGTCACGCTACCTATTCTACACAACTGCAAATGAGCTGAAACTTCATGAGGATTTTTTATGGAATATTTAAGAATTATTGGAGCAAATAACTACCAGAGGGGGCCCACCAGGTGGGCACAACCCACCTGGGCGAGCCAGGGAGCCCAGGCGCGCCCTGGTGGGTTGTGCTCACCCAGGCCAACCTCCGGTGCCCATCTTCAGATATATAAGTCATTTTGACCTAGAAAATAATGAGGATAGGACTTACGGGATGGAGCGCCGCCGCCTCGAGGCAGAACTTGGGGAGGAGCACTTTTGCCCTTCGGTAGAGCGATTCTGCCGGGGGAACTTCCCTCTCGTAGGGGGAAATCATCGTCATCATCATCACCAACAACTCTCCCATCTTGGGGAGGGCAATATCCATCAACATATTCAACAACACCATCTCATCTCAAACCCTAGCTCATCTCTTGTGTTTAGTCTTGTTAACGGAACTATAGATTGGTGCTTGTGGGTGACTAGTTGTTTTGATTACATCTTGTAGTTGATTACTATATGGTTTATTTGGTGGAAGATTATATGTTCAGATCCAATATGCTATTTAATACTCCTCTGATCATGAGCATGTTTATCATTTGTGAGTAGTTACTTCTGTTCTTGAGGTCACGGGAGAAATCATGTTGCAAGTAATCATGTGAACTTGATATGTGTTCGATATTTTGATAGTATGTATGTTGCGATTCCCTTAGTGGTGTCATGTGAACGTCGAATACATGACACTTCACCATATTTGGGTCTAAGGGGATGCATTGTGGAGTATCAATTAGATGATGGGTTGCGAGAGTGACAGAATTTTAAACCCCAGTTTATGCGCTATTCCGTAAGGGACCGATTGGATCCAAAAGTTTAATGTTATGGTTAGAATTTGTTCTTAATACTTTTCTCATAGTTGCGGATGCTTGCAGGAGGGTTAATCATAAGTAGAAGGTTTGTTCAAGTAAGAACATCACCTAAGCACCGGTCCACCCACATGTCAAATTATTAAAGTAGCGAGCTCAAATCGAACCAACATGATGAAAGTTACTAGATGAAATTCCCGTGTACCCTCAAGAACGCTTTGCTTATCATAAGAGACCGTTTTGGCCTGTCATTTGCCTCAAAAGGATTGGGCTACCTTGCTGCAATTTTGTTACTACTATCGTTACTTTCTCATTACAAAATATCTTGCTATCAAACTACTCCGCTACTTACAATTTCATCACTTGCAGACATTACCTTACTGAAAACTACTTGTCATTTCCTTCTGCTCCTCGTTGGGTTTGACACTCTTACTTATCTAAAAGAGCTACAATTGATCCCCTATACTTGTGGGTCATCAAGGATATTTTATGGCGCCATCGTCGGGGAGTGAAGAGCCTTTGGTAAGTGGGGTCTGGTAAGGAAACATTTATATAGTGTGCTAAAATTTATTGTCACTTGTTACTATGGAAAACAATCGTTTGAGGGGTTTGTTCGGGGTATCTTCACCTTGACCGGAACCAAAATTAGCTACCCCTCAACCTAATGCACCTACTGAAAATGTTGAATATGAAATTCCTTCGGGTATGATAGAACAACTGCTAGCTAATCCTTATGCATGAGATGGAACCGAACATCCTCATATGCACTTCATATATGTAGAACAAATTTGTGGATTGTTTAAGCCTGCAGGTTTACCCGGAGATGAAGTTATGAAAAAGGTTTTCCCTTTATCTTTGAAGGGAAAAGCATTGGCATGGTATAGGCTATGCGATGATATTGGAACATGGAATTGGAATCGTTCGAAATTGGAGTTCCACCAAAAAAATTATCCTATGCATCTAGTTCATCGTTACCGGAATTATATATAATTTTTGGCCTCGTGAAGGAGAAAGTATTGCTCTAGCTTGGGGGAGGCTTAATTCAATGTTATATTCATGCCCCAATCATGAGCTCTCAAGAGAAATTATTATCCAGAATTTTTATGCTCGGCTTTCTCGTAATGATCAACCCATGCTTGATACTTCTTGTGCTGGTTCTTTTATGAAGAAGACTATTGAATTCCAGTGGGATCTTTTGGAAAGAATCAAACACAACTCTGAATATTGGGAACTCGATGAAGGTAAAGAGTCAGGTATTAAGCTTAAATATGATTGTGTTAAATTGGATACTGATGCTTTTCAAAAGTTTAGCACTAAATATGGGCTTGATTCTGAGATAGTAGCCTCCTTTTGTGAATCATTTGCTACTCATGTTGATCTCCCTAAAGAGAAGTGATTTAAATATCACCTACCTATTAAAGAAGTAATCAAAGAACCGGTACCAGTGAAAGAAAATACTATACTTTATAATGTTGATCCAGTTGTTCCTTCTGCTTATATTGAGAAACCACCTTTCCCTGTTAGGATAAAGGAACATGCTAAAGTTTCAACTGTGGTTGACAAAAGCTATATTGGAACACTTAAACCTGATGACCAAATTAAAGTAGAACCTAGTATTGCTATGGTTAAAGATATCTTGGAAGAAGATATAGATGGGCATGTTATTTACTTCTGTGAAGAAGCTGCTAGAATTGCCAAATCCAATAAAAAGGATAAACATAGGCCTATTGTTGGCATGCCTGTCATCTCAGTTAAAATAGGAGATCATTGTTGTCATGGTTTATGTGACATGGGTGCTAGTGTGAGTGCTATTCCTTACACCTTATATCAAGAAATTATGAATGACATTGCACCTACAGAAATAGAAGACATAGATGTTACTATTAAACTTGCTGATAAAGACACTATATCACCAATTGGGATTCTTAGAGATGTCAAAGTCTTGTGTGGGAAAATAAAATACCCTAGTGATTTTCTTGTTCTTGGTTCCCCACAAGATGGCTTCTGTCCCATTATCTTTGGTAGACCTTTCTTGAACACCGTTAATGCTAGAATAGATTGTAAGAAACAAACTATCTACCGGATTTCCGGTTCCGGCAGACCCTTGAGGTTCGAACACTAGGGTGCGCTCGGAGATCTCTCCCCTACCGTTCTACGTCTGATCTTCTCGTGCAAACTAAGATGAAAACGATGAACAACACAAGGGACACGAGATTTATACTGGTTCGGGACACCGTTGTGGTGTAATACCCTACTCCAGTGTGTGGTGTGGTGGATTGCCTCTGGGGCTGATGATGAACAGTACAAAGGAAGAACAGCCTCGCGAGAGGTGTTCTTGGGCTGGTGCGATGAACTGCTTGGGTCAGTTCAGTCGCCTCTCTCTCTCTCTACTTAGGCTCTATCAGATTTCTCCATCGATCCCTCCCCCTTTCTGTGGTGGCTAGTCCTATTTATAGAGGCCCTGGGCCTCTCCCCGAAATAATTGAGCAGGAAGGGCCCCAACAATTGGCCATTTTGAAGGGGAAAATCTAGTACAAGTTATCCTGACCAAAGGTGGTCTTCGGCTGCCAAAAGCTCTGGTGGTGACGCCGTCTTGGGCTCCATGGTGACCTCCGTCCGGCCGCCCGGCTGGTCTTGGTCTCGTTGCACTAGAATGGTAACCTTTGCTTGATGCCTTGGCCTGTGCTTGCCTCCTTTGCACCAAAGGGGAAACAAGGAATCTGCACAGGCCGGCGCCCGCCTGGTCTTGATCGTCATGGCTTGCGTCACTGGATCCTCGCGAGGTACCCTTGCATTGATCTCTCCGCCTCCTCACGAGCCCTGCCTGATGAGGACGTACTTGAGGAAGCTCTCTATCGTCCGCCCCGCGAGGCTTGGCCCCTCGCGAGGGTCTTGAGCTTGTGTTGATGAAGATGGGCCTCGCTGGGCCCGCACTTGAGCCATGCTGCAGGCCGCAGGCAGGCAAGCCTGGGGACCCCCGTTCCCAGAACGCCGCCAGTAGCCCCCGGGCCCAAGGCGCGCGCGGGCTTGGCTTAGCAAAGAAGCGAAGGGGCAAGCGCGAAGCGCCATGGGCCCTAACAGCCTGCGGCCTTGGGCGCCGCGTGGCGGTTGATTGGACGTGGGCGTCTGCGCTTCCCATGACTTCTCGGCAACTGCACGTCTGACAAAAGGGGATGCCCGGGCCAGGCTTGCTTACCCTGCTCTCGTCTGTCTTGCCCTATATCCCCTTTCTCGCTCTCCTTCCTCTTGCTCCCGAAATCCTCCAGATCCGTCTCAATCCTTCGCATCCAGCACGCCATGGCGCCTCGCAAGTCTCCGGCTGATGCTTGGTACTCGCCGGCCCTGGGTTCCCCAAATCTAACGAAGAAGAACCTCGCCCTCGCGCGCCTGATGACGGTGGCGCAGGGCAGCGAGGGGGCGACTGCACTCAAGGTCGGCTCCGACCAGCCTTAGGGCAAGGGGAGCACCTTCTATCCGTTCTTCGTGAGCGCCATTATGGCTGGTCTGGTGCCTCCTTTCTCTAAGTTCTTCCATGTCGTTCTCCGCCAGTACAACTTGCAGGCTATGCATCTCCACCCCAACTCCATCCTTCTCCTAGCGATTTTCGCCTATTACTGTGAGGCTCATGTTGGTGTCAAGCCCTCGGTGGCCTTGTTGCGCCACTTTTTCTCCCTCCGGGTCTCCGGCGCACAGGTCTCTGCATGTGCGAGCTTCATTGCATACTCCAGTTCCAATGCCATCTCAAAGCCTAGGAAGAGGATCGAGGGCTACCGGAGCAAGTGGGTCATGATGGACGTCGGGCGCCTCCACCCTCGTCTGGTATTGCCCACGGGGCAGCCTAAGTCCGTCCACGCATGGTCCCGCGCAGAGCTCGTCGATGCTCGCGCGAAGGCGGTGCTGAGGAGGATGAAAGCGGACCTGAAGCCAAGCTACTTGGGGGCGGCGAAGCTGACCGGGGCCTCGCTCCTGAGGGAGTTCCTGGAGCACTGGGTGGCCCCGCTCTAGGAGCACCCGCTCCCATTGTGGAAGCTTGGAAGAGCGGACGCCGTCATGCGCCTGAGCTCTGAGGCGCTGACCAACGAAGATCTGGTTGCGGCCCTTCATTGCTTGGTTGGGGGAGACGTAGCGAGCCCTGTGGGCGCCCCCGTCCCCCTGTTCCTTCATGACGACTGGGAGCAAGTGGTGAACGCCATGCCCATCTTCAACGGCGAAGGGCTAGTGCCTGCGGCAGCCCCTGAAGACCTGACGATTCTGGCGACGGTGAACTTGTCCTCCGCCAGCTCCAACAGGGGAGAGGGGGAAGAAGAGGTGGAGGAGGAAGCGCTTCACTCGGAGGAGACTGGCGAGGACTGGGGGGAGTCCCTCCTTCAGTGCAGGTCCCGGGCCCTCCGCTCCATGTCAGACGGCGACGATGCCGACGCCAGGCGAGGAGGGAAGGGTTCTTCCTCGGTCATGAGGAAGGGCAGGTCGAGCCTGGTTCCGCAGGGTCTGCTCTGGTCCCTGAGGGGTCCACGGTCGGCGCCATCCCTCCTGAGGCACCTTCTGCTTCCGGGCCACCAAAGACCGACCCCCGCAGCAGGCTCTTGGGCTTCAAGTACGGTCGGAGGTTGCTTGAGTCCACGGACGACGCCCAGTAAGTGCTTGATTTATGCTCTGCTTGGTCTCTGCTGCTGAAACTTGACGTTTGCGCTCCTTGCCAGGTCGGCACCCACGACCAAGAGGTTGAAAGAGGCCTCTGCGGTCCCGCTTGGGGCGATCCCGTCCGCCGGGGCGACGCCTTCGGCTGCTGGGGGAGGGGACGGTGAAGCTCGCACCTCCCCGGTCTCGCCGCCCTCGCGAGGCCTACTGGGGCGCCACGGCGAGGAGTCAGCCCCCGTGGCCCCGCTGGGCCTGGAATCGACTATGCACGACGCTACGGCCGGTGCGGCCAAGGCTCAGGAGGTCCCTTCCTGCCAAGTCGTGGTCACGCTGCCGTCCTCTCCGCCTGCTCCCCGGGTCCTTGTCTCTTCTGCTCCCTCTGCTGTTGTCTTGGATCAGGTTGCCAATGAGCTAAGCCAGTTGCGGGAGGATCTCCTGAGCGCGGATCCTTGCCTTGTGGCCGGGCGCCTGGAGTTGGCTTTTGGCTGGGCCCGTTCTGCCGCCTCCGTCCGAGCGGCGCTGAGCCAGGCTGTGTCGTCCTCCGACGAGGAGAAGCGGGCTGCCAATCAAGCCAAGGCCGCTCGCGATGCTGCCCTGGGCGACGCTGCAGCCGCTAAGGGCCGCTGCAAGGCGCTCGAGGCCGAGCTGGAGGGCCTGCGCGACGAGCTCGCCAAGGAGGTGCACAGCCGGAAGGAGAAGGAGAAGGAAATGAAGGCTAAGGAGGCCGCCGCTAAGGACCGGGATACCAAGCTCGACGACCGCCATCGCCAACTGGAGATGCTGGAGCAGTCGTTGAAGGTGGAGAGGGTCGAGCTGGACGCCAAGGCGAAGGTCCTGGCAGAGGACCGGGTGGCCTTTGCGAAGTAGGAGAAGAAGGCCCGCGGCATACTGAAGACGCTGTATGAGAGTGACCTGGAGGAGCCGTTAGCTGGTGCGGAGGATGGCCCTGCCAAGCTGCTCCCCTTCCTGGTTGACGCGCTCGAGGACGTCGCAGACGGCCTTGGTCCCACGGTCGAGGCCGAGGTGCGCGCCCTGTCTTCCGCGGCGCTGACGCATGTTCTTAGCCACGTCTATCTGCGCGACCCCGACGTTGACTTCGACAGCCTGCTGGAGCCCATGAGCGGCGACTGCGCCACTGCTGCCACTGAGGCCGTGAAAGGCCAAGCCGAGATTTTGCTGGGGAAGTTCCGCTCCCGCAGCGTCCTGCCTGGATGCGGTGCCGCCGGCCTTGCGACCTCGAGAGGCAAAGCCGTCCAGCACGACTCCACCATAGGCGACGGCGCCACTGGAGAGTTATCCCCTCGCGGCTTCTGTCCTGTTTATTATTCCTGCAAGATGCACCATGCCTCGCGGAGGCGTTTAAACTTGTGTTTGGCGTTATGGAGCAGTCTATGGCTTGTGATATTTTCTTTGAATTTCCTGAAATTTGCATTTTCCTCTCCTACTTGCTTGTGCTCTACGTCGGCAGGGCCCGGCCCCGCGCGTACCTCACCCAGCGTTAGCCCCGACCGGAAACCAGGACGGGACTAAGGAGTGAGGGGCTACGTGGCAAGTTAGGCTCCTGAGTCGCGATACTCAGGAGTCCCCCTTGACGCGCGAGAAACAAGTAGGGAAGGGAGGAGAGAGGAGTGGATTGGCCGTTCTACGTCGGCAGGGCCCGGCCCCGCGCGTACCTCACCCAGCGTTAGCCCCGACCGGAAACCAGGACGGGACTAAGGAGTGAGGGGCTATGTGACCAGTTAGGCTCCTGAGTCGCGATGCTCAGGAGTCCCCCTTGACGCTCAAACGGGTTTCGTACCTTGGCTCCGCTCGGGGAGTGGCGTGCGACGACCAGGTCCGAGGGACCTGGCTGGGTGGCATGCTCGGGCGAGGCCCGGGCGTAGCCCCTGTGTCACTAAGGAGTGAGGGGCTACGTGACCAGTTAGGCTCCTGAGTCGCGATGCTCAGGAGTCCCCCTTGACGCTCAAACGGGTTTTGTACCTTGGCTCCGCTCGGGGAGTGGCGTGCGACGACCAGGTCCGAGGGACCTGGCTGGGTGGCGTGCTCGGGTGAGGCCCGGGCGTAGCCCCCGTGTCCAGCCCCCTCGCGCGGCAATCCCGAGAGGAGGCATTGCGATGGTGCCGGACACTGAGCTCTGGGCTCCCTGAGGTTGGTACGGCCATGGGCCGCCCTCAGTTGTTTATTACCAACGCGGAGCATAGCGCTTCCATATGTGTACGGGCATAGCAGCTCCTCGGCAGTGTCGTCAGCCAGCGCGGAGCATGGTGCTTCCACTTGTGCGTGGGAGGGGGCTCCCCTTCGGGAGGAGCCCCCAGGGCGTGTACATCCCCACCCTGACACGTGGCCGGCACGGTAGGGCTAGGAGAGGTGTATCTGGGCACCCGTGAGCCAGCGCGGGACTCACGAGGCCCTACCTTGAGGCGGGTTGCGCCTGGCTCTGGGCCTTTATCAACTGGTGTGTTCCTGCAGGATTGTTAGAATGCAAATGCTCTACATCCTCAGGTCCCGGCCCTCGAGCGAGCTCAGCTGCCACTAGTATGACAGGTCGCGATGCCGTGGGTCAAGGCCAGGAGTGAGGGCTGGAGAGCTAGTAAGAGCCCGTGAGTCGTGATGCTCGGCCGCGCCCCTTTAACGTGCAAGCGCTTTGCATGATAATAAGCAGTAGGGGATAACTTACGAGAACCGAATTTAGCGCGAGAGAACACTTCATCCTAAGGCAAATATTAAAGATGCAGCTGCCGCCGGGTCGGGCCCGAGTGGGGTGGGGGTGATGCAACCCGAAGGGTGCCCCCAACCAGGTAAGTAAAGAACATAAACAAAATGGATACATGCCGCGGGGACGGGCCCATGCGGCCTGGGAATGGTGCAGCCCTGCGGGCGCTCCCAACTGAAAGTAAAACTCTAAAAGATTTCACCTGACATTGTTGAAGATGAAGTGATGCTGAGGAAGTGAGCGATGCGCGGTGGAGACGTCGGCCCTCACGAGCCCCCAGGCCCTGGGGCCTCGGGAGGCTCCGTGGGCCCAAGCGGGTCCTCGAGAGCCATCTCCATCTCCGACAGGACCGCGTGGTGCCTGACCTCCTGAGCCTCCAGAATGCTCCTCAGTAGGCGCTGGTGAGCGACGGCTGTGTTTGGCAAGCCGAAGGGCATGCGAACGTAGCTGTGAGGTGGCCCCTCACAACGCCCCATGCGCGAAGGCCAGAGGCGCTCCTGAGACGCGGCTCGGTTGAGCCCCGGGACGTCGATGCAGACGCGCAGCCCACCATCCTCGCCTGGATGTGGGGCTACGGCAGGCAGGCGGCAGCTACCGCGCATGACTCTTGACTCTTGCAGCTCTTGAGTGTTTCTTGCAACGAACTCCTGAGGGTTTGGTCTTCATTGCCTTGTATCTTCCTGCGGGAAAAGCGCCTGAAAGCGCCCCTCCAAGTGATGCCCCAGCGCCTCCCTCGTGACCTTGGCAAGGTCGGTGGCTCTCCAAGGAGGAGCCCCCGAGTCTCGCCTGAGGAGGGCGTTGGGCGCGCTTTCCTATGCGTGAGAGGGTGGCGCTCCCTGATCGAGCGCGGAGCTTGACGCAACACCTCCGGGGGCGCTAGCCCCCTTGTGGCTCGAGCCTGGCGAGGTCTTCTTCTTCTTGAGGGTCACTTCGAGAGGTCTCCCGCCCCTGTGATCTGGGTCTTCGATTGCCGCGGCTTGGAACGCACGCTCCAGTGAACACACTGCATCTCTCTCTTCACAAGGCACGGTAATGACTCCACCACTTCCAGGCATCTTGAGGACATTGTAACCATGGTGAGTCACTGCCATGAACTTGGCTAGGGCCGGGTACCCGAGGATGGCGTTGTACGGTAGGCGATGTGAGCGACGTCGAAGTCGATGAGCTCGGTGCGGTAGTTGTTGCGCTACCCGAAGGTGACTGGAAGGCGCACCTGCCAAATCGGAACAGTAGAACCATTGGTGACCCCTGAGAAAGGCTTGGTTGGCTGAAGCTGATCGTATGGCACTTGGAGATTGTCTAACATCTCGACGGACAGGATGTTGAGTCTAGCACCGCCATCGATGAGGGTCCTGGTGACCTACACATTGCTGATGACTGGGGAGTAAAGCATCGGGAGGACTCCAGCCGTTGCCGCGCACTTGAGCTGATCCGCTGAGCTGAACGTGATAGTGCACGTAGACCACCTGAGAGGGCGCGTGGACTCAAGCTTGGGAAGAACTGCGTTCACCTCATGAGCAAACTGCTTGAAGATGCGCTGCGAGGCTGGAGCCTGAGCGCCACCCAAGATGCAGGCAATTGTGCGCGGCTCCTGGAAGCCCCCAATTCCATTGTCCTGATGCTGGTCTTCATTCCTCCTCGGTGGTGGCGGCAGAGGCGGGAGGCCTGCGTTGTCGTGCGGGCGATCTTCGCGAGGCTGGTCCCTCCAGCCTCCCTCGCGAGGCTGGTCCTGCCAGCAGTCCTCATGAGGGTGGTCACGCCATCCCTGGCGCGGGCCACGGTCTTCCCATCGTCCTCCACCTCTTCCTCCTCCTTGGCCATAGCCCCTGTCGTTGCGCTCGGGGCGTCGGCCGATTCGCCCATCTCGCACGGCTCTGAGCTCTTGACATTCGTTGGTGTTGTGGGTGTGGAGGTCGTGGTACACACAGTAGCGTCCGCCCTTGGATGACTTGGGCTGATCCCTGCCTCGCTTGGTGTCCGGCTCTGCTGCTAGCACGGCAGCCCCCTTGCATTTCACGTCTTTGGCCTTGAGCTTATTTTCTTCTGGGTCGGCTGCCGGGAGGTCGAGAAGGGAGAGGCGCCCTTCCTCGGCCCTGGCGCACTTGGTCGCCAAGTTGAACAGCTCCAGGGATGTGCACAGGTCTTCATGGATGGCTAGCTCCTCCTTCATCTTGATGTCGCGCACACCGTCGGAGAAAGCCGAGATGATGGCTTCCTCGGTCACCTTGGGGATCTTGAGGCGAGCATAGTTGAAGCGCTGGATGTACTTCTGCAGGGTTTCCCCTGGCTGTTGCTTGATGCGGCGCAGGTCGCTAATGGCCGGGGGCCGGTCACGAATGCCTTGGAAGTTGGCGATGAAGCGGGTGCGCATCTCGCTCCAGGAGGAGATTGTGCCGGGGGGCAGGTTTAGGAGCCAGGCGCGGGCTCCGTCCTTGAGCGCCATGGGGAACCAATTCGCCATGACCTTTTCGTCCCCGTTGGCGGCCATGATGCCCAACTCGTAGAGCTGCAGGAACTCCGCGGGGTCCGCTGTGCCATCGTAGTGAGGAGGGAGGCCAGGCTTGAACTTGCCTGGCCATGTGACGCCGCGCAGCTCGGGGTGAAGGCAAGGCAGCCCACCGTGGCCATCGGCGCCCTCGGCTGGTGCCGATCTTGCTGTTGCAGGTCGCTACGCGCCGCCGCTGGGAGCAGCGCGGGGTCTTGTTGTGGAAGTGCTGGGAGGCGATCTTGGCGCGCTGGCGCCAGGAGCGCGCGAGCACCTTCTCGGGGACATGGGATCTCTTGGCAGCTCCTTTCTTGGTGCGCAGGCACTGGACGTAGTGGGTCTCGCCCTGGGGCTGCACGCCTTGCAGCCAAGGCGCCTTCTTGGGGAGGAGGTGGCGGAGGCACCTCCTGATCATCGCCTCCTGCGCGGAACAGAGGGCGTGGTAGCGAGGGGGACCGCAAGGGGGAGCCCCCTGCGGCGCTGACGAGCTCGGTGATGCGGGCGAGCCAGTCCTCGTAGAGGTCATCGACGGGGCGGTAACGGAGAAGTTCTTTCGCCAAGTGCAGCGAGGCGCGTGCATCCATGGGGGCGCGACGGGCGTGGGACGACGAGCCAGCCGGGGTCAGCGACGGGGTGGCAGTGCGGCCACCCCGCCGCACCGAAGGATGCTGGGACGAAGCCTGCTGCTCGTTCCCCGCTGGGCCGGTGGCTGCGTTGGCGGCGGGCGACGGGGAACGGCGAGGGGGACCGCCGACGGGGGCCATCTGGGCGACGCGGGTGGCGAGAGCAGCTCGGCGCTCAGCGCGAGCCCGACGAGCGTCAGCCATGGACATGACGGAAGACCACATGCGAACGGCGGAAGAAAGGATTCCGGCGCACCCCTACCTGGCGCGCCAAATGTCAGATTTCGGGTTCCGGCAGACCCTTGAGGTTCGAACAATGGGGTGCGCTCGGAGATCTCTCCCCTACCGTTCTACGTATGATCTTCTCATGCAAACTAAGATGAGAACGATGAACAACACAAGGGACACGAGATTTATACTGGTTCGGGCCACCGTTGTGGTGTAATACCCTACTCTAGTGTGTGGTGTGGTGGATTGCCTCTGGGGCTGATGATGAACAATACAAAGGAAGAACACCCTCGCGAGAGGTGTTCCTGGGCTGGTGCGATGAACTGCTTGGGTCAGTTCAGTCGCCTCTCTCTCTCTCTCTCTACTTAGTCTCTATCAGATTTCTCCATCGATCCCTCCCCCATTCTGTGGCGGCTAGTCCTATTTATAGAGGCCTTGGGCCTCTCCCCAAAATAATTGAGCGGGAAGGGCGCCAACAATTGGCCATTTTGAAGGAGAACATCTAGTATAATTTATCTTGACCAAAGGTGGTCTTCGGCTGCCAAAAGCTCTGGTGGTGACGCCGTCTTGGGCTCCACGGTGACCTCCGTCCGGCCGCCCGGCTGGTCTTGGTCTCGTTGCATTGGAATGGTAACCTTTGCCTGATGCCTTGGCCTGTGCTTGCCTCCTTTGCACCAAAGGGGAAACAAGGACTCTGCACAGGCCGGCGCCCGCCTGGCGCCCGCCTGGTCTTGATCGTCATGGCTTGCATCACTGGATCCTCGCGAGGTACCCTTGCATTGATCTCTCCGCCTCCTCGCGAGCCCTGCCTGGTGAGGACGTACTTGAGGAAGCTCTCTGTTGTCCGCCCCGCGAGGCTTGGCCCCTCGCGAGGGTCTTGAGCTTGTGTTGATGAAGATGGGCCTCGCTGGGCCCCCACTTGAGCCACGCCGCATGCTGCAGGCCGGCAAGTCTGGGGACCCCCGTTCCCAGAACGCCGACACTATCGGTGTTAGTTTTGGTGATGAGTCTCATGAGTTTAATTTTTCCAAGTTTAGTAGAAATCTTCATGAAAAAGAATTGCCTTGTAAGGATGAATTAATTGGTCTTGCTTCTATTGTTGTACCACCTACTGATCCACTAGAACAATATTTGCTAGACAATGAAAATGACTTTCATATGCATGAAAGAAATGAAATAGATAAGATTTTCTTTGAACAACGTCTTCTGCTTAAACATAATTTGCCTATTGAAACTCCAGGAGGTCCTCCTCCACCTAAAGGTGATCCTATGTTTGAATTAAAACAATTGCCAGACATTTTGAAATACGATTATCTTAATGAAAAGAAGATATATCCTATTATTATTAGTGCTAACCTTTCAGAACATGAAGATGAAAGATTATTGAAAGTTCTAAGGAAGCACTGAGCTGCTATTGGATACACTCTTGATGATTTAAAGGGCATTAGTCCCACTCTATGTCAGCACAAAATTAATATGGAACCTGATGCTAAACCAGTTGTTGTTCACCAACGTCGGTTAAATCTGAAGATGAAAGAGGTGGTAAGAATGGAAATATTAAAACTTCTGGAAGCAGGTATAATATATCCTATAGCTTATAGTAGATGGGTAAGTCCCGTTCACTGTGTCCCTAAGAAAGGAGGTATAATTGTTGTTCCTAATGATAAGAATGAACTCATTCCACAAAGAATTATTACAGGCTATACGATGGTAATTGATTTTAGAAAATTAAAAAAAGCAACCAGAAAAGATCATTGCCCTTTGCCTTTTATTGATCAAATGCTTGAAAGATTATCTAAGCACACACACTTTTGCTTTCTTGATGGATATTCTGGCTTTTCACAAATACCTATTTCTCAACCTGATCAAGAGAAGACTACTTTTACTTGTCCTTTTGGAACCTATGCTTATAGACATATGCATTTTGGTTTATGTAATGCACCTGCTACCTTTCAAAGATGTATGACTGCTATATTCTCTGACTTTTGTGAAAAGATTGTTGAGGTTTTCACGGATGACTTCTCTATTTATGGGAAGTCTTTTGATGATTGTTTAGGCAATGTTGATCGAGTTTTGCAGAGATGTGAACAAACAAATCTTGTCTTGAATTGGGAGAAGTGCCACTTTATGGTTAATGAAGGCATTGTCTTGGGTCATAAAATTTCTGAAAGAGGTATTGAAGTGGACCAAGCTAAGGTTGATGCAACTGAGAAAATGCCATGTCCTAAAGATATAAAAGGTATCTGTAGTTTCTTAGGTCATGCTGGTTTCTATAGGAGATTTATCAAAGACTTTTCTAAAATTTCTAGGCCTCTCACTAGTATTTTGCAAAAGGATATTCCTTTTGTTTTTTATGATGATTGTTTAGAAGCCTTTGAAACACTCAAGAAAGCCTTAATTTCTGCACCTATTGTTCAACCACCTGATTGGAACTTGCCTTTTGAAATTATGTGTGATGCTAGTGATTATGATGTTGGTGTTGTTCTAGGACAAAGAGTTGATAAGAAATTGAATGTTATTCATTATGCTAGTAAAACTCTAGACAGTGCTCAAAGAAATTATGCTACTACTGAAAAAGAATTCTTAGCAGTGGTGTTTGCTTGTGATAATTTAGACCTTATATTGTTGATTCCAAAGTAACTGTTCACATAGACCATGCTGCTATTAAATATCTAATGGAAAATAAAGATGCTAAACCTAGACTTATTCTATGGGTTCTCTTGTTACAAGAATTTGATTTACATATCATTGATAGAAAAGGAGCTGAGAACCCCGTAGCTGATAACTTGTCTAGGCTTGAAAATGTGCCTGATGACCCACTACCTATTGATGATAGTTTTCCTAATGAGCAGTTAGCTGCAATAAATGTTGCTCATAGTACTCCTTGGTATGCTGACTATGCTAATTACATTGTTGCTAAATATTTACCGCCTAGCTTTACTTACCGACAAAAGAAAAAATTCTTCTATGATTTAAGACATTACTTTTGGGATGGCCCACATCTTTATAAAGAAGGAGTAGATGGTATTATTAGGCGTTGTGTACTTGAGCATGAACAGGGACAAATCCTAGGGAAATGTCACTCTGAAGCTTATGGAGGGCATCATGCTGGAGATAGAACTGCTCACAAGGTATTGCAGTCTGGATTTTATTGGCCTACTCTCTTCAAGGATGCCCGTAAGTACGTCTCATCTTGTGATGAATGTCAAAGAATAGGTAATATCGGTAAGCGTCAAGAAATGCCTATGAATTATTCACTTGCTGTTGAACCATTTGATGTATGGGGATTTGATTACATGGGACCTTTTCCTTCCTCTAATGGGTATACACATATTTTGGTTGTTGTTGATTATGTTACTAAATGGGTAGAAGCTATTCCAGCCATTTGCTGATCACAACACCTCTATTAAAATGCTTAAGCAAGTTATTTTCCCAAGGTTTGGAGTCCCTAGATATTTAATGACTAATGGTGGTTCACACTTTATTCATGGTGCTTTCCGTAAAATGCTTGCCAAGTATGATGTTAAACATAGAATTGCATCACCTTATCATCCTCAGTCTAGTGGTCAAGTTGAACTTAGCAATAGAGAAATAAAATTAATTTTGCAAATGACTGTTAATAGGTCCAGGAAGAATTGGTCTAAGAAATTAGATGATGCACATTGGGCTTATAGAAAAGCATATAAAAGTCCAATGGGTATGTCTCCTTATAAAATGGTTTATGGAAAAGCTTGTCATTTGCCTCTTGAGTTAGAACATAAAGCAAATTGGGCAATCAAAAGCTCAACTATGATTTCAAGCTTGCTGGTGAAAAGATGTTATTTGATATTAGCTCATTAGATGAATGGAGAACCCAAGTGAGGGAGTCCTGGATTAGGGGGTGTTCGGATAGCCGGACTATACCTTCGGCCGGACTCCTGGAATATGAAGATACAAGATTGAAGACTCCGTCCCGTGTCCGGAAGGGACTTTCCTTGGCATGGAAGGCAAGCTTGGTGATACAGATATGTAGATCTCCTACCATTGTAACCGACTCTGCGTAACCCTAGCCCTCTCCGGTGTCTATATAAACCGGAGGGTTTTAGTCCGTAGGACAACAACAAGAACAACAATCATACCATAGGCTAGCTTCTAGGGTTTAGACTCCTTGATCTCATGGTAGATCTACTCTTGTACTACCCATATCATCAATATTAATCAAGCAGGAGTTGGGTTTTACCTCCATCGAGAGGGCCCGAACCTGGGTAAAAACATCGTGTCCCTTGTCTCCTGTTACCATCCGCCTAGACGCACAGTTTGGGACCCCCTACCCGAGATCTGCCGGTTTTGACTCCGACATTGGTGCTTTCATTGAGAGTTCCTCCGTGTCGTCACTTTTAGGCCCGATGGCTCTTTCGATCATCAACAGCGATGCGGTCCAGGGTGAGACTTTTCTCCTCGGGTAGATCTTCGTATTTGGCGGCTTCGCACTGCGGGCCAATTCGCTTGGCCATCTGGAGCAGATTGAAAGCTACGCCCCTGGCCATCAGATCAGATTTGGAAGTCTGAACTGCACGGCTGACATCCGCGGGGACTTGATCTTCGACGGATTCGAGCCACAGCCGAGCGCGCCGCACTGTCACGAAGGGCATGATTTAGCTCTGCCGCAAAACAGTGTCCTGGAGGCCGCGCCCGCGTCAGCTCCGACCCTTAGTTCGGAGCCGATTGCGCCGATCGAGGATGGGTGGTTGGACGCCACCTCGGAGGTTGAAATCTCTACGGCGATCGAGCCGAACACCTACTTTTTCCCTTGCGAAGCCCGTGACTCCAAGGTGTCGGACTCCTCCCCGGACTCCGAGCCCCCCGCGCCCCTGCCGATCGAATCCGATTGGGCGCCGATCATGGAGTTCACCGCCACGGACATCTTTCAACACTCGCCCTTTGGCGATATTCTGAATTCACTAAAGTCTCTCTCTTTATCAGGAGAGCCCTAGCCGGACTACGGTCAGTAAGGTTGGGATGCGGATGATGAAGAAATTCAAAACCCACCCACCACCCACTTTGTAGCCACTGTCGATGATTTAACCGACATGCTCGACTACGACTCCGAAGACATCAACGGTATGGACGCCGATGCAGGAGACGATCAGGAACCAGCGCCTATAGGGCACTGGAAAGCCACCTCGTCATATGACATATACATGGTGGACACCCCAAAAGAGGGTGATGACAATGGAGCAGCGGAGGATGACCCCTCCAAGAAACAGCTAAGCGCCGGCGTCAGCGGCGCCGCTCTAAATCCCGCCAAAGTAAAAACAGTGATTCCGGCACGGGAGATAAGAACACTCCGGACAGTGCCGAAGAAAATCCCCTCCAGCAAGATTCAGCACAGGAGGATGGAGAAGCCAACCCTCATGAGAGAGCGGCAGACAGAGAGGTCAAGGACGATAATTACATGCCTCCCTCCGAAGACGAGGCAAGCCTCGACGACGACGAATTTGTCGTGCCTGAAGATCCCGTCGAATAAGAGCGCTTCAAACGCAGGCTTATAGCCACGGCGAGCAGCCTCAAGAAAAAACAGCTACAGCTTAGAGCTGATCAAGACTTGCTAGCCGACAAATGGACGGAAGTCCTTGAGGCCGAAGAGTATGAACTCGAACGCCCCTCCAAGAGCTACCCAAAGCGCAGGTTGCTACCCCGATCAGAGGAAGAATCACCTACATCACCAGCGCATGATGCGGCCGACCGGCCACCGCGTGGCCGCGACAGAGAGGCCTCTCGGCCCTCCACTCAAGCCGCACCCCGGCGCCGCTTTAAAAATACCAAGGCACGGGGGAATGCGCCAGACCTGCGAGATATATTGGAGGACAAGGCAAAGCAAACAAGGTCGATCTACGGATCACGTGGGCACCCCACGGCACGAGACGGTAATCGTCATGCTGGATACAGTAAATCCGGTTGGGCCGAACACAGTAGACAAAGCTCGTTCGAGCTACGTCGGGATATAGCCCAATACAGAGGTGCCGCACACCCACTATGCTTCACAGATGAAGTAATGGATCATCAAATCCCAGAGGGTTTCAAACCCGTAAACATCGAATCATATGACGGCACAACAGATCCCGCGGTATGGATCAAGGATTATCTCCTCCATGTCCACATGGCCCGCGGTGATGACTTACACGCCATCAAATATCTCCCTCTCAAGCTTAAAGGACCAGCTCGGCATTGGCTTTGCAACTTGCCAGCAGAATCAATTGGTGTTGGGAGGACCTGGAAGCCGCATTCCTCGACAATTTCCAGGGCAATTATGTGCGACCACCAGACGCCGATGACCTAAGCCACATAATTCAGCAGCCAGAGGAATCGGCCAGGCAATTCTGGACACGGTTCCTAACCAAGAAAAATCAAATCGTCGACTGTCCGGACGCAGAGGCCCTAGCGGCCTTCAAGCATAATATCCGCGACGAGTGGCTTGCCCGGCACCTTGGACAGGAGAAGACGAAATCTATGGCAGCCCTCACGACACTCATGACCCGCTTTTGTGCAGGAGAAGACAGCTGGCTGGCTCGTAGCAATAACATAACCAAGAGCCCTGGTAATTCGGATACCAAGGACAACAGTACTAGGTCGCGTCGCAACAAGCACAAGCGCCGCATTAACGGCGACAATGCTGAGGATACGACAGTTAATGCCGGATTCAGAGGCTCTAAACCCGGTCTGCGGAAAAAGCCATTCAAGAGAAATAGTCCGGGCCCGTCCAGTTTGGACCGAATACTCGACCGCTTATGCCAGATACATGGCACCCCCGAAAAGCCAGCCAATCACACCAACAGGGATTGTTGGGTGTTCAAGCAGGCCGACAAATTAAATGCAAAAAACATAGACCAGGGGCTACATAGCGACGACGAGGAGGAGCCCCAGCCACCGAACAGTAGTGGACAGAAGGGATTCCCCCCACAAGTGCGGACGGTGAACATGATATACGCGACCCACATCCCCAAGAGGGAGCGGAAGCGTGCGTTAAGGGACGTATACGCGATGGAGCCAGTCGCCCCGAAGTTCAACCCATGGTCCTCCTGCCCGATCACTTTTGATCGAAGGGACCACCCCACTAGCATTCGTCACGACGGATTCGCCGCACTGGTTCTAGACCCAATTGTTGACGGATTTCACCTCACTAGAGTCCTCATAGACGGCGGCAGCAGCCTGAACCTGCTTTATTAGGACACAATGCGGAAAATGGGCATCGATCCTTCGAGGATTAAACCCACTAAAACGACCTTTAAAGGCGTCATACCAGGTGTAGAGGCCAATTGTATAGGCTCAGTCACACTTGAAGTGGTCTTCGGATCTCCGTATAATTTCTGAAGCGAGGATTTATTCTTCGACATAGTCCCGTTCCGCAGTGGTTATCACGCACTGCTCGGGCGAACTGCATTTGCCAAATTCAATGCGGTACCGCATTACACATACCTCAAGCTCAAGATGTCGGGCCCTCAAGGAGTCATTACGGTCAATGGAAACGCCGAACGCTCTCTCCGTACGGAGGAGCATATGGCGGCTCTCGCAGCAGAAGTACAAAGCAGCCTCTCAAGGCAATTCTCCAGTCCGGCCATTAAACGTTCGGACACCGTTAAGCGCGCCCAGAGTAACCTACAGCAAGACCGCCTGGCATGTTTCGAGCAGGTGTAGCAATGCGGCCCCAACCCCAGCCCTCGCGAAATTGCGAAACCAGTGCTGCGCGTACATAACTACGCTCTGGAAATACCATGGGCACAGGGGGAGGGGCACCATCACAGCACACCCAAAGCACGGCTTAAACCGCACCAGGGGAAACCGCACCAGGGGCTGCCTATTTTTCACTTTTATATTATTTGCAGGACTCCATTCTTTGGAAGGCCTAACCGGTAGTACAATTGCCGCACAAATGATGCAAGAACCAGGGAAGAAGAAAACCACGCCGCACTATGGAACTCTAAGGTGGTCTCTTTAACGAGCAGTATACCTATTTTGCATATCATTCCGCGGCCCGCCCCTAGAAGGGACATGTTAAATAGTCCCACCTTTTGCTTATCGCACCATTTGTATCGTTCTGCTTTGATCGCAACCTTTTTAAATAAACAATGCAAAGCTTTTGTCTATTATTGTATTACTCTTTTTTAAGAATATATGTTCATTAATAACATGTTGCACCCGTACACTTTGGTACGGCTAATACACCAAGGGCTTAAGTACCCCACAACACGGTGTGAGAAGTACTAACACTTTCACAAGTGCGGCACCCCGAACTTATAGCATTATATGCATCGGCTCTGAATCATGTCTTGGGTCAAATGTTGGGTTTGCTCGGCTCCTATGTTTTGGTACCTTACGTTCCGTTGTATCGGCTAAGGTAGCGCTAGGAGAACTACTGCGATTGTGCCCCAGTTGAGCTGGGCTAAAGCACCTCAGTAGAGAAAGCTAAAACTGATCATCATGATGAGGCGAGAGCTGGTCGCTGTTCGAGAGGTTTTCGAATCCCTAAAGACTTATGCCGCTTAGATCGAGGAGTCGGCTTTGTCTGGCCTAGGCGTGGATAGCGCCTTGAACTCGTCTTCCGAACACTAGGGGCTTCGCCGAAATTTAAAATTATAGAATTCTATGGCTAAGTGAGAGTGTTCAAGCATTATAGTCTGATTGCCTTGTTCGTTGTGTTGAGCGCCTCCCTCGAAGGACCCAAGAATGGGAAAAAGAGCGCTGAAGTCTATCCCGAACACCCCAGCACTCGTGGCATGGGGGCAGAAGCCGATGACTCGCCATCTCTCAAAATTTGATAAACAGCCGCACAGAAGGTAATATTTTAAATTCAAAAAGCATTGCTTAGCGCACATGAACAAGTTTTCAGCGCACAGGACAAAATAAACAAGTTTTACTCAAAAATTACATCTTTCGAGCATTCTTCCGCCATAAGGCGGGCGGCCTTCAGAACGCCCTCATAGTACATCTCGGGGTGGCGATGCTCCTTGCCCGGCGGCGGCCCGTCCTTCACAAGATTCTCCGCATCCAGCTTGCCCTAGTGCACCTTAGCATGGGCAAGCGCCCTACGGGCACCTTCGATGCAGACGGAGCGCTTGATGACTTCGAGCCTTGGACAGGCCTCCACCAGCCGCCGCACCAGCCCGAAGTAGCTCCCAGGCAGAGCCTCTCCAGGCCACAGCCGAACTATGAGGCCCTTCATGGCCTGTTCGGCCACCTTGTGGAGCTCGACCAGTTGCTTCAGCTGGTCGCTCAAGGGCACATGGAGTCCGGCCTCAGCATACTAAGACCAGAACACCTTCTCTGTCGAGCTGCCCTCCTCGGCTCGGTAGAATGTGGCGGCATCGACACGCTGCGGGGCAAATCTGCGAACGCTCCTGGAGAGCTCCGGATTCGGGTAAGTAACAAGTAATTTACTTTCACATGCTTGCTTTGCATAAAGAAAGCCTTACCCACCGCTATATGTTTCATCGCCTCAACCTCCTGAAGGGCCTTCTGGGCTTCGGCCTTGGCAGACTTGGCATTCTCAATAGCCGCCGCGAGCTCGGACTCTCGCGTCTTTGAGTCAAGCTCCAAACTCTCATGTTTTTTCATGAGAGCCTGGAGCTCTTGCCGCAGCTCGCCAACCTGCGCCTCATACTTCTCCCGCTCGGTGCGCTCCGTGGCCGCCCTCTTCTCAGCCTCGGACAGCGCTTGCTTAAGAATCACCACCTCCGTTGTGGCCCCTACAATAGCCACGTTAATCCTGTCATTTTCTTGCAATTGCACCTTTTATATATATATTTCAAAAGGTATTTCTTACCTTCTTCGTCCTCGAGCTGCTTCTTGGCAAGGCCGAGCTCTTGCTCGGACCGCTCGAGGTTCTGCTTCAGCGTGTCCACCTCCGCAGTCAGTGCGGCGGACGCCAGCAATGAAGCCTACATACGCATATTGACTTAATTATGTTAGACTCCTGCGAATATTATTAGATCCTCTATTCGGCTTTTCTTCCCGAACACCGAACAGAGCATCAGGGGCTACTGTCTATGCGGTAATATTTTTAATATCCTTTACTTACCTCACAACCTGTTAGAAGGCTGACACAGGCTTCAGTCAGTCCGCTCTTGGCGGACTGAACCTTCTGGACCACCGTACTCATCACAGTATGGTGCTCCTCGTCGATGGAGGCGCCTTTAAGCACCTCGAGCAGATTGTCCGGCGCCTCCGGTTGGACGGGGGCCACCGGCTCAGTGGGCTTGCTCCTCTTGGAAGGAGGTCGCCTGCAGGACTCTGGAACCTTTGAAGGTTCCGGAGCGGTGTCCGGCCTAGGGCCGGACTTGGAGCCCTTAGGGGTTCTATCCTCTTGGCGCCTGGAGTCCGGAAGGTCGCCTTGCGGCGCCTCCAGGACCACCTCCTCCTGGCTTGGAACCTCCTGGGACGCCACCTTGGCGTCATCCGTAGGGCGGGGGAGGTAGCCGTCGGAAGAGAGTTTACATCCGACGAGTCCAGGGAACCGCTCGACGACACGTCGAGCCGGTCTTTGGGTGGACTGCATAATCATATTCGACGTAAGGAAAAGCCGTGCAGTGGAGGAATACTATGACTTACTCTGGTATCCGGATACTTACGATTTCTCCAGGGGCTTCGCCCTGTGCGGCCACTCCTCTTCGCCGTCGTCGGCGTTGGTGGAGTAGTCCGGAAGAAGGGTTTTCCCCTTCTTGGACCCTCTGGCCTCCCCAGTTGGGGCGGCCTTCCTTTTCTTTCCTTCCCCCGCTGGAGGGGGAGAGGTCTCTTCTTCCTCCTCCTCGTCTTCACAGGAGGATTGCGTCTCGGAGTCGTCGGACGACGAGTCCGACACCACCACGCGTCGGGCACTCTTTCGAGTCCCCGTGGCCTTCTTTGTGGCCTTCTTCTCCAGCACCACATAGGGTGCCAGAACCAGTAGCTTTGCCAAGCGAGCATCTGCTGGGTCTTCGGGCAAAGGAGCCGGACAGTTGATCTATCCGGACTTCGCCTGCTAATCCTGTCAAAGGTAAGGGATCTTAGATCCAGCATCGAGTCAGACTATGAAAAGCTAATACCCTGTAAAAGGTAAAAATGGCTTACCGCACTAGCGTGACGCTGCGTGCTGAATCCGCGATCCTCGGTAGCGGATGCGGGAGCCTCGGCGCCCTTGAATAGCACCTTCCAGGCATCTTTGTACGTCATGTCGAAGAGCCTGCTTAGAGTTTGGTGTTGTGCCGGGTCAAACTCCCACAGGTTGAAGGCCCGTTGTTGACACGGGAGAATCCGGCGGATGAGCATAACCTGGACTACGTTGACAAGTTTGAGCTTCTTGTTCACCAGGGTTTGGATGCATGTTTGCAGTCCAGTCACCTCTCCTTTGTTGCCCCACGACAGGCACGCCTCTTTCCAGGACGTGAGCCGCGTAGGGGGTCCGGATCGGAACTCGGGGGCTGCGACCCATTCAGTTCACGCGGCTCGGTGATGTAGAACCACCCCGATTGCCACCCCTTCAGGGTCTCCATGAAGGAGCCCTCGAGCCATAGGACGTTGGGCATCTTTCCCACCATGGCGCCTCCGCACTCCGCCTGGTTGCCGCGCACCACCTTTGGCTTGACATTGAAAGTCTTGAGCCATAGGCCTAAATGGGGGTGGATGCAGAGGAAGGGCTCGCACGTGACGATAAACGCTGACATATTGAGGACAAAGTTTGGGGCCAGATCGTGGAAATCTAGGCCATAGTAGAACATGAGGTCCCGGACAAATGGGTGGAGAGGGAAGCCCAGTCCACGGAGGAAATGGGGGAGGAACACCACCCTCTCATGGGGCCTTGGGGTGGGGACGAGTTGCCCCTCTTCGGGAAGCCGGTGCGCGATGTTGTTAGACAAGTATCCGGCCTTCCTCAGTTTTTTGATGTGTCCCTCCATGACAGAGGAGACCATCCACTTGCCTCCCGCTCCGGACATGGCTGGAGAAGGTTGAGCTGGGGACTGCGGACTTGGGCGCTGGAGCTCGAGTGCGCGGAAATGGATAGGCAAAGGAGGAAGAAGGCGTGGATGAGAAAGGTGGATCCTTATCTCCTTATATGGGCGGACGCAACTACGCGTCCCCACCCGCCTGGTAAAACCCGCTTATCTCCCAAGCGCCGTAATCAATGGCCGGTTGGGTTACCCACGCCCGTATTGATGAGAATCCCGGAATAAAGAGACACGATCTCTGCTTTGACAAGACGTGCCAAGGAAACCGCCTCGCTAAACGCTGAGGTGGGACAATAAAATGATTCGAGTAAAGGCTTGGCCGTGGTGTGATGTCACGCTATGGAATACGTCGGTAGATTAGATTTGTGTAAATATTATTCTTTCTATGGCAATATGAGGAAACTTATTTTGCAGAGCCGGACACTACCCTTGTGTTCAAAATCTTCTATGAAGTACGTGGAGGAGGAACCCGCCTTGCAATGCCGAAGACAATATGCACGCCGAACTCGTCGTCATTGAAGCCTGGTTCAGGGGCTACTGAGGGAGTCCTGGATTACGGGGTGTTGGATAGCCGGACTATACCTTCGGCCGGACTCCTGGAATATGAAGATACAAGATTGAAGACTTTGTCCCGTGTTCGGAAGGGACTTTCCTTGGCGTGGAAGGCAAGCTTGGCGATACGGATATGTAGATCTCCTACAATTGTAACCGACTCTGCGTAACCCTAGCCCTCTCCGGTGTCTATATAAATCGGAGGGTTTTAGTCCGTAGGATAACAACAAGAACAACAATCATACCATAGGCTAGCTTCTAGGGTTTAGCCTCCTTGATCTCGTGGTAGATCTACTCTTGTACTACCCATATCATCAATATTAATCAAGCAGGAGTAGGGTTTTACCTCCATCGAGAGGGCCCGAACCTGGGTAAAAACATCGTGTCCCTTGTCTCCTGTTACCATCCGCCTAGACGCACAGTTCGGGACCCCCTACCTGAGATCTGCCGGTTTTGACACCGACACCAAGCTTATGAAAATGCAAAATTATTCAAAGAAAAAGTTAAAAGATGGCATGACAAAAGAATCCAAAAGCGTTAGTTTAAAGTTGGAGAATATGTTCTTTTGTACAACTCTCGTTTCAGATTCTTTGCAGGGAAACTCCTCTCAAAATGGGAAGGCCCCTATGTTCTCGAGAAGGTTTATCGGTCCAGAGCCATCAAAATAAATAATTCCGAAGGTACTAACCCGAAGGTTGTCAATGGGCAACGAATAAAACATTATATCTCAGGTACGCCCATTAATGTTGAAAGTAATATTATCCAAACTTTGACACCGGAAGAACACGTAAAAGAGTCCTTCCGGAACACTCCAGAATCGTGAAAATAAGAAGGTACGTGATACGCTAAGTAAACGGACTCCGAAAAATCCGCAAAAATATTTTTTATCAGTTTTGGAATATTTAAAAAATTGGAAATAAAGAAACTTCCACGAAGCGTACCCTGGTGGGCACAAGACACAAGGGCGTGCTAGGCTTGCCTAGCGCGCCCAGGTGGGTTGTGCCCACCTGGGACACCTCCCGGACTCCGTTTTTCTTCCCTATGCTTGTCCTCCAAGATAAAAAAATCTATATATATACTTCCCAAACCTGTTGATCATCGTATCGCGGAGAAATCCTCTGTTTTCTTTTCTTAGTGTTTTCTGATAGATTCAGCTAGACCAACATCATGTCTTCCTCACCCTTCCACAATGGAGAAGTGGACACAAGGTTGGTTTAGGAGGATCTAAGGAGGGATGAAGCCGAAGAGGTTTCTATGGAGGAAGAAGAGGAAAATCCTTTTTTAGGTTCACTCTCCGGCCTCCGAGAGGGGCACATTAGCTGGCATCTCTACTCACCCTAATCCTCATGAAGCCATGGGATCATCGAACAATCAAGCGAGCCTGGAAGTACAAGAAGAACTCCTATCGAGGAGGCCCTTACACAGGTTACATCGTAACAATTTCGCAATTTGATTCACAATTATGGGTTCGAGAACACTCCTCGTAGGCACATACCGTCCAACTGGGACATATCTCGGCCAAGAGAAAACAGTGCAGGAATGAAACCGTGGAGCCCAGAGAATAAACACATAATGGCTGAGGTGAAGAAAAACAGTGAATTAATTCATCAACCCCTTCAGGAGATTCAAGGTTTGAAGGATCTACTCGTGGTTATATTTGAGAATACTACTTCATCATCACCATCATCTTCTTCACCACCAAAGGAGGATTGAGTATCGGGTACGGGCACTCCCCTTAGCTTCTGCCAAGCTTGGGGGAGGTGCCCTGGTATCCTATCATCCCACTATCTTTTCGCTTTTACTTATTTTAGTTCGATCTTTTCTTTAGGTGAATAAAAAGTTTAGTTCAATCATTTCTTCTTTGAGAGTTTGCTTAGTGATCTATCCTTGTAATCGTGTGCCAGTTATATAATAAAGTTTGGTTCGAGTTTTTGCTTTCTTTACTTTCATGTTGTAAATAAAGAAAAGAAATAAGGAAATAAATAAAAGAAAGGAAATAAATCAAAAAGATCATATACTAATCCTATGGTAGGTGATAGCACCACATAAGGAAAAGTATAAGTACAAAAATTTTATTAGAGAGTGACAAACATAGAATTAGTCAATGATGCAACTCATGAAAGAATTAATAAGGGAAGATAAGATTCACATATAAATATACTGTCCTAGAAATATTTTATGATTGTGAGCCCTCATCAAAATATTATATGCCAAAATTGTTGACGTTGGACAAGGAAGACAACTTAATGGTTTATGTTTGTTTATATTCACATAGAAGTCATATTGTCATAGATCCTTTAACATGTGATGCTTGCCCCCTATCTTTGCTAGCCAAAAATTCCGCACTAAGTAGAGATACTACTTGTGCATCGAAAAACCCTTAAACCCAAATCTTATTTTCAAGTGTCCACCATACCTACCTTGGGATTGAGCAAGATCCCTCAAGTAAGTTGTCAACGGTGCAAAAAGGCAATAAAAATTGCTTCTAAATGTGTGAGATCATTTAGTGCAAGAGAAAATTGAGTGTTGCACGAACTTGTGATGGTGAAGAATAAAAGCGACAGACTGCATAATAAAGGTCGATATCACAAGGGGCAATGCAATTTGACATTCTTTTGCACTAAGGGGTTGAGCATACAAAAAAATAAGCGCATGGCAACCTTTGCTTCCCTCTGCGAAGGGCCTATCTTTTACTTTTATGTATTTACTTTTATGCAAATAGTCAAAGTTTTCCTTCTATTCCTTTTTATTTTTCTCCTTTGGCAAGCATCATGTGGTGAGGAAAGATCTAGGCACACATGTCCAGTTGAATATGGATAGCATGAGTTATTATTGTTGACATCACCCTTGAGGAGAATACGTTGGGAGCCGAAACTATAAGCCCATATCTTTCTATGTGTCTGGTTGAAATGTTTTGCTCATGTGTACGCGATGAGTGTTAGCAACCGTAGAAGACTATTTGATGGTTGAGTATGTGGACTTTCCTAAAGGCTTCAATACGTGACCCTTCCTGAAAAGAGGATGAATCGTAGTTGCAAAGTTGACTGAGAACATAGTTTGTTGGTTTTTAATAGAGTTTTTGCTTTATACTTCAATTGTGTGATGAACTGTTACTTATTCATGAGAAGTATATGATAAAAGTTTTATGACAAAAGTCTTATGTTTAAATTTGTTGCTGATTATAATAATAAACATGATGCTTCTATGTCCGTATTTTGTTTTTATCGACACCTCTCTCTCAAAGCATGTGGACATGGTTTTCGATTCCGGTTTTCGCTTGAGGACAAGCGAGGTCTAAGCTTGGGGTAGTTGATACGTACATTTTGCATCTTGTTTTCTTACTATTATTTATAATGTTTTTATCCATAATAACGATTTTTGGAGTAATTCTAATGCCTTTTCTCTCATAATATGCAAGGTATACACAAAGAGGGAGAATTCCGGCAGCTGGAAATCTGACATGAAAAAGCTACGTCAGGCTACCTATTCTGCACAACTCCAAATGAGCTGAAACTTCATGAGGATTTTTTATGGAATATTTAAGAATTATTGGAGCAAATAACTACCAGAGGGGCCCCACCAGGTGGGCATGCCAGGGAACCCAGGCGCGCCCTGGTGGGTTGTGCTCACCCAGGCCCACCTCCGGTGCCCATCTTCTGGTACATAAGTCATTTTGACCTAGAAAAAATGAGGAGATGACTTTCGGGATGGAGCGCTGCCGCCTTGAGGTGGAACTTCGGCAGGAGCACTTTTGCCCTCTGATGGAGCGATTCTGCCGGGGGAACTTCCCTCCTGGAGGGGGAAATCATCGTCGTCATCATCACCAATAACTCTCCCATCTTGGGGAGGGCAATCTACATCAACATCTTCAACAGCACCATCTCATCTTGAAAGTGCGTTATATCGACTAGAGGTGGGGTGAATAGGCGATTTTTATGAATTCTTCACTGAGGAATTTGCTAGTGAGGAAATTCCTTAGCAAAGAACTACTTGCAACGGAATAAGTACTCAGAAGTAAACATAACAGAAGACAAGCATAGTCATCATGATGAAATGAAGACAAGCACATAGTACAAAAAGCGTAATCACAGGATAACACAAGGCGAAGACAAACAGACTGACGAAATTGAACTGAGGAAATTGAGAAAGTCTTTAGTCAAAGTCTTCAAACACAGATATGACAAGCGAACAACACAATACTGAGGAAATGAAAGAGTTGAGGAAATAGAACCAGTTGGCTTGGTGAAGACAATGATTTGGTAGACCAGTTCCAACTGCTATCTCAGGTGTACGTCTGGTTGGAGCGGCTAGGTATTTAAAACTGAGGACACACAGTCCCGTACACACAGTCCTCACCGTATTCTCCTTGAGCTAAGGTCACACAGACCTCGCCCAATCACTCATGGTAAGTCTTCAGGTGACTTCCGAACCTTCACAAACTCGGTCACTCGGCGATCCACAATTCCTCTTGGATGCTCTAGACCATGACGCCTAACCGTCTGGAAGAAGCACAGTCTTCAAAGGTAACAAGCATCGGATCCACGCAGGTTCAATCTCTTCAGTGATGCTCAATCACTTTGGGTTTGTAGGTGTTTGGGTTTGGGTTTTTCCTCACTCGATGATTTTCGCTCAAAGTCCTCGGAGCATGGAATGCTCTCAAATGACAAGTGTCAGTTTCTCGCGGAGCAGCCAACCAGCTAGTGGTTGTAGGGGGCAGCTATTTATAGCCTAGGGAGCAGCCCGACATGATAAGGCATAAATGCCCTTCAATGATATGACCGTTAGGTGGATAAGATATTTTGGGACAGCTAGCGCGCAGCACAGCAACGGTCGGAAATTTTGAGGCTCAAATTCCTCAGGGCTATCATGTTCCTCACTATGTAGGCAATCCGCACTGGCGAATTCCTAACTCCTCAGTCAGAACAAATTCCTCAGAGACCAGAAGAACTTCGTCTCTGTCACTGAAGAAATTGACTAAACTATATGAGATTTCCAATGGCTTCACTCGAAGGTATTGGTAGGTGTAGGATTTTGAGTTGAGCATCACATGGAAACTTTTCCTTAGTATTTCCTCGACCCTCTTTAATAGTATGGTGTTTCCTATGACTCAAGAAAGAGAAAACGAAACTACGAAAACAAAAGTCTTCACGCTTCATGTTCCTCGAATGAATACCAAGTCTTCAAGGTCACACCAATTTCTTCACTTTCAAAGTCTTCAGAAAGTCTTCAGAACACCAAAGTCTTCAGTCAAAGAACTTCATTTTTAGGGGTCGACTTTCTTTGTAAATATAAACTCCTCATAGACTTATAGACCTGTGAACACTCATAAACGCATTAGTCCCTTAACCTATAAGTCTTCAATACACCAAAATCACTAAGGGGCACTAGATGCACTTACAATCTCCGCCTTTTTGGTGATTGATGACAATATAGGTTAAGTTTTCAACGGGGATAAACATATGAAGTGTAAATACATATATTGAGGAATACGATGGCAAGATATAGAAGAACTCCCCCTGAAGATGTGCATAGTGAGGAATTTGCTTTTAAAGCAATGCACACTTGAAGAGTTGAATCATGGAGATCTCCCCCTATATCTTGTAATTCATACACGCATTTGACATATAATATGAAGAATTTGAAATGCATGATGAAATATGGTGACTGATGTAATTCAGCATGTGTGCAATAATATTAACGAGGAATAAGCATGCAGAATAACGTAGCAGAAGTATCAGACCACCATCGGGTTTAAGTTTACAACTCGATCCAATAAAGTTGCAGAAGAGCAAGAGTTGTAACTTAGCAAAAAAACACCCATATAATAGACCCGCTTGAAGACTAACTCAAATTCTCCCCCTTTTGTCATCGAATGACCAAAAGGATCGAAAATGAGGACTAACGCCCCTGAAGATGATCAATTTGATGAAGGAGCGCCAGCGTTGTCGGGGTCGGTCGTTGTAGTAGGGCCTGCCGCTGTGTCGTCCAAGTCTTCATGTTCATCAGTGTCACGCGATGAAGAATAGGAGCTGGCCACCAAAGAAGGAACCTTGACCTTCTTGTATTTCTTCGGAGGAGGTGCAGACCAGTCAAATTCTTCCTTGAGACCCATTTTCTTCAGATCTTCAGCGCTATAGACATGAGACAGAACAGCCCAGGTGCGGTTGAAGGTTTCATGGAGGTAGTATTGGTTTTTCTTCACTGCATTGTGTGTCGAGGTCATGTTGTGAAGAATTGAACCAAACTGACGCTTGACCCATTTATGATTGTGATCAACCTTCTGATGAAGACTGAGGAGTAACTCACGATCAGTCATCACCCAGGGTGTTGTGGCTTGAGGATTTTGCTTGGCAGAGTTGTTGGTGGCAGAGTCATCATTGGTGGAGTAGGATGCAGCCTTGCGAAATTGACCACCCAATGGACGAATGCCTTCATCTATCACAGCAGCTGCCTTGCCTTTGTCATCAGCTGAGGAAAATGTCCGTTTGAGGACTTCAATCAGAGGCAAGTAGCTGTAGTGGTTCAGAGTGTCAACTTTGTAGTTGAGTGAAGACCTTGTCCTGATGAATCTCATAATCCACGGCGCATAAGGCTTCGCTCAAATGGTGACATGGCAATATTTGCCAGAGTCCTCATGAAGAAATCATGGAAGTTGACGGGAACGCCATGAATGATGTTGAAAAGCAGATTCTTCATGATGCCAACGACTTCTTCATCATTTGAGTCGTGGACTTTGATAGGACTCATTGTCTTCGACAGAATGCGATAGACAGTCCGAGGCACATACAGTAATTCCTTGACGAGGAATTTGGTTCGAGGGGCCTGCCCTGGCTTCAAAGGCTTCATCAGAACTTGCATGTAGTGATTTGTAAGCTCAGGTTCACTGTAGACACAACGTGCACCTTCAAGGGGAGGACTGAGTGGTAGGGCATGAAGCAATTCAGAAGCTGGTGCCTTGTAATGAGTATTTTCCGTCATCCAGTCCAACACCCAAGAATTCACATCTTCAGAATCTCCTGTGATGTGCAGCGTCACATAGAATTGAAGAATGAGTTCTTCATTTCAATCACATATGTCAGTGCAGAAATTAAGCAGTCCAGCATCGTGAAGAACACTGAGGACTGGCTGGAAGCACGGCAGAGACTCCATGTCCACGTGAGGAATATGTGCATGATCAAAGACTTTGTCTTTGTTGAACAGCACTGAGGAATAGAAATTGGCTTGACTAGCAGTCCAAAAACGCCTCTTCCTTATGCGAGCAGAATCATATGGGTTGTAGTCGGTGAAGAACACATGCTCGCCAAAGAAGTCTTCAGCCTTGAACTTTTGCTTGCGTGAGAAGGGATCCTTTGGTTTGGGTAGAGGAGTGTCAGTGAGTTTCATCACGACCTCAGGTATCGCAATCTCAGGTTCATCATTCTGAGGAATTTCTGGTTCCTCTTCAGTTGCAGTCTGCGTTGTCATATGATCAGCAGCAGCAGTTTCTTCAGCACTAGTGGCTGGAATTTCTTCACGCACAGACAAGGTGGGGTGAGTTTCTTCAGAGCCCATTTGAACTGTTGGTCAGGGGACTGAGGTATTTGTTGTAGAGGGGTGAAGAGTGGAGAGTTGGGGTGCTGACTTTCCCAAAAGTCATCGTTCATCACAGGCGTTGTACTGCCAATATCCACGTCTTCATCTTCAGATTCTTCAACACCAGCCTCTTCAGCTGTGAACTAAGGCATTGGTGAGGATACAACTGGTGTTGAAGGGATCGCATCCACTTCAATTTATTCATCAATCTGCTCTGAGGAAGCAACAGATTGAGTTTCTTCATCAGATCCTCTAGGGATCTCATATTCTTCACCAAAAGGAACAAGGTCCTTTGATGGCATGGTTGAGATCGGAACAACATCAATGGGATTGGCAAATGAACTTGTCATAGGCTTCATTTTCTTCGGAGCTGAAGAATCTGAAGTAGCTGATGCTTTCCTTTTCTTCACTACAGCACGCTCTGCAGCCTTGGTCTTCTTCACATCTGATGCAGATGGAAGAATTAGAGTTGGTGTAGGTGCAGGAGGAGCTGAGGAATCTGGTTGATTTTCTTCAGGCGCAACTGATGCAGTTGCCCTAACTTCTTCAGTTTCTTCAGGCGCACCACTAGTGGATGCCCTGGCAATTTCTTCAGCAGCTGGAATGGAGTCATCAGCCCTGGAACTAGCATTTTCTTCAGCAGCCTGAAAGTCATCAGCGGTGCTGGCATGTTCTTCAGTTGGCTGAGCAGAAACTTCAGCTTGAGGAACTTCTTGTTGCGATGGGGCTGCAACATTGGTGAACTTCTCAGTCAGTTTTACAAACCTGACTTTGGCTCCTTGCCAACCAGCATAGTATGTGTTGAAGTTGTCGCTGATGGTTTTGATTTCAGACTGGATTTTGATAGGTTCATCAGTTGTCATTTGGACAACGTTGGTCTTCAGATATTTATCCTTCTTGTACTGGGCCTTCTTGATCTGCCTGGCCTGCTCATATTTCCATTTCTCCTCTTGGATGAAATGAGTCAGCATGTGACTTTGGCCAGGAGTCAACTTGAAATCTGGCATAGGAGTGTTTGGGTCCTTGTGCCAGAGATCAATGTAATCGAGGATCGCCCTTGGATCCAAAAGCAGTGGCACAGGTGTGCCTTTGGCTCTACCGGCCCTTTGTTGTCTGTCTCTGATGATTTCTGCAAGTTCATCATCATTAGCTTCATCGTTAGATGGCACTTGGAAGGCAACCTATTTCTTCTTAGGACTTGGCCGAGGACCTCGTCCAGCAGTTGCCTTTGTCTTCAGCAGAGTGGGGCCTGATGAAGAATTTGGTGCAGCTGAGGAACTTGCTGAGACACCAGAGGCAATAGAGATGCCTGCAGTCCTTTGGCATGTGGCCAGATGCGCAGGTGCTGAGGACTTTGTCGGAACAGCCGAGGACTTTGGAGGAGCTGAGGATTTGGGAGGAGCAGGAGCAGCATGAGGAATTGGTCTTGAGGCCTTTGACGACTCTGGCCGTGAGGGCATAGCTGAGGAACTTGGCCGTGAGGGCACTATTGGTGAAGCACTTGGCTTGTGCGCAGGCTTCTTTGCCATAGATCTCTTTGGCTTGACAGAGGCCTCAGTGGCAGCAGCAGCAGCAGAGTCTTCATTAAATTTCCTCACTGCTTCTTTTGCTTGTTTAGCCAACTTGGCTTGGCGCTTGGCCCATTCTTCAGGAAAGTCCTCGCCGCATTTGATGCTAGTGGGATCTGCCTCTTGGCCAGGTGCCAATTGGCCTCTTGGGCATGGAGGATTGAGTGCGAATTTCTTCATATACTTTGGAGTTACATATCTGTATTCCCTCCATTCTCGTGCCCATCTCGTTTCAATCCTCTGTATGTGCACCTTGCACTGATTTTTGTTTTCTTTGCCAAACTTGGCCTCATCAGGTGTGCAATGTTCTTTGTAAATGTCCTCGGGAATTTCAAAAGCAGTCATGACCTCAGGCTTCTTTCCTCCTATCTACGGCTTCTTTCCGTCTGCCATATTCTTCAGTTGAGGAATTTGAACAATTGAATTCTATGAAGAAGTATGCAATTTTTCTTCAAGGAACGCTTCAAATGAGTTAAGTTGATGAGAACCTAGTGATTCAGCAGCGGACATGAGTACCTGTGAACAGAATATAGTTGCAAGGAATTTGGAGAGGTCATATGCGTTCTCAGAAGGTTTTTCAAAAAAATACAAGTTTGAGGAATTTGACCAGATGAGTCTTGAAGAATTTCACTAAGCATTTTTGTCTTAGGTTCAGAGTTGTATCGACCGAAGATCCACACAATTAAGGAATCTTGAAGAAAGATGATGCTTAGAGAAACAAATCAAGAACAGATGACTTGTGAGGTGTTTTTGTGTGGGGGGATTTGAAGAATAAAACACCTTTGAAGATTTTGTAGAAAAAATTTGAATCAAAGAGGGCAGTAAAAGTAACTTTTAATTTACCCTAAATGAAGAACACGACGAACAGTGAGGTGTAGAAGTGAAGTTCGTTTGTGTAGATCTTCCACGCCCTAACTCGGCAGAGGAAGACAGCTACGGCAGCGGCGGAGTGAAGATTTCTGCGGCCGGCGCGAGTACAACGGCAACGAGGTCGAGGCAGTGAAGCTCTTCCTCACCGGCGACGATGGAGTAGCGGCGGCACTAGGGTTTGGGAAGCTCGAGCGGGAGAGAGAGTTCGAGCGGAGTAAAGGAAGTGAGGAAGGGGAAGGGGGTATTTATAGCCACGGTGAAAAATTGTTCGCCCAAAAATTTGGGACGAACGTGCCCCTGACCCTTCTCCTTCGCACGACATGTGTCACCCACGTACTGTGAAGTGGAGATCGTGTAAGATCGTGGGTGAATAGAATAATGTATTGTGGGATGCGGAACGGTTTGAGCGGCAAAACCAAAAAATTGGATAAGATTAGTTTTAACGTTCCGTTCGCAAATTCTTCAACTGACAAGGACACAGTGAAGATTTTTAACGAGTTTCAAATAGAACGCACATGAAGAATTTGTGAATAGATTGGGTTGAGTATAGCATAGAGGGGGAAGGGTCCGATCACATTCACTTAGCAGAAACACCAACTTGAAGAAATAGCCATAAGTGAATGCTGTAGAGGACAAACTCATATATATATATATATATATATATATATATATATATATATATATATATATATATATATATATATATACATGAAAAACCTTCTATCTGCTAGAAACATGTATGTAAGTGGTAACAACATGTATATATATATACATAAACACTATTCTGATCACGGGATCATAATAATATTCTGATCACAACCTGAGTAACGCGCCTGAACTTCTCTGTGTACAAACCCGACCTTCAAGCTATCTTCGTAACCGTGGCTTCCCTTACGAATTATTCTTGTTAGTCGTGTTCTATACGATATTAGTGTAATCTAGAAACGTTTTTAAGTAACTAAATATCGATTTTAAATAGGAATCTCGCTCGTTGGCGGATTTTGCTCTCGGGTCGTGATTAAATTGCGTTTTTTGCAATTTTACTGCCTGAGTTGTTTGACCTGAACTTCTCCCAGTGCTAGGTTGAACTTCCGTCAACATTGCCTAAATGGGGCTTGCGATATACCATTGGAAAGCTATGGACACCAGTATCATGACCCAAGTTAAATTTTTGGCAAAATTTAAGCGATTTAAGAGCAGTTTTGAAAACCGTTTTTTCTTCACACAAAAAACGTGAATCGTATTTTCGATCGCATTTCTAAACCGTTTATCAGAATGAGGCAAATAATATGGCGTTGGAAAGCTGCTGCAAAAACGCTCCTTCCACATGTTGAAAGATTTCTCTAATTCCCTACGGTTAAATAGTAATTTGGAAAATCATAAAGTTTTGCAAACCGAACAGCCGAGTTCGTATTTTCGATGTCAGTTATAAACGGCTAATCCAATTGGGGCAAATGAAATGGTGTTGGAAAGCTTATGAAAATGCGCTACCTTTTCATGTAGAAAGTTTTTTCTAATTTTGAACGGTTTAAGAGTAATTTAGAAAACGGTACAAGTTCCATCAAGTTGTCAATTTTTAAAATGGCTAAAAACGTATTTTCGCCGTAATTTCTATAAAATTTATCGGAATGGGGCAAATAATATACCGTTGAAAAGCTAAGGAAAATGCGAAACTTTTTCATGTTGATGGTTTTCTGTGATTCCTAGCCGTTGTCAAGTAATTTCGAAAATGGCGAGATCATTCGTTCTGTCTTTATCGCGAAACAGATCGAAAATGCACCACGTGAAGAACCTGAGCTTCTCGGCATGTCTACTTGAACTTCGCTCTTTTTTCACATTCTTATTTTGCTCATAGATCTCCATCCACTGCCCGTAGCTCTTCATCTACTCACCGGAATTGAGCAAGTGATATACTGATGGAAAGCTGCTGTAAACACGCAAATTTCCCGTGTTGATCATTTTTTCATACTCGCGACAATTTTAAAAGTTTTTCATGTCAAATTCATTCACTATAGTAGTCGAGCTTCGTGCTGTTTTCATGTTGAACTTCTATGACGTATTTTCGTTTTAAATTTTTCCCATCCATTTCGTCAGTGCTACACAAATGATATTCTTTTTGTACAAACCTCTCTCAAGGTATATTTTTTAACTTTCTCCGACAGAGGACTTGAATTTACAAAAATGATATTCCTGTTGTTTTGAAGTAAATTAAAGAAATGACGAGATCATGATTTTTGCCTTCATTGCGAATAGAAACGCACTCCGTGAAGTAGTTGAACTTCTCAGGCATGTTTGTTTGAACCTTACTCTGTTTTCGACGTGTTGTTTTTTACACTGCGTGAAGTAGTTGAACTTCTCGGGAATATCTGTTTGAACTTCACTCTGTTTCACTTTATTTGTTTTTTGTTCTTATATGAAATACACACCATGTAGTACGTGAACTTCCAGTTGTTATCACTTTGAATTTCTCTCTGGTTTGAGAGAATTATTTTAAAACACAAAAAACAATATATTTTTTATGTATTTTGGACATCTAAATACACGATGAACCTCTCTCACAAGAATTTTTTGAACTTTTCCTCGCCGAGCATTTGAACTTCTAGCAACCATTTTTCATTTATGAGTTGTTTTTTAAAGTGCAAAAAATGGCGTTGTGTTTTTTATTTTTTGAACAAGTAAATCCTAGGTTTTAATAAACTCTGAACTTCTCTGTTATTTCAATTTGAACTTCACCTTTTATATTTTGAGTAAAGAATTGTATTCGATTTTTATATGAAAAAAATCGAACATGGAAATACAAGGTGAACCTCTCTCGCAAGAATTTTTCCCCGGGCCAAGCACTTGAACTTCTTTCAACAAACCTTTTAAGCTTTTATTTTTTCTATACTTTTATTCTCACCTGAAATGCATTCCTTGCATTACTTGAACTTCTCATTGTTTTTACCTTGAACTTCTGTCACGTATTTTTGTTCAACTTCTCTCACAATAATTTTTAAACTTTCTCGGGTCGAGCACTTGAACTTCTAGCAACAAAACTTTATGATTTGCATTTTCATTCTTTTTTAATACAAATGCACACCGTATAGTACGTGAACTTCTGGCAGTTATTAGTCTAAACTTCTGAGGTCATGTCTTCTGACTTTACCATAAAAACAAAGTCTCCGAAAATGCACTTCGTGAGGAGGTTGAACTTCTGGAGCAGTTGTTTTTGAACTTCACTCTGTTTTTCACATGTTATTTTTTACCCGTAACTCTCAGACCACTTACCGGAATTGAGAAAATGATATACCAATGGAAAGTTATTGAAAACATGCAACTTTCCCGTGTTGATCAGTTTTTCATACTCGTGATGGTTCAGAAGAATTTTTTTGAATACACACAAACGTGTTTTAAATGGTATACATGAAAATTTTAAACCTTTCATCGAAATGTAGCACATAATATACCGTTGGAAGGCTTATGAATAGCAGCAAGTTTTTCATGTAGACATGTGTTACAAATTTGTTGTCGTTTGAGAGCAGTTTTTAAAATGGCAAAACAACGTTGTCTTTTTTTGCCTTTTTTTCAACATGTAAATGAACGTCAGACGTCTCGCACATGAATTTTGAAGTATGCTACAAGGAGCACGTGAACTTCTTGCAACAAACCTTTTAAGGTTTTATTTTTCTATTCTTATATTCTTATCTCGAAACGCATTCTGTGTAGTAGTTGAATTTCCCGTTGTTTTCACCTTAAACTTTTGTCACATATTTTTGTTCAACCTCTCTCACAAGAATTTTTGAACTTTTCTCGGGCCGAGCACTTCTAGCAACAAAACTTTTAGACTTTGCTTTTTTGTTTTTTTCATACAAATGCACACCGTGTAGTACGTGAACTTCTGGAAGTTATCAATCTGATTTTCTCTCGGTTCTGCGAAAATACCTTTTTTATTTAAACTTCATTGTGTATTTTCAGAAATGTGAAAATTGGAGGTTTCTTAGAAACATCAAACTTCTTCGTTATTTGAAATTGAACTTATTGGTTTTATTCTTTAGTAACTAGATAAATCCGGTTTTATTTCAAATAGATATCAAACTGCTCCGCTTTTTCCAATTAAAGTTCTTGGTTTTATTCTCTAGTAACGTTTCTTTTTTCTAAATCGGGGAGAAAATTGAACATCTTCTTTGCGCCCTTGTTTTTGAACTTCACTTACAATTTTTCTATTCTTCAAAATTCTTGGGACATAATATACGAACATCCAGATACCCACAATACTCTTGAGTTTTTCCCTCTTAAATCTCTGTTATTTTTTGCACATGGATTTTTTATTGATGTTTTCTCATTTTTTGAAGTTTCACGTTTCTCAAAAATGAACCATTGGATTTTTTTTCTTATCTTTCTGTGTTTCTCTTGTTGAACTTCTCGGCTTTTACTACTATTTTTCTTCTCTGAATTTTTGTGTGGTTTCATATGTTCTTTGAACTTCCTAGTCGTAGTATATGTGGGCAAGCGCTACGTAACATACATACAAATGAGTACTAGATGGAAGGCTCTTTTTTTGTAACTCACATGACAAGAATGCGTGTGAAAAACTGATCCTTTGTTTTCATATTGCCAATTGAATATGACATGAAGCAAGCAAGTAGTTTATGCTTTCTACAAAGAACACATTACGACAATTCAGAGGAAGACACACGCACTAAGTGCCAGAGAAAGAAATACCTTTTCAATACATATGGTTAATATCCACCACCCACCGCTATATCCTATCCACACACACACTTTCTCTCTATATATATATATTCTCATTTCTTTAAGCACGGACAGCAGCAGTGCTAATCTCTAACAGACATATCTCTTTTGTCATGTTGAACTGCAGCAACAGCGTACCAATAGCAGCCAGAAAACGGCTGTGGCGTCGGGCAGCCACACGGCACAACAACAATTAGAAATGTCTGACAACAGCAGCTAGCAGCGACAGGCATCAACATTGAGCGGCAGGAAGAGAGGAAGCAGAAGCAGCTGGGTCATACGCACTAGCAGAAAACAGAGATGTCTAGCGGCACCCATTGGCATCAGTCTATCTACTCCTGTAGTTGTCGACAAGAAAAACCATAAAGGTTAAGCAGACATCAAATCGTCAGTTTCAGTCAAAACAATGTTGCACTGTCCATGGAGAATAGATCGATGGAAATTTGGCTAAAGCTTGAAGGTTCAGTTTAAGTACACGTCAAAACTTCAGTTCAGCCAAAACCAAACGGGAGGTGCTAGCTCACTGGACAGCGACATGGGTTGATGTTGTTCTTTTCTGCTAGCAGCGTTTTCCTGCAGCTGATGTGCTTATTGCTGCTTGCCTGCCCGCCAAACCAGTCGCCACATGCCAAGAAATTTGGCTGCCGCCCACCAAACCGTCAGCTGCAAAGGTGTGCTAGCTAGCCAGTGCACCGGTTCCCCTCTCTTTCGTTGGCCTTCCTTCAAGATGATGCGGTCTACATCAGGGGTCCATTTGAGGAGGGGATTCACATAGGCAGTGAAGAAACAGAAAATTATCTGTCATGGAGGGTGCGCTGGCAGGAACGGCATGGTGGCAGAAGGGGAATTGCGGCTTTGAACTTACCGGGGTTGCGTCATTGAACGGCCTAGGCACCGCGGTGGTGGAGCCCAACCGGGGATGAGGATGTGCAGTGGCTGTGGAGCCTTGCCGGGGGCAGTGGGGAGGAGGCGAAGGGCCGGAGATGCCGCCGTGGGTTGGAGGGCGCGGCACCTTGCGGGAGGCCTGCATTCCATGGCTGAGGAGACCAGGCGGCGGCACGGTGATGGCTCCGGTTGTGGAGTCCAGCGAGAATGGATCCAGGGAGGAACATGGCTCGTGGTTGGGCACCGTCAATATTGTCGGCGAGTGGATCCGGAGAAGCAAGCGGTGGTGGCGACGCGATCCCGGAAGGTAGGCGGTGGAGGCGGCGCGATCCGTGAAGGTGGGGTGGGATGGCGGCGGCGCGCGGGGAAGGTGGGGTGGGGTGGGGCGGCGGCGGCGCGCGAGGAAGGTGGGGTGGGGCGGCGGCGGCGCATGGGGAAGGTCGGGGTGGGGCGGCGGCATTGGTTGGTGGTAGGGCCGCCGGCGGCGCGGGCCAGGGAGGGAGGCGGCGGCGGCGCGGGCCAGTGAGGAGGAGAAGCCAGATGGGATCGGGAGAGGTTAGGGGTAGGGGTCGTGGGAAGCGGGTGGGTCGGTGGGATCTTTTTTATCGTCGGGTGGGTTTTCTCGGGAGTTCAGGAGGATCCCGTCATCTCTATATAGCGCATTGTGATCCAAATAATTATTCTAATTCTAGGATTATTATATATATATATATATATATATATATATATATATATATATATGTAGAGCCAATGAAGAAAAACAACGGAATAAGTGAAGATTTTGCAAAGTTGAAGAATTTGAACAATTGAGGAATTTCAAAAACTGAGGAAAAACTCAAAACTGAAGATTTTCAACTTTTTGTGGTGGCGTGACCCACCGTATAAGAATAATGATTTTAGACACCGTGTACAATTGTTGTAGGGTTCTGAGAATCAAATTCTTCATTAATTTCTTCACACTTAGAGTGTTATTCTTCATTGTTTGAAGAAAAACATTTCTTCATGTGTTGCACATCTAAGTCATCAATTTTGCATAGGTGTTAGGATGAGTGCCTTTTTCAAAGAACATTCGAAGACTCTAAGATATTCAGCTCACACCGCAACTTGCTAAATCTCTTCTCATCCAAGGGCTTTGTGAAGATGTCGGCTAGCTGTTCTTCAGTCTTCACATGCTCAATAGAAATGTCGCCCTTCAACACATGATCATGAAGAAAATGATGACGAATCTGAATGTGCTTTGTCTTCGAGTGTTGAACTGGGTTGTGAGCAATCTTGATGGCACTCTCATTGTCACAGAGGAGAGGCACATTCTTCATGTTGACGCCATAGTCCTTAAGAGTTTGCTTCATCCATAGCAGTTGAGCACAGCAAGAACCAGCAGCAATGTACTCAGCTTTAGCAGTAGACAGTGATACACAGTTATGTTTCTTTGAGGACCAACAGACCAAGGATCGTCCGAGGAAATGACATGTACCAGATGTTGACTTGCGGTCCACACGATCACCAGCATAGTTCGAGTCAGAATATCCAATGAGATCAAAAACCGAGCCCTTGGGGTATTATAATCGTAGTGTTGGTGTGTGAGCTAGATATCGAAGAATATGCTTCACAGCGTTATGGTGTGATTCCTTCGGTGCATCTTGAAATCGAGCACACATGCAAACACTAAGCATTATATCTGCCCTAGATGCACATAAGTACAATAAAGAACCAATCATGGAGCGGTATACCTTATGATCGAAGTCAATACCATTTTCATCAGTGCACAGATGGCCATTTGTGGGCATAGAAATTTTGATGCCTTTGCAATCTTGCATGCCGAATTTCCTCAGTACATCCTTGAGGTATTTCTCCTGAGATATGAATATGCCATTGCGCTGTTGACGAATTTGAAGATCTAAGAAGAATTTCAACTCTCCCATCATAGACATTTGATATTCTTCACTCATCATGTAGGCAAATTCATCACTATAACGTTGGTCAGTACAGCCAAAGATAATATCATCAACATATATTTGACACACAAACAGTTCACCATCATAAGATTTAGTAAAGAGAGTAGGATCGAGTGAACCGGGTGTGAAGCCATTCTTCATGAGGAATCCCTTCAAAGTATCATACCACGCCCGAGGGGCCTGCTTGAGGCCATAGAGGGCCTTATTGAGTCAGTAGACTTTGTCAGGATTCTTTGGATCTTCAAAACTTGGGGGTTGAGCAACATATACTTCTTCCTCAAGCTTACCATTGAGCAATGCACTTTTCACATCCATTTGATATAAGATGATATCATGATGGTTAGCATAAGCAAGTAATATGCGAATAGCCTCAAGTCTAGCAACAGGTGCAAAAGTTTCATCGAAATCAATTCCTTCAACCTGTGTGTAGCCTTGAGCTACAAGTCGTGCCTTATTCCTCACCACAAGGCCATTTTCATCTTGCTTGTTGCGGTAGATCCATTTTGTGCCAATGATATTATGCTTGGGAGGATCTGGACGTTCGACCAGTTCCCAGATGTTGTTGAGCTTGAATTGATGTAATTCTTCTTGCATGGCTTGAATCCACTCAGGCTCCAGAAATGCTTCATCTACCTTAGCAGGCTCTGTGATAGAGGCAAAAGCATAGTGCCCACAAAAGTTAGATAGATGTGAAGCTTTTGAGCGGGTGAGAGGACCTGGTGCTCTAATGTCATCGATGATCTTCTCCACTTGCACTTGTTTTGCAACGCGAGGATGAGCTGGTTGTCATTGAGGAATTTGAGCGGCATTTTCTTCAGCATTTTCCTCAGGTGCATCAGCTCGATGATCTTCACATTCTAGAATGAATTCTTCAGCAGATTCTTCAGTAGGAATGACATCCTTAGTAGCCTTGAACTTGATAGAATCTTCAGGAGCAAGTTCATCTATCACAGAAGGTAGGTGCTCTCTTTGCGAGCCATTAGTTTCATCGAACCGCACATCTACAGTTTCAACAACCTTGTGAAGAATGTTGTTGAAGACTCTGTAGGTGTGCGAGTCCTTTCCGTAACCAAGCATAAAACCTTCATGTGCTTTCGGTGCAAATTTTGAGTTGTGATGAGGATCTCTAATCCAGCATTTGGCACCGAAGACTTTGAAATAACTCACATTGGGTTTCTTGTCAGTGAGGAGTTCATAGGCAGTCTTCTTGAAGAATTTGTGAAGATATACTCTGTTGATGATGTGGCATGCAGTATCAATTGCATCAATCCAGAAACGACGAGGCGTTTTGTACTCATCAAGCATAGTGCGAGCCATCTCAGCAAGAGTCATGTTCTTGCGCTCCACGACGCCATTCTGTTGAGGAGTATAAGGAGCAGATAACTCATGAGTAATACCAAGTTCATCAAGATAGTCATCGAGACCCGGACTCTTGAACTCGGTGCCATTATCACTTCTGATGTGCTTGATCTTCACACCAAAGTTGGTTGAAGCCCTCGAGGAAAATCATTTGAAGACTTCCTACACTTCATGTTTGTAAGTAACAAGGTGTACCCATGTGTAACGAGAGTAATCATCAACAATAACAAAGCCATATTGTGATGCTTCATTTGAAATGGCAGAATAATGATTAGGACCGAAGAGATCCATGTGAAGCAATTCAAATGGACGAGTAGTGGTCATGATAGTCTTCGCTGGTTGCTTGGCCTTGGTCATCTTTCCAGCTTCACAGTCACCGCATAAGTGATCCTTGAGGAATTTGACATTCTCAATGCCAATGACATGCTTCTTCTTTGCAAGTGTGTGCAAATTCCTATGCCTGCGTGACCAAGTCGTTGATGCCATAGCCATCCTTCTGAAGATTTTGCAAGTAGGCACACGGCTGGCTGTGAACCTGTAGAGAAATCAACAATATACAAGTCTCCTCTCCTAAAGCCTTCGAAGACTTTGGAGTTATCAGCTTCCATAATCACAACACAACGATACTTGCCAAAGACAACAACCATATCAAGATCACAAAGCATTGAGACAGACATAAGGTTGTATCCTAAGGACTCAACAAGCATGACTTTGTCCATGTGTCGATCCTTTGTGATCGCAACCTGACCTAGACCCAATACCTGACTTTTGCCTTTGTCAGCGAAGATGATATGCTTTAGATGCGATGGTGATAAGGGAGCATCCATCAATAGATTCTTGTCACCAGTCATGTGATTTGTACATCCACTATCGAGGACCCACTCAGTGGCTTTGGTTTGATCATCCTGCAGATGAATTAGTGCAGCTTACGAACTTCATATACTTCATCAGTGAAGAATATGACATCACAATTCATCAGATCAATTTCATCAAGCAGTAAAACAGATAAAGAAGTAGGAGGACGTGTGAAATGAAAGTTCATTTCTTCATGATTAGCCTGCATCCTTTCAGGCACATTTCAGGTCTCCAGCAAATTCTTCAGACGTTTGAGCACGTCTGGAGACCTGACCCTGCATAAGAGATTAGTTCTTTTTCTTCACCACCCACATCTGAAGGGGTGGCAAAGAGTTCATCTCTCTGTGAGCTCCATATGAGAATTGTGGCATAGAGGCCAAACCATTTCGTTTCACATAAGAGGGGTTAGGGTAAGCATATGAATAAGCAGAGAAATTCTTCGAGGACTTATGAACATAATGATTAGAAGAATAATGCTCATATTCATAGCCCTTGGCTCTTCCCTGCGAAACAGAGTTGTTAGCGCGATGATGTTCATATGAGGACTTTGATCCTTTTGAGGAATTTGATCCACGTGAGGAATTTGGTCTGTATGAGGACTTGGATCCATATGAAGAGTTTGGTCCATATGAAGAATTTGATCTGGGGTTCCTATTCTTCACAGGTGGTGTCATGAGGACATTCACCTGAAGACTTTCAAGGCACCTTTTGGGAACCCAGATTTTCTTCATAGGGAAACTGTTCCTGCAGTTAGTGCCAACATATCTAGCAAATACTTCACCATTCTGATTTTTGAACATTTTATAGTTGAGTCAATTGACTCATCAGAAGAATGAGAAGATTCACATGTATAACCAGATAAATTAGATGGATCAACTGGAAGTCCCTTTGCAGCAACCCATGAGGTTTTGGGGTACTGCTCAGGCTTCCAATATGTACCATCAGCATTGAGTTTCCTCTCAAAGGCAATACCCTCTTTCCTAGGGTTCCTGTTGAGGATCTGCTTTTTAAGCACATCATAAAGAGTCTGATGCCCTTTGAGGCTTTTGTACATGCATGTCATGTACAATTCCTTCAGCCCTGCATCGTCAATGATACTAGCAATGTCCTCAGATGAGGAATTAGTGATAGCAGAGGCAGGAGAAGAATTTGTAACATTAGAAGCATTTGAACATTCAGGTGAAGAATTAGCAGATTCACTTTCAATGCATTTCAAACATGGAGGAACAAATTCTTCCTGAGCAGCGCTGATTTGTTGAGCAAGTAATGAATCGCGCTCCTTCTGAAGATCTTCATAACTCACTCTTAGCTTCTCAAGATCTTGCTTTCTTTGAAGAAATTCATAAGAAAGCTTCTCATGATCTGACAAGAGAGTGTTATGATGACCTTGAAGGTTGTCAAACCTGGTCTGAAGTCTCTGAAGATTTTCAGTCAAGATTTTAGTGCGATCCATTTCTTCACCCAACATATCATCACTTTTGTCTAGCATGTTTTGAACCTTTTCAAAAGCCCTTTGTTGTTCTACAGCAATCTTAGCAAGTTTAGAGTAGTTGGGCTTAAGATTTTCATCAGATTCATCTTCACTAGATTCAGAGGAGGTATATTTAAGTACCTTGGCACCCTTAGCCATGAAGCAATAGGTGGGAGCGTAGTCATCATTGCCTTCGTCATCCTTGTTGGTGAGGTCATTTTCTTCAGAGTTGAAGATGGACTTGCTGACGAATGCAGTAGCGAGGGCTAGGCTCGCCACACCAGACTCGGAGTCCTCAGATGCCTCCTCTTCATCTTGTTCCTCAGATTCAGCTTCAGAGTCCATTTCCTTGCCAATGAATGCCCAAGCCTTCTTGGAGCTGCTCTTCTTGTGATATGAAGACTTTGAGGATTTTGATGATGAAGATTTTGAGGATTTCTTCTTTTTATTCGCATCATCAGAACTGTAATCCTTGTATTTCTTCTTCTTTGATTCCTTTTCCTACTGAGGACAATCTTGAATATAGTGTCCGGGTTTCTTGCACTTGTGACAAAGCCTCTTCTTGTAGTCATTGGATGAGGTATCATTGCTCCTTGAGGGTCTTCCAAAACGACCACGTCTTGAGAACTTCTGGAATTTCTTCACGAGCAGTGCTAGCTCATGACTCAATTCTTTAGGGTCACCAAGGCTGCTACCAGAGTCTTCATCTTCAGACTCAGATACTGCCTTGGCCTTCAGTGCACGTGATCTGCCATAGCTCGAACCATAAAGATCTCTCTTTTCAGCAAGCTGGAACTCATGAGTATTTAGCCTCTCGAGGATATCAGCGGGGTCAAGTGACTTGTAATCAGCACGCTCTTGTATCATCAATGCCAGAGTATGAAATGAGGAATCAAGCGATCTCAGCAATTTCTTCACCACCTCATGGTCGGTGATGTCAGTGGCACCAAGTGCTTGAAGCTCATTTGATATGTCAGTGAGGCGATCGAAGGTTTGCTGAACATTTTCATTGTCAAGTCTTTTGAAGCGGTTGAAGAGATTGCGAAGAACATCAACTCGAGAGTCACGCTGAGTTGAAACTCCTTCATTGACTTTGGACAGCCTATCCCAGATAAGCTTAGCAGTCTCCAAAGCACTCACTCTTCCATACTGTCATTTGCTCAGATGGCCACATATGATATTCTTCGCTTGAGAGTCGAGTTGCTTGAATCTCTTCACGTCGGTAGCGTTCAGTGAGGGTGAGACAGAAGGAACACCATTTTCCACAACATACCATAGATCATTATCAATTGCCTCAAGATGCATTCGCATCTTATTCTTCCAGTAGGGGTAGTCCGTCCCGTCGAAGGTAGGACACCCAGCAGAGACCTTGATCACACCTGCGGTCGACATAACTAAAACTCTAGGCAGTTAAACCAAAATCACACAGAACAAGGGAGTACCTTGCTCTGATACCAATTGAAAGTGCGTTATATCGACTACAGGGGGGTGAATAGGCGACTTTTATGAATTCTTCACTAAGGAATTTGTTGGGGAACGTAGCAGAAATTTAAAATTTTCCTACGTGTCACCAAGATCTATCTATGGAGAAACCATCAACGAGGGGAAAGAGAGTGCATCTACATACCCTTGTAGATCGCTAAGCGGAAGCGTTCAAGTGAACGGGGTTGATGGAGTCGTACTCGTCGTGATCCAAATCACCGATGACCAAGTGCCGAACGGATGGCACCTCCGCGTTCAACACACGTACAACCCGGTGATGTCTCCCATACCTTGATCCAGCAAGGAGAGAGGGAGAGGTTGAGGAAGACTCCATCCAGCAGCAGCACAACGGCGTAGTGGTGGTGGAGGAGCGTGGCAATCCTGCAGGGCTTCGCCAAGCACCGCGGGAGAGGAGAAAGGAGAGATGCAGGGCTGCGCCATCGAGAGGTCAAAACTCCTATGTTGGGCAGCTCCAAACCTCAAGTATATATAGGGGGAGGGGAGGGGGCTGCGCCCCCTCTAGGGTTCCCACCCCAAGGGGTGCGGCAGCCCCATATCCCATCTGGGGTGGCGGCCACAAGGGGGAGAAGGGGGAGGCGCACCTGGGGTGGGCCTTAGGGCCCATCTGCCCTAGGGTTTGCCCCCTCCCCTCTTGGAGGCGCCTTGGGCCATGGTGGGAGGCGCCCCAGCCCACCTAGGGGCTGGTCCCTTCCCACTATTGGCCCATGTAGGCCTCCGGGGCTGGTGGCCCCTCCCGGTGGACCCCCGGACCCCTCCGGTGGTCCCGGTACACTACCGGTGACGCCCAGAACACTTCCGGTGGCCAAAACCATACTTTCTATATATAAATCTTTACCTCCGGACCATTCCGGAACTCCTCGTGACGTCCGGGATCTCATCCGGGACTCCTAACAACATTCGGTAACCACATACAAACTTCCTTTATAACCCTAGCGTCATCGAACCTTAAGTGTGTAGACCCTACGGGTTCGGGAACCATGCAGACATGACCGAGACGTTCTCCAGTCAATAACCAACAGCGGGATCTGGATACCCATGTTGGTTCCCACATGTTCCACGATGATCTCATCGGATGAACCACGATGTCGAGGATTCAATCAATCCCGTATACAATTCCCTTTGTCTAGCGATATAGTACTTGCCCGAGATTCGATCGTCGGTATCTCGATACCTTGTTCAATATCGTTACCGGCAAGTCTCTTTACTCGTTCCGTAACACATCATCCCATGATCAACTCCTTGATCACATTGTGCACATTATGATGATGTCCTACCAAGTGGGCCCAGAGATACCTCTCCATCACACGAAGTGACAAATCCCAGTCTCGATTCGTGCCAACCCAACAGACACTTTCGGAGATACCCGTAGTGCACCTTTATAGCCACCCAGTTATGTTGTGACGTTTGGCACACCCAAAGTATTCCTACGGTATCCGGGAGTTGCACAATCTCATGCTCTAAGGAAATGATACTTGACATTAGAAAGGCTTTAGCATACGAACTACACGATCTTGTGCTATGCTTAGGATTGGGTCTTGTCCATCACATCATTCTTCTAATGATGTGATCCCGTTATCAATGACATCCAATGTCCATGGTCAGGAAACCGTAACCATCTATTGATCAACGAGCTAGTCAACTAGAGGCTTACTAGGGACATGGTGTTGTCTATGTATCCACACATGTATCTGAGTTTCCTATCAATACAATTCTAGCATGGATAATAAACGATTATCATGAACAAGGAAATATAATAATAACCTATTTATTATTGCCTCTAGGGCATATTTCCAACAGTCTCCCACTTGCACTAGAGTCAATAATCTAGTTCACGTCGCCATGTGATTAACATTCACAGGTCACATCGCCATGTGACCAACATCCAAAGTGTTTACTAGAGTCAATAATCTAGTTCACATCACTATGTGATTAACACTCAATGATTTCTTGGTTTGATCATGTTATGTCTGTGAGAGAGGTTTTAGTCAACGGGTCTGCAAAATTTAGATCCGTATGTACTTTGCAAATCTCTATGTCATCTTGTAGATGTCGCTACTACGCTATATTTCAAACAACTGTTCTACTATACGAATCCGGTTTACTCTACTCAGAGCTATCCGGATAGGTGTTAAGCTTGCATCGATGTAACTCTTTACGTTGAACTCTTTATCACCTCCATAACCGAGAAACATATCCTTATTCCTCTAAGGATAATTTTGACCGCTATCTGGTGACCTACTCCTAGATCACCTTTGTACCCTCTTGCCAGACATGTAGCAAGGCACACATCAGGTGCGGTACTCAGCATGGCATATTGTATAGAGCCTATGACAAGAGCATAGGGGACGACCTTCATCCTGCCTCTTTCTCCTGCCGTGGTCGAGCTTTAAGTCTTCACTTCATACCTTACAATTCAGGCAAGAACTCCTTCTTTGACTGATCCATCTTGAACACCTTCAAGATCATGTTAAGGTATGTGCTCATTTGAAAAGTACCATTAAGCGTTTTGATCTAGCCTTATAGATCTTGATGCTCAATGTTCAAGTAGCTTAATCCAGGTTTTCCATTGAAAAACACTTTTCAAATAACCCTATATGCTTTCCAGAAATCCTACATCATTTCTGATCAACAATATGTCAACAACATATACTCATCAGAAATTCTATAGTGCTCCCACTCACTTCTTTGGAAATACAAGTTTCTCATAAACTTTGTATAAACCCAAAATCTTTGATCATCTCATCAAAGTGTACATTCCAACTCCGAGATGCTTACTCCAGTCCTTAGAAGGATTGTTGGGGCTTTGCATACTTGTTAGCATCTTTCAGGATCGACAAAATCTTCTGGTTGTATCACATACAACCTTTCCTCAAGAACAAGGAAAACAATATTTTGACATCCTATCTGCAAGATTTCATAAATAATGCAGTACCTGCTAATTCCAACAGACTCTTAGCATCGCTACGAGTGAGAAAGTCTCATCGTAGTCAACTCCTTGAACTTGTCGGGAAACATCTTAACGACAAGTCGAGCTTTCTTAATGGTGACATTTACCATCATTGTCCGTCTTCCTTTTAAAATCCATCTGTACTCAACAGCCTCACGACCATCGAGCCGTTCTGTCAAAGTCTACACTTTGTTTTCATACATGGATCCTCTCTCAGATTTTATGGCCTCGAGCCATTCATCGGAATCCGGGCCCACCATCGCTTCTCCATAGCTCATAGGTTCATCGTTGTCCAACAACGTGACCTTTTAAGACAGGGTTACCACTTAGAAGTTGTACACACCCTTGTCAACCTATGAGGTTCGATAGTAACTTGATCTGAAGCTCCATGGTCATCATCATTAGCTTTCTCTTCAACTGAGGCAGGGGCCACAGAAACATTTTTCCTGTGCTTGCGCTACTCTCTGCCTGAAGTGAAGGTTCAACAACCTTATCAAGTTCTATCTTCCTCCCACTCAATTCTTTCAAGAGAAACTTTTCCTCGAGAAAGGACCCGATTCTAGAAACAATCCCTATTGCTTTCGGATCTGAATTAGGAGGTATACCCAACTGTTTTGGGTGTCCTATGAAGATGCATTTTATCCGCTTTGGGTTCGAGCTTATCAACCTGAAAATTTTTCACATAAGCGTCGCAGCCCCAAACTTTTAAGAAATGACAGCTTAGGTTTCTCTAAACCATAGTTCATACGGTGTCATCTCATCGGAATTACGTGGTGCCCTATTTAAAGTGAGTGCGGTTGTCTCTAATGCCTAACCCATGAACGATAGTGGTAATTTTATAAGAGACATCATGGTACGCACCATATCCAATAGGGTGCAACTATGATGTTCGGACACACCATCACACTATGGTGTTCCAGGCGGTATTAGTTGTGAAACAATTTCCACAGTGCCAAACTCGTAACTCAGATATTTATTTCTATGATCATATCATAGACATTTTATCCTCTTATCACGAAGATCTTCAACTTCACTCTGAAATTACTTGAACCATTCAATAATTCAGACTTGTGTTTCATCAAGTAAATATAATCAGTATCTACTTAAATCATCTGTGAAGTAAGAATATAACGATATCCACTGCGTGCCTCAGCACTCATTGGACTGCACACATCAAAATGTGTTACTTCCAACAAGTTGCTATCTTGTTCCATCTTACTGAAAACGAGGCTTTTCAGTCATCTTGCCCATGTGGTAAGATTTGCATATCTCAAGTGATTCAAAATCAAGTGAGTCCAAACGGTCCATCTGCATGGAGTTTCTTCATGCGTATATACCAATAGACATGGTTCACATCACTCAATCCTTTTTCAAAAATGAGTGAGTCCAAAGATCCATCAACATGGAGCTTCTTCATGCGTATATACCAATAGACATGGTTCACATCACTCAATCCTTTTTCAAAAATGAGTGAGTCCAAAGATCCATCAACATGGAGCTTCTTCATGCGTTTTATACCAATATGACTTACATGGCAGTGCCACAAGTAGGTGGTACTATCATTACTATCTTATATCTTTTGGCATGAACATGTGTATCACTATGATCGAGATTCAATAAACCATTCATTTTAGGTGCAAGACCATTGAAGGTATTATTCAAATAAATAGAGTAACCATTATTCTCCTTAAATGAATAACCGTATTGCGATAGACATAATCCAATCATGTCTATGCTCAACGCAAACACCAAATAACAATTATTTAGGTTTAACACCAATCTCGATGGTAGAGGGAGCGTGCGATGCTTGATCACATCAACCTTGGAAACACTTCCAACACATCTCGTCAGCTCACCTTTAGCTAGTCTCCGTTTATTCCGTAGCTTTTATTTCGAGTTACTAACAGTTAGCAACCGAACCGGTATCTAATACCCTAATGCTACTAGGAGTACTAGTAAAGTACACATTCACATAATGTATATCCAATATACTTCTATCGACAGCCTTCTCATCTACCAAGTATCTAGGGTAATTCTGCTCTAGTGGCTGTTCCCCTTATTACAGAAGCACTCAGTCTCGGGTTTGGGTTCAACCTTGGGTTTCTCCACTAGAGCAGCAGCTGATTTGTCGTTTCATGAAGTATCCCTTCTTGCCCTTGCCCTTCTTGAAACTAGTGGTTTCACTAACCATCAACAATTGATGCTCCTTCTTGATTTCTACTTTCGCGGTGTCAAACATCGCGAATATTTCAAGGATCATCATATCTATCCCTGATATGTTATAATTCATTACGAAGCTCTAGCAGCTTGGTGGCAATGACTTTGGAGAAACATCACTATCTTATTTGGAAGATCAACTCCCACTCGATTCAAGTGATTGTTGTACTCAGACAATCTGAGCTCAAGCTCAACGATTGAGCTTTTCTCCCTTAGTTTGCAGGCCAAGAAAATCGTCGGAGGTCTTATACCTCTTGACGTGGGCACGAGCCTGAAGTCCCAATTTCAGCCCTCGAAACATCTCATATGTTCCGCGACATTTCAAAAATGTCTTCGGTGCCTCAATTCTAAACCATTTATCATTACCGAACTATCATGTAGTCATCAAAACGTGTATGTCAGATGTTCGCAACATCCACAGACCACGTTCGAGGTTTAACGCACTGAGCGGTGCATTAAGGACATAAGCTTTCTACTGTCCGCATAATCGCTACCGTCAACTTTCAACTATATTTTCTCTAGGAACGTATCTAACACAGTAGAACTAAAGCGTAAGCTATGACATAATTTGCAAAGATCTTTTGACTATGTTCAGGATAATTAAGTTCATCTTATGAACTCCCACTCAGATAGACATCCCTCTAGTCATCCAAGTGATTACATGATCCGAGTCAACTAGGTCGTGTCCGATCATCACGTGAGACGGACTAGTCATCATCGGTGAACATCTTCATGTTGATCGTATCTACCATACGACTCATGCTCGACCTTTCGGTCTCTTGTGTTCCGAGGCCATGTCTGTACATGCTAGGCTCGTCAAGTCAACCTAAGTGTTTCGCGTGTGTAAATCTGTCTTACACCCATTGTATGTGAACGTAAGAATCTATCACACCCGATCATCACGTGGTGCTTCGAAACGACAAACTTTCGCCACGGTGCATAGTTAGGGGGAACACTTTTTTCAAATTTTAATGAGGGATCATCTTATTTACTACCGTCGTTCTAAGCAAATAAGATGTATAAACATGATAAACATCACATGCAATCAAATAGTGACATGATATGGCCATCATCACTTTGCTCCTTTCGATCTCCATCTTCGGGGCTCTATGATCATCATCATCACCGGCATGACACCATGATCTCCATCATCGTGTCTTCATGAAGTTGTCTCGCCAACTATTACTTCTACTACTATGGCCAACGGTTAGCAATAAAGTAAAGTAATTACATGACGTTTATGTTGACACGCAGGTCATAAATAAATTAAAGACAACTCCTATGGCTCCTGCCGGTTGTCATACTCATCGACATGCAAGTCGTGATTCCTATTACAAGAACATGATCAATCTCATACATCACATATCATTCATCACATTCTTCTTGGCCATATCACATCACATAGCATACCCTGCAAAAACAAGTTAGACGTCCTCTAATTGTTGTTTGCATGTTTTACGTGGCTGCTATGGGTTTCTAGCAAGAACGTTTCTTACCTACGCAAAACCACAACGTGATATGCCAATTGCTATTTACCCTTCATAAGGACCCTTTTCATCGAATCCGTTCCGACTAAAGTGGGAGAGACAGACACCCGCCAGCCACCTTATGCAACTAGTGCATGTCAGTCGGTGGAACCAGTCTCACGTAAGCGTACGTGTAAGGTTGGTCCGGGCCGCTTCATCCCACAATGCTGTCGAAACAAGATTGGACTAGTAACGGTAAGCATATTGAACAAAATCAACGCCCACAACTACTTTGTGTTCTACTCGTGCATAGAATCTACGCAATAGACCTAGCTCATGATGCCACTATTGGGGAACGTAGCAGAAATTTAAAATTTTCCTACGTGTCACCAAGATCTATCTATGGAGAAACCAACAACGAGGGGAAAGAGAGTGCATCTACATACCCTTGTAGATCGCTAAGCGGAAGCGTTCAAGTGAACGGGGTTGATGGAGCCGTACTCGTCGTGATCCAAATCACCGATGACCAAGTGCCGAACGGACGACACCTCCGCGTTCAACACACGTACAGCCCGGTGACGTCTCCCATACCTTGATCCAGCAAGGAGAGAGGGAGAGGTTGAGGAAGACTCCATCCAGCAGCAGCACAACGGCGTGGTGGTGGTGGAGGAGCGTGGCAATCCTGCAGGGCTTCGCCACGCACCGCGGGAGAGGAGGAAGGAGAGATGCAGGGCTGCGCCATCGAGAGGTCAAAACTCCTATGTTGGGCAGCCCCAAACCTCAAGTATATATAGGGGGAGGGGAGGGGGCTGCGCCCCTGCTAGGGTTCCCACCCCAAGGGGTGCGGCAGCCCCAGATCCCATCTGGGGTGGCGGACACAAGGGGGAGAAGGGGGAGGCGCACCTGGGGTGGGCCTTAGGGCCCATCTGCCCTAGGGTTTGCCCCCTCCCCTCTTGGAGGCGCCTTGGGCCATGGTGGGAGGCGCCCCAGCCCACCTAGGGGCTGGTCCCTTCCCACTATTGGCCCATGTAGGCCTCCAGGGCTGGTGGCCCCTCCCGGTGGACCCCCGGACCCCTCCGGTGGTCCCGGTACACTACCGGTGACGCCCAGAACACTTCCGGTGGCCAAAACCATACTTCCTATATATAAATCTTTACCTCCGGACCATTCCGGAACTCCTCATGATGTCTGGGATCTCATCCGGGACTCCGAACAACATTCGGTAACCACATACAAACTTCCTTTATTACCCTAGCGTCATCGAACCTTAAGTGTGTAGAGCCTACGGGTTCGGGAACCATGCAGACATGACCGAGACGTTCTCTAGTCAATAACCAATAGCGGGATCTGGATACCCATGTTGGTTCCCACATGTTCCACGATGATCTCATCGGATGAACCACGATGTCGAGGATTCAATCAATCCCGTATACAATTCCCTTTGTCTAGCGATATAGTACTTGCCCGAGATTCGATCGTCGGTATCTCGATACCTTGTTCAATCTCGTTACCGGCAAGTCTCTTTACTCGTTCCGTAACACATCATCCCGTGATCAACTCCTTGATCACATTGTGCACATTATGATGATGTCCTACCAAGTGGGCCCAGAGATACCTCTCCGTCACACGGAGTGACAAATCCCAGTCTCGATTCGTGCCAACCCAACAGACACTTTCGGAGATACCCGTAGTGCACCTTTATAGCCACCCAGTTACGTTGTGACGTTTGGCACACCCAAAGTATTCCTACGGTATCCGGGAGTTGCACAATCTCATGCTCTAAGGAAATGATACTTGACATTAGAAAAGCTTTAGCATACGAACTACACAATCTTGTGCTATGCTTAGGATTGGGTCTTGTCCATCACATCATTCTTCTAATGATGTGATCCCGTTATCAATGACATCCAATGTCCATGGTCAGGAAACCGTAACCATCTATTGATCAACGAGCTAGTCAACTAGAGGCTTACTAGGGACATGGTGTTGTCTATGTATCCACACATGTATCTGAGTTTCCTATCAATACAATTCTAGCATGGATAATAAACGATTATCATGAACAAGGAAATATAATAATAACCTATTTATTATTGCCTCTAGGGCATATTTCCAACAGAATTTGCTAGTGAGGAAATTCCTTAGCGAAGAACTACTTGCAGCGGAATAAGTACTCAGAAGTAAACATAACAGAAGACAAGCATAGTCATCATGATGAAATGAAGACAAGCACAGAGTACAGAAAGCATAATCACAGGATAACACAAGGCGAAGACAAACAGACTGAAGAAACTGAACTGAGGAAATTGAGAAAGTCTTCAGTCAAAGTCTTCAAACACAGATATGACAAGCGAACAACACAATACTGAGGAAATGAAAGAGTTGAGGAAATAGAACCAGTTGGCTTGGTGAAGACAATGATTTGGTAGACCAGTTCCAACTGTTATCTCAGTTGTACGTCTGGTTGGAGCGGCTAGGTATTTAAACCTGAGGACACACAGTCCTCACCGTATTCTCCTTGAGCTAAGGTCACACAGACCTCGCCCAATCACTCGTGGTAAGTTTTCAGGTGACTTCCGAACCTTCACAAACTCGGTCACTCGGCGATCCACAATTCCTCTTGGATGCTCTAGACCATGACGCCTAACCGTCTGGAAGAAGCACAGTCTTCAAAGGTAACAAGCGTCGGATCCACGCAGGATCAATCTCTTAAGTGATGCTCAATCACTTTGGGTTTGTAGGTGTTTGGGTTTGGGTTTTTCCTCACTCGATGATTTTCGCTCAATGTCCTGGGAGTATGGGATGCTCTCAAATGACAAGTGTCAGTTTCTCGCGGAGCAACCAACCAGCTAGTGGTTGTAGGGCCCGGCTATTTATAGCCTAGGGAGCAGCCCGACATGATAAGACATAAATGCCCTTCAATGATATGACCGTTAGGTGGATAAGATATTTTGGGACAGCTGGCGCGCAGCACAGCAACGGTAGGAAATTTTGAGGCTCAAATTCCTCAGGGCTATCATGTTCCTCACTGTGTAGGCAATCCGCACTGGAGAATTCCTAACTCCTTAGTTTGAACAAATTCCTTAGAGACCAGAAGAACTTCATCTCTGTCACTGAAGAAATTGACTAAACTGTATGAGATTTCCAATGGCTTCACTCGAAGGGATTGGTAGGTGTAGGATTTTGAGTTGAGCATCACATGGAAATTTTTCCTTAGTATTTCCTCGACCCCCTTTAACAGTACGGTGTTTCCTATGACTCAAGAAAGAGAAAACGAAACTATGAAAACAAAAGTCTTCACGCTTCATGTTCCTCGAATGAATACCAATTCTTCAAGGTCACACCAATTTCTTCACTTTCAAAGTCTTCAGAAAGTCTTCAGAATACCAAAGTCTTCAGTCGAAGAACTTCATTTTTAGGGGTCGACTTTCTCTGTAAATATCAAACTCCTCATGGACTTATAGACCTGTGTACACTCATAAACGCATTAGTCCCTTAACCTATAAGTCTTCAATACACAAAAATCACTAAGGGGCACTAGATGCACTTACACATCTCAAACCCTAGCTCATCTCTTGTGTTCAGTCTTGTTACCGGAACTATAGATTGGTGCTTGTGGGTGACTAGTAGTGTTGATTATATCTTGTAGTTGATTACTATATGGTTTATTTGGTGGAAGATTATATGTTCAGATCTAATATGCTATTTAATACTCCTCTGATCATGAGCATGTTTATCATTTGTGAGTAGTCACTTTTGTTCTTGAGGTCACGGGAGAAATCATGTTGCAAGTAATCATGCGAACTTGATATGTGTTCGATATTTTGATAGTATGTATGTTGTGATTCCCTTAGTGGTGTCATGTGAACGTCGACTACATGACACTTCACCATATTTGGGCCTAAGGGAATGCATTGTGGAGTAGCAATTAGATGATGGGTTGCGAGAGTGACGGAATCTTAAACCCCAGTTTATGCGCTATTCCGTAAGGGACCGATTGGATCCAAAAGTTTAATGCTATGGTTAGAATTTATTCTTAATACTTTTCTCATAGTTGCGGATGCTTGCGGGAGGGTTAATCATAAGTAGAAGGTTTGTTCAAGTAAGAACAGCACCTAAGCACCGGTCCACCCACATATCAAATTATCAAAGTAGCGAACACAAATCGAACCAACATGATGAAAGTGAATAGATGAAATTCCCGTGTACCCTCAAGAACGCTTTGCTTATCATAAGAGACCATTTTTTCCTGTTCTTTGCCTCAAAAGGATTGGGCTACCTTGCTTCACTTTTGTTACTACTATCGTTACTTGCTCGTTACAAAATATCTTACTATCAAACCACTCCGCTACTTACAATTTCAGCACTTGCAGACATTACCTTACTGAAAACTACTTGTCATTTCCTTCTGCTCCTCGTTGGTTTCGACACTCTTACTTATCGAAAAGAGTTACAATTGATCCCCTGTACTTGTGGGTCATCATGGCGGCTTGGGGGCAAGCCGCACGTCAAGAAGAGGGGGGGTCAGCGCCCCTGACAAGGCGGGACCATCCACAAGGGCTCAAGTGGCCAGCGATGCACGAGCCAAGCGACCACGCGTTGCCAACCCACGAGTCAGTGGGCCGGACTGGGTAATCGCGGCCCAACTCCTTCCACCTACTACTTAAACGACATTGCTGGGAAGGGCGAACCATCCAGAGGATCAGGCATCCGGCGGCGCAGCTACCCACTACCGTTCCCCATCTCGCATGAAACCTAGCCACTCTCTCTTGCAATCGAGTTGTAATCGTTACCTAAATTCATATTCCTTTGAGATTGTTGCCAAGTTATTGAGAGTCTAGTTCGTCCCTATCATGATAACCTTGCGATGCAGCCGGAATTGGATGCTATAATTCTAAGGTGTTTAACGGTATGAAACTTTAGAGTTCTAATTAGCACTATCGGAATTATAACTCAAGCACACATAATTTAATATATTTGATTATTTATATAGTTGTAGAAAAAATATTATAGTGCCATAGTGAGTTGACGTACTTGAATGTTGAGAGAGTTAAATTTAATGAGCCACAAATGATAGCATGATAAGTTGGCTGCATGTTAAGAACAGTGAGTTGGAATGCTGAGTTGGCATCATTGCATGTGAAGATAATTGAGTTGGTGATAACAAACCCAGGCATAGATCGATCCAACAATATGACTTGTATCCAGGAAATCAAAGCGCTGTTGGAGAATGATAGAGAGGTTATGGTCAAGATTATCAGCCGCAATCAAAAGAGGGCTGCCATACAGACAACGTTGTGCAGCCGATGTTTGCAAGATCCTGCCAGTGGAACCATGCATGTGAGGGACAAAGTGGAGGCCGGCCGCAGGATCAAGCGTCGTGCAATGTCCGGCTACTTAGTATCGGCTGCTCAGTGATGCCCTTGCTGTGTACAGGCGTACAATGCCACACACTGTTGTGTGGTTAGGTTCTACTCCCTCCGCCAGGGAGTAGCTTAGAGGAGATTGCTAACCTTTGTATGAAAGATATTATGCCCCTTTAATTTAATACAATCTCCTTTTTCCCTAAAAAAGATAATTGAGTTGATAGGGATCAACTATTTAGATTTATTTTGAAAACATCTATGGTTTTATTCATACTCATAAATATTGCAGGTACACTGGTTTGGATCTAAAATCCAAGTAAATACAAAGTAACATCTGTGACTAAGAATTACAATGAAATCTATTGAAAACACCGTCGTCACGGTATCACACTTCGATAAAGAGGTTGCAATTGGTGAGAATCATCACTTTATATATGCAGGATAGGATATGTTGGGTTGGGCTGGGCTCGTATGAGCAAATATCTATTGGGCCTTAATAGTGTTTAGCTTCTCTCACGCTGTAGCGCTTAAATCTGCTAGATCTAATCTGTCCTTGGATTCATGGAAGAATAGTCCGCCTTCCTTGAAAAAAGTGATGGCTTTTTTTAAAATGCGAACCTTTTTAAAAATTTGTATATTTTTGAAAAAACGAATATGTTTTGGAAGCGCATTTTTTTGAAAAAAAAACTACGTTTTTTGAAATACATGAACATAATTAAAAATATTTAACATGTATGAAATAGAGAAGATATTTCGAAGAATCCCGAACATTTCTTGCATTAGTGAAATAACTTTGAAAATTGGAACTTTATCGAAATTATGAATAAATTTCGAAATAAAATAAAATAAAAAGAGGAAAATTTTAAAAAAATTCAGACAGAATTTGAAACAGGGGATTTTTTTAAAACTCCTTATTAATTTTGAAATTCAGAAGAACTTTTGAATTTTTTGAATATTATTTATAGTATTAATTTTTTAAAATCAAAATCAAAAAGGAAGAAAGAAATATAAGAAAGAAAAAAAACTAAAAAACCGAACCTAAACTTTCTAGAAGGTTCCTAAAATCGGACTATGGTCCGGCCCAGCCCCGGCATTTTGACGCTAAGCGCATCAAATAAGGATTTCACCTATTTCACGTTATGCGCTGGATAGCTGCCAACCGCTTACCTAGTGGCCTCTGACAGCGCAAACTGGGCATATCTAAGGCCTTGTACAATGGAAGGTGCTTAGGAGAGGTGCTTAGAGAAATAAATCAGGATTTTCTTAAGCACCGGTGCTTATTTGTACAGGATAGACGCTTAACTAAGCGTCTCTCCTATAGAATTAGGCAGCGGTGCTTCAGAAAAATCCGGTTTATTTTTCTAAGCACCTCCCTAAGCATCTTCCATTGTACAAGGCCTAATAAGCATACTAGGCTACCCGTAAAAAACAAGTTATGTGCTATTCTCTGCTATTTCTGGAAAAATCTATTATCTGGGTTTTTTTACCGTTGTTTGTCATTCAGTTGTTTTGATTGTTTCTTTTATATTAAATACTTTCAAAGTTACAAAAGGTTCAGGAATTTAAATATTTGTGAACCTCACGATACCTAAATTTTAAAAAATATTATTGAATATAAGAAATGCTCGTGAGTTTGAATTTTTCTTGGTGAATTTTAAAAAATATCCATGAATTCAGAAAAAAAATGTGCATTCAAAAAATGTTTTCATATTGGAAAAATGTTTGCAAATTCTAAAAATATTCACAAATTTGAAAGTTTTCCATGAATTCAGAAAATTTCCACAAATATGAATTAAAAGATGGTGCATGAACACGAAATTATTTACTCATCCAAAAAATGTGAATTTGAGAAATATTTTTGAATTCATAAAATGTTGAGAAGATGAAAAAATAGAGGGCACATTTATTTTTCTTTTTTTCTTTTTGTAGTTTGCTTACTATATTAAAGAAAATAGGTAAACAAGATCAGAAAGAGAGAAAAATGAGGGAACTAAAAAAACAACTTCAAAAGAAACGCAAAAAATAAATAAATAGAAAGACGACAAGAAAAAGACAGACGGAACAGCCAACTGGGCTGGCCTAGTATATGTTTCTTGATATCAATATAGCAGGGCACGCCTACGTCTCGCTTAATACGAGACATAAGCCAGATCCTATTTGCCGCCCGCGGGCAGCAAACAGCAACAGCAGTGGCTTCGCCCTCAGCGTCCGCGGGAGGACCAGCCAGTTTGCAGCAGCGCGTGCTTCTCGTGCAACAGCAGTGGCTTTTCTATTGCATTTTTGTTTTGATTTATACTCCCTCTGTCCCAGAATATAAGAACGTTTTTAACACTATGCTAGTGTTAAAAACGTTCTTATATTTTGGGACGGAGGGAGTATATTTTTTCTTTCTGGTTCTTCCATGTGTCTTTCTGGGTCTTTGTTGGGTTGGCCTTTTCTTTTCTTTTTCTTCCTTTAAACATTAAGAATGTTTCATCATTTATTTAGTCATTAATATATTTAACCGATGAACAATTCGTGTTTCTTATGTTTAGGTTTTCTGTGTTCTTCTTTTTGTGTGTGTATTATACAAGAGTTCATTGTGCTCATAATAATTGACATCATTTATTAAGAAAATGTTCAATGTATTTTAGAAAAATATATATTGTGTAGTTAAAAACTGTTCAATGCATATAAAAAAATGTTCAATGTGCATTAAAATATTGTTCAGTTATATCATATAAATGTTTATCTGTATTAAAAAATTTAAACTATATTTTTTCTGCGTTTATAATATTTTTCAACAAACATTTTGGAATTTCAAATTTTTGTTCATGTGTTTAGTATCTGTTCACTTTTGTATCATATTTTGAAAGTTTATTTTCAAATTTAAAATTTTGTTCACGAGTTTAAAACCTAATTAATATTTTAAGGTAATTGTTCACATTTGTCCCAAGAAATGTTGATAATTAGTTTAAGAAATGGATCTGCCGGCTGTTCTTAGTACGTCTAATTTAGTGTTGCGATGCTGCTATCCAACATCAGGTCAGGAGTTTGTCTCCATGTGTCTACTCGCTCCGTGCCAAAATATGTGTTGCTGATTTAGTACAAAGGAGCGATAATTCAATCTGAGCCCGGGCTCCTGTGCACCTGATGAACAGTAAAAAATCAGTAATAGGAGAGTAATGCAAAAAAAATGAGAAATTTTTTTGTATGCAAGATGCTTGAGTGCGCTAGGCGCGTGCAAAAAATTGTGGGTAAATGACATTCGATGAGGTCATGGCAAAAAAAGACAAAATGACTTCCAAACAGTGTTATTTTCACAAGCCTGGAATTTATCTTTTTTGCCAAGAGCTACTGAAATGTCCAAACGTCACGACACTTTGAACGAAAACCACACACTTGAGCATCTAGTAGCACAAAAAAATGTTTTTGTAATTCTTTAAATTATTTTTAATGATTTTACTATTCACCCGGGGGAGCATCTGTTAGCGAGAGCCAAAACGCCCGTCCCAAACGGGGTACTTTTATTTTCTGTGATATTTTTTTGAGACAATTTTCTGTGATATATAAATTCCCAGACTAGATGCCTGCGAATGGGCCAGCCCATTGGCGTGTGCCTACAGCGAAAACTTAATTATTGGAGACATGCCTAAACACTTGGGAGGTTTAGGCTTCCGTGATATGGAAATTTTCAATCTAGCACTGTTGGCGAGACAGGCGTGGCGAACGTTGACAGATAGCACCTCCCTTAGTGCAAGAATTCTCAAGGCAATTTACTTCCCGGACTGCTCATTGCTTCAAGCCGAGCTGGGATCTCATCCTTCCCAGATTTGGCGTGCTGTTTTGGACGGGCGAGATGTCCTGTCACATGGCCTCATTCGGAGGATTGGGGATGGTGAGTCCACGAATATTTGGTTTGATAACTGGATCCCGAGAAGCAACTCAAAGCGGCCTTTTACAACCCCGACGCCTAATGCTCCTTCCAGCGTTGCTCATCTTATTGATCGTACCACGGCACCCTGGAATGAGAACCTAGTTCGGGCGCTTTTCATCCCAGTTGATGCAGAGGCGATACTTTGGATTCCAGTTTGCACTCGTCGCGTTCAAGACTTTTGGGCATGACATGAGGAGGCCCGAGGCTGTTTTTCTATACGGTCAGCTTACCGAATGATCTTGAGGATTAAGCACACCCATGAAGCCCAGCTAGATGGAAGTGGTGGTACGTCATATGATGTCAACGAAACTAGTAAATGGTCCATGATCTGGCGCATTCAGGTACCCTCAAAACTGAAAGTTTTCTTGTGGCGTCTTGCACGACAGTCAATGCCGACAGGGACAGTCTTGAAACACCGGCATATGTCCACGGAGGATACATGTGCTATATGTGGCGGACTGGACACCTGGAAACATGCGCTGATTCTTTGCCCGAGGTCAGCGAGTGTGTGGGCGTTGGCGCCTGAGGAGCTGGTTGATCGAATGATTGAACGAGGGGAGGAGGACCCAAAAGACTGGCTTTGCAAACTGCATGAAATATTGCCACAACAGCTCTTTGATCGCATGGTAGTAACGCTATGGGCACTATGGGGGGTTCGGCGGAAGGCTATCCATGAGAACATTTTCCAGTCACCATTGTCAGTCGATGTATTCATAACCAGGTATCTTGCTGAGCTGCAGATTGTCAATACAAGAAGCGGAGCGAGTCCTGAGGGGAGGCAGGCGCCGTTAGCTCGCACATCTTGGTTGGCCCCAATGAATGGTAATGCAAAATTGAACGTGGACGCCGCAGTCTCCAGAAGTGGTTTTGGCGCTGTTGGGGCAATCTGCAGAGATGACACTGGAAGGTTCATGGGTGCTTCGACGCTCTCTTTCAGTTACATTGATGATCCGGCGACTTTGGAGGCCCTCGCCATTAGAGAGGCTCTGGCATTGGCTGAAGATCTTTACTTGCGGAAGATTGAGGTTGCGTCAGATTGCAAAGTGGTAGTGCAAGACTTGAAGATGGACAACTTGGCAAGCTATGGTGCAGTTGTACATGAAATAATAGACCAATCCTCGCTTTTTGATTCCTGTGTTTTTAGTCATGAAAGTAGGAGCTCAAATTATGAAGCTCACAACTTAGCGAAGCATGCTTTATCTCTTGGTGTTGGCCGCCATGTGTGGTTAGGCCACCCGGAAAATCTACCATCCGTCCCTGTAAACATTGTGACGAATTAATAAAAAGCTTCGCGAGGTTGTCTAAAAAAAAACTATTGGAGACATGCGGGTGTCCTATGGCAAATACATATTGTGAATTCCCTGAAATTTTTTGTCAAGTATTAATTTACTTTCCTGAATCCGGAAAAATGTTCGGGAAATCATGAAATGTTCGCGTGTGAAAAGATGTTAGTGAACTTATAAAAATGTATATGAATCAAAATAATGTTCATCGAAAAAGAATTCAAGTATTCAAAAATTATTCATGATTTCAAAAAAGGTACATGATTCCCAAAAAATATCTTTGTTTCAGAAAATGTTCTTGAATTTAAATATTCATGAGTTTTAAAAAAAATCGAGTTTCTAATATAGTTCACAAACTCCAAAAAAAATCATGGATACAAAAAATCTTCATGAATGAAAAAAATTTCAAAAAAATCTCAATTTTTTAAAAATATGTAAGAATTTATATTTTTTCTTGAATTCGAAGAAGGTTCACAAATTCATAAAATATGCACCTATTCAATTTTTTGGCGAAATCATTAAACAGGTGAATTCAAAAAATGCTTGAGAATTTCATAAATGTCCGTGAAATCATTAAATAGGTGAATTGTTTTTTTTCGAAAATTTAATAAATATTTGCATATGGTAGGCCCACAACAAAGTTGTGGGGAGGGGGGGGGGGGTATGGGGAGTTTATTCGTTGGGTTGCTATTAACGACCCAAGGTGCAAACACTAATCATCCAGACATAGTCGCCCAGCGCTCAGGAGGCCACTGCCTCGTTTTATTTCTTCTATTTTTTTTGGGTTTTTTGTTTTCATTTTTTGATTTCTATTTTTACTTTTTTACTTACCAATATTCTAAATTAGTATACTGCAAAAAAATACATAAAACATTTGAAAAATGCTAGCCATGCAATTGATGTTTTAAAATGTGTATAGAGAAAATGTTTCTCATGTATATGAAAAATGTATTAAAAAATAAACAATGTGTACGAAAACAGTTGATGATGTATAGAGAAAATGTTTCTCATGTAAAAATGCTAACCAAGAAAATCGAAGAAAACAATGAAAACTAGTGAAGAAAAAAGTAACTAAAAAGAAGAGAAACCAGGCCAAAACCAGTAAAAAAAAACCCGCGAGCCAGCACCTTAGATAAAAAACGCAGTAAACAAAATAGTCTAAATTGGTCACGCTAGTATGCTCGAATGGAAGAAAACCCTGCGGTCAGATGGAGGCTGCTGTGCCTATAAGTTAGATATAGTTCTTGCGTCCATAGCTACGGGAAGTAGGAAATACTCAAGCGAGAGGTTCTCGGCAGGGGCGGAGCCAGGATGAAAACCAAGAGGGGGCAAAGATGTACACGATTTTTTTTTCAGAAACGTGTGTATACAAAGTAATGGCTAGATCATCTAAAAAATTAACCACACAAGCATACATATAGTATGTAAGAATCAAAATCAAATATTTCCTTATAAGATAATGTCATTACAAAAATAATTATGACAAGTTGGTTGCCAAAGTAAAAGTAAATTAACCACTTAAGGCACAATACCATGAGAAATATGAATATGTAGTTCCTTTTCGTTGCTACGTCCCTGATTTCTAGCTGTGAGAAAAAAATATACGTGTTTAAATAGAAAGAATATGTAAACACATTACCTCCTTCTGTTTCAACCCGCGACGATTTTTCCTAATCTCCTCATGGTGGTTGATACTAAAATCTGCAAATCTCTTCCTTTTAGATGAATCCCGAGTAAGTTTGTTCAGATCGACTATTTCAGGCATACTACCAGTTATGGATATTGCAAAAAATCGCTCCATTAGCTTGCCTGTCAATATCAAATAGCTGAACGTTACATAAATTGAATGAAATACATGAAGGCAGAATATTGCTATGGATTTTATTCTGCTCCACGCGCTCAAACTTATTCGTATGCAATTATTAGGTGAAGCTAGATTCAATCAATCGAAATCTAATTACCAATTTGTACACTATAATTTATACACATGGATATTTGATACATTTTGCTTCCTTACATGGAAATCAGAATAGAATAACAAGATAACTAAACCTACTTTGTCAAAAAAATTTTTTACTAGGGCTTACCTTGATTGAATGATTGATCAATAGAACATCTTCCATGGGGATGGCAAGCCGGCCGGCGGGCGGGCGCAGTGCGGATCGAGGTTGATCGCCGGAGGGGCGTTGCGTATGTGCAGCGTAGCGCTGCAGGCGGCGGCGCAGCGGCTTCGGCTTGTCAAGGTGGTCACGCGGCACAGGGCACAAACGCGTGTGGAATTCCTGATCCCAAGATCTGAAATCGTGTGTTTCTATTCTAGCGCTAGCGATTAGCCAATTGAGAACCACGATCGTATGCATAAGGCCTGCTCGTATTTTCTTAAGCTGGGCTGGCGGGCTAATAAATTATTTATTTCTCATACACGGCTTTAAACATACAACAGAAAAAGATAGAAGTGGGGGCAAATCCTTTGGGCTGAGTGGGGGCAACGCTGCATATGTTGGACCTAGTATAAGTGGGCTGAAAAAACGAGTGGGGGCATTCGCCCCCACAGACATGCACGTAGATTTGCCCCTGGTTCTCGGGACCTTTTTGTGACCGCAGGAAATTCCTATGTGCCGCTCATTGTGGCACATAGTCAAGACTTTGCGCAGAGATTTGTGCCAGCACTTTCATTGGTTTGTTTTTGTTCTTTTTTTGTTTTTTCGTGTCTATTTATGTTCGGAATTTTTTTTTGCATTTTATGTAAATCCTTCAAAACTTTAATACACGTTTCTGTTTTCACAATTTGTAAAGAAAATGTCAAAAGTACTTGCATTTTCGAAATATGTTCATGGAATACGAAAAATGATTGCACTTTTCAAAAATTGAGTTCGAAAGTCCATGTTTTCAATTTTTATTCACAAAATCACAAAACATCATTTTTTTTTAAAAAATCATCTTTTATAAAAATTGTTCACATGTTTTAAAATTTGTTCACAATTTTGGTAAATATATCAAATTTTCATAATTTGTTCATATGCTTCAGAAAAGAGTTGTGTTCATCAAATATTGTTCGGAATTTGAAAAAATATTCCAAATTTCAAGAAATATAAAAATAGGATCTGCTACTGCATTTAGGTCGTATTAGTGAGAAGCACTCACTAGCTTCACTGGCTAGCTACATGTGCCCAGAAGTTGAGGATCGCGATTTTGGTTTCTGTCGATGGCTCCGTTTTTTGGGATTTTTACACCACCTGTGTCCGGCTTCTACCGCGTGGGCTGACCCATGTGGGGGACTCTCGTCTGCGAAATTCAAACAATTCACAGCAATAAGCGGCACATAGGAGGTCCCATCACCGCATAGGGTGAGGGGAGACTAGTAAACACGTACCGATCGAGCACTTTGAGCCTGCCTAGTGCGGGAATGGGGTTCCTATTTTTTAATTATGTTTCATTTCTTTTTTCCTTTTTAGCTCTTATTTTTCCATTTAAACAAAATTCAAAGAAATATCAGCGAATACAAAAAATGTACAGAATTCCCGGAGCAGCCTAGTCCGGGCACCAAAACGGCCTTCTCATGTGAAATAAGCATGATAAGCACAAACCATATATTTTCTGCAAATAACACATGAAAGACAGATAAACTTATTTTTGAGTGAACTCAAGCTAAATCATCATAATTTACAGAACACAAATTCAATATAAAACATCAATATTTATATAAAACCAATTCAATGTCATGCATATTTTTGAAAGGCTGCACTTACCAGTAAAAACTAACTTAAAATAATGATTTGTGTGTGCTCGAGGCAGGGTAGCGTCCAGGTGTGATGCGGTGATATGAAAAGGACGAGTTCAAGAGGCAACCATCCTCGAGCAGTCGGGATGAAGGCATGTAAGAATAAGTCTTTCTTGACCCCGCACACAATGCTTAAGAGAAAAAACATGGAGATTGGTCCCAAAGGTGCGACACCGACAAAGACGACAGGGAGGTCGATCCAATGACCATAGATTGCGGCGGTGCTTGTCCATCCCAACTAGAATGACCGCGGGCGCAGGCTAAGCGGAGCCGCCGTTGGTCATGCCGTAATCGAGCGATGTGGGTCATGGTCCTTGGCGATGGTGCCACGTCTAGGGTTCTGGGAGACAAGGGAAAAGAAGCTAGGTGGGGAGGGAGAGGGACAATGGGAGGATCAGGAAGAAGCATCAGGTTCATGGCAAGAGTTACCAGAGAAAGGGAGAGAAACCATGGCGAGACGAATAAAAAAACACAATGATGGGATGAAATAAATACAAGTGGAAGGGAGGGACGGATGAAGGCAGACGAAACGGATGATGGGAGATGGATCGTTTCATTCTTTTAAGGTAAGTAGAGAGTCAACCGGCTTTTCTGCAAGAGACAAACCAAGGCAAGTCCTACCACGCATTGTGGCAAACTACCGCCGAACCGCAAGGGGGAGGGCAGCGAGCAACTTAAATGGGCCCAACATGTTTACCTTTTCAACTTTTCATGGTTATGGAACCTTCGGGAAGGTTCTGTCCTATTTCTGGTTTTCCTTCTTCCTGCTGTTTCTACTTAATGGGTTTCTTTTTTTCATAAATATTCATGATTTTCCAAAGAGTTTTCTTTCAAAAAATCATAAAAGATTAGCAAGAATGTTCGGGATTCCAAAAGTTGTTTGCTTTTTCAAAAGTTATTCATGTTCTTCAAACAATGTTCTGAAAATTTTAAAAACAATGATGGTTAAGAAGTACAAAATTTCTAAATTAGTTCATCTTTTCCAAAAAATCATTTGGAATTAAAAAATATTCTTATTTTCAAAACAAGCTTGTGTTTCAAAACCTGTTCACAAATTTTAAAAAAAATCTTCTTTGTTAATAGTAAATCTTAGAAAAGGTATAGAATTTTAAAATATGTTCTTACTATCAAAATATATTGTGTTTCCAAAAGTATTCTGGAATTTAAACAAATCTTCGTGTTTTCAAAAAATATTCTAAAGTTTAGGAAAATGTGCAGGAATTTGGAAAATTGTTCATGTTTGAAGATATGTTTGTGTTTTCAAAAAATATTTTGGAATTTAAAAGAATGTTTTCAAAAAAGAATTAAATGTTCGCTACAGTACACCAGTTATGGTGTACTCCTCACTGCCACGTTTTTAATACATTTTTTTTTCAAATACAAACCGAAAAATAACCGAAAACGAAAATCTACCTGGAGTGGGACGACCCATTATGCGTCTCGATAGTTGATTTTTTAGATGATGGCTAGGAGACTTCCTAGTGGACGCCCACTAGCGTCAGGATGCTACCCCTTTAACCGAGCCTTTAATGGCCCGGCTCACTCTGACGCGGTTAGTTGCCGATGCCTGCTTGTATGGCTCACACGTTTTTTCTTTTTATTATGTTTTCTTATTTTTCGTTTTCCTTTATATATATATAGAGTAGCACTATTCTGATCATGGGATCAGAATAGTTATTTGAATCACAGTAGGCTCTGTCGGGCCTCCCGAACTCCGGAAAACGCAGAAAACAAAACACCCGACCGGCCCATTCCCACCCCCACCTCCTCCCGCACCGCGCCGCGTCTTCCTGGATCTCCCGACCGCCTCCCGCCTCCACCCCCAACTCCGGCGCGGCTGCCGCCACCGGCCCCTCGGCCCGGCGCACCACCTCCGCCGCCGCCCCCGACACCGTCGCCTCTCTTGCCGCCGACCAACAGACCGCAATGCCAGCAGGCCACCGGAGCCGCGGCACACCCCCCCTCCCCGCCCCCAAGCGCTGTCGGCCACCAGAGCCGCCGCCCCCAGTCACGAGCTCCACCGCTGGCGGCCTAGCCCCTGCGCCACCTCTTCTCGTCGGCGCTTGTCTACGAGCTCCAGCCTCCAGCAGTCGTCGGATCCCGCCTCCGCACACTGGATCGAGGTGCCTCGTTCCTCCACGAGCCTGGATCCATGGACACTAGTCAGATCCAAGATGGATGCAGGGGCTCCCCCACGCACCCCGGTGTCGGCTACTCTGTTCCTCAACGACCCACGCTGCTCTCCGCTCGCCCCCTGTCTCCCCTTGCTTCCTCTGCTCGCTGCCCCGCGCGCCGGTGGATGAGGCTACCTACAGGTGCAATGCCCGACTGCCCAACATCGGTAGTCCCTCTCCAGCGCATCCTTCCAGCAGCCACACCGTCGTTGAACTCCATGTGCCGGTCGTGCAGGTCCGCCTTCTACCCATATGTGTGGCTGCAACAAGCTGCAGCGAACACTGCTCCTCTGCTGCTCCCTGGACTTCCACACCCCGCCAGATGCTGCTCCCTGGACTTCCTAGTGCATACTAGTTTCCTTCATCGAGCCCCCCGGCAATGGTTTGTGTTTGTTGCCCACAACATGTTTGTGTGGATGCTAGGAGGAGTGCTGCTATTGAATTTTGTTTGTTGATGCTGAATACAGTACTGAACTTCGTGCTTGTCGGTCCGTGCTTGCAACATGGCATCAATACAGTAGTTTTGAGCAGCAGCAAATCACCAGAAAAAGGGCCCCGTTCCATGCTTGCCGGATCCCTCACGATGACCGCTCACCTCGTGCTGCTGGCGACTTGCCAAAGCCTAAGCGGCGACCTGTCCGAGGCCTAAGGGCGAACTTCGTGCTTGAACCTTTATAAAACTAGAAGTTCAAATTAGAATAAAAGGAACAAGTAAAAAGTTTTTAAAAAATCCCGTTGCTTAAAAAACTAGAAGTTCAAATTTAAGTAACGGAGCAGGAAAGTTGTGTGTTTTCAACAGCTTATTCATGTGCAGCAGAAGTTCAAGTCAAACTAATGGGTGTTTACAAAGAAGTTCAAATTGAAAACGGCCGGAAGTTCACGTGCTGCATGGTGTGTGTTTTCATATGAGAAAAAAGAATAAAAAGTTAAAGTATAGAAAATTTCACTGCTAGAAGTTCAGGTGCTCAGCACAGGGAAGTTCAGAAACTTCTTGTGAGAGAGGCAATCGGCACTATATATTAGTTGTGCAACTCCGATGAACGGGTGAGAAATTGCGAACAAAAACACATGGTAGAAGTTCAAGTGAAAACAGCGGGAAGTGCGATGATTATAGAAAACTTAGATTTTTCTTGTTATTAAAGAATGAAAAAAAGAAGTTCAAAAATAAAACAACAAGAAGTTCAACTTTTAAAAATAGAGTGCTTCAAAATTTCATAAAAATATTAAAGAAATAAAATCAGGAAGTCCATATTAAAAAGATGAAGAAGTTCGATGATTATAGAAAACTCAGATTTTCCTCATTATTAAAGATTGGAAACAAGAAGTTCAAAAATAAAAAACAAGAAGTTCAACTTTAAAAAATAGAGCGCTTCAAAATTTTATAAAAAAAAGATTAAGAAATTTAGATAAATATTTATAAAAAACTCAGATATTTTCACGTAACCGAGAGAAGTTCGATTGATAACTGCCAGAAGTTCCCGTACTACACGGTGTCCATTTTGTATTAAAAAAGAATAAAAAAGCAAACGCTAAAAGTTTGTTGTTATAAGTTCAAGTCCTTCGTCAGAGAAAGTTTAAAAAATTATTCTGAGAGAGATTTGTACAAAAGGAATATCATTTGTGTAAAACTGATGAATGGATGAGAAAATTACAAACGAAAATATGTCACAGAAGTTCAACTAAAAACAGCAGGAAGTTCAACTACTACAGTGCATGAATTTCAGATGAAAAACTTGTAAAATCGTCGTGAGTATGAAAAAATGATCAACACGGGAAAGTTGCGTGTTCACAACAGCTTTCCATTAGTATATCACTTGCTCAATTCTGATCAGTGGATGGAGAGCTACGAGCAGTGGATGGAGAGCTACGAGCAAAAAAATCACGTGAAAAACAGAGTGAAGTTCAGGTACACGCGCCGAGAAGTTCAGGTTCTTCACGTGGTGCATTTCCGAAGAATCTGTTTCGCGATAAAGGTAGAACGAATGATCTCGTCGTTTTCAAAATTACTTGAAAACGGCTAGGAATTAGAGAAAACCGTCAACATGAAAAAGTTTCACATTTTCCGTAGCTTTTCAGTGGTATATTATTTGCCCCATTCTGATAAAGTTTGTAGAAATTACGACGAAAATATGTTTTTATCCATTTTCATAACTGACTTAAAACAGTAAGGAATTGAGAGAAAAAATATATACCAAAAAGTTTTGCATTTCCTCAAGCTTTCCAACGCCATATCATTTGCTTCATTCGGACGTAGGGTTAAAAAATTAGCTCAAAAATACACACTCGGTGTAACTTGGACCGTTTTACAAATCACTTTTAAACCATTTACAATTAGAAAAACTTTCAACATGAAAAAGTAGTGCAATTTCATAAGCTTTCCAACGCCATATCATTTGCCTCAATTGGATTAGCCGTTTAGAAATGACATCGAAAATACATACATGGCTGTTCAGTTTGTGAAATTTTACGTTTTTTCAAATTACTCTTTAACTGTAGGGAATTAGAGAAAACTTTTAACATGTGGAAGAAGCGGTTTTGCAGCAGTTTTCCAACGCCATATTACTTGCCTCATTCCGATAAACGGTTTAGAAATGCGATAGAAATTACGATTCACGTTTTTTGTGTGAAGAAAAAACGGTTTTCAAAACTGCTCTTAAACCGCTTACATTTTGTGAAAAATTTAACTTGGGTCTTGATACTCGTGTCCATAGCTTTCTAACGGTATATAGCAAGCCCTATTTGGGCAATGTTGCGCGAAGTTCAACCTAGCACAGGGGGAAGTTCAGGTCGAACAACTCAGGCAGTAAAATCGCAAAAAACGCGAGTTCTTCACGACACGAGTGCAAAATCCGCCTATGAGCGAGATTCCTATCTAAAACGAGTATTTAGTTGCTAAAAATCGTTTAAAGATTACACTTACATCACATGGAACACGACTAACCAGAAAAACTCGCGGTAGAAGGCACGGTTGCGAAGATAGCCCGAAGGTCGGGTTCGTACAGAGAGAAGTTCAGGCGCGTTACTCAGGCAGTCGGGCTGGACTATTCTGTTACCGGTAACAGAATATTATTCTGTTACCCTCGCCCCCTATAAGGCGCGACGTGTCCACGACCGACCCAGCCCCAATCTGACTCGCTTCCTCCCGCCGGAGGCAGCCCTCACGGACGAGCGAGCGACGGCGGCAGCCGGAGCGAGGGAGCCCGCGATGCCGTAATTGGCCGGCGACGGATCCGCCGCCGCCTCCTCGTTCCTTCTGTCGCTGGATCCATCGTCGGGGTCGTCATCCCCGCCTCCTGCCTCCCTCCGTCGCCGGATCCATCGTCGGGGTCGTGATCCCCGCCTCCTGTCTCGCTCCACCGCAGGATCCATCGACAGGGTCGTGATCCCCGCCTCCTGCCTCCCTCCGTCACTGGATCCATCGTCGGAGCCGTCATCCGCGCCTCCTGCCTCCCTCCGTCGCCGGATCCATCGTCGGAGCCGTCATCCCCGCCTGCTGCCTCCCTCCGTCGCCGGGTCTCCTTCTCCGGGGCAGTTATCCCCGCAAGGTGCTTCCTCTACGAACCTCTTCGCCGGACGTCCACCACAAGCAGGTGCTGCGTCAATGGTGCCGCCTCGCAAGAACATGCCAGTAAGACGCCCACGAGAGGTAGAAGAAGAAGACAGTACACTGGAGGTAATGTTTGCTCCCCACGTTTGTGTCACTCCATCAGTTCGTCAGTCCTGCTATGAAGAAGAACCCGATGGTACATTGCAAATGCTAGCATCAGTTCATTGACACCCCTGCCACTTGATGCACGATTAGGATGTCGAGGTTACTGTCAGTGCATCTAATATGCTATCTTCAGTTCAAGTTAAAAAAATAACACATATGCGTCAGTCCAGGTATAGTGACAAGATTCAGCTACCGTTGAGAGTTGTATGTTGTTATTCCTAAGAGTACAAGTCATGTAATTGCGTCAGTTCGAACGAGTAACAAACTATTACCAAAAAAAATTATAAAATTGCTACACAATAAGTTCAGTGATACATAAGCTAGCAGTACTTGTAATGTATATGCATTGATGCACGATTAGGATGCCGAGGTTACTGTCAGTGCATCTAATATGCTATCTTCAGTTCAAGTTAAAAAATAGCACATATGCGTCAGTCCAGGTAGATAGTGACGAGAGAGTGCCACCGTTACACAGTAAGTTCAATGATACATAAACTAGGAGTACTTCTAGTGTAGTTGCATAAGTTACAGAAGAACAAAGGAGAAGTCATGCATGAGTTCAATGTCCAGTTTACAAAACAGTGCTAAAAAAACAGTACATCAGTACATCCGTGTTTGAACATGAACGTTCATCAGTTCGACTGAAAACGAAACCAGATTAATCCCAAAAACTTTTGAATGTTGCTTGCAGAAGCATGCAAGGCGGCGCACGCAGCAAGCATTTCATGGGCAAAACAGATATGGGGCACCACCTGGTTGGGTAACACCAGAAATACCGCCTGGATATTTCAACAGTACAGGAAGATTTGAAGATACACCGCAATCATCAGAAGCACGGACAGGTCCTTCTATACAGCAAATAGCAATGTCCTGGAATGCAATCTTTGCCGCTACTGGGTTGCAACTAGGCCAACAATATCACCAACAACAAATGTTTTCCTTCCCCATCGCATGCAAAAAGCCAAGGACAAGAAGGCTTCCACCAGTCGCTCCGTCAACATCAATCATCTGTGCTGCAAAAGCAGTTGCGACGGGAAGACCAGGGCAAAAAGACAGAAATTTTGGCCACTCTAGCAGGTTCAAAAGTACAAGATATTAGCCATATAGACAGGAGCAACATCACAATGAATCTGAGGAGAGACGTCCGTACAACGAGAGACGGAGATCTTCGTCATCGTTGCACCCTCCAAGAGATGCATTGCTGCATGTGCCAAGGGTGACACCACCGGCGCCCATAAACCAGGGAGAATAACAAACACCAGAGGCAGCGCAGAGCTATACACATGTAAGTATCCATATAGAAAAAAATACAAGCACAGTCCATACCATGGTGCTGTGACCACTCCATCTAACATTTTTGTTTTGTCACTGTTGTGTGCAGCCACCTGACATTGAAGCTTATGTTCTGCCAAGGCTAGAGATGAGGTTTGAAACTTTCGAAGAAACTAAGAACTTCTACAACGTATATGCGAAGCATGCTGGTTTTGCTGTCAGGGAAGGCCCCAAGTTTAAGACCAGAGCCTACCTTTATTGCACGTGCCATGGAGTTTATGAATCAAAGGTGTCTGAAGCAAATAGACAGCGTAACAAGACGACAGCCAGAACTAACTGCGGGGCTAAAATGAGGCTGAAGAAGGAAAAGGATGGAACATTTGTCGTAAAAGAGATAGTCTAGGAACACAACCACAGGCTACAACTCACCGCAGAAATGCTTGTCTTGTTGCACTCCCACAAAAACTTTGACAAAACAATCTTAGAGTACGTCAAGTACCTGCAGTTCAAAGGCATTGAACACGCGCAAATCATGAGCATTCTGGGCGGTGATGACCCTGGTAGCTACTTCCTCGAAATGAATGCCAAAGACCTGATTAACCTGTAAGTACAAACTTGTTCTCCTCCCATAAACCGCCTATGTCTTTTTTCCTCTGTCAGTACAAACATATCAAGCAACGCATGACCTGACGCCAGTTCAACATGCATTTTTCAATGAACTTTTTATATGCAGGAAAGCAAAGAATTCAAGGATTGATGATGTGGATGATGTCCTAAAGACTGCCAACTTCTTTAGGGAGATGAAAGTTATAAACAGGGAATTCTTCTGTTACGTGCAACTCGATGAGTCCGACAAAGTTAAGAACATATTCTGGGCGAACGCAAGCTGCCGAGGAGCGTATCAGGACTTCGGGGACTGCGTAACGTTTGACACAACATACAAGACCAACAAGTACCATATGCCACTTGGGGTGTTTGTCGGAACTAACAACCACTTACAGACTACATTCTTTGGTTTTTCCCTGATAAGAGATGAGGATGCAGATTCATTCAAGTGGTTGTTCAGGACATTTTTAAGGTGCATGAGAAGGAAGGCTCCTACATGCATTCTCACAGGTACACCCGCTAAAACCACCCCCAACCACCACCCCTCTACCAAAAAGAAAAGGAAAATAACACAGTAAAAATGTTGTGTCAGTTGTATTGGTATATATGCACAACCATCTGCTGACCACTCCGAGTCTATTTTCTCATTACCAGACCAGTGCCAGGCAATGGCTTTGGCGATCGCAGATGTTTTCAAGAACACAGTACATAAGCTATGCCGCTGGCACATTATGAAGAAGTACAGGGAACACCTCACGTACCTGTATTTCCTGCACGAGGACCTTAAGGATGAATTCACATCAATTCTCAACTGGCCCCTCATGCCAACTGAGTTTGAGGATGCCTGGAAAAGACTCATGGATAAGTACAACCTCCACGATGATGCCACAATGGTGGGCATGTGGAACGAGCGTGAGAAATGGATATCATCCTACTTCAAAGAAATTTTCTGCGCCAAAATGACATCCACACAGCGAAGTGAGAGCATGAACTATGTGCTCAAGAAGAACTACGTAAATGAGAGACATAACCTACACCGGTTTGTCAGCCAGGTAAACTCCTGCGTCAAAACCAGGAGGCAGACAAAGAACCAGGAGACAATGGGTAACCGGGTATAGCTCTGTCACTTGTCGTAAGACCAAAAATTACATGCTTACTAAAGTAAAAACTTTATTAGAAGTTTTTCCTGCGAGAAAACTAACAATTTGGTCATCATTCTTGCATCTGCAGAAGGAACAAAACACGCTGACCTTCTATGGGTTTGACACCCAGATGGCAAAGCTGTACACGCGAGCTGTGTACATCGAGATCAGAGATAGGCTAAAACTGAGCACTCTCTTCACGACGACAGAGACGGAAGAGCCCACAAAGTACCTAGTGTGCTACAACCACCCGCAAAAACTGTCTGTGTGGGCTCAGCACGCGTTCCAGGTGGTTGCATACCCCGTGGGAGAAACATATGAGTGCGAGTCCAGGCTATGGGACCACACAGGTGAGGACTACAAAAAAGATGTTACATACTGTACTACTTTTTTTTGCAAAGTTTTTGTTCGAATGAAATGAAAAAAAACATGCACCTCTTCCAAAAACAAATACAGGTCTTTTCTGCGTGCATGTCCTGTGCATGATGCAGACAATTAAGGCTGAAAGCGTTCCAGAGAAATACATACTCAGGAGATACACCAAACGCCCGAACATCCAACCAACATTTGACAGAAATGACTTGAGGACAGTAGCGTCAAACAAGGCATCCCAATACTGCATTGAAAGCTCACTGCTGACGCTGAACATGAGGGTGCACAGAAAAAGCTTGAGAAGCCAAGAGCAAATGGCAAGGACGCGGGTCGTCATGGAGAAACTTGAACAAGAACTCGACGCCATGCATTCTGCTGAAAATGGAGGTGTCGCAGACAATGAAGCCATTGAGCAGGATATTGCTACAATGTTGTCTGAGATGAACCATATGGGAGCTATTGACCCATTTGAGAACGAGGAAGAGGAGCAGCAGCAACCGGAGCTTGCCCGTGTGCACACTCAAGAGCACCGACAAACTCACATGCGAGATCATGAGCTTGATGGTGCTGTAGGCGAATGACATGACAATAGCACATCCTACCAGCAGCAGCAGGAAAGGGTGATTAAAGCCCCAATATTCTCAAACACAAAGGTGAGGAAGAGCAAGACGCAAGCAGCAGCCAAAAAGCCACCACGCCCCATCAAGCGCGTGGAATTTGGCCTGGACGGCAAACCCCTCGGGGTAAGGGCATGCGGATTCTGCAACGTCGTGAGCAACCATAACTACCGCACATGCCCACTCCGCACAGATGCCACTGTCAACAAGAACAAGAAGATTGGAGCCACCGAGCTTTCTACCGATGTAGACAACACACGTAACAGCTACACTTGCTGCAAGTGTGGCGGAACTGACGGACATAATGCCCGCACGTGCAAAGTGGGCAAGGAGGTCAGTGGAGTTGAACATAAACAGGGAAAGGTACAGAGTTCCAAGCAATCAAATGAAGACGATGAAGAAGAAGAGTTTGATGAGAATGACGGCCAATCAGACGAAGACAATGAAGATGACAATGTCGAGGGCGAGGAAACTAAAACTGACGATGAAGCTGCCAAGGCTCAACCTGGAAAGAGCGCCGGCAAGTCACAACATTTGGGGACAGTTAGGAGAAGCTCAAGACTGAACAATACATAGTGGTTATCCTGCTGCGTCAACTAAAAAATAACCTTGTAGTCTCAGTTGAATTAGCACACAATGAGGAAGCATTTCACAAAACACTGTCGTTTACCAAAACTTATTTAGCTTTATCATCAATTTCTCGATCAGAACTAAAGTTATTTTTTAGTTTCTGATTTGTGACCGCTGGAGCAGTGACATTATTATGTAAACCATTTGATAATCATTTTGAATGCAGTCACAAAATATGTTTGAAAAAACTTATCTGGATATATCCGATGCAAAAGGCTACTGTGAACCAGTAACTTAGGAAAAAAATATGTCAAGGAAAATTTTAAACTCTTGTAGCATATCAGTACTGATAACTCTCAGTCGTCAGTACAAGGCAGAGTACACATCAGTACTGATATAATTTCTGATTTGTGCCCGGTGAAGCAGTGACATTATTATTTAAACCATTTGATAATCCTTTTGAATGCAGTCAAAAATAAAATTGAAAAAACTTATCTTGATATATCTGACGCAAAAAGCTACTGTCAACCAGTAACTCAGCAAAAAAAATGTCAAGGAAAAATTTAAACTCTTGTATTACATCAGTACTGATAACTCTCAGTCGGCAGTACAAAAGGCATAGTAATGACAAACACACCAGTGAACGACTGAAAAAAAATCGTTTTGAAAAAACAAAGCTATGCCTGCTCCTACCAGTCCCAATTCAGAAAGACCATCAGTACATAAAAATAATTACCTCAAGCAAAATGCGAATATAATACATCCTGTACTGGTGAAAATCTAATTTATCTGTAAAAATACTCACAGGTTATCTTGATATAAACAATCCTTAAAAAAACACGAAAATTGTTTTAAAAAAACATTAGCACCACACATAGTATCGCTGGTATTTGGTACGTTCAATTACACTTCAATCACCAGTCCGAGTACGACAGTAGAGGAGTTCAGACCTCCACCAACACCGACGCTGACACGTGCAAGTGGGATAAGCAGCTGATAAGTACAGCTTGACTATACGAATCGGTGCCACAGTAAAATGCCATCATCACCACCGCAGAGACGTGCAAGTGGGGTTTTGCAGGTCATAAGTATAGCTTGACAAGACTAGTCAGTTCCACAGTAAAAACCATTTAACTTGGACGGTTAGTTCTTCCATGCCACCACCCACGCCACCCACTGGGCGGTTGCCACGACGAAGTGCAAACGGTGACCCCCACGACCACTACAACACGCCCCCGACGAACCGCCTCCCACACACCACCGTCGGCGCACTGAAAAAATACCCCATTGTCTTCCATCTCTCCCTCGTTCCCACAAACCACCATTGCCGCTTCCATTTCCACTGCACACAAACCTCCAGCATCTCTCTCCAAAGCCCACAGTCGCCGGAGGAAGGCCATGGTAGAGGAACCGTCCGCCAAGCGTCATCATGCCGAGACGTCGGACAAGAGGAGCAACCTCGTCGACATTAACGTCCCCGGCGAGAAGCGCGACTACACCAGAACGCTCAAAGGGGTTGAGCTCCACGGCAAGGAGACGCTGGAGATCGTGTGCACCAGCGAACCAGACAAGGCCACCGAGGTGATCTCCAGGCTCTGGAGGAAGCTTGGCGGCAGGATTCGTAGGATCATCGGCGTTGGTGTGCACTACACCAACAAAGATGAACCTCCCCAGATGGCGGCAGTCCTATAGTTGTGCGTCGACGAACTCTGCTTGGTGTACCACATCGCAGCGGCCACAAAATGGTGAGCAATCCTACTCATTTGCCCTGCATATGGTTTATCTGTTTTATTAGTACTGTATCCTGAAAATTTAATCACACTTGTTTCCCAACTAGATGTACTAGTGTGGTTTGTGAAAAGTGGATGCACTACTGCATTTTCTCGAGTAGATATACTATAAATGTATTTTTGAACCTGATACACTGGATTACTATTAGGAAAATCTTGCGGAAGATTAAATTCTGAAGTTGATCGACTAGTGTAGTTTCTGGAGTTGATACAATAGAGTAGTCTATGTACTCAATGTATTAAAAAAGATATTTCTGAACTTGATGTAGTGAAGTATTTTCTGAATTTGATGTAATGTTATTTTCGTAAGAAAATAAACTAAGGACTTGGTGAAGCACTGGTTCTGTGTTATCCTATTTCAACAAAAGTAGACTAAACTAGTACCAATGCGGAACATACAACATTGACTGAAATTATGTATAATCCAAGAAGAAGAATAACATGATGTACTTAATTTAATTTCAAAACTTTCTTTACTAGTTTTTGAAGTACATTCATCCATTGTTTATCCTACATAAACAACTACTTCATGGATTCATCACTTGTAAAACAAAACAAAAATGGATAATTCAAACGTCAAAGTAATGCTAATATTCAAAATATCTCTGCCCTTGCAGGCCCAAGCGCCTGACCGACATGCTGCAGCATGACAAGTTGTTCACGTTTGCCGGTTTCAGCATTGAAAGCGACAAAGAGAAGCTGAAGTTGTCCGGTATGGAGATCAACCCCAACAAGTTCATCGACATTCAGCGCAAGTGGAGAGTTCCATACACCGGAAAAGAGTACGACTCCTTGACTGATGTTGCAGCCAGTGTCATCCACCCATTCTACAAAGGCATGAAGAACAAGATCAACACGCAGGAAGACTACAAACTGTGGGGGACAAGCGAACTGCCAGACAACCTCATCGAGTACGTAGGAGTAGATGCGTACGCCGCGTATAAGTCATGGTTCATGATCGACTACATCACAGATGGTTCGGAATTTGCGAAAGAGCAGGAGGCTAACAACTTCTACGACCACCCCTATTGCCCCTTTACGGGATGAAGATACATCAGAGCCTGCCTTTGTTTTACTTCCGCTTGTGCTTGCCTTTTATCTTGTTGTTTCAAATTAGTAGTTTGCTCTTGTTGGGTTGAACCAGTATGATTATGTCGTGCTTGTCATGTTTGAACAAGTTTAGTTATGTAATCAAGTACAATGTTTTGTTTATCTCATTATATAAGTTTGGTTTGGTAGCTTTGTATGTTGTTAATCCATCATTTCAAAATTGAAAAAGTAGCTTCTGAATGGAACGTTGTCGTTGCTCTAAAGTACTAGTTACGATGCAACTAATCACACAACGTTGTTCCATGTCAGTACAACTCAGTGCACTTGATTGGACATTACATACTTACTACAATAAAAAGTACAAAGAAGCATCAGTCCGTAAGCGCTACTATGAATGTACTATCAATACAACTCAGTCTACATGCAAGTACCATAGTTCTGAAAATGACACCAGAAGACACTTGAGAATAATCACAAAAACAAACACAAAAAAGAAGGCAAAAAACTCAAATGAAAAAGATTACACTCACACAAAACTGACAAGAACTAGAACAAAAAGTATGAGTCCAAGTTACTGGAGGAGTCAAGTACTAGATTCAAACAAAACAAAAAAAATTGACCGCCCAAGGTCAGGAGCAGGCCCTGACAATGCTAGATACTTGAACTCGAGCCCGTGGGCGAATCCCTAGTAATCCGCACAACGCAGGACCCGTCGACCAGGGCCCACAGGTCAAGAGAGAGAGCGAGCGCCGTGTATAAGCACTCAGGTAAGTGTTCAGAGGAGTTCGACTGGTGAGCGTCGGCTGCGCTTACAAACAGGTTCGGAGCCCCCTCGACTAGCGAGGTGGGACTAAACCCAGAGCGCACGCGCACGACGCACTGCACAGGCGCGCGGACGAGCTATCTAGGCCGGAAAACGGCCCAATAGCCTCTACATCATCAACAAAACACCCCACCAAATAAGCCCAGCTATACAAACCAGAGGGCGGGACAAAGAAATATAAACCACAAGAAAATTGTTTGTCAATTAGCCTCTACAAGAAAAAAGGAAAAAAATATGATACAAAAACAATGAACCTCTAAAAAGAACAAAACTTAATAGCCTTTCTGTTAAATGTACATAATGTAAAAAACAGAATTAAATATTACTTTCAAGTTAACTACTAAAACTAAAAAAGTTCAAAACATATAATGTTTGTCAATTATGCTAAAATTCTTATTTATACAAAAACTGACAAGTTCAACTACTAAAACTAAAAAAGTTCAAAACATATAATGTTTGTCAATTATGCTAAAAATCTTATTTATATAAAAACTGACAAGTTCAACTACTAAAAATCTAAAAGTTCAAACATATAATGTTTGTCAATTATGCTAAATTTCTTATTTATATAAAAACTGACAAGTTCAACTACTAAAATTCAAAAAGTTCAAATAGAATTTATTTGTCAATTCTGCTAAATTTATTATTTATATATAATATGTCCACACCACAACAAACGATCTGCTCGTAAAATAATCTCAAACCCCCACCCCCAACCTAAGTTATAAAAAATTAGTTCAAACATACATACAACATCAGTACTAAAACAGCAGGATCAGTCAGGCCACTCGCACCACTGTGACATCAAATTTCAAACCCATGCGCTTTTTGAAATTACAATTCAGTTCACACAATACTAAAACATAAGTGCAGTAAAAATGAGAATACAAAAACTATAAAGGCCTAACTTAGATTTGTACAGATGAAAATAAAATAAGTACAAGTTTTGAGCAACAACTCCCAGGGCACTAAAAAAATGTTTTGACATACACTAGTGTATAAAGGCTTCAATAGAAAAACAATACTTAAACATCCACACGGAAAAACATCACAGATCCATACGTCACCTAAATAGTGCAAAATGCCATCATCACAACCACAGAGACGTGCAAGTGGGATTTAGCAGATCGTAAGTACAGCTTGACAAGACTAATCAGTGCACCAGTAAAAAACATTTGTCTTGGACGGTTAGTTCTTCCAGGCCACCACCCGCGCCACCCACTGGGCGGTTGCCACGACGCACTCCAAACGGCGACCCCCACGACCACTACACACACGCCCCCGACGAACCGCCTCCCACACACCACCGTCGGCGCACTGCAAAAAAACCCCATTGTCTTCCATCTCTCCCTCGTTCCCACATAGCACCATTGCCGCTTCCATTTCCACTGCACACAAACCTCCAGCGGCTCTCTCCAAAGCCCACAGTCGCCAGAGGAAGGCCATGGCGGAGGAACCGTCCGCCAAGCGTCATCATGCCGAGACGTCGGACAAGAGGAGCAACCTCGTCGACATTAACGTCCCCGGCGAGAAGCGCGAGTACACCAGAACGCTCAAAGGGGTTGAGCTCCACGGCAAGGAGACGCTGGAGATCGTCTACACCAGCAAACCAGACAAGGCCGACGAGATGATGAGCAGACTCAGGATGAAGGGCGGCGGCTTGTATCCGAGCTTCATCGGAGTTGATGTGGAGTACACCGACGAGGAAAAACCTCCACAGATGGCGACAGTCCTACAGTTGTGCGTCGAGGAACTCTGCTTCGTGTACCACATCGCAACAACCACAAAATGGTAACCCATACTACTGTTCATTCATCTGTTGTACCAGTACTAGTCACTAAAAACTTAATTAAAAATTGTTTCCCAACTAGATGAACTACTATAGTCTATGAAGTGGATACACGATTACATGTTTATCAAATTAAATGCATTTCTGAAACCGTGAAGTGGATTGTTTCACCAGATTAGCATCTGAAAAAAAGTTTATAGCATTCTGAACTTTATGCACCAAATTAATTTCTGAACTTGATGAACTAGCATAGATTCTGATCTTGATGCACTAGTATAGTTTATAGAATTGATGTATTAAAAGATCTTTGGTGAAGTGGTATAGGTCCATATCTTGATGCACATGTTTCTCAAACTAATTTTTGAACTTGATATAGAATTGCACAAAGATGTATCAAGCACTGGTATAGGTCTTTTATTCAACAAAAAAGAAAACTAAACTTGAATCAAGCAGCGCATCTATCATTGACTCTGGTAAAATGATTCTCTCATTTGGTGAAGCATTTGGTAAAGCAAAGAAGATAGCAAAAAAGAAAAAATAACACAGTGTAGTTGAATTTAATTTCAGGACTTTGTGTACTAGTTTCTGAACTACATTCATGCATGACTCATAATATATAAGCATCTACCTCATGGATTATCACTTGTAAAACAAAAAAAAAAGCAGAAGAATTAAATCCTCAAAAAAGAAGACTAATCTATAAATGTGTGTCTCCCCCCTTGCAGGCCCAAGCGCCTCAAAGACTTCCTGCGGGAGGAGAAATTGTACACATTTGTTGGTTTCAGCATTGGAGGTGATAAGCGGATGCTGCAGGAGTCTGGTTTGGAAATCAACCCCAACAACTTCATCGACATGCAGCGCAAGTGGAAAGATCCAAAGACCAGAAAATACTATGACTCCTTGGCCGATGTTGCAGGCGTCATCCACCCATTCTACGAAGGCATGAAGAAGAAGATGAACAGGGAAGATCACAAACTGTGGGGGAACAGCCCGCTGCCAGACAACCTCATCACGTACACATGAATAGATGCGTACGCAACGTACAAGTCATGGAAGACAATCGACAACATCGTGACAGGTTGGGATATTTCAAAAGAGCAGGAGGCTGACCCCTACTACCACTGCAACTTCGCGGATGAAGATGCATGAAAGTCTGCATTTGTTATGTTGAACCAGCTACCTTATGCTGTGTGTGTCCTTAGTATTGTTGTTTCAGATTTGTAGTTTGCTTTCGTTATGTTTAACCAGCTACCTTATGCTATGTGTGTCAGGGTTTGAACAAGTTTGCCTATGTCTATCAAGTACATCGTTTGCTTATGTCATCCAACAAGTTTGCTAGCTTCATATTTTGTTCATCCATCATTTGAAGTTGAAGTAGGTTGAAGTTGAAACTTGATGGCTGCCACGCAGCACTAGTCATGGAGAAAAAAATAACACATGAATATTTTTGCAAAAACAAAAAAAATGGCAGACTAACTAAGGACGAAAGCAAATAGTAGCCTTCGACGCTCAGTATAGCTTAGACATGAACGGTAGTACTATCACGCTAAAAAAATCAGTTTTTAGTTTCAGACGAACACTAAAAAGACTAAGTTTCAGCCGAGGACAACATTCAGTACTAAAAAGCATCATGGTAAAAAGTAGTTAGAAATTCACTAAGTACTGCATCAGGAAAAGCAAAGAAACAACAGTACGTATTTCCTAGTCACTAGCATCCTAGGACTGAAAAGTTATGGTACAGTTGAACACACGGTACGTTCATTGTACAAATATATAAAAAGGAACGGGAAGCTTCAGTTCGCATTCCTTAAAGCAGTGACATACTAAGAATTAACAGTGGCAATACAACTGAAATCTTAGTACAACTTAGTCTATACAGCAAGTGCTAGGATTATACCAAACATTGCCTGGAGAAGAACCACAGCTTAGAAAAAAAGATGGCCAAAAACTAAATCAAAAAATATAAGTTCGACAAAAGAGAAAAATCACAAGAAACACAACAGAAGACATACTAGCATCAAACAACACAAACAATAAATAATTAATCAAAAGTACTAGCACAATTGGAATCTCAGTACAACTAAGTTTATTCGGTAAGTGCTATGATGATACCAATTAATGCATTGAGAAAGAAATAGTTTTGAACTTAATAGGAATATCTCTTAATTGTAGCTAATTTAAACCAGTACTTTAACTCTTACTATGAAGTTCAACTACTAAAGTTCAAGAAGTTCAAAAAGAAATTTGGCACTAAAATTTTGAAAGCCTTACGCTGAATGAGACTTCAAATCAGTACTAACAGAACTATATCATAAGTACAAGAAAACGAGAGTACAGGAACTATAAAGGTCCAAGTTAGGATGGAATCACATAAAAATAAAATAAATCTCACTTTCTGAGCAACAACTCGAAAATACACTTGGAAAAAAATTGTTTTCAGTTCAACTACTATATAAGTCTTTAGTACAAAAAAAACTTAACCAAAACGAATTCCCGATGAAACATTGTGCCACACTTAAAACTCAACACAAAATATACTAGTTATTACATAGTACTCGACAAGACATCAAACACTACAAAATAGAGCCTACAATGTTTTCAAGAGATATATCACACAACTATCCAATTCACTATGCAAATGATGACCATTTATCCTATGCATCAGGAGCCAAAGCCTGAACCTCCTTGGGAAGCTCCGTCACCATAAGATGGTTATTACGGTTGAACACAACTCTATACAGATCCTCAGCGTTCCAATCAACAATGCGTGGCTGCAAAACAATAAAACAAATTATCAAAAATCATGACACATAAAAAAAGGATGCACAATAAGCCAAAAACAGAAAGTGAAAAGCTCAATAAGAAACCCACGTCATTATCTCGAATGTTCTCAACGATCTTTTCACCATCATAGCATCCCGCATACTTCAGAGTATAATGGCCACATTCATTCGGCCCTTGAAGTGGAACCTTGACAAACATTGGTTTCTTTGCAAACAGCACCCAATTGGGCTGCTTGCTCGCATTGTACTGAGCATCACCATACACAGCCTTCATTACTTTGACCAATCTAGAAATCTATAAAAAAACAAAACAACCCACACAGTTTTAGGTCTCAGAAACAGCAGAAACAAAGATGCAGAAATATTAATCCAGTACAGATAATAAATGTCACTCACAATCTTCTCACAGTCTTTGTGATAGGTGTTCTTCGAAGGACGGTGGTTCTTCGGATAAGGTAAAGAGTCAACGATGTCAACGCTACTTCGGTACCGATTCATGACATATATGGAATAGTGGCTCACTTTCCTATCCTTTGATAAAACCATAGGCTTGAATAGAGGCATCATGATCTAAAAACAAATGACCAAAAAAGAGATGTTAAATATTCAAAGTAAAAACCAGGATCACAACAAACAAATAAAAACGAAAAATCAGCTAGTAGATCTCACAAGGTTGGCACCGAGAAAGTCTTCATTAGCTTTAACATAGCTCTTGAAATCTCTCGTTGCACTCTCCACATTAAACACTTTATTTTCATCCTCATAAAACGAACAGTCAAGCACAACCTGTAAAAAGCCAAAATAGGAAATAGACAGCGGAAAAAGAATCAACAAGCAAAGTATTATTAAAAATCATACAAACAATAGACAGTCTTGTTCAACATAAAGAAACCGATCTGATTGATTACCGTGATGAAATATGGACTCGGCAATATCCTTTTCCCAGATGCGAAATCAGTATTTCTATCGGGATCTTGCTTCCAATCATCAATGAGGAAGTCAATTACATCACCCTCCATCATTTGCCCAGGTGAAAAAACTTCCCAGATGCGATTCCCAGTGAAGTTAGTTACGTTTCCATCAGGCTGAGGTATCATTGAGAATGTATTCCTGCAGCACACACAAGAACAAAAAGAAGGAGAAGCAAGATAAGGCATTCATAGCAGTTCGAGTTGTATAAAAAGGAACAGTTTAGGCCATATTTATCTAGCAGTTACAAACAACAGAAGAAAAGGAAGAGGAAAAAATAATGAGAGATACTCACTCGCCATACTTCTCACGCCATTCATTACTAAGCAACAGATTATACAACCTGCGAGCCTTGACCAGGTGAGGGAATTTATAAGGGTGAAGCTGCTGCACATGGGAGCAAAACTTTATAGGAGCTCTGGGCGCACGCTTCGTGCTTACAACATTGCCAGAATCCAAAGCGGGATCTTTCCTAGCACCACCAGCTCTACGAGCCACTATTCCAGCAAGGGGAGATAAACCTTTGGCAGGAGCGCTCCTCGTGACTCTTCCAACGCCAGCAATCTTGTCAAACACATCATCATCACTGTCTATCAATTCCACAATGGGATTCTTGGGTTTAGTAGGGCTATCTGCACAAGCAGCCGTAAAACCTCTCAGAGCTCCCAACCGCCCGTTCATAACACCAGATCTTGTCTTTTCGGGAGAACGCCCCTGGCTAAGATCAATAGCTACGCGCTCGAGCTCCAAGAACTGGCTACCAAAGAACCTGTAGTCAGGCTCACCAAGATCCAGCCACTCACCTAAAAAAAAAGAAGACCGCACAAAGCGTAAGTTCAAATACATATTTCATGAAAGTACTAATAGAGAAGTACAAGCTGCAAAAAAATTACAAAAGTCCATGCACACGTACAGGGTTCGATGCCAAACAAACCCCGGAAGTCAACATCAAACACATCGCTAGTTGCGCAGGTATACATCAAAGTCTTCCTAATGTCCAAAATGTCTTCATGGCTGTAATCGGCCATTTCAATTACACCATCCTCCCGGCAATAATAGGTCTTGCAGTTTTGTAGCATAAAGAATCCACAATCATGCCTGCAAACAAAGGAAAAATCAAAAAAATGGTACAACACAAAATCCAAAAAATACAGGAACAACATCCTCCAGCAACAAAAACAACCAGCAAAAATCATTAAAAACGGATACTCACGTGTTTTCCTGCTGAGGCACCCGCACAAACTTGCAAGAGAAACCATCAATATGCGCCGGTGAGAACGGTTTGGCCCTGTCTACACTGGACTCCCTCCAAAGCTTCTTTATATTATCTGTCATATTCCTTAAGATCTAACTGCATCACCCCAGGTTTCATCATGGAGTGAATCAAGACACTCGAAACGACGGAACTTCAAATTCAGAACAACCAAGCACCAATGCCCAGATACTTCGGCTTCATGGGAGCCACAAATGACGATGGATCAAATGTAGGGAAAAGAAGCTGGAAAAAAATCGCAGAGGAAAAATGAATTTACCAAACAATAAAATAAAAGAGGGAAATTGAAATTCATAAGTACAAACAAAAAATCAAATAATCATAAAGAAATTATATCCACCGCCCAAAATTGAGGAACAATCAATCAGTTCAATTCCCTTGCAACAATAAGTACAGGTTTAATAAAAGAAGCACAGATCAAGTTCATTCCCCACACCTCCCAAAACTGCAAAGAAAACATGACAGTTCTAGTTAATGAGTACAAAAAGTCCAAGTTCACCTACTTGGTCAAAACCATGAGCACCTGATCTTGTGAACCAATTTAGCACATTGGAATCTATATTTCCATCACGGATCTTGGTCTGTTGTACAAAAAGAACAACAATAGTTAGAAAATTGGCAAAACAAGTTATCATCCTATTTACAAAAAAAGCAAAATACTGACCGTCACCCATCTGGGAACTATCAACTTGTCAGTGTCTCGGTACTTCTGACGTAGAGAATATAAAACAACATCAGCACTGTCTGAGTTGAGCATGCCAGTGGGGACAAACGCTTTAGCAATAGAACCAACACTGGCATCACATTCTTTATTTTGAAACATCGGCTTGTGACTAGAAAACCACAAAAGATTACATGAATTAAAACTACTGCAACAACAACAATAATGAAACTAGAGAAAGAAAAAGAGACAAAAAATTGTACGGGCAAAATCCCAAACTAACCATTTCGTACGGTTCGTGCGCAACCTCGTAACAGCGAAGAAAAACGTATCAACCTTAACAACATTACCACTTTCTGCTTGCAGAAAATGATGAAAAATAATAAACAACTACAAGAGAACATGTCCAAAATGTCAAAATTGAGAAGTACACCCCATTTACAAGTCCTTACCTGGACTATCAGGGTTTGACGACGACGGTAGTTCCTGTGATGAGACCATTATGCCTCCAGTTTCAGGGTTTGACGATGGGACATCTTGAGAGGACACCAATATTGATGCGCTTTCAGGGTCTGTAGAAAGAAAATCCTGGGACGACAAGAGCGCCTCCTGCGTCAAGGGGTCAGAAGAAATTGACAGAAGTAAATCATCATCCTCGGATGGCACCTCCTCCATGCTAGAAGCATATTGCAATGCATCACCGTAATCAAGACCTCCAGGCGGGAAATTCTCCGGCGGCAAATCTTCACAACCAGAAACATTTTCATTCCCAGCAATACCAACACCAGGCGATTTGGCATCAAGTATGCTGGCAGCACCAGCATCCTCATCAGCAACTTTGGTACCAATATTGCACCCACTACTCAATGGAACATCATGAGCATCATCTCCACCACTAAGGACAAGCTCATGCTCAACAATAGTAATCTGATGAAAATAAAAATATAGAAAAAAGTAAATAATATGAACAAAACTAACAATCAAAAATAAGCTACCAATAGGTGCACAGAAAAATAAACCTTGGAAGCATTCACAGCAACATCATCGAACTTGCTGCTGCTAACATTCAAAGCGACATCACCAACAGGAAAACAAGGCTCATCGCCAACAATAGGACCCTGATTCAAATGTAATGAGACAAAAAAACAATGCTATTATGAGCAACAATAAACGGTGTGGGATAGAAAAATGAACAAGCAAGACACATCGGTGCACATGAAATTTTAAGAAAATATTAATAAACACAATGAAAATAAAAATAACCTTGCACTTATCAGTGGATAGATCATTAACTCCACCGTCAACAACAGCCTCAACATTATGACTGGTCTCCTACATGAAAAGAAAAATTAATAAACAGATGTAGATCAGGAAGTTCAACTACAATACTGACAACAGAACAACATAGTAAAAACATACAAACAATGAGGACTGACTCACATCAACAACAGGGTGCTGCGAGCCAACATCGTTCGTACGCTGATCAGAAACATTAGCCTCAGTACCATCATCAGCCCTGCTGTCAGTGTCAGCAGCCTCATCGTGATCAATCTGCATGAAGAAAATTATTAATAAATAGATGAACATGAGGAAGTTCAACTACAACACTGACATCAGGACAACAACATAAAAATTGCAAAACACCAAGGACTGACTCACATCAACATCAGGACGCTCAAAGCCAACATCATTCGTTTCGTGGTAAAAAACATTAGCCTCCGTACCATCACCAGCCCTGCTGTCGGTGGCAGCAACTTCATCCTGCTCAAACTGCTTGATAACAACATTTGCACTTTCTTCATATGGCTTGCAGCGAGAGTTTTACATAGTTCTGAAACGCTTTATGTTGTTCAACAGGCGAACCGAGCTCTGAACTAGATTAGCGGCACCGTCGCGCATATCACCGATTAAAATTCTCTCCATCTCAATGTAGTCAACAGATTCCTCAGCGTTAAATTGATGACCTTCAGGAAGGATACCATTGATACAGCTCAAATGCTCAACTATCGTTGGGACCTTTTGCAGCTCAGAACACACATTACTTAAGATATGCTCAGCGCGCTCCAACGCTGAAACAACAACATCAATACCAAAACCCTGCCTCTGTGAAGCACTAGCATTACTAGGGCCAGGGGGGCATAACCAGCACCCTCAACACCACGGTCATCCCTCAACTCATCGGGCAGAGATGAAAACTTCGGAACCTGAGATGACGGCCAGGGGGGCATAACCAGCACCCTCAACACCACGGCCATCCCTCAACTCATCGGGCAGAGATGAAAACTTCAGAACCTGAGACGACGGCATCTCCAGGACTGGCCGTTTATACACTCAGAAAAAACAACCTCCTCTTGAGTTTTCCACTACAAACAAAAGGGAAAAATAGTTAATCAATCAACGCAACACATAGGGAAAAATAAATCATGATATTAACAGATTTAAAATCAACACCACTAATAAAACTTTAACTGTCATTGCCAATTTGTTAGTATTTACCAACAGGCCAGTTGAACAAAGTTATTCAATTCAACCAAACACAAAACAACAGTACTAAAAATCCATACCTAAACCATACAAAATATAAACAGACAACTCTACAGTACACATGTCCACTACAACAAAAAATAGCTATACCTAAAAATAAAAAAAGGTCTGCAAGAGACAAAACAAACAAAACTCACCGAAAGCTTCCCAAACACCCAAGTCTTTGGATCTGCATTGCCTTTTTTTATCAAATTTGCATCAACCAGATCAGAAAGCTTGGCAGGATCCATGTAACATATGCGGGGGACTCGCATGTCAGGCTCCGCAGTTTTGCCACAGATAAGGCAGTCAAGGTACATTAGTACAGGGCCTATGGCACAGCCTGTGATTGCCTTCCCCATGGTATGACCACTTTGGTACTTGGCAACAGCCCTTCTAAGCTCATCAACCATCAGCTGGCAATAATCCATATTAGCCATGTCCTCAAAGACGAGACCCTCAAACATTGCTGCCTCTCTGGAAACACGCGGGGCAGATCCAGGCAACACAACCTTCATAAACACAATAATGAAGAACACTTTTAGAGCAAGGTCATCTTTGCTAGGATCCTTGACGAGCACCTTGAGCTTATTCCTCAAATCCTTTGTCTTGATATCTTTGTCCCTGCTAATGTCAAGCTCCGATCTTAACTTCATCAGAGCGTCATCATATCCGTCCTCTGACGGCCTTGGCGCAGAACGACCACCACGAGGGAAACCAAATAATTGCTGTATACCACCGCTAGTGATGCGAAGCTTCTTATTAGCCTCACCCATGTCAAGAGTCATTGTATCACAATCTATCCTCAGGTACAAAACTCCCATCATAGGGCGGGAAATGTTAGACTTCACCCTCCACCTGAAGATAGAACCAAAATCAGATGCATGAACCCTAGCCACATGCCGACTCTCGAGCAATTTAGCACAATCTTCAACCTCTCTCAACGAACATCGCACGGTTAAGTTCAATTTCCGTTGGTCACCTTCATCCAAGGCAACTTTTCCGACATTGCCTCCCACCGGCTTGACCGGACTCATGACGCTAACAGGCTGTAAATGAAAACAAAAAAGCCAGACCTTAAAAAAATGAATATAGAAAACAACAAAAGCATATGAATGCAAGTAAAAAGAAAAAGAAAAGATTGCCCAAGTTCAACTATTAAAACAACATCAGTACCACCCCTCAATTGATGCAAACAATGATCAGCCTAACCTAGCCGCAATACCAAGCGAAACACAATTAAATCATTGCAAGTACAACTAGTAAGTCACATGTAGTACAAAACACAAACCACTGCAAACAATGAATATAGAAAACAAAACAAGCATACGAATGTAAGTAAAAAAAAGATTGCACAAGTTCAACTATTAAAACAACATCAGTACCACCCTCAATTAATCAATACAATGACAAGCCTCACCTGGCCAGCATACCACCCCAAACACAAATTAAATCATTACAATTACAATTAATAAGTCACATGCACAACAAAACACATACCACTGCAAACAATGAATATAGGAAACAAAACAAGCATATGAAGGCAAGTAAAACAAATAAAAGTTTGCACAAGTTCAACTATTAAAACAACATAAGTACCACAATCAAAATAGATGCAAAACAATGACCAGCCTCACCTGGCCAGCATACCAGCCCAAACACAATTAAATCATTGCAAGTACAACTAGCAAGACACATGCAGTACAAAACACATACCACTGCAAATTCATCTTCTGAATCAACTTCAATATCATCTTCTTCAGATGCAGAATCTTCAGCTTCAACACGAGCACGCTTCTTCACACCTTTGTTCACTTTTGCAGGATGAACTTTACGCTTCTTATTTTCTTTCAACAAAGACCGCTCTTGAAGAGGAGACGAAGAAGGCTTCTTATTTGTCAAACCTCGTGGACTCTGACGAACAGAGGAGCCACCAAGTTTGCTTGGACCAATTTTCACAGCAAAACTATCCGCATCAGCTTTGCTATTACCAGGTTGGGAAAAAGCTTTCACACATGGACTACGCCTCTGTGTGCCATCAGGATTTCGATCTGACATCTTCCTCTTCAAAACAACTTTCTTCTCCTTAACTCCATCACGATCAAACACTTGCGTCAAACGAGTTTGCATCAAGTTTGTCTTCACACGCATGTCACTTCCATGAGATCCGACATGAACAGTTGAAAAACCCGCGTCACCACCTTCGTCGCCTACATATTTAGGAGCTTGAGCAACATCAACATCACTTTCTGGCACACAGGCAGCCTTTTGACGCTGTTCCAATTCCTTTCTCTTCTGGAATTCATACTTCTTCTTTCTTATCCTTTCATCCTCGAGCTGTAACTGCATAGGAACATCCTCAGCTTGGGTAACAGGCTTAGTGCCATCAACACTTTGAGACTGAGTAACAGACAACTACAAGCTGCCATCACCATCATCAACGTTAAGTGAATACATTCCATCATTAATATCTTTAACAACATCAGCAATGTCCTCTGGAACACCATGGCTGTCATTAACTGCATAAACCAATAACATAACCACGCACATAAAAAATTAAAACACAATTAACATTGCAGACACAAAAGATAAATAAAGCGCATTGCATCAGACACAAAACAAAACGGAACAACTGATGTAACTAAGCATATATATGTATTAAAGGCTGATAAAAATAGAGCAAATATAAGGGAAACACCAGCAACATTCGCAAGTTCTTCTAGAGGATTTGGTGTCTCAAAAATAACATTCACAAGATCTTAAAAGCGTTCTGATTTGTCAGAATTAGGAGGCACCGGCACTCCAACATCTGCAACAACATCATAATTAGCAAAAAAGTACAAGAACAATCAATCAGTTCAACTATGTGAACACTACAAGTTCACCGAATAAAACAAATATGAACCCACCACTTGCAGAACAAACTTAAGAAAACACAACTCTTTCAACACCATACTAGTTCTTCATTGACTACTACAACCTATTCAAATGCCAGGACAGCAGTTCAAAATACACATGGTGATAAGTACTACATCCTGTCTGCACGTTGCATCAACTGCCAAAACCATACACGCCATACAATCCAGGACAAAATTAACACATATCAAAATACATACAACTTATAAAGTCGATAAGACAACAACTGTACAACATAAAAACCAGATCTATTAAAACATCATCCAAAATACAGGGAAAATCACCTGCATTCAATTTGTCCGGACTGGATGATGTACCCATTGAGATCTACAGTCCTAAAATCGGCCGAACCAGATCTGCAAGACACATGAACAAAAATTAGGGATTTGAACTATTTCAGAAACGAAGCACGCCATACAAAAGCAAAACTCTTACCAGCAAACACAAAATCCGCCACGCAATCCAGTATCACTGCCGCCAGACGCTCATTCAACAACAAAGGAACCCTAGCGAGTGCAGCCTGGGACAACAAAGAGAGCAAGAGATTAGAAATAGAGAGAAAATCTGAACATAAGAGGACGCAAGAAAGTCAATGGCAGAGCAAAAAGAACAAAAAAGAGCACCCGGACCTCCACCCCTGGGGTTGAGCCCTCCGGCCGATGCTCCCGCGGCGAAACAGGAGTAACAACTCCCGCTCCGAGAAGAGAAGAAGAGGGGAACAAAGACAAAATCGATTTGGGGACGGGAGAGGAGCGGAACGGGGAAGATAGGAGGTTAAAAGGTGAGTGGGAGGGTTAAAAGATGACTGGGATAAAACGGACGCCTAAAGCCCACAACCGTGGCGAAGCCCACTATCTCTAGCCAGTTACAAAAGATAATACCGAAAATCAAATACAAATAAAAAAATTAATATAGATGGTGAAAACAAACGGCTAAAGTACAAATAATAACTCACAACAGTACAAAAAAAATTATCAAAAATGTACAAATGAAAAAACAATTCATAACGGTGATGTTTTCCCCCTAAAAAATAAAGATAAGATAATGGGGCAAGTCATGTTACGGACTCGCCTCCGCATGCGACGCCGCGGCGTGGGCAAGTCATGTTACGGACTCGCCTCCGCATGCGACGCCGCGGCACGCCGCGTGGTCGCCTGCTACGGCTCGTTCCTGGCTCGGCCTCGCCGGGATGGGGGAGGGGGGTCCCGACCCCCCTCCCCACCGGCTCGGCCTCGCGCTAACGCGGCAGTGCGCTTGTTTGACAGGCGCAGTGCGGTTATTCTGTTTCCCCCCACCCCACCCCACGCACCCACACCCCTAAGATAGATAATGGGGTAAAGTCCATACAAGGAAGATGTGTCAGTACAACTATGCCCCTCGATATGGTTCGGTGCGGGGGCAAGTCATGTTTCCCCCATGCACCCACACCCCTAAAGATAGAAAACGCGGTTATTCTGTTTCCCCACGCACCCACACCCCTAAGATAAGATAATGGGGCAAGTCATGTTACAGACTCGCCTCCTCATGCGACGCCGCGGCACGCCGCGTCGTCGCCTGCTACGGCTCGTTCCTGGCTCGGCCTCGCCGGGATGGGGAAGGGGGGGCCTCGCGCTAACGCGGCAGTGCGCTCGTTTGACAGGCGCAGTGCGGTTATTCTGTTTCCCCCCACCCCACCCCACGCACCCACACCCCTAAGATAGATAATGGGGCAAAGTCCATACAAGGAAGATGTGTCAGTACAACTATGCCCCTCGGTACGGTTCGGTGCGGGGGCAAGTCATGCCACAGTACTATATTCAAACAAACAAAAAAAAGAAAAAGAAAAAATTGACAGCACAAGGACAAAAAAGTACCAGTCCAAGTTACTGGTGTAGTCAAGTACTAGATCCAAAAAAATTGATCGCCCAAGGACAGGCGCAGGCCCTGACAATGCTAGATACTTGAACTCGAGCCCGTGGGCGAATCCCTAGTAATCCGCATACCCGCAGGGCCTGCCGTCCAGGGCCCACAGGTCAAGAGAGAGAGAGAGAGAGAGAGCGAGCGCCGTGTATAAGCGCTCAGTTAAGTGTTCAGAGGAGTTCGACTGGTGAGCGTCGGCTGCGCTTATAAACAAGTCTAGAGCCCCCTCGACTAGCGAGGTGGGACTAAACACATAGCTCATGTGCACACTGTGCTGCACAGCCGCGCGAGAGAAGCTATCCGGGCTGAATACAACGACCCAGGCCGATGGCCCAACAAAGTACTTCGCCCCATTACAAAAATCCAGTAGATCACGCACGACAAAAAATAAAAAATGAAAATAATTTTAAAAAACTCACAAGAAAAATCAGTTCATAAACAAAAATATTGTGAAAAAGTTCAAACACATCTTAATGGTAAGAAGTAATATATATATATATATATATATATATATATATATATATATATATATATATATATATATATATATATATATATATATATATATATATATATATATATATATATATATATATATAGACACACACACACACACACACACATATATATATATATATAAGACTGTAAATAAAAATTTCAGAAATGAATTTACAAAAAAGTTCAACTACTACAATTCATAAGGTTCAAGTACAAAAATAAAAAGAAAGTACTGTGCATCGAAGATTATTTTTTTTTATAAAATACCAAAACTATAATTATTCATCTATAAAAAAGAAAAAAACGTGCTCCAAAATTCATGTAAAAAAGTAAGAAAAAAATATTATACAACAAACAAATTTGATTGGTAATTGACACCCTAAAATAGAGCAGTACTATCATTAACAGAATGTAAGTTCAGCAAACTCAATAACAAAAAAGGGTTCTAAAAAAATCATCAGCGTATAGCACCGTCTCCGAGTTATGAACATGAAAAATATACCAGCCAAAACAAAGGATGCCCATCAGTTCAACTATAGAAAATGTTCCAGTACTAATATAAAGAATGTATAAATAAAACACTTATAATTGAGCAGAACAATAGGAAAAACATTACATAACTGGTTCCATACCATTCTGATAAAACCATACAATTCGACCATCTCACATGCAAATGTTTTAAAAGAAAAAATACTGCAACATAATCAACCATACACAAATCTCAAAGCCGGCGTCATTTGCCACATTTAAACCTACAGCACATAAATTCTGAACGTCAGAGAGTCGTCTTCTCTCAAGAACATAACCATAACCACATCACCATCCTCAAATCCAGACTCAGCCGCAAACTCCTTCCACCCAGTACTTAGGTTGATGCAACCATCAAAGTCGATGTGGTAGGCAACATCCATCAACTGATACCCATTCTTGTCTGAAGTCTCCATCTTCAGAACACCGGAACTAGGAGCAACAATCCTGATCCTGGGTGACATTTTCTGCAAATGGACATGGGAGTACAAAACAAAATGAACACCTGACATAACTGAATTTTTACATAGATATAGGAATGATTTGCATAACAAACTAAAATGGAAAAAATCTGAACCAAAACAATAACACAAAACTAACTAGACATGTGAACTGACTAAACTGAAAAATATACATATCAATACACCTACAGTAAAAACATCTATTCATAAACAGAATATGGATTATACAAAAAATGGTTTAAATACTGTTAAGTAATGAACAAATACACAGAAATCCGTACTGTTAAAATCCAACAAAACCAAATTAAAAAATATAGACAAGCTATTCATAAGACAAAACTGCAGATCCAGTCCATGGGTTTCGAACAGAAACCAACAAGAAAGTTGAAAACAAAATGAATAGAAACACATACCCATGATTCCTTCAAGTCACCATCCGTCAGGCGACAAACATAGGGTGTACGAAACCCATGGTTGCCATTCAGCAAACAAGAAAGTTGCCCACGCCGCTAAGTCTGAGTGAGCTCCAAACCAGACTCGTACACACAGCCGTCAGCTATGCGCGCCATCTTTACCAGGCATCCGCATGAACAATCCTCCATCGAACACACAAGAACAGAGAAAAAGGCAACGAAGAGAAGAGAGAGGAACCTAGATCTGATTCTGGAAGAATGAATAAAAGGGAGGGGGAAGACTTGGCCACACACCACACATAGATGGATAACGTTTATAGTCAGGGACACTCGCAGATTATAAAAATAATAAATAGGTAGATGGGCAGCCAGCTGGTAGGAAATAGTTATTACACAAGCCATCCAACATTTGACCGCAAATCAGTTCAACTTCAGAAAACCAAGCAGTTCAAAGGTGCACATGTCGAACATATGCAGACAAAACAACACATTCGGAGACAAAAACAAAGTTGAATTCATTTAGTCATTCGAACATCTGCTCCCTCACAACAAAAATCTTAAAAACATAATATTCACTACTTAAGTCATAACGATCAAAGAAACGACGCCATTTTGCCCTGGTGGATGGATGTTGAGCCGTGGCTGCTCTCGCCCTAGCCCAACTAATGATCTGAATATGGTTCCTTCCCCCGCCCTCTGGGAAAAGAAGCTCCAATTCATTGGAGTTGCAAGTATCCATCACCTCACGCGCAAGTCGTCTATTGAACTCTGCCTCCAGTTCCTCCTCGGCAGCACGTTGCGCCATCTGCCTGCGCCTGCGCCTCCTCCTCCTCTGCTCCGCTACTGCAGCCCTAACATCTATGGCGTCCCCCTCCTCCTCTATAACCTCTCCCAGCTCAGGATCCATCTCCCTTTTCTTTGGTTGCAGCTCATAGAATGAAACTGACAGAGGGCTCGGGCTTTATAATCAAAGTGCAGAGCCATCGGTGCGGCTCCCATGTCAACACACAGTAACAAAACTTTGACACGGCAGCAGTCCAAGTACACATACGGGCATCAATTCAAAACAACACTGAAAAACACGCAACTTAATTACACAGTTTGACCAGATTACCCGAAATCGCAGCTTACAGTCAGCCGCCATACACAACCTCCGCCAATGACAAAACAACATGGGAATCCGGGGTAGAAACAACTCAAAAAAGCAAAATTGACAACGCAAATCTTTTCATATAGTCCTTATATCTCTCCCTGCAACACCAATTCGAAAGTAAAACAACAGAAAAAGAAGAACATATTTCCATGGCGGGCGTGGAAAACGACCAAGAACACAAAAACTTGTAATCATAAATTACAGATGAAAATATCTCAAAAAATTATAACATACCGATAATTCTCACATAAAAAACGACAAACACGACGTAAATTGAGGCCCACGAACACCACAGTAAACACTGACGCCCAAAATCACGTCCGCCGCCAAAATGCCCACGCCGTCACCTCCGGTGACTACAGATCGCAAAACTCATCCAGCTGAGCGCGCGGACGTGCGAAACCCCTTACATGTCTCCTCTAGCAACGAATGGCCCGCAACATCGCGCCGGGGAATGACCGGAAGCTCCATGTTGCATCCCCTGTTTCCGTCCGTCATGCACGCAGGAAGATCAGTTCTTGTTGAAAATCACATCAGTCCAAACTGTGAACCACGTCAGTTCAAAAAGGGTAACAGAATAATATTCTGTTACGCGTAACAGAATAGCCCAGATGTGTGTGTGTGTGTGTGTGTATATATATATATATATTTCAAAAAAATCTAAAACATTATATATTTACTAAAATATTCTCTTCATTTCATATAATTAAAAATTCTTATAGTGTATCTCGTCATGTCTTTAGAAAATTTTGTCGTGTTTTTAGAAAATGTTCTTCATGAATTTTAAATACATTTACATAGTATTATAGAATCATAATGTAGTTTTGAAAGGTTCATTGTGTATTTCATAACTTATTTACAATATATTCATAATTTATTCTAAAAATATGTATCATTTATTTTTAAAAGTATGCATGTTGTATCTAAAAAATGCTCATCATATTTTAAAAAATGTTATCTTGTGTTAAAAATATATTTTTACCATACACCCTACAGACTTGGGAGATGGGTTCCATTACTTTTTCAAGGTTCTTAAACATCACCAAAAGCAACAGAGAAAAAAACATAGTTTTCAAAAGCTAGACACTACAAATCACAACACACTACATTGAGACAGGGTACCGGGCCCCCTATAGGTTCGCAACGACACAAACATCTAGTTCAAACCGAGCTACAACATATAAGGAACATGGTGGTGCAAAAACACTAGGAACACATCTTTGCAAGATCACTTCTTTGAGTGATCACCATCCTGACATATGTGCTTCTCGACATCTCCTCCTGCATCACGCTCTTCCTCCGTGATATGAAGAAGGACGCTACCTGGCATCATCCTCACGGCGATCTTCACTTTGTACTCGACCATGGCCCCTAGACGCACCGCAGTGATGCATTCCCCATGAAGGAGTACCACGAACGTGCAAGGTTGGGAGATGTCCGCATCGAAACATCCCTATGTGGGCGTGTGTCGCATGTCTATGACGCGCCTATCATAAAGTTGTCCTCCTTGCGGAGAGCACAAACATCCACCCCAATACCCTTAGCATCCTGCAACACCAGGGTCCGAACTCCAGGGTGGAGCAGTAGAAAACCATCATACTCATGAACGAGGAAACATGTGTGGTATGTGAAAGGATCGAGAAGAGGTGTCTAGAGGGGGGTGATTAGACACTAAGTTCCAAAAGTTGCAGTTTTTAATATTCTTAAGTTTAAGTGGAGTTTAAGCACAAGTTTAACAAACACAATACATATCAAGCAAGCATGCAATGAGTATATGAGCAGCGGAAAGTAAAGCATGCAACTTGCAAGAATGTAAAGGGAAGGGTTTGGAGTATTCAAACGCAATTGGAGACACGGATGTTTTTGTCGTGGTTCCGATAGGTGGTGCTATCGTACATCCACGTTGATGGAGACTTCAACCCACGGAGGGTAACGGTTGCGCGAGTCCATGGAGGGCTCCACCCATGAAGGGTCCACGAAGAAGCAACCTTGTCTATTCCATCACGGCCGTCGCCCATGAAGGACTTGCCTCACTAGCGGTTTATCTTCACGAAGTAGGCGATCTCCTTGCCCTTACAAACTCCTTGGTTCAACTCCACAATCTTGTTGGAGGCTCCCAAGTGACACCTAGCCAATCTAGGAGACACCACTCTCCAAGAAGTAACAAATGGTGTGTTGATGATGAACTCCTTGCTCTTATGCTTCAAATGATAGTCTCCCCAACACTCAACTCTCTCTCACAGGATTTGGATTTGGTGGAAAGAAGATTTGAGTGGAAAGCAACTTGGGGAAGGCTAGAGATCAAGATTTATATGGTTGGAATGGAATATCTTGACCTCAACACATGAGTAGGTGGTTCTCTCTCAGAAAATGTGTATTGGAAGTGTAGGTATGTTCTGATGGCTCTCTCCATGAATGAAGTGTGGGTGGAGGGGTATATATAGCCTCCACACAAAATCTAACCGTTACACACAATTTGCCAAACTCGGTGGGACCGAATGGTTAAACTCGGTCGGACCGATTCAACAAACCTAGTGACCGTTAGGATTTTCGGTGGGACTGAGATGCAACTCGGTAGGACCGATATGGTTAGGGTTAGGGCATAACGTAATCTCGATGTGCCCGATTACACAAACTCGGTGGGACCGATTTTGGTAATAAGCTAACTAGAGAGTTGGTCAGGCAAACTCGGTGAGACCGATTACACAAACTCGGTGGAACCGATTTTGGTAATAAGCTAACCAGAGGGTTTGCATTGTAATCTCGGTAGTACCGATTGCTCAAACTCGGTGAGACCGATTTTGGTAATGGACATACACAGAGAGATTACAATCCCATCTCCGTGAGACCGAGATCCCTATCGGTGAAACCGATTTCTAGGGTTTGTGGCAGTGGCTATGACATCTGAAACTCGGTGGCGCCGGATAGAAAGAATCGGTGGGGCCGAGTTTGACTTTTGGTTTAGGTCATATGTGGATGTGGGAAGGTAGTTGAGGGTTTTGGAGCATATCACTAAGCACTTTGAGCAAGCAAGCCATTAAGCAACACCTCATCCCCTCTTGATAGTATTGGCTTTTCCTATAGACTCAATGTGATCTTGGATCACTAAAATAGAAAATGTAGAGTCTTGATCTTGAAGCTTGAGCCAATCCTTTGTCCTTAGCATCTTGAAGGGGTTCCACATCCTCTAGTCCATGCCACTCCATTGTTGAACTTATCTGAAACATACTAGGTAAAAGTGTTAGTCCAACAAGAGATATGTTGACATTAATTACCAAAACCACCCAGGGAGCACTTGTGCTTTCAATATCCCCTTTTTGGTAATTGATGACAACATACATCAAAGCTTTAGAGAAAGATATAGAGAATAGCAAGTAAAGCTTTGGAAAGACATGTAACATGCATAGGCTCCCCCTACATGTATGCAATCATGTGAATATTGAATATAGGAGCATGTGAATGCGTAAACATGACAGAGTAAGCAATGTGTTACATGTATCTTGGCTATATGCATCAGAGCAAATGATGTGAATGTGAGAAATGTACCTTCATGCTCATGAGTCCTTCTTGCAAACAGTATGTACATCAGCAAGAACTTCTCATTCACATGACTGTGATGCATATATTTACCTTGTGGTCTTGAGTTGGCTTAGGATGGGATGAACCTGCGCAAATAAGGTTAGATAACACAGATACTCCTACTGACCAGAGCAAACAAGAGAAACCACAAGAGAACCAAGACTGGGATGACATGTAGAGTGAGTACTAAGTACCACATTGGATATAGACATGTCCCCAAAGGTAAAGATATGCAATAAAATCAGAGATTTCCTTCCCTTAGATGTCTTGCTCCCCCTGAATCTGCAGGGGATATTGGGAGAAGATAGGGAACAGAAAATCAGAGCAACAAAAAAGAAACAACAGAGCTTGAGCTAAAGCAAGCAAACAAACATGTCTTTCCCCTCTTAAAGACATGTGGTATCTCTCCTCTTGAACACCAAGCATCTGGGGTCTTTGATGATATTACTTTCTCTCTCCCCCTGAGTATTCTCTCTTTCTCCCCCTATAGGAAAGATTAAGCTTTGATGTGATCTCTCTCTCCCCCTTCGACATCAATTTCCAAGAAGGGCTCTTCTGGACATGTGATACAAATGGGTTGGTCCTTGAGTCTGTAGCGACCCGACCTCAGATGGTCAAGTCTCTGTGCTCCGGTGTCATCCCTGGATCAGTAATGCTGACACCACACAGTACTTCGAAGGATTTATAGCAGAGTAGCAATCACACACTTATTACATCGATGTCTCAAAGAGAACTTATTACAATAAAAATGGCTTAAGGCCATCTAATAATGATAACAACGGAAGACTTGGAAGATAAGTGAGTCCATCAACTCCAACGGCATCACTGAGTATAGAACCACGACCTAAAGCACCTTACTCGTCGTCTGAAAAGTCTGCAACATGAAAGTTGCAGCCTGAAAACGGGTCAGCACATGGAATATGCTGGCAATGTAACACATAGAGAATAATGAATGATAAGCCTATACTACATGCATATATGGCTGGTGGAAAGCTCTATGGTTACAATTTTGCGTAAAGCCAATTTTTCCCTACTGCAAAGGAATAAATTTTATTTAACTATCATGGTGGTTGAAACATCGAGAATGGTTGACAGCATTCCGATCCCAATTAAGTGAACAATTAAAACCCAACAATATTAATTAGAAGTAACATGATGAGATTCACATGATATTCAAGTACTAGATACTCAAGACGTCCATAACCGGGGACACGGCTAATCATGATTAGTTTGCACACTCTGCAGAGGTTTGCGCACTTTTCCCCACAAGACTCGATCGCCTCCGTTTGGTTTCTCGCACTACAGGGTGTTTGAGAAACGGATGACCGAGACATAGTCTTTCAGAAGCGCTAGCACCTTACGTTGGATAGACCGGTACACCTATTTTCCCCTACATCTGCTAGTCTACCCTGTAAGAGTTCGCACGACTTAATCAACTATGCCAGAGCCCATAATGGCTTGTGGCTGCACATGGAAGTTACTAGCATGGATGATCTTATGATCCCTTTGAGCCTGGGTGGCGGTCCAAAGAAAAACAGGCAAGTCCTGATAGAAACCAGGTGCCTCAATCCACCCAGATGTGTATTTAAGTTGCCACCTTAGATAAAACCATTAATTTAACAATACTCACATCTGTCATGGATATCACTCACCCAATCCACGTCTACTAGCATAGCATGGCATAATAAGCAAACGTAGAAGTAACTCCCAAAGGTTTCATAAGTAAAACAGGTAATAGGTACTACCTCAACTACTTCCCATCCCATAATTTAATTAGATCCTAATCATGCAGTGTTTGAGGATTGGTCTAATGCAATAAAAACTGGGCAATGAGAAGGTATGATCAAAGTGTTACTTGCCTTGCTGAGGATCTGTGAAACCTAGAGCTTCGAAATAACAGGCGGCGCACTCCGGGTGATCTATCGCAGACAAACAACAAGCATACAATAAGTACTCATCTAATGCACAGGTAAAACTCGAACAACAGATCGAACCAGAAAGTTCAACTTAAGAACTCCGGTTGCAAAGAGAAAACGAACCGAACAAAGTAACGGAAAACAAACGGTGGAAGAAAACAACTCGGTTCTAGCAAACTGAAACTAGGTCAAATTTTACAGTAGCAAAAACTTGTTTAAGTTGATTAGTCGGAACGGAGGTTTCGAAATGAAACTCCAGGCACTTGAATCACCTGATTCTGATAAACGAGCGAGAAGATAAACTAGAAAGAAGATCGGATCTGAAATCGCGATCAGAAAAATCACGGAATAAATCCGGCGAAAAAGGAAACGACGAACGGTTAAACGAACGGACGTTCGTTAACCCAAAATAACCGGTGCTCACGTTCGTTAAGACGAATGGTCCGGCGATCGCTCGCTAAACAAATAAACCAAAAGAAAAACGAAAACCGATCTAGGGTTTCGAAAAAAACCGAAACTTCGAAACGAAAAATAAACCGGAACGGTTTTAAAAAAAACCGAACCGAGGGGAGGGTGGCGCGGCGCGGCGGCTACCTCGTCGGCGAGGGGCTCCGGCGGGGCGGCGGGGTTGCGCGGGGCGAGGCGGCGGCGGCGCTGGCGGCGCGAGCGGCTGCTGCTGCTGCTGTGGGGCGGGGGTGCGGCGGCGGTGTGGGAAGGAAAGGGGGGGGGGCTTGGGTATAAATAGAAGGGGGGGAGTTGCTTGGGGGAGGGGGCAAGAAAGAGGGGCGGCGGCGGCTGCGCTGCGCGCGGCGCGCGCGCGAGGGGAGGGGCGCGGTGCGGGCCGGCTCGGCTGGGCCCTTGGCCCAGTCGGGCGCTGCACATTTTTTTAAAAATAAATACGCGCGCAGAAAAAAAAATAAAAAAAATCTAAACGAACTCCAAAAATCTCGAAGTTAATTTTTTTTCCGACTCCTAAAAATGAGTCGAACAAAATGAACTTTTACTCGGGGCCTAAATGCAATATTTTAAAAACACGCATTTTTTCCCTAATGCAAATAAAATGCAAATAATCTCCGGAAAAATCCAAAATTTGATTTATTTATTATATCTTTATTTTTCCTAAATTTGGGAAAGTCATATTATTCCCTTCTCATATTTTTGTTATTGGAAAAATAATTGAAGATGAAATAAATAAAATCAAATGATCCTTTTTTTTCAAAATTTGAGAAAACTCAAATATGAAAATAACGAAATCTCCAACTCTCTCCGAGGGTCCTTGAGTTGCGTGAAATTTTTCGGATCGACCAAAATGAAAGAAAATATGTTATGCATGATGATCTAATGTATAACATTCCAAATTGAAAATTTGGGGATGTTATAGAGTCACAAAGCAAAGCAGCATGTCTAATATGATGCTGGTAGAGGACAAGAATCATTGAGTGAAGCTGGAGCAAACAGAAATCAGGAATAAGTGGCAAGTTGGTTTTCCTGTGATGGAATCGGTGGCTCCGAGTTGTGTGCTTTGGTTGCACCGAAAGATTTCGGTTGGGCCGAAGAGAACAAACCAGTGTGACCGAGTTCATTAGAGTGAAACCACTTGTCACCTCAGCTCACTAGACAAGTAAGATCTCACAAGGATATGCAAGGAATTTACTGAAAGATTTGCAATGAATTGGATGCTGGAAATGCAGAACAAAAAGAAAAGATAAGAAACTAAAAGATCTAGATGAAGTTTTTTTTGAAAGGGGAAACAAATATGCAAATGCAAAAGCACGGAGAAACACTAGAGAACTTCATCTAGGATTGGTCGGTGACAAAGTCACCTATGTTAGAGTATATTGACTTAGGAGTCAAGTGAGAGCATTTGATCATAGGTCATACTCATCGTTTAAGCTCAAAATGGGGTTACCATTTTTCGTTTAAGCCTTTTGATGTATTCACATCTTGTCGAGTTGCTTTGACTCATTACTTGGAGTAAAGCTTCTCTAAGATGGAATAACATACCTTGGGTGGTGGTGTTGATCTTGCTCATGTAGTTGAACTTGTGTGGGTTGCTCAAGGTTTATGTAGTTCATCAAGAGTTGGGAGCACCACTTGGAGTTTGAGTTCATCTACCTACATGGGTTAGCTTTGCAAGGAAGAGCACTTGTGTATCCAAAATGACAATCATGAGACTCAACATAGAATTTGCCAAAGGATATGTTTGAATGGTTTCGTGCTTCCTTGTCTTCAACCACCATTGTGTAGAGACTTGGTGATGTAGAGATTGCTCAAGATGTGAGTGAGTTGCAATCTCATAGATTTAGATTCAACCAAGTACCTACAAGGTTAGATAACATGCAAGGTACAAATATATCCAAGACATATGAATAGCATCATAAGAGAAATATCGAGGATTAGTCATAGGCTCATGCCCCGCATGTATCAAATGGAGTTCCTACTCCAAGTTTGAAGCATCAATGATGTTCAATTCACCTCTCAACCTGCAAAACACTTTCTCATCAAGTGGTTTAGTGAATATATCCGCCAATTGCTTATCGGTGCAAACATGCTTAAGATTAATGTCCCCTTTTGCAACATGATCTTGAATGAAATGATGACGAACTTCAATATGCTTAGTTCGAGAATGTTGCACGGGATTGTGAGCAATCTGAATAGCACTTTCATTGTCACATAGCAATGGAACATGTTTCACATATATCCCATAATCTTTAAGAGTTTAGGTCATCCAAAGTAATTGAGCACAACATGAACCAGCGGCAATGTATTCCGCTTCGGCGGTGGATAAGGATACCGAGTTTTGTTTCTTGGAAGACCAAGACACAAGAGATCTACCAAGGAATTGACAAGTACCCGAAGTGGATTTTATATCAACCTTGTCTCCGGCATAGTCCGAATCGGAGTAGCCAACAAGATCAAAAGAGGACCTCTTAGGATACCAAATGCCAAAATTTGGTGTATGGATTAGGTATCTCACTATCCTTTTCACAACCTTAAGATGACACTCTTTAGGAGCAGCTTGATATCGTGCACACATGCACACACTTAGCATAATATCGGGACGAGAGGCACATAGATATAACAATGAACCAATCATAGAGCGATAAACCTTTTGATCAACCGGTTCACCATCTTTGGTCAAATCAAGATGTCCACTAGTAGGCATGGGTGTAGTCATACCTTTGCATTCTTGCATATTGAACTTCTTGAATAAGTCCTTGGTGTACTTCGTTTGAGAAACAAAGGTACCTTTCTTAGTTTGCTTGATTTGCAAAACGAGAAAGAATTTGAGTTCACTCATCATAGTCATCTCAAACTTCTCCGACATTAGATTTCCAAACTTCTCACTAAAATGAGGGTTAGTTGAACCAAATATGATATCATCAACATAAATTTGGCACACAAATAGTTCTCCATTAACCCTTTTAGTAAAAAGAGTAGAATCAATTTTACCAATTTCAAAGCCTTTTTCAATAAGGAACTTGGTCAAGCATTTATACCATGCTCCAGGAGCTTGTTTAAGACCATAAAGGGCTTTGTGAAGTTTGTAAACATGATTAGGTTTCTTAGGATTGACGAAGCCGGGAGGTTGCTTAACATAAACTTCCTCCTCAATTTCTCCATTTAGAAAAGCAATTTTAATGTCCATTTTTTACAAGGTGATATCATGGTGATTAGCATAAGCAAGTAAGATGCGAATGGACTCAAGTCTAGCAACGGGAGCATATGTCTCACCATAGTCCATACCTTCAACTTGTGTGTAGCCTTGGGCGACGAGACGTGCTTTGTTGCGAACCACTTGTCCATCTTCATCTTGCTTGTTGCGAAACACCCATTTGGTACCAATGATGTTGTGGTTGTTGTCGGGCTTCTCGACCAATGTCCACACTTGATTTCTCTCAAAGTTGTGTAGCTCTTCATGCATAGCGTTTATCCAGTCCAGATCCTCCAATGCTTCTTCAACCTTCATAGGTTCAATGCTAGAGATGAATGAGTAATGTTCACAAAAGTTAGCTAAACGAGTTTTAGAGCGAGTGATTCTCCCGGTTTGGATATCATTGTAGATTTGCTCGACGGGATGATCTTTGGCAATTCTTGCTCGAACTCGTGAAAGCTTTTGCTTGGGTCGGGGTGGAACATCCTCTTCATCTTGTGCTTCTTCTTGGCCTTCTTCATTGTTGACGTTGTCGTTCTCTTGTCGTGATGGAGAAGGAGGTTGTTGATGTTCATCTTGGTGTACTTCCTCGTTTTCTTCATCTTGGCGTGTCCCACTTGTGGATGCTTCCGTATCAACTCTTGGTTCACCTTGTCGTGAGGTAGAAGCTTCCACTTGGACGAACAAGGTACTCTCCTTCACTTCCGTTGCACGAATCTTGCCAATGGACAAGTCTTGAATTGTTTCCGAAGGGTCTTTGTCTCCTACATCATTTGGCAATTTCTCTACTTGCGAGCCGTTAGACTCATCAAACTTCACATCTACCGTCTCTTCAATCTTTCGGGTGAAATTGTTGTAGACACGATAAGTGTGAGAGTTTAAGCCATAACCAAGTAGGAAACCTTCACGAGATTTAGGAGCAAATTTAGAACGACGATGCTTATCAAGATTGTAGCACTTTGAGCCGAATACTCGAAAGTATCCAACTTGGGGGTTGTTACCGGTGAGGAGCTCGTATGCCGTCTTGCCGAGTAGCTTGTGAAGATACAAGCGATTTGTTGCATGACAGCCCAAAAGTGCTTTGGCGTTTTGTACTCATCAAGCATCGTTCTTGCCATATCGATAAGAGTCCGGTTCTTCCTTTCAACAACTCCATTTTGTTGAGGTGTGTACGTAGCCGAGAACTCGTGTGGAATCCCTTCTTCGTCAAGAAAGGTGTCCACATTTGCGTTCTTGAACTCCGTTCCGTTGTCGCTCCGAACCTTCTTGATCTTCACGTCAAACTGATTTTGGGCCTTCCTAGCGAAGTGTTTGAAGATCTTTTGGACCTGCGATTTGTCATCAAGAAAGAACACCCACGTAAATCTTGAAAAATCATCAACTATGACTAGACCAAATGAGTTACCACCGAGACTCTTGTAGGCATTTGGACCAAAGAGATCCATGTGAAGTAGCTCGAGTGGTCTTCTTGTGGTCATGATGTTCTTCGCGCGGTGACTTCCTCCAACTTGTTTTCCTGCTTGACAAGCACTAGAAAGTCTATCATTGTCAAATATGACATCTTTTATTCCAAGGATATGATCACCTTTAATAAGCTTATCAAGATTTCGCATACCAACATGACCTAGTCTTCTATGCCACAACCAGCCTTTAGAAGATTTAGCAATTAAGCAAGTTTTAGGTTGAGCCTTTTTAGTGAAATCAACAATGTAAAGATCTCCTCTACGTATACCAGTAAAGATCATTTTATGATTGTGTCTACGAAACACTTGGCAATCTACTTCAGTGAATAGGACATTGAAACCGAAATCAGCAAGTCTGTAAACTGAAAGTAAATTGTATCCAAGGGATTCAACGAGCATGGCATTTTGTATGGAGCTATCATGTGAGATGGCCACCTTACCAAGGCCAACCACCTTACCCTTTGAATTATCACCAAAAGTGACATATTTTCGAGGGCCGTCGTTTTCAGCAAGCTCACGGAACATATCTTCATCTCCGGTCATATGATCAGTACATCCACTATCAAGGACCCATTCCTTTCCTCCAGCCATGTAGCCGCGAAGATTTGCCATAAGACCAAAATGCCTCATTGCATCATCAAGATCATATTATCCATGTTCAACATCATCTTGTGATTGATCAATTCCTAGAGAGGGTAATTCATTAGATAAATGATCATCACAATGGTTACCTTTATGAATTCTAATAGCTTCAGATATGATATCACTAATGATTCCAACATTTCCTTTAGCACGCATGAGATTGGTAAGCTCAAATAGACAATAACCAAATCTAGGATCACTAGAGTTCATCTTACTCAAGGCAATAGACTTATGGAGAATTTCGTCGAATTTTTTCAAGGAATAATCTGGAAATCGTTCCTCAAGAAATTTCCATATAGTATAGGCACAATCAAGAGTAGGCAAACTAGAAATCAAATTTTTGGGCAATCCTCTTATGATAAGATTGATGGTTCTAAGATTGCGAATCATGTCAAGATCTTCTTCGGGTGTGGGATGCAAGGGATCAATGTGAGGTGCACTAGGGCTAGTAATGTACTTGTTCAAATGATATTCATTGAAAATCTCAACCATTTCATTTTTTTCCACTCATGAAAATACTCTTCATCAAGAATAGGCACTCTATGTCTAAGACTCCCCAAAGTAGACACATCCATCTTCCTCCAAAGGTGTTTAAACCAAGGCAATGGAGACCAAAGCTCTGATACTAATTGAAAGGATCGAGAAGAGATGTCTAGAGGGGGGTGATTAGACACTAAGTGCCAAAAGTCACAGTTTTTAATATTCTTAAGTTTAAGTGGAGTTTAAGCACAAGTTTAACAAACACAATACATATCAAGCAAGCATGCAATGAGTATATGAGCAGCGGACAGTAAAGCATGCAACTTGTTTGGAGTATTCAAACACAATTGGAGACACGGATGTTTTTGTCGTGGTTCCGATAGGTGGTGCTATCGTACATCCACGTTGATGGAGACTTCAACCCACGGAGGGTAACGGTTGCGCGAGTCCACGGAGGGCTCCACCCACGAAGCGTCCACGAAGAAGCAACCTTGTCTATTCCATCACGGTCGTTGCCCATGAAGGACTTGCCTCACTAGCAGTAGATCTTCACGAAGTAGGCGATCTCCTTGCCCTTACAAACTCCTTGGTTCAACTCCACAATCTTATTGGAGGCTCCCAAGTGACACCTAGCCAATCTAGGAGACACTACTCTCTAAGAAGTAACAAATGGTGTGTTCATGATGAACTCCTTGCTCTTGTGCTTCAAATGATAGTCTCCCCAACACTCAACTCTCTCTCACATGATTTGGATTTGGTGGAAAGAAGATTTGAGTGGAAAGCAACTTGGGGAAGGCTAGAGATCAAGATTCATATGGTTGGAATGGAATATCTTGACCTCAACACATGAGTAGGTGGTTCTCTCTCAGAAAATGTGTATTGGAAGTGTAGGTATGTTCTGATGGCTCTCTCCACGAATGAAGAGTGGATGGAGGGGTATATATAGCCTCCACACAAAATCTAACCGTTACACACAATTTTCCAAACTCGGTGGGACCGAATGGTTAAACTCGGTCGGACCGATTCAGCAAACCTAGTGACCGTTAGGATTTTCGGTGGGACTGAGATGCAACTCGGTAGGACCGATATGGTTAGGGTTAGGGCATAACGTAATCTCGATGTGCCCGATTACACAAACTCGGTGGGACCGATTTTGGTAATAAGCTAACTAGAGAGTTGGTCAGGCAAACTCGGTGAGACCGATTACACAAACTCGGTGGAACCGATTTTGGTAATAAGCTAACCAGAGGGTTTGCATTGTAATCTCGGTAGTACCGATTGCTCAAACTCGGTGAGACCGATTTTGGTAATGGACATACACAGAGAGATTACAATCCCATCTCCGTGAGACCGAGATCCCTATCGGTGAAACCGATTTCTAGGGTTTGTGGCAGTGGCTATGACATCTGAAACTCGGTGGCGCCGGATAGAAAGAATCGGTGGGGCCGAGTTTGACTTTTGGTTTAGGTCATATGTGGATGTGGGAATGTAGTTGAGGGTTTTGGAGCATATCACTAAGCACTTTGAGCAAGCAAGCCATTAAGCAACACCTCATCCCCTCTTGATAGTATTGGCTTTTCCTATAGACTCAATGTGATCTTGGATCACTAAAATAGAAAATGTAGAGTCTTGATCTTGAAGCTTGAGCCAATCCTTTGTCCTTAGCATCTTGAAGGGGTTCCACATCCTCTAGTCCATGCCACTCCATTGTTGAACTTATCTGAAACATACTAGGTAAAAGTGTTAGTCCAACAAGAGATATGTTGACATTAATTACCAAAACCACCCAGGGAGCACTTGTCCTTTCTGTATGAGACCAACCACCGAAGCGGGAACTCATCTTCATCCGTCTCCCCAAAGATCACCCATGATCGATCTGGAAGTGGTTGAGGGGGAAGGGAGAACTAACGTGTGGGAGCGAGATTGCATGGGGATTTAGCCATCTCACTCATGTTAGTTAAATTTTGAGAAGGCATTCTCTCCAACCGCATCACACCCTCTGTTCTATGTGAATTGCTGCTGCAATTCTTAAGGACGGAGGGGAGAGGTGGGAGAATGGGTAAACCATACGTCCATGCTAATGAAAGATTGAAGGTTGTTGAAAATAGTTCAACGATCGAATGCCTTCTTGAAAAATTTGTTTAGGAGCTTACGTGATAGCTACCGCGCGTCCGTGAAGATCTAAGGCGATGGGTTGAGCTAGCGGATTATTTTTTCTTACTCTGCTGACTGCTTTGCTTAAGTTAGGTGTATTAAAGTATACTCTTCATGTATTTCAAAATTGGTCATGGGGTGTCTTAAATATGTTCATGTAGGAAAAAACCTAAAAAAGGCCACATGAATACGTGAAAAATTGAGAAAAAAAAGAAAACATAATGAAACAACAACTTTAAAATAATATAAAAGTAATAAGGAAAGAAAAACAAACATAGAATAAAATTGAACACAACTGCTGCTGAAAGGACCACGATGTCGCCTAGAGGGGGGGGGGGTGAATAGGCGTTTTAAAATCTTCTACGGATTTGGCTATATCCTAATGCGGAAATAAACTAAGCGGATAATTTTCGAGCACAAATCCTAAATATACCAGGCTCAGTAAGTGCACCAACAACTTAGGATAAACAAGATGAGAACAACGAGGATATGAGTAAGCACAAGTAAGTTACACAAACTTACTCAATGTATATCACGAGATATGGAAATGAATAATACACACAACCACAAGTAAGCAATACAAGCTTACACAAATTGTATCACAATATATGGAATTGAATGATACAACCAAACTCAAGTAAGCACTACAAGCTTACACAAGTTATGTCACACGATATGGAAATGAATGTAACAAGCTAGCAATTCACACTGAGTACAAGATAGAACAATAGTAGGAAGTATGAATTGCGGACTATAAAGTGTTGGCCTAAATAATCTCTACGATATGTTAATCAACACAATATAATGAGGACAACGAGGATACTATCAAGCACAAGTAAGTTACACAAACTTACTTGAGCAATATCACAATATATGAGAGTTAATGACACAAGTTAGCAATTCACACTAATCACAAGATATATCAATGGTAGCAAGTATGAATTGTGAATATAAAGTGTAGGCCTAAATAATCTCTTCAAGGGAATAGCCAACACAATACAATGAGAACAACAAGATATAGTGAACGCAAGGTCAAGAGACTAAAGTAAACGACAAGGAGTTAGGGTTAGGGATAACCAAAGTCACAAAGACGAGGATGTATCCCGATGTTCACTTCCTTGGAGGGAAGCTAACCACGGTTGGAGGGATGGGTGTTACCACGAAGGCACACCAACACCACGAAGGCACACCAACACCACGAAGGCTCACCCTATTCTCCTTGAGATACCACCATGAAGGCGATTCCCAACCACTAGTGGTAGACCTTGAGGCGGCCTCCAAACCTTCACAAACTTTCCGGGGGACAAATCACAAGTTGATTCCTCATCGGAGCACTCCTACCGCCTAGGAGTATCCAACCTCCAAGAGTAACACGATCAAGGGGGAAATGCTCAAGACTTGCTCAAATCACGAATTGCTTTGGTCACAAGAGGGAGTGGGAGAGAATCTATGTTTTGACTGGAACAACTCTCAAGAACACTCACTAATCTCTCCGGGATCTAAGATTTGGTGTAGGAGAAGTGAGAGGGAGCCACTTGTGTTCTTGGGGAGATTTTGGATGGAGTGGTCAACCCTCTCCCAGAGTGGGAGAGGGATATTTATACCCCCAAGAAAATAGAGCCGTTTCCCGTAGTTGTTGACCTGCCCACATGATCTGGATGCATACCCGGATGATCCGGCCAATGCCCGGATGTCCGGGAGGGTCAATATAAAATGTGGTGAAGTGGATACCCTGATGCCCGGGGACCTAGCCGGATGATCCGGGCAATTCCCGGATGATCCGCGTGGGTAACCGGATGATTCAGCTAGCGGAATAAGTTACTGTGATGAATTTTACGAATAACCCGGATGATCCGGGCAAAGCCCGGATGATCCGGCCAAACCAAACTGCTACAGCCCTGATACTGAAACAGTCACAAATTTTACATCCGGACTGTGATTTTGATGATCTTGGGCTCGTTTTGAAGCTATGGAAAAAATCCAGCTGCTCACATAAAGAACCTCCCAAGAACAACCAAAATGGAGGATGCAAAATATGCAAAGGTTTTATCATATATTTGGTTAACCTATTTGGCTTTGGATTTTCTTAGGTATATAGGATAGGAGTGGAATTGTGTAGAGAAGATGTTGACTTGAGCAAATCTATCACGAACCCCTTTGATCCCCTCTTAATAGTGCGGGATCCCTATAACTCAAGAATCATAAAAGAGCTACACTACATAGCTATCGAGCAACCATTCTTGAGTGTATGTGTTCCTTCGATGGTCATCACTCCACAACACTAACGTCGAAGGAACTAATACCTTTGACTCAAGCCTTTCACTTGAGCTTGGAGTTGATGTTTCTTCTTGGCTCAAGTTGAATGGCAAGACATTGGTGAACTCTTCAAGTAGCTCCCCCATACACAATGTGGGAAGCTTTGCTTTGTATTTATGTTCACTCTTCCATCATGTGTTCATCCACAAGCTTCAAGCATGTAATCCTTCAGGATAGTTATCTTGAACTTTCCCTTGTAAACCATGATCATCAACACTTGATGTCATCCTCTCATAGACACTTGAAATCTTTCTCTCGATGCAAGCCCATGAGAATCACCTAACCCTCAAAAACATAGACAACACATAGTATGGGCTAGTACACAAAGCATAATTTGACAAAGTCTTACCATACCACAATATCTCATGTGTCACATGATTTGTGCTTGTGTGTTTACCATCTTTGAGTTCAATCTTAGATCTTCATCTTGGTCAACATTTATCTTTGCTCCATGAATAATCTTGATGCACAACTATATGTATATGGCATTCATTCCGAATCCATTCAATATCCTTCTTGCATCACCCATGGAACAAACATTCCTATATAACTTGATGTCATTGTTTCTTCATAGGAAATGCCATTCATTATCAAGTCTCAATGCATATATTTATGTGGATGGATTTCATCCACCAATTCATCCAATATTATTCATGCATTGCAAATGGAACTTTCCTTCAAATGTATATCTCAATTCAAACTCAATGCAAACATTAGTCCATTAGGATTGTCATTTAATTACCAAAACCACACATGGGGACTACATGTACTTTCAATCTCCTCCATTTTGGTAATTGATGACAATATCAACAAGAGGGTTTATATAATGAATTTTTAAACAAGCATGCAATTTGTCCAAGGATAAATTGTATACTTGGGATGGTCGTGCTATCATCAAGACACTACACAAGCATTTGATGATAATACACCCATAGTATATAGAGCAAACTCCCCCACAATATATGCATGTGTGAATGAACTTTGAATGTCATTGCATATATTGGTTGACATAAACTAGGAGAAGATTTCTTTATATACAATACTCATCCATGCAATAAGAATATATAACAAGGGTAGATATGCATGAGTGACGACAAGAACTACAAAAGATATTTATCTTAAACCCTAAACCCTCTAAACTTCTCCCCCATTGGTAACAAATGCCAAAATGGAAGACAAAACATCTAGCAGACCAATATAGTATGAGTTCCTCCTTGATGTGTGCATATCACAAAATGTGAGTGAAAACAAATGCTCATATTCAATGATGAACAATTAAAGGAGCTCGGAATCTATAGAATGCAATCATCTACGAAGATATGCCCTTTTTCATGTATAAAAATTTCTAAGTGGTCAATAATAATCATGATATGTATCCACAAAGAAACTCGTATACACAAAAAGAAAGGTTGCAATTGATAAGAACATGATATCCACAAGTGAATCCACTATTATATAACTTGAGCCTAGTCATAATAGCAAGGCACATGGCACAAATTGATCTCATTTGCATAACACAAAGTGAAGCAAGAAATCAAAAGATCCGACGAGCCAAAAGGATAAAGGAATATTACGATTTGGGTAAAGGAGTGTTCTAAGGAAAATAGAGTAGCTCCCCATAATTTGTGCACTATTTAGAATTTTTGTATTTGGATACAAGTGCACAAAATAGGATCATAACTCCCCCAAAATCAATAGGAACACAAAACAATTGCAATCAAACATAGATAGGAAACGAAGCCTAACATTTGCAACAAACATATGGTTGAGCAACATGTAAATGAGGCAACCTAAGAATAGGCACAACCAGAATGATGTGTGTGAGTCACGTCAAAGCACTTGAGAAGACTTATTATAAGGATGATAATTAAGCATCAACATAGTCTTGAGTAAATGAGACACAAGGTGCAAGACATGTCCTTCCCACACACACGAAGTTAAGAAGGTCACACACACATCAAGCAAATGGGTTCACAAGCTCACCAATAGCAAATTACAAATCAAAGCTTGTGACAACCCATGATGAAGATAGGAAATAATAGGCTTGTCAAGACAAGCACGAGGACAACAATCTTCACCAAACATGAGTGCACTAAGATGCAAAGAGGTAAGACATGCATTCATACAACAAATGCTTCCACAGAGCCACCAAATATATAAAAAGAGAATGAAATGGTGGACATGAAAGAATAGGGATATCAACTAGAGATGTAACTTCTCTCACGTGTATAAGATTCTAGGTAGATGACAATTATGATGATATATATCCAGAAACAAGGATGTACACATGAAATAGTTACAAAAGGAAAGAATAAGATATCCAAACGGGAGACATAAAATATACAAATGAGATCTTTGCTTGACAGTATAGCACATGGCTTAATGTAATCCTATCGTATATTAATGAACTCCAAACACACAACCATGAAAGACATCACAACTAGCAACAAGAGATCATTGTTGGGATCCTTTGAGAAAGGAAACAAGTATGACAAGAACGAGTCAAGAAATTCATGCCATGATGCAACCTACACAAGGTTGAATGCAAGAAATGTATGCATGAAGTAGATACTTGTTACCGAGATAGCATTGGAGTGATGTAGTAGGTAATGGTTCAAGCTTGGCTCTAATTTCCTCATAGTGCCACCACCTTCATGAATAAGCCAAGGACCCAATGCTTCTCAAATGTACCTAAAACAATTTAAGTACAATATGGTCCCCAAGCTTGTTGGGTCCGAAGTAGTTAGCATAACTACAAAACATAGGGTAAAATCACTTAAATATGTGCATATCGATATGAATTTGAATATCATGCACATCTTAGCTATTAAGAATTTGATGGATTTACCATATATATATTGGATCAAATAAAGCAAACAAAGCATGCGAATTTACACATAGTAAATACGCATGCACAAGCCTACCAAAATCCAGGGAGATACAAATTTGACAAATGAACACATAACCGTTAATACTTCCAATAACATCACTAGTCATTCATGTTGTCCAAAATGACTCAAAGTGACAAATCAACATATGATAGCACACAAAGTTCAACATATTAACCAAGGAAACCAATGAGCATATAAGATATGCATTGCACACATACTCATGGGAATATCTCACTCAAGTAGATATAGGACACTATAAAAAATGAGATAACAAACTACCATAACTCCATACAAACCAATAATATGAACTCAAACAAAATGGTGTTTCAAGTTGTCATTCGGTGTATAAACCAAATAAGTACATGATCATCTATACCAACACAAGCATAACACGAGAGTTTAGAAATAAACACAATGCTTGGATATCATATTATTAACATTCCAATTAGATAGATCATCATGCAAAGGAAAAATTGGAATGGCTTTATTAAAATGATTTCCCGAATACGATTTTTAAGATAACCATGGGCAAAACCACACAAGATGTAACACCCCCAATGTCATGCTACAGTAACCCTCTGTGATTAAGCCTAATCATTTGGCTAAAGAATGCTTAATCACCTTTGTTCGATATCTCTTTTCAACTCCCATCTGAATTCAAATTCAAATCATAAGTGAAATTTGAAGTTGCACAAAAGTTGCTGGAAAAATGTTCATCATTTAGCAAATATTCCAATACAACTTGATGTAAATAAAAAGAACATCACTCCTATGCTAAAATGGACATTAACATTTATAATAGTGCCATTCCAGCAATTTAAAATGCAAATTCATTTATGAAAATTACAAATGAATCTAAACCTCTCCCAAAAATAATTGTGGCAGTGCCTAAAAATGCACTGGACTTTTATGATCCAGTTCCACCTTTTTTTCTAAATCATTAGGGTCCCCAGATAAATCATTTTCCTTCTCTAGTAATTAAAGAAAAAGAAAAGGAAAAGCAGAAGAGAGAGAGAGAGAGAGAGAGAGAGAGAGAGAGAGAGAGAGAGAGAGAGAGAGAGAGAGAGAGAGAGAACCCCCTGTCCCTCTGGACCTCAACCAACTGGCAACTAGGCCACCAGCCGGCCTAGCCCATGCCCCCCCGGGTCGTCCTTCTCATTGCTCCTCCGACCGGGGCGCGTCCCCGCTGGACCAGGCGCGCCGCCCTGTACTGCCACCCCCTCGACGCCTCGGCCTCCTCCCCACCTACCTCCACTCCCCTCTCTCGCCTCCCAGATCCACGTGTTCCTCCCCCTCTATGTCTCGCTCGCCCGCCTCACCCGAGCGCCATCGCCGCCGTCCCACCTCGCATCACCGCGGCGACCGCCTCCCTCGTGCTCCTCCGATGTAACCAGCCGCTCCGCCGCGCTCCGCTACGTCGACTACGGCCACGAACGCGAGCCGACGAGCCCCACCGCCCGGATCTGCGCCTTCTTCCTCCTCCTCAGGCCGTTGGCGATCTCCTTCGACTTCGGCCACCCCCTGCGCTTCTAGCCCACAACGAGCCACCTTGTGCTCCTCGGTGAGCACCGCCCGCTTCCCCTATGTTCCCCCCTTTGTTCGCTGCCCGTGTTTCACCCCGCTGTCGTAGTCGTAGCTCACCGCCGCCCTGCTGCGTCACTGTCGTGGCCACCGCTGCCATGGCCCCCGTCCGAGCCCTCCATCGTGCTCCTGGTGTTCCCAGGAGCCCGGCGAGCCCTTCCTCTCACCCTCTCGTGCCCCGAGCCCCGATCCCGACGACGACCAAAGTCCGGCATCCGCCTCGCCGCTCGTCATCAACGTTCCCGACCACCGCAGCCTCTGCCACCACCCCAGATCGCCTCGCCATCGTCTTCTCGTTCGAACGAGCCCGGCCGCACTAGAAACGGTGCCCTGTGCGCGAAACCCGACCACCTCCCGAGCGCGCCGCCGTCGTTTTTGGTCGCCGGAGCTCTCTCCGGCGCCGACGCCGACGTTGCTCCATGGGTCCCGCCCCTAGGTCGCTGACCAGTGGGCCCGGGTGGCCCAGTTGACTGGGTTGACCCAGTCAACTGCTGACTAGGCTGCCCAGTGAGGCTGGCATGTGGGCCCCACTTGTTTAAAACGTTTTATAAATAAATAAATCTGTTAATTAGTTTTAATTGTTAGTTAGTCGCTCACACCAGGGGCCCACCCCTCTAATTAGCTTGTTAGATTAGTTTAATCCACTTTTAAGCTAACAAAGGCTGACATGTGGGTCCCAGTGGCCCCACTGGTCAGGTTTGACCTGGTCAACCGCTCTTTTGACTGCTGACATCGTTTTCCTTTTCTGTTAATATTATTAAATCCAGTAAATGATTAAACCTTTATAAAATATAGAAAATAAACCGTAGCTCGGATGGAAAAACTTTGTACATGAAAGTTGCTCATAACGACGAGACGAATCTGGATACGCAGCCTGTTCGTCTGCCACACATCCCTAGCATAGCAAACACGCAACTTTCCCCCTCCGGTTCATCTGTTCGAAAACACGAAACACCGGGGATACTTCCCTGGATGTTTTTCCCCTTCGCCGGTATCACCTCCTACCGTGATAGGGCACACCTGGCACCGTTACTTGTCTTTTCATGCATCGATATGCATATGTTTGCATTATATTTATTTTTTCTCCCCCCTCTTCTCTCGTTAGATACCGAGACCGACGCCGCTGCTACCCAGTACGACTACGGTGTTGACGACCCCTCCTTCTCGGCTGAGCTTCCAGGCAAGCCCCCACCGTGATCACCAGATATCGCCTATTCCTTCTCTCTACTGCTTGCATTAGTGTAGTGTAGCATGTTACTGCTTTCAGTTAATCCTATTCTACTGCATAGTCTGTCATTGTTGCTACAATTGTTGATACCTTTACCTGCTATCCTAATGCTTAGTATAGGATGCTAGTGTTCCATCAGTGGCCCTACACTCTTGTCCGTCTGCCATGCTATACTACTGGGTCGTGATCACTTCGGGAGGTGATCACGGGCATATGCTATATACTTTATACTGTTACATTACTTATGATACTGTTCGGAGATGGGGGCTGAAGGGGCAGGGGGCTCCATCCCGGTAGAGGTGGGCCTGGGTTCCCGACGGCCCCTGACTGTTACATTATGGCAGAGCGACAGGGCAGGTTGAGACCACCTAGGAGAGAGGTGGGCCTGGCCCTGGTCGGCGCTCGCAGATACTTCAATTAACACGCTTAACGAGATCTTGGTATTTGATCTGAGTTGGGTCATTGACCTTATACGCACTAACCGCCACATGGAACAAGATATGGGCAACCGGCGTCATGGTATCAGCCGAAGCTCTTGTTGACGTCAACGACTGAGCGGCGCGCGCCGGGTTGGACTGGAACGCCTGCTCTTGTATAAGGGAGGCCAGGTCTGCTCATCGGCCGCGTACGCAATGTGCAGGTGTGCATTGGGCAATGGGCCCAGACCCCTGCGCGCATAGGATTTAGACCGGCGTGCTGACCTCTCTGTTGAGCCTAGGTGGGGCTGCGACGTGTTGATCTTCCGAGGCCGGGCATGAACCAGGAAAGTGTGTCCGGCCAACTGGGATCGAGCGTGTTGGGTAATGTGGTGCACCCCTGCAGGGAAGTTTATCTATTCGAATAGCCATGATCTTCGGTAACAGGACGACTTGGAGTTGTACCTTGACCTGATAACAACTAGAACCGGATACTTAATAAAACACACCCTTCCAAGTGCTAGATATAACCCGGTGATCGTTCTCACACAGGGTGACGAGGGGAGGATCGCCGGGTAGGATTATGCTATGTGATGATACTTGGTGAACTTACCATCTACTCTTTTCTACATGCTGCAAGATGGAGGCTGCCAAAAGCGTAGTCTTCGACAGGACTAGCTATCCCCCTTATTCTGGCATTCTGCAGTTCAGTCCACCGATATTGCCCCTTTACACAGATACCCATGCATATGTAGTGTAGATCCTTGCTTGCGAGTACTTTGGATGAGTACTCACGGTTGCTTTTCTCCCTCTTTTCCCCCTTTCCTTTTTACCTGGTTGTTGCAACCAGAGGTTGGAGCCCCGGAGCTAGACGCCACCGTCGACGACGACCCCTACTACACCGAGGGTGCCTACTACTACGTGCAGGCCGCCGCCGATGACCAGGAGTAGTTTAGGAGGATCCCAGGTAGGAGGCATGCGCCTCTTTCGATTTGTATCCAAGTTTGTGCTAGCCATCTTATGGCAACTTGTTTAACTTATGTCTGTACTCAGATATTGTTGCTTCCGTTGACTCATCTATGATCGAGCACTTGTATTCGAGCCCTCGAGGCCCCTGGCTTGTATTATGATGCTTGTATGGCTTATTTTTATTTTAGAGTTGTGTTGTGATATCTTCCCGTGAGTCCCTGATCTTGATCATACACGTTTGCATGTATGATTAGTGTACGATTGAATCGGGGGCGTCACACAAGAATACCATACTCAAACAAAGCATTGCATGCCATAGAGATATAAGATAATCTCATATATAAATTCTGAGTGGCAAACTGGCAAACCTCTATTGTTAATGTTCACACAAGAAGTGATATGCACAAAGTATATCACTCCCCCATAATGTGATAATCCATGAATTATCCATAAGAGGCAAATGAAACCTAACTAAGGATAATTAATGGATGAGGATTTGAGTTTCGAATGAACTTTACATACCACGTAGTAACTAGATAATATTACACTAACAATATTAGGTGGTATCCTACATATATACACATTTAAGGTTTGTGATATGCGTAAAACATAGCACTCCCCCATAATGTCATGATCCATTAATATCTCAAAAGAGCCAAGGAAGATTCAACTAATGAAGCAATAAAGGCTCGAAACCACACACACAACTATATGATGTGCATAGCAACCTACGCATGCTAGATAACATGAATCAAGCATATTAAGAGACACAACATATACAAACACATGCTAGGTACAGAACCTAAACAGACATGGGGCTAGTAACTTTCAATGTAGACAATATAATTACAAGTTACCGCCACGAGGAGCATTGGAATGACAAATATGATGATAATTCACATGACTTAGTTTGAACCATAATGAATGGTGAGAATCATTTTTCTTCCTGAACTAGCCAAGTCTCCAGTGCCCCCCACACACGTATTGATCAAGTTTGAGCTCGATGGTCCCCAACCATGTTGGGTCCTAAGAAGTTAGTAACAATAGGCTTGGCAACCCGAATGGTCTTATCCACTTTCAAACCACTTTGGGCACCAACATAATTGGCAAACATATTACCATCAATATCCTTCCTAAGTGAATAATGATCATTGATAATTGGAGGCATAGACGCATTACCGTTGGGACATGATGAATATATGTGTCCCTTCTCATGGGAAATATACCAAGATGTGTTCCCCTTTCTCTTCTTCTTTACCTTCTCAACTTGGAGAACAATATCTTGGTTAAGCATGGGAAGAGGCCTTTCATTATCTTGAGATCGAACTTGAGGCCACTTCCCTTGACGGTTCACACTTGAAGCCTTCTTATTCAATGGACAAGATCTCACATGGTGTCCAACATTCTTGCACTTGAAGCAAATAATGTTGGCTGAATTCTTGACTTGATCTTGTCCCTTCTTATTGTTCATGGACTTTTTCTTGTTGGAGACGAAATCAAGTACTATTTTATCTTGAGGGTCCTTTTGCACACTCAAGATATTATCACAACATTTTTCCAAGTCTTTCTTCAAACCAGTGACTTGGGCCTTGAACTCTTTATTTTCCTCTACAAGGTTAGTATTAACAAAAGAACTAGAGGAAATAGAAGCTTCATTGTTAGACAACAAGGCATGGTGAGCAATTCATCACAAGATGTATCAATATCATGTAGAGAGGAATTGCAAGGACTAGCACATGGCAATAAGGCATTTCGAGTAGAAGATGTGCTAATATCCACATGAGACTCACACGATTTTACCTTGGTAACCATAGCCTCATGAGCTAACTTTAGCCCATCATGACAGATTAGAAGATCCTCGTGAGTGCCCGAGAGCTTTTCATGACTTTCTTCCAATTTCCCATAATTGCTAGTTAGCAAATCGAGTTGAGTCCTAAGCTCAACATTTTCTTTTAATATCGATGCTTCACACAAGATAGAGTTAGTAGCACAAGCATCCTTATCAATATGAGAGGAGCATGTAGAAACTAGAGACTCCACATGAGTAGCTTGAAGTTCCCCATGAGACTTAGAGAGTTTGGTGAGCTCTCCTTTGACATTCTTGTAGCCAAGGTCAAGATGCTCAAAATCCTCTTTAAGTTTACAATGAGTAACTTCAATATCTTCTTTTAAAGACCTCAAGTCACTAAGACATCGATGAGCCTTAGCAAGTTCATGTTCAAGTTGTTAACTTTTCACTTGCTCGTTAAGAAATAAGTCATTACGTTTTTAAAAGCAAGCAAGAACATCTTGGAACCTTTTATAAGTGTTATTTTTAGCTCTATGAAGAGTTTTCCCAATCTCATAGAGATTTTGAGTCAAGTCATCATCCTCATCCTCATTACAACTATCATCATTATCACTAAGAGAAGATGATACCTCGTCATTACCTCTTGGCATGAGGCACATGGGAACAAAGGGGGTTGATGATGATTCTTTTGGAGAAGAGGGTTCTTCATCAATAAAGCATGCCTCATATTTCTTGATTTCCTCTACATGGTTAGTCATAGAACAGCTAGAGGAAACCAAGGCATTTGTATCATGCCAACATGGGAGATCAAGCATATCATCACAAATGAGCTTAACACCATCATCACAAGATATTTTTTCACTCACCGTGTCATTACCTTGTGGCACACCACATGCTGGTGAAGTGGAAGATATTGAAGTGTGCAAGTAATCGGAGGTGGAAGTAATAAAGAGCTCTTCATGATTTAAAAATGTGGAGAACTCCTCCATCAACTCCCCAAATAGAATATTATCTTCATCAAGATTGGACCCACCATATATATCTTCAAGTTTGGTCCAAGTCTCATGAGCCGACTTGCAAGTCGTGACTGCCTCAATGTCAGGACCCCGATCCAAAGTCACACCAATCTAGCATGTAACACATCATATCACTTTGCGGCCTCACGCACGGTATTCCCACGGGTGCCACCTTACCTGGCCCGGGACCGTTTGCGCCTTTTGGATCACGTATATGATAGTGTCGCTCGCATCTATATGACAAAGAACCCGGGCCAACATGGCTAGTCATGAACCAAAAGCGGCACTAACCCATGGGGACAGGCATACATGAATCAACTTCGAGCATGTCGGTCAACAGCGTGTGAATCCGGGCTGTAGCACTAGGCTAATAGGACTCCGGTAACCCGGGCTGTAGCAGGCTAGGCAGGACTTCAGATGTCACCGTGTGACATTTCCCCGAAGGGACAGACATAGGAACGAAGTGAAACACATGCCGGCCAGTCAAGTGTCCTGAGCAGTAGTGCTGGGCTAGCAGGACTCCGGTGAACCGGGCTGTAGCGGACTACTATGGCTCAAGGAGGCACTAGACTACATTTCCCCATAAGAGAGGCTGCCAAGGATAAACAACTAGATTGTCGGATCCCACACATACCAAGCATTTCAATCATACACACAATATGCTCGATATGTGTAAATACAACATGACATCACAACATAACTCTACGACTCCAATATTTATTCATTAGGCTCCGAGGAGCGAGATATTACAAACATGGGTCTCATGACCCAACATACAGAGCATACAAGCAACAAGCACATGCGGAAGCTTAACATGTCTGAGTACAAACATCTACAAATGAAAAAGGCTGAGAAGCCTGACTATCTACCAGATCCTGCCGAGGGCACAAGATCGTAGCTGAGGTAACAAGCTAAACGTCGAAGTCTGCACGGAACTACTAGCGAGACTGACGTCTCTCTGCAAAACATAAAATAGGAAAACGTGAGTACAAATGTACCCAGCAAGACTTACATCAGAACTATCTACATATGCATCGGTATCAACAAAGGGGTAGTGGAGTTTAACTGCAGCAAGCCAGCTTTGACTCAGTGGCTATCCTGAACTACGACTGCAAGCAACTCTTTTGAGGTGTCGCACACGAGTCCACATATTAACCATATCAATACACCACTATGGATCCGCTCCCGTCTCCCTACGAGAACGCCACCCATAGCACTCACGCTTATCTTGCGCATTTTAGAGTATCCACTTTCACTTGTCTATGAACTGTTATAGGCAACCCAGAAGTCCATTACCGCGGACACGGCTATTCGAATAGATCATTTATAACCCTGCAGGGGTGTACTTCTTCACACATGATTCCACCACTTAGCGTCTGCACACGACATGTGCTCGGCAGACTTCAAGCGAAAGCCGACGTGGGTGTAGACCACGACCTAACTAACCACACAAGTCTCTAGTCCAGGTCTATCGCCTATTCGGGTTCCATCTGCGAGGAGATCCAGCCGGAGTTTCGCTCACAGCCCCAAACGATGTGTGCAGGGTTCCCGGGACACCAAACGGGCGCCCGGTACACCGTGCCACGTGCCTACCGCAGCACAGCCCACCCCTATGGTCAGCGCTGCATGCGGCCCCCAGCATACTACAAACACCAGAAACTACTTGCAACTCCTGGACAGAGGACGAGAGGGGTCAGTAAGTCGAGCGGGGTCATATTTCAGGGCCCAACGTGTGGTAGTAGCTGTTTCATGGATCACAAACACAGAACTCAGTTCCTGAGGACGGTTTCAATGAGACAACCCACCATGTACTCCTACCTGGCCTCTCACCGCTACCTTTACCAAATCGTGTTCACACACTTAGCTCACACACAGTAGGACATGTTCATCACCATTCCAATTCATTCCCGATGAATCAGACCTGACACGACTCTAAGCAATAGCAGGCATGACAAACAAGCATAAATGAGTAGGCACATCAGGGCTCAAACAACTCCTACTCATGCTAGTGGGTTTCATCTAATTACTGTGGCAATGAAAGGTAATGCAGAGGATAAGGGGTTCAACTACCGCAACAAGTAACAGATGAATCGTTGTTGTTCTAATGCAGTAAAAGAGAGCGGGAGCGAGAGAGTAGGATTGTATCGAAATGAACAAGGGGTTTTTGCTTGCCTCGCACTTCTGAAGATAACATAGTTCTTCATTGGTGTCTTCGATCTCATCTTCGAAACCACGTCTATCGAGAGGGGACAAATACCGGCAACAGAGAAGGAAACATAATCAATGCAATGCAACGATATGATGCATGAATGTGACATGTAAATATGAATGTGTTTTGACGAATGCATACTAGGACAGGTTGAGTTGAACCCATTTGAATCAAAGATTCAAATGTAAGCTCATGTATAAAGTCATAATGGTACATTATCTTGTTTCATCTAAACAGCAAGGTTAGGTTGCTTTAACATGTATGAAACCAGTACAAATGGATAGATTGGATTTTTCTGATCATTTTTCATATATAACTTGTTTGATTTGGAGTTATGGTTGAATTTCTATGAACTTTTGAAGTTTGCAACATTTTCTGTAATTTCCTATATAAAAATAAATACAGAAAATACTTATTGCGTCAGCATAGCGTCACTATGACGTCAGCAGGTTAACAGCGGCTGACCAGGTCAAACCCTGACCTGTGGGTCCCGCATGTTAGTGTAATTAGCCTAACTATTTTTTAGTTAGCACTAAAACTAATTTAATTAGCAGACGGGTCCCACCTGTCATGGAGTCAGGGGGAAGTCAACCTGGGCCCACACAGGGTCAACCAGGGTCAAACGGGGTCAAACTCGCCGGCGACTCGACGCCGGCGAGGCCAGACACGGCAAAACGGCTCGGGTTTGCGCTGTAGTCCATGGAATCGAGCGCCGTTTGGACCTAGGGCTAGCTGGGGGCAGCGCACATCCATTGGTGATGGTGGGGGTTGCTGGGGTGGCCGGGAATGGCGCCGGCGTCGAGCCAGGCGGCGGCCGGAGTTTGGGCGAGGTTGGAAATGGTGCTGTGGGGGACGGCGGAGCGAACGGCTGGGTGCTACGGCCTCCTGGTGATGTGCTGAGCACGGTGACGAGCTCGATTTCGAGCTTACGCGTCTGTGGCCACGACGGCGACATGGTCGGCGGAGCCGAGCTCTCGGTCGTGATGGCCAACGGGGTTAGGGGGCAGCTCGAGCGACGTGCCTAGGGGGATAAGGAAGAGGAGCTCACAATGGATCCAATAGAGGCAACGGCGAGGCCAGGGATGTCAGGGATATACCCCGCGGCGTAAACCGGCCGGAAGTTAACCTGGCCGGACTTGGCGGTTTATCTGAAGACCCGCCCTGACCTTGGCGGTTTTCAAGCAACCCGCTTGGTCGTTATGACTCACTGGTAACCCGGCGGGCGGATCAGACGGATGACAAGGCCCAAGGCCCAGAAGGCCGGTTCAACTATGGTGGGCCGGTTTAAGAGGAAAGGAATATTTGCCTTACAAGGAGTTAAGGCCAGGACTTGTATCCGGTTTGTATTAGAGATAGACTAGTCCTAATTCTAATAGGACTCCACATGTAACCCGCCCCTTCAACATATATAAGGAGGGGCAGGGCTCCCCAAAGAGGGGGGGGGGAGAACAATCAATTATCTCTAGGGCTAGACACAAAGAGCCGGTTTACGGCGTCTCCCTCGTGATGATAATGAGACCTAGCCTCAAACAACATGTAGGGTTTTTACCGGATGATGTTTCCCGGGGCCCGAAGCTGTCTAAATCCTTGTCTTGCGTGTTGATCCGCCCGGCATCTCTCATCCCACTCAACCCCTCTCAAGCTACCACGTAGATGTGTTGGCCTCGCGACTAAGTCCTCACACTAGGACATCTGCCGTGACAATTCCACTACAGTTGGCGCCCACCGTGGGGCCTGCGCACGGTGGTGTTGAGTTCTTGGAGGGATCTCTCCTAGGGATCGAGGAACTCACAATTTTTCGGATAAAGAAGCGCCAGTTTGAAAAGATCCGCATCAGTTCCAAGTTTGTCGGATCAGATTTTTTATCCGTGAGGTTTAAAGGTTAAACAAAAAATTAGGGCTGTGTGCGTCGCCGTCACGTCGTCTCAATCCGTCGAGTCCGAGATGACATCTTCTGCACGAGCCGCACTCGTCCTTGCTGTTCCACCGTGATGCCCAGTGGAAATCCATAAAAGCTGCAGCTGTCATTGCTGTTCCGCCTGGTTGCAATTGCTGATCCGTACGTACCAAGTCCCGAGGCAAAAAATCAATCTGCCGCTGCTGCTTTGTGCGTGAAGATCAAAATCAAGTCATCAACTAGTACTACTCCAATATCCACTGTGACGTGGGAAGCCATGTTAAAAAAAGGAGAGCGGCCACGACCCGGAGGAGGAATCAATGTTTCGCTTTCCTCTGCTACCTGCCCGATCACGTTTCGCTTTCCTCTGCTGCCGTTCCGAGTCTGCCATGGTTCTTCTCGGTTTCGGTGCTATGAAACGCTGCCGCGCGGTGAGCTTCACGGGAGAGTCGCCCAGCGCCGTGAGCCGCCCGGTCGCCCTCCGGGCTGTCCCGCCATGTCCTATCGGAGCCTCTTCTGCTACAACCATCGCGGCCTCCGAGCGCCTCGCCAGGGCACCTCCACCGCTGCGGACCTAGTTGCAGTCCGTCCTCGTCACTTCCAGGCCGCCTTGGCTGCAGCGCCGGATCGCCTCAGGTCACTGCTCCCGTCAGAGTCTGTCACCAAACCGCCGCAAGCCACAGCCGCACGCAGGGCCACCGGGATTGCGCCCGTGAACCACCAGCTTGAGCTGCTGCTTCTGTCGGCCCTGCCCAGACGGAATACTAGATCTGCGGATTAGCATGTTCACGTTGCTGCTGGGGCTCCGTGTCCTAGTTAAACTATGGACGCGCAAAGATCATCTGTCATCCGATTAAATCAGGCCGTCTCGCCCGACCGCACTACGACGCGGAGGACAATTTGTTCGTCTGCATCGGTTTACAAATGCCGTGGCCGGTTTATCTGTCTACTCCCGTGGCCGATTCACCCGTGAGGAATTTCAGTTTCACCTACTGATCAACAACTTCATGGCGGATTATTTTTGGTCTAAACACATCAGGTGATATCCATCAAAAATATATTTTTAGCGCATATTTTTTTTCAAAGAACAGTTTACCTTTTGCCTTGGTCTGCAATATTGTTTATGTAGGACAATTGTTCACTGCAAAAGCTATGGCTGTGTCATGGATATATAGCTCGCACCATCATTATAATGCGCTAGCATCTGACCACGCCATCAAGCTCGGTGAATGAACGTGAGCAAGTCGCCGTCCCTATGGCCCGGTTTACATCAGCGTGCCGGGACCGCACCCGCGATTAGCTCGCCCGTCCGTGCCGGTTTACGACACCGGTGCCGATTTTCCCTGTCCGCACCGGCTTACAATGCTGCGGCCGGTTCATCTGTCCAAGCTGCCTCTGGTGCTGCGGTCGTCTTTGTCGTCCGTCTCGCGCGGCCTGGTCTACATCAATATACCGGGCCGCACCTGTCTGCATAAGCTGGTTATTGGGTATGAGCAAGTCACAACTTGGGTAGCGCGGTTTTCTTTCAACAAATTGGAGGCAAATTATCATATACTATCGACCGCCGTCTGCATTGGATGGCTCAATGGGCAGGCGCACAAGTCACCGTCACTACAGTTTGGTTAAACTTCAAATCACCAGTTGGAAGGAACCATTGGCCGAGTTGCTAACACGGTTCATATGGGATCATTTACAACCCGCCGTAGTCACCTCAACCTTCTGTGGATTCACATCGTGCTATCAACACCAGAGATATACAAGTTATGCCGGTTTATATCACGGTCAAATATGGAGAGTCTCAAGCCAACTCCTCGAGTCATATCTGAGACTCGGGGGTTACAATGACATGACTCAGCGAATCTTGCCAGTTTCAGCCGGTTTAAGAACCCCGGGATGATGAAGGAAAAGATAACCCGGTCCCGGAGGCTGCTGTTATATTGATAAAAATTTAAAGGCTGTCAGAAAATTTCTGGCTTAGAAAGTATATGACAGTTACAAAATCCCGGCTCAATGAAGAAGATCCGGGTCATCAGAAAAGATTCCGGTTTAAAATCCGGCTTAAGGGAAGTCAGTCTCACTAAAGCTCTCAATATCCGGTTTACAATCCGGTTCAAGAAAAATCTATTTTCCCACAAAGTGAAGCGCTCAAATCCAGTTTAACAATGTCCGGTTCAAAAGGGAATTAACTTCTCGCAAGTTCGAGTTTAAAGGCCGTCAGAAAATTTCCGGCTGAAAATGAAGATTCCGGTTTAAAATCCGGTTCAAGGGAGATGTCTCCTACAAAGCTTTGAAGCTCTTAATATCCGGTTTAACATCCGGTTCAAGAAGGATTTATCTCTTGCAAATAGTTAAAATGTGCCAAAGAGGACCTGCTGCCATGATGCGCGGTTCAAACATGGGTATCCTGCCTTGTTGGCCTGACATATTATTGATCACATGGGGGCTTCTGCTTCATGAAGCGGGGTATCTGTTCTTTTATATCATGTGTGGTTACATGGAGTTGTTTTAAAAACGATCTCCGGTTTACCCCTTGCAAAATTTATCAATATCACTTGGGGGATCGATCATATTTGAACCGATGCAATGCCTTTTTATAGGCGAAAGCCACCAGATCACTTGGGGGCTCGGTCGTGTCCGAACCGATGCAATGCCTCTTGATCAGCGAAAGCCACCAGATCACTTGGGGACACGGTCAAGTCTGAACCGGTCACGCCTCTTGGTCGGCCTACAGGCCTTAGAGTCACTTGGGGGCTTGGTCGAACCCGAACCATCGCTACGCCTTCGGGGAGCTTGGTTGCGTCTGACCATGGTCACACCATCTGACCAGCTTAGTAAAGCCTTTCTTTTTGCAAATGATTTTATCATTGCCTTTGCTTGAAATTTTGTTTTGATAAATATTTCTTTTGTTGCGTTTTTAAACCGACAATTCTTAAACCGGTTCGACGGTCAAATTACAAATTGAGGGAACACGGTCAAATTTTAATCCGGAGGCTGTCCGCCCGGTTTTATCTATTATGGAGTAAGCCGGTGTTTATTAACCCGGCTCGGCTTTCAACTACAAGTTGTCAGTACACGATCAGGTTATAATCCGGAGACTATCAGCCCGGTCTGGTTTGACTACAAGTCACTAGTATTATATATGGTTAATCCGGTGTTTATCACAACCCGGTACGGTTTTATCATAAACCGGCACAATATGGAAGGAGTTATCATTACTCAAGATTGGGGTTATCACTCTTACTACAAAAAGTTGGTAAACCAACAATGTGATTCAGTGTCACAGGTATGATATATTTCATATTTTTAAGTGCTGCCTTGGTTATAAACCCAGGTTATATGTTGGGCATTATGACCCGTCCGGCGGTAAACCGCCAGGACACTTTAAACTTGTTGTATGTAGAAACAGGTTGAATAAAGCATGATTATAAATTATCCGGTGTTTATTAAACCGGCCTGGCTTTAAGACAATAAGTCGCCAGTATGATGATAAATTATCCGGTGTTTATTAAACCGGCCTGGCTTTAAGACGATAAGTTGCCAGTATATGATGAGAAATTATCTGTCGGTGTACTAAAGTAGGGGTACCTTAGTACCCCGAACTTGTGCACGGGCAGTAGTAGCGTCCCGCGGCAAGGCTTTCCAGGGGAGCGACAAGAGTCTCCATGGCCCTTTCTGGGTCGGACGAAGGCCAAGTGATCGAGCCTAGAAGACCAGGCCCCGGCAAGAGGAGCTTGCCGGGCCAAGGAGGCGAGGTCCGGCAAGAGGAGCTTGCCGGGCCAAGGCGACAAGGCCCCGGCAAGAAGAGCTTGCCGGGACGACTAAGCCGAAGCACCAAGGCCCCGGCGGGAGGAGCTCGCCGGGACGGCCAAGCCAAGGCACCCCAAGAAAAGCCCGCCGCGGCGCGCCGCGCGCCCCGGCAAGGCCTGACGAGCGGCAAGCTTTCAGGTGCGGCAAGACAACCACCGCGGCAAGCCACTTGCCGTGGCAAACCACCACCTTAGGCCTGCGCTCCAGCTCACCTGACCACGCGTCACTCTGGAGCTTCCCCGGAGGCACGTGGCGGGGCGCCGCGCAACCTGAGGCGCGCGGTGGCATGCGACGTTGGCAGAGTCGCCCCCGTGGCAAGCGAAGGCGCCCCCAACGGTCCGCCTCGGTACTGTTCGGGCGATCCAGACGGGCATTTAATGCCTTTGTCCCCCACCGTCAGAGTTAGGTGCGATAGCACTGTGCGGCCACTGTTCGCACAGTTCCTTGCCATTTTTACCCTCACCTGCGTCGCTACCTGTGGGAAACCCCTTAGCATATAAAAGGAGGCCCATGCGCACGTAAGGGAGGGACCCCCGAAGGAGGACACCCAGTAGACCCTCGTCTACGTCCAGCTCTAACTTACTGTAGCTTCTTGCGCTCCAGAGCAAGAACTCGAATCAACCAGACAAGCAGCAGTAGGGTTTTACGCATCCGTGCGGCCCGAAGCTGGGTAAAATCGTTGTGTGTGTGTCGCCTCGATCTGCTCTTTGTGCAACCTCCGCCCCCCGCCGAACCGAAAAGGGGCTCCATCCCCATAGGTGCTCGTGGAGGCCGATTTCCCCCGACATCTTTGGCGCGCCAGGTAGGGGACTGCGTCGAGGTTGTGCGAACCAGATTTGGCGACCACAGGTAAGCTCAGGTATGGCCAGGTACCTTTCCGCTCCAACCCGCGGAGCGGAGGCATTCCTCCTCACGGACTCGTGCACGGCCCTCCTCGAGTACCCACTCACGCAGAGCCCGGGCAAGAGCAGCTGCTCCTTGAGGAGGACCGCCTTCCGGCCGCTGAGCGAGTTTCTCGCCTCCAGCAAACTCTGCGCCGCTCCCGTAGCCGCAGAAGTTAGCGCCGGAAGTTGCGGGAAAGGCGACCTCGTTCTTCGGCGCGCCCAGGCCGCCAAGATCTAAACGAGTCGACGCCGACCGTGGGAGGGACCTTGCCAGCGCGGTAGTCGGAACCCGTTCCGTCGGCCATCCTCTCTGTCCAAGTCTTGCCGCAGTTGCATGTAATCCTTGGTACAGAGACGAGCGCAGATCCCAAGCATAGCTTATGTGCCCCGCACATCTTGTCGATTTCGCGCCTCTCCGCTTTGCGCATGCATTATTTGACATGATTGTGCAGCACTCGACTCCGGCAAGCGATGGCAGGCCGTGAAGCCCCGAGCCCTCGTTATTCCCTTACCTCGAGAAGGGGGGATGACAGGATAGGCTGGGCGTCGCCCGAGGAAGCTGCGCCTTGCCGGACTGCAAACAACAGAAAAGCTAAGTTGCCAAAGTTTGCGCAATTAAGCTCCTTTTTTACCCTTAAGTTATCTTCCTCGAACGGCCGAGCTTCTTATGGGAAACCTGTGCGCGGAGGGGCCGGCTCGTGGCTGGTTGCGCCCTTATTTCGTTTCGAGTCCGCTCAACGACTTAAGTGTGCTACATCCAGAGTGGCGTCCTTACTTTGTTTCGAGCTTGCTCGACCGCTTAAGTGTGCTGCGACTGCAGTCGCAACGCTTACCTCGCCCTGGGCCTGCTCAACATTTTAAGTGAGTTGCGCCAGCCGCGGCAAGGTTTCTTGCCGGTGGAGGCACCGCCAGCGGGTTGCTGATGTCCCGCACTCGGCACCCGTGGCAAGGCGGAGGCTTGCGCCGACAAGTTCCTGGGAGCGTAGGGCGCGAACGTACGAAGCACAAAGTCGAACGAGGGAGATAACAGTGCAATGAACTGCCTAAGATAAAAGTTATATTCCAAAACGACTTGCCGCCGCTCTAATCAGCTGTTTCTATGACATGCTCAGCAGCGACAAGGGAAGAAAAGAAAGAGGTGGGCGGCCTAATCCGCGCGGTCGTCCTCGACCCTCCTGATCCCGGCCACCCTTTCCACAATGGGGGTGACGAGGGCCCTGATCTCCGTCAGGTCGGCGTCTTCCAGCAGGTGCCTGAGGACGTTGGTAAGCCTGATGGTGGGGTTGCGGAAGACGATCTTCACCAGCACCCTCTCGAGGGCCCCGGAGACGGCTTCCCGCGTCTCCTCGGCCAGCTGCTCTGGGATCGTTTCCCGGAGATGCTGGAGCACCTCCACCAAGCCCTTGAAGAAGGAAGTGAGCTTGACTCTCGGCGAGACGTTCTCGCCGGAGGGGTACTCGTGGCCCTCCATCCCCAGCAGCTTCAGCTCCTTGTCGATGGTGGAGGCGATGTCGACGAGGCCTTCGGTCCACCGCTCCACCGTCTCCTGGAAGGCGTTCTGGGTAACGGCGGCGCGCTTCAATAGCTCCTCGTTGTCAGCAACCTCCTTCCGCAAGGTCGCTTCCTGCCCCTTGGCGCTCTCCAGCGCCTTGGCCAGGGTGTCCAGCTTCAGCTCGAGGTCGGCCTTGGAATCCTTGGCGGCGTCGAGCTCCCGGATCTTCTCGGCGAAGCGGCCCTGCAGCTCGCCAAGGGTGTGAGCTCCCTTCTCGCGCTCCTGTTTGAGCGCGGCAAGCTCTTCGCCGCTCGCCTTGAGGTCGCTGACGAGCTGCGCCACCCTCGTCTCCAGCTCCCCCTTGACGACCTCGGCGGCCGCTGCAGCGTCCTGTGCTTTCTGCAGGGCCCCGCCAAGCGCCTGCTCGCGTGCGGCAACCTCCTCCTCGTGGCTGGCGAGGCTGGCCTTCTGCTGCACCAGTTCGCTTTCCCACGTGGATAGCCCCGCAGCGGCAAGCCTCTGCTGCTCTTCGGCCTCTGCCTTCTCGAGGAGAAAGGCCGTCCGCGCCTCGTCGAGCAGCCTCCGCTCCTCCGCCAAAGACCGGAAAGCCTCCTAGTTGAGCTCCCGGAGCTCCCCGGCACGCTTCTCCATGTCCGCGCTGGCCCTCGCGACGAGTGCCTCCTGGCGCTCCACCTTAGCCTGCCGGGCGCGGTAGAGCGACACAAGCTTCCGGAGCAGCCGCTCCTCCTCGGTGAAGCATAAAGGAGTATTTGAAAGGAGTTTTTCGAAGAAGGACCTCGGTGAAGCTGCTTACATATTGAGCATCAAGATCTATAGAGATAGATCAAGACGCTTGATAAGTTTTTCAATAAGTACATACCTTGAAAAGATTTTGAAGTAGTTCAAAATGGAACAGTCAAAGAAAGAGTTCTTGCCTGTATTACAAGGTGTGAACTTGAGTAAGACTCAAAGCCCGACCACGGCAGATGATAGAAAGAGAATGAAAGTCATTTCCTATGCCTCAGCCATAGATTCTATAAAGTATGCCATGCTATGTACCAGATCTATTGTATACCCTACACTGTGTTAAGCAAGGGAGTACAATAGTGATCTAGGAAGTAGATCACTGGACATCGGTCAAAATTGGATATGTTTCTCGATTATGGATGTGACAAAAAGGTTCGTCGTAAAAGGTTACGTCGATGCAATTTTTGACACTGATCTAGATGACTCTAAGTCTCAATCTGGATACATATTGAAAGTGGGAGCAGTTAGCTAGAGTAGCTCCGTGCAGAGTATTGTTGACATAGAAATTTGCAAAATACTTACGGATTTGAATATGACAGACCCGTGGACTAAAATTATCTCACAAGCAAAACATGATCACACCTTAGTACTCTTTGGGTGTTAATCACATAGCGATGTGAACTAGATTAGTGACTCTAGTAAACCCTTTGAGTGTTGGTCACATATCGATGTGAACTATGGGTGTTAATCACATGGTGATGTGAACTATTGCTGGTAAATCACATGGCGATGTGAACTAGATTATTGACTCTAGTGCAAGTGGGAGACTAAAGGAAATATGCCCTAGAGGCAATAATAAAGTTATTATTTATTTCCTTAATTCATGATAAATGTTTATTATTCATGCTAGAATTGTATTAACAGGAAACATAATACATGTGTGAATACATAGACAAACAGAGTGTCACTAGTATGCCTCTACTTGACTAGCTCATTAATCAAAGATGGTTATGTTTCCTAACCATGAACAAGGAGTTGTTATTTGATTAATGAGGTCACATCATTAGTTGAATGATCTGATTGACATGACCCATTCCATTAGCTTAGCACCCGATCGTTTAGTATGTTGCTATTGCTTTTATCCATGACTTATACATGTTCCTTTAACTATGAGATTATGCAACTCCCGTTTACCGTAGGAACACTTTGTGTGCTACCAAACGTCACAACGTAACTGGGTGATTATAAAGGTGCTCTACAGGTGTCTCCGAAGGTACATGTTGGGTTGGCGTATTTCGAGATTAGGATTTGTCACTCCGATTGTCGGAGAGGTATCTCTGGGCCCTCTCGGTAATGCACATCACATAAAGCCTTGCAAGCATTGCAACTAATGTGTTAGTTGTGAGATGATGTATTAGGGAACGAGTAAAGAGACTTGCCGGTAACGAGATTTAACTAGGTATTGGATACCGACGATCGAATCTCGGGCAAGTAACATACCGATGACAAAGGGAACAACGTATGTTGTTATGCGGTCTGACCGATAAAGATCTTCGTAGAATATGTAGGAGCCAATATGGGCATCCAGGTCCCGCTATTGGTTATTGACCGGAGACATGTCTCGGTCATGTCTACATTGTTCTCGAACCGTAGGGTCCGCACGCTTAACGTTACGATGACAATTATTATGAGTTTATGCATTTTGATGTACCGAAGGAGTTCGGAGTCCCGGATGTGATCACGGACATGACGAGGAGTCTCGAAATGGTCGAGACGTAAAGAATGATATATTGGAAGCCTATGTTTGGACATCGGATGCACTCCAGGTGAAATCAGGATTTTACCGGAATACCGGGAGGGTTACCGGAACCCCCCGGGAGCATAATGGGCCAACATGGGCCTTGGAGAAGTGAGAGGGCTGCCCTCATGGGCTGCGCGCCTCCCCCCTTCCCCTAGTCCTATTAGGACTAGGAGAGGTGGGCGCCCCCTCTCTCTCTCTCCCCCTTGGAGAATCCTAGTCCAACTAGGATTGGGGGGGGGGGAATCCTACTCCCAGAGGGAGTAGGACTCTCCTGGCGCGCCAAGCTTGGCCGGCCAGCCCCTCCCCCTTGGCTCCTTTATATACAGGGGCAGGGGGCACCCGAGAGACACACAATTGATCATTGAGATCTTTCCTTAGCCGTGTGCGGTGCCCCCTTCCACCAAATTCCACCTCGATCATATCGTTGCAGTGCTTAGGCGAAGCCCTGCGCCAGTAACACATCAAGATCGTCACCACGCCGTCGTGCTGACGGAACTCTTCCCCGACGCTTTGCTGGATCGGAGCCCGGGGATCGTCATCGAGCTGAACGTGTGCCAAGAACTTGGAGGTGCCAGAGTAACGGTGCTGTGATCGGTTGGATCGCGAGGAGAACGTACGACTACTTCCTCTACGTTGTGTCAACGCTTCCGCTTCGGTCTACGAGGGTACGTAGACAACACTCTCCCCTCTCGTTGCTATGCATCACCATGATCTTGCGTGTGCGTAGGAATTTTTTTGAAATTACTACGTTCCCCAACAGTGGTATCAGAGCCAGGTTTTATGGTTTGATGTTATTTGCACGAGTAGAACACAAGTGTGTTGTGGGCGATACAAGTCATACTGCCTACCAGCATGTCATACTTTGGTTCAGCGGTATTGTTGGACGAGACGATCCGGACAACCCTTACGCGAGACCGGTTCCCTCGACGTGCTTTGCACATAGATGGCTTGCGGAAGACTGTCTCTCCAACTTTAGTTGAACCGAGTGTGGTACGCCCGGTCCTTGAGAAGGTTAAAACGGAGTCTATTTGACAAACTATCGTTGTGGTTTTGATGCGTAGGTAAGATGAGTTCTTGCTTAAACCCGTAGCAGCCACGTAAAACTTGCAACAACAAAGTAGAGGACGTCTAACTTGTTTTTGCAGGGCATGTTGTGATGTGATATGGTCAAGACATGATGCTAAATTTTATTGTATGAGATGATCATGTTTTGTAACCGAGTTATCGGCAACTGGCAGGAGCCATATGGTTGTCGCTTTATTGTATGCAATGCAATCGCGATGTAATGCTTTACTTTATTACTAAGCGGTAGTGATAGTCGTGGAGGCACAAGATTGGCGAGACGACAACGATGCTACGATGGAGATCAAGGTGTCGCGCCGGTGACGATGGTGATCATGATGGTGCTTCGAAGATGGAGATCACAAGCACGAGATGATGATGGCCATATCATATCACTTATATTGATTGCATGTGATGTTTATCCTTTTATGCATCTTATCTTGCTTTGATTGACGGTAGCATTATAAGATGATCTCTCACTAAATTATCAAGAAGTGTTCTCCCTGAGTATGCACCGTTGCGAAAGTTCTTCGTGCTGAGACACCACGTGATGATCGGGTGTGATAGGCTCTACGTTCAAATACAACGGGTGCAAAACAGTTGCACACGCGGAATACTCAGGTTATACTTGACGAGCTATGCATATAAGATATGACCTCGGAACACGGAGACCGAAAGGTCGAGCATGAATCATATAGTAGATATGATCAACATAGTGATGTTCACCATTGAAACTACTCCATCTCACGTGATGATCGGACATGGTTTAGTTGATTTGGATCACGTGATCACATAGAAGATTAGAGGGATGTCTATCTAAGTGGGAGTTCTTAAGTAATATGATTAATTGAACTTTAATATTATCATGAACATTAGTCCTGGTAGTATTAGCATATCTATGTTGTAGATCAATAGCTCGCGTTGTTGCTTCCCTGTGTTTATTTTGATATGTTCCTAGAGAAAATTGTGTTGAAAAATGTTAGTAGCAATGATGCGGATTGGATCCGTGATCTGAGGTTTATCCTCATTGCTGCACAGAAGAATTATGTCCTTGATGCACCGCTAGGTGACGGACCTATTGCAGGAGCAGATGCAGACATTATGAACGTTTTGCTAGCTCAATATGATGACTACTTAATAGTTTAGTGCACCATGCTTAACTGCTTAGAATCGGGACTTCAAAGACGTTTTGAACGTCATGGAGCATATGAGATGTTCTAGGAATTGAAGTTAATATTTCAAGCAAATACCCGAGTTGAGAGATATGAAGTCTCCAACAAGTTCTATAGCTAAAAGATGGAGGAGAATCGCTCAACTAGTGAGCATGTGCTCAGATTGTCTGGGTACTACAATCGCTTGAATCAAGTGGGAGTTAATCTTCCAGATAAGATAGTGATTAACAGAATTCTCTAGTCACCATCACCAAGTTAGTAGAACTTCGTGATGAACTATAATATGCAAGGGATAACGGAAAATATTCCCAAGCTCTTCGCGATGCTAAAATCAGCGAAGGTAGAAATCAAAGAAAAACATCAAGTGTTGATGGTTGACAAGATCACTAGTTTCAAGAAAAGGGCAAAAGGAAAGAAGGGGAACTTCAAGAAGAACGGCAAGCAAGTTGCTGCTCAAGTGAAAAAGCCCAAGTATGGTCCTAAGCCTGAGACTAAGTGCTTCTACTGCAAAGGGACTGGTCACTTGAAGCGGAACTACCCCGAGTGATTGGCGGATAAGAAGGATGGCAAAGTGAACATAAGTATATTTGATATACATGTTATTGATGTGTACTTTACTAGTGTTCATAGCAACCCCTCAGTATTTGGTACTAGTTCAGTTGCTAAAATTTAGTAACTCGAAACGGGAGTTGTAGAATGAACAAAGACTAGTTAAAGGGCAAGGTGACGATGTGTGTTGGAAGTGGTTCCAAGATTGATATGATCATCATCACACACTCCCTATACTTTCGGGATTAGTGTTGAAACTAAATAAGTGTTATTTGGTGTTTGCGTTGAGCATGAATATGATTTGATCATGTTAATTGCAATACAGTTATTCATTTAAGTTAGAGAACAATTGTTGTTCTGTTTACATGAATAAAACCTTCTATGGTCATACACACCAATGAAAATAGTTCATTGGATCTCGATCGTAGTGATACACATATTCATAATATTGAAACCAAAAAGATGCGAAGTTAATAATGATAGTGCAACCTATTTGTGGCACTGCCATTTAGGTCATATTGGTGTAAAGCGCATGAAGAAACTCCATGCTGATGGGATTTTGGAATCACTTGATTATGAATCACTTGATGCTTGCGAACCATGCCTCTTGGGCAAGATGACTAAAACGCCGTTCTCCGGAACAATGGAGCAAGCAACAGATTTGTTGGAAATCATACATACTGATGTATATGGTCCGATGAATATTAAGGCTCGCAACAAGTATCATTATTTTCTAACCTTCACAGATGATTTGAGCAGATATGGGTATATCTACTTGATGAAACATAAGCCTGAAACGTTTGAAAAGTTCAAAGAATTTTAGAGTGAAGTGAAAATCATCGTGACAAGAAAATAAGGTTTCTACGATCTGATCGCGGAGACAAATATTTGAGTTACGAGTTTGGTCTTCAAATAAAACAATGTGGAATAGTTTCACAGATTCATGCCACCTGGAACACCACAGCATAATGGTGTGTCCGAACGTCATAACCGTACTTTATTGGATATAGTACAATCTATGATGTTTCTTACCAATTTACCAATATCATTTTGGGATCATGCATTAGAGACAACTGCATTCACGTTAAAAGGGACACCATCTAAAGTCCGTTGAGACGACACAAAATGAACTGTGGTTTGGCAAGAAACCAAAGTTGTCGTTTCTTAAAGTTTGGGGTTACGATGCTTATGTGAAAAAGTTTCATCCTGATAAGCTCAAACCCAAATCGGAGAAATGTGTCTTCATAGGTACCCAAAGGAGACTGTTGGGTACACTTTCTATCACAGATCCGAAGGCAAGATATTCGTTGCTGAGAATGGATCCTTTCTAGAGAAGGAGATTCTCTCGAAAGAAGTGAGTGGGAGGAAAGTAGAAAACTTGATAAGGTAATTGTACCTTCTCCCTTATTGGAAAGTAGTTCATCACAGAAATCTGTTCTTGTGACTACTACACCAATTAGTAAGGAAGCTAATGATGATGATCATGTAACTTCAAGATCAAGTTACTACCGAATCTCGTAAGTAAACTAGAGTGAGATCCGCACCAGAGTGGTACGGTAATCCTGTTCTGGAAGTCATGTTACTAGACCATGACGAACTTGCGAACTATGAGGAAGCGATGATGAGCCCAGATTCCGCGAAATGGTTAGAGGCCATGAAATCTGAGATATGATCCATGTATGAGAACAAAGTATGGACTTTGATGGATTTGCCCGATGATCGGCAAGCCAAAGAAAATAAATGGATCTTGAAGAGGAAGACGGACACTGATAGTAGTGTTACTATCTACAAAGCTAGAATTGTCGCAAAAGGTTTTCGACAAGTTCAAGGTGTTGACTATGATGAGAGTTTCTCACTCGTATCTATGCTTAAGTCTGTCCGAATCATGTTAGCAATTGCCGCATTTTATGAAATCCGACAAATGGATAAACAAAACTACATTCCTTAATGGATTTATTAAAGAAGAGTTGTATATGATGCAACTAGAAGGTTTTGTCGATCCTGAAGGTGTTAACAAAATATGCAAGCTCCAGCGATCCATCTATGGACTAGTGCAAGCATCTCGGAGTTGGAATATACGCTTTGATAAGTTGATCAAAGCATATAGTTTTATACAGACTTGCGGTGAAGCCTGTATTTACAAGAAAGTGAGTGGGAGCACTACAACATTTCTGATAAGTATATGTAAATGACATATTATTGATCGGAAATAATGTAGAATTATTCTGTAAAGCATAAAGGAGTATTTGAAAGGAGTTTTTCGAAGAAGGACCTCGGTGAAGCTGCTTACATATTGAGCATCAAGATCTATAGAGATAGATCAAGACGCTTGATAAGTTTTTCAATAAGTACATACCTTGAAAAGATTTTGAAGTAGTTCAAAATGGAACAGTCAAAGAAAGAGTTCTTGCCTGTATTACAAGGTGTGAACTTGAGTAAGACTCAAAGCCCGACCACGGCAGATGATAGAAAGAGAATGAAAGTCATTTCCTATGCCTCAGCCATAGATTCTATAAAGTATGCCATGCTATGTACCAGATCTATTGTATACCCTACACTGTGTTAAGCAAGGGAGTACAATAGTGATCTAGGAAGTAGATCACTGGACATCGGTCAAAATTGGATATGTTTCTCGATTATGGATGTGACAAAAAGGTTCGTCGTAAAAGGTTACGTCGATGCAATTTTTGACACTGATCTAGATGACTCTAAGTCTCAATCTGGATACATATTGAAAGTGGGAGCAGTTAGCTAGAGTAGCTCCGTGCAGAGTATTGTTGACATAGAAATTTGCAAAATACTTACGGATCTGAATATGACAGACCCGTGGACTAAAATTATCTCACAAGCAAAACATGATCACACCTTAGTACTCTTTGGGTGTTAATCACATAGCGATGTGAACTAGATTAGTGACTCTAGTAAACCCTTTGAGTGTTGGTCACATATCGATGTGAACTATGGGTGTTAATCACATGGTGATGTGAACTATTGCTGGTAAATCACATGGCGATGTGAACTAGATTATTGACTCTAGTGCAAGTGGGAGACTGAAGGAAATATGCCCTAGAGGCAATAATAAAGTTATTATTTATTTCCTTAATTCATGATAAATGTTTATTATTCATGCTAGAATTGTATTAACAGGAAACATAATACATGTGTGAATACATAGACAAACAGAGTGTCACTAGTATGCCTCTACTTGACTAGCTCATTAATCAAAGATGGTTATGTTTCCTAACCATGAACAAGGAGTTGTTATTTGATTAATGAGGTCACATCATTAGTTGAATGATCTGATTGACATGACCCATTCCATTAGCTTAGCACCCGATCGTTTAGTATGTTGCTATTGCTTTTATCCATGACTTATACATGTTCCTTTAACTATGAGATTATGCAACTCCCGTTTACCGTAGGAACACTTTGTGTGCTACCAAACGTCACAACATAACTGGGTGATTATAAAGGTGCTCTACAGGTGTCTCCGAAGGTACATGTTGGGTTGGCGTATTTCGAGATTAGGATTTGTCACTCCGATTGTCGGAGAGGTATCTCTGGGCCCTCTCGGTAATGCACATCACATAAAGCCTTGCAAGCATTGCAACTAATGTGTTAGTTGTGAGATGATGTATTACGGAACGAGTAAAGAGACTTGCCGGTAACGAGATTGAACTAGGTATTGGATACCGACGATCGAATCTCGGGCAAGTAACATACCGATGACAAAGGGAACAACGTATGTTGTTATGCAGTCTGACCGATAAAGATCTTCGTAGAATATGTAGGAGCCAATATGGGCATCCAGGTCCCGCTATTGGTTATTGACCGGAGACATGTTTCGGTCATGTCTACATTGTTCTCGAACCGTAGGGTCCGCACGCTTAACGTTACGATGACAGTTATTATGAGTTTATGCATTTTGATGTACCGAAGGAGTTCGGAGTCCCGGATGTGATCACGGACATGAAGAGGAGTCTCGAAATGGTCGAGACGTAAAGAATGATATATTGGAAGCCTATGTTTGGACATCGGATGCACTCCAGGTGAAATCAGGATTTTACCGGAATACCGGGAGGGTTACCGGAACCCCCCGGGAGCATAATGGGCCAACATGGGCCTTGGAGGAGAAGTGAGAGGGCTGCCCTTATGGGCTGCGCGCCTCCCCCCCTTCCCCTAGTCCTATTAGGACTAGGAGAGGTGGGCGCCCCCTCTCTCTCTCTCTCCCCCTTGGAGAATCCTAGTCCAACTAGGATTGGGGGGGGGGGGAATCCTACTCCCAGAGGGAGTAGGACTCTCCTGGCGCGCCAAGCTTGGCCGGCCAGCCCCTCCCCCTTGGCTCCTTTATATACAGGGGCAGGGGGCACCCGAGAGACACACAATTGATCATTGAGATCTTTCCTTAGCCGTGTGCGGTGCCCCCTTCCACCAAATTCCACCTCGATCATATCGTTGCAGTGCTTAGGCGAAGCCCTGTGCCAGTAACACATCAAGATCGTCACCACGCCGTCGTGCTGACAGAACTCTTCCCCGACGCTTTGCTGGATCGGAGCCCGGGGATCGTCATCGAGCTGAACGTGTGCCAAGAACTCGGAGGTGCCGGAGTAACGGTGCTGTGATCGGTTGGATCGCGAGGAGAACGTACGACTACTTCCTCTACGTTGTGTCAACGCTTCCGCTTCGGTCTACGAGGGTACGTAGACAACACTCTCCCCTCTCGTTGCTATGCATCACCATGATCTTGCGTGTGCGTAGGAATTTTTTTGAAATTACTACGTTCCCCAACAAAGAGAAGGGGAGCACACGCGCGCCAAACAGCAAGAACTAGCCGTGCACTCACCCTGGGGGCTGCGCTGTGGGCTGCCCTGGGGACCCGCTGCCAAGTCCGGCAAGGTCGTCTCCGGCACCTCCCCAGTTGTCGGGGGAGATTCTCCCTCAAGGACGACCAGCGGGATCTTGGCCCTCTTCGCCCTCCTCTGGGCCAGGCTCCTGAATGGGAACGGTTTCGGGGGAGGATGAGTGGGCTGCGAAACAAGACGAAGCAACAGAAATCAAGAAGATACAATCTCTACCAGGAACTTACTCTTCGTCCTCCTCTTCGTCGTCGGAGCTAAGCGCGGAATAGTCAAAAACCGGCTTGCTCCAGGCGCGAGGAGACAGGGGAGTGGGTTCCCGGGACCGCTTGGCGGGGACGGTGGACGACCCTGCCCCCGTTGCCGCCGCGGTACGGGGAGCGGCAGGAGCAAAAGCCGCGGCCCGTGAGGACTCCGCTCCCGCTGCTTCGGAGGCGCGTGTCACGCGGGGCTGCGGTTGCTGGTCGGCCTGCCGCACCACCTCTCTGGCCCTGCGGAGACGCCTCCTCGGCTGGGCAGGGGGCTCCGCCTGCGACGAGCTGCCCGGGAGCTGCGAGGAGGGCGCGTAAACCTCCGGCAAGCCGCTCGCGTCCTGGGCGGGCTCGCCCGCGCCGCCGTGCCCGGCTGGTTCCTCCGCGCCGGCGAACTCCATTTGGTCGGCGAGGCTCTCCGCCTCCGCTGCGTCTGCTTCGGCCAGGGTGAAGCCAGACTCGCCCGCGGCCACGGCGGCCGCCGCCTCCTCCATCCTGGAGGCGATGTAAGCCAGCTCCTCGGGGGTGGTGTCCCGCGTGAGGCCCCTCTTCTCGTCGGGGTCGACCGACACCTCCTCCAAGTTGTCGAAGAAGGCCTGCACGACGTCGTCCGCCGGCTCCTGCCAGGTCGCGTCGATCCCGTGCGAGTCGCACAGTGGCATCATCGCGAGGATGCGGCTGAGCGCCGAGTTGTTGCACAGGGGGACGACGCCCGACGACAACCTGAACCATTCTGGGTGCTCGGAGTCGTACCTGAACAGCTCCTTCAACACTGCGACGAGCTCCAGAACGGTGAAGTTGTAGTTAAGGCCCGGGCGCAGCCTCATGATGTCCGCTGCGTTTTGGAATTCCCAAGCCGGCTTCCCCCTCTCCTGCAGGGGGGCGATACGCCGACGAAGGAAATCCGCGCCGACGGCGCCGACGGTAAGCCCGGTAAACCTGAGGCGCAGGATTCGGGTGACGGCAATCTTCAGCTTGGCGTCGTCCGGGGCTAGGTCGCTCCAGTCACGGCCGCGCACCACTGGGGTTCGGCGCACGGCGGTGAACGGCGGTGGATTTTCCTCGACGATCAGGCACCACTCGGCCCTCCACTCCTCCCATCTGCCACGGAGTTCCCCCTCCAAGTAGACCTCTTTCTTGTCGGTCCTGGAGACCCAGGCGACTCCGCCGGACAGCGGCTCTCCTTTCTCCACCCGAGGAGTAAAGAAGTGGCGGAAGAGGGCTACGTTGGGGCAGACTCCGACAAAGTTCTCGCAAAGGTGTGCGGCGTTGGGGGTGAAGTCAAGGAGGTGGAGGTTGTAGGTGTGCATGATGTCGCAGAAGAACTCGGAAAAAGGCGGGCAGAGCCCGCAATAGAAGAACACGGCGAAGAAAGGGTACCCGGTCGGGTACAGCTTCTGGGCGATGGCGGGAAGAACTCGCGTGCGCGGATGCGTTCGCGTCGCCGTCGACCAGAAGAGGCGGTATCCGTTCTTCAGCCCCAGCGCATCGAGCTGAGGGGGGAACGTCGCCGTCTCCTTCCGAAGCGCTTCCAGCCGCAGCGCCTCGGCCGACTTCACGGCCTTCCCCTTCGCCTTGTCGCTCTTCGGGGCCATGGCAGATATGGGGAGGGAGAGTTGTCGGCGTTGGCGGCGCCAGGGGCTGCGAGGGCGAATCGCCGCTTTCTCTAGTAAGGAGGAAGTGGCGGAGATTTTCGAGGAACGGCAACCGGCGGAATGGCGAGCTGCCCCTGTTCCCCTCCGCTTATAAAGAAGGGGGGGGGGCGGGCGTTTCGCCTTTCCAAATAAAGGAATCGTGCCCGACGTGACGCATGCCTGCGGGCCTCAAGCCCCGCGCACGCCACCCACGTCACGCACGCCTCGCACGCCTCGCCTCCCACGACGCCGCGATAAGCGCGCGCCACTTGGGGAGGGCGCGGCGGGCACGGAGTTAAGGAGCAGCGCAACCCAGGCCACGCGTGCCCGTGCACTGTTAGGGCCTGGCCCAACAACGCTCGGCAGCGTGTATGGCCCAGACCTGGGGGCTCCTGTCGGTGTACTAAAGTAGGGGTACCTTAGTACCCCGAACTTGTGCACGGGCAGTAGTAGCGTCCCGCGGCAAGGCTTGCCAGGGGAGCGACAAGAGTCTCCACGGCCCTTTCTGGGCCGGACGAAGGCCAAGTGATCGAGCCTAGAAGACCAGGCCCCGGCAAGAGGAGCTTGCCGGGCCAAGGAGGCGAGGTCTGGCAAGAGGAGCTTGCCGGGCCAAGGCGACAAGGCCCCGGCAAGAGGAGCTTGCCGGGACGACTAAGCCGAAGCACCAAGGCCCCGGCGGGAGGAGCTCGCCGGGACGGCCAAGCCAAGGCACCCCAAGAAAATCCCGCAGCGGCGCGCCGCGCGCCCCGGCAAGGCCTGACGAGCGGCAAGCTTTCAGGTGCGGCAAGACAACCACCGCGGCAAGCCACTTGCCGCGGCAAACCACCACCTCAGGCCTGCGCTCCAGCTCACCTGACCACGCGTCACTCTGGAGCTTCCCCGGAGGCACGTGGCGGGGCGCCGCGCAACCTGAGGCGCGCGGTGGCATGCGACGTTGGCAGAGTCGCCCCCATGGCAAGCGTAGGCACCCCCAACGGTCCGCCTCGGTACTGTTCGGGCGATCCAGACGGGCATTTAATGCCTTTGTCCCCCGCCGTCAGAGTTAGGTGCGATAGCACTGTGCGGCCACTGTTCGCACAGTTCCTTGCCATTTTTACCCTCACCTGCGTCGCTACCTGTGGGAAACCCCTTAGCATATAAAAGGAGGCCCATGCGCACGTAAGGGAGGGACCCCCGAAGGAGGACACCCAGTAGACCCTCGTCTACGTCCAGCTCCAACTTACTGTAGCTTCTTGCGCTCCAGAGCAAGAACTCGAATCAACCAGACAAGCAGCAGTAGGGTTTTACGCATCCGTGCGGCCCGAAGCTGGGTAAAATCGTTGTGTGTGTGTCGCCTCGATCTGCTCTTTGTGCAACCTCCGCCCCCCGCCGAACCGAAAAGGGGCTCCGTCCCCATAGGTGCTCGTGGAGGCCGATTTCCCCCGACATTATCCGGTGTTTATTAAACCGGTCTGGCTTTGGACTATAAGTCGCCAGTATATATTTGGATTGCGCCATTGGAATCATGCGCTTATAAATTATTGGATTATATTATTCAAATAGCCAAACTTGGCTGAATTTTCATTATGATATTGGATGAATAAGGTTTTCATACCAGATTATATTATCTTGAATAGCCAACATGGCTGGATTTTTATTATGGTTATTAATATTATGATTAAGGTTTTCAAAGTCGCTTTAGCGCAATGATTATCATTTTCTACAATTGAAGGAATAGTCCCGAGTCGCTGCAGGCTTACAACCCGGCACTTGGGGGCTACATTATTCAAAATTGAGATTACATCAAATATGCAAGTCTCATGTCGCTGCAAATATGCAAGGTCATTTTTGCTCATCTTATTGAAGACCCAACTCATCACATCGTAATGAGCTGGCCCTTGGGGGCTACCAATTGCTCCTGTCAACTATTCAAGGTACAAAGCTTTTTATCCATTATATTGAAGGGTCCACTACTCAGTTGGTAAAGCACAAGGCTCTTAACCTTGTGGACGTGGATTCAAGCCCCATGATGGGGGTTACATCATATGATGTTATTTTCATTGAAGTGTATATCAAAGTCCCAGCTCAATATTATCTTACTGAGTCGGCCCTTGGGGGCTACACGTTGCTGTTCAAATTTTACAAGATTATATTTACAAAGTCCCTGCTGATTATTACATAATGACCCGGCCCTTGGGGGCTACATTGGTTGAAGTTTTATGGGCATCAGTCAATTACAAGTCCCAGGTTGCTGCAAGCATGACAACCCGGCACTTGGGGGCTACAGGTAATATGGATATATGGGAGAAATATCTTCCAATTTTCTGTTTTGAGCCAATCATTATGACCCGGTGTCTACAACAATCATGAACCGGCATTGGAAATAATCATGACCTGGAATTCAGTTCTTATAAATAGGCAATCTTGACAATGATAAACCGACGAGTCTACATTTTCAAACCGGCTGAATATCAGATGAGTATTTACAAGACCAATATTTCTTAAACCAGCGCTTTGGAAGCCAACTCAAGTGGATTATTCTTCACAATATTTTTCTGTGATTAACTAATGTCAGCAAATTGAGTATGACGCTGGCTTGTTGACCTGGATTTTCTAGAAGGAGGAATGACAAGGACTTAAGGATGATCAGGTGCCGGTTTACAAGAATTCTTAACCCGGAGCGCAACCTGTCAAATTTGTTCTTATGTTTATTTGCAGCATAAGTTTACCATGGATAAATCCAAGCTAAACTTGGGGGCTAATGTCGGGGATATACCCCGCGGCGTAAACCGGCCGGAAGTTAACCCGGCCGGACTTGGCGGTTTATCTGAAGACCCGCCCTGACCTTGGCGGTTTACAAGCAACCCGCTTGGTCGTTATGACTCACTGGTAACCCGGCGGGCGGATCAGACGGATGACAAGGCCCAAGGCCCAGAAGGCCGGTTCAACTATGGTGGGCCGGTTTAAGAGGAAAGGAATATTTGCCTTACAAGGAGTTAAGGCCAGGACTTGTATCCGGTTTGTATTAGAGATAGACTAGTCCTAATTCTAATAGGACTCCACATGTAACCCGCCCCTTCAACATATATAAGGAGGGGCAGGGCTCCCCAAAGAGGGGGGAGAACAATCAATAATCTCTAGGGCTAGACACAAAGAGCCGGTTTACGGCGTCTCCCTCGTGATGATAATGAGACCTAGCCTCAAAAAACATGTAGGGTTTTTACCGGAAGATGTTTCCCGGGGCCCGAAGCTGTCTAAATCCTTGTCTTGCATGTTGATCCGCCCGGCATCTCTCATCCCACTCAACCCCTCTCAAGCTACCACGTAGATGCGTTGGCGTCGCGACTAAGTCCTCACACTAGGACATCTGCCGTGACAATTCCACGACAAGGGAGGTCCTCCGAGCGAGCGGGGCGGCGAGGCGGATCTCCGGTGACCCAAGGAAGAAGGAGGCGTCGAGGCGGCGCTGCAGGGCGTCCGGCGGGGCGCGGCTCGGTGGAGAGGAAGAGGAGGACGCGGCGGTACTTCTGGGCTGTTCGAGGGAACGAGAGGGAGGCGATGGCCGCAGTGGTGCTCGTCATCGGCGGCGGACGCGTTCGGTCTAGTGGGAGAGGAACGAGGGAGAGGCAGAGGAGGGGAGAGTGGCGTCCAGGGGTCGAGGCGGCGCCGAGGAGAAGACGCAAGGCGTCGTGGTGGCCAGGCGACGCAGGCAGGCAGCCTGGTGGCGTGGCGCTCTGCCATGCGCGCGCGTCGGCCACACGCCTGGCCGACTGGCGCCAGGAGGACGACGACGGTGGTGGGCTGGGCCAGCTCCTGGGCTGCACATTGCTGGGCCTGTGGGTAAGCGCCAGGTAATTCCTCTCTCTCTTTCTCTTATTTCTATTTCCTATTTCTTCTGTAACTTTAGGGCTTTATTAAAAATGCCAGGGCATTACCAAAAATCATGAAACTGCTCCATGTCACTGTTTGGAATATTTCCAACAGTAAACATTTCAGTTTGTGATTATTTGAGCATTTAAAATATTATTAGAAATTAAATGCCCAAATGCAAATACTATATAACTTAATTCAAAAATCCAGGAATAGCCTATAAATATGTTCATCATTTTTGGAAGAGGCTTTCACCTTTAACAGAAATCATGAACATTTCCAAAGGGCATTCTGGGTTATTGAAAATATTTTTATTGAACCTAGTGAAATTCATTTGGTGCTAGGGTTTCAACAATCCCCATTTCAAATTTCTGAGAAATTTAAACATGATGACATGAATGCCTTAATGCAACTAATGACAAGAAAATTCTACGGCTGTGACACTCAAACACTTCAAAGGTAAAAGATTGATGAATGACAAGAGAAGTATCAAGATACATATCCTCAATAGATGGAGAATGTCCATCCTTAGCAATAGAAATTCCCATAAGAACAATTCGCAAAGCATTTGTACCCATGGCCTGAAAGTGACAAAGCATGGAAATTCTCCATAGGTGATAATTTGTGCCATCCAAATCAAAAGTGTTGTTGTGCACTAGTTCACTAGTCGACATCGATACTCTCTAGGCGGTGAAGCCTAATAAGGAGAGATCGGGCTCTGATACCAATTGAAAGGACCACGATGTCGCCTAGAGGGGGGGTGAATAGGCATTTTAAAATCTTCTACGAATTTGGCTATATCCTAATGTGGAAATAAACTAAGCGGATACTTTTCAAGCACAAATCCTAAATATACTAGCCTCACTAAGTGCACCAACAACTTAGGATAAACAAGATGAGAACAACAAGGATATGAGTAAGCACAAGGAAGTTACACAAACTTACTCAATGTATATCACGAGATATGGAAATGAATAATACACACAACCACAAGTAAGCAATACAATCTCACACAAAATGTATCACAATATATGGAATTGAATGATACAACCAAACTCAAGTAAGCACTACAAGATCACACAAGTTATGTCACACGATATGAAAATGAATGTTACAAGCTAGCAATTCACACTGAGCACAAGATAGAACAATAGTAGGAAGTATGAATTGCGGACTATAAAGTGTTGGCCTAAATAATCTCTACGATATGTTAATCAACACAATATAATCAGGACAACGAGGATACTAACAAGCACAAGTAGGTTACACAAACTTACTTGAGCAATATCACAATATATGAGTGTTGATGACACAAGTTAGCAATTCACACTAATCACAAGATATATCAATGGTAGCAAGTATGAATTGCGAATATAAAGTGTAGGCCTAAATAATCTCTTCAAGAGAATAGCCAACACAATACAATGAGAACAACAAGATATAGTGAATGCAAGGTCAAGAGACTAAAGTAAACCACAAGTAAGGAGTTAGGGTTAGGGATAACCAAAGTCACGGAGACGAGGATGTATCATGATGTTCACTTCCTTGGAGGGAAGCTAATCACCGTTGGAGGGATGGGTGTTACCACAAAGGCCCGCCCTATTCTCCTTGAGATATCACCAAAAAGGCGATTCCCAACCACTAGTGGTAGACCTTGAGGTGGCCTTCAAACCTTCACAAACTTTCCGGGGGACAAATCACAAGTTGATTCCTCACCGGAGTACTCCTACCGCCTAGGAGTCTCCAACCTCCAAGAGTAACAAGATCAAGGGGGAAATGCTCAAGACTTGCTCAAATCACGAATTGCTTTGGTCACAAGAGGGAATGGGAGAGAATCTATCTTTTGACTGGAGCAACTCTCAAGAACACTCACTAATCTCTCCGGGCTCTACGATTTGGTGTAGGAGAAGTGAGAGGGCACCACTTGTGTTCTTGGGGCAATTTTGGATGGAGTGGTCAACCCTCTCCCGGAGTGGGAGAGGGATATTTATACCCCTAAGAAAATAGAGCTGTTTCCCGCAGTTGTTTACCTTCCCGGATGACCTGGATGCATACCCGGATGATCCGGGCAATGCCCGGATGTCCGGGAAGGTCAATATACAATGTGGTGAAGTAGATACCCTGATGTCCAGGGACATAACCGGATGATCCGAGCAATTGCCGGATGATCCGGGTGGGTAGTCGTATAATTCGGCTAGCGGAATAAGTTACTGTGATGAATTTTACGAATAACCCGGATGATCCAGGCTGGAACCCGGATGATCCGGCCAAACCAAACTGCTGCAGCCCTGAAATTGAAACAGGCACAACTTTTACATCCGGACTCTGATTTTGATGATCTTGGGCTTGTTTTGAAGCTATGGAAAAAAATCCAGCTGCTCACATAGAGAACCACCCAAGAACAACCAAAATGGAGGATGCAAAATATGCAAATGTTCTCTCATATATTTGGGTAACCTATTTGGCTTTGGATTTTCTTTCGTATATAGGATAGGAGTGGAATTGTGTAGAGAAGATGTTGACTTGAGAAAATCTATCACGAACCCCTTTAATCCCCTATTAATAGCGCGGGATCCCTATAACTCAAGAATCATAAAAGAGCTACACTACATAGCTACCGAGAAACCTTTCTTAAGTGTATGTGTTCCTTCGGTGGTCATCAGTCCACAACACTAACGTCGAAGGAACTAATACCTTTGACTCGGGCCTTTAACTTGAGCTTGGAGTTGATGTTTCTTCTTGGCTCAAGTTGAATGGCAAGACATTGGTGAAGTCTTCAAGTAGCTCCCCCATACACAATGTGGGAAGCTTTGCTTTGTATTTATCTTCACTCTTCCATCATGTGATCATGCACAAGCTTTAAGCATGTAATTCTTCAGGATAGTTATCCTTAGCTTGCCCTTGTCAACCATGATCAACAACACTTGATTTCATCCTCTCATAGACACTTGAAATCTCTCTCTTGATGCAAGCCCATGAGAATCACGTAACCCTCAAAAACATAGACAACACATGTAAGTGCATCTAGTGCCCCATAGTGATTTTGGTGTATTGAAGACTTATAGGTTAAGGGACTACTGTGTTTATGAGTGTACAAAGGTCTATAAGTCTATGAGGAGTTTGATATTTACAGAGAAGTCGACCCCTAAAAATGAATATCTTCGACTGAAGATTTTGGTTTGCTGAAGACTTTCTGAAGACTTTGAAAGTGAAGAAATTCTTGTGACCATGAAGACTTGGCATTCATTCGAGGAACATGAAGCATGAAGACTTTTGTTTTCTTAGTTTCATTTTCTCTTTCTTGAGTCATAGGAAACACCATACTGTTACAGGGGGTCGAGGAAATACGAAGGAAAAAATTTCATGTGATGCTCAACTCAAAATCCTACACCTACCAATCCCTTCGAGTGAAGCCATTGGAAATCTCATACAGTTCAGTCAATTTCTTTAGTGACAGAGACGAAGCTCTTCTGGTCTCTGAGGAATTTGTTCTGACTGAGGAGTTAGGAATTCGCCAGTGCGGATTGCCTACACAGTGAGGAACATGATAGCCCTCAGGTATTTGATACTCAAAATTCCGACTGTTGCTATGCTACGCTCCAGCTGTCCCAAAATATCTACCCACCAAACGGTTTTATCATTGAAAGGCATTTATGTCTTATCATGTCGGGCTGCTCCCTAGGCTATAAATAGCCGCCCCCTACAACTACTAGCTGGTTGGCTGCTCTGAGAGAAACTGACACTTGTCATCTAAGAGCATCCCATCCTCCGAGGACTTTGAGCGAAAATCATCAAGTGAGTAAAACCCAAACCCAAACACCTACAAACCAAAGTGATTGAGCATCACTAAAGAGATTGATCCTGCATGGATCCGACGCTTGTTACCTTTGAAGACTGTGCTTCTTCCAGATGGTTAGGCGTCATGTTCTGAGCATCCAAGAGGAAATTGTGGATCACCGAGTGACCGAGTTTGTGAAGATTTGGAAGTCACCTGAAGACTTACCACAAGTGATTGGGCGAGGTCTGTGTGACCTTAGCTCAAGGAGAATACGGTGAGGACTGTGTGTCCTTAGGTTTAAATACCTAGCCGCTCCAACCAGACGTACAACTGACACAACAGTTGGAACTGGTCTACCAAATCATTGTCTTCACCAAGCTTACTGGTTCTATTTCCTCAACTCTTTCATTTCCTCATTACTGTGTTGTGTGCCTGCTCATATCTGCTCGAAGACTTGGACTGAAGACTTTCTCAATTTCCTCAGTTCAATTTCTTCAGTCTGTTTGTCTTCATCCAATGTTATCATGTGTTTACGCTTTCTGTATGTTGTGCTTGTCTTCATTTCATCATGATGACCATGCTTGTGTTCTGTTATGTTTACATTTGAGTACTTATTCCGCTGCAAGTAGTTCTTCACTTAGGAATTTCCTCACCCACAAATTCCTCAGTGAAGAATTCATAAAAATCACCTATTCACCCCCCTCTAGTCGATATAACGCACTATCAATTGGTACCAGAGCAAGGTACTCCCTTGTTCTGTGTGATTTTGGTTTATCCACCTGGAGTTTTAGTTATGTCGACCGCAGGTATGATCAAGGTCTCTACTGGTTGTCCCACCTTCGATGGGACTGACTACCCTTACTAGAAGAATAAGATGCGAATGCATCTTGAGGCAATTGATAGCGATCTCTGGTATGTTATGGAAAATGGTGTTCCCTCAATCAGACCTTCTCTGAATGCTACTGATGTGAAGAGATTCCAGCAACTCGATCTCAAGCGAAGAACATCATATGCGGCCATCTCAGCAAAGGGCAGCATGGAAGAGTGAGTGCTTTGGAAACTGCTAAGCTTATCTAGGATAGGTTGTCCAAAGTCAATGATGGAGTCTCAACTCAGCGTGATTCTCGAGTTGACGTTCTTTGCAATCTCTTCAACCGTTTCAAAAGACTCGACAATAAAAAAAGTTCAACAAACCTTCGATCGCCTCACTGATATCTCAAATTAGCTTCAAGCACTCGGTGCCACTGGCATCACTGACCATGAGGTGGTGAAGAAACTGCTGAGATCGCTTGATTCCTCATTTGATACTCTGGCACTGATGATACAAGAACGTGGATATTACAAGTCACTTGGTCCCGCTGATATCCTCGAGAGGCCAAACACTCATGAGTTCCAGCTTGCTGAGAAGAGAGTGTTGATGGTATAATTTGGTTACTTAGTATATGATGAGCCAAATTAAATCAATGGTTTATCAAGCTGATTGGTTAATGCATTGTTAAAGTGTTGCCACAGGAAGGTGAAGATACAAGTCCTAAGAAGAGTTATATGCTATACTGGACCATGGGCATGATGCATGCAAGTGATATATATATCTACGTATATGAAGAAGTATGCTTAGTCCTGATGGCCATTATCTAGTTTGATTTGCGACGTTGCCGGAATATTTAATATTTTCTTTGTGGGCTCAAGATATTTATACATATGCTTAGCCACTATATTTAGTGTGATGGGGACGTGGCCGAAATACTTTATTCATATATACAAGACTGCATGTACATGGATATGGCCTAGATTTGCTACGTACTTAGATCGGCAAGTATATTTTTTTTAGACGTATGCTACATGGTAACCGAATCAATAAAGGCTAGTCCTGATCGGTTTTAGCTTCAGAGTTGTAATCTTGTACGCCAAGTCCAGCGTGCCATATATGTGTAAGGCCGTGGCCGATTGAGGGACAAAAATCGATCTATCAATACAAACTCTATTTTTCACGTACGTTTATTTTCCATCATTCTTCTCCTGCCGAGCCCTAGCAGCCCTAGGGTTTGGCGATCTTTGCCATTTTGCGCTAGAAAGCGGCCGGTTTTCCTCCACGAAAGCGAGGACATCTTTGTTTCTTTGCTCGTAAAGCAATCGTTCGTCGTCACGAAAGCACGACAATTATCTTGGTGTTGCGCGGCGATTTCCCGTGCCAACACAATTGGCGACTCCGCTGGGGAGAAGAAGAAGAACTACACGATGAGTACCGAGTCCAAGAACGGGAGCGACATCGACCCGGAGAACGTCATCGCCGTCACACTCGACGATTTGTCGGAAGATGTTCGGCGCGAGCTTGAAGGGGAGCTGGAGAAAGAAAAGGTTGAGAGGTTGAAGCTGAAGTTGGCTGGATACACAAAGACGAGGAACGGTGTCATAAAAAAGGTAGTTCCGAGCCCTTCCGATGCTCAGGTAAAAAACTCAACCGAAGAAATTGCTCATCTGATTGATGTGTCCGTAGCTAGTAAATATGGTTTTGATATGGAAAATACGGCGCGTACAATTACTAAAGCAGTAGCTAATAGACTTGAAGAATTTAAGGTGCAGTTTAATAAAGATCTTGAAAATTGTCTACCTGGTCATGTACGCTCATTAGTGCTGCAAGTCAATGATGAGTATTCTGGAAAAAGACCGATGCCAATAGACGATAGCGGATTTAATAATTTGGCAAGTAATACACATACGCCTAGTGCATTGGCTAATGCTATGCAGCCTTACGCCCCTTTAAACAATAATCTGGATGGCCGGAACTATGTTGGTAGTTCGGCTAATAATTTTGTTCCTAGTACTACTGCTCCTATTGTTTCTACTTCGGTTCCAGAAAATCACAATAGTAATAACCGGAGTTTTGGATTTAATTCTAATATGCAGCAGCCTAGTTATCAGAAAGTGGCATATAGTACGCCACCGCTGCCGCCTGTCGGTACCGGGGTTCCGTATGGGCCGGTTCCTGATTCATATTTTAGTGGATCTCCGTTGCAAACTTCGCATGCTCCAATTTCTTTGCCGGAATTTCCACCACGTGCTGGTGTTCCATCCGCTCCACAAGCCATTTCTCTACAGCCCAATAATAATTTTAAGGATCAGCTTGCTAACATACTTTGATAATTTGGTTTAGAACCTAAGGTTAGAGCACGTGCATATCAAAAACCGTACCCTGATTATTTTGACTCGACACCATATCCTCGTGGTTTTAGAATTCCAGATTTTGTTAAATTTACAGGGGAAGATGGTAGATCTACTTTTGAGCATGTGGGACAATCTTTAGCACAATGCAGTGAGGTCGGCACATCAGATGTTTTTAGATTAAAATTGTTTCCATTATCTTTATCCGGTACTGCATTTACTTGGTTCACATCGCTTGCTCCTAATTCTATTTCAACATGGGCACAATTGGAGCAAAAATTTCATGAGTATTTTTATAGCTGTGAAACAGAACTTTGACTTTCAGATTTAACTATGGTTAGGCAGAAATATAATGAGCATGTTCATGATTATATTAGGAGGTTTAGAGATGTCAAAAACCGATGTTTCAGCTTGACCATAGCCGAAAAGGATTTAGCCGATCTTGCCTTTTCGGGTCTACTTGCTCATATTAAGGATAAACTAGAAGGGCAAGAATTTTTAGATGTCAATCAAGTTTTGCAGAAGGCTTTGGCGCAAGAAAAACGGGCTAAGGAAATTAAACAATATAGCTGGTTTAAAGGTAATAGAAATAAAGAGAAAGATAACCATGTAGTTAATGCCTTAGATTAAGATAGTGATTCGGCTAGTGAGGATGATGTTAATATATGTATAGCCGAATGGGTTCAAGTGCCAAAGTTAAAACCTTTTGCATGTTCTGCTTTAAAACCCACACCTGCTAGAAGAGACGAAATTAAATATACTTTTGATGTAAGCAAGTGTGATATAACTTTTGATATGTTACTGCAAAATAAATTAATTAGAGTGAGGGCGGGTCACGTAATTCCACCTCCAGAAGAATTGGATAGAAGAGCTTATTGTAAGTGGCACAAAAAGACCATGCTACTAATGATTGTAACGTGTTTCGTCGACAGGTGCAATCGGCCATCAATGAAGGACGATTGGCGTTTACGGAAGGTTCTAAGATGAAGCTCGACAGCGACCCTTTTCCTATCAATGTGGTCGAGCTTGAGAATAAAAAAATGCTTATTCGGTCGGATCAGACCGAATCCGCAAGAGAGAAAAACGTTGTTGATAACAGTGCTCCTCCAAGGATGATCAAACCAAAAAATCCAGAAATAGGAGTGTGGAAAGTCAACAGAGGGAGGAGACAAGCTCCAAGTCCAAAGCCGACAGTTAGCATGTTGTTGGAAAAATATACCTCACACAAGACCAACAATGTGTTTAATCGGCTTGGAGGTAATAAGCGTCCTAGATCTCCTTCTGGACATGGCGTTCATGAGAAATGGCAAGGAGATTGGTATGACCAGCAACCATATTTTGCAATTGAGCCGACATATTGGGGTTGTGCGCCTCCGATGTATCCACAGTTTCCTCCATGGGGATTTAATCCTTGGGCGCCATATCCTACCGGACCAGCAGGTTATTTTCAGCCGGGATGGATTCCGCCGAGGCCTATGTTTCGACCAAACATGCATGAGAAAAGGGTTCGGTTCAATGAGGAGGCTAGATCACATGATGCTATTGAGATTCGAAGAGGTCGATCACCAGTACGCATTGTAGAACGCAACAACTATAGGGGCGACTGCAAGCGCGTATGGATGCCGGTGAAACGTGTCGATCCTAAACCCGGAAAAAGTACGGATGATTTATATGCTGCCCATGGTCTGAAAATAGTGGAACACCAGTCAGATGAAGGTGTTGTCAATTGTACAAAAACAAGGACCGTCTCAAAAGAAGCTCTCGGTACAGAGAAGAAAAGTGACGGCGTGAAGTTGCGGCAAGCTGGCCAATCTAATCAATTTGGAGAGAAAGCTAATTCTGGGCATAACCTGCATGCACGTTCAGACAAGGAATGTGTTGTATCCTCACGTACTAGTCAACAGAATAAATCGGCAAGTTCGTATGCTGAATTAGTTATGAGAAATTGTGGCCCAGGAACGTCCAAGAGTTGTCTCCAACGGGTTTCAAGTATAACAACAGCACACGTACACGTTGGGATTCAAATAATTTACGCGGCCATGATTTTAATGCTAGTAAAGTATACAATCAGCAAGGAGGTTTTTCAGCCAAAGACAAAGCGTTTGTCCCAGTAACAACAATACATCAGTACATGCCAAAGGATCCGAGGGGCAGCAAAATTAATTCAGTCGCGCCAGGGACTAAACCAGCACCTCAGTGTGCCCGAAGGGGCTTACTCACACTCAGAAACGACGTGTACAGCGTCTGCGAACATTGGAAATAAAGGAAGAAATAGCTGAGAAGAAGCGCGATAGATGGTTCAATCAGGATAAACCAATGACACCTACAAAGACTTGGAAGGAGAAGCGCATTACAGAATAAGAAAATAAAAATACGGATGACACAATTATTGTTGAAAATTCAGAGGAAGATAGAGAGGTACCAACTGATATGGATGTTAATATGGTGTTCGTATTGCCTGCTGAATTTCGCGTGCCCGAGGCTGAAATTGCTGAACTTGTTCTTGGCCCAAAGAAGGCTACATTTGTGAAACCAGAGAAGCACGGTCAGCACCTAAAGCCATTACTTATCAAAGGTCATATTGATGGTAATCCTATTGGTCGCTTGCTTGTTGATGGTGTGCAGGTGTTAATATTATGCCCTTTTTGGTATTTTCTAAACTGAACCGAAAAGAGAGCGAGTTAATGAAGACCAATATGGGACTTAGTGGGTTCTCAGGGGAATTGTCCGAGGCTAAGGGTGTTATTTCCATGGAGCTCATAGTCGGAAGTAAAACGTTGCCGACTGCGTTTTTTGTTGTTGATGTCAAAGGCCGGTATACTATTCTGTTAGGACGCGACTGGATTCATGCAAATTGTTGCATCCCTTCTACCTTACATCAGTGCTTAATTCAGTGGGTTAATGATGATGAGGAGGTGATTGAGGCTGATAATTCTTCATGCATTGCTATGACGGACGCGCCGGTTGATTGGCAACACGGTGAGATGCGATGTTTGACCGGTAGGGATTTATCGGACTATGATTATATCAATATTGGTAGAGATAGTTTTGTACCTATAAATGCACAGCCGGCTAACATAGCTCGGCTTAATGATTTATCTATATAAATGATAAATAAAGACGACAGTATTAAGTGGATGCAAAGACGCACGGAGGAGTATCGTTCCAGAAAGAACGATATGCATGAAACTATTGAAGATTTTGATAACATGGAAAACCTTGGACAGGGATTCTCATCGGCTGATCCACTTGAAGAAATTGATATTGGTGATGGAAGTATTCCGAGGACTACATTTATCAAAGCTAGCTTGAAAGCCGATCAGAAAAGTAAGGTATGTTTATTACTTAAAGAATTCGTTGATTGCTTTGCTTGGAATTATACTGAGATGCCCTGTTTGAATAGAGATTTGGTAGAACATAGATTACCTATTAAATCTGGTTTTAGGCCGTATAAACAACCTCGTAGAAGTTTCAATCCTAATTTGTATGACCGCATCAAAGAAGAAGTTGATCGGTTATTAAAAGCTAAGTTTATTCGGCCGTGTAGATATGCAGATTGGGTTTCTAATATTGTGCCCGTGGAAAAGAAAAATACTGGTAATATTAGAATATGTGTTGATAGATTTGAATAAGGCTACTCCAAAAGATGAATATCCTATGCCTATAGCCGACATGCTTATTAATGATGCATCAGGACATAAAGTAATTAGCTTTTTAGATGGTAATGCAGGTTATAATCAAATATTTATGGCCGAACAAGATATGTCTAAGACTGCTTTTCGTTGCCCAGGTTTTGTTGGTTTATTTGAGTGGGTCGTTATGACATTTGGGTTAAAAAATGCCGGCGCTACATACCAACGAGCTATGAATTTAATTTTTCATGATCTTCTAGGCATTGTACTAGAAATATATATTGATGACATAGTTGTTAAACCGGATGGGTTTGATCATCATTTAGCCGATTTAAGATTAGCTTTTGAAAGGATGCGCCTGTATGGATTAAAAATGAACCCACTCAAATGTGCTTTTGGCGTGATGGCTGGTAAGTTTTTAGGATTCATAATTCATGAAAATGGCATAGAGATTGACCCTAAGAAAGTGGAGGCAATTAGAAATTTGGAGGAACCCACGTGTAAAAGGGATGTGCAAAAGTTGTTAGGAAAAATTAATTACTTGAGACGATTCATATCTAACCTTGCAGGAAAAATTGAATCGTTTGTTCCTTTACTTCGACTAAAGAATGAAGCCGAATTTACTTGGGGGCAGAGCAACGAGATGCTTTTAATTATATAAAACGATGCTTGTCAAATCCTCCAATATTGCGGGCTCCCAAGTCCGGTGCACCGTTTAGGCTGTACATTGCTGCAGAAGATAGGGTGATCGGTGCGGTGTTGGCGCAAGAGGTCAGCGGGAAAGAATACATCATTGCATACTTAAGCCGTCGTTTGCTCGACGCTGAAAGTCGGGAGATAAGTTGTCGAAAGCTCTCAATGGAAAATATTTGAAGAAGTACTATCCTAGCATGTGGCAGGAGGCCTGAACATGTTGTGGCCGATATGTTATTCCAAGTATCACCCTGAACAAATTTGGCCGATATATTATTTGAGATATCGCCCTAAGAAAATTTAGCTGATGTATTGTTGGACATCGCCCTGAGTAATGATATGATCAGTGATCGACTTCATCCTACGGCAACTCCTATAGTATTTTTGGTCAATGCAATTGAACCAAAAACAGGGGGCATGTGTTGATGGTATAATTTGGTTACTTAGTATATGATGAGCTGAATTAAATCAATGGTTTATCAAGCTGATTGGTTAATGCATTATTAAAGTGTTGCCACAGGAAGGTGAAGATACAAGTCCTAAGAAGAGTTATATGCTATACTGGACCATGGGCGTGATGCATGCAAGTGATATATATCTACGTATATGAAGAAGTATGCTTAGTCCTGATGGCCATTATCTAGTTTGATTTGCGACGTTGCCGGAATATTTAATATTTTCTTTGTGGGCTCAAGGTATTTATACATATGCTTAGCCACTATATTTAGTGTGATGGCGACGTGGCCGGAATACTTTATTCATATATACAAGACTGCAAGTACGTGGATATGGCCTAGATTTGCTACGTACTTAGATCGGCAAGTATATTTTTTTTAGACGTATGCTACATGGTAACCGAATCAAGAAAGGCTAGTCCTGATCGGTTTTAGCTTTAGAGTTGTAATCTTGTACGCCAAGTCCAGCGTGCCATATATGTGTAAGGTCGTGGCCGATTGAGGGACAACAATCGATCTATCAATACAAACTCTATTTTTCACGTATGTTTATTTTCCATCGTTCTTCTCCTGTCAAGCCCTAGTAGCCCTTTGGTTTGGCGATCTTTGCCGTTTTGCGCTGGAAAGTGGCCGGTTTTCCTTCATGAAAGCAAGGACATCTTTGTTGCTTTGCTCGTAAAGCAATCGTTCGTCGTCACGAAAGCACGACAATTATCTTGGTGTTGCGCGGCGATTTCCCGTGCCAACAGACAGATCTCTATGGTTCGAGCTATGGCAGATCACGTGCCCTAAAGGCCAAGGCAATCTCTGAATCTGAAGATGAAGATTCTGGTAGCAGCCTTGGTGATCCTGAAGAACTGAGCCAAGAGCTAGCACTGCTCGTGAAGAAATTTCAGAAGTTCTCAAGACGTGGTCGCTTTGGAAAATCCTCAAGGAGTAATGATTCCTCATCCAGTGACTATAAGAAGAGGCTATTCCACAAATGCAAGAAACCTGGTCACTACATTCAAGATTGTCCTTGGTGGGAAAAGGAATCAAAGAAGAAGAAATACAAGGATTACAATTCTGATGATGCTAAGAAGAAGAAGAAATCTTCAAAGTCTTCATCATCAAAATCCTCAAAGTCTTCATCTCACAAGAAGATCAGCTCCAAGAAGGCTCGGTCATTCGTTGGCAAGGAAATGGACTCTGAGGCTGAATCTGAGGAACATGAGGAAGAGGAGGCATCTGAGGAGTCCGAATCTGGTGTGGTGAGTCTAGCTCTCGCTACTGCATTCGTCAGCAAGTCCATCTTCAACTCTGAAGAAAATGGCTTCACCAACAAGGCTGATGAAGGCAATGATGACTACGCTCCCACCTATTGCTTCATGGCAAAGGGTGCCAAGGTACTCAAATACCCCTCCTCTGAATCAAGTGAGGATGAATCTTATGAAAACCTCAAGCCTAGCTATTCTAAACTTGCTAAGATTGATGTGAAACAACAAAAGGCTTTTGAAAAGGTTCAAAACATGCTAGAAAAAAGTGATGATATGTTAGGTGAAGAAATGGATCACATTAAAACCTTGACTGAAAGTCTTCAGAGACTTCAGTCTAAGTTTAACAACCTTCAAGGTCATCATAACACTCTCTTATCTGATCATGAGAAGCTTTCTTATGAATTTCTTCAAAGAAAGCAAGATCTTGAAAAGCTAAGGGTGAGTTATGAGGATCTTCAGAAGGAGCGCGATTCATTACTTGATCAACATATCAGCGCTACTCAGGAAGAATTTGTTCCTCCATGTTTGAAGTGCATTGAACGTGAATCCGCTAATTCTTCACCTGAATGTTCAAATGCTTCTAATGCTACAAATTCTTCACCTGTCTCTGCTATCACTAATTCCTCATCTGAGGACATTGCTAGTATTACTGATGATGCAGGGCTGAAGGAATTGTACATGACAGGCATGTACAAAAGTCTCAAAGGGCATCAGACTCTTTGTGATGTGCTTAAAAAGCAGATCCTCAACAGGAACCCTAGGAAAGAGGGTATTGCCTTTGAGAGGAAAATCAATGCTGATGAAACATATTGGAAGCCTGAGTAGTACCCCAAAACCTCATGGGTTGCTGCAAAGGGACCTCCAGTAGATCCATCTAATCTATCTGGCTTTACATGTGATTCTCCTCATTCTGCTGATGAGTCATTTGACTCCAACTTTAAACTGTTCAAAAATCAGAATGGTGAAGTATTTGCTAGATATGTTGGCACTAACTGTAGGAACGGTTCCCCTATGATGAAAATCTAGGTTTCCAAAAGGTGGCTTAAAAGTCTTCAGGTGAATGTCATCATGAAACCACCTGTGAAGAATAGGAACCCTAGATCAAATTCTTCATATGGACCAAATTCTTCATATGGATCCAAGTCCTCATATAGACCGAATTCCTCACGTCGATCAAATTCCTCAAAAGGATCAAAGTCCTCATATGAACATCATCATTCTAACCCTTCTGTTTCGTAGGGAAGAGCTAAGGGCTATGAATATGAGCATTATTCTTCTAACCATTATGTTCATAAGTCCTCGAAGAATTTCTCTGCTTATTCATATGCTTATCCTAACTCCTCTTATGTGAAACGAAGTGGACTGGCTTCTATGCCACCTTTCTCGTATGGAGCTCGCAGAGTGATGAACTCTTTGCCACCCCTTCAGATGTCGGTGGTGAAGAAAAAGAACTAATTTCTTCTGCAGGGTCAGGTCTCCAGACGTGCTTGAACGTCTGAAGAAATTGTTGGAGACCTGAAAATGCCTGAAAGGACACAGGCTAGTCATGAAGAAATGAATCCTCATTTTTCACGTCCTAATACTGCTTTATCTGTTTTATTGCTTGATGAAATTGATGTCATATTCTTCACTGATGAAGTATATGAGTTCGTAAGCTGCACTAATTCATCTGCAGGATGATCAACCCAAAGCCAATGAGTGGGTCCTCGATAGTGGATGTACAAATCACATGACTGGTGACAAGAATCTATTGATGGATGTTCCCTTATCTCCATCACATCTGAAGCATATCATCTTCGTGGACAAAGGCAAAAGCAAGGTATTGGGTCTAGGTAAGGTTGCGATCACAAAGGATTGACACATGGACAAAGTCATGCTTGTCGAGTCCTTAGGATACAACCTCATGTCTGTCTCAATGCTTTGTGATCTTGATATGGTTGTTGTCTTTGGCAAGTATCGTTGTGTTGTGATCATGGAAGCTGACAATTCCAAAGTCTTCGAAGGCTTTAGGAGAGGAGACTTGTATATTGTTGTTTTCTCTATAGGACCTCAACCAGCTGTATGTCTACATGCAAAAGCTTCAGAAGGCTGGCTATGGCATGAAAGACTTGGTCATGCTAGCATGAGGAATCTGCACACGCTCACGAAGAAGAAGCATGCCATTGGCATTGAGAATGTCAAATTCCTCAAGGATCACTTATGCGGAGCCTGTGAAGCTGGAAAGATGACTAAGGCCAAGCATTCAGCGAAGACTATCATGACAACTACTCGACCATTTGAATTGCTTCACATGGATCTCTTTGGTCCTAATCATTATTCTGCAGTCACAAATGATGCATCTCTATATGGATTTGTTATTGTTGATGATTACTCTCGTTACACATGGGTGCATATTGTCACTTATAAACATGAGGTGCAGGAAGTCTTCAAACGATTTTCCTCGAGGGCTTCAACCAACTTTGGTGTGAAGATTAAGCACATCAGAAGTGACAATGGAACCGAGTTCAAGAATTCTGGTCTTGATGACTATCTTGATGAACTTGGTATTTCTCATGAGTTATCTACTCCTTATACTCCTCAGCAGAATGGCGTCGTGGAGCACAAGAACAGGACTCTTGTTGAGATGGCTTGCACTATGCTTGATGAGTACAAGACGCCTCATCGTTTCTGGATTGAGGCAATTGATACTTCGTGCCACATCATCAACAGGGTATATATTCACAAATTCTTCAAGAAGACTGCTTATGAACTCCTCACTGACAAGAAACCCAATGTGAGTTATTTCAAAGTCTTCGGTGCTAAATGTTGGATTAGATATCCCCATCACAACTCAAAATTTGCACTGAAAGCAAGTGAGGGTGTTATGCTTGGTTACGGAAAGGACTCGCACACCTATAGAGTCTTCAACAACGTTCTCCACAAAGTTGTTGAAACTGTAGATGTGTGGTTCGATGAAACTAATGGCTCGCAAATAGAGCACCTACCTTTTGTGTTAGATGAACGGTCACCTAAGGAAACTATCAAGTTCAAGGCTAATAAGGATGTCATTCCTACTGTCGGTGTACAAAAAGGGGGGGTACACTTTTTGTACCCCTATAACTGTGCACGGGCAGTCTGAGCCGCGAGCACCGCCACGCCAAGCACGGCAAGGGAGGTAAGCCAAGGTAAGGCCGAAGCTGAAGGGAAGCAGAACGACGCCAAGACCACAAAGGGCAAAGGGGACAGAGCAGACCCCCCCGGCAAGATCCTTGCCGGGGGGCAGCTTTAGCTAACCCGGCAAGACCCTTGCCGTGGCAGCCCGCCCCGCACCTACGGAGCGAAGTCACCCTCGAGTCCACTGCCCCCATGGGGCAAGGATTCGGGAGACATCCCCGTGGTGGCATGCATATCTTTGTGAAGACATTCAAGATCATATACCCACTTCCGAAGATGATGATCCTTAGCGGGATCCCAGCCAAGGAGGACCACAAGGCCCCCGGCAAGAGCCTTGCCGGGGATGACAGCAGGCGCCGCGGCAAGACCCTTCCCGGGGCAGCGGCAAGATCCTTGACGGGGCCGCGACAAGACCCTTGCCGGGGCCGCAGCAAGGCCCTTGCCAAGGACGTCGTGGGGCCACCATCAGGTCCGCGCCATTCGCACCCCCACCGCCGTTCGCATACAGCTGCCGACCCAACCAGTTGAGCAGACACCTACGTGGCGGCATGCAGATCTTCGTGGAGACCCACCACTGCGCCACCTCAGCTGCCTGCCTGCCTACATGGCACCACAAGAACTGCTGGCCAGGCGCGTGTCGACGCAAGAGGGAGCGGCGACGGACGAGACGAGGCTCTCCCCCATCCCCGATAAAGCAAGGACACCTAAGCAAGGCACATTAAATGCGCCTTGTCATGTAATGCGAGGGATAACCTCGCATTACTGTACCCTTTCCACCTCCTGTGTGCCACTGTGGCAACCCCTTTCCTATAAAAGGAGGCCCAAGGCGACCAGGAGAAGGATTCGGCTTTTTGGAGCTCTCGACGCCCCAGAGCTAGCTCAGGAACTCAGATATACAATCCACCAAAGCAAGAGTAGGGTTTTACGCATCCTTGCGGCCCAAACCTGGGTAAAGGAATCGTGTGCTATCTGTTTGATCCGCTCTTTTCACAACCCCGCGCCCCACAACCGTATTAGGGATTCCTGTGATCCCATAGGTGTCGTTTCCCACCGACATCTTTGGCGCGCCAGGTAGGGGGGCGCAGTTGTGAGAATCGGCTTTAGCAGTTAGTTCGACGCTCATTCATCTTCGTGACCCTCGAAGAAGAAAAAAGGCCAGAAGGTCGACGCTCGAGCGACCGCGAACAGAAGCTAAGTTGCACCGAACCCTTGTTTTGTGCTACCTTTCTTATTTAAGGTTATTCCCCCCGGAGATGTTCGCTTTGTATGAAAAAACCTGCACGCCAGGGGGCTTTACCACGATCGGCAACACCCTTGCCCTGTTTCGAGTCCGCTCAACAGCTCAAGCGGCTGCGTCGAAAGTGGCAGAGTAGCCTTCCGCGACCAACGACGCCCTCGATTCTGACTCGAGTCAAGCTCGACAGTTCGAGCGGCCGCGTTCGGAACGGAAAGGTGACTTGTCCGGCAGCACGCGTACCCGGCAGGCCATGGGGATCCGTCCCCAAGACGCTGCTTGGGGCTTTCGCGCCGGCAAGCCTTCCTGATCGGCGTAGGGCACACATACAAAGAGGAATTGAACGGGGTAATAACATGCATGGAAATTAAGAGTACTTCAGAGTTATATTACATCACATCATTGCTGCGGTTCTAACTAAAGATAAAATTTGTCTTGGTCGGGAACCCGCGGCGGTGAAGAAGAACGGGACGCCTAGTCCCGGCGCTAGCCTTCCACCCTCTTGATTTCGCCGATGCAGTCGGTGATGGGCTTGATGTGCTCCTTGAGCACCGTGAGGTCAACACCATCCGGCAAGCTCGTCATCGCGGCCGCGAAGTCGAGGTCGGGATTCCAGTGCGCCACCTTGGTGAGGACCTTGGTCATGACCCTCCGGCAAAGTCGCCGGGCCTCCTCGGCCAGCGTGGCCGTCCTGTTGGAGTGAAGATAGGTCAGGGCCCCGAGGACGCCCTCGAAGAACTGGGTCAGCTTGGCGTTGACGGTCCCGCTGCGCTCAGGAGCGTTCCTCACGTTTGGCAACCCCATGGTGGCCAATTGCGAAGTAACCCTGCCGGCGACGACCTCCAGATGGCTGATCCACCTGTTCTCACCCGCCACATATTCTTGGTGGGAGGCGGTCTCGTTCGCCTGCAGCTGTTTCTCCTCCTCCAGGCTCTTGGTCAAGGTCTCCTCCTGAGCCCTGCTCTCCGGCAACAGCTTCTCGAGATCCTCCAGCTTCAGCTTGAGGTCTCTGATGGAGTCCCGCGCCTCGGAGAGCTCTCCAGTCCTGCTGACGATCGTTCCTTGCGCCTCTACCAAGGCGCGGTTGAGCGTGTTCTTCTCACCGGACAGCTTGAGGGCCTGCTCCTTCAGCTCATCCCGCTCTGCCTCCAGCTCCTTCACCTTGCCGACGTGGGCCAGGGCTTGGGCATCGAGCGCCTCTCTGTGCCTCTGCTCCAGCTCATGGGTCCGTCGCACGACAAGGGCCTCAAGCTCCTCGTCCTTGCCGCCGAGTGTTGTGGCAAGCTTCGCCTCACGCGCGGAGAGGTCCTCCTCCTGGGAGTCCAAGACAGCTTGATGCTGGTTTCGGGTGGCTTCGGCCGCGGCAGCCAGGTTCGCCGCCTTCTCCTAGGCCTTCTCGATGTCGGCCAGCCTTATGGTGAGCTCGACATCGCGCTGGGCCAATTTCTCCTGGAAGGCCCTCTGCTCCTCACGAGCCTGGTGGAACCAGGTCCGCGTCTCGGCGACGCACACCTTGAAGTCCACCTCCGCGTGGTCCACCGCCGCCGCCCTGGACTTGACTTTGTCCAAGCGGGCGCGGTAGAGCACTTGGAGCTTCCGGAAATTGGCCCCCATGGCGCGGAAGAGCTGCTCCTCTGGGGAACCATCGCCGCCAGCGTCCGGCGCGTCGACAACTTCGAACCCGGTGGCGGCAAGCACCTCGCCGTTGAAAATGTCCCCTTCGGCGGGCGCTTGGCTTGGCGCCCCTGGGAGGTGGACGAAAAGGTCATCGGCCACCTTCAAATACCTGCCGGGGCCCGAGGCTGAGGAGGAGGGAGGCTGATCATCCATCACCTCTTCCTCGGCGGGGGCCTTGCCGGCCTCCCCGGCAGGACCACCGCTGGCACCCACGGCGGGAGCCTCGGCGGCCCCCGCGGCGGCATCCTCGGCCGCGCCCTTGGCGGCCTCATCAGCGGCGGCCTCGTCAGCATTCTTGGCGGCCTCCTCGGCGGCAATTCTGTCGGCCTCAGCCGCGGCCTCTTCGGCAATATCCCTGACAACGGTGTCCACGTCCTCCGTGTCTGTTGAAGGAGGGCTTGGGCAGCAGCGGGAGCGATGAAGCCAAGAAAAGTATAAGGGAAAAGAGCAGGGACGAAGGACGGGCGACTCACCAGTGCCGGGCCGTGGAGCAGAAGTCCCCTCTCCACCAGCATCTGGCGCCGAGGCAGAACCACCAGCGCCTAAGTTCTCCTCCTCCATGGGTGTGGACTCCATGCCTGACACCCTTGCCGGGGTCGCCCCCCGCGGCGGCGTAGTCGATGGGGGTGGTGTGTTAGGCGCTCCTGCAAACCCGGCAAGGTCAGCGTCGTGGCATCGAGCACCTACCGCATGTCGAGCGACAAGAGGGTGACGAACTTACGCCGGGGGCTGCTGTCCGGGCTGCTCAGCACCACCAGTGGTGTCTTTGAAGCCCCGGCAGGGGACTGGCCGCTCGCCGAGGTCCTCGCCCTCTTCGCCCTCTGGGCCAACGTCTCTGCGTCGCTACAAAAGCAAAAATGGATCAAGACAAGCGGTCCAATTCAGGGAAATAGGAATGACAGTAAGGAACAGAGTACTTACTCGTCATCCGTTTCCTCCTCTTCCGCAAGTTTGCTTTTCCTCTCCGGGCTGAGAGGCCCGAGATCAAAAGGGAGCTCCGCGTCATCGTCCGAGTCGACGCCGGCCGGAGGAGGCGAAGAAGGCGGCGGGGTCTGTGTGCGCCCAGATGAGGAAGGGGTTGTCGCCTTCTTCTTCTTCTCACCGGCCTTCATCAGCCCCTTCGCTGCCGAGGCCCACGTGTGCCGCCCGGACCCTTCCAGGGTCAATTGAGGCCGCGTGGCCCTACGAGGTCGGAACGGCTCGCCGGAGCCAGCCCGCCGCAGGACTCGCCCTCTTCCCCTGGCTGGCGTCGAGCCCGCAGCCATGCCCTCCTCCTCCGAGGACTCGTCGGCCGCGTCCTCAACGAGCGGAGCTCCGGTGTCGGTGCCGCTGGCCTCCCCAGTGGCCGCCGCCCACAGGGTGAACTGCTCCTCCTCCGCGGCCGTGGCAACCTCGTCTTCCACACCCCCGGCGCTGCCGACCTCCAGGGCAAGTTGTGCCTCCCTCGCCCTGGTGGCGATGTAGTCCAGCTCGACCTGGGTGGTGTCCATGACGAGTCACCGCTCGGCGTCAGCATTAACATACACCTCGATTAAGGTGTCGAAGAATTGCTGCACATCTGCAGCCGATGGCTCCCTCCAGCTCAGAATGGGGCCATGCGCATTGCAGTCCGGCATCATGGCGATGATCTTAGACCGGCGCGAGTTATTGCACAACGGGACTACCACCGCTGGCAACTTGAAGAGCGGCCCTTTGACGGTCTTGCCGGCCTTTACGGTAGCCCTTGCGGCCTTGCCGGTCAGCTCGACATCGCCATCGCGATCCACTTCCAGCTGGAAGAGCCGCTGGCAGAAGTGGGCATGCCCCATCACCATGAAGTTATGGTCGAGGCCGGGCCGGAGCCGCATGATGTCGGCCGGATTCTTGAAGAGCCAAGCTGGCCTCCCCTTATTGTGCAGCGGGGCGATCCGGCGGCGAATGAAATCCGCCCCGATCATCTCGAGGGTGAGCCCAGCCCGGGTCAGCCGGAGAATCCTGGTGGTGGCGACGGTAAGCCTCCCGTCGGCGGCGGCGACATCTCCCCAATCGTTGCCGCGAGCCGGCGGCACTCGGCGGACCTTGCAAAATTCCGGTGGGTCTTCATCTTCGATCCAACACCACCAGTCACGGCATTCGTCCCACCTCTCCCTCACAGCACCATCCGGGTACGCCTCCTTGGATCTTGGGATCCAGGTGACGCAACCAGTGACGACACCTCCCGTTTGGATTCGAGGATAGAAGCAATGGCGGAAGAGCGTCGTGTTGGGCTGCACTCCTGCAAAGCCCTCGCAAAGATGTGCAAAGCAAGACATACACGCCACCGCGTTCGGAGTAAAATCCAAGAGGCGAAAACCGAAGGTTTGCATGATGTCGCAGAAGAAATCGGAGAAAGGAGGGCATAGTGTAACACCCCAGATGTAACTTGCCATATTTGTAACTCCAACTCTTGCCATTTTCGGCAATGTGATATGATATTCCCTCCGTGGTTGGGTTTCCCTTCATTTTGCATTTTGTCCTTGTCAAGCATTCCATGTCATTTCATCATGTGCATCGCATTCGCATACGTGTTCGTTTCATGAATCCGAGCATTTTCCCCGTTGTCCGTTTTGCAATCCGGCGCTCCTATGTTCCCCGGCGTCCCCTTTTACCTTTTTCCATGAGCGGGTATTAAACTTTCTCGGAATGGACCGAGGTTTGTCAAGCGGCCTTGGTATAGCACCGGTAGACCGCCTGTCAAGTTTCGGGTCATTCGGAGGTCGTTTGATACTCCAACGGTTAACCGGGTAACCGTGAAAGCCTCTTTTGGGTTGTAGCACAAAACCCCTCCAAAACATCCCAATAACCCAGCTAAGACACTCCCATGTCCATCGTCGTTCGATCACGATCGCGTGGCCGAAAACCGCACTTCATTTGGAGCTTCCTAGCTCCTCCTACCTATAAATATGAATCTCTCCCTCTAATTCTCGGGCAAACCCTAGACCCCTCCCTCTCCACGCGCCGCCGGACACGTCCGGGCGAGCCGGACGCGTCCGCCCCGCCGCCCGGCCAACCCCAGGCCGCCACCTGTCCCCGCCGTGACCACATCGCCGCGCCTCCCGCGCGGGCCCGCTCGGCCCAGGCAGGGCCCTCCCGGCCCGCGCGCCGCCCGCCGCCGCCCAGGCGCCTCGCCCCGCGCCCGCTCCCGCCGGCCGCCGCCGCCGCCTCGCCTGCGCCGCCTCGCGCCGCCACCTCCCGCCTTCGCCCCGCGTCGCCGTCGCCGGCGCCGGATCCGGCCCGGATCTGCCTGCTCCGACCTCGCCGGCCGCCATCTCCCTCCTCTCCGGTCTCTCTCCGGCCAGACTCCGGCCCCGCCTCGGAGCCCGTGCCAAGAACCCTAAATCCGGCCCGTTGACTTTTCGCGAGGTGGTTTTTCTTCTAAGTCCCGTAATATTTTTGCATTATGTTGCATTCTTTGACCTGTCATAACATGCTGCATACTGCTCCGTTTCGTGCGTGTAATATGTCAAATTGTTCGCCCCGATGAGTACATCATTTCATCTCATTGCATCATTTTCATTGCAGCTCATCTTGATGCCCGAAATGCTATTAGAAGTGGGCTATGTGATGTTAGTTTCAGCTCTGTTTCAGTACATGCACTTTTGTCATTTTTGCCATGATTGATGTGTGCATCCTATGAACTGGAGTCCTACATGTGTTTTGGAATATGCCATGCCATATTTACAGGGGTGTATTTAATGTTTTTTTGTGATCCTTTTGATGACTAGCACAAGCATGCAAACTAGGGATCATAATGTTGCTGATTTCAGAGACAGTAATTTCACCAAGTTATTCCCTGCTGTTATTTTTATGCCATGTGTTCATGTTGTTTCAGAGAGATCTATGCCTCTTTTGAGCATGATCGGTAAGGATGTTTTGAACATATGGATTTTCTCTATCCATCCATGCCTTTGTTTGTAATTATGCAACACCCTAGCTTGACTCGATCGAGCTCTACTTTTGCTATAAAATGTTACTGGCAGATTGTTTACATGTTATTCGATTTTGCCAAGCTTGTTGTAGTTGATCCTTACGTGCTATGATGTTTTTCTTGCCATGATTAGCTTCTATGCCATGTCTTCTTGATGGGTGTGTGCTTAGTTTATCATGAAATGCTCTGTAGTGAGTGCATCGAGCTCGTAAACATGCCAAGTCTGAAAACTGTAACGAAACTTGCTTAATTGACATGGGTGCTTTTATATTTTCTGGTCCCTTTTGGCTCATGGTCAGTAAGGGACTTTTGTTCTATGTTTTGAGTAGATTCATGCCATGCCTTGTTTTGCTATATTGTGTTCCTGTAGCAGGTCGTTTCCTTACTCTAAACATGACATCCTGATGTTAATTTCTGGCATGATAGTATTTTCACAAAGTCTGTGAAGCTGATATATTTTGCACTTTTGCCATGCTTGTTTGTACCTGTTGTGGTGTGATTTAGCCGTATCTCAGTGTTCATCTTTTGTCAAGCATCTTGAGTAGTTCACTGTCATATGCTTTTCTGGTACGTTTGGGTGCAGTAACTTAATTTCTTGTTGCTTGCTATGTAGCATCATGCTGTTAAGCGCAGAAATATGTCATTCTTGTTTTGTTTGTCATTTGCAAACCGCGCATCCGATTCCGGTGATCTTTATATCGATTTCAACCGAAATCATCTCACCTTTCCAGTGGCATACTTGGTTTGCCAAGATTATGCCTTGTTCATCCTTGTCCTTCCGGAGCACGAATATGCATTGCATGCATCATGTTGATTGCGCATTGCATCGTGGTTGATAGTTGTTCCTTTGCTTGTGTTCTTGCCTTGGGTAGAGCCGGGAGACGAGTACGTGAATGAGGAACCTGTTGAGAACACTTACAAGGATCAAGCTTTCGACAACTCTGAGAACCTTGCAGGCAAGATGACCGTACCCTCGAAATCACTTCTATCTTTGCTTGCTAGATGCTCGCTCTTTTGCTATGCCTATACTGCGATACCTACCACTTGCTAGATCATGCCACCCATATTGCCATTTTAAACCTCTAACCATCCTTTCCTAGCAAACCGTTGATTGGCTATGTTACCGCTTTGCTCAGCCCCTCTTACATCGTTGTTAGTTGCAGGTGAAGATGAAGTTTGTTCCTTGCTGGAACATGATTTTGTTGGGATATCACAATATCTCTTATTTTAATTAATGCATCTATATACTTGGTAAAGGGTGGAAGGCTCGGCCTTATTCCTGGTGTTTTGTTCCACTCTTGCCACCCTAGTTTCCGTCATACCGGTGTTATGTTCCTTGATTTTGCGTTCCTTACACGGTTGGGTGATTTATGGGACCCCCTTGACAGTTCGCGTTGAATAAGACTCCTCCAGCAAGGCCCAACTTTGGTTTTACCATTTTCCACCTAAGCCTTTTTCCCCCGGGTTTTCGCGAGCCCGAGGGTCATCTTTATTTTAACCCCCCCGGGCCAGTTCTCCTTCGATTGCTGGTCCAAACTAGAGCCCTTTGCAGCGCCACCTTGGGGCAACTTGAGGACTGGTTTTAGTTGTACGGACTGCTCATCCGGATGTGACCTGAGACCGAGATATGTGCAGCTCCTATCAGGATTTGTCGGCACGTTCGGGCGGCTTTGCTGGATTTGTTTTATTACTGTCGAAATGTCTTGTAGTCCGGGATTCCGAGACTGATCGGGTCTTCCCAGTTGAAGGAATATCCTTCGTTGACCGTGAGAGCTTATAATGGGCTAAGTTGGGACACCCCTGCAGGGTATTATCTTTCAAAAGCCATGCCCGTGGTTATGAGGCAGATGGGAATTTGTTAATGTCCGGTTGTAGAAAACCCGAAGTTGATCTCAATTAAAATACATCAACCGCGTGTGTAACCGTGATGGTCTCTTCTCGGCGGAGTCCGGGAAGTGAACACGGTGTTAGAGTTATGTTTGACGTAGGTTGTTCTAGGATCACTTCTTGATCACTTCTAGCTTCACGTCCGTGCTTTGCTTCTCTTCCCGCTCTCTTTTGCGTTGTAGCCACCATATATGCTAGTCGCTTGCTGCAGTTCCACCTCACAACCCTATCCTACCTTTAAGCTTAAATAGTCTTGATCTCGCGGGTGTGAGATTGCTGAGTCCCCGTGACTCACAGATTCTACCAAAACAGTTGCAGGTGCCGATGATGCTAGTGCAGATGACGCAACCGAGCTCAAGTGGGAGTTCGACGAGGAACGTGGTCGTTACTATGTGTCTTTTCCTGATGATCAGTAGTGGAGCCCAGTTGGGACGATCGGGGATCTGTGTAGCATTTGGGGTAGTCTTCTTTCATTTTGGTTCCGTAGTCGGACCTTGAGTGTAATCTGGATAATGGATGTTTATTTATGTATTGTGTGAAGTGGCGACTGTAAGCCAACTATGTATCTCTTTTCATTATGTATTACATGGGTTGTGTGAAGATTACCTCACTTGCGACATTGCATTCAATGCGGTTATGCCTCTAAGTCGTGCTTCGACACGTGGGAGATATAGCCGCATCGAGGGCGTTACAAGTTGGTAATCAGAGCCTTCCCCGACCTTAGGAGCCCCCACTGATTGATCGTTTTTAGCGGCCGAGTTGTGTCTAGAAAAATGTTTTGAGTCATTTAGGAATTATGTATCAGAGAGTTTAGGAATTCTTTTTACTTCCCAGTCTCCTCATCGCTCTGGTAAGGCATCCTGACGTAGAGTTTTGACTCTTCTCTTCTCAAATTTCACTAAAAAAATTTAGGATCATGCGGGTATCTTAGAATCGTTCCGATGGTTTTATGATGACAACATTGTCTTGGTGCCTCCTGTCAGCAGTGGTTTAGTGGAGGTGTCCCGGGGAGTTGAGCTCTGAGGTGTTGTCATCATAATTTTATCGTTGCAGTTCTGGAATACCTGAGTTTAGTACGCCGACATCAAAAATCTCTTTTGTACAGTTGTTGGTGAGATAACCCTGATAGCCCAGTACTGAGGCGAGTGCGGGAGTATTGCCATAACTCATATAATGGATGCTTTTCGAAGGTTGAGGTAGACGATTTCCGAAGATTTCTTGGTTATGTGTTGAAGGATGGATACAGCTGGATCTAGGTATTGTTAGTTTGGGTGATATATTTTGTGTCCCCTGTATCCCCAACACCTGATGGCATAACCAGAAAGTTTCGGGAGTTTATAAGTGGGAATTCAAGTATCTCGTAGGATATCTTTCCAACAGACACATGATACGATATGGGATCTATCATATGTTTGTTCCGCTTATTCTGCAAGCCAGTCCTTTGTTTTGTTTTCAGTTGTGATATTCGAGTTGTTTCGAGGCAGATGGTGATTTCCATATCTTTATCTAAATGGCTTCTCAGCTTTTCGAAGTGTGATGCTTTACTTTGGAATTCATTCGTTCATTCTTGTTCGAATGTTTATTGTGAAGACTATATGTTGCAATTTCGATCCTTTTGATTCAGCTTGAATATATGTCTTTCAAGATGCTAATGGATGTCACCCTCTTCAGGATGGCTCTGCCAACGCGTCAGAATCCGGAACGCAATGAAGGAAGTCAGGCTAACCCTCCGCCACCACCTCCGCCTCCGGAGGCATGGCAAGCCTTGATGACAGCCACCAATGCCAACGCTCAGATTCTGATTCAGCTCTTGCAAGATCGCAACCAAGGGCAAGGTAATCAGGGAAATCAAGGCCAAGGCAACAATCAGCCGCATTTTGCTACCCTCAATCAGTTCCTTGCAAATTAGCCAAAGACTTTCAGCTACTGTGTCGAGGCCACAGACGCCGATGATTGGCTCGTGGACATCAACAAGCACTTCGAATGTAGCAATGTCAGACCTGAGGATTTTGTCAAGTTTGCCTCTTTTCAACTCAAGGATCAAGCTGCTGAGTGGTTCCAACAATACAAAGATTCCAGAGGAGGTCGTGTGATTACCTGGGATGATTTCCGCCGTGACTTCAAAGCTCATCACATTCCAGAAAGTGTTGTTGAGACTAAGCGTGAGGAGTTCCGCAATCTCAAGCAAGGCAACATGTCTGTGTATCAATACAACACTCAGTTCCAGAAGCTCTCTCGTTTTGCTAAGCAAGACATCCCTGATGAGAAGAGCATGATTTACCAATTCAGGCGTGGCCTCAGAGAAGATCTGCAACTATCCCTCGTGCTTTTTGAGCCGTTAAAGTATGATGAATTCTACAACATGGCACTGAAACAAGAAGCTGCTCAGCTCAAGTGTGAGGCATCTAAGAAGAGAGTCAGAGACGTAGTTCAGTCCTCTTCTTCCTCACTAGTGGCAGCCAAGCAACAGAAGTTCTGGTTGCCTCCTCCTCCTCCGTTCCGTCAGCCTTATCAGCATAAGAACTCAGGTGGTCGTGGATCTTCCCACCCACCCAACCGTGGCTATCAGAACAAGTCTTGGAACCAAGCTCCAAGGCCAAATGTTCCTTATCATTGTCCGCTCTCAGAGGTGACTTGCAACAAATGTCAGCAAAAGGGTCACTATGCGAACAAGTGCTTCAACCAAAGGCGCCTTCCGCCTCCTCCTCCTGTGAAATCTTCCAGCAATGCAGTGGTCAAGCATAATCCTAAGCATGCCAAGGTGAACATGATGAACGCGGCTCAAGCGGAGGATTCTTCGGAAGTAATCATGGGTAATCTCTCAGTTAATGATATTCCTGCAAAAGTCTTATTTGATACTGGCGCATCGCATTCTTTCATTTCAAGACCTTTTGTGGCTATGCATGATTTGGCTACTCAAGTTTTGCCGAGACCTTTGTCTATTGTCTCTCCGGCGCGACAGTTGTCTTCTCGAGCTTATGTCCCGGATGTTTCCATCAAGATGGGCGACTATAGATTTCTGGCTAAACCAATTGTTCTTGGTGACTCTGATATTGATCTAATTCTCGGGATGGACTGGCTTTCTAAGCACAAGGCTCAGCTTGATTGTGCTGCCAGGGAAATTCAATTGACTCACTCTTCTGATGATGTGATTATCTAGGCCGCTCGCGATGAAACCATTCGGTTGTTTTCTCTCAATGAGAAGGGTGAATTGGATGCTATCTCTCATATTCCAGTCGTTTGTGAGTACCAAGATGTCTTTCCAGAAGAGCTTCCGGGTATGCCTCCTCACCGGCCAGTTGAATTCGTTATTGATCTTGAGCCTGGCACGGAACCTGTTTGCAAGCGTCCATACAAGCTTGGGCCAAAAGAGTTGAAGGAATTGAAGAAACAACTCGATGAACAAGAGCGTCTGGGTTTGATCAGACCGAGTTCTTCTCCTTGGGGTTGTGGTGTTCTTTTTGTCCAGAAGAAGGATGGCACGGATCGACTTTGCGTCGATTACCGTCCATTGAACAAGAAGACAATCAAGAACAAGTACCCACTTCCCAACATCAATGAGCTATTCGAGCAACTTAAAGGTGCTAAAGTGTTCTCCAAGCTTGACCTTCGTATGGGTTATCATCAAATTCGCATTCGTGAAGAAGATATTCCCAAGACAGCATTCAGAACAAGCTTTGGTTCTTATGAATATACTGTCATGTCTTTCGGCCTTGTCAATGCTCCTCCAACTTTCTCTCGAATGATGAACTTCATTTTCAACCCCTACACCAATGAATTCGTCTTGGTCTATCTCGATGATATATTGGTCTTCTCCAAGAATAAGAAGGATCATGCCAAACATTTGCGATTGGTGCTTGACAAGCTCAGAGAGTATAAATTCTATGCGAAGTTCTCCAAATGTGAATTCTGGCTTGATGAAGTTCTTTACCTTGGGCATATCATCTCTGCCAAGGGCATTGCTATTAATCCCGAGAGGGTGTCTGCAGTTTTGAATTGGGAACCTCCTCAGAATGTCAAGCAGCTTCGCAGTTTTCTTGGACTTGCAAGCTATTGCCGAAGATTCGTTGAGAATTTCTCAAAGATTGCAAAGCCTCTTTCCAACCTCCTCCAGAAGCATGTGAAGTATGTCTGGTCTCCTCAGTGTGACGTTGCTTTCAACACTATCAAAGAGAAACTCGTCACTGCTCCAGTTTTGACTCCTCCTGACGAATCCAAGCCTTATGAAGTTTTCTGTGATGCTTCTCTGCAAGGTCTCGGTGCTGTGTTAATGCAAGAGAAGAAGGTTGTGGCCTATACCTCTCGTCAGTTGAAGCCCAACGAAAAGAACTACCCCACTCACGATCTTGAGTTGGCGGCAGTTGTCCACGCTCTAATAACATGGAGACATCTCTTGTTGGGAAGGAAAGTGGACATTTTCACCGATCACAAGAGTCTCAAGTACATCTTCACTCAGCCCAACCTCAACCTCAGGCAAACTCGATGGGTCGAAATGATTCAAGAGTATAATCCGAGTATTGAATATACTCCAGGCAAGGCTAATGTGATTGCATACGCTTTGAGCAGGAAGGCTTATTGCAACAGCTTAATCCTCAAGCCCTTTCAACCGGATCTCTGTGAAGCTTTCCGCAAGTTGAATCTCCAAGTTGTTCCTCAAGATTTTCTTGCCAACCTCTTAGTCTCTCCTACTTTGGAAGATCAGATTCATGAGGCACAATTGTTGGATACCATGGTGAAGAAGGTGAAACGTGGTATTGACAAGGGCATTTCCAAATACAAGTGCTATCGCATTGATGACAGAGATACTCTTTTCTTCGAGGACCGGATTGTGGTTCCAAAGGGTGATCTACGGAAAGTCATTATGAACGAGGCGCACAATTCACTCCTATCCATTCATCCTGGAAGTACGAAGATGTACCATGACCTCAAGCAGTCGTACTGGTGGACTCGAATGAAGCGAGAAATTGCTCAATTCGTGAATGAATGTGATGTCTGCAGAAGGGTGAAAGCAGAACACCAACGACCAGCTGGTCTACTCCAACCTCTTGCTATTCCAGAATGGAAGTTTGATCATATCGAAATGGACTTCGTGACTGGTTTTCCTAAGTCCAAGCGTGGAAATGATGCTATCTTTGTCGTCATCGACAAGCTCACTAAAGTGGCTCATTTTCTTCCTATAAAAGAGTCTATCACAGCAGCGCAGCTGGCAGAGCTTTACACCTCCAGAATTGTCTCCATGCATGGCATTCCACAATTGATCTCTTTAGACCGTGGCAGCATCTTCACATCCAAGTTTTGGGATTCTTTTCAGAAGGCCATGGGCACAAACATTCGCTTCAGCACAGCTTTCCATCCTCAAACTAGTGGACAAGTCGAGCGTGTCAACCAAATTCTTGAAGATATGCTCAGGGCTTGTGTTATCTCTTTCGGCATGAAGTGGGAGGATTGTCTTCCATATGCTGAGTTCTCTTACAACAACAGCTTTCAAGCGAGCTCGGGCAAAGCCCCATTCGAGATTCTCTATGGCAGAAAGTGTCGTACTCCTCTCAATTGGTCTGAGACGGGTGAACGCCAACTTCTTGGCAACGACTTGATCACAGAGGCTGAAGATATGTGTAAAGTCATTCATGAGAATCTCAAAGCCGCTCAATCGCGCCAGAAGAGCTATTACGATAGCAAACACCGTGATTTGGCATTCGAGATCGGAGACCATGTCTACCTCCGCGTCTCTCCAATGAAAGGCACTCGTCGCTTCGGTATCAAAGGGAAACTTGCCCCTAGATACGTCGGTCCTTTCAAGATCATCGGCAAATGAGGCGATCTCGCCTATCAACTTGAGCTTCCCCCCAACTTTGCAAATGTGCATGATGTGTTCCACGTGTCACAGCTTCACAAGTGCTTCAAGACGCCTGAGCGCACCTTCAACTTCGAAGAGATTGATCTTCAAGAAGATTTGTCCTATCATGAGCATCCCGTTGCTATTCTTGAAGAAACTGAGCGCAAGACTCGCAACAAGTCCATCAAATTCCTGAAAGTGAAGTGGTCACACCATTCAGACCGAGAAGCCACCTGGGAGCGCGAGGACCACCTCCGTTCCGAATATCCGGAGTTCTTTCAGTCCTAGATCTCGGGACGAGATCCTCTTGTAGTGGTGGAGTGTTGTAACACCCCAGATGTAACTTGCCATATTTGTAACTCCAACTCTTGCCATTTTCGGCAATGTAATATGATATTCCCTCCGTGGTTGGGTTTCCCTTCATTTTGCATTTTGTCCTTGTCATGCATTCCATGTCATGTCATCATGTGCATCGCATTAGCATACGTGTTTGTTTCATGAATCCGAGCATTTTCCCCGTTGTCCGTTTTGCAATCCGGCGCTCCTATGTTCCCCGGCGTCCCCTTTTACCTTTTTTCGTGAGCGGGTATTAAACTTTCTCGGAATGGACCGAGGTTTGTCAAGCGGCCTTGGTATAGCACCGGTAGACCGCCTGTCAAGTTTCGGGTCATTCGGAGGTCGTTTGATACTCCAACGGTTAACCGGGTAACCGTGAAAGCCTCTTTTGGGTTGCAGCCCAAAACCCCTCCAAAACAGCCCAATAACCCATCTAAGACACTCCCATGTCCATCGTCGTTCGATCACGATCATGTGGCCGAAAACCGCACTCCATTTGGAGCTTCCTAGCTCCTCCTACCTATAAATATGCATCCCCCTCCTCTAATTCTCGGGAAAACCCTAGACCCTCCTTCTCCACGCGCCGCCGGACACGTCCGGGCGAGCCGGACGCGTCCGCCCCGCCGCCCGGCCAACCCCAGGCCGCCACCTGTCCCCGCCGTGACCACATCGCCGCGCCTCCCGCGCGGGCCCGCTCGGCCCAGGCGGGGCCCTCCCGGCCCGCGCGCCGCCCGTCGTCGGCCGGGCGCCTCGCCCCGCGCCCGCTCCTGCCGGCCGCCGCCGCCTCCCGATCACGCGCCGCCGCCTCGCGCTCGCCGCCGTCGTCGCCGCCTCGCCTGCGCCGCCTCACGCCGCCGCCACCCGCCTCCGCCCCGCGTCGCCGTCGCCGGCGCCGGATCCGGCCCGGATCTGCCTGCTCCGACCTCGCCGGCCGCCATCTCCCTCCTCTCCGGTCTCTCTCCGTCCAGACTCCGGCCCCGCCTCGGAGCCCGTGCCAAGAACCCTAGATCCGGCCCGTTGACTTTTCGCGAGGTGGTTTTTCGTCTAAGTCCCGTAATATTTTTGCATTATGTTGCATTCTTTGACCTGTCATAACTTGCTGCATGCTGCTCCGTTTCATGTGTGTAATATGTCAAATTGTTCGCCTCGATGAGTACATCATTTCATCTCATTGCATCATTTTCATTGCAGCTCATCTTGATGCCCGAAACGTTGTTAGAAGAGGGCTATGTGATGTTAGTTTCAGATCTGTTTCAGTACATGCACTTTTGTCATTTTTGCCATGATTGATGTGTGCATCCTATGAACTGGAGTCCCACATGTGTTTTGTAATATGCCATGCCATCTTTACAGGGGTGTATGCCATGTTTTTTTGTGATCTTTTTGGTGACTAGCACAAGCATGCAAACTAGGGATCATAATGTTGCTGATTTCAGAGACTTAGTAATTTCACCAAGTTATTCCCTGCTGTTATTTTTATGCCATGTGTTCATGTTGTTTCAGAGAGATCTATGCCTCTTTTGAGCATGATCAGTAAGGATGTTTTGAACATATGGATTTGCTCTATCCATCCATGCCTTTGTTTGTAATTATGCAACACCCTAGCTTGACTCGATCGAGCTCTACTTTTGCTATAAAATGTTACTGGCAGATTGTTTACATGTTATTCGATTTTGCCAAGCTTGTTGTAGTTGATCCTTACATGCTATGATGTTTTTCTTGCCATGATTAGCTTCTATGCCATGTCTTCTTGATGGGTGTATGCTTAGTTTATCATGAAATGCTCTGTAGTGAGTGCATCAAGCTCGTAAACATGCCTACTTGTTATCTGTTTTTGACATGTCCAGTTTTCTGCCGTCTGAAAACTGTAACGAAACTTGCTTAATTGACATGGGTGCTTTTATATTTTCTGGTCCCTTTTGGCTCATGGTCAGTAAGGGACTTTTGTTCTATGTTTTGAGTAGATTCATGCCATGCCTTGTTTTACTATATTGTGTTCTTGTAGCAGGTCGTTTCCTTGCTCTAAACATGACATCCTGATATTAATTTCTGGCATGATAGTATTTTCACAAAGTCTGTGAAGCTGATATATTTTGCACTTTTGCCATGCTTGTTTGTACCTGTTGTGGTGTGATTTAGCCGTATCTCAGTGTTCATATTTTGTCAAGCATCTTGAGTAGTTCACTGTCATATGCTTTGCTGGTACATTTGGGTGCAGTAGCTTAATTTCTTGTTGCTTGCTATGTAGCATCATGTTGTTAAGCGCAGAAATATGTCATTCTTGTTTTGCTTGTCATTTGCAAACCGTGCATCCGATTCCGGTGATCTTTATATCGATTTCAACCAAAATCATCTCACCTTTCCAGTGGCATACTTGGTTTGCCAAGATTATGCCTTGTCATCCTTGTCCTTCCGGAGCACGAATATGCATTGCATATCACATCTCGCATATCATGCCATATTTTTGCATCATGTTGATTGCGCATTGCATCGTGGTTGATAGTTGTTCCTTTGCTTGTGTTCTTGCCTTGGGTAGAGCCGGGAGACGAGTACGTGAATGAGGAACCTGTTGAGAACACTTACGAGGATCAAGCTTTCGACAACTCTGAGAACCTTGCAGGCAAGATGACCATACCCTCGAAATCACTTCTATCTTTGCTTGCTAGATGCTCGCTCTTTTGCTATGTCTATGTGTCGATAACTACCACTTGCTATATCATGCCACCCATATTGCCATGTCAAACCTCTAACCATCCTTTCCTAGCAAACCGTTGATTGGCTATGTTACCGCTTTGCTCGGCCCCTCTTACAACGTTGTTAGTTGCAGGTGAAGATGAAGTTTGTTCCTTGCTGGAACATGATTATGTTGGGATATCACAATATCTCTTATTTTAATTAATGCATCTATATACTTGGTAAAGGGTGGAAGGCTCGGCCTTATGCCTGGTGTTTTGTTCCACTCTTGCCACCCTAGTTTCCGTCATACCGGTGTTATGTTCCTTGATTTTGCGTTCCTTACACGGTTGGGTGATTTATGGGACCCCCTTGACAGTTCGCTTTGAATAAGACTCCTCCAGCAAGGCCCAACTTTGGTTTTACCATTTGCCACCTAAGCCTTTTTCCCCCGGGTTTTCGCGAGCCCGAGGGTCATCTTTATTTTAACCCCCCCCCCCCCGGGGCCAGTTCTCCTTCGATTGCTGGTCCAAACTAGAGCCCTTTGCAGCGCCACCTTGGGGCAACTTGAGGACTGGTTTTAGTTGTATGGACTGCTCATCCGGATGTGCCCTGAGACCGAGATATGTGCAGCTCCTATCAGGATTTGTCGGCACATTCGAGCGGCTTTGCTGGATTTGTTCTATTACTGTCGAAATGTCTTGTAGTCCGGGATTCCGAGACTGATCGAGTCTTCCCGGCAGAAGGAATATCCTTCGTTGACCGTGAGAGCTTATAATGGGCTAAGTTGGGACACCCCTGCAGGGTATTATCTTTCGAAAGCCGTGCCCGTGGTTATGAGGCAGATGGGAATTTGTTAATGTCCGGTTGTAGAAAACCCGAAGTTGATCTCAATTAAAATACATCAACCGCGTGTGTAACCGTGATGGTCTCTTCTCGGCGGAGTCCGGGAAGTGAACACGGTGTTGGAGTTATGTTTGACGTAGGTTGTTCTAGGATCACTTCTTGATCACTTCTAGCTTCACGTCCGTGCTTTACTTCTCTTCCCGCTCTCTTTTGCGTTGTAGCCACCATATATGCTAGTCGCTTGTTGCAGTTCCACCTCACAACCCTATCCTACCTTTAAGCTTAAATAGTCTTGATCTCGCGGGTGTGAGATTGCTGAGTCCCCGTGACTCACAGATTCTACCAAAACAGTTGCAGGTGCCGACGATGCCAGTGCAGATGACGCAACCGAGCTCAAGTGGGAGTTCGACGAGGAACGTGGTCCTTACTATGTGTCTTTTCCTGATGATCAGTAGTGGAGCCCAGTTGGGACAATCGGGGATCTGTGTCGCATTTGGGGTAGTCTTCTTTCATTTTGGTTCCATAGTCGGACCTTGAGTGTAATCTGGATAATGGATGTTTATTTATGTATTGTGTGAAGTGGCGACTGTGAGCCAACTATGTATCTCTTTCCATTATGTATTACATGGGTTGTGTCGGGGATACACCCCGCGGTGTAAACCGGCCGGAAGTTAACCCGGCCAGACTTGGCGGTTTATCTGAAGACCCGCCCTGACTTTGGCGGTTTACAAGCAACCCGCTTGGTCGTTATGACTCACTGGTAAGCCGGCGGGCAGATCAGACGGATGACAAGGCCCAAGGCCCAGAAGGCCGGTTCAACTATGGTGGGCCGGTTTAAGAGGAAAGGAATATTTGCCTTACAAGGAGTTAAGGCCAGGACTTGTATCCGGTTTGTATTAGATATAGACTAGTCCTAATCCTAATAGGACTCCACATGTAAACCGCCCCTTCAACATATATAAGGAGGGGCAGGGTACCCCAAAGAGGGAGAAGTTAGAAGTTACAAGCTACAAGCAAGAAACAATCTCTAGGGCTAGACACAAAGAGCCGGTTTACGGCGTCTCCCTAGTGATGATAATGAGACCTAGCCTCAAACAACATGTAGGGTTTTTACCGGATGATGTTTCCCGGGGCCCGAAGTTGTCTAAATCCCTGTCTTGCGTGTTGATCCGCCCTGCGTCTCTCATCCCACTCAACCCCTCTCAAGCTACCACATAGATGCGTTGGCCCTGCGACTAAGTCCTGACACTAAGGAAATCTGCCGTGACAAATCTACCGTGGGGCCTGCGCACGATGGTGTTGAGTTCTTGAAGGGATCTCTCAAGGGATTGAGAAGTTCGCAAAATTTTCGATTGAGGAGAAGATTCAGCATGAATGGATTCATATCAACTACAAGTTCATCTGTCAAAATCAAAGAGGTTTTAGCGGCAGCATATGCGAAATTCCGGTACAAGAGAAATTAGGGTTCCATCCATGTACGTCGCCGTCGCGTCGTCTTAAACCGCCGAGTCCAAGTATGAACCGGTCGGGATTGAAGTCCGTAGATGATCCAATCCAGCGTGTTTGCGTTGCTGCTGTGCATATGCGTTTTCAAGGCCCGAGGGTGTCAACTGGCAGCTGCTACTTTTTGCTATAAAGCGTCAGCCCGGTGAACAGCGATCCGTCCCTATTATTTTTCTATCATGGAGACCAGAACAAGTTGAAATACTAGTCATCAAGTAGTACAACCATTATTACTACGTCAGGTGAAGGACCCCAGCGGAGGTACCAAGTGCTACTAGTATCAATTCTTTGCAAAACCAATCGCTGCCCAGTACGATCCGGACTCTGTGGCCGTAACCACACGTCCCATCGCTGCCCAGCTTCCTCTACTGGCCGTGGAGTCCGCGCCCGTCTGCCCAAAACCGCCGCCTCCGCCGGCCGGTTTCCAAGTCGCCTTGCTACAAGCTGCCGCTGACCGGAGTCGCTGCAGTGAGCCTCTGCGGAGCCACCAATGCTCTCTGGCCTGAGTCGCCTCGCCTCCAAGTTTCGCCGGCGCTTCTCCGCAGCCGCTGCCGAGCCGTTTCCGTTTTGGTAATCTCCGACACACTGCCTCACCGAATCAACGTCATGGCCGGATTAAATCGCCGCCTTCGCCGGGTCGCCTCTGCCCGCGGCCGGCACCGGTTCTGCCTTACCTGAGCTGCCATCTCGGACCTTGCCGCCTCGTCGTGGCCGCGTTACCTTGCCACAGCAATCGCCGCCATCGCTGCCGGGTCAGCAGCACGCCTCCGCCTTGGGCGCGGCCCCGCCGCTTAGGCCAGCGCCAGCGTTGCCTCGCCTCGCCACTTGCGGCTGTCTCCTCAGCATTGGCCCGGATGCGCCTCGCGGCCGCGGCCGCCCATTTGTTTTGCCACGAACCGCCCGCATGCCTGCTGGCCTGGTTCCGTACGTCGCTCTGCCGGGCCGTTCCGCCTCTCCGCATGGTTGGTCGGGGCCTCTTCTCACCTCGATGATTCGGCCTCACTGTTTTAAACCGGCGCATCCAAACCACGGCTCCCTGGTCTTACCGCCGCCGCATGATCACCACCCTCGCGACTGTACCAAGCTATCGCCCATGGCCGTTTCCAAATCGCCGGGTTAGTACATCGCCACGCGCAGGCACAAGTTCTCAGAAAACTTGTTCCCCTGCACTTATTCTGGCTGGAAGAAGGGAAAAATTACTGCTCCTGCTACTGTCAGGCTGGAAACCAAAAGGGAATGGGAAGGATCAAGAAGAGATGCATGCGCCAAAAATCAGTCAAGTTCTTCAGGTGAATCTACCAACGACCTGGCTCGTGACCGGTTCTTCATCCATCACCCCGCCTCGCATCACGGGCTCCTCAGCCGGCTGCCACCCAGTTTAAGGTCTCCCCGAGAGAGTGATTAAAGCGCCATTGGAATCACCGTGGGTTATGCATGGAAGCTATGTACCGATCATCCGTCATCAAGACCAGTCAGGTGATGCTTATCTAAGTCCATTTTATTACCACATATTGTTTTTATCAAAGAACAATTACTTGGATCTCTCTATTTTTATATACAGGACAATCATTCACTACAAATATGGTTTATACCATGGGTATGGAACACGGGCTGATAATGTTCCGCCCGGCGATAGTCCGTGATATATTACCCGTTGAATGGACGCGCACAAGTCGCCACCCTTGCGGCCCGGTCTACATCGACTTGCCGGGATCGCGTTTGATCGATGTTCAATGGACGTGCACAAGTCGCCGCCCCTACGGACCCGGTCTACATTAACTCGCCCGTCCGTGCCCGTTTACGACACCGGTGCCGATTTTCCGCGTCGGCACTTGCTTACAATGTCGCGGCCGATTCATTTATCTGTCCAAGCTGCCTCTAATGTTGCGGTCGTCCGTCTCTCATGGCCTGGTCTACATCAACACACCAGGCCGCACCTGTCTGCATGAGTTGTTTATTGGGTATGAGCAGGTCACAGCTTGGGTAGCCCGGTTTTTCTTTCTAATTGGAGACAAATTATCATCAACCGCCATTTGCAAGGGATGGTTCAATGGGCAGGCGCACAAGTCACCGCCACTACAGTTTTGATTAACTTCAAATCGCCAGTTGGAAGGAACCATTGGCCGAGTTGCTGACACGGCTCATATGGGATCATTTACAGCCCGCCGCAGTCACCTCAACCTTCTATGGATTCACATCGTGCTATCAACGCCAATGATATACAAGTTATGCCGGTTTATATCACGGTCAAATATGAAGAGTCTCAAGCCAACTCCTCGAGTCACCGTTGAGACTCGGGGGCTACGATGACATGACTCAGCAATTCTTGCCAGTTTCAGCCGGTTTAAGAACCCAGGACGGTGGAGGGAAAGATAACCCGATCCCGGAGGCTACTGTTATATTGATGAAAATTTAAAGACCGTCAGAAAATTTCTAGCTTAGAAAGTATATGACAGTTACAAAATCCCGGCTCAATGAAGAAGTTTCGGATCATCAGAAAGGATTCCCGTTTGAAATCTGGCTGAAGGGAAGTCAGTCTCACTGAAGTTCTCAAATATCCGGTTTACAATCCAGTTCAAGGGAAATCTGTTCTCCCACAAAGCTCTGAAGTGCTCAGATCCGGTTTAAACAATGTCCGGTTCAAAAGGGAATTAACTTCTTGCAAATTCGAGTTTAAAGGCCGTCAGAGAATTTTCGGCTGAAAATGAAGATTCCGGTTTAAGATCCGGTCCAAGGGAAGGATGTCTCCCACAAAGCTTTGAAGCTCTCAATATCCGGTTTAAAATCCCGGTTCAAGAAGAATTTATCTCTTGCAAAAAGTTAAAAATTACCGAAGAAGACCTGCTGCCATGATGCACGGTTCAAACATGGGTATCCTGCCTTATTGGTCTGACATATTATTGATCACATGGGGGCTTCTGCTTCATAAAGCGGGGTCTCTGTTCTTTTTATATCATGTGTGGTTACATGGAGTTGTCTGTTTTAAAGCGGCCTCCGGTTTACCCCTTGCAAAAAATTATGAATGTCACTTGGGGGCTCGGTCATGTCTGAACCGATGCAATACCTTTTGATAGGCGAAAGCCACCAGGTCACTTGGGGGCTCGGTCGTGTCCGAACCGATGCAACACCTTTTGATCGGTGAAAGCCACCAGATCACTTGGGGACACGGTCAAGTCTGAACCGGTCACGCCTCTTGATCGGCCTAAAGGCCTTAGAGTCACTTGGGGGCTTGGTCGAACCCGAACCATTGCCATGCCACTTGACCGGCGTAATGCCACGGTTTCATTTGGGGACCTGGCTAACTTGAACCATAGCTACACCTATTGGGAGCTTGGTCGTGTCTGACCATGGTAACACCATCTGATCGGCTCAGTAAAGCCCTCTTTTTGCAAACGGTTTTTATCATTGCCTTTGCTTCAATATTTTTTCTTGATAAAATTGCTTTTTGTTTTGGTTGCGTTTTTAAACCGACCACATTTTACACCGGTTCAAACAACCAAATTGGTGGAACACGGTCCATTTTTAGACCGGAGATTATCTGCCCGGTTTGATTTTCTGTTACCATCCTATTATGGAGTAAACCGGTGTTTATCAACCCGACTCGGCTTTCAACTACAAGTTGTCAGTACACAATCAAGTTATAATCCGGAGACTATCAACCCGGTCTGGTTTGACTACAAGTCACCAGTATTATATATGGTTAATCCGGTGTTTATCACAAACCCAGTACGGTTTCATCATAAACCGGCACAATATGGAAGGAGTTATCAGTACTCAAAATTTGGGTTATTACCCCCACTACAAAAAGTTGGTAAGCCAACGATGTGATTCAATGTCACAGGTATGATATATTTCATATTTGATTACTCTTAAGTGCAGCCTTGGTTATAAACCTGGGTTATATGTTGGGCATTATGACCGGTCCGACGGTAAACCGCCAGGACACTTTAAACTTGTTATTATATGCAGAAACAGGTTGAATAAAGCATGATTATAAATTATCCGGTGTTTATTAAACCGGCCTGGCTTTAAGACGAAAAGTCGCCAGTATGATGATAAATTATCCGGTGTTTATTAAACCGACCTAGCTTTAAGACGATAAGTTGCCAGTATATGATGAGAAATTATCCGGTGTTTATTAAACCAGTCTGGCTTTGGACTATAAGTCGCCAGTATATATTTGGATTGCGCCATTGGAATTATGCGCTTATAAATCATTGGGTATATCATTCAAATAGCCAACATGGCTGGATTTTATTATGGTTATCAATAACCAGTAATTAAGGTTTTCAAAGTCGCTTTAGCGCAATGGCTATCATATTATCAATGGATATGATTTATTCTACAATTGAAGGAATAGTCCCAAGTCGCTGCAGGCTTACGACCCGGCACTTGGGGGCTACGTTATTCACGTTAAGATTTCATCAAATATGCAAGTCTCGTGTCGCTGCAAGCATGCACCATGACACTTGGGGGCTAATGCAAAGTCATTTTTTGCTCGTATTATTGAAGACCCGACTCATCACATTATAATGAGCTGGCCCTTGGGGGGCTACCAATTGCTCCTGTCAACAATTCAAGGTACAAAGCTTTTTATCCATTATATTGAAGGGTATATCGCTCAGTTGGTAAAGCACAAGGCTCTTAACCTTGTGGACGTGGATTCAAGCCCCATGACGGGGGTTACATCATATGATGTTATTTTCATTGAAGCATATATCAAGTCCCAGCTCAATATTATCTTACTGAACCGGCCCTTGGGGGCTACACATCATTTCTCAAACCTACATGATTATATTTACAAAGTCCCTGCTCATTATTGCATAATGACCCGACCCTTGGGGGCTACGCTGGTTGAAGTTTTTATGAGCATCAGACAATTACAAGTCCCAGGTTGCTGCAAGCATGACAACCCGGCACTTGGGGGCTACATATGTGGAATATTCAATTCTGACTAATGATTGAGATGAACAACTTGGATTTCTTCAAGATGATGATATTTATTGAAACAAGTCTCAAGCTGTTGCTATGCTACCTTCTTAAGACTTGGGGGCTACAAGTGATAGGCATATAAGAGGTATATTTTCAAGCTGGATGTTAATTACAAATAGGGCCCGGTGCTATCAATATTTATAAACCGGTGATCTTGGCAATGATAAACCGGCAAGTTCTGCGTCCTTAAACCGGCTGAAGATCAGATGAATATTTCAAGGACCAATATTGTCTTTAAGCATTGGGAGCTGAATCAAAGGAGTTATTCTTCACAATATATTTTCTATGAGAAACCAATGTCAGCAAGTTGATTGTGAAGCTGGCCTGTTAAACCAGATTTTCTAGAAGGAGGAAATGACAAGGACTTAAGGACGATCAGGTGCCGGTTTACAAAAATTCTTAACCCGGAGCACAACCTGTCAAATTTGTTCTGGTGTTTATTTGCAGCATAAGTTTACCATGGATAAATCCAAGCTAAACTTGGGGGCTAATGTCGGGGATACACCCCGCGGTGTAAACCGGCCGGAAGTTAACCCGGCCGGACTTGGCGGTTTATCTGAAGACCCGCCCTGACTTCGGCGGTTTACAAGCAACCCGCTTGGTCGTTATGACTCACTGGTAACCCGGCGGGCAGATCAGACGGATGACAAGGCCCAAGGCCCAGAAGGCCGGTTCAACTATGGTGGGCCGGTTTAAGAGGAAAGGAATATTTGCCTTACAAGGAGTTAAGGCCAGGACTTGTATCCGGTTTGTATTAGAGATAGACTAGTCCTAATCCTGATAGGAATCCACATGTAAACCGCCCCTTCAACATATATAAGGAGGGGCAGGGTACCCCAAAGAGGGAGAAGTTAGAAGTTACAAGCTACAAGCAAGAAACAATCTCTAGGGCTAGACACAAAGAGCCGGTTTACGGCGTCTCCCTCGTGATGATAATGAGACCTAGCCTCAAACAGCATGTAGGGTTTTTACCGGATGATGTTTCCCGGGGCCCGAAGCTGTCTAAATCCCTATCTTGCGTGTTGATCTGCCCTGCGTCTCTCGTCCCACTCAACCCCTCTCAAGCTACCACATAGATGCGTTGGCCCTGCGACTAAGTCCTGACACTAAGGACATCTGCCGTGACAAATCCACGACAGGTTGTGTGAAGATTACCTCACTTGCGACATTGCTTTCAATGCGGTTATGCCTCTTAGTCGTGCTTCGACACGTGGGAGATATAGCCGCATCGAGGGCGTTACACATAGCCCGCAATAAAAATAGTCAACAAAGAAGGGGTACCGATTTGGGGCAGGATCGGCGCAAGCGGCAGGAATGACACGCGTCGCCGGGTGTCCCGAGTTCTCCCCTCCCGTCTTCACTCCCCACAGAGGCTTGAAGGCGGCCCTGAGCTCATGAACGTTGACCGTCGAGGGGAAGAAGAAGGCAGACTTCGTCTTGTCCCCCAACAGCGCGCTTATGGCGGCTCCACAGTCCCAGAGCCCGTAGCCGCCCCCTTGCCCTTGGCGGATTTAGGTGCCATGGCGGCCAAGGAATCAGGAGGGTTGAGGAAGGAGGGGGTGGCGAAGCAGCGACGGCAGCCGGCGGCTAGAGCTTGCAAGGGAAGGAAGAAAGGGAATGGCGGCTCGGAGATTGGAAAAGGCACAAAGGAAGAGGAGAAAGTGAGAAGCGCGCCCGCGGTTATTCCTTCTTATGAGGGGAAGCGCGGGCCGCCTCCTTTCACATTAACTGTGATGTGACGCATGCCCGCGGGAAGCAACCCCATGCATGCCGCCCATGTCACACACGCCTCCCCACGCCGCGCTACGCGCGGGAGAAGCGTGGGAGGCGCAGCGCGTGAAGAAACTTACCGCGGTAAAAACCGCCCTGCCTGCCCGCGCACCGTTCTTGGGCCTAGCCCAACAACGCGTGGCGCTTATGTGTGGCCCAGGACCGGGGGCTCCTGTCGGTGTACAAAAAGGGGGTACACTTTTTGTACCCCTATAACTATGCACGGGCAGTCTGAGCCGCGAGCGCCGCCACGCCAAGCACGGCAAGGGAGGTAAGCCAAGGTAAGGCCGAAGCTGAAGGGAAGCAGAACGACGCCAAGACCACAAAGGGCAAAGGGGACAGAGCAGACCCCCCCCCCCCCCGGCAAGATCCTTGTCGGGGGGCAACTTTAGCTAACCCGACAAGACCCTTGCCGTGGCAGCTCGCCCCACACCTACGGAGCGAAGTCACCCTCGAGTCCACTGCCCCCATGGGGCAAGGATTTGGCAGACATCCCCGTGGTGGCATACAGATCTTTGTGAAGACATTCAAGATCAGATACCCACTTCAGAAGATGATGATCCTTGGCGGGATCCCAGCCAAGGAGGACCACAAGGCCCCCGGCAAGAGCCTTGTCGGGGATGACAGCAGGCACCGCGACAAGACCCTTGCCGGGGCCGTGGCAAGACCCTTGTCGGGGCCGCAGCAAGGCCCTTGCCAAGGACGTCATGGGGCCACCATCAGGCCCGCGCCAGTCGCACCCCCACCGACGTTCGCATATAGCTGCCGACCCAACCAGTTGAGCAGACACCTGCGTGGCAGCATGCAGATCTTTGTGGAGAACCACCACTGCGCCACCTCGGCTGCCTGCCTGCCTACATGGCACCACAAGCACTGCTGGCCAGGGCGCGTGTCGACGCAAGACGGAGCGGCGACGGACGAGACGAGGCTCTCCCCCGTCCCCGATAAAGCAAGGACACCTAAGCAAGGCACATTAAATGCGCCTTGTCATGTAATGCGAGGGATAACCTCGCACTACTGTACCCTTTCCACCTCCTGTGTGCCACTGTGGCAGCCCATTTCCTATAAAAGGAGGCCCAAGGCGACCAGGAGAAGGATTCGGCTTTTCGGAGCTCTCGACGCCCCAGAGCTAGCTCAGGAACTCAGATATACAATCCACCAAAGCAGGAGTAGGGTTTTACGCATCCTTGCGGCCCGAACCTGGGTAAAGGAACCGTGTGCTATCTGTTTGATCCGCTCTTTTCACAACCCTGTGCCCCGCAACCATAGTAGGGATTCTTGTGATCCCATAGGTGTCGTTTCCCACCGACACTATCGAAGAATCTATTGAAGAAATCATTCCAGAACATGAAGAACTTCATGTTGATGCACCTGAAGAAAATGGTGCTGAAGAAAATGCTGATCAAATTCCTCGACGACAACCCGCTCATCCTCGCGTTGCAAACGAAGTGCAATTTGAGAAAATCATCAGCGACATCAACATTCCAGGTCCTCTCACACACTCAAAAGCTTCACATTGGTCTAACTTTTGTGGACACTTTGCTTTCGTCTCTATCACAGAGCCCACTAAGGTAGATGAAGCATTTCTGGAGCCTGAGGGGATTCAAGCTATGCAAGAAGAATTACATCAGTTTGAGCTCAACAACGTCTTGGAACTGGTCAAACGTCCAGATCCTCGCAAGCACAATATCATTGGCACAAAGTGGATCTACCGCAACAAGCAAGATGAAAATGGCCTTGTGGTGAGGAATAAGGCACGACTTGTAGCTCAAGGCTACACACAGGTTGAAGGAATTGATTTCGATGAAACTTTTGCACCTGTTGCTAGACTTGAGGCTATTCGCATATTACTTGCTTATGCTAACCATCATGATATCACTTTGTATCAAATGGATGTGAAAAGTGCATTCCTCAATGGTAAGCTTGAGGAAGAAGTATATGTTGCTCAACCCCCAGGTTTTTAAGATCCAAAGCATCTTGACAAAGTCTTCGGACTCAATAAGGCCCTCTATGGCCTCAAACAGGCCCCTCGGGCGTGGTATGATACTTTGAAGGAATTCCTCATGAAGAAAGGCTTCAAGCCCGGTTCACTTGACCCTACTCTTTTCACTAAATCTTATGATGGTGAATTGTTTGTGTGCCAAATATATGTTGATGATATTATGTTTGGCTGTATTGACCAACGTCACTCTGACGAATTTGGTTATATGATGAGGGAGGAATATGAGATGTCTATGATGGGAGAATTGAAATTCTTCTCAAGTCTTCAAATCCATCAATAGCGCAATGGCATATTCATATCTCAGGAGAAATACCTCAAGGATGTACTGAGGAAATTCGGCATGCAAGATTGCAAAGGGGTCAAAATTCCTGTGCCCATCAATGGCCATCTATGCATTGACGAAAATGGTATTGACTTCAATCAAAAGGTATACCGCTCCATGATCGGTTCTTTATTGTATTTATGTGCATCTAGGCCGGATATTATGCTTAGTGTTTGCATGTGTGCCAGATTTCAAGCTACAGCGAAGGAATCACACCATAAGGCTGTGAAACATATTCTTCGATATCTGGCTCACACACCAACACTTGGATTATGGTACCCCAAGGGCTCGGTTTTTGATCTCATTGGATATTCAGACTCTGACTATGCCGGTGATCGTGTGGACCGCAAGTCAACATCAGGCACATGCCATTTCCTCGGGCGATCTTTGGTCTGTTGGTCCTTGAAGAAACAGAACTGCGTATCACTGTCTACTACTGAAGCTGAGTACATTGCTGCTGGTTCTTGCTGTCCTCGACTGTTATGGATGAAGCAAACTCTCAAGGACTACGGCGCCAACATGAAGAATGTGCATCTCTACTATGACAATGAGAGTGCAATCAAGATTGCTCATAACCTAGTTCAGCACTTGAAGACAAAGCACATTCAGATTCGTCATCATTTTCTTCGTGATCATGTGTTGAAGGGCGACATTTCTATTGAGCATGTGAAGACTGAATAACAGCTAGCCGATATCTTCACAAAGCCCTTGGATGAGAAGAGATTTAGCAAGTTGCGGTGTGAGCTAAATATTCTAGAATCTTCGAATGTTCTTTGAAGAGGACACTCATCCTAACACTTTTGCAAAATTGATGACTTAGATGTGCAACACATGAAGAAACGTTTTTCTTCAGTCAATGAAGACTAACACTCTAAGTGTGAAGAAATTAACAAAGAATTTGATTCTCAGAACCCTACAACAATTGTACACGGTGTCTGAAATCATCATTCTTATACGGTGGGTCACGCCACCACCAAAAGTTGAAAATCTTCAATTTGAGTTTTTCCTCAGTTTTTGAAATTCCTCAGTTGTTCAATTTCTTCAACTTTGCATTGTCTTCACCATTTTCGTTGTTTTTCTTCATTGACTATATATATATATATATATATATATATATATATATATATATATCTGTGTGTGTGTGTGTGTGTGTGAGTGAGTGAGTTTATGTCCTCTACAACATTCACTTATTGATATTTCTTCATGTTGCCTTTTCTAGTAAGTGAATGTGATCAGACCCTTACCCCTCTATGCTAAACTCAACCCAGTCTATTCAGAATTTCTTCATGTGCGTTCTATTTGGAACACGTTCAAAATCTTCACTGTGTCCTTGTCAGCTGAAGAATTTGCGAACGTAATGTTAAACCTTATCTTATCTAAATTTTCGGCTATTGCCTCCTAAACCGTTCCACATTCCATGATAATACTTATCTATACACCCACCATCTCACACGATCGCCACCTCTCAGTACGTGGGTGACACATGTCAAGCGAATGAGAAGGGTTAGGGGCACGTTCGTCCAATTTCTTTGGGCAAACATTTTTTCACTTCGGCTATAAATACCCCTCTCCTTCCTCACTTCGTCTTTTACTCCGCTCGGCCTCTCTCCCGCTCGAGCTTCTCAAACCCTAGCGCCACCGCTACTTCCATCATCGCCGGTGAGGAAGAGCTTCACAGATCGACCTCGTCGCCGTCGTACTCGCGCCGGCTGCGGATTTCTTCACTCCGCCGCCGCCGTAGCTGTCTTGCTCTGCCAAGTTAGGGCGTGGAAGATCTGAACTGACGAGCTTCACATCTACACTTTGCAGTTCATCGTGTTCTTCATCTAGAGTAATTAAAAGTTACTTTTACTGCCCTATTTGATTCAAATGTTTTCTACAAAATCTTCAAAGGTGTTTATTCTTCAAATCTTCACACACTGAACACCTCTCATAACATTTGTTCTTGATTTGCTTCCCTAAGCAACATTTTTCTTCAAGATTCCTCAATTGTGTGGATTTTTCAAGATTTCAATCTATGCAACTCTGGAACGTAAAAGTCAAAGAACGCTTAGTGAAATTCTTCAAGACTCATCTGGTCAAATTCCTCAAACTTGTTCTTTTTGAAAAACTTCTGAGAACGCATATGACCTCTCCAAATTCCTCGCAACTATACTCTATTCACAGGTACTCATGTCCGCTGCTGAATCACTAGGTTCTAATCAACTTAACTCATTTGCAGCGTTCCTCGAAGAAAATTTGCACACCTCTTCATAAAATTCTGTTGTTCATATTCCTCAGCTGAAGAAAATGGCTGGCGGTAAGAAGCCACAGAAGGGAGGAAAGAAGCCTGAGATCAATACTGCTTTCGAGATTCCTGATGACATATACAAGGACTATTGCACTCCTGATGAGGCCAAGTTTGGCAAGGAGGACCAAAATCAGCGCAAGGTGCGCATACAAAGGATAGAGAGGAGATGGGCACGGGAATGGAGGGAGTACAGATATGTTACTCCCAAGTATATGAAGAAATTCGCTCTAAATCCTCCATGCCCAAGACCTCCATTGGCACCTAGCCAAGAAGCTGATCCCACCAGCCTCAAGCATGGTGAGGATTATCCTGATGAATGGGCCAAGCGCCAGGCCAAGCTAGCCAAAATAGCTAAGGAAGCAGTGAGGAAATTTAATGAAGACTCTGCTGCTGCTGCTACCACTGTTAAGGCCTCTGCAAGCAGGCTAAAGAAGGCCATGGCAAAGAAGCCTGCTCATAAGCCAAGTGCTTCACCCCAAATGCCCTCACGACCAAGTTCCTCAGCAATGCCCTCACGGCCAGATTCTTCAAAGTCCTCACGGCCAACTGATACGTCTCCAACGTATCTATAATTTTTGATTGCTCCATGCTATATTATCTACTGTTTTGGACAATATTGGGCTTTATCATCCACTTTTATATTATTTTTGGGACTAACCTATTAACTGGAGGCCCAGCCCAGAATTGTTGTTTTTTGCCTATTTCAGTGTTTTGAAGAAAAGGAATATCAGACGGAGTAGAAACGGAATGAAATCAACTAGAGAAGTTATTTTTGGAAGGAAATCTACCGAAAAAGCTTGGAGTGCACGTCAAGAAAGGAATGAGGGAGCCACGAGGGTGGGGGCGCGCCCACCCCCCTAGGGCGCGCCCCTTACCACGTGGGCCCCTCATGGGTCCCCTGACGTACTTATTCTACCTATATAACTCCATATACCCTAAAACTTCCAGAGACAAGAATAGATCGGGAGTTCCACCGCCGCAAGCCTCTGTAGCCACCAAAAGTCAATCGGGACCGTGTCCCGGCACCCTACCGGAGGGGGGATCCCTCACCGGTGGCCATCTTCATCATCCCGGCGCTCTCCATGACGAGGAGGGAGTAGTTCACCCTTGGGGCTGAGGGTATGTACCAGTAGCTATGTGTTTGATCTCTCTCTCTCTCTCTCTCTCTCTCGTGTTCTTGATTTGGCACGATCTTGATGTATCGCGAGCTTTGCTATTATAGTTGGATCTTATGTTGCTTCTCCCCCTCTACTCTCTTGTAATGGATTGAGTTTTCCCTTTGAAGTAATCTTATTGGATTGAGTCTTTAATGACTTGAGAACACTTGATGTATGTCTTGCCGTGCGTATCTGTGGTGACAATGGGATATCACGTGATCCACTTGATGTATGTCTTGGTGATCAACTTGCGGGTTCCTCCCATGAACCTATGCATAGGGGTTGGCGCACGTTTTCGTCTTGATTCTCTGGTAGAAACTTTGGGGCACTCTTTGAAGTACTTTGTGTTGGATTGAATAGATTAATCTGAGATTGTATGATGCATATCATATAATCATACCCACGGATACTTGAGGTGACATTGGAGTATCTAGGTGACATTAGGGTTTTGGTTGATTTGTGTCTTAAGGTGATATTCTAGTACGAACTCTAGGGCTGTTTGTGGCACTTATAGGAATAGCCCAACGGATTGATTGGAAAGAATAACTTTGAGGTGGTTTCGTACCCTACCATAATCTCTTCGTTTTTTCTCCGCTGTTAGTGACTTTGGAGTGACTCTTTGTTGCATGTTGAGGGATAGTTATATGATCCAACTATGTTATTATTGTTGAGAGAACTTGCACTAGTGAAAGTATGAACCCTAGGCCTTGTTTCCTAGAATTGCAATGCCGTTTACGCTCACTTTTACCACTTGTTACCTTGCTGTTTTTATATTTTCAGATTACAAAAACCTATATCTACCATCCATATTACACTTGTATCACCATATCTTTGCCGAACTAGTGCACCTATACAATTTACCATTGTATTAGGTGTGTTGGGGACACAAGAGACTCTTTGTTATTTGGTTGCAGGGTTGCTTGAGAGAGACCATCTTCATCCTACGCCTCCCACGGATTGATAAACCTTAGGTCATCCACTTGAGGGAAATTTGATATTGTCCTACAAACCTCTGCACTTGGAGTCCCAACAACGTCTACAAGAAGAAGGTTGTGTAGTAGACATCACCAACTCCTCAAGCTGCTCCAGCTCAGTCAAAGTCCTCAGCTCCTCCGCCAAAGTCCTCAGCTCCTCCGACAAAATCCTCAGCACCTGTGCATCTCGCCACGTGCCAAAGGACAACAGGCATCTCTATTGCCTCAGGAGCTTCTGCTAGTTCTTCAACTCCACCAAATTCATCAACTAGCCCCTCTCTGCTGAAGAAAAAGGCCACTGCTGGACAAGGCTCTCGACCAGGTCCTCACAAGAAGCAGGCCGCCTTTCAAGTTCCGTCTGATGAAGTCAAAGCGGATGATGAAGAACTTGCTGAAATCATCAGAGTCAGGCAGCTCAAGGCCGCTAGAGCCAAAGGCACAAATGTGCCTCTGCTTTTCGATCCAAAATTGATCCTTGATTACATTGATCTCTGGCACAAGGACCCCAACACTCCTATGCCTGATTTCAAGTTGACTCCTGGCCAAAGTCATATGCTGACTGCCTTTATTCAGGAAGAAAAATGGAAATTTGAAAAGGCCAGGCAGTTGAAGAAAGCGCAGTACAGGAAGGAGAGGTTCCTGAAGAAAAATGTTGTCTCTATGACAACTGAAGAACTTATCACTATTCAATCTAAGATTAAGAAACTCAGTGATGAATTTGATGTATACCGCGCTGACTAGCTTGGAGCCAAAGTCAGGTTTGTGAATTTAACTGAGAAGTTCACTTCCAATGTTGCAGATCCATTGCAACAATAAATTCCTCAGGCTGAGGCATCTACTCAGCCGACTGAAGAACATGCCAGCACCGTTGATGACAATCAGGCTGCTAAAGAAACTGCTAGTGCCAGGGCTGATGACTGCATTCCAGCCGCTGAAGAAATTGCCAGTGCAACCACTAGTGTTGCGCCTGAAGAAACTATCAGGCCAGCTGAAGCTTCTGCCGCTGAGCCTGAAGTAAATGAACCAATTTCCTCTGCTCCTCATGCGCCTACACCAAGTCCAGTTCTTCCGTCTGCATCAGATGTGAAGAAGACCAAGGCTGCAGAGCGTGCAGCTGTGAAGAAAAGGAAAGCATCAACTTCATCAGATTCTTCAGCTCCAAAGAAGATGAAGCCATTGACCAGCTCTTTTGAAAATCCAATTGATGCTATTCCAATCTCATCCATGCCATCAAAGGACCTTGTTCCTTTTGATGAAGAATATGTGATTCCAAGTGGATCAGATGAAGAAATTCCTTCTGCTGCTTCGTCAGAGCAGTTGGATGAACAAATTGAAGCGGATGCAATCCCTTCAACCCCAATAGTCTCATTGCCCATGCCTCAGTTCACTACTGAAGAGGCCGGCGTTGAAGAAAAGAGTGAAGAAGAAGATTTGGATATTGGGTGCACAACTCCAGTGTTGAATGATGACTTTTGGGAAAGTCAGCACCCCAATTCTCCTCTGTTCACACCCCTCCAACAAATTCCTCAGTCCCCTGTGAATACTGAAGTACAGATGGGATCTGAAGGACCTCATGCCACATCGTCTGTCCATGAAGAGATTCCAGCCACTAGTGCTGAAGAAAATGTAAATGAAGAATTGAAGACCCAGGCTGCCACTGAAGAAGAAGCTGAAATTCCTCAGCCTGTGGAACCTGAGATTGCGATTCCTGAGGTGGTGATGCAATTGACTGATACTCCTCAGCCCAAGCCAAAGGATCCCTTCTCGAAGAAGCAGGAATTCAAGGCTGATGACTTCTTCGGCGAGCATGTGTTCTTCACAGACTATAATCCCTATGACTCTGCTCGTCTTAGAAGGAAGCGCTTCTGGACTACCAGCCAAGCAAATTTTTATTCCTCACTGCTCTTCAACAAGGACAAAGTCTTCGACCACGAGCATATTCCTCACATGGACATGGAATCACTGCCTTGCTTTACCCCAGTCCTCAGTGTGCTTCATGATGCAGGCCTACTCAACTTTTGCACGGATATTTGCGATTGGGATGAAGAGCTCATTCTTCAATTCTATGCAACTCTGCACGTCACAGGAGAAGTTGATGATATCAACTCTTGGGTATTGGACTGGATGACCGAAAATACTCATTATAAAGCACCGGCCTCTGAATTGCTTCATGCCCTGCCAATCAGTCCTCCCCTTAAAGGAGCTCGTTGCCTGTACCATGAGCCTGAACTCACTGCCCATTACATGCAAGTGCTAATGAAGCCTCTAAAGCCTGGTCAAGCCCCAAGGACCAAATTCCTCGTGAAGGAATTGTTGTATGTACCAAGAATAGTCTATCACGTTCTGACGAAGACTTTGAGTCCTATCAAAGGCCATGACTCGACTGATGAAGAATTCGTTGGCATCATGAAGAATCTGTTGTTCAATATCATGCATGGCATTCCTATCAACTATCACGATTTCTTCATGAGGACTCTGGCAAATGTTGCACTCTCTCCGTTTGAGCTGAAGCCTTATGCTCCTTGGATTATGAGATTCCTCAGAACCAGGTCTTCACTCAACTACAAGGCTGACACTCTCAACCATGGCAGCTTCTTGCCCCCCATTGAAGTCCTCAAAAGGACATTTTCCTCAGCTGATGAAAAGGGCAAGGCCGCTGCTGTTATTGATGAATGCATTCGTCCATTGGATGGTCAGTTTTGCAAAGCTACATCTTACTCCACCAATGATGACTCTGCCACTCATGACTCTGCCGCTAATGCTTCAAAGCCAAATCCTCAAGCAACAACTCCTAGGGTGATGACTGACTGTGAGCTTTTGCTTAGTCTTCACCAAAAGGTGGATCGAAACCACAAATGGGTTAAGCGTCAGTTTGGTTCTATTCTTCACAACATGACCGCTACACACAATGCAGTGAAGAAAAACCATTACTACCTCCATGAAGTCTTTGGTCGCACCTGGGCTATTCTGTCACATCTGTACGGTGAAGAAGATCTGAAGCAAATGGGTCTCAAGGAGGATTTTGACTGGTCTGCTCCTCCACCAAAGAAATTCAAGAAGGTCAAGGTTCCTTCCTTGGTGGCCAGCTCATATTCTTCATCATGCGAAACCGACAAGCATGAAGACTTGGACGACACTGCGGCAGGCCCTACAACAACAAACGACCCCAACAACGTTGGCGCTCCTTCATCATCTTGATATTCTTCAGGGGCGTTAGTCCTCACTTTTCGATCCTTTTGGTCATTCAATGACAAAGGGGGCGAAATTTGAGTTAGTCTTCAAGCGGGTCTATCTATATGGGCATTTTTTTGCTAAGTTACAACTCTCGTTCTTCTGAGACTTTATTCGATCGAGTTGTAAACTTAAACTCTATGGTGGTCTGATACTTTTGCTAAGATTTTCTGCATGCTTATTCCTCGTTAATGTTAATGCACGCATGCTGAATTACATCAGTCACCATATTTCATAATGTATTTCAAATTCTTCATATTATATGTCAAATGCGTGTATGATTTATAAGATATAGGGGGAGATCTCCATGATTCTACTCTTCAAGTGTGCATTGCTTCAAAAGCAAATACCTCACTATGCCATCTTTAGGGGGAGTTCTTCTATATCTTGCAATCAAATTCCTAAATACCAGTACCTACACTTCATATGTTTATCCCCGTTGAAAACTTAACCTATATTGTCATCAATCACCAAAAAGGGGGAGATTGTAAGTGCATCTAGTGCCCCATAGTGATTTTGGTGTATTGAAGACTTATAGGTTAAGAGACTAATGTGTTTACGAGTGTACACAGGTCTATAAGTCTATGAGGAGTTTGATATTTACAGAGAAAGTCGACCCCTAAAAATGAATATCTTTGACTGAAGATTTTGGTATTCTGAAGACTTTCTGAAGAGTGAAGAAATTGGTGTGACCATGAAGACTTGGCATTCATTCGAGGAACGTGAAGCATGAAGACTTTTGTTTTCGTAGTTTCATTTTCTCTTTATTGAGTCATAGGAATCACCGTACTGTTAAAGGGGGTCAAGGAAATACTAAGGAAAATTTTCCATGTGATGCTCAACTCAAAATCCTACACCTACCAATCCCTTCGAGTGAAGCCATTGGAAATCTCATACAGTTCACTCAATTTCTTCAGTGACAGAGACGAAGCTCTTCTGGTCTCTGAGGAATTTGTTCTGATTGAGGAGTTAGGAATTCGGCAGGGTGGATTGCCTACACAGTGAGGAACATGATAGCCGTGAGGTATTTGATACTCAAAATTCCGACCTTTGTTGTGCTACGCGCCAGCTGTCCCAAAATATCAACCCACCTAACGGTCATATCATTGAAGGGCATTTATGTCTTATCATGTCGGGCTGCTCCGTATGCTATAAATAGTCGCCCCCTACAACCACTAGTTGGTTGGCTGCTCCGAGAGAAACTGACGCTTGTCCTTTGAGAGCATCCCATCCTCCGAGGACTTTGAGCGAAAATCATCAAGTGAGGAAAACCCAAACCCAAACACCTACAAACACAAAGTGATTGAGCATCACTGAAGAGATTGATCCTGCATGGATCCGACGCTTGTTACCTTTGAAGACTGTGCTTCTTCCAGACAGTTAGGCGTCATGGTCTCAGCATCCAAGAGGAAATTGTGGATCACCGAGAGATCGAGTTTGTGAAGGTTTGGAAGTCACCTGAAGACTTACCACGAATGATTGGGCGAGGTCTGTGTGACCTTAGCTCAAGGAGAATAAGGTGAGGACTGTGTGTCCTCAGGTTTAAATACCTAGCCTCTCCAACTAGACGTACAACTGACACAACAATTGGAACTGGTCTACCAAATCATTGTCTTCACCAAGATTACTGGTTCTATTTCCTCAACTCTTTCATTTCCACATTACTGTGTTGTGTGCCTGTTCATATTTGTTCGAAGACTTTGACTGAAGACTTTCTCAATTTCCTCATTTCAATTTCTTCAGTCTGTTTGTCTTCATCCTATGTTATCCTGTGTTTACGCTTTCTGTACTCTGTGCTTGTCTTCATTTCATCATGATGACCATGCTTGTGTTCTGTTATGTTTACATCTAAGTACTTATTCCGCTGCAAGTAGTTCTTCACTTAGGAATTTCCCCACCCGCAAATCCCTCAGTGAAGAATTCATAAAAATCGACCCCCCTCTAGTCGATATAACGCACTTTCAACACATAGTATGGGTTAGTACACAAAGCGTAATTTGACAAAGTCTTACCATACCACAAGATCTCATGTGGCACATGATTTGTGCTTGTGTGTTGACCATCTTTGAGTTCAATATTCGATCTTCATCTTGGTCAACATTTATCTTTGCTCCATGAATAATCTTGATGCACAACTATATGTATATGGCATTCATTCCGAATCCATTCAATATGCTTCTTGCATCACCCATGGAACAAACATTCTTATATAACTTGATGTCATTGTTTCTTCATAGGAAATGTCATTCATTATCAAGTCTCAATGCATATATTTATGTGGATGGATTTCATCCACCAATTCCTCCAATATTCTTCATGCATTGCAAATGGAACTTTCCTTCAAATGTATATCTCAATTCAAACTCAATGCAAACATTATTCCATTAGTACTGTCATTTAATTACCAAAACCACACATGGGGGCTACATGTACTTTCAGCAGCCACAACACAGAAACAAGTGGTATAACCGAAACAAAATGAAAACACAAAAAAGCATATAGCATTGCAATAGACCAACAATATAGTGGAAAGCCAAAATCTCTAATAAAAAAATTAAAAGATCACCTCTTAAAGGGTTGTGTCCAACGAGGTTGTGTTTGTAGGCAAGCACCAATTCAAACTCCCAATAGGTGATATATAGATCTTTGATATGTACTTCTATTCTTATAGATTTTGTTGGGCTTTCAAGCGCATAGGTTTGTAGGACATGATCAACTTCCCTCAGATGGATGACCCAAAGTTTATCAATCCATGGGAGGTGTAGGTTGAAAGTATCACACTCTCAAACAACCATACAGTCAATATATTAGTACTCTCTTGTCTTCCCAACACACCCAACACAATTGTCAATTGCTTAGCTACACTAGTTCGATGAAGAGATTGATAATTTGGATGATAGACTGATAGTTTGGATGGTGGAAATATTTTTAGTATTTTGGAAAAATGATCTAAGTAACAAGTTGCAAAGGTGAGTAAAACATATTTCTAATTCTTAGAAACAAATCCTAGGTCTCATAAGTTCACAAAGTGCCAACTTTAAACTTCTCTAACTTCATTAAATTATATGATATAACCTCACAAAGTGTGGTAAATAATCGCAACCAAGTCCTATTTTTCATTGGATCAAGATAGGTCGAGATACTTTAGGTACGGTAAAAGATCACGCCTTAAAAATTATCTTGCTAATTCATCGAACACATCCCAATGCCACGTCAGGCAACCCCAAAAATTATACTAAAGAATCACACTATGATCTTTATCTTTCTAACCTTAATCTATACATTTACCCCAATGTCACCTTTTGTGACTCCAAAAATTATATTAGACATGCATCATGACCTCATGGTTACCAAAAGTTAAATACACAACATGAGCAAAATTCAATCCAACATAGAGACACTCATAATAGGAGATATATCATATTTTATGGTGGGCTTCTGGTGCAGTCCCTCTTCTAGCATGAATATGCCCGTCATATTTTTATTTTATTTTTTATCCCCGAAAATATTTTTTTGCTATTGCATCATAGACATCAACTAGTACCTCTTGATTAATGTCTATCCAATAAAGATCATATGAAAGTGTGCTAAACCTATGTAGATTTTTCTTTAAATGTGAGCTTCCTCTTGGATTTCATTTAACTAAAACTACAAATGTCCTTGTTCACAAACTACATCAAACACAAAATGAATCGCAAGATAAACCCAGGGCCAAGCAAGCCAAGAACTATAACATGCAGGGCATTCACAATATCTGAACCTTGAGAATGTAGAGCATCTTAGCCTGGTGGGCCAAGCTTAGATAAGGCAGTTCACACAACTAAAGACATAGAAATATAGAGGTAGATCACATCTTACTTCATGCAAAATAAGGGAAGACGTGGAACTAAAAGCAAGAAACATGAGATAACCCCATCAATGAAGCACAACATCAATTGAAGCACGGACAATATCCAGGATCACCCTTTGATTCTGCACCCACCCACCTACGAGCCAAACATCCTTTTGAAGATCTCGTTCGCAATCAGCTCAAACATCCTCACCCCATCTAAGCATTTATTGATCGTTCCTGTTTTCTACAAAAGGGTCCAATCATTAGGCCAACTAGCTATCAATTAATTGGGACACAAGGATGATTCACCCTTTTTACATCAAAATAGTATTGTTTCTGAGTCTCCAAATCGCCCAAAGGCTGAGATCACAACCAACATAAGTTGTATCTAAAGTTTGTGAAATATCTTAATCCAACTATATAGCATCTCATGGGTATTGTCAGGACTGTCTAAAAGATTAAAAGCTCATTTTAAAATATTCCACAACATCCTAGAAACTGAAAATTGCATGGAAATATGGTCTATAGTTTCTCTATTGTCACAAAAATGACAAGCAGGATCCCCTTTCCAAGCTCTCCTTAAAATATATCTTTGGTTAAAATACAACTCCTAGTAATTCTAGATGGCATATTTTCCTTTCACATAATTTTATGTGTATAATTAGCTCCATTTTCAATCAAGTTTCTATAACAGGATTATGTAGAATAGACATCATTTTTTATTAAGGGGCCATCTAACGGTATCCTCTTGTTCATTAAGCACACACCCATCACAAGCATCTTTAATGTGATTCCATAGTTCCAAAGGAGAATCCCATAAGCAACTAGAATGTTTTTTTATTGAAACACACATTGTAGACTCTAGGATAGTTATGCTTAAGAAGTTTATCTCCCACCCACCAATCTTCTCAAAACCTCAAAAAAAAATTCCACTAAAAAATTATACAAAGAGAAAAAAATATTGTTTGGATCTAAGAAACCCACTCCAGAACTACAAGTCTCTTTGCTTATGTTTAATGCTATACACACATTGGTTTTTGATATATTTATAATTTATTTATCAAATTCTTTTACTAGGTACCATCAGAAGTATATAGTTTCCACCATCATCTAGAGATTAGGGCCTGATTCACTAACTTCATATTTTGAATACCCAAACCACCAAGGTATTTATGTCTACAAACTTCTAGCATTTAACTAGATGGTATTTTGTTTTACGAAGAAGTTCATCATATTTTTATACCAATTGGCAGCCCATAAAATCACATAATGAATGTGGTATGCATGACGGGGAGGACAGAATTAAACTAATTCGACTGCCACTATCAAGCAATCTTCCTTGGTAGGTGTTGTTGGGGAACATAGTAATTTCAAAAAAATTCCTACGCACACGCAAGATCATGGTGATACATAGCAACGAGAGGGGAGAGTGTCGTCCACGTACCCTCGTAGACCGTAAGAGGAATCGTTATGACAACGCGGTTGATGTAGGCGTACGTCTTCACGATCGACCGATCCTAGTACCGAACGTAAGGCACCTCCGCGATCTGCACACGTTCAGCTCGGTGACGTCCCACGAACTCACGATCCAATAGAGCTTCGAGGGAGAGCTTCGTCAGCACGACGGCGTGATGAGGGTGATGATGAAGCTACCGGCGCAGGGCTTCGCCTAAGCACTATGACGATATGACCGAGGTGGATTATGGTGGAGGGGGCACCGCACACGGCTAAGAGATCAATGATCAACTTGTGTGTCTATTGGGTGCCCCCTCCCCCGTATATAAGTGAGTGTAGGAGGGGGAGGGCCGGCCCTCTACTATGGCGCGCCCTGGGGAGTCCTACTCCCACCGGGAGTAGGATTTCCCCTTCCAAGTAGTAGGAGTAGGAGAGAAGGAAGGGGAAGAGAGAAGAGAAGGAAGGAGGGGGCGCCACCCCTCCCCCTAGTCCAATTCGGGGGACTAGAGTCAATAATCTAGTTCACATCACTATGTGATTAATACCCAAAGAGTACTAAGGTGTGATCATGTTTTGCTTGTGAGAGAAGTTTAGTCAACGGGTCTGCCAAATTCAGATCCGTATGTATTTTGCTAATTTCTATGTCTACAATGCTCTGCCCGGAGCTACTTTAGCTAATTGCTCCCACTTTCAATATGCATCTAGATTGAGACTTAGAGTCATCTGGATTAGTGTCAAAACTTGCATCGACGTAACCCTTTACGACGAACCTTTTGTCACCTCCATAATCGAGAAACATACCCTTATTCCACTAAGGATAATTTTGACCGCTGTTTAGTGATCTACTCCTAGATCACTATTGTACTCCCTTGCCAATCTCAGTGTAGGGTATACAAATACAATAGATCTGGTACACAGCATGGCATACTTTATAGTACCTATGGCTGAGGCATAGGGAATGACTTTCATTCTCTTTCTATCTTCTGTCGTGGTCGGGCTTTGAGTCTTACTCAATTTCACACCTTGTAACACATGCAAGAACTCTTTCTTTGACTGTTCTATGTTGAACTACTTCAAAATCTTGTCAAGGTATGTACTCATTGAAAAAACTTATCAAGTGTCTTGATCTATCTCTATAGATCTTGATGCTCAATATGTAAGCAGCTTCACCGAGGTCTTTCTTTGAAAAACTCCTTTCAAATACTCCTTTATGCTTTCCAAAAAATTCTACATTATTTCCGATCAACAATATGTCATTCACATATATTTATCAGAAATGTTGTAGTGCTCCTACTCACTTTCTTGTAAATACAGGCTTCTCCGCAAGTCTGTATAAAACTATATGCTTTGATCAACTCATCAAAGCATATATTCCAACTCCGAGATGCTTGCACCAGTCCATAGATGGATCGCTGGAGCTTGCACATTTTCTTAGCACCTTTAGGATCGACAAAACCTTCTGGTTGCATCATATACAACTCTTCTTTAAGAAATCCATCAAGGAATGTAGTTTTGACATCCATTTGCCAGATTTCATAAAATGTGGCAATTTGCTAACATGATTCGGACAGACTTAAGCATCGCTACGAGTGAGAAAATCTCATCGTAGTCAACACCTTGAACTTTGTCAAAACCTTTTTCGACAAGTCTAGCTTTGTAGATAGTAACACTACTATCAGCGTCTGTCTTCCTCTTTCAGATCCATTTATTTTCTATGGCTTGCCGATCATCGGGCAAGTCAACCAAAGTTCACACTTTGTTCTCATACATGGATCCCATCTCAGATTTCATGGCCTCAAGCCATTTCATGGAATCTGGGCTCATCATCGCTTCCTCATAGTTCGTAGGTTCGTCATGGTCAAGTAACATGACCTCCAGAACAGGATTATTGTACCACTCTAGTGCGAATCTCATTCTGGTTGACCTACGAGGTTCGGTAGTAACTTGATCTTAAGTTACATGATCATCATCATTAGCTTCCTCACTAATTGGTGTAGGCACAGGAACAGATCTTTGTGATGAATTACTTTCCAATAAGGGAGCAGGTACAGTTACCTAATCAAGTTCTACTTTCCTCCTGCTCACTTCTTTCGAGAGAGACTCCTTCTCTAGAAAGGATCCATTCTTAGGAACGAATGTCTTGCCTTCGGATATGTCATAGAAGGTGTACCCAACTGTCTCCTTTGGGTATCCTATGAAGACACATTTCTCTGATTTGGGTTTGAGCTTATCAGGATGGAACTTTTTCACATAAGCATCGCAACCCCAAACTTTAAGAAATGACAACTTTGGTTTCTTGCCAAACCACAGTTCATATGGTGTCATCTCAACAGATTTAGATGGTGTCCTATTTAACGTGAATGCAGCTATCTCCAATGCATAATCCCAAAACGATAGTGGTAAATCGGTAAGAGACATCATAGATTGCACCATATCTAATAAAGTACGGTTACGATGTTCGGACACACCATTACTCTGTGGTGTTCCAGGTGGCGTGAGTTGCGAAACTATTCCGCATTGTTTTAAATGAAGACCAAACTCGTAACTCAAATATTCTCCTCCATGATTAGATTGTAGAAATTTTATTTTCTTGTTACGATGATTTCTGTGACACCCCAAAAATTTTTGGCCTTGTTTTATTAATTAAATTTTTCCAGGATTTAAAAAAACTTTATTTTCTGAGCTCCCTTTTTATCTTTAACCTGGTCATTGTGGAGTTTTCCCCTAAGGGTGGAATTTTCAAATGTGTTATTGGACTTGTTTAACCTCTCTAAAAAAACTTTACTTTTATCAGTGCAACTAATTGCTCAATTTAGTTGCTTGATCTTCACTTTCTTGAAAATGGTTTTTCAAGGTTAAATGGCCATATTTGAACTACAACCATTTGATAAATTCACTTAAAATTCCCACCAAAATTTGGAGATGTCATGTGGTGTTATTAAATCTCTTTTATGCAAAAAGATCTTTTATTCTTGATATATTTTGAGCTCTACATCCCTTTTTCTCCTCTGGTCCAGTGGGCAATTTTGCACTACAACACTTTTAAATATTTTCTTTTAGCCTCTACCAAAATTATGGGATGTCAGTAATATCATATGATTCAATTTTATGCAAAAACCCAGTGTTGTTCTTTGAAAAATTCGAGTGCATCACCCACATTTCCATTCTGATCCAACTTGATGGTTTGTACAGCAACCATGTTATTGCTTGCTCTTTGGCTCTTGATTCCTTTTCCTGCTTATAGCCAGCCCTACAAAACCCCTAAGTCCAGGAGCATGCACCTATTGGACCATTTTTGGTTCATGTAACAATGCATTTTTTCTCCTGACCAGAATTGAGTTTTTGCAAAACTTGCACTAACAAGTTTCTCTTTTTAACAAACTAACTTCACCACTCCCTCTTGCATCTAAGGAGACACTGATCTGGAGAATTGGGCCACCCCAAGAGATGCCTAGATGCATGTGGCATTCTGTCGAGCACCCTGTGGGCATGACCAGTTTTGACATGAGTTTTGGCACTGCACTATGAGCTTGCACCTCTGACCAAACCAGCATGTCCACTAGCATCACAACTACCCCTAAGCTAGGACTGCTAAACCCCAGCTCCATCCAAGCCACCTAGCAGGCCACGGCATTTCTTCGAGCACGTCCCGTGCGTGCACTGGACGCGCCCAGAGCGCGCCAATTGCAGCCGCGCGCCCAAAACCGCCACGCCCCGCCCCTGGTTTTTGCACTCGCGGCAGAACCTCGCCACGCGCATCCCTCCTCGCCACTACGCGCCAGCCCGCCCTGGCACCCTACAGCGCCACCGCTAGAGCTCTTTTGGCGGCACGCCGGCGTCGGCCGACCATCTCTGCCCCGTTCAGCGCCGCCCAAGCCCCTCCCGCTCGCCACCTGGCCCCGGCACAGCTCGGCCTCATCCACTCGCGCGTCCTCTAGCCCTCGTCGCCGCCACGTCTCCCTGGCACTACAGAGAGGCGGTTCGCCGCCGTTCTTATCCTCGGCAGCCGCAAACCGACATGGAAATGCTATAAATGGAGGTCCCTGAACTCCCCCGAGCACGCAGGCAACCTCAGGCCACCCTTATAGCGCTCTCCTAGCTCGCAATCGACCTAGGGAGGCTTCCTTCCCCGTCTCTGGCAACTCCAGCCGCCGCCTCACCCCAGCTCCATTCGCCTCAACCAAAGCCTCCCTCTCTCCGTTCTCTTCACCAGAAGCTTCCCCTTCCTCCCATGGACTTTTCCCACTACTCAATTTTGATCGAGACTCACCGCGGGAGAATTTGCACTCTGCTCCCGAAGCCTCCGGCCGCCGCGAAGCTCGCCGCCGGCAGCTCCCTCCGTCCCCTCCTGCAAGTCGACCACCGGGAGGACCGCCTTGGTCTCGCGGATCCATCCAGACCCTCTGGAAACCGCGGGGAGCCGCCGTTCGCCGGCGACGATCGCCGGAGTCCCGCCTCTGCTCGGGACAGAGGTAGAGGAGGGAGTAGACTAGTCAAACCTGACTAGTGGGGCCCCCTGGACCCACTGTCAGTGACACACGCGCCGTCCACGCTGGAGTAAGTGAAGGCGTAATCCAACCAGTACGTTTTCCCCGCTCCGAAAGCGTAATCCCCTCTGAAATATTTTCTTTTCTGTTTTAATTTAAAAACAGATTTGACCACAACTTTGACCGTCTATAACTTTTTAAATACAACTCCAAATGAATTGATTTCTTTTCCTACTTTCCACAAAAATTGTCTAGTTTATTTTAAGATTTATTTGAAAATTTTCCAAACAACTTTTTTGTACTGTTTTTGAATTATGTGTTATTTGCATATTTTGAAAATAGGATTTTTGGAAGAGAAGGAAACTTTCAAAAGTTTTGGAGAGCACCCCCACCTCTCCACACCTTTAAGGCAAGCATCTTGAACCTTGGCATAATATTTTTGATGAGATGGTTGACACATTTATAACACCACCTCATTTCGGTGGAATTGATATTTCATGTGACATGATCACTCGCATGGAAGCATATCAACGTTTTCCTTGCTATTGGAAACGAAATGATTGTAATGGTAATCACCCTCATGTGCCTTGCATGCATGCCGGGAGGAATCCGGGAAAGTCTCGGCCTTGGGTAGGCGTGAGCTTGTCGCCGGTCCCCGTCGGGACGGTTATTTCCAATATGGCATGGTAAGGTATATTGAGTGGTGATATTTGTTGGTTAAAAATATATTTGATATACATGTCATGCAGGGAACCTATGAACCTCCTGAGTCGACCGCAGATCGAGTTTTGTTCTAGTAACCCCCAAACTTGTCTCGTGCTACCACTTGTCCCTGCCGCAGGTAGGGTACGGTTCAGTAAGTTGTTAACCCCTTTCCAGCACACACCGTACAGAGAGGCCATGGTGGAAGATATCGGTTGTAGCCGGTAGGCATGCCACCTGGTCAGGGGGCATGGGTGTTTCCGGTTGGGACCGAGAGGGGAGGCCACCCCTTAGAGCGCGCGATATAAATTTGATCCCATGCTACGCGAGGTTGTAGCCTCCCCACTTAGAGTTTTGCTTGACAAGTGTCGTGGGTGATTCCAGACACCGATGAGTTAAGCTGGTGTGTGCAAGTTAGGCGTGTTTTCAACTAAAAGGCCGTAGGCGGAATTAGCCCCGATGGACTAAAGGAATCCGTTACTCGTGGGTAAAGAGTACACCCTCTGCAGAGATTAAACCTATTCGAATAGCCGTGTCCATGGTTAAGGACTACAGTCTGGGATGGGTCAAGCGTCGGTCTTAGTGTCGGTCTTCGGAGGTGAAACGGTTAAAACCAGAACGGAAATTACTACTTGAGACTGGTGATGATTATGATTATTACTACTGTTGACTAACCCATGATTATTATTGTTATCATCGAATATCTCTGGGATGGTTCTACCTCCGGGATATTTCACTATGATTATTTAATCTTTTAAAGCCCTTTATGTGGTGTCGCTCAGACGCCCGACTGTGGCATTTCTTTTAAAGCCCTTTATGTGGTGTCGCTCAGACGCCCGACTGTGGCATTTCTTTTAAAGCCCTTTATGTGGTGTCGCTCAGACGCCCGACTGTGGCATTTCTTTTAAAGCCCTTTCTGTGGTGTCGCTCAGACGCCCGACTGTGGCATTTCTTTTAAAGCCCTTTCTGTGGTGTCGCTCAGACGCCCGACTGTGGCATTTCTTTTAAAGCCCTTTATGTGGTGTCGCTCAGACGCCCGACTGTGGTATATTTACTACTTTGCATTTTTCCGCTCGAGGAGTCTTTCAGACACTCGCTTGGCACCAGTATTTATTATTCTGCATTTTCCGCTCGAGGAGTCTTTCGGACACTCGTTTGGCACCAGTATCTATTATTCCGTACTTCCCACTTGAGGAGTCATTCAGACCCTCGCTTGGCGCACAGTATTCATTACCTCTATGTGGCCTTTGCATAAATTTCCAGTTGCATATGAATGACCTGTTTGCATACATCAAGACAATCATTATTATGACTAATTAAGTGAGTGTATGGATGTTGCAAAGCATGAGCATCAACGATTATATTATACCCGTGTTCTTAATGTTTGCGAGTACATTCAAAGTACTCACTGGCTTGTCCCTGGCTATTGTCTTGGCCAGATTGCTTGCTTGGAGAGGAGCGTTGCGACGACAGCCTCGGAACCTGAGCAACGGTGATAGCAGCCTCATGAAGATAGGAGTTAGCCTGGTCAGCTGTTCCCGTGGGAAATGGAGTCCCATAGCTGTGGCGATCCACAAACCGCTTCCGCCCTCGACCACTAGAAACCATTTGTTGTACTCATAGGCCACAATGGTCTTGTACTGCACATTTTGTGCCTTTGCTTGGAGTTTCTGTAACAAGTTGGTGCCTCATTAGCTAACAGTAATCCTGGGGCTGATGAGCTCGACGGCCATTTTCTGGAATTTAATGTCTGGAAAACCGGTCGCGACAATTTTCCACTTCACTCTGAAATTATATGAACTTTTCAAATGTTTCAGACTTATGTTTCATCAAGTAGATATACCCATATCTGCTCAAATCATCTGTGAAGGTCAGAAAATAATGATACCCTCCGCGAGCCTCAACACTCATCGGATCGCATACATCAGTATGTATTATTTCCAATAAGTCAGTTGCTCGCTCCATTGTTCCGAAGAACGGAGTCTTAGTCATCTTGCCCATAAGGCATGGCTTGCAAGCATCAAGTGATTCCAAAATCCCATCAGCATGGAGTTTCTTCATGCGCTTTACACCAATATGACCTAAACGGTAGTGCCACAAATAAGTTGCACTATCATTATTAACTTTGCATCTTTTGGCTTCAATATTATGAATATGTGTATCACTATGATCAAGATCCAACAAACCATTTACATTGGGTGTATGACCATAGAAGGTTTTATTCATGTAAACAGAACAACAATTATTCTCTAACTTAAATGAATAACCGTATTGTAATAAACATGATCAAATCATATTCATGCTCAATGCAAACACCAAAATAACACTTATTTAGGTTCAACACTAATCCCGAAAGTATAGGGAGTGTGCGATGATGATCATATCAATCTTGGAACTACTTCCAACACACATCGTCACCTCGCCCTTAACTAGTTTTTGTTCATTCTGCAACTCCCATTTCGAGTTACTACTCTTAGCAACTGAACTAGTATCAAATGCCGAGGGGTTGCTATAAACACTAGTAAAGTACACATCAATAACATGTATATCCAATATACCTTTGTTCACTTTGCCATCCTTCTTATCCGCCAAGTATCTAGGGCAGTTCCACTTCCAGTGACTATTTCCTTTGTAGTAGAAGCACTCAGGTTCAGGCTTGGGTCTAGCTTTGGGCTTCTTCACGGGAGCAGCAACTTGTTTGCCGTTCTTTTTGAAGTACCCCTTCTTCCCTTTGCCCTTTTCTTCAAACTAGTGGTCTTGTCAACCATCAACACTTGATGCTTTTCTTGATTTTTACCTTTGTCGATCTCAGCATCACGAAGAGCTTGGGAACCGTTTCCGTTATCCCTTGCATATTATAGTTCATCACGAAGTCCTAGTAACTTGGTGATAGTGACTAGATAACTCTATCAATCACTATCTTATCTGGAAGATTAACTCCCACTTGATTCAAGTGATTGTAGTACTCAGACATTCTGAGCACATGCTCACTAGCTGAGCTATTCTCCTCCATCTTGTTGGCAAAGTACTTGTCAATGGTCTCATACCTTTCGACATGCGCATGAGTCTGAAATACTAATTTAAACTCTTGGAACATCTCATATGCTCCGTGGCGTTTCAAAAAAACATCTTTGAAGCCCCGATTCTAAGACGTAAAGCATGGCGCATTAAACTATCAAGTAGTCATCATATCGAGCTTGCCAAATGTTCATAACGTCTGCATTTGCTCCAGCAATCGGTCTGTCACCTAGCGGTGCATCAAGGACATGATTCTTCTGTGCAGCAATGAGGAAAATCCTCAGATCACGGATTCAATTGGCATCATTGCTACTAAAATCTTTCAACTTAGTTTTCTCTAGGAACATATCAAAAATAAAGAGGGGAGCTAAACGCAAGCTATTGATCTACAACATAGATATGCAAATGCTATCAGGACTAAGTTCATGATAAATTAAGTTCAATTAATCTATTACTTAAGAACTCCCACTTAGATAGACATCCCTCTAATCATCTAAGTAATCACGTGATCCATATCAACTAAACCATGTTCGATCATCACGTGAGATGGAGTAGCTTTCAATGGTGAACATCACTATGTTGATCATATCTTCTATATGATTCATGCTCGACCTTTTGGTCTCCAGTGTTCCGAGGCCATATCTACATATGCTAGGCTCGTCAAGTTTAACCCGAGTATTCTGCGTGTGCAAAACTGGCTTGCATCCGTTGTATGTGAACGTAGAGCTTATCACACCCGATCATCACGTGGTGTCTCAGCACGAAGAACTATCGCAATGGTGCATACTCACGAAGAACACTTGTACCTTGAAATTTAGTGAGAGATCATCTTATAATGCTACCGTCGATCTAAGCAAAATAAGATGCATAAAAGATAAACATCACATGCAATCAATATAAGTGATATGATATGGCCATCATCATCTTCTGCCTTTGATCTCCATTTCCAAAGCACCGTCATGATCACCATCGTCACTGGCGCGACACCTTGATCTCCATCGTAGCATCGTTGTCATCTCGCCAACTATTGCTTCTACGACTATCGTTACCGTTAGTGATAAAGTAAAGCAATTACATGGCGATTGCATTTCATACAATAAAGCGACAACCATATGGTTCCTGCCAGTTGCCGATAACTTTGTTACAAAACATGATCATCTCATACAATAAAATTTAGCATCATGTCTTGACCATATCATATCACAGCATGCCCTGCAAAAACAAGTTAGACGTCCTCTACTTTGTTGTTGTAAGTTTTACGTGGCTGCTACGGGCTGAGAAAGAACCGTTCTTACCTACCCATCAAAACCACAATGATATTTCGTCAAGTATGTGTTGTTTTAACCTTCACAAGGAACGGGCATAGCCACACTCGATTCAACTAAAGTTAGAGAAACTGACACCCGCCAACCACCTGTGTTCGAAGCACGTCGGTAGAACCAGTCTCGCGTAAGCGTACGCGTAATGTCGGTCCGTGCTGCTTCATCCAACAATACCGCTGAATCAAAGTATGACATGCTGGTAAGCAGTATGACTAGTATCGCCCACAACTCACTTGTGTTCTACTCGTGCATATAACATCTACACATAAACCTGGCTCGGATGCCACTGTTGGGGTGTGTAGTAATTTCAAAAAAAATCCTACGCACATGCAAGATCATGGTGATGCATAGCAACAAGAGGGGAGAGTGTCGTCCACGTACCCTCGTAGACCGTAAGCGGAATCGTTATGACAACGCGGTTGATGTAGTCATACGTCTTCAGGATCGACCGATCCTAGTACCGAACGTACGACACCTGCGCGATCTGCACACGTTCAGCTTGGTGACGTCCCACGAACTCACGATCTAGTAGAACTTCGAGGGAGAGCTTCGTCAGCACGACGGCGTGATGACGGTGATGATGAAGCTACCGACGCAGCGCTTCACCTAAGCACTACGACGATATGACCGAGGTGGATTATGGTGGAGGGGGGCACCGCACACGGCTAAGAGATCAGTGATCAACTTGTGTGTCTATGGGGTGCCCCCCTCCCCCGTATATAAAGGAGTGGAGGAGGTGGAGGGTCGGCCCTCTACTATGGCGCGCCTTGGGGAGTCCTACTCCCACCGGGAGTAGGATTCCCCCCCCCCCCTTCGAAGTAGTAGGAGTAGGAGAGAAGGAAGGGGAAGAGAGAAGAGAAGGAAGGAGGGGGCGCCGCCCCTCCCCCTAGTGCAATTCGGACTAGGCCTTGGGGGGCGCGCGGCCTGCCCTAGGCAGCCCCTCTCTCTCCCCCCTAAAGCCCAATAAGGCCCATATACTCCCCGGCGAATTCCCGTAACTCTCCGGTACTTTGATAAATACCAGAACCACTCAGAACCTTTCCGATGTTCGAATATAGCCTTCCAATATATCGATCTTTACGTCTCGAACATTTCGAGACTCCTCGTCATGTCCCTGATCTCATCCGGGACTCCGAACAACCTTCGATACATCAAAACACATAAACTCATAATACTGATCGTCACCGAACGTTATGTGTGCGGACCCTACGGGTTCGAAACTATGTAGACATGACCGAGACTCATCTCCGGTCAATAACCAACAGCGGAACCTGGATGCTCATATTGGATCCTACATATTTTACGAAGATCTTTATCGGTCAAACCGCATAACAACATACGTTGTTCCCTTTGTCATCGGTATGTTACTTGCCCGAGATTCGATCGTCGGCATCTCAATACCTAGTTCAATCTCGTTACCGGCAAGTCTCTTTACTCGTTCCGTAATGCATCATCTCGCAACTAACTCATTAGTTACATTGCTTGCAAGGCTTATAGTGATGTGCATTACTGAGAGGGCCAGAGATACCTCTCCGATACTCGGAGTGACAAATCCTAATATCAATCTATGCCAACCCAACAAACACCTTCGGGGACACCTGCAGAGCATCTTTATAATCACCCAGTTACGTTGTGATGTTTGATAGCACACAAGGTGTTCCTCCGGTATTCGGGAGTTGCATAATCTCATAGTCATAGGAACATGTATAAGTCATGAAGAAAGCAATAGCAACATACTAAACGATCAAGTGCTAAGCTAACGGAATGGGTCAAGTCAATCACATCATTCTATAATGATGTGATCCCGTTAATCAAATGACAACTCATGTCTATGGCTAGGAAACTTAACCATCTTTGATTCAACGAGCTACTCAAGTAGAGGCATACCAGTGACACTCTGTTTGTCTATGTATTCACACATGTACTAAGTTTCCGGTTAATACAATTCTAGCATGAATAATAAACATTTATCATGATATAAGGAAATATGAATAACAACTTTATTATTGCCTCTAGGGCACATTTCCTTCAGTTGTTGCATCTTTTCTCAATCATATCCTTAGTATTCTTCCAACGCTTATTTCTAATCCTTCTTTCATCAACATGAAGTCCTAGGCATCACATATGTAGAGATCATGTAGAACAAGTAAATATAGTAGAAAAAACACTTGCTTTTTTATGGTTTCACCAAAGAGAAAATTTTCACTTTTACGGAAAAAACTTAGTCTAGACATCTGCTCAAACAGGTAGAAAATGAATTTTAAATCATGCATTATCATAACTTTCCCGTGGAGGAAAAAATTGTGTCATCACATATTGTAACATATTGAGCCCATTTTAGTCTATTCCTCAAGCACCCCTCTAATCAGCCCAGACCCCCTAGCTCGGTCCATAAGCATATATAGCTAAGCGGTTACCAACTAAATCAAAGATAAGAGGAGATAGAGAATCTCCTTGTCCCATCCCTTTGTGAGTTGAGAAATATATTCCAATAGTATCATTGATCTTAACCCCAACATGCCCCCTCTAATGGTATACATAACGCAATCTATCCACTTACCAGGGAATCATTTTCATTTTCATCATTTGCATAACAAAAGGCCATTTAATTTTATCATATGCCTTTCTCAAAATCAACTTTAAAAATTAAAGCACTTCTCTTTTTGACATAAATGCTATTGAAATCTTCATATAAAATCAGAATCCCATCCATAATGAATATACCTTTCACTATAGCAGTCTGAATTGGTGAGATTACCTCCTAACAATGTATCCTATATATACCTAAGAGAGTGATCCCCACCAATTTATTTATCTCAACATGCAAGCATATCACATCACCATACAATTATGGATGCGATTAGGACCACCTAAGTGTCCAACCATGCATGGGAAAAGACCCACCACCACATGCAACCGTGCATGGAAAACACTGTCCTTATTTTATTCTACTTATATTCAATATATTTCTACAACTATACCTAGTCAAATATAATAAGTCGTATGTATTTTAAATTTTGGTTCACATGTTATTAATCTAAATATTTATATTCTACACAATCAAATTTTGATTGAAATGTATTGCAATTGATTCCTATAGCAGATCCCTGGGTATCATTTAGTTCAATCTACTCACAAAAACCTTAGTAAAAACCTTAAAACTAACATTAAGTAGACAAATTGGTCTAAATTTTTGGGATTCATTGGCATCCTTAGTTTTAGGTACCAAGATAATAATCCCATATCCGAGTCTAGAAATATCCAACTTGCCTTTACAGAAATTATCAAACAAGTTTTCCAGATAAAATTTTACCAACTCCAAAAGATGTTGATAGAATTCCGCAATGAAACTATCAGGCCACGTGATTTATTTTGAGCCATATCATAAACCACTTTTTAATTTCTCTAAAATAAATTTCGCAATTAGTTTATTTGCAGCTCATGTAGGGAATTGTTGAGGATTCTCTATATGAAGAGATATAGTAGAAACCTCACGGAGACTAGAACGGTTCTTATAAGAATTAGTAATATAGTTTTATTAGATCTTTATCTCCTTCAACCAGCCTTTCGACTTGGTCTAGAGAAGTTCACACATTTTGTCTCAATCTACCATTTGTTTTAGCATGTAGATATTTAGTATTAGAATCCCCTTCAAGGATTTCTTTAATTTTCCCTCTGCTTCCATTTAAATTCCTCCTATTTCACCGGTCTTTCTAACTAAGCTCTAAGGTCTTTCTGCTCTTGTCTCTTATCAGCTGTCAAACCATATAGCTCTCCATGCTTACGGATATTATCAAGTTTAGTCAGAATATCTTTCTTCAAATCTCTTTACCATGCGTTCATATTTCTATTCCAACCTTTTAGTTAGCTCTAAGCCTTCCTAGTTTATCTTGCCTTTTATCTAAATTTGACTCATGAACCCTAGTATCCTTCCATGCATCACAAACAATTTTCTGGATCCCCTCTCTCATAAACTAGGAATTTTCAAATCTAAAAATTGGATCATATTTTGTTACATCCCCGGCATCCAAGAACAATTGTGTGCTCTCAGAAATCTAGAAAGAGAGTTCATGAAATTTCCCTATCATACGATGGCTAATGTAGAAATTATATTTTTCTTCCGCACCGAGAATCAAACCAAAGCCTAAGGTAAGTAGCAGAGAACCTTCCGGCTCGCATGAATGATTCTAATTTTATTCTATTGTTGGAATTATTTCTTATGTTTCTTCTATTAACCACTTAGGCTGCCTTGCTAGTTATAGTGTTGGACATTATGGTTTCATTATATAAAATTAGAGCATGGGTGAGTCCACAATATTCATCAGAAAGAATTAGTCAAAGGCTAGCGATTCTAGAATTCTTTCAAATTTTAGAATGGTGGTACTCATAGTAAGTAATAGTCCAATGAACCAATGTGTGGTTGGATGGTTAGAAGGACAGTGATATCCCTAACCTACCAGGGTCAAGTCCTAGACTTGACACTCATGTTCACATTTTTTTAGATATGTGTCAGGCCTTCTGGAGATATGCGTTCAGTGAGAGGAGACGTTCATGTCGACTATGAATGCGTCAGTGGCGACTTTGTCAATCTCAAGATGATATGTCGGCTTAGTTTCTCAGAGATGCTCATAGGGGTAGGGTGTGTGTGTGCGTTCATAGGAGTGAGTGTATGTGCATATGTATGAGCTTCTGTGTTTGTACTGTACTTAAAGAAAACAAAAGAAAGTAAGAGCCCAATGCCCGACATATTATAAGGCCTCACTCTATATCTTTAACTTTATCTGATACTAATAAAGGACGGATGCTTTCACAGTTCTTCATACGTTTATTGCATCATGAACCTCTTATTTGCAAGGAAGGTAGGATTAGTGCAGGCGTGTGAAACTATTTCGTTCACCTGTCCTGGGGCCCAGAGTACTTTTGAATTTTTATGGGCCGTGAGCACGTGAGTGGGCTTTCCAGAATCAAATGTACAGCTCCCTGAAAAAAGGTGTAGACGAGCTGGTTGGATCGATCTCATCACATCCCTTTTGTCCCACCTCGCTCCTCTAAATATAATCCCAACAGTTCATATACGTAAGCGTGACTGGAGGATCAAGAGGGGTACCAACCGGAATGAAGCGAAGAAGAGTTAATTCAGAAAGGAAGTTGAACGAAGGAACAACTGGCCGAGATTCTTCGAGAATCGAAAGGGGAGCAACTGACCATGATATTCTGAAAATTGAGGAGATTTTAGTTAGTTATAAATACCCCTCTCATATTTATCTCAGATTTAGTTCAATTTGAACTAATCCTCTATTTATGCGGGACTTTGCGGGACGCCTGCTTGCATCCCTAGTGGCGGCGGCCACAACAACGAGTTGAGAGATGAGAATCGGGTTGGGGGCAGGTAGGTTTAGGAGGGTTGGGAGCCAAAAATGGGCCGGCTGCAGTACAAAGGAGAAAGAGAGTTGGGCCGGCCTGGGTTTAAAAGAAAACGGGGTTTTTCTTTTTCTATTTACAGAAAAACAATCGAGTTGGGTTGGAAGTTTTTCTTCATTTATTTCACATCAGGTCATATGATTTCTGCTCACATTATGTTTTCCCTTCTTGGTCTCATCGATGTACCAGCAACTGCTAGCAATCTCAGTCCACAGTGATGCAGATTTGCATTTTGAATAAATTTGGGTCAAATATTATATCTAGCTTTATCTGACTTGAACTCTTCTTTTCACATGGGAATCATGTCACCTTGTTCTCTAGTATCCAGTATTTCATATGATGCCTTTAAAATAATTATTTATGATGACTGATAAATTAATTGTATTGTGTTTATGTGCAATTTGGATGATCGGGTAACCTGATGGTTCGAAGCTGACTGTTTCATGCTAGATTGTTGTTGTGTGGCGTATATGTATTTCATCGTTGTAAAACCAAAACTCCATACTGCTCTCCCAACTAGAGCAATGTTGCTTCAGTTTTCTTATCTCGACAATTGAGTAATTCTTCTGCAAAACATCACAAAAGTTGAATATACATAGATATGTAAGTTTTAGTTGTGGAGCTGAAAGATTAGAGTTGCTTATATAGGTGTAGGGAAAACTCAGAGAAGGAGGCCCTCAAGTTGAGCTCGATGAGACAAGTTTTTTAACCTTAAATTTGTAGATTTTAAGTTTACAAATTCTGTCATGCGGGTGCGGTTCAATGATATGAGAGGGAGGATCAAGGAGAAGAGGCGAGCGGCGGATGAGGCAGCTCCTCGGAGTCTTCGGCGGCGACGGACATCGCCGGAGCGACGGTCGGGGTTGCGCAAGGCGCGACGCCTCTTGCGTTGGGCCGTGTGTGGCGGCGGCCACGAGAATGAGTGGAGAGATGCGAATCGGGTTGGGGGGAGGTAGGTTTAGGAGGGATGGGAGCCAAAAATGGGCCGGCTGTGGCACAAAGGAGAAAGAGAGTTGGGCCGGCCTGGGTTTAAAAGAAAACAGGGGTTTTCTTTTTCTATTTACAGAAAAACAATCGGTTGGGTTGGAAGTTTTTCTTCATTTAATTCACATCAGGTAATACGATTTCTGCTCACATTATGTTTTCCCTTCTTGGTCTCATCAATGTACCAGCAACTGCTCAATCTCAGTTCACAGTGATGCAGATTTGCATTTTGAATGAATTTTGGTCAAATATTATATCTAGCTTTATCTGACTTGAACCCTTCTTTTCACATGGGAATCCTAATAAGACTGACATGTCACCTTGTTCTCTATTATCCAGTAATTCATATGATGCCTTTAAAATAATTATTTATGATGACTGATAAATTAATTGTATTGTGTTTATGTGCAATTTGGATGATCGGGTAACCTGATAGTTCGAAGCTGAAACATGCCGATAATGGGCTGGATTGCCATGCCTACTGTTTCATGCTAGATTGTTGTTGTGTGGCGTATAGGTATTTCATCGTTGTAAAACCAAAACTCCATACTGCTCTCCCAACTAGACCATTGTTGCTTCAGTTTTCTTATCTCGACAATTGAGTAATTGTTCTGCAAAACATCACAAAAGTTGAATTTACACATATATGTAGGTTTTAGTTGTGGAGCTGAAAGATTAGAGTTGCTTATATAGGTGTGGGGAAAACTCACAGAAGGAGGCCCTCAAGTTTAGCTCGATGAGACAAGTTTTTTAACCTTAAATTTGTAGATTTTAAGTTTACAGATTCTGTTATGCAAGTGCGGTTCAATGATATGTGTGTCGTATGGTGGCCGAGCTTACAACTTTAGGATTAACCACATTCAAAGCGTTGTGATGGGATGAACACTATGACCACCGCTAGCAAGGGCATGAAGGAAGATGAGTGGTGACACGGGGGGTGAGTCTTAAGACATGCTTGTTTTGTAGGGGTATGTAATGCAATGTTTTCTTTTCTCCCGTAGTAACGCACGGGCATGTTTGCTAGTCACATATAAAGGATGAAAAATATCTTCTAGAGATGCTTGTTAGACGTACAAGATATTTTTCATACAACCAAAAGAGTGGACGGGTGGCATTACCTCCCGATAACGGCATTATACACATATACCCGTTGCATCCAGACAGGTTCCATCCAAGCAAGAAACAAAAATAAGCTCACGAGTTGCACTTGCCCGTTGGTCCAGGCATCACACATATAACTCTCGGAATATGCTGCCATGAACCACAAAATCTCCAAGATCTTGGACCAGCAGTTAAAATTTCACATGCACACCCGATATATCGTTTTGCAAGCTAGGCAACGAAGACCGGTGCAGTTTTTGTCTCCACAAACTTCCCGAGGACATGTCGATCACAGCAAAATACCAAGTGTTGGCTTCACGGATGCATGCAACAAGCCTTGCCTTCATTCGACCGGCTCGCACTAGCCACCATAACATGCTACCGTTGTAAAGATCTAGCGCCTGCATGAGACAATGGGTAGTTCACGTATCCATCTCATCGTAAAAACAGCTCATCATGCCCTATATTGTCCGGAGCTTCCATAATAATGCAGCATTTCCAGAGCTTTCCCTATTTCATGGACCACGCACAGCTAAGGAGCTAAACGCTTGTCCACTGGCTCCGCTACGTACTTATCCCAAAAGATCCGGACAGTGCCACGCACGTGAACCCTAGCTCGTCAAAGAATATCACTCACGTTACATTGCTCTGCTCGTACGTACCAGCTGCACGGCTAGCTGCACCGCCTCCTCTCCTATATAAACACCACAAGGGCACGCACAGTAGCATACTCGAAGCACCAGCGCAGTAGCAAGCCATGGCCAACGCAATGCTGCTCCCCGTGCTCATCTCCTTCCTCGTCCTGCCCTTCTCCGCCCTGGCCCTGACCCAGGACTTCTGCGTCGCCGACCTGTCCTGCAGCGACACGCCCGCGGGGTACCCGTGCAAGGCCGGCGTCGGTGCAGGGGACTTCTACTACCACGGCCTCGCCGCCGCGGGCAACACCAGCAACCTCATCAAGGCGGCCGTGACCCCGGCCTTCGTCGGCCAGTTCCCCGGCGTGAACGGGCTCGGCATCTCCGCGGCGAGGCTCGACATCGCCATGGGCGGCGTCGTGCCGCTGCACACCCACCCGGCCGCTTCTGAGCTCCTCTTCGTCACCGAGGGCACCATCCTCGCGGGGTTCATCAGCTCCTCCTCCAACACCGTGTACACCAAGACGCTCTACAAGGGCGACATCATGGTGTTCCCCCAGGGCCTGCTCCACTACCAGTACAACGGCGGCAGCTCGCCGGCGGTGGCGCTCGTTGCGTTCAGCGGCCCCAACCCCGGCCTGCAGATCACTGACTACGCGCTCTTCGCCAACAACCTGCCGTCCGCCGTCGTTGAGAAGGTCACTTTCTTGGACGACGCGCAGGTGAAGAAGCTCAAGTCCGTGCTCGGCGGCAGCGGCTAATTGTGCAGTTCTCAGCAAAGGTCGTCGTGGTGTCAGCGTGTCGGTTTAATTTGATGCATGTGTGCGTGCGCTTGTGAGGTCAACTCCGAGTCTGTTCCAAGTTGTGTTTAATTTTTCATGTCAATTTCATTTGATAATTGTCAATGGCACATTTTTTTCAGAAAGAAGGTTGTACCCTCGGGCTCTATCTCGACTGATGTACACAACCTTTTTATCGCAAAGTTTTTATGTGAATTAAAAAGAAACATGGCCACACGAACAAATTATAGAGATTTACGTAAATCTCTAGTGCATTACTAATCCTATTGGGTCTGTCTAGGACACATTTAGATGTGACATAACTATGTCACATCTAACCTGATCTTCACTATGTTTGTGGTCTTTTTTTTTTTGACTCAGTTTCTTTTTTCCCTTGTTGTTGTGTATTTGTGAGAGCTTAGATGTGACATTCTTAGAAAACATCTAGATATGAATTAGGCAAACTAAATCCTATTGCTATGCTACCATTCAAATCGGTCGAATAAAACCCAGTCTAAGAAGTGGCAATTAATATGTATCGGATGAAGTAATTGAAGTTCTAACTCTCTTAAACACAACATTATTCCGACAATTCTAAGTTATCCAACATAAGGCCGATACTCCCACCCGCATATCTTAAACACAACATCATTCCGACAATTCCAAGTTATCCAACATAAGGCTGATACTCCCACCCGATATTTTATCTGCCCCATGCAACCAATTTCCAAAGATACTAGAGATACAAGTATGTGGTGGAACATTAAAAGCAGCATGGACTGTCTGCCATAGCAAGCACGGAAAGGGGCAAAGAGAAAGAAAAAGTAAAGAAAAACAAAGCAGGAAAGAAAACTAATCAGACGGCCTTCTGGGTCTGTTGTGACAGGGCGAAAAGGAGGCGACTCCGTTCCCTCAGTCTGCCGCCGGCCAGACCAGTGGTTCCCTCCCTCTCCATCTGTTGCTCCAGCGGCGAGAGAGCGAGGGAACCCCTGATCTAGGGCCCCGATGTGTAGATAGTAGGGCTAGTGGTCTTGGCGGCACCGTTGAGTTGGGGATGACAGTGTCCATTGGGAATAAGTGTGTCGGCACTCGATTCCCTTCCTGGTGAAGCTTTAGGCGAAGTTGGCGAGTGGCTGGAGTTGTGTATTCTCAGATTTGTCTATCCAGTAAGTCATGGTGCTCAGGGCATGGTTGGTGATGTGGAGGCAGCGACCAGGTTGGTGAGTTTTTGTCCCCTGTCTTCTTCTTCGTCGCAGCGAGGTGAGCTCTGGCTTTGCTGTTGAGGTTTTGGGGGTGGTGTGACGATGCTACGACGGTCAACGTCGGCTGGTGCGGTTGCATGTACATGAGTTTTGAGCATTCAGATCTAATCAAGGCTTGGTCGGTGACAGCTAGTTTGTTCGGGTGTTCGTCCTTTGGGCCTAAGATTGTTGACTTACCGTCTGCCATGGAGGATCATCAACGAATATGCGTACCGGCGGCGGCGGCACGCCAGCAACTCATTTCGGCGAGATTGGATGTGTGGCTCCCTGGAGTCTTCGTTGTAATTTTTCTTCTTTGTGAGGTGCTGATTGTAGTTGGTTGGTCTTCTTAATAGATCTAAGAACTTGTTCGCAAAAAAAGAATTAAAGGCTAGACCATATGTCGGTGTCAAAACCGGCGGATCTCGGGTAGGGGGTCCCGAACTGTGCGTCTAAGGCGGATGGTAACAGGAGGCAGGGGACACGATGTTTACCCAGGTTCGGGCCCTCTCGATGGAGGTAATACCCTACTTCCTGCTTGATTGATCTTGATGATATGAGTATTACAAGAGTTGATCTACCACGAGATCGTAGAGGCTAAACCCTGGAAGCTAGCCTATGGTATGATTGTTGTTGTCCTACGGACTAAACCCTCCGGCTTATATAGACACCGGAGGGGGCTAGGGTTACACAGAGTCGGTTACAAGGGAGGAGATCTACATATCCGTATTGCCAAGCTTGCCTTCCACGCCAAGGAGAGTCCCATCCGGACACGGGACGAAGTCTTGAATCTTGTATCTTCATAGTCCAAGAGTCCGGCCAAAGGATATAATCCGGCTGCCCGGATACCCCCTAATCCAGGACTCCCTTAGTAGCCCCTGAACCAGGCTTCAATGACGATGAGTCCGACGCGCAGATTTGTCTTCGGCATTGCAAGGCGGGTTCCTCCTCTGAATACTCCATAGAAGATTTTGAACAAGGATAGTGTCCGGCTCTGCAAAACAAGTTTCACGTACCATGCTACCTCTTGAGCACTGCGTTGGATTTCCCCGAAGAGGAGAGGATGATGCAGCAAAGTAGCGTAAGTATTTCCCTCAGTTTTTTTAGAACCAAGGTATCAATCCATTAGGAGGCCACGCTTGAGTCCCTCGTACCTAACAAAAACAATAGCTCCACGCAACCAACGCGATTAGGGATTGTCAATCCCTTCACGGTTACTTACGGGGGTGAGATCTGATAGAGATGATAGATAATATTTTTGGTATTTTTGGTATAGAGATGCAAAGTGAAAAGTAAAAAGGCAAAGTGAAAAGCAAGCGAGATTAAAGTGATGGAGATTAATATGAGGAAAATAGACCCAGGGGCCATAGATTTCACTAGTGGCTTCTCTCAAGAGCATAAGTATTCTACGGTGGGTGAACAAATTACTGTTGAGCAATTCACAGAATTGAGCATAGTTATGAGAATATCTAGGTATGATCATGTATATAGGCATCACGTCCGAGACAAGTAGACCGACTCCTTCCTGCATCTACTACTATTACTCCACTCATCGACCGCTATCCAGCATGCATCTAGAGTATTAAGTTAAAAACAGAGTAACGCCTTAAGCAAGATGACATGATGTAGAGGGATAGTTTCATGCAATATGATAAAAACCCCATCTTGTTATCCTCATGGCAACAATACTATGCGTGCCTTGCTGCCCCTTCTGTCACTGGGAAAGGACACCGCAAGATTGAACCCAAAGCTAAGCACTTCTCCCATAGCAAGAAAAACCAATCTAGTAGGCCAAACCAAACTGATAATTCGAAGAGACTTGCAAAGATAACCAATCATACATAAAAGAATTCAGAGAAGAATCAAATATTATTCATAGATAGACTTGATCATAAACCCACAATTCATCGATCTCAACAAACACACCACAAAAAGAAGATTACATCGAATAGATCTCCACAAGAGAGGAGGAGAACATTGTATTGAGATCCAAAAAGAGAGAAGAAGCCATCTAGCTAATAACTATGGACTCGTAGGTCTGAGGTGAACTACTCACACTTCATCGAAGGGGCTAGGATGATGTAGAAGCCCTCCGTGATGACTGCCCTCTCCGGCGGAGCTTTGGAATAGGCCCCAAGAAGGGATCTCGTGGGCACAGAAGGTTGCGGCGGTGGAATTAGGATTTTGGCTCCGTATCTGATCGTTTGGGGGTACGTAGGTATATATAGGAGGAAGAAGTATGTCGGTGGAGCAACAGGGGGCCCACGAGGCAGGGGGCACGCCCTAGGGGGTGGGCGCCCCCCCTCGTGACTGCCTCTTTTGTTCCTTCGAGTAGGGTCCAAGTCTCCTGGATCACGTTCGGTGAGAAAATCATGTTCCCGAAGGTTTCATTTCGTTTGGACTCCGTTTGATATTCTGTTTCTCCGAAACTCTAAAATAGGCAAAAAACAGCAATTCTGGGTTGGGCCTCCGGTTAATAGGTTAGTCCCAAAAATAATATAAAAGTGGAAAATAAAGCCCAATATAGTCCAAAACAGTAGATAATATAGCATGGAGCAATCAAAAGTTATAGATACGTTGGAGACGTATCATACCATCGTAGAGAGAATAGTACTTCCACAAATCTAACCTGCTGACACACTCGGTAGCATGACAGCACACACGGCCCGGTCATTATTTGAACCGTTTTTCTCAACCAGCCTCGGCACATATCGCGAGGCGGTTTCCTTGGTACGTCTTGTCGAAGCAGAGACCGTGTCCTCTTATCACGGGATTCTCATCAATACGGACGTGGGTAACCCAACCGCGCCATCAATTACGGTGCTTGGGGAATAAGCGAGTTTACTAGGCAGGTGGGGGCGTACAGTTTCGTCCGCCCTTATAAAGGGATAAGGGTACACCCTTTTCACCCACGCCTTCTTCCTCCTTGCTCATCCACTCTCGCGCACTCGAACTCCAACACCCAAGTCTGCGTCTTCCTCCTCAAACCGTTCCAGGCATGTTCGGAGCGGGAGGCAAGTGGATGAAATCCTCCGTCACGGAGGAGGACATCAAAAAGCTGCGGGGAGCCGGATACTTGGCCGCGGATATCACACACCGGCTGCCCAACGCGGGGCAGATCGTCCCTACCCCGGAATCTCATGAGAGGATAGTTTTTCTCACCCACTTCGTCCGCAGACTGGGATTTCCCCTCCACCCGTTCGTCTGCGGCCTCATGTTCTACTACGGGCTGGATTTCCATGATCTGGCCCCAAACTTTATCCTCAATATCTCGGCATTTATCGTCGTGTGCGAGGCCTTCCTTCCCATCCGGACCCACTTCGCCCTGTGGCTGAAGACCTTCAATGTTAAACCGAAGGTAGTAGGCGGCCAGCAAGCGGAATGCGGAGGCGCCATGGTGGGCAAAATGCCAAACCTCACATGGCTCGAGGGCTCCTATGTGGAGACCATAAAGGGGTGGCAACCGGGGTGGTTCTACATCACCGAGCCGCGCAACACCAACTGGGTAGCGACCCCCGAGTTCCGATCCGGAATCCCCATGTGGCTCACCTCCTGGAAAGAGAAGGGCCTGTCCTGGGGTAACCCGGTAGAGCTGACCGGACTCCAGACCTGCATCAAGAACATGATGAACAAGAAAATCAAGCTCGTCAACGTGGTCCAGGTCATGCTCTTTCGCCGGATCCTCCCGTGTCAACAACGGGCATTCAATTTGTGGGAGTTCAACCCGGCCAAGCACCAGACTCTGCGCGAGCTCTTTGACACGACGCACAAGGACGTCTGGAAGGTGCTGTTCAAGGGAGCCGAGGTGCCTCCTTCCCTTATCGAAGACCGCGGACTCAGCGCACAGCGCCACGCCAGTTCGGTACGTTCTTTGTACCTTAAAGGGTATTTATTTTCCCAGTTTAATCATGTGAGGGATCTAAGCTTCCATGCCTTTAACGGGACTGGGTGGAGATAGCGGAGCAGATTGACTGTCCAGCCCCCCTGCCCGATGATACAGCAGACGCTCTCCTAACGGAGATGCTGGTTCCGGCACCTTATGAGGTGCTGGAGAAGAAGACCAAGAAGACCACGGGGACCCGAAAGGGTCTCCGACGCGTGGTCATGTCGGACTCATCGTCCGAACACTCCGAGGCGCACTCCTCCCACAAAAACAAGGAGGAGGAGGAGGAGGAGGAGGAAAGTTCTCCCCCCCTAACCGGGGGAGATAAGAAAAGGAAGGCCGCCCCAAACGGGGAGGCCGAAGGGTCCAGGAAGAGAAGGACCCTCCTTCCGGACTACTCCACGACCGCCGCCTACAGCGACGATGAGTGGTTGCCCAGGGACAAGCCCTGGCGAAGTCGTAAGTATCCGAATACCATAGTAATTCACGATATGTTTCTATTGCACTGCTTCACCTGACGCCGAACATGATTATGCAGTCCGTCCCGAGCCCGTATCGACGTATCTTCGTCGGACGGTTCTTTGGACCCGTCGGATATGAGTAGCGGTTCTCTTCCGACCGCCTCCACCCTCCGCCCTACGGACAACATTGAGGTGTTGTCTCAGAAGGCACCAGACCGAGGGGAGGTAGTCCTGGAGGTGCCTCAAGGCGACCTTCCGGACCCTGGGCGCAAAGGGAGTGAGGGAGTCCTGGATTAGGGGGTGTTCGGATAGCCGAACTATACCTTCAGCCGGACTCCAGGACTATGAAGATACAAAGTTGAAGACTTTCGTCCCGTGTCCGGAAGGATCTTTTCTTGGCGTGGAAGGCAAGCTAGGTGTGCGTATATTCAAGATCTCCTACCATTGTAACCGACTCTGTGTAACCCTAACCCTATCCGGTGTCTATATAAACCGGAGGGTTGTAGTCCGTAGCACAACCATCATCATACACAATCATACCATAGGCTAGCTTCTAGGGTTTAGCCTCCTTGATCTCGTGGTAGATCCACTCTTGTACTACCCATATCATCAATATTAATCTAGCAGGAGTAGGGTTTTACCTCCATCGAGAGGGCCCGAACCTGGATAAAATAAAGTGTCTCTTGTCTCCTGTTACCATCCGACCTTGACGCACAGTTCGGGACCCCCTACCCGAGATCCGCCGGTTTTGACACCGACATTGGTGCTTTCATTGAGAGTTCCTCTGTGTCGTCGCTTTTAGGCCCGATGGCTCCTTTGATCATCAACAACGATGAGGTCCAGGGTGAGACTTTCCTCCTCGGACAAATCTTCGTCTTCGGCGGCTTCGCTCTACGGGCCAATTCACTTGGTCATCTGGAGCAGATCGAAAGCTACGCCCCTGGCCATCAAGTCAGGTTTGGAAGCTTAAACTACACGGCTGATATCCGCGGAGACTTGATCTTCGACGGGTTCGAGCCACAGCCAAGCGCGCCGCGCTATTCCGAGGGGCATGATATAGCTCTGCCTCCGAATAGCACCCTGGAGGCCGCACACGCTCCGGCCCCGATCCTTGACTCGGAGCCCGCTGCGTTCTCTGAGGATGAAAGGTTGGACGTCACCTCGGGGGCTGCGATCTCAAAGGCGATCGAGCCGAACGCCAGCCCCGTACTCCGCACGGCCCAGGACTCCAAGGAGCCGGACTCTTCTCCGAACTCCGAGCCTTCCGCGCCCCCGCCGATCGAATCTGATTGGGCGCCTGTAATGGAGTTCACCGCCGCGGACATCTTTCAGTGCTCACCTTTTGGTGATATCCTCAATTCCCTCAAGTCTCTCTCTTTATCATGAGAGCCCAGGCCGGACTACGGTCTGCGAGGTTGGGATTCGGGCGACGACGAAATTCAAAGCCCACCCACCACCCACTTAATAGCCACTGTCGATGATTTAACCGACATGCTTGACTTCGGCTCCGAAGACTTCAACGGTATGGACGACGAAGGAGGAGACGAACAAGAACCAGCACCTGTAGGGCGCTGGACCACCACCTCGTCATATGACATATACATGGTGGATGCTCCAAAGGATGCGGATGGCGATGGAACAGCGGAAGACAACAACTCAAAAAAACCGCAAAAACGACGGCGCCAACGGCGCCGCTCTAAATCCCGCCACAGCAGAAACGGTGATTCCGCACGGGAGATAATGCTACCCCGGACAGCGCCGAAGAACACCAGAACCAGTAAGATTCGGCGCGGGAAGATGGAAAAGCCAGCCCTCAGGAGAGAGCGGCAGAGCAAGAGGTTGAGGATGATAACTGCATGCCTCCCTCCGAAGACGAGGCAAGCCTCGACGACGACGAATTCGTCGTACCATCAGACCCCGCCGAACAAGAGCGTTTTCAACGCAGGCTTCTAGCCACGGCCAACAGCCTAAAGAAAAAGTAGCAACAGCTTAGAGCTGATCAAGATCTGCTAGCTGATAGATGGACGGAAGTCCTTGCGGCCGAAGAGTATGAACTCGTGCGCCCCTCTAAAAATTATCCTAAGCGCAGACCGCTACCCCAATCAGAGGGGGAAGCATATGACATGGCAGACTGGCCACCCCGTGGCCGCGACAGAGAGGCATGTCTAGCCCCTCAGCAAGCCATGCCCCGGTGCCGCTCGAATAAAGCACGGGAAAACGAGCCAGACCTGCGAGACGTACTGGAGAATAAAGCAAAGCAAACAAGGTCGATCTATGGGTCGCGCGGACGTCCGACGACACATGATGATCGTCACTCCGGACACAATAAATCCGGCCGGGCCGAACACAGCAGGCACAACTCTTCCGAACTGCATCGCGACATAGCCCAGTACAGGGGCGCCGCACACCCACTATGCTTCACAGACGAAGTAATGGATCATAAAATCCCAGAGGGTTTTAAACCCGTCAACATCGAGTCGTACGATGGTACGACATCCGGCAGTATGGATTGAGGATTATCTCCTTCACATCCACATGGCACGTGGCGATGATCTGCACGCCATCAAATACCTACCCCTCAAGCTTAAAGGACCAGCCCGGCACTGGCTTAACAGCCTACCAGCGGACTCAATCGGTTATTGGGAGGACCTGGAAGCCGCATTCCTCGACAACTTTCAGGGGACCTATGTGCGGCGACCGGATGCCGACGACCTAAGCCACATAATTCAGCAGCCAGAAGAATCGGCCAGGCAATTCTGGACACGGTTCCTAACAAAGAAAAATCAGATAGTCGATTGTCCGGACGCAGAGGCCCTAGCAGCCTTCAAACATAACATCCGTGACGAGTGGCTTGCCCGGCACCTGGGATAGGAGAAGCCAAAAACCATGGCAGCCCTCACGACACTCATGACCCGCTTTTGCGCGGGCGAAGACAGCTGGCTGGCTCGCAGCAACAACTTATCGAAGAAGCCCGGTAATTCGGATACCAAGGACAAAAGTGGCACGTCACGTCAAAATAATCAAAAGCGCCGCGTTAGCAGCGACAGCAATGAGGATACGGCAGTCAATGCCGGATTCAGAGGCTATAAATGCGGTCAGCGGAAAAAACCATTTAAGAAGAATACCTAGGGCCCATCCAGTTTGGACCGGATACTCGATCGCTCATGCCAGATTCACGGCACCCCCGAAAGGCCAGCCAATCACACCAACAGGGATTATTGGGTGTTCAAGCAGGCAGGCAAGTTAAGAGCCAAACACAAGGACAAGGGGCTGAACAGCGACGACGAGGAGGAGCCCAGACCGCCAAACAACAATGGACAGAAAGGGTTTCCCCCACAAGTGCGGACGGTGAACATGATATACGCGACCCACATTCCCAAGCGGGAGAGGAAGCGTGCGCTACGGGACGTATACGCGATGGAGCCAGTCGCCCCAAATTTCAACCCATGGTCCTCCTGCCCGATCACTTTCGATCGAAGGGACCACCCCACTAGCATCCGTCACGGCGGTTTTGCCGCACTGGTCCTCGACCCAATCGTGGACGGATTTCATCTCACAAGAGTCCTCATGGACGGCGGCAGTAGCCTGAACCTGCTTTATTAGGATACAGTGCGGAAAATGGGCATAGATCCATCAAGGATCAAGCCCACAAGGACGACCTTTAAAGGCGTCATACCAGGTGTAGAGGCCAATTGCACAGGCTCGATAACACTTGATGTGGTCTTCGGATCTCCGGATAACTTCCAAAGCGAAGAGTTAATCTTCGATATAGTGCCGTTCCGCAGTGGCTATCATGCCCTGCTTGGACGAACCGCATTCGCTAAATTCAATGCGGTGCCGCACTACGCATATCTCAAGCTCAAGATGCCAGGCCCTCGAGGAGTAATTACGGTCAGCGGAAACACAGAACACTCCATCCGTATAGAAGAGCACACGGCGGCCCTCGCAGCGGACGTACAAAGCAGCCTTTCAAGGCAACTCTCCAGTCCGGCCGTTAAAAAACCGGACAATGCAAAGCGCGCACGGAGTAACCTGCAACAAGACCACCTCGCACGATCAGAGCAAGCGTAGCAATACGGCCCCGACCCCAGCCATCGCAACATAGCGGAGCAAGTACCTCGAGTACACAATTACGCCCTTAAAATTCCATGGGCACAGGGGGAGGGGCACATTAACGGCATGCCTACAACACGGCGTCAAACGTACTAGGGGCTGCCGGATTTTTTCTTTTTTACTTTCAGGACTCCATACTCTGGATACCTGTTCGGCAGTGTTGCCGCACAGACGATGCAAGATCCAGGAAAGCAGACAAAGCTACGCCGCATTCCGGAATTCTCAGGTGGTCTCTATTTCGAGCGATATATCTGTTTCTAAATTCCGCGGCCTGTGCCTGGTCAGGACATGTTAAATAGTCTAATATATTTTTTGCTTATCGCACTACTTGTATCGTTCGGCCTTGATAAATAGCCTCTTTATAAAACAATGCATAGCTTTTTGTCTATTTTTCGCATTGTCCCCTTTGAATATATGTGTTTATTACATAACATGATCGCACCCGTACACCATGGTACGGCAAACCACGCCAGGGGCTTCATTACCCTTTTATCTGGTGTGAGAAGTCCGCACACTTTCACAAAGTGCGGCACCCCAAACTTATAGCACTATATGCATCGGCTCCGAGTCATGATTTTGGTCACATGTTGGGTTTGCCCGGCTCCTATATTTTGGTACCTTACGTTCCGCTCTATCAGCTAAGGTAGCACTAGGAGAACCACTGCGATTGTGCCCCAGATCAGGTGGGTTGAGCACCTCAGTGGAGAAAGCTAAAACAGACTGTCATGATAAGGCGTGAGACCGGTCGCTGTTCGAGAGGTTTTTCGAGTCCTTAAAGGCTTATGCCGCTTCGAGCGAGGAGCTGGCTATGTCCGGCCAAAGGCGTGGATAGCGCCCCGAATTCGGCCTTCCGAACTAGGGGCTTCGCCGAAATTTAAAATTATAACGTTCTATGGCTAAGTGAGAGTGTTCAAGCATTATAGTCCGATTGCCTGGTTCGTTGTGCTGAGCGCCTCCCACGAAGGACCCAACTATGGAAACAAGAGCCCTCAGGTTTATCCCGAACACCCCAGCACTAGTGGCATGGGGGCAGAAGCCGACGACTCGCCATCTCTCAATTTTTGATAAACGGCCGCACAGAAAATAATATTTTAAATTAAACAAGCATTGCTTTGCGCATATGAACAAGTTTTCAGCGCACAGGATACAAACGAGCGAGTTCACTCAAATATTACATCTTTAGCACATTCATCCGCGACAAGGCGGGGTCCGGCAAGAACGTCCTTATAGTAGTTCTCGGGCTTGCGATGCTTCTTCTCCTGCGGCGGCCCGTCCTTCACCAGCTTCTCTCCGTCCAGCTTACCCCAGTGTACCCTTACACGGGCAAGGGCCCTCCGAGCACCTTCAATGCAGACGGATCGCTTGATGACCTCAAGCCGTGGACAGGCCTCCACCAGCCGCCGCACCAACCCGAAATAGCTCCCAGGCAGGGCCTCTCCAGGCCACAGCCGAACTAGTAAGCCCTTCATGGCCTGTTCGGCCGCCTTGTGGAGCTCGACCAGCTGTTTCAGCTGATCGCTTAAGGGCACAGGGTGTCCGGCCTCAGAATACTGAGACCAGAACACACTCTCCGTCGAGCTGCCCTCTTCAGCTCGGTAGAACGCGGCAGCGTCGGATATGCTCCGGGGAAGATCGGCGAATGCCCCTGGAGAACTCCGGATTCGGGTAAGTAATAGGTAGTTTAGTTTTATATTCCTACTCTGCATTGAGAATGCCTTACCCGTTGCTATCCTTTTCACCTCCTCTAACTCTTGGAGGGCCTTCTGGGCTTCGGCCTTGGCACTCTTGGCGGTCTCGATGGCCGACGAAAGCTCGGATGCTTGCGCCTTCGCCTCAAGCTCCAAACCCTCATGTTTTTTCATGAGAGTTTGCAGCTCTTGCTGCACCTCGCCGACCTGAACCCCAAGCCTTTCTCGCTCGGTGCGCTCCTCGGCCGTTTTCTTTTCGGCCTCAGCCAGCGCCTGCTTTAGGGTTGTCACCTCGGTTGTGGCCCCTACAATAAGCAATACAATCCTGTTATTTCCTTCTGCAATCAAGCCTCTCTATAGGCACCTTTTTTCTTCTTTTTTTAGGTATTTCTTACCTTCCTTCTCCTCGAGCTGCCGTTTGGCAAGGCCGAGTTCTTGCTCGGTCCGCCCGAGGTCCTGTTTCAGGACATCCACCTGCGCAGTCAGTGCGGCGGTGGACAGCAGTGAAGCCTGCATACGCATATTTAACCTTTTTGTTAGACTCCTGCGAAAACTACTAGATCCTCTATCCGGCTTTTCTTTCCGAACACCGAACAGAGCATCAGGGGCTACTGTCTATGCGGTAAATAAATTGCCATATTTTTACTTACCTCGAAGCCTGTTAGAAGGCTAGTGCAAGCTTCATTCAGTCCGCTCTTGGCGGACTGAATCCTTTGGATCACCGTACTCATAACAGTACGGTGCTCCTCATCGATGGCGGCGCCCTTAAGCACCTCCAGCAGATTGTCCGGCGCCTCCGGTTGGACGGAGGCCGCCGGCTCAGATGGCTTACTCCTCTTGGAAAGAGTTCGCCCACCGCGGACCGGGACTGTCGAGTCCGGCACGGTGTCCGGCACAAAGCCGGACTTGGAGCCCTGGGGGGTTTCATCCCCTTTACTCCTGGGGTCCGGAGGATTGCCTTGTGGCTCCTCCAGGACCATCTCCTCCTGCCCCGAAGCTTGGCGGGGCGCCACTTCGGCGTCGTCCGCCCCGCGGGTGGAACAGAGTTCACGTCTGACGAATCCAGGGAGCCGCTCTACGAGTCGTCGAGTTCGGCCCAGGGCGGGCTGCATAAAATACGTGCGATATCAGGGAAAGCCGCACACTAAAAGGATATCATGAATCACCCTGGTATATAAATACTTACAATTTTGCCGGACGCTTGGTTCTGTCCAGGCACTCCTTTCCGCCCTCTTCGGCGTCGTGGGAGTAGTCCGGCGGAGGGGTCTTCCTTTTCCTTGACCCCTCGGCCTCCCCCGTTGGGGCGGCCTTCTTCTTCTTTGCTCCCCTCGCTGGAGGGGGAGAGCTTCCTTGTTCCTCCTCCTCGTTTTCACGAGAGGAGGGCGTTGCGGACTCGTCAGATGACGAGTCTGACACCACCATGTTGCGGGAACTTTTTTGAGTCCCGGTGGTTTTCTTCTTCTTGGCCTTCCTCTCCGGCACCACGTAAGGTGCCAGAGCCATTAGCTTCACCAAGAGGGCTGGGGCCGGGTCTTCGGGCAGAGGAGCCGGATAGTTAATTGGTCCGGATATCTCCTGCCAAGCCTGTCAAAGGTAAAAAGGAGTTTAGATCCCGCATAGAGTTAATCTATGAAGAAAAGCTTAACGAACCCGTCAAAGGTATAGATAGCTTACCTCGCTAGCGTTACGCTGCGAGCTGTATCCGCGATCCTCAGAGGCGGATGTGGGGGACTCGGCGCCTTTGGTCAGCACCTTCCAGACGTCTTCATACGTCGTGTCGAAGAGCCTACTGAGGGTTTGGTGCTGCGCCGGGTCGAATTCCCACAAGGTAAAGTCCCTTTCTTGGCACGGGAGGATCAGGCGAACGAGCATGACCTGGACTATATTGGCAAGCCGGATTGGCTTGTTCACCAGGGACTGGGTGCATGTTTGCAACTCAGTCACTTCCTCCTCGTTGCCCCACGACAGGCCTGTCTCTTTCCAGGACATGAGCCGCGTGGGGGTCCGGATCTGAACTCGGGGGCCGCGACCCATTTCGGATCGCGGGGCTCGGTGATGTAAAGCCACCCAGCCTGCCACCCCTTTAGGGACTCCACGAGGGAGCCATCGAACCAGAGGACGTTGGCTATCTTGCCAACCATAGCGCCTCCGCACTCCGCCTGGGTGCCAGACACCACCTTGGGCTTGACGTTGAAGGTCTTGAGCCAAAGGCCGAAGTGGGGGCGGACGCGGAGAAAGGCCTCACACACGACGATAAACGCTGAGATGTTGAGAACGAAGTTCGGGGCCAGATCGTGGAAATCCAGGCCGTAGTAGAACATGAGCCCCCGAACAAATGGGTGAAGTGGAAAGCCCAGTCCACGGAGGAAGTGGGGAAGAAAAACTACCCTCTCATGGGGCCTTGGGGTAGGAAGAAGCTGCCCCTTATCAGGAAGCCGATGCGGGATGTCCTTGGACAAGTATCCGACTTTCCTTAGCCTTTTTACTTGAGCCTCCGTAACGGAGGAGACCATCCACTTTCCTCCCGCTCCGGACATTGTTGGAGAAGGTTGAGGAAGGAAGAGCAGACTTGGGCGCTGGAGCTTGAGTGCGCGAGAGATGGATTGGCAAAGGAGGAAGAAGGCGTAGGTTGAAAAGGTGAATCCTTGTCCCTTTATATAAGCAGGTACGGTTAGGCGTCCTCACCTACCTAATAAAACTCACTTGCCTCCCAAACGCCGCGGTAAATGGCGTGGTTGGGTTACCCACGTCCGTATTAATGAGAATCCCGCTAAAGGGGGGGCACATGATCTCTACTTCAACAAGACGTGCCAAGGAAACCGCCTCGCTAAACGAGCTGAGATGGAACAATGAAAACAATTTATGTAGAAGGCTTGGCTGCAGTGTTATGACGCACTGCGGGATACGTCAGCAGATTTGATTTGTGTTAATATTATTCTCTCTATGGCAATATGTGGAAACTTATTTTGCAGAGCAGGACACTATTTTGTGGTGTTTATAATCTTCTTGAAGAACTTGGAGGAGGAACCCGCCTTGCAATGCCGAAGACAATCTGCGCGCCGGACTCGTCGTCATTGAAGCCTGGTTCAGGGGCTACTGAGGGAGTCCTGGATTAGGGGGTGTTCGGATAGCCGAACTATACCTTCAGCCGGACTCCAGGACTATGAAGATACAAAGTTGAAGACTTCGTCCCGTGCCCGGAAGGATCTTTTCTTGGCGTGGAAGGCAAGCTAGGTGTGCGGATATTCAAGATCTCCTACCATTGTAACCGACTCTGTGTAACCCTAACCCTATCCGGTGTCTATATAAACCGGAGGGTTGTAGTCCGTAGCACAACCATCATCATACACAATCATACCATAGGCTAGCTTCTAGGGTTTAGCCTCCTTGATCTCGTGGTAGATCCACTCTTGTACTACCCATATCATCAATATTAATCTAGCAGGAGTAGGGTTTTACCTCCATCGAGAGGGCCCGAACCTGGGTAAAATAAAGTGTCTCTTGTCTCCTGTTACCATCCGACCTTGACGCATAGTTCGGGACCCCCTACCCGAGATCCGCCAGTTTTGACACCGACAGGGAGCAAGACTCCCATGGGCTCCAAGTTCTGCCCCCAGCCGAACACTGCGCCGGAACCTCCGGTGGTTCCGGACTCCAGCAGGTGACCCCCTATTAAGAGGGGCAAGCCGCCCATGCCGGTGACCTCTGTCCATCCAGAGGCACCAGACAACTTGCTGGAAGCGCTTCGCAGCGCTTCCATCGACGAAGAGCACCGCACTGTCATGAGTGCGGTGATCGAGAAGGTTCAGTCCGCCAAGAGCAGACTAACTGAAGCTTGTGCTAGCCTCCTAACAGGCTTTTAGGTATATAATCAAAATATGGGGAAAATATTACCGTATAGATAGTATCCCCTGATGCTCTGTTTGGCGTTCGCGAAGAAAAGCCGAATAGAGGATCGAATAATAATCACAGGAGTCTAATCATAATATGTCTATGTGAATATGCAGGCTTCACTGCTGGCCGCTACCGCACGTACTGCAGAGGTCGCTGCACTGAAGCAGGACCTTGAGCGGTCCGAGGAAGAGCTCGGCCTTGCCAAGAGGCAGCTCGAGGAGAGCAAAGGTAAGTAATACCTTGTCTATATGAAAAAAGATTTGGTTGCAGAATAATAGGATCATCATGAATGTGCCAGGGGCCGCGACCGAAGTGGCGACCCTAAAGAATGCGCTATCCGAGGCTGAAAACAAAGCGGCCTAGGAGCGCACCGAGCGAGAAAAACAAGAGGCCCGAGTAGGCGAGGTACAGCAAGAGCTCTAGGCTCTCGTCAAGAATCACGAGGCCTTGGAGCTCGACTCTAAGACGCGAGAGTCCGATCTTGCAAAGGCGCTCGACAGCACGAAACATGCCAAGGCCGAAGCCCAAAAGGCCCTCTAGGAAATTGAGGCGGTTAAGAAGATAGCGGCGGGTAAGGCATTCATTATGCAAAGCAAGCACGTGAAAGAAAAATTATTTTTACTTACCCGAGTTTGGAGCTCTCCAGGAGCATTCGCAGATCTGCCCCGCAGTGTGTCTGATGCCGCGGAGTTCTACTGGGCCGAGGAGGGGAGCTCGACGGAGAAGTTGTTCTGGTCTCAGTATACTGGGACCGAACACCCGATGCCCTTGAGCGACCAGCTGAAGCAATTGGTCGAGCTTGACAAGGCCGCCGAACAGGCCATGAAGGGTCTCATAGTCCGGCTGTGGTCTGGCGAGCCCTTGCCGAACAGCTACTTCAGCCTGGTGAGGCGGCTTGTGGATGCCTACCCACGGCTGGAAGTCATAAAGCGGTCCGTCTACATCGAAGGTGCACACAGGGCTTTTGCCCGTGCGAAAGTGCACGGGGCGAAGATGGACGCCGAGAAGCTGGTGAAGGAGGGGCTGCCGCAGGGCAAGGAGCATCGCCACCCTGAAATGTATTATGACGGTGTCCTGAAGGATGCCCGCCTTGTGGCGGATGAGTGTACCAAAGATGCAATTTTTGAATGAACTTGCTCATGTGGTCCTGTAATATGAAAACTAGTTCATTTGCGCTATGCAACGCTTTTAGAATTTAAAAATATTACCTTTTGTGCGGCCGTTTATAAAATCTGAGAGTTGGCCAGTCGTCGGCTTCTGCCCCCATGCAGCTAGTGCTAGGGTGTTCGGGATAAATATGAGCACTCTTTTTCCCATTTTTGGGTCCTCCGAGGGAGGTGATCAGCGCAACGAACCAGGCAATCGGACTATAATGCTTTATCACTCACACTTAGCCATAGAAGTCTATAATTTTCAATTTTGGCGAAGCCCCTAGTATTCGGAAGGCCGAATTTGGGGCGCTATATACGCCTAAGTCGGACAAGGCTGGCTCCTCGCCCGAAGCGGAAAAAGTCTTTAAGGACTTGAGACCTCTCGAACAACGACCAGCTCTCGCCTCATCATGACAGTCAGTTTTGGCTTTCTCTACTGAGGTGCTCATCCGGAAGAACCGGGACACAATCGCAGTAGTTCTCCCTGTGCTACCTTAGCCGATATAGCAGAACGTAAGGTACCAAAACATGGGAGTCGGGCAAACCCAACTATTGACCCAAGACATGATTCGGAGCGGATGCATATAATGTTATAAGTTCGGGGTGCCGCACTGTCGAAAGTGTTCGGACTTCTCACGCCGTACTATGGGGTATACGAAAGCCCCTGGCGTACTGACCGTACCAGAATGTACGGGTGCTGATTGTCATAAATAAACATATATAAAAAAGAATAGATAATGCAATAATAGACTCATGTTGTGCATTGTTATTTAAATTTTACGTTGAAGCGTACTGATACAAGTAGTGCAATAAGCAAAAGAAATAGGACTATTTGACATGTCCTATCCAAGGGCAAGATGCGGATTGGTATTTAAAGCAGGTATTTCGCTCGTTATCAGAGACCACCTGGGGATTCCATTGTACAGCGTAGCTTCCTGCCTCCTTGGTTGTTGTATTATGCGTCCGGCAATCGTACTGCCGGATAGGGCTTCCAGAGAGTAAGGTCCTGAAAGAGAGAAAATGATGAAGGTATTCAGCCCCTAGGGCGGTTAAGCCGCACTGTGGACGTGCCCCCGCCTATGCCCATGGTATTTTCAATGCGTAATTATGTATGCGCGGCACGGATTTTGCCGTTTGATAGGGACTAGGGCGGGGGCCGAATTGCTAGGCGAGCTCTGAACGTGCCAGGCGATCCTGTTGCAAGTTACTCCGGACTCGCTTGACGGTGTCCGGGGGCTTTATCGCCGAATTGGTGGATTACCTTAAGAGGCTGCTTTGTGCTTCTGCTGCGAGGGCCGCAGTGTGCTCCTTCGTGCGGAGCGAGCGCTCCGTGTTTCCATTGACTGTTATGACCCCCTAGGTCCTGGCATCTTGAGCTTGAGGTATGCGTAGTGCGGTACCGCATTGAATCTTGCAAATGCGGTTCGCCCGAGCAGTGTGTGATAGCCGCTGCGGAACGGGACGATATCAAAGATTAACTCCTCACTTCGGAAGTTGTCCGGAGATCTGAAGACCACTTCCAGTGTGATTGAGCCCGTGCAATGGGCCTCTACACCTGGGATGACGCCTTTAAAGGTCGTTTTTTGGGTTTGATCCTCGAGGGGTCTATACCCATTTTGCGCACTGTATCCTGATAGAGCAGGTTCAGGCTGCTGCCGCCATCCATAAGGACTCGAGTGAGGTGAAATCCGTCAATGATGGGGTCTAAGACCAATGTGGCAGATCCGCCATGACGGATACTAGTGGGGTGGTCCCTGCGATCGAAGGTGATCGGACAAGAGGACCATTGGTTGAACTTTGGGGCGACGGGCTCCATCGCATAGACGTCCCTTAGTGCATGCTTCCGTTCCCTCTTGGGGATGTGGGTTGCGTATATCATGTTCACCGTCCTCACTTGTGGGGGGAACCTCTTCTGTCCTCCCGTGTTCAGCGGCCGGGGCTCCTCCTCGTCGTCACTATGCAGCCCCTTGTCCTTGTTTTCGGCATTTAACTTGTCGGCCTGCTTGAACACCCAGCATTCTCTGTTGGTGTGGTTGGCTGGCTTATCGGGGGTGCCGTGTATTTGACACGAGCGATCAAGTATGCGGTCCAAACTGGACGGGCCCGGAGTACTTCTTTTGAATGGCTTTTTCCGCTGACCAGATTTAGAGCCACTGAATCCAGCATTGACTGTCATATCCTCGGCATTATCGCTGTTGTTGCAGCGCTTGTGTCTCCTACGACGTGGTCTGCCGTTACTATCCTTGGTATCTGAAGTGCCAAGATTCCTTGATATGTTGTTTCTGTGAGCCAGCCAGCTATCACCTCCCGCATAAAAGCGGGTCATGAGTGTCGTGAGGGCTGCCATAGACTTTGGCTTCTCCTGGCCGAGGTGCCGGGCGAGCCACTCGTCACGGATGTTATGCTTAAATGCCGCTAAGGCCTCTGCATCCGGACAGTCGACGATTTGATTTTTCTTGGTTAGGAACCGTGTCCAGAATTGCCTGGCGGATTCCCCCGGCTGCTGAGTTATATGGCTCAAGTCATCGCATCCGGTGGTCGCACATAAGTGCCCTGGAAGTTGTCAAGGAATGCATCTTCCAGATCCTCCCAACAGCCAATGGAGTCTGTTGGCAAGCTATTCAGCCAATGCCGAGCTGGTCCTTTGAGTTTTAGTGGCAGGTACTTGATGGCATGTAGATCATCAGGGCCATGTGGATGTGGAGGAGGAAATCCTCGATCCATACCGCGGGATCTATTGTACCATCATATGATTCGATATTTACGGGTTTAAAACCCTCTGGGAATTCATGATCCATTACATCGTCAGTGAAGCATAGGGGGTGTGCGGCGCCTCTGTGCTGGGCTATATCACGACGCAGTTCATATGAGTCTTGTCTGCTATGTTCGGCCCGGCCGGATTTACTTTTAGTGTATTCGGCGTGACGGTTATCGTCCCGCGTAGGTGCGTGCCCCTGTGATCCGTAGATCGATCTTGCGTGTTTTGCCCTGTTTTCCAATACGTCTCGCAGGTCCCGCGTGTTTCCTCGGGCCTTGGTATTTTTGTTTGAGTGGGGGCGGGGTGCAGGCTGAGTTTCAGGCTGAAATGCCTCTCTGTCCCGGCCATGAGGTGGACGATCAGCCGCATCGTACGCTGGTGATGTAGGTTTCAATGCTTCCTCCTCGAGTCGGGGTAGCAACATGCGCTTTGGGTAACCCTTGGAGGGGCGTTCGAGTTCATATTCCTCGGCCGCAAGGACTTCAGTCCATCTGTCTGCTAGCAAATCTTGATCAGCTCGAAGCTGTTGTTGCTTTTTCTTCAGGCTATTTGTTGTGGCTATAAGCCGGCGCTTAAAGCACTCCTGCTCGACGGGATCCTCAGGCACGATAAATTCTTCGTTGCCGAGGCTCACCTCGTCTTCGGGGAGAGGCATGTAATTGTCATCCTCCGCTTCTCCATTTGTTGCCCACTCATGAGGGCTGGCTTGGTCATCCTCCCGCTCTAAATCTTGCTGGAGGGGATTGTCGTTGTCTTCGGCACTGTCCGGAGTGCTATTGTCTCTTGTGCCGGTATCACTACTTTTGCTATGGCGAGACTTAGAGCGATGCCGCTGACGTCGGCGCTTGGGTTGCTTCTTGGAGGGGTCATCCTCCGCTGTCTTATCGCCATTGCCTTCTTTGGGTGTATCCACCATGTATATATCATATGATGAGGTGGCGGTCCAGTGCCCTGTGGGCAATGGTTCCTGTTCGTCTCCTGCATCGTCGTCCATACCATCGATGTCTTCGGAGTCGAAGTCGAGCATGTCGGTTAAATCGTCGATAGTGGCTACTAAGTGGGTGGTGGGTAGGGAGCGAATTTCTTCGTCGTCCACATCCCATCCTAGCCGGACATAGTTCAGCCAAGGTTCTTCTGACAAGGAGAGGGACCTTAACGAGTTTAGCACATCGCCGAAGGGCGAGTGCTGAAAAATATCCGCGGAGGTGAACTCCATGATCGACACCCAATCAGATTCGATAGGCATGGGCGCAGGCGGCTCGGAGCCTGTGGCCGGGGACGAATCCAATGGTTCGGCAGCACGGCTCTCGCGAGGGGTAAAGACAGTATTCGGCTATACCGCCACTAAGAGTGCAGCCTCCGAGGCGGGGTCTATCCACCCGTCCTTGGAGGGCGCAATTTGCTCCGGATTGAAGGCCGGAGTAGTTGCCGGTGTGATCTCCTGAACACCGTCCGACGGCAGAGCTATATCATGCTTGTCATGATCGCGCGGCGCACCTGGCAAGGGCTCGAATCCGTCGAATATCAAGTCTCCGCGGATGTCGGTAGTGTAGTTCAAGTTTTCGAACCTGACCTGGTGGCCAGGGGCGTAGCTCTCGATCTGCTCCAGATGGCCAAGCGAGTTAGCCCGCAGTGCAAAGCCACCAAATACAAAGATCTGTCCGGGGAGGAAGACCTCACCCTGGACCGCATCATTACCGACGATCGAAGGAGCCATCAAGCCTTACGGTGACGGCACAGTGGAACTCTCAATGAAAGCACCAATGTCGGTGTCAAAACCGGCGGATCTCGGGTAGGGGGTCCCGAACTGTGCGTCTAAGGCGGATGCTAACAGGAGGCAGGGGACACGATGTTTACCCAGGTTCGGGCCTTCTCGATGGAGGTAATACCCTACTTCCTACTTGATTGATCTTGATGATATGAGTATTACAAGAGTTGATCTACCACGAGATCGTAGAGGCTAAACCCTAGAAGCTAGCCTATGGTTTGATTGTTGTTGTCCTACGGACTAAACCCTCCGGCTTATATAGACACCGGAGGGGGCTAGGGTTACACAGGGTCGGTTACAAGGGAGGAGATCTACATATTCGTATTTCCAAGCTTGCCTTCCACGCCAAGGAGAGTCCGATCCAGACACGGGACAAAGTCTTCAATCTTGTATCTTCATAGTCCAAGAGTCCGGCCAAAGGATATAATCCGGCTACCCGGATACCCCCTAATCCAGGAATCCCTCACGATATATATTCTTAATTCTTAACCTCAACAGGAAAGCTTTGAAGATTTTATTGTTCCTAGCCATTTAGATAACTCATAATGCAATGGTGATAATCTCCATCGAAAAAGGTACATTGAGTTCGCTTATAAGATGAACAAAAGCCTCAAAGGCCGAGAGGTTTTGTCTTCTGCTAGGACTGGCAAAATTCCAACACATTTGAGCAAATGTACAACCCCAAAACACATGAGTGGCACAGTTGTAACTCTGAAGCACAAATTGGTTCCTCCTCAGCAAACTTATGTTGAACCTGTCATGTAGAATCAACCAAAAGAACAGTTCATGTTTAGATTGACAAGAGCTCTTCCAAAGCTAAAATGAGGGGGGGGGTTGAGAACCAATGAACACTTTGTAGGCCTTATGGGAAGAAAAATTATAATAACCCAAATGTAACTCCAGGTATCAGTTAAGTGCATGTGTTCTTCTATTAAAACCTTTGCACAAAGGTGCTCCATTTGAATAAATTCCTAATGAGCCCGTGTAGACGGAGGCAAATGGAAAAGGTCCTCGTGAAATTCATCTTGATTAATTAAATCTACACTCATATTAAAATCCTTAGCAAATGTGATAAGAAGTGGAAATTTGTTGGTTTAGTAAAATCTACACTCGGGTTAAACTCCTTAGCAAATGTGATGTGAAGAGGAGGAGGAGGAGAAGGAGGAGGCTAGTGACGGATCATACAGTTCCGTCAGTGAGGAGATCCGGCTCGATCCATATTACGTCTTCGATCGTTATTTCCGCGACGAAGACGGCTACGGCAAGGGCAAGTGGGGCGTCAGGAACTTTCTTCATAGCCATATAATTCATATATAGATAGTAGAACATGCCGGTTTTTTATAGTCCGATGGCATATACGAACTCCCCTATGCTATGTGTGTGTTGATCTAGATGAACTATGTGTGTTATTTTAACATTGCATAACATTGTATGGATTTGAGATTTGCTAAGTGAGGGAGACGGCTGTGTATGTTTAGGGGCTCATTTTTGCCTGGTCCGATTGTAGATGCCCTAACTCCCTACATAACTTATGCCGGGCCGGTTCATATCTTTTGCATAAAGATATTTATTTTTGTGCATTTTTCATTCTTCAAGCTAGCTTTGAATGAATCTATATCAATATCTATATTTATACATATATCAATATAATCTATATCTATATGTGTACCTACCAATATAAAAGGACTCAAAGAGGCACATCCAATTAATCTCGGCTATCAAATCATGTCAATCCAAATACCTAGATTCACCGGTGGAAAAAGGGCCTTTGGTCGCGGTTCGCAACTGCCATTAGTCGCGGTTGCGCAACCGCGACCAAATAGGCGGGACTAAAGCCCCCCCCCCCTTTAGTCGCGGTTGCTTAAGAACCGCGACTAAAGGCCCGTCCACGTGGGCGCCAGGCGGCCGTCGGGGCGGAGGACCTTTAGTCGCGGTTCTTCTGGCCAACCGCGACTAAAGGCCGCCGCAGGTTTAGGGTTTTAGCCCCCCCTAAACCTCCCCCCCCCCTAAACCTGTTTTCTGTTTAATTTGTATTGTTTTATTTCTTTTGTGCTTTATTTTAATTTTGAAGGAGTTTCACATATTCTACGCTACTACATACATGCATATGAATGTACAATTTCAAACAAATTTGAAATTAGAACCAAAAAGAATTCAAGAGGAATATACAATATATATTCAATATCATCGGATGACCATATACAATTTTGAACAAGTTTCCATACATAATTTAATGCATATAAAGTTCTACGTCCTCGTAATGGTGTTCTCCTTTAGGATGGAGGACTTCCCTGCTGAACCATCCAGCTAGTTCCTCTTGAAGTGGTCGGAAGCGAGCTTCTGGACTAAGCATCATCCGGAGGTTATTCCTCTGAGCATTGGTATCACTCGGAACCCGCTCAGAGGTGTATCTCCGGATCATCTCACAGACATAGTATCCACATAGATTGGTCCCCGCTGGCTGAATATCCCCACCATTCTTAGCCTTTGACCTTTTGAATTCTAGCTCTTTTTTGAATTCACCGACCTTTGTATCTACGAACCGTCTCCAAACCCTACGAGGCAAAGAAAATTAAATGAACAAGAGAGTTATTAGTTACTTGATATTACGAAATGAACGAAATAGGCCGATCGATATAGAGCGCAAATGAATGAAAATAATTACTTCTGCAGCATTCTTCTCATGCCGCCCCAAAGCTTTGGATCCATATTCAGAGAGTCGTGGACGAGACATTCTAAGGTGTCAACTTTAATTACTAGCAGAATCCAGTGGAACCTGCGGACATGATACATGCACAGTACGTCATGCATAACTCATCGATTAGCCGGCCACATACCATGCATGGAGTAAACAAAAGAGAATGTGCTCAAGACAGAAACACTCACCCAAAATGGTAAGGAAATAGAATATCACTTTTGAGTTCCTGCTTTGTAAGAAACTGCCACAGGTCTGCCTCCATGTCGGCGGGGTGATGCTCCAACACATATCCATTAACGATGTGTGGGTCAATGAACCCAACATCATGGATGTTCCTTACTCTGCATTCCTTAATCTTCATTCTGCATGTATAATAGCGGACACAACAATATAGTTAGGACATATATATAGTGCAGGCAATATGAACGAGATGGGGTAGAAATAAATCACTTACAGAACGTAGCAACTGATGATAGATTTGTCGAGCTCGCGCAGATTGAAAAGCTGGAACAATTCACTCAGATGAATTTGTACATAGTAATGTTTGAAGTGATGCTCATATCTAACTTCCGCATAAATATATTCTTTGGCATTTTTATTTTTTATGTAACCCTTGTACCATTTCAGCAGACCTTTCATTTGTGGAGGTAGATCCTCTTCCTGCGCAGGCTCGACGAGAGGCCCATTCTTCACATATGTAATTACTACCTCCTTCACTGGCGCCTCATCAAGGCCTAACAGTTCACGAAGAGTAATACCTAAGTTGGCCGCTTGTTCTCTGGCACTCGTTACAGTCAATCCATGTGCTGCCGCAGCTGCTATGATATCGAGGTCATCCGGACCGGCGGCTTTCACTATAAGCGGGGCAATCGATTGTTTACTTTGTTCCCCGAGCTGGGCAACTCGTTTCCCGCTTTTTTTACTTTCTAATTCCGTTTTCTCGGCCTCCTCCAAGGCTTTGTTCTCCTGGTTCTCCGCCCGCTCTTTCTTCTCCTTCAACATGAGTGCCTGCCTACGAAGTTCACGTGCATAGTCGTCAGGCAGATTCTTCGCGGCTTGGGACGGTGTGCTCAAAAATGACTTAGCCCACTTCTTTTGCTCATCAGAAAATACTGGCTTGGGCTCGGGCTCTCTTTTCTTCTTGCAGTCCGCCTTCCATTTCTCATGATCAGCAGCCGCAGCCGCGGCAGTTTCCTCGGCACTACGTTCCCAAGGCCTTGTGGGGAGAGGCTTCAGTGATGGCTCCGGTACCTTTGTGGTCTTAGGTACATAAGGGTCCGGGTTAATAATCCAGGACTGCTTCTGCTTCTTTGCCGGAGGTGGATTGGGGGGCGGCGTCTGATCACCCGCCGGACGAGGACTGGGGGGCGGCGTCTGATCACCCGCCGGACATTGTGGACTGGGAGGCGTCGGCTGACGTGACGGAGGTGTAGGTGAACCGCCACCACCACCACCACCACCACCACCGCCACCGCCACCACCACCACCGTAGGGGGGTGGACTTGTTGTCCTTGGCGCCTCGCCTGGAAACTTGATAAACTTCTTTTGCCATAGAATGAAATGGCGCTTGACATCTCCAAGTCTTTTCTCCCCTTCAGGTGTAGCAATGTCAATCTCCAGGTCCTCAAACCCTTGGACTATGTCCTCCACCGTGACACGAGCATAGCCATCTTGAATGGGGTTGTTGTGGTGGAGTGCTCCAGGTAAACATGGTAAAGCACTGTCGATGGCTACCTTCATGGACATGTTCCCGATAGGATAATACAGATGACATTCTTTCATCTCCTTTATATCGTCCACGGGGTAGCGAGGAGGCTCCGGTGCAGTAATTTCGACCACCAGAGGCTCCGGTGCAGTAATTTCGATCGTCGGTGCATCTGCACCAGCCGGTGGGGCCTCCGTGGAAGCCACGCTGCTTCTCCGCTGCTGGCTTCCGAGATCCGCTGGATGATCTTCATGCTGCGCCCGAGCTGCATCTCTTTCGGCTACTAGTACACTCACGGTTTTCTTCATCACATCCATTTCCGATGCCAACCGCGCCACAACATCTGCTTCCCGATCCATCTTTCTCTTACGCCTTCTGTAATCGTACGGGTCATCGTTCTGGGGGAACCCTATTTTCCACGGAATGTGCCCCATGCCTCGTACACGTCCTCCGTGTTCAGGATTCCCGAGGGCTTTTGTCAGTGTGTCGTTCTCTCTGTTGAACTTGATCTTCCCCTCTTGAGCATCCCTCATTGCGTCAATAAGGGCTTGGGTGGGTTTAATTATTTTGCCCTGGTAAACACACTCCCCTGTCTCCGGGTTCAGCGTTCCCCCATGCCCGTACCACCAGCTTTTGGCCCTTGGGTCCCATCCCTCCGTACCTGGACGGATTCCTCGCGCCCTCAGCTCATTCTCCATCTTCTCCAACCTAGGCTGCCAAAGGCGATACCCTCCTGGCCCCATAATATGATTGTACTCCTTCTTAGCCGCATTTTCCTTATTTTTTTCGATATTTGAATGAACTGCTCCGATTTCTTTTGCTTCACAAATTCTGGCCAATCATGTTTCAGTTTCTCATATTGTCCTTTGAAATCCGGAGTCTTGTTCTGCTTGACAAAGTCATGGGCTAGATTTTGCTTGAATTTCCGGAATGCGTCGGCCATCTTATGAAGAGCGAAGTGTTTGACTAGCCTCCTCCTCTCCTTGTTTTCCTCAATCTTGTTACCCTCCTCATCGAATTTGTTGTATTCCGGAGGTAGAACGAAATGTTCCATAAGCTTCTTGAAGCAATCTTTTTTTGTTCTCTTATCGACAAAAGTGAAACCAGCAATTCGTGCCTTCTTTGGCTTATTCCACTCCTGGACGGTGATCGAGACGTTGTCTCTAACAACGGCTCCGCATTGGCTGACAAACTTGGTGGCGTTCTTGCGGGGCTCCAGCGGCCTGCCGGTTGCACTGTTGACAACCTCGATGGTGCATGTTTCTCCTTGTTTCATCGTCTTGGTTGCGCCACGCTTTGACGACGTACTCGATTGTTTCGACGATCCGGTCGAGGGCTAAAATAAGAAAGAGAGTCGCGCGCGTTAGTACACACATATTTATTCAAATCAGTTAGTTTGTATCACCAGAGGCTCAATGTATATATATACCTCGGCGCCGGAGGTGGTTGCTACTTCCATTTGAAGATCGTCGTTTATCGACGTTTGTTCGGCATCATCTTGCTGACGGCGCCCTTCATCTTCACCGTCAAGGTTCAGATAAGAAGAGATATCATCTTCTTCTTGTCCGGTCGGCACATATAGAATATCGCCGTTTATGATGCCGAACATATGTGCTTCACCGTCCGGATCATAGTTGTCCATAATCGGGTCAGCTCTATCGTCCGCCATTATGTCAGTCCTGAAAACATGTAGTAAAAACAAATTAATTAAGTGAAGAAGGGGCGGTGGCGGTGGCGGTGGCGAAAGGGCGGTGGCAAAAGGAGGGGGCGAGGAAGGGGTGGGAGAGGGTGTCGCGGTAGAGCGCGAGACGGGGCGGCAGACTACGGCGTCACGGAGAGGGAGGCGAGGACAACACACATGTATAACCCTCGCCGCCCCCTCTCGATCCCAAAAAAAACACCGCGGAGTTTTACTTTTTTTGTTGTTAATTATCAAGTTTTATATACGTTTTTTTTGGTTAATTATCAAATTTTACGGTTTTTTTGTTAATTATCAAGTTTTAAGTTATTTTACCGTTTTTGTTAAACTAATTAACTAGTTAAAATTAAAAAGAACAAAAAAAAGAAGAAAAAAGAAAAAATTCCGGTGGCCCGCGGCGCCCCTCTCTCTCTCCACGATCTCGCTCTCTGAGAGGCGCGCGCGTGCGCGCGCGGCAGTACCGAGGCCGGCCGGCGGCGTTGAGGGCGGGCGAGCGAGGCGGCGCGCGCGCGGTGGGCGAGGGAGGCCGGTGATAGCGGCCGGCGGCGCCGTACGTGGGCGAGAGGGGGCGGCGCGCGTGGGCCGGGGCGGGGCGCGGTGTGCATACGGCGGACGGGGCGGCCGGGGCGCGAGAGGACGATGACAGCGCGGCGGGCGACGGCGGGCGGCGTCGAGGGCGAGGGCGACGGCGGGCGGCGTCGAGGGCGAGGGCGACGGCGGCAGGCCTTCGGCGCGGCAGAGAATCGGAGAAGACGAGAAATGGAGGCGACGGTTCGGGCCCTTGTATTTATAGCCCCCCCCCCTTTAGTCGCGGTTGGGGAGGCGACCCGCGACTAAAGGGTAACCTTTAGTCGCGGTTGGCCAGACCAACCGCGACTAAAGGGTTTTTTGGCGGGTTTTTGCGTTCCCGCGCGCAACGACCTTTAGTCGCGGTTGGCCAGGCCAACCGCGACTAAAGGTATTTTTCAAAATACTTTTTCTTTTTCAAAATCTTAAAAATACAAATAATATATCAAAAAATTCAGAAAAATAAAACTAATTCAATTCAATATGTTAAAAACACAAATATTATATCAAAAAATTCAGAAAAATAAAACTAATTCAATTCAAAATTCTAAAAATACAAATAATATATCAAAAAATTAAGAAAAATAAAACTAATTCAATTCAAAATGTTAAAAATACAAATAATATATCAAAAAATTCAGAAAAATAAAACTAATTCAATTCAAAATCTTAAAAATACAAATAATATATCAAAAAAATAAGAAAAATAAAACTAATTCAATTCAATATGTTAAAAATACAAATAATATATCAAAAAATTCAGAAAAATAAAACTAATTCAATTCAATATGTTAAAAACACAAATATTATATCAAAAAATTCAGAAAAATAAAACTAATTCAATTCAAAATTCTAAAAATACAAATAATATATCAAAAAATTAAGAAAAATAAAACTAATTCAATTCAAAATGTTAAAAATACAAATAATATATCAAAAAAATCAGAAAAATAAAACTAATTCAATTCAAAATCTTAAAAATACAAATAATATATCAAAAATTAAGAAAAATAAAACTAATTCAATTCAATATGTTAAAAATACAAATAATATATCAAAAAATTCAGAAAAATAGAACTAATTCAATTCAATATGTTAAAAACACAAATATTATATCAAAAAATTCAGAAAAATAAAACTAATTCAATTCAAAATTCTAAAAATACAAATAATATATCAAAAAATTAAGAAAAATAAAACTAATTCAATTCAAAAATAAAACTCACGCCGGAGCAGCGAATGAATCCCCGCTGGCATCCCGATAACCAGCATACTTGGGACGCCTTCTTCATCAATCGGCGTGAGAGGGCGCTCGCTAGGTATGAGGAGGACGGTCTGCCTCCTGGGAACTTCCACGAGGCCGGCCATCGGCTATGGTGGTACGGCCGGACTCTGCAGAGCGTCATGGACTACATCACGGCCGGCGATATCCCCCGCCTGCGCTACCCTCAGTTCGAGCCACGAGCGCCGCCCGACGACAGCGACGACAGCAGCGACAACGACGGCGGCAACTTAGAAGGCGACGACTACCAGTACAACGGCGGCGGCTATGAAGACTACGAGTATGCATATTATACGCCTAGGCAGGAGTATGACTAAATCACTCCAAATTTCATGTATCATCAGCGGTATCTCGAATCATTCGAAAATGGACACCAAACACATCACGGGTAATATAATTCACATGATCCATTCAACAAAGTTTGGTACAATAAATTATTACACATCATTTCTTCCCTTGTGTCCCTGCTTGCTTACGATTGTGCCGTATCCATGGAGCATCCTCATCATTTAACTTAATGCTTGGGTCGGTGTTCACTTTGAAGGGCGGAATTTCAGCAAACATATTATAATCTTCTGACATGTCTGTCTTGTCCTCCACTCCCACGATGTTTCTTTTCCCTGAAAGAACAATGTGGCGCTTTGGATCATCGCATGATGTACTGATCGTTTTCTTATCTTTCCGTTTCCTCGGTTTGCTACTCATGTCCTTCACATAGAAAACCTGAGCGACATCTTTCGCTAGGACGAATGGTTCGTCAAGGTAACCAAGATTGTTGAAATCCACCATTGTCATTCCGTATTGCTGGTCCACCTTTACCCCACCTCCTGTTAGCTTGAACCATTTGCACCGGAACAAAGGGACCTTAAAGGAGGGTCCATAGTCAAGTTCCCATATCTCCTCTATGTAACCATAATATGTGACCTTTTGCCCATTCTCGGTTGCTGCATCAAAGCGGACACCACTGTTTTGGTTGGTGCTCTTTTTATCTTGGGCGATCGTGTAAAATGTATTCCCATTTATCTCGTACCCTTGGAAAGTCGTTATAGTCGAAGATGGTGTCTTGGCCAACATGTACAGCTGATCTACAACATCATTGTCATTCATTAAATGTTTTCTTAACCAACTGCCGAAAGTCTCCATGTGGGCCTTCCTAATCCAGGATTCAGGCTTCCCCGGGTTGTCCGAGCGTAAAATATTCTTGTGTTTCTCAAAGTACGAAGCCACCAAGCTGGAATTGGTCAGTACAGTGTGGTGTGCTTCAGTCAGAGAATGGCCGTCCATACATATCGTTGATTTCCTTCCGATCGTGCCTTTTCCACTTAGTCTCCCCTCGTGCCGCGATCGAGGAAGACCAATCGGCTTAAGGTCAGGAACAAAGTCAACACAAAACTCAATTACCTCCTCATTTCCATAGCCCTTGGCGATGCTTCCTTCTGGCCTAGCACGGTTACGAACATATTTCTTTAATACTCCCATGAACCTCTCGAAGGGGAACATATTGTGTAGAAATACAGGACCGAGAATGAAAATCTCTTCGACTAGGTGAACCAGGAGGTGCGTCATAATATTGAAGAAGGATGGCGGGAACACCAACTCGAAACTGACAAGACATTGGATCACATCGTTCTGTAACCATGGTAGAAATTCTGGATTGATTACCTTCTGAGAGATTGCATTGAGGAATGCACATAGCTTCACAATGGCTACTCGAACATTTTCCGGCAGGAGCCCCCTCAAAGCAATCGGAAGCAATTGCGTCATAATCACGTGGCAGTCGTGAGACTTCAGGTTTTGGAACTTTTTCTCCGCCATGTTTATTATTCCCTTTATATTGGACGAGAATCCAGACGGGACCTTCATACTGCTCAGGCATTCAAAAAAGATGACCTTCTCTTCTTTGGTCAGAGCGTAGCTGGCACGACCTTGAAACCATTCTGGATGCCGGTCATCAGGGTCTTTCAAACGTTGCTGGTCCTGCCGTGCTTCCTTTGTATCATTTGTCTTCCCATACACGCCCAAGAAGCTTAGAAGGTTCACGCAAATATTCTTCGTAACGTGCATCACGTCGATTGCAGAGCGGACTTCTAGGACTTTCCAATATTCTAGCTCCTAGAATATAGATTTCTTCTTCCACATGGCTGCGTGCCCGTCAGCTCCCTTCGGAACTGATTGTCCGCCAGGACCCTTTCCAAAGATGACTTTCAAATCCTTGACCATATCAAATACCTCAGCACCAGTGCGTTCTGCAGGCTTCGGCCGGTGATCTGCCTTGCCGTTGTAATGCTTGCCTTTCTTTCTTACTGGATGAATTTTCGGAAGAAATCGACGATGCCCAAGGTACACGTTCTTCTTACAATTTGGCAAATGTACACTTTCAGTCTCATGTAAGCAGTGCGTGCATGCATTGTATCCTTTATTTGACAGTCCCGAAAGGTTACTAAGAGCAGGTCAATCGTTGATGGTTACGAAAAGCAACGCTCGTAGGTCAAATTCCTCTTCTTTGTGCTCATCCCACACACGGACACCAGGTCTGCCCCACAGCTGTAAAAGTTCATCAACTAATGGCCTTAGGTACACATCGATGTCGTTGCCAGGTTGCTTCGGACCTTGGATGAGCACTGGCATCATAATGAACTTCCGCTTCATGCACAACCAAGGAGGAAGGTTGTAGATGCATAGAGTCACGGACCAGGTGCTATGGCTGGAGCTCTGCTCGCCAAAAGGATTCATGCCATCTGTACTTAGACCAAATCTTATGTTCCTTGCGTCAGCTGCAAAATCTTTGAACTCTCTGTCGATCTTTCTCCATTGCGTTCCATCTGCGGTGTGTCTCAACTCCCCGTCTGACTTACGGTCCTCTTTGTGCCATCGCAACAACTTGGCATGCTCTTTGTTCCTGAACAGACGTTTCAACCGTGGTATTATAGGAGCATACCACATCACCTTGGAGGGAACCCTCTTCCTGGGTTTCTCGCCCTCAACATCGTCACCAGGGTCATCGCCTCTGATCTTATAACGCAATGCAGTGCATACCGGGCATTCATTCAAATTCTCGTATTCACCGCGGTAGAGGATGCAGTCGTTGATGCATGCATGTATCTTCAGAACCTCTAAACCTAGAGGGCAGACAACCTTCTTTGCTTCGTACGTACTGGCGGGCAACTCGTTATTCTTTGGAAACATATTCTTCAACATTTTCAGCAAGTTTTCAAATGCCGAGTCAGCTACACCTGCCTGTGCCTTCCATTTCAGCAAATCCAGTGTGCAGCCCAGCTTTTTCAGACCATCATCGCATCCGGGGTACAACGACTTTCTGTGATCCTCTAACATGCGATCCAAATTCTCCCTCTCCTTTTCAGTTTCGCAGCGTCTCCGTGCATCAGCAATGGTCCGACCAAGATCATCAACGGTCTCATCACGTGCCTCTTCTTCACCTTCACCTTCCCCTTCACCTTCCCCTTCACCTTCAGCATCCTCCATGAAAGTATCACCGAAATGAGCAAGATAGCTTTCATCGATGAAATCATCCCCTTCTTCATCTTCTTCCATTATAACCCCTCTTTCTCCATGCTTGGTCCAACAATTATAGCTTGGCATGAAACCGTGCCGAAGCAGGTGCAGGTGAACTTCTCTTGAGGAAGAGTAACCCTTCTGATTCTTACAGTCAACACATGGACAGATAACAAAACCCTTCTGCTTGTTCGCATTAGCCACTACGAGGAAATCTTTCAAATCCGTAGTGAACTCGCGGGAGAGTCGGTTACCGTACATCCATTGCCGATTCATCTGCATTATTATAATATAAAATATATAATTAACCATCATGCATTTGTTAAACTAACTAGCTATAAACAATAGAAATTAAACAATGAACAACACACATGCATATTTTATCAATGACACACATGCATGAAAGGTTCAAGTTGCTAACCGCGATCGAGGAGGAAAAAATAAATGAGGAACCTCAAGTGTGGCTCCAACACTTCATATCATGTTTGTTTCACGCTCTTGGGGCATTTCATCAAACACCTTGTGTGCATAAGAGGAACCAAAAGCAAACCTACACCCCCTTGTGAAGCTTGTGAAGAGAAGTGACACCAAATGGCTAAGTGAGTGTGCTGAACTGGTATATATAGGGGAGGAGCTTTAGTCGCGGTTGGCCTGGCCAACCGCGACTAAAGGCCTTTGGGCACCTTTAGTCGCGGTTGGCCTGGCCAACCGCGACTAAAGCCCCTCACGTGCACCAGCTGGCCACCGAGCGCCCTGGGCCCAGGCCTTTGGTCGCGGTTCGTCTGCCGAACCGCGACTAAAGACTTCATTAGTCGCGGTTCCTACAGTTCCGCGACTAATGGGGCTGGACGGAAGCCTCTTTTTCTACCAGTGATTACTCAAATAGTGAGGCTTCAACATATTTAGCGTGCAATTAGTATCTTGCCAAATATCAACGTCTATGCTTATCATGTAATTAACACGTAATTGGTATCCTACCTAATATCAACTTGCAACTAATTTCCACTCTAATATTAACATGGATTGGCGTACGCATTTACTGGTTAATATAAAAAGACCCAAAAGAGCGGATCCAATTAATCTTGGATATAAAATCATTACAATCCAACGATCTAGATTGCTCCAACGGTGAGTGTTCAATATGTTTAGCATGTAATTAAATATCATGCTAAATATCAACCCCTATGCTAATCACAAAATTAGCACATAATTGTTTTTGTTAGTAAATTAACGCATAATTGATATCCTACCTAATATCAACGTGTAATCAACTTTCTTCCAAATATTAACGTGCATTACACGTAGTGTTCAAAAGAAAAACGTGCAACAAAACCACTTCTGCACCGATGGTATATCTCAATCCACCTTCTAAAGCTCGTAAATCAACAAAGAAATCCAGTCAGCCGGACTTGCATCCCGGTCACAACACAAGAAAAACTCGGAGCATTCCACAGCTAGCCATGTGTTTTTGTCATAGTTTTAAATAGCCGGCTATAGCCCCGCTATAGCCTTGCTATAGCCTTTTCAGCAGCGTGCCGCTAAATGGTTTCATGTACAAACATCCCGCTATAGCTTGCTATAGCCCGCTATAGCTCCGCTATAGCTGATTTTGAGGTCCTCCGCTATTTGGCATAGCCCGCTATTTAAAACATTGGTTTTTGTTAGTAAATTAACGCATAATTGATATCCTACCTAATATCAACGTGTAATCAACTTTCTTCCAAATATTAACGTGCATTACACGTAGTGTTCAAAAGAAAAACGTGCAACAAAACCACTTCTGCACCGATGGTATATCTCAATCCACCTTCCAAAGCTCGTAAATCAACAAAGAAATCCAGTCAGACGGACTTGCATCCCGGTCACAACACAAGAAAAACTCGGAGCATTCCACAGCTAGCCATGAAAATTGTTGCGGACACGTTGGTACCCAAGTGGCACAGACATTCCCCGAACAACGAACTCAAACCCAGAACCGCGGAACCGGACGCATGCACGCGCCTGCCATGGGTTTCTTCAACTCCTTTGACGCGCCAAAGCCCCCCACACACCCCGTCACGTATTCACGCCGTCGTCTTTACGCCCCATACGCTCCGGGCTGCTATTTAAGCCCCCCCCGCAGACCCTGATAGATCGACAAACTCATCAAGCACACACAAGTTAGCAAGCACATCACTAGTCAGTACTCACAGCCAGAATCAGCTCGATCGTTGATCCTCCTGCATGCCATGGGCGACCGCAAGATGGCGTCGTTGCTGCCACTGCTCTGCCTCTTCTCCCTCCTCGTCGCCGCGGCGCCGCAGTGCGCGGCGTACAGCCCGCGGACGCTGTTCCTGGTGAAGCCCGACCCGATCGTGCTCCGGGACCACGGCGGCGCGCTGCTCACGGGGAACCTCACCGTCAAGGTCAACGTCCTCTACTACGGCCGCTTCGCACCGGCGCAGCGCGCCGTCGTCGCCGACTTCGTGCGCTCGATCTCGGCGCCGGCCCCGGGCGGCGCCGCCGAGCCGTCCGTGGCGTCCTGGTGGCGCACCGTCTCGCTGTACCGCGGCGGGGGCACGCGGCTGAGGCTCGGCCGAGAGCTCCTCGACGAGCGCATGTCGCTGGGCCGGTCCCTCTCGCTGGAGAACGTCACGGCGCTGGCGAGGGGCGCGGGGCACCACCGCGGCGCCATCACCGCCGTGCTCACGGCGCCTGACGTCCTCGTGGCGCCCTTCTGCATGTCCCGGTGCGGCGTTCACGACCACGCCACCGCCGGCGCGCACGGCAGGGCGAGGTACGCCTACCTGTGGGTGGGCAACCCGGCCCAGCAGTGCCCCGGGCAGTGCGCGTGGCCGTTCCACCGGCCGTCGTACGGGCCCCAGGTCCCGCCGCTCGTGCCGCCCAGCGGCGACGTGGGGACGGACGGCATGGTGATCAGCCTCGCGGCGCTCCTCGCCGGCACGGTGACCAACCCCTACGGCGACGGGTACTACCAGGGCAATGATGCCGACGGCGCCGGGCCGGAGGCCGCCACGGCGTGCGCCGGCATCTTCGGGAGCGGCGCCTACCCCGGCTACCCGGGGAGGCTGCTCGTGGACCGGGCCACCGGCGCGAGCTACAACGCCGTCGGGCTGAGCGGGAGGAAGTACCTGCTGCCGGCGCTGTGGGACCCGACAACGTCGCAGTGCAGGACGCTGGTGTAGACGCCGTGGGAGCAGGCAAAATGGATGGTCTCGCACTCTAGCTGCATGAGATCCGGAGGAGAGATAAATGCCCTCCTCCATTTATTTTTCAGTCCATTGTAGTGTAGTTCACTTTGTTGCATTTACTTGTTTGATCCGTACCCGTTGCAATGTGTTTTCTGAAGCAGCAGAGGTTGTATTGTACTCCGTGTGAGTTGTCATGCATCGCAGTATGCGAGTATCAATGACTTTCCATGCATGTTTATTTTCGGGGGTGCTTCTGGACACACTGGATGTTGTTGCTGGTGCTATTGTCTTTGATAGAGAGGAGATTAAAAATCCAAACTTCACAAGTTCATGCTCGAGTGGACGGCGAACTATCGAAGGAAGAAGACTATCGATATAATTTTAAATGTAACTTTTTACATATTGTTTTGTACTCCCTTCGTCTGGAATTACTTGTTCAAAAAATAGATACAAGTGGATGTATCTAAAACAAAAATACGTCCAGATATATTTATTCCTGCGACAAGTAATTTGGGACGGAGGGAGTATCAAAGTCCTCCTTCCTCTGTGTTGTCTATGATTTTCCTTGGTAATATCAGATATAAGATAGAAAAGCATTGGATTCAGCTAACTGATCCTTAGTTAATCGCATGATCGTTCGTCATGATATTATGAATTTTTTCAAACAAGGATAACTTTTGAAAATTATGAATATTTTCTGAAAATGCAAACATTTTTTGAATTTTTCAACATAATTTTGAACACGGGGTCTTTTTTAAATTCAGAAGAATGTTTAAAATTCCCAAACAGTTTTTAAAACAAGTATATTTATTGAATTTGTGAGCACATTTTTAAAACAAAATATTTCTTAAGTCCTTTTTAAAATGTGAACATTTTATAAACATCTTTTGAATTTTTTTTAGTTTTTTAAAAGAAAAAAATAGAAAGAAAAAAGTAAAGGAAATAACATAAAGAGAAAAACCGGGTTAGGAAACTTCTAGAGGGTTCCCAAATTTGGTCAGGAACCCTCTAGTTACTCTATATTTTATGTAACCCCGGTTGTATCTGTGAGGAGTCTCTTGTAATTATCCTTCATGAATAAAGCGTGATGTATTCTCTCTAAAAAAATAGGTATTGTAGTCACCTGTCCTAACTACAAAAGGACCGGCTCATTTACTGCGTTTCGGGGACCTCCTATACGGTGCCTTCGCCCACAATTTGCCGTATGACCTACAAGACGCTCCCGACTAGTATCCACGGGTAAGATTCGCGAGCATTTTTTTTTAGGGTAAAACTAGGGGCTTTTATTCAGAATTCAAGACAAGCGGAATACAAACAATATCCGGACGGACACCTAGCCACACATGGCGGCCCATCGCCAGAGACGCAGCTCCTTTAGCTAGCGAATGGGCCTCGAAATTATTTTCCCTATGCTCAAAATGGAAATCAACAGAAGAAAGTAAGTTTTTACTAAACTGAATCTCCCTAAGAATAGGAGCATACACCGGAGACCCTTCTCTCTTTATGTTTGAAATAACTTCCAGGCAATCTGAGGCAATCACCAAGTCTTGTAAATGAAGATCTTGCGCAAGGGCCAGTGCTTCACAGCATGCTTTTGCCTCCAGGCTAGATGCATCCGACAAGCCTTCAAAGACTAAAGCCGATGCCCCCAGATAAGTCCCATCCTTGTTCCTGCGGACCACTGCCGCTGCACCTTTCTCCCCCAGGGTAGACAGCCCGCCATCGCAGTTGAATTTAGCAGCAAAATCTGGCGGTGGCAACCATGTACTTACCCTGGGTCGACTAGTCCGTCCAGAGACATTTGTTGGCATGCGATTATAGGCAATATCCAGTTCCTCCAGATACCTTTTAATGAAACACATGGTTGACAACGGGCTCTGAAACTCCTCATCATGAAAGATTCGCGAGCTGTGCACTGGATACTCAGCAAAGGCCTCCTCCGCGCATGATTTGGGCCAGCCCATGTGCGGGCGCATGCCCCAACTAATTTTTTTCTATTTTCCTCTTTCCTTCCTTCATTTATTTATTCTTACTTTAAGAACTAGTCACGAATCTACAATTCAGAAAAGAAATGATTGGGCTTTCCAAAAAGTTCTTTATTTCAAAAAATTAGATGAATTTGAAAATTGTTCATGAGTTAAAAAAATATTCATGATTTTAAAAAATATTCAGGATTTAGTAAAATGTTCAACAAATCGGCAATTTTTCAAAAATTCCATAATCTTCACAATATTCAGAAAATGTTCGGACATTTCAGAAGTTGTTCCAAAATTTCTAAAAATAAATCATTGATACAAAATGTTCATACATTTCAAAAAAAGTTCATCAAAAGTAAATGAACATCCGAGAATTTCAAATTCTGTTCCTGAAATACTCGTCGATTCAAAAGATGATCAGCCGTTTTAGTAAATGTTTACGAATTTGAAAAATGTTTAGGAATAAGAAAAATGTTCACACATGTCAAGATGTTCATGATTTCAAAAAATGGTCCTATATTCGAAAAATGTTCATGATTTTAAAAAGTGGTCAAGATTTTGAAAGATGTATGAAAAATTAAAAAAGAAAAGGGGAATTGTTCATTATTTCCAAAAAACCATGATTTTTAAAATCGTTTATGAATTTAAGAGATGTTCATAAATAAAAAGGGGAAAAAAGAAAGAAAAATAAAATGAAAAAGAACATAAAAATGAAAAGAGTGGGCCAAAAAATAAAAGAAAGAAAAACCCAGAAGGAAAAATAAAGAAATAGAAAAATTCTAGGCAAGTTAAGATTCTAGAACTTTCTAAAAACCGGTGGGAAAAAACCCAGGAAGGGTCGACCCATACCGAGGACATGTGCACGAGAGGGGTACACGCCAGGTCGCTATTTGGCCTACGAGCCAAATAGTACTGGCCGGAGCACGTATCCAAGGGTTACCCGCAAGGGTCACTTTCTTCGAATGCGAGTGCGTCCAGCCGCCGCCAGGTGTTGCGTGTAGGGCGGCCCCTTTGGATTTTCTTCATTTATTTCTCTGTATGCGTTTTTTGAGTTTTAGATGAGTATTTTTTTATTCTTTTTTGGCTTTTGTCTGTTTTTCCCATGTTTTTTTAGTAAATATTCCTTTATGGAAAGAAATAAAACTTGTGCTTCCATGAGAAGCATATATTTGTATCTCGATGGAAGCACTCGTGGAAGCACAAATTTACTTCCGTGAGAAGCGTAGTTGTTCTTCTCGAAAGGGTTGTCAAAAATTTACTTCCACGCGTGCTTGTCAAAAAAAGGTTGTGCTTGCTTCTCGTGAAAGCACAGATTTTCTTCTATGAATTGTGCTTCTCGGAAAGCGAAAAAAATATGTGCTTCCATAAAAAGGACATTTTCTTTACTCACAGATGTATTTCTTCGGAAAACAATTGTGCTTCTAAAACGGAAAAAGGTGAAAAACCCGCAATCGTGCTTCGGGCTCCCATTTTTTCTTTGTTTTTCTATTTTTTTCTTTGGTTAAGTTTTTTTTTCGTTTTTTACCGGACTTTTTTTATTCTGAGTTTTTTGGTTTTTGGTTTTCCTGTTTTTTACTAAAAGAATGTTTATTGGAAGTTATTACCATTTGATATAGTTTCGAAGATCTCGGCGCAAGAAATCCAACGGTTAAAATGATTCAGCATCTACGCATGGTTGAAGAAATATAATGTTTTGAATAAATGAAGCTAGAAAAAAAACACCTAGGTTGCGTGCGTCACTTGTCAGCACATGAGCTACCTCTTAATAGTGATTTCGCCAGAGCACTCTATCTTTTTTTTAGCAGTGCGAGCACTCTATCAAAGAGCCGAAAGGAGGACATCCCATCCTTCCAGTCTGGCCCAAATGCTCTTACACGGCCCAACGGAAGCAACTATTACCTTTCCGCGTGTCGCGACTCTTCTCCCCCGGCGTCAGTGCCTCCCCAAAGTATCCCCTCCTCACCGACCCAAACGAGCAGAGCTCCCCGTCCACGATCCCCCGCCGCCGGCAGCCATGTCCAACCCCGAATCGACCCCCCAAGCCGCCGCGTCGTCCACGTCGCCTCCCTCCCACGCCGGCCACATCCACACCCCGCTCTGCCGCTCCTGCGGCGCGCCCGCCGCGGCGCCCGCCCCCGCCCCCTGGACCGGGGATTCCCCGCCGCCCGCCTACCGCCCCATCCGCATGCCGGCCATCAACGCGCCCACCAACACCGCCGCCATCGTCCTCTCCCCGGTCCCGCAGCCCCTGCCGGTGCCGCCCGCCTCGCCGCCCTTCGCCTTCCAGGCCCCTGCCAAGCGAATCGCGTCCCCCGACGACATCGCCCGCTTCAAGGACTCCACCCACGGCCGCCACTTCCTCGGCTTCGTCGCCTCGCTCTCCGCCTCCGTGCACGGCCGCAAGCTCTCCGACCCGCTCCCCTCCCCTCCCTCCCCCGCCGTCTCCGCCCTGCTCGACCTCATCTCCGCGCTGTCCGCCTTCGTCGCCTCCACCCCGCCGTTCCCGCACAGCTCCCGCTACGGCAACCCCGCCTTCCGCCTCTGGCACGAGAAGCTCGGCGACTCCGTCAACGAGTTGATCGCCCCCATCACAGCCACCGCCGCGTCCCCCTCGGACCTCGCCGGCGCCGAGGTCGAGCTCGCGCCGTACCTCCTCGACTCCTTCGGCAACGGCACCCGCATCGACTACGGCACGGGGCACGAGACCAACTTCGCCGCCTTCCTCTACTGCCTGGCCCGACTCGGGCTCATCACCGAGCCCGATTACCCGGCCGTCGTGCTACGCGTGTTTGCTTCCTACCTGGACCTCATGCGCACGCTGCAGGACACGTACCTGCTGGAGCCTGCGGGCTCGCACGGCGTCTGGGGACTAGACGATTACCATTTCCTGCCCTTTGTGTTTGGGGCTGCACAACTGATTGATCACAAGTACATGAAACCCAAGTCGATCCACAACCCGGATATCTTGGAGAACTTCTCAAAGGAGTATATGTACCTGGCGTGCGTCATGTATGTGAAAAAAGTGAAGAAGGGGCCCTTTGCGGAGCATTCGCCGATGTTGGATGATATCAGCGCGGTGCCGAACTGGAAGAAGGTGAACAGTGGGCTGCTCAAGATGTACAAGGCTGAAGTGCTTGAGAAGGTGCCCATCATGCAGCATTTCCTCTTTGGCTCACTTATCAAATGGTATGGATCCTGAACACTCTTTAATCATGGTGTAATTTTATCTGATGCCAACTATTCGATCCTGTTAGTTGATATGTGAATCACCTATCTAGGAAATAGATGAGAGAATAGTTAGTGCTTCAGTTTCTCTCCCAAGTAAGCTTTAAAATAGCACAATCATTTTCAGAGCCAAGCTAGTTCTAGTAAGGGACTCCGTTCCATAGCCGTAGAACATACAACGGTAGAAGGAAGACGTTTACAGGCTGATGTACAACATGGGATTACGTGACAACTATTTGCCCCCCCCCCCCCCCCTTACTGAATATCAGCCATATTGGGAACTCTTAACAGATTGGATCCTTATGCAGATTTGAGTGCTATAATATTAGTACGAGCAAAGTACTACAGAAAAGTTTTAAGACCCGCAAGAACTACTTGCATGAAATTGTTTCTGTACGTGTTAGGTTGGAATACAAATCGTTGTGCGCACATAATATTACGCTATTTCCACATTGAAACCATCTTATTAAAGTGGATAAACCTCAGTGGATCCAATGCTGATTTGACTTTTAATCTATGTTAAGGCGTATTTGACAAATTAGTTCCAAGTCATTGGTCATGCAAACCTATGGATATGATTGTCATACTACAGCAAGAATGAAAATGTGTCAACATGTTTTTATTGGTTAAAACCTAAAACATGTCTGGAAAAGTGATTCTGTTAGTCCAGCAGACTTCTTGATTCTTTGGATGGATTGCACATTTGGAAGTAGAGAAAACTCCCTTGGAGCCCTGTAAGTAGGGATGAAAAGTTGAAACCGGAGCGGAAACCTTCCGGATTTTTTATGGAAAAAGGGAAATGGAGAGGAAATACAGAAGCAGGAACAGAAATGGAAACGGAATGGCGTTTTCCAGCTGAACAGCCATGGAAACGGAAATTCCGTTTCCGTAAATACAGAACTTTCCCTTTTTCCATGGCTACGTGACTCAGTTCAGCACTCAATAAAACCCATATTACTAACTAACTTAATCCCCTTATACATTTCATTATCCCCAGCAAGCCAGCCCACACGCCTCCCACCCATCTTCGCTGCAGTGTATAGGACTATAGGTGCTTCCTTTTTTTTTTTTGACAAACAGGGCGGCCCAAGAGCCCCCGGTTCCATTGATAGCAACTAAACCAGAAAGTAACAGGTTCAAGGCCAGACCTTACTAGATTGAAGGTTCCAGCAAAAAAGAAGAAAACAATACAGAACAGCCACTACATTGAGCATAACAGACTCAATGGGGCGTGGCTGGTTTAGGAGATCTTTGCTTGTAGTCATATAAATTGAAATAGTTCGCCAGTTAGCTTGTGTTTTGTCTCAATTTTTCAAGGGTCTTTTAGTTCCAGCGAACATCTGGTTTTGTATCCGCGTCCGCACCGTGTTTGCTTTGTATTGATTTTTGGTAGTATCTTTTTCCGTATTCATTCCCGGTATTTTTGTATTCGTTTCCACTTCTAGGAAAAATATGAAAACAAATGCGGCAGCACTCAGTTCCTACCATTCTCTTCCCTACCTGTAAGCTGATGTAACCTTTGTTTCAGTAGCTAACTCTGTCACCATGCTAAAATTTCTGCTCTTTTTCAGGCTACATTTATTACTTTTATGATACTAAAAAGTTGACTGGAAAAGTTCTGTTCTCCCCCAGTCTTTTGAAAACTCTCTTCTGGCATTTTAATGGAACTTTGGATACATTGATGTAGACTATTTCTGTTGAGAGAGCAGTATAATTTCGCTGTTGTGGTTTTAAAGAAAATGCTATGACCGTGGATTATAAGCCACGGCAAATACCAAACTAAGCCTTAATGTAAGTATCTCTCCTAGCATGAAAGAAAGAAGATATCAGCTAGCTATCAATGTCCAGATGCTTTTTTAGCACGTGCTGAACTGAAGTTGATGCTATGAGTCAGTGCAACAAACAAAGAAAATAATTGAATAATCTTAGCATTGCCCTCCGCCTTGGACCTCCATGCTGATATCCTGGATTGCATTCACATTCTTCTCATGACATCAGGATCAAACATTTCATGGTCTGATTTTGCATTTTGTATATTCTCAACACCAATTTCCTGTAAGGGATGGTTTTTGTTTTAATTTGTTTGCTCAAAAGGACTATTTCTGAGTTCTGACAATCAGTATATCAGTTGATGTTACATGCTAGAGTTGATCTTTGTCAGTGAATTTGTCTATATGCATCCATTTTGAGGCTTGTAGGTGAATGTGATACATTGTTCTCTGATTGTGTTGTTGAATTACCACACACACACGTATGCGCACACACGCCCTGGTTTTCTGCAGATTTTGCATTCTTCACTACTGGTATGCATCCTTTTAACTGGGATGCATATATTGCACATTGGTAGCGCTTAGGGACTGCTCCAGTAGACAGATGACAAAAGCAGACCACTAAGATTGTGTATCACTATCACATTCTGTGATGTGGTCAATGACTCAATGTACATAGGTTGTGTGAAAATATTAAAACGCAACACTGGTGAAAATTACTTAGCTTCACAATCACAACAACAAAATGGCACTGTCAATCCTCACGACTCACGGTACCGTTTATTATACTGGAGCAACGGAAGGTAGACTTTTTGTGATATGTAATAGAGAGGAACATTCAGTATAATGTGGGAACCTTTTTTTCTGCCAATTAACTGGCGTTAAAAATAATAATCAACAGACCAGTAATTGCAGCTCCACTTGAGATGGATTTCCGTTGCTTGGGTTTATGAGAGAGCACATTGGCTCTTTTCGTAATCATAGAAATCTTTCAGATGTCGAAAGTACAAAAATACTGTTGGCACGTCTTGGTAGTTGGTAAGGACCACCCGGGTACCTTTACAGAACTACTGTTGGTACATCTTGGTAAGGGCCACCCGTGTACGTTTACAACACTACTGTTGGGGCTACCCTTGTACGTTTACAGTATGTCTCTACTTGATCACCGCAGTTGTACATGTACGGCTGTACTGTTCTTACTGCATCATAAATTAGTGCTGTCCTCAACATTTTGGGCCGTGTGATGTGATGTAACAATAGGTCTTTTGCGTTTTCCATTTTCTTCAGGGAGGATTGAACTTGACGATCTCTCGGCGGTGGAGGCCAGTCTCCAGGACAGACACCACACCATGCTCTGCGAGTAACGAAGTACCCCTCCTCTGCGATGCAACAAAGACTGATGCACAGCGATGCTGCTTGCTCCATGTCAGTACCTACGGATGTTCACTTTCCATCTAGGGCAATGGGCTTCTGGCTAGGAGATGTATGCTTTCTGCATGCTAGTGCAGTGTAATGTAGAGTAGTGTAGTGCGTTGCTTCATCACGCCGCTGCTGTGTTGCTCGAACTCTGGGACCTGTCCCTATTCACCTTGCGTTTCACGAGGACAAGCTAGTTGTACCACCTTTGATGAATAACGCCCTGTGGCGAGGCTTTTGATGTAGATGACTGGAGGGGAACAGTTTGTTGTTGTCGCTGCTGTTGTGTTCCCCCCGTGACTGAGTATGATTATGCCGAATGTGACCAAGCTGCCTGCCTGTAAGGCTATGCTCACCTAATGCGTGTGGCCGGTGTGAATTAGCAGCAAGCGCACCGGTAAAATCTGAATGCCTAACCACCACCAGCTCGCGTCTGTTTGTCTCGTCTGGAGACTGGAGACATGGTGGCTGCTGCGGCCTGATGGGGTTGATTCCTTTTGCATGTGATCCTCCTGCAAGCGACATTGAGTGGCTTGCTCGAGTAGGTAATTGCATGCGTCTGGCCTACAATCCAGCCGCTAACTTGATGGTTATATTACTGCCTGTGAGATGCCACACTTTTTCTTGTGCTCTGTGTTTCTTCACCGATCCTGCAATGCAGCCAGGTCATGGCTTTGTTTGGTGGAGATTTATCCTCCTGCAGAAGCTGTGGAGTGCGAAGGGGCGATTTTTTTTGCATGGTTACGATATACTGCTGCTGGGTTGGCCATGGTGATTCAATGCACATTGATGCTCTTTACCCTCGCAGCGTCTTTCTTTTATGGTCTCGCAGAGCATTCAGCGTTGTGTTGCTCATCCTGGTTTTTAGAGCTGGAGTGAGGCCAAGGGGGACCCTGCACTGCACAGAGCACTGATTGGAGAAGCAAACACATAAATGAGAAACAGAGATATGTACGCAGTACAAAGACATATTTCTCTCTTTGCTCGTGTTTCACGTACCCATCAGCAGTGCAGTGCAGTATTGCCCTCAACTGCCGTTGCCTGGAAGGGCGTGTTTGGTTGCAGTTTGCAACAATAGTTGCATTGCATGTCCATCTCCGGCCAGCCTGGTTGATGAAATGTAGCCTCATATACAGCAGATGTGATATGTTTGATTACCTGCATCCCATGGAGAGACACTTACCGCCCTGCTGTTTGGTTGCCGTTTTTGTGTTTAGGGTGTGAGCAGATGCAAACTTCAGCTGTTTGGTTGCAAACAGCGTTTGTGTTCTGCTCACCCCATTCAAATGTGATGGCCTTACCACCATTTAATTAGCACAACAACAACAACACAACAGCAGACAACCAAATGAAATCAAACACAGCAAGTAAGGAAATGACAGCAAACTACTTAACTACATAGCATAAGTTTAGATTAACAGCAGGGGCATCCTCCCCTGCTCCATGCCAAGGTGCTGCTCCTGGCCAAAATATGAACAAGTTCCCAGCACAAGTCTCGCCACACATCATAAAAGTTCTCCACTAACACCTTACTTAACTTAACTACATAGCCTGCTCGATGTTACCAACGCAATTGTGCCTGCTGCAACGAAACCCGCAGATGACCGAGGAGTCGTGGTTGTAGATCTGAACCTTCAGTCCGAGTCCTGAGATGCGCACAACGACGAGGTTGCCGGGACGATCCGGTGGCGGCGGCAGAAGTAGTTCCAGCCCCGGCCAAGCACCATGTGCCCCTCGAAGTTCTGGACCTGCACCCAGAACACGCACCGCTTGATCGCCGACAGCCCGACCACACACGGGAGCCGCTTGATGACCAGCCAGGTGTTCATCACCTCCACGAACTTGCGAGGGACGACGAGCATGCGAGGTCCTCGTTGTCCTTGATCTGCTGGTAGAAGCGCATCGGCTCCCTGGCCCCCTCCTCATGGCCCTGCCTCAAAGATCGTCCCCTCGAACGAGGCAAGCTCATGAAGGCAATCCTGCCAGGCAGGTCCACCGTCCCGAGCCACCTGTTCGTGGGGATGAAACCCTTGGTGCGCTCAGCTCCGGCCACCACCTGAGCTCCTCCTCCCGCCACATCCCTGTCAGTCTTCAATATCTTGTCAGGTAAGATGACAAGTATTAGTGCACAAACTCTTTGCAAAATGGCACTGATCAGAGACATTTTCCCAAGAGAAAATGCCACTGATCAGTGCACAAACTCTTTGAGCAAATGCCACTTATCAATGGCACTTGCTCTTAGGCAAATGGCACTGATCAGTGGCACTGATCAGTGGACTTGCCCAATAGCAAGTGCCATTGATAAGTGGCATTTTGCCCAACAGCAAGTGCCATTGATAAGTGGGCAAATGCCACTTATCAATGACACTTGTGTTGTTGGGCAAATGCCACTGATCAGTGGCACTGATCAGTTGACTTGTTGTTGGGCAAGTCCACTGGTCAGTGACATCTGCTTTGCTGCAACTGGCACTCATTACTGCACTATCATAACTGAAAGGATCGATATAGTTGACTAGGGGGGGGGGGGGGTGAATAGGCAACTAACAATTTTTAGCTTTTCTTTAATAATTTAAACTTTGCATCAAAGTAGGTTGTCTAGATGTGCAACTAAGTGGGCAACCTATATGATGCAACAATGAAGAGCACACAAGCAAGCAAGAGATATAGCACAAATAAGCTTGCACGAATAAAGGCACGAGATAACCAAGAGTGGAGCCGGCGGAGACGAGGATGTGTTACCGAAGTTCCTTCCCTTTGAGAGGAAGTACGTCTCCGTTGGAGCGGTGTGGAGGCACAATGCTCCCCAAGAAGCCACTAGGGCCACCGTATTCTCCTCACGCCCTCACACAATGCGAGATGCCGTGAATCCACTATTGGTGCCCTTGGAGGCAGCGATCGAACCTTTACAAACAAGGTTGGGGCAATCTCCACAACTCAATTGGAGGCTCCCAGCGACACCACGAAGCTTCACCACAATGGACTATGGCTCTGCGGTGACCTCAACCGTCTAGGGTGCTCAAACACCCAAGAGTAACAAGATCCGCAAGGGATTAGTGGGGGGGGGGGGAATCAAATTTCTCTTGGTGGAAGTGTAGATCGGGGCCTTCTCAACCACTCCCGAGCAAATCAACAAGTTTGGTTGGCTAGGGAGTGAGATCGGGCGAAAATGGAGCTTGGAGCAACAATGGAGCTTAGGGTTGGAAGAGGTAGTCCACTAGAGGTAGGAGACGACCCTTTTATAACTGAGGACAAAAATCCAACCGTTATCCACTTAACCAGCCCGCGACATGCGGTACTACCGCTCCGGAGACGCGGTACTACCGCACGGCCACGCGGTACTACCGTGGCAACTGCAGGGGCTAGAATACGCCTGATAGAGTGCAGTACTACCGCGGGCGCGGTACTACCGCTCCCCCTTGTGGTACTACCGCAAGGCAGGAGAGTCCTAGCCTGGGAAGGGCGCGGATGAATAAAAATACATTCGTGCCTACTTCCACTGGAAAACAATCGATGCCAAAATCCGACACGGTACTACCGCCTGGCAGCTGGACCGGACCGCGTACGGTACTACCGCGCAAGAAGCACGGTACTACCACGGAGGCGCGGATGTAAAAAATTACATCCACCCCTACTACCGTGAAGCTGCGGCACTTGGCCCGGGCGCCACGGTACTACGACTCCAGAGGAGCGGTACTACCGTGGGCTCCCGCGGTACTACCGTGCCTTGGCACGGCACTACCGCAGGTGCCTGCGGTACTACCACTCTGAGGAGCAGTACTACCACAAGCACATCAACAGCAGCCAAGACAATCGCAACGAGGATAAACGGGGAATGCTCCAAAGTGCAGGGGAAAGGTGGAGACAAGGAAGGGAACATGTACGTGATGATTCCACCCAAACCTTTCGGACGCGGACCCCCTCTTAATAGTATGGCTTTCCTACGACTCAAATCCACCAAAAAGAAACGTAGAAAAACGCCGTCTTCAATAGTCTTCGAGGGGCACCAAACTGTCTTGTGCCTAGTGATAAAACGTCTGAGAAACTCAAGGCACACGATTAGTCCGCAAATGCATTGTCATCAATCACCAAAACACCTTAGGGATAAATATGCCCTTACAATCCCCCCTTTTTGGTGGATTGATGACAATACAGGCTTTGCATAAAAGAAATAATATAGAGGAGAGGCAAACCCCTCCTCTCTAAAATATAGACGGGCTCCCCCTAGATGTGTGCAATCTAAATGGATGCTTTGGACTGCACATCACACAAACTAGGATCAACACTCCCCCTATTTTTTAGAGACAAGGCATATCTTGGAATGGAAGTACTAACATCTAAACAAGAGCATAAAACATAGGTAGCACAATATAACAAGCTCACTAAGATAGGATATAGTGCATATGTCTTACACCATATAAGGGATAAGTCTCAAACCAAACCAAAGCAACCGAAACGAGGTTCAACCGAGAAAGCAAACACAACGAAACACGACACACGACTCGCAAATCCCTACACTCTCTCCCCTTTTGGCATCGAGACGCCAAAAAGGCAGAGAGGACACCTACACACAAGGGGTGGCTCAAGCAGAGAAATCATCCCAACGCTCCCCATCAGACTCGGCAGTAGGGACGTCCTCCTCGATGTCCTCGTCAGAATCAGACCACTTGAAGCCTTGCTTCGCGATCCATTCGGCCTCCAGAGTGATGGCATCCTCAGAACCGCCAGAGACGTCCTCTCCAAATACCTTCATAATCTTATTGTCGCGGCGGCGGCTCTCCTTGGATGCCACGTGAGTCCTGTACTGCCCCTTTACTTGCATGCAGAAAAGAGTCTTCATCTTGTTCTTCAGCTTCTTGGCCCACGAGGGCTCAGAGGAGCTATGGGAAGACCCAGCAGCACAGTCCTCAGCAACATCCTCTGCGCCAGCCTCCTCACCAACAGCCCTCCTAGCAGCAGACGCCTCAGCACAAGTAGTAGTGTTGGCCCAGTTGGGCTTGACACGGAGACTGATAGGGTCATGTCGAATCCAGTCTGGAGCAAGGAACTCATCACCAGGGTACAGCTTCTCCCAAGTCTTGGAGATCAGCAGAAACAAGTAAGGTCCATAGATAGGCACCTTGCGGTTGAACACCGCAAACCGAAGCTCACACCACATGATGTGTGAGACATCAAGTGGCTGAGTCTGAGACACACGTGCCTCCTCGCACAGGAGCATCATATCCACCATATATGCATGAACCTTGTCCTTGTCACCAATGCGAAGGAACAGAGAGTTATGGAAGATGCGATACATGATATCCAGAAAGGAGTTCAGCACCCACGTTGACTTGCCATTGGGAAGCACCTTCTCAACATAGAACGGTTGAATCTTGTTCTTGTTAGCAGACTCAGGATTGGCATGGGGGCGAACACCCACGGGTGTGTTGAGCCGTCATCAGGAACCTGGAGCAGATCCATGAACTCCTTCCCGGTAGCAGTCAGCTGGCGGCCATTGGTCATCCAGGTCATCCTCCTCTCCTCCCCCATGTGAAAGAAAACTGAGGCAAAGAACTGACAGATGAGCTCAGGGTCATAGTCAAGGTGGAAAGAGATCACATGCTCAATACCAAACTGCTCCACCAAATCCAGAGCTTCTCCAAAGTACTCACAAAACTTGTCCTTCCTCAGATGATGCATGTCTATCCACTTGACATCCACGTAGGTATTCTGCTTGTTCTTGATGACATCCAGATAGGTGAGAGTTTGCAGCTTGGTCCAAAACAACTCACATCCTCTGATGGTAGCGCGAGGATTCACATAAGGGCTGAGTTGCCTGAGACGGATGAACTCAGAGAGAGGCATCTCGTCCATGCCCTTAGCGGGTTCCTTGTTCTTGCTAGCGGTTGACTTGACATGGCGCTTGGGAGCATTGGAGCCCTCTGGTGCTTCACTTTGATTGCGCAAACGCTTGGAACCGGTGTCACAACTGGGATTGGACCGGCGAGAGCCACCACCTGAGACACAAAGCGTAAAAACACACACGACAAGCAAAAAGGATCAATGCAAAGACCACGACAAAGCAAAAACCAACACGTAGGAAGCATACATGCTAAATGCCATGAGAAAGATTTGGCCCTAGCGGTAGTACTGCCACGATCTGCGGTACTAAAACTTTAGTACCGCTCCTAGCCGCGGTAGTACCATGCGGAGTCACAGTAGTACCGGGGATGGGAGCGTTAGTAGAATCTTAGAGCCACAGCTCGCGCGGTAGTACCGTACCTTACGGGCGGTAGTACCGGACGAGCGGTAGTACCGCTCGGGAGGCGCGGTAGTACCGCACCGCGTCAGATCCGAGTTTGAATCTGAGAAAAACCGCGAAACCATGGCGGTACTAAGGTTGATAAAATCTATCACAAGACAACATATCAGGTATAATCCCTACGCAATACTACTCTTCTACATCCTACTCTTGCAAATATTTAGCCTAAAATCTCAAGAACACATGCATCTCCCCAAATACCTAGAGGCAAGGAAAACAACCAAAAGAGAGAGGGATTTGGGGAAAGACCTTGTTCCATGGCAAGAGCACGTGGTGGGGAACGATCCCACCGGTCGGAATCGAAGGAGAGCAGCCGGAAGCGGAGATCCGGCGATGGACTCCGGCCTCGTTCTTGAGCGAGAGAGAGAGACAGAGTGGGGAAAACAGACGAATGGGTATGGGGGAGTTAGAACTCCCCCTGCCCGTCCTTATCCCCCACGCGTCTGCAACGGCGCGGTAGTACTGCAACTCATCGTGGTAGTACCGCATGGGCTGGAGTACCGCACCCAAGCGGTAGTACCGCTCTCCCAGGCGGTAGTAAAAAATTACTGCCACGCTGGGGCGGTAGTACCGTGCTCTCCACACGCGGTAGTAACGTAGCAAGCTGCGGTAGTACCGTGAGCTCAAGAAACACAGGTTTCAAACACACAAAAAAGAGGTCTTTGCAAAGAAACTTTGAGCACAAGAGACACCACAAGAACACGCTCAACACAAAGGCAGAAAGGCAAACGACAGCAAGACACAAACACGCGACACCACCTCTCCAAAGAGAGGGCGGTGGCCAGAGCCACCTATGTTTGAGTCAATTGGTATGGCACTGCGAAGAATTATCGTTGGGCCCATGACCAAAACTCGTCTTTGAAGCACAAGTACCATAAAAATGGCTAATGTGAAAGAGTTGATCGATTTATGCATAATGGGGGGAGGGAGAGTTCATTGAGAGAACAACACTCCCCCTATGTCCATGCCTGCACCTAAACAAGACAACACGTTGAGTATGGTGGGGTGTGCAAGGGTTCAAGCAACATTGCTCGAATCAATGATATTTAGCTCATGCCTTAACTCGCGAAATCTTGCTTCATCCAAAGGCTTCGTGAAGATATCTGCAAGGTTATCATGAGTGTTGACATAGTTGAGCTCGATCTCCCCTCGCCTCATGTGATCCCGGATGAAGTGATACCGAATCTCAATATGCTTTGTCTTGAAGTGTTGCACCGGGTTGAGAGAAATCTTGATGGCACTTTCATTGTCACACCAAAGAGGCACTTTGTCACAAACGACACCGTAATCCTTTGAAGTTTGCCTCATCCATAAGAGTTGCGCACAACAACTACCGGCTGCCACATACTCCGCTTTGGTGGACGAGAGAGACACACAACTTTGCTTTTTAGAAGACCAACTTACCAAAGAGCAACCAAGGAATTGGCACCCTCCGGAAGTGGACTTCTTATCCACTTTGTCTCCCGCCCAATCGGAATCCGAATATCCTACAAGCTTGAAGTTTGCTCCTCTTGGGTACCACAAGCCAAAGTTTGGGGTATGAGCCAAATATCGAAAGATTCGCTTGACCACCACAAAGTAGTTTTCCTTCGGTGCGGCTTGAAACCATGCACAAATTCCCACACTCAACATGATATCCGGTCTAGATGCACAAAGGTAAAGAAAGGATCCAATCATGGAACGATATACCTTTTGATCCACCGCTTTACCATTGGGATCAATGTCAAGTTGGCACTTGGTGGGCATTGGAGTGGACGCCGGCTTGACATCACTTAGCTTGAATCTCTTGAGCATGTCTTGAGTGTATTTAGCTTGGTTGATGAAGGTACCTTCTCTTCTTTGCTTCACTTTGAAACTGAGAAAGAACTTCAACTCTCCCATGGAAGACATCTTGAACTTTGAGGTCATTAGTGCGGCAATTCCTCATTGAAAGCTTTGTTAGGAGAACCAAAGATAATGCCATCAACATATAGTTGGCACACAAACAACTCCCCTTTGACCTTCTTAGTAAAAAGAGTGGGATCGATTAGCCCAACTTCAAATCCACGATCTTGTAACAACTCGGTAAGGTGGTCATACCACGCACGCGGGGCTTGTTTAAGGCCATAGAGTGCCTTATCGAGTTGATACACATGATTGGGGAAGTAAGGATCCTCGAACCCGGGGGGTTGTTTGATGTAAACCAACTCATTAATAGGACCATTAAGAAAAGCACTCTTCACATCCATTTGTTGCAACTTAAAGTTGTGATGAGAGGCATAAGCAATCAACAAACGAATGGATTCAAGACGAGCAACGGGAGCAAAGGTTTCACCGTAGTCGATACCCTCGACTTGGGAGTAGCCTTGTGCCACCAATCTTGCCTTGTTGCGAATGATGGTCCCATGAGCATCTTGCTTGTTCTTGAAAATCCACTTGATCCCAATGACATCGTGGTTCCCCGTTGGCCTTGGCACCAATCTCCACACCTTGTTGTACTCGAAGTTGTTGAGTTCTTCATGCATGGCATTAAGCCAATCCGGATCTTCGAGTGCTTCATATACCTTTTGGGGTTCAACACAAGAGACAAACACGTGATGTTCACAATAGTTTGCCAATTGTCTACGAGTGCTTACCCCCTTTTGAATGCTTCCAAGTACATTCTTCATGAGACGACCCTTGGTAGAGAGCTTGGAAGCAATCTTGGCGGCACGACGCTCTAATTCCTCCTCGGTGGTGAGTTGAGGAGTGGTCACTTGATCATCTTGAGCGCCGTCTTGAGCTTGTTCTTGATATTGAACTTGCTCGGGGGAGAGAACTTGACCTTGGGCATCACTTGGTGTGTCAACACCGTCTTGAGCATGATCTTGCCCTTGGTCTTGTTCATGAGGTTGAGGGCCTTCACTTTGTTCTTCGGAAGCGTGTGGACCTTGGGTTGGTGATGGCTCCACTTGAGTGGAGCATTGTCCTTCTCCTTCGGCCACAAGGGGTTCCTTAATGGGTAGGATAAAACCAACACCCATTCTTCTTATGGCTTGAGGAGGAATTTCATCACCTACATAACAAGTGCCACTTTGCTCCACTTGGGAGCCGTTATTCTCATCAAACTCCATGTTATACATCTCCTCAAAAAGTCCCGTGGACTTATTGAGGACACGGTAAGCATGAGAGTTTGTAGCATAACCAACAAATATGCCCTCATAAGCTCTAGCCTCAAATTTAGACAACCGAACACCTTTCTTGAGAATGAAACACTTACAACTGAATACTCGAAAGTACTTGAGGTTTGGCTTGTTACCGGTGAGTATCTCGTATGGAGTCTTGTTCAAGCCATTGCAGAGGTAGAGCCGATTGGATGCATGACAAGCGGTGTTGATGGCTTCGGCCCAAAAGTTGTATGGGGACTTGAACTCCGCCATCATGGTCCTTGCCGCATCCATCAACGTCCGGTTCTTCCTCTCCGCAACACCGTTTTGTTGAGGGGTGTAGGGTGTGGAATATTGTTGCTTGATCCCCTCATCACTAAGAAACTCATCCAAGGTGTAGTTCTTGAACTCGGTGCCATTGTCACTTCTTATTGTCAAGATCTTTGCATTGTGTTGACGTTGTGCTTCATTTGCAAAGTCAATGACGGTTTGTTGGGTATCGCTCTTCCTCTTGAAGAAATACACCAAAGTATATCTTGAGTAGTCATCCACAATCACCAAGCAATACTTCCTACCCCCAAGACTATCAAAGGATGGAGGCCCAAATAGATCCAAGTGAAGGAGCTCCAAAGGCCTCTTCGAGTAAATGATAGTCATGGGGGGGGGTGAGCCTTCTCATGAAACTTTCCTTCGATACAAGCACTGCAAGCACGATCTTTAGCAAAGCTAACATTCATTAGTCCACGGACATGGTCCCCCTTGAGAAGACTTTGCAAAGATCTCATATTGACGTAGGCTAAACGGCGATGCCAAAGCCATCCCACGTCAACTTTAGCCATTAGGCATGTCGCGGTCTTAGTGGGTCGGTCGGAAAAGTTAATCACATATAGACCGTTCTCGACATGCCCAACAAAGGCTACTTTAAGAGTCTTGCTCCACAAGAGGGCCATGGTATCAATATCAAAGAAAGTGGAAAAGCCCATGATTGCAACTTGACGAACGGAAAGTAAATTGTATGCAAGGGACTCTATAAGCATGACCTTCTCGATCGCGAGATCATGAGAAATGACAACCTTGCCGAGTCCCAATACCTTAGAAGACGAGGCATCACCCCACTCGACATTGGTGGGCATAGATGGAATCTTGTGCACGTCCACCACCAAGTCCTTGCTTCCGGTCATATGATTTGTAGCTCCACTATCGAGCAACCATGATCCCCCACCGGAAGCAAACACCTACAAAAGATCAATGCTTGGTTTTAGGTACCCATTTTGTAATGGGTCATTTGATGTTAGTAACAAGGGTCTTAGGAACCCAAATAGACCATTCAATGTATTCATGAGGAGAACCAACAAATTTGGCATAAACATGCCCATCACTAGCACAACATAACACATAAGAAGGATTAAAGTCGCCGACTTTGTTGGGATGGGTGGCATTGCCCTTCTTGACACCGCCACCCTTCGCATTGTTCTTCTTCTCCTTGGAAGCACCCTCTCCCTCCTTCACAAAAGTTTGCTTGAGAGGAGGAGGTCGTTTGGTCTTGTCATTCTTCTTCTTGTTCTTGGAGTTGCGCGCGAACCCAATCCCCTCCTTGCCCACAACTTCCTTTTGATTGCTCAAAAGGTCGTTGAGGTTCTTCTCACCTTGTATGCATGTCACAAGGCCTTTCTCAAGTTGCTCCTTCAACTTAGCATTCTCCTCAACAAGATGCATATGCTCACAACAAGGGTTAGTAGCATTTTCATTATCAATCAATATCATATGAGGAAAGGTGGCTTTCTCCTTGGTTAGCTTTACTTGGAGTTGATCATGAGACTCTTTGAGGCTAGCATGAACACCTTTCAAGACTTTGTGAGCCTTGTCGAGGATGTCAAACTCCTCTTTGAGTCTAGCAAGATCAACCCCAAGCTTTGCCTTCTCGGAGTTGAGCACACGTGAAACAACAAGAGCATGATCAAGATCTTTCTTTAATTTCGCATGATCATCGTTGTATGACTCCTCAAGAGCCAAACGAAGATGACAGTCTTCCTCAAGAGCATTCAAAAGATCCAAAATCTCATCGGCATTGTCACGACTATGCCCCTCCATCTTAGAGATGGTATCTTCGTGAGCCTCGATCATGTCATTAGCTTCACCAAGTTGTTCCAAGAGAGCAACGAAGTGCTTCTTGGATTTGCCCTTGAGTTTACCCATAAAGGCCTCAAAATCATTTTCCTCCACATTAGTTACCTCATGTTCATCAATGCTATCCGTGGAAGAAGGATGATTAATGATGGTAGTTTTGATGTTGGGAGTTACCTTGTTGGTGGCTTTAGCCATGAGGCACTTGACGTGATGCTCTCATTGGGTGAATCAAAGAGAGACACCCGTTGAGTCGTCGCAATGGCAACGAAGGCCATGGCAATCGACTCACCATCTTCATTATCGTCATCATCCTCATTGTACTCTTCTTGTACCACCAATGCCTTGGGAGGAGTCTTCTTGATGAAGTTGCTCTTGTTAGGGAACGACTTGGCCTTGTCCTTACGGATGAGCTTGCCACCGTTGTCTTCCCTCTTCTCATAAGGGCACTCCACAACAAAATGGCTCACATTGGCACAACTGAAGCAAGTTCTCACTCGTTGCTTGCCCTTTGAGCCACTAGAATTGTTCTTGTTGAAGTTGGGCCTTGAGTTCTTCTTGCTCCAAAATTGCCTTGAAGCAAGTGCCATGTGTTCATGATAGGCATACTTCGTATCTTCGAGGTTGCTCTCCTGTTCTTCCTCATCTTCCTCTTCTTCGACATGGACCTTGGCCTTCAATGCAAGGTTGGACCTTTTTGCTCTTTGAGACCGAAGCACCGCATTGTCGGCGGTCTTGTCCAATATGCTCATAGACACAAACTCATCCAACACCTCACTCGAGGACAAGGTGTGAAAGTCCGGCTTTTGACGGATGACGAAGGACATGGCTTTGTGGTAGGGCATCATTACCTTGAGGAATTTGCGCTTGATCCAATTGTCATCCGTGTCCTTACTTCCATGATCCCGGAGAGAGACCGCGAGCTTGGTAACTCTCCGATAGAGCTCACGAGGTTCTTCATCTTCTTTCATTGCAAACTCATCGGCTTCATCTTGTACCACTTCATAGTTGGAACGTTGAATGCTTGCGCTTCCCCGATAAAGGGAAACCACTTTATGCCAAGCATCTTTGGCCAATGAGTAGGGCCGGAGATGCGGGAGGTCTTCGGGAAGGATTGCTTCTTGGATGATGAAGAGAGAATTCTCATTGAATTGATTCTCCACGGCTTCTCTAGGAGTGAAGTTTCTCCGGTCATGTGGATAAAATCCTTCTTCAATGATTCTCCAAAGGTTAGTGTTCACATGATTTAAATGACGCTTAAAACGGTAAACCCAAGAATCAAAATCCTCCTTTTTATCAATCTTGGGGGGAGGACCGGCATGATTCAAGTGAGTAGAAGGAACCGGTCCACCATAGACAAGTGGAGGTTCCACATGGGCAAAGATGCCGGTGCCACTTTTACCACTAGAAGGAAGGGCTTTCTCGCTAGTAGTTTCCCCCTTGTCGAAGGTAGCATCCGTCACCTTGTTGGCGGGATCACCCACTTTCAACGGTGTGGTGGAAAGTTTAAGCCCTTCTAAGAATTCCTTAAACATGTCCTTGACCTTGGTCGTCATGGAGGTTTTCAATGTTTCCAACGCCACATTGAACTCCTCACGTGAGACCGCGGTTTCCCCATCTCCCGTAGAAGAGAACGGATTTGCACCGGAGTGCTCCTCCGCACCTTCTACGACGTCAACCATACTCTTTGGACGGTAAAGTCCTTAATCAAGAGACGAGGCTCTGATACCAATTGAAAGGATCGATATAGTTGACTAGAGGGGGGGGGGTGAATAGGCAACTAACAATTTTTAGCTTTTCTTTAACAATTTAAACTTTGCATCAAAGTAGGTTGTCTAGATGTGCAACTAAGTGGGCAACCTATATGATGCAACAATGAAGAGCACACAAGCAAGCAAGAGATATAGCACAAATAAGCTTGCACGAATAAAGGCACAAGATAACCAAGAGTGGAGCCGACGGAGACGAGGATGTGTTACCGAAGTTCCTTCCCTTTGAGAGGAAGTATGTCTCCATTGGAGCGGTGTGGAGGCACAATGCTCCCCAAGAAGCCACTAGGGCCACCGTATTCTCCTCACGCCCTCACACAATGCGAGATGCCGTGAATCCACTATTGGTGCCCTTGGAGGCGGCAACCGAACCTTTACAAACAAGGTTGGGGCAATCTCCACAACTCAATTGGAGGCTCCCAACGACACCACGAAGCTTCACCACAATGGACTATGGCTCCGCGGTGACCTCAACCGTCTAGGGTGCTCAAACACCCAAGAGTAACAAGATCCGCAAGGAATTAGTGGGGGGAATCAAATTTCTCTTGCTGGAAGTGTAGATCGGGGCCTTCTCAACCACTCCCGAGCAAATCAACAAGTTTGGTTGGCTAGGGAGTGAGATTGGGCGAAAATGGAGCTTGGAGCAACAATGGAGCTTAGGGTTGGAAGAGGTAGTCCACTAGAGGTAGGAGACGACCCTTTTATAGCTGAGGACAAAAATCCAACCGTTATCCACTTAACCCGCCTGTGACATGCGGTACTACCGCTCCGGAGACGCGGTACTACCGCGCGGCCACGCGGTAATACCGTGGGGGACCATGGTACTACCGTGGCAGCTGCAGGGCTAGAACACGCCTGACAGAGTGCAGTACTACCGCGGGCGCGGTACTACCGCTCCCCCTTGCGGTACTACCGAAAGGCAGGAGAGTCCTAGCCTGGGAAGGGCGCGGATGAATAAAAATACATCCGTGCCTACTTCCGCTGGAAAACAATCGATGCAAAAATCCGACACGGTACTACCGCTGGGAAGCGGTACTACCGCATGGCAGCTGGACCGGATCACGTACGGTACTACCGCGCACGAAGCGCGGTACTACCGCGGAGGCACGGATGTAAAAAATTACATCCGCCCCTACTACCGCGAAGCTGCGGCACTTGGCCTGGGCGCCACGGTACTACGGCTCCAGAGGAGCGGTACTACCGTGGGCTTCCGCGGTAATACCGCACCTTGGCACGGTACTACCGCAGGTGCCTGCGGTACTACCGCTCTGAGGAGCAGTACTACCACAAGCACAGCAACAGCAGCCAAGACAATCGCAACGAGGATAAACGGGGAATGCTCCAAAGTGCAAGGGAAAGGTGGAGACAAGGAAGGGAACGTGTACGTGATGATTCCACCCAAACCTTTCCGACGCGAACCCCCTCTTAATAGTACGACTTTCCTACGACTCAAATGCACCAAAAAGAAACGTAGAAAAACGCCGTCTTCAATAGTCTTCGAGGGGCACCAAACCGTCTTGTGCCTAGCGATAAAACGTCTGAGAAACTCAAGGCACATGATTAGTCCGCAAATGCATTGTCATCAATCACCAAAACACCTTAGGGATAAATATGCCCTTACACTAACCATGGAAACATCTAAAAATAGCAACAGTAAGTGCCAATAGCACCCATGTGCAGCCATGCAGATTTGGCACGATCCTAAAATGGTGCTACTACATGCACGTATAACATTCAACACAAACCCTAGCTTGAACATGTATGTTAGCAACATGAAATATGAACATGATCCTAGCTTCAACGTGAATATGCCATCAGTCAACATGATTCTAGCATTCATCAGTCAACATGAACATGTCGTCAGTATAATGTGACGCCCCCGATTCAATCGTACACTAATCATACACGCAAACGTGTACGATCAAGACCAGGGACTCACGGGAAGATATCACAACACAACTCTAAAAATAAAATAAGTCATACAAGCATCATAATACAAGCCAGGGGCCTCGAGGGCTCGAATACAAGTGCTCGATTAGAGTCGAGTCAGCGAAAGCAACAATATCTGAGTACAGACATAAGTTAAACAAGTTTGCCTTAAGAAGGCTAGCACAAACCGGGATACAGATCGAAAGAGGTGCAGGCCTCCTGCCTGGGATCCTCCTAAACTACTCTTGGTCGTCGTCAGCAGCCTGCACGTAGCAGTAGGCACCTCCAGTGTAGTAGGAGTCGTCGTCGACGGTGTCGTCTGGATCCTGGACTCCATCGTCTGGTCGCAGTAATCGGGTAAAGAAAAGGGGAAAGTGGGAACAAGGCAACCGTGAGTACTCATTCAAAGTACTCGCAAGCAAGGAGCTACACTACATATGCATGGGTTTATGTGTAAAGGGGCATATCGGTGGACTGAACTGGAGAAAGCCAGAATAAGAGGGGGATAGCTAATCCCGTCGAAGACTACGCTTCTGGCAACCTCCATCTTGCAACATGTAGAAGAGAGTAGACTGAAGTCCTCCAAGTAGCAACGCATAGCATAATCCTACCCGAGGATCCCCTCCTCGTTGCCCTGTTAGAGAGCGATCACCGGGTTATATCTGGCACTTGGAAGGGTGTGTTTTATTAAGTATCCGGTTCTAGTTGTCATAAGGTCAAGGTACAACTCTGGGTCGTCCTTTTACCGAGGGACACGGCTCTTCGAATAGATTAACTTCCCTGCAGGGGTGCACCACATAACCCAACACGCTTGATCCCATTTGGCCGGACACACTTTCCCGGGTCATGCCCGGCCTCGGAAGATCAACACGTCGCAGCCCCACCTAGGCTCAACAGAGAGGTCAGCACGCCGGTCTAAATCCTATGCGCGCAGGGGTCTGGGCCCATCGCCCATTGCACACCTACACGTTGCGTACTTGGCCGGAAGCAGACCTAGCCTAGTGGCGTTCCAGTCCAATCCAGCGCGCGCCGCTCAGTCACTGACGTCACGAAGTGCTTCGGCTGATACCACGACATCGAGTGTCCATAACTGTTCCCGCGTAGTTGGTTAGTGCGTATAAACCAAATGGTCAGACTCAGATCAAATACCCAGATCTCGTTAAAGCGTGTTAAGTATCTGCGAACGCCGACCAGGGCCAGGCCACCTCTCTCCTAGGTGGTCTCAACCTGCCCTGTCGCTCCGCCATAAAGTAACAGTCGGGGGCCGTAGGGAACCCAGGCCCACCACTACCTGGGTGGAACCATCTGCCCCTTCAGCCCCCATCTCCGAATAGTATCACAGGTAATGTAACAGTGTAAAGTATATAGTATATGCCCGCGATCACTTCCCGAAGTGATCACGGCCCAGTAGTATAGCATGGCAGACGGACAAGAGTGTATGGCCACTGATGGAACACTAGCCTCCTATACTAAGCAGTAGGATATCAGGTAAAGGTAACGACAGTAGTAGCAAGGACAGGCTATGCAGCAGTATAGGATTAACTGAAAGCAGTAACATGCTACACTACTCTAATCCAAGCAGTATAGAGAAGAATAGGCGATATCTGGTGATCAAGGGGGGGGGGGCTTGCCTGGTTGCTCTGGCAAGAAGGGGTCGTCAACACCGTAGTCGATCACAAGGGTACCGGCAGCGGTCTCGGGGTCTACCGGAAAAAGTAACGAAGGGGGAACACAATAAATAACAGAGCAGTCAAAACATAACATGACAATGCGGTGCTAGAGGTGATCTAACGTAGGTATAGGTGATACCGGCGAAGGGGGGAAACATCCGGGAAAGTATCCCCGGTGTTTCGCGTTTTCGGACAGATGAACCGGAGGTGAAATGTTGCAGGTTTGCTAGGCTAGGGATGTGTGGCGGGCGAACGGACTGCGTATTCGGATTCGTCTCGTCGTTCTGAGCAACTTCCATGTACAAAGTTTTTCCATCCGAGTTACGGATTAAAAGATATGATTTTCAAAGATTTAAACATTTTCTAAATTTATTTTGATTCGAAAATAAACAACAAATTGCTACGGGTACCTAGCTCTGTGTACACAAAAGTGCACACAGAGGATGACAAGTAGGCCAGGGGGGCCCAGTTGACCAGTCAACGTTTGACTGGTCAACAAGGGCGCGGGGCCCCTGTCATAGACTCACCTAACTAACTACAATTTAAACAATTAGTTAATTAAGTTAATTAACTTTTAAATTAATTAATTAACTAATTAATGTATAATTATTTTTATTTATTTTTTAGTCTCTCTCTTTTTTTGGATGACATGGGCGTGAGGCCCCTGGGCAGTGGACCAGAGCCACCGGGCGGGCGCTATAGGGTGCGGGCGTGGGCGCCTGTTTGCGTGCACCGCAGCACCCAGAGGGGCGCCGGCGGGCAGGGCGCCGGCCGGGGTAGGGCGAGGCCGGGCCGGGGCACCAGAGGCAGCGGGCGTCTGCCGGAGAAGCTGCAGGCGGGCGGGCCAGGGGGCACGCGGGCACGCGGCCGGGAGGTCGGGTATGGGGGAAGAAGCAACGAGCGGGGGTGCGGTCGAGGCCATGGCCTGCACGCGGCGGGAGCAGCAGAAGGTAGCGACGGCAGCGGGCGCATGTGCTCGAGGGGAGTAGGGCGTGACGATGCATGGCCAGGCATGACCTGGGGCGAGGCGAACACACGAGGGAGGCGCAGGGCGTGGCACGGCTGGGCGGGACAGCAAGCGCTGCACGGGGGCAAGCAACAGGGGAGCGAGGCAGCGGCAGGGGCACGCGCGCGAGCTGCGGATGGCGCAGGCGAGCGCGTGCACGCGCGGGATGGCTCGTTCGGCAGCAGCACGGGAGGTGTGGGCGGCGCAGGCGCGGGGCGCCAGCGGGGTGCCGGCCCCGGCGCGACGCGCGAGGTGGTGCGCGCGCGGTGGTGCTGGAGCATGGCAACGGTGCGACGAGTGGGATGGCCGGCGCCGGCAATAGAGAGGGGAAGGAGGAAGCTCACGGTGGCCGTAGGGGTTAGGCAGTGGGGGTTGAGGAGGGTGACGGGGACGACGAGCGACGGGGAGGAGGCAGCAGCGAGGTGGGGTTCTCCGGGCGCGGGGCTGCGTCGAGCGGCCTCCCTCCTCGATCCCGATCCAATCGGGGAGAGGGGGAGATATTTTCGGGGGGGGGGGGCAACGGGGTGGGTTAGGGTTTCGCGTGGGAGGCCTAGTAGGCCAAGGGCGCGCGGGGGTGGGCCGACAGGCCGCTCGGCCACACGGCCAATTGGGCCAAGGCCCAGTCGGGGGGAGTTGTTTTCCTTTTACTTTTTTTTTTTCATTTTCATTTTATTTTTATTTATTTCCTTGTTTCTGTTTCCTTTTACTTATTTAATAGTTTATAGTTTTTAGAAAAAGTGAAACCCACCCCTCAATTAGATTTGTAAAATCAACTGTTCTCACAAAAAGTTTGGGACAAAAGTAAAGTACATTGTATTCTCTATTATTTAAAAATACATTTAAGTTATTGTTTCGGTCATTGTTTTATTTATTTTAGTGCCTTTAATTATTTTATAATAATGTGGATCCTCCACCATAATTATGAAGGAAATATGCCCTAGAGGCAATAATAAAGTTATTATTTATTTCCTTATACCATGATAAATGTTTATTATTCATGCTAGAATTGTATTAAACCGGAAACATAATACATGTGTGAATACATAGACAAACAGAGTGTCACTAGTATGCCGCTACTTGACTAGCTCGTTAATCAAAGATGGTTATGTTTCCTGACCATAGACAAAGAGTTGTTATTTTATTAACGGGATCACATCATTAGTTGAATGATCTGATTGACATGACCCATTTCATTAGCTTAGCACCCGATCGTTTAGTATGTTGCTATTGCTTTCTTCATGACTTATACATGTTCCTATGACTATGAGATTATGCAACTCCTGTTTACCGGAGGAACACTTTGTGTGCTACCAAACGTCACAACGTAACTGGGTGATTATAAAGGAGCTCTACAGGTGTCCCCAAAGGTACATGTTGGGTTGGCGTATTTCGAGATTAGGATTTGTCACTCCGATTGTCGGAGAGGTATCTCTGGGCCCTCTCGGTAATGCACATCACATAAGCCTTGCAAGCATTGCAACTAATGTGTTAGTTGTGAGATGATGTATTACGGAACGAGTAAAGAGACTTGCCGGTAACGAGATTGAACTAGGTATTGGATACCGACGATCGAATCTTGGGCAAGTAACATACCGATGACAAAGGGAACAACGTATGTTGTTATGCGGTCTGGCCGATAAAGATCTTCGTAGAATATGTAGGAGCCAATATGGGCATCCAGGTCCCGCTATTGGTTATTGATCGGAGACGTGTCTCGGTCATGTCTACATTGTTCTCGAACCGTAGGGTCCGCACGCTTAAAGTTACGATGACAATTTCTTGATGAGTTTATGTATTTTGATGTACTGAAGGTTGTTCGGAGTCCCGGATATGATCACAGACATGACGAGGAGTCTCGAAATGGTCGAGACATAAAGATCGATATATTGGAAGCCTATATTTGGACATCGGAGTCGTTCCGGGTGAAATCGGCATTTTACCGGAGTACCGAGGGGTTACCGGAACCCCCCGGGGGGTTATTGGGCCTACATGGGCCTTGAGGGAGAAGAGATAAGGAGGCAGGAGGTGGCCGCGCGCCCCTCCCCTTCCTAGTCCGAATAGGACAAGGGAAGGGGGGCGGCGCCCCCCTTTCCTTCCCCTCTTCCTCCTCTTTCCCCCTTCTCCTTCTCCAACTAGGAAAGAAGGGAGTCCTACTCCCGGTGGGAGTAGGACCCCCCTGGCGCGCCCCTCCTTGGCCGGCCGCCCCCTTTCCTTGGCTCCTTTATATACGGGGGCAGGGGGGCACCCTAGAACACACAAGTTGATCTTCGTGATCGTTCCTTAGCCGTGGGCGGTGCCCCCCTCCACGATATTACACCTCGGTCATATTGTAGCGGTGCTTAGGCGAAGCCCTGCGACGGTTGAACATCAAGATCGTCACCACGCCATCGTGCTGACGGAACTCCTCCCCGAAGCTTTGCTGGATCGGAGCCCGTGGTGCGTCATCGAGCTGTACGTGTGTCAAGAACTCGGAGGTGCCGGAGTAACGGTGCTTGGATCGGTTGGACCGGGAAGACGTACGACTACTTCCTCTACGTTGCGTCAACGCTTCCACTTCGGTCTACGAGGGTACGTAGACAACACTCTCCCCTCTCGTTGCTATGCATCACCATGATCTTGCGTGTGCGTAGGATTTTTTTTGAAATTACTACGTTCCCCAACAGTGGCATCCGAGCCTAGGTTTTATGGTTTGATGTTATATGCACGAGTAGAACACAAATGAGTTGTTGGCGATATAAGTCATACTGCCTACTAGCATGTCATACTTTGGTTCAGCGGTATTGTTGGATGAAGCGGCCCGGACCGACATTACGCGTACGCTTACGCGAGACTGGTTCTACCGCCGTGCTTTGCAGAAAGGTGGCTGGTGGGTGTCAGTTTCTCCAACTTTAGTTGAACCGAGTGTGGCTACGCCCGGTCTTTGCGAAGGTTAAAACAGCACCAACTTGACAAACTATCGTTGTGGTTTTGATGCGTAGGTAAGATTGGTTCTTGCTTAAGCCCGTAGCAGCCACGTAAAACTCAACAAACAAAGTAGAGGACGTCTAACTTGTTTTTGCAGGGCATGTTGTGATGTGATATGGTCAAGACATGATGCTAAATTTTATTGTATGAGATGATCATGTTTTGTAACTGAGTTATCGGCAACTGGCAGGAGCCATATGGTTGTCGCCTTATTGTATGCAATGCAATCGCCCTGTAATGCTTTACTTTATCACTAAGCGGTAGCGATAGTCGTAGAAGCATAAGATTGGCGAGACGACAACGATGCTATGATGGAGATCAAGGTGTCGCGCCGGTGACGATGGAGATCATGGCTATGCTTTGGATATGGAGATCAAAGGCACAAGATGATGATGGCCATATCATGTCACATATTATGATTGCATGTGATGTTTATCTTTTATACATCTTATTTTGCTTTGATTGACGGTAGCATTATAAGATGATCTCTCACTAAATTATCAAGAAGTGTTCTCCCTGAGTATGCACCGTTGCCAAAGTTCGTCGTGCCCAGACACCACGTGATGATCGGGTGTGATAAGCTCTACGTCCATCTACAACGGGTGCAAAACAGTTGCACACTACTTGACGAGCCAAGCATATACAGATATGGCCTCGGAACACGGAGACCGAAAGGTCGAGCGTGAATCATATAGTAGATATGATCAACATAAAGATGTTCACCATTGAAAACTAATCCATTTCACGTGATGATCGGTTATGGTTTAGTTGATTTGGATGACGTGATCACTTAGATGATTAGAGGGATGTCTATCTAAGTGAGAGTTCTTAAGTAATATGATTAATTGAACTTAAATTTATCATGAACTTAGTCCTGGTAGTATTAGCATATCTATGTTGTAGATCAATAGCTCGCGTTTAGCTGCCCTGTTTTATTTTTGATATGTTCCTAGAGAAAACTGAGTTGAAAGATGTTAGTAGCAATGATGCGGATTGGATCCGTGATCTGAGGACTATCCTCATTGCTGCACAGAAGAATTGTGTCCTTGATGCATCGCTAGGTGACAGACCTATTGTAGGAGCAGATGCAGACGTTATGAACGTTTGGCTAGCTCAATATGATGACTACTTGATAGTTTAGTGCACCATGCTTAACGGCTTAGAATCGGGACTTCAAAGACGTTTTGAACGTCATGGACCATATGAGATGTTCCAGGAGTTGAAGTTAATATTTCAAGCAAATACCTGAGTTGAGAGATATGAAGTCTCCAACAAGTTCTATAGCTAAAAAATGGAGGAGAATAGCTCAAGCAGTGAGCATGTGCTGAGATTGTCTGGGTACTACAATCGCTTGAATCAAGTGGGAGTTAATCTTCCAGATAAAAATAGTGATTGACAGAATTCTCTACTCACCATCACCAAGTTAGTAGAATATTGTGATGAACTATAATATGCAAGGGATGACGAAAGTAATTCCCAAGCTCTTCGTGATGCTGAAATCGACGAAGGTAGAAATCAAGAAAAACATCAAGTATTGATGGTTAACAAGACCACTAGTTTCAAGAAAAGGGCAAAGGGAAGAAGGGGAACTTCAAGAAGAATGACAAGCAAGTTGCTGCTCAAGTGAAGAAGCCCAAGTCTGGATCTAAGCCTGAGACTGAATGCTTCTACTGCAAAGGGACTGGTCACTAGAAGAAGGACTACCCCAAGTAATTGGTGGATAAGAAGGATGGCAAAGTGAACAAAGGTATATTGGATATGCATGTTATTGATGTGTACTTTACTAGTGTTTATAGCAACCCCTCGGTATTTGATACTGGTTCAGTTGCTAAGAGTAGTAACTCGAAACAGGAGTTGCAGAATAAACTGAGACTAGTTGAGGGTGAAGTGACGATGTGTGTTGGAAGTGGTTCCAAGATTGATATGATCATCATCGCACACTCCCAATACTTTCGAGATTAGTGTTGAACCTAAATAAGTGTTATTTGGTGTTTGCATTGAGCATGAATATGATTTGATCATGTTTATTGTAATACGGTTACTCATTTAAGTAAGAGAATAAATTTTTGTTCTGTTTACATGAATAAAACCTTATATGGTTACACACCCAATGAAACTAGTTCATTGGATCTCGATCGTAGTGATACACATATTCATAATATTGAAACCAAAAGATGCAAAGTTAATAATGATAGTGCAACTTATTTGTGGCACTGCCGTTTAGGTCATATTGGTGTAAAGCGCATGAAGAAACTCCATGCTGATGGGCTTTTGGAATCACTTGATTATGAATCATTTGATGCTTGCAAACCATGCCTCATGGGCCAGATGACTAAGACTCCGTTCCCCGGAACAATAGAGCGAGCAACTAACTTATTGGAAATAATACATACTGATGTATGCGATCCGATGAGTGTTGAGGCTCGCGACAAGTATCATTATTTTCTGACCTTCACAGATGATTTGAGCAGATATGGGTATATCTACTTGATGAAACACAAGTCTGAAACATTTGAAAAGTTCAAAGAATTTCAGAGTGAAGTGGAGAATCATCGTAACAAGAAAATAAAAGTTTCTACGATATGATCACAGAGGTAAAATATTTGAGTTACGAGTTTGGCCTTCAGTTAAAACAATGTGAAATAGTTTCACTACTCACGCCACCTTGAAAGTGCAACTATCCCTAGGTGGTTTTGGTAATTCATAACAACATATAGCTCCTTGAGCTAATGCTATTCCAAGATAACTATTTCAGGAAAGCTTAATGATTGGCATGGCATGAATGGTGAAAGTGGAACCCTCAAAATGCTAAGGACAAAGGATTGTCTCAAGCTCAAAAGCTCAAGACTCTTCATTTTACATTTTAGTGATCCAAGATCACATTGAGTCCATAGGAAAAGCCAATACTATCAAGGAGGGATGAGGTGTTGCTTAATGAGCCCTTTGCTTTATGTGCTTAATGATATGCTCCGAAATCCTCAACTACTTTTCCACTTCCACAAATGACCTAAAACCCAAGCCAAACTCGGTCATACCGATTCTTTCTATCCGGCGCCACCGAGTTTCATATGTCATAAGCCACTGCCAAACCCTAGCAAATCGGTTTCACCGATAGGGATCTCGGTCTCACCGAGATGGGATTGCAACCTCTCTGTTTCCTTTTCGCAACTTTTCGGTCTCACCGAAAGAGCGGATCGGTCCCACCGAGATTGCAATGCAAACTCTCTGTTTCCCTTTTGTAACTTTTCGGTCTCACCGAAAGAGCAAATCGGTCCCACCGAGTTTGCCTGACCAACTCTCTGGTTAGCTAATTACCAAATCGGTCTCACCGAGTTTGTGTAATCGGTCTCACCGAGATTACGTTATGCCCAAACCCTAACCATATCGGTCCTACCGAGATGCATGTCAGTCCCACCGAAAATCTCTAACGGTCACTAGGTTTACCTTTTCGGTCCGACCGAGTTTGTTCATTCGGTCCCACCAAGATTGGTAAATTGTATGTAATGGTTGGATTTTAAGTGGAGGCTATATATACCCCTCCACCTCCTCTTCATTCGTGGAGAGAGCCATCAGAACACATCTACACTTCCAACCTACATGTTCTGAGAGAGAACCACCTACCCTTGTGTTGAGGTCAAGATATTCCATTCCTACCATATGAATCTTGATCTCCAGCCTTCCCCAAGTTGCTTTCCACTCAAATCTTCTTTCCACCAAATCCAAATCCTGTGAGAGAGAGTTGAGTGTTGGGGAGACTATCATTTGAAGCACAAGAGCAAGGAGTTCATCATCAACACACCATTTGTTACTTCTTGGAGAGTGGTGTCTCCTAGATTGGCTAGGTGTCACTTGGGAGCCTCCGACAAGATTGTGGAGTTGAACCAAGGAGTTTGTAAGGGCAAGGAGATCGCCTACTTCGTGAAGATCTACCGCTAGTGAGGCAAGTCCTTCGTGGGCGATGGCCATGGTGGGATAGACAAGGTTGCTTCTTCGTGGACCCTTCGTGGGTGGAGCCCTCCATGGACTCGCGCAACCGTTACCCTTCGTGGGTTGAAGTCTCCATCAACGTGGATGTAGGATAGCACCACCTATCCGAACCACGGGAAAAACATCCGTGTCTCCAGTAGCGTTTGAATTCTCCAAACCCTTCCCTTTACATTCTTGCAAGTTGCATGCTTTACTTTCCGCTGCCTATATACTCTTTGCATGCTTGCTTGAATTGTGTTATGATTGCTTGACTTGTCCTAAAGTTGCTAAAATCTGCCAAGAACTAAAATTGGGAAAAGGTTAAGTTTTTATTTGGTCAAGTAGTCTAATCACCCCCCTCTAGACATACTTCCAATCCTACAAGTGGTATCAGAGCTTTGGTCTCCATTTGCTTTGATTCCCATAGCTTTTGGTGGTCATAGCCTTGGTTTCACAACCTAGGAGAGTATGGCGTCTAGTGAGGGAAATTATCACCGTAGAGGTCCTTACTTTGATGGTACTAACTTTGCTAGTTGGAAGCATAAAATGAAAATGCATATTCTTGGACATAACCCTGCCGTTTGGGCTATTGTGTGTGTTGGTTTGCAAGGTGACTTCTTCGATGGGAAAGAACCAAACCGTGAAGCTACCGCGGATGAGTTGAAGATGCTACAATACAACGCTCAAGCTTGTGATATTCTCTTCAATGGATTGTGCCCCGAAGAATTCAACAAAATCAGCCGTCTTAAGAATGCAAAGGAAATCTGGGATACTTTGATTGATATGCACGAAGGTACCGACTCCGTCAAGGAATCCAAATTGGATGTGCTTCAAAGTCAACTTGACAAGTTCAAAATGAAGGATGGTGAAGGTGTCGCTGAAATGTACTCTAGGCTTGCTCTCATCACAAATGAGATTGCCGGCTTAGGGAGTGAAGAGATGACCGACAGATTCATCATCAAGAAGATCCTAAGATCCTTGGATGGAAAATATGATACCGTGTGCACATTGATCCAAATGATGCCCAATTACAAAGATCTCAAGCCGATGGAAGTCATTGGAAGAATTGTTGCTCATGAGATGTCACTCAAGGATAAAGAGGAACTTCACAACAAATCAAGTGGTGCTTACAAAGCCTCATGTGAAGCCCCTACATCATCAAGTGAGAAACAAAACTTCAATGAAGAATTGAGCTTAATGGTGAAGAACTTCAACAAGTTCTACAAGAGTAGAAGCAAAGATAGAAGCTCCAAGTCAAGGTCCTACAATGACAAAAGATCTTCTAGTCGAGAGCGAAACTGCTACAATTGTGGAAGACCCGGACACTATTCCAATGAGTGTACGGCTCCCTACAAGAGAAGAGAAGATTCTCCAAAAAGAAGAAGCAAGAGAGAGGAATCACCATCAAGAGAGAGAAGGAGTAGAGATGATCGTTATGAACGGAGATACTCACGGAGAAGCAAGGATTCGGAGAGAAAGGAAAAATCATCAAGGAGCTACACAAAATGAAGACATCAAGCTCATGTTGGTGAATGGGTATCCGGCTCCGGCTCCGACAACCACTCCGAGAGAAGTTATCACTCCGACTCCGAATATACTCAAGATGAAGGTGTTGCCGGACTAGCACTTGTGTCAACCAACTCCTACGACATATTTGACTCACCAAATGAAGGAATTGGAAGATGCTTCATGGCCAAAGGTCTTAAGGTAACGCACCCTGAGTATGTTGATTTTAATAGTGATGAAGATGACTTGTTAGGTGATGATGATTTACTTGTTGACAACTCTAGTGATGAATCCTATGATGAAATGTCAATTAATCATGCTAAAACGAATGAAAATGATAAGGAGAAAATTGAGGCTCTAACTAAAGAACTAAACACTCTTAAGTTAGCTCATGAAACTATCTTCGAAGATCATCGAGAACTTTTAAGGGCTCATGAGAAGTTACGCTTTGAAAAGCTCAATCTTGAGCAAGAGCATGAGCTTTTAAAGGCAATCAATGATGATCTCCGCAAGAAAAGTTCTTCTTACATTGCCAAACGTTTACTCTTATCCACTTACATGCCTCAAGTCAAGTCTAGTAATAAGAACAAGAAAGATTCTTCCTCTAGTAGTAACAATGATCATGTTAAATCCAATATTGTTGCTTCTAGTAGTTCCCTTGATTCCACTAATGATTTTCTTAGCCAAGTTACACTTGAGCAAGAAAATAGCATATTGAAGGAAATCATAGAGAAAGGAGTGTACAAAAGCCTTGCCGGAAGTAAGCAATTCGAGGAGATTGTACGCAAGCAAGGAAGGCACCGGAAGAATCAAGGTGTTGGTCTTGAACGAAAGTTCAATGCCAATGGAGTTGAGTGGTAAGAAGATCAATACCCCAAGACAAAGTTTGTTCCTCAACAAGAGAAGTATGATCCTACTTCTTTCAAGGGGACACAAACTCAAGATGATCTTCCACCTCAAGACTACAAGCAAAAAGGCAAGGACAAGCTTCAAGAGGAAATAGATGCATTTGAAGAAGCTCCTAAGACCTTAGTCAAGTGGATTCCCAAGACTACTTCAAGTTCCACTTCATCAAGTACGACTACAACTCCAAGGATTCCCATCAAGATGGTGTGGATCCAAAAGAAGAAGAACTAGAGAGTTCTTGAGGGTGACTCCGCCAACATACTTCACTCTTATCATTTTGGCAAGAACAAGTGCAATCAACTTCCACATCTTGCACTAGTTCAAGGAGTCACAAACCCTCTTGTTGGTAAGTCAAGGGACAAGGTAACCTAAAAGATTTCATAGACATCATCTTGTATGTGCATCACTCTATGTCTATGGATATATTTGTTTGTTCCTTGTGGGACTAACCCATGTAGGTATTGAAAGTGCAATTCACTCAAAAGGATAGCTCCAAGTGATCTACATCAACATTGAGCATCCACATCTTCAACATCTACATGAAGTCATCATCGACAAAACCCAAGGTTAGTTCATCCCTTTTAGGGGGGATATCACATCTAGGGGGAGCTTTACTCTAAGACTTGAGCTAAAGCAACTCTAATGATGTGAACACAATAATGCTTTATGTAAAAGTGGTAACCCCACTTAAGCTTAAACGATGAGTATGACCTATGATCAAATGTTCTCATTTGACTCCTAAGTCAATATACTCATATATAGATGACCTAGTCATCGCCAATTGCTTGATAGATGCTAGAATTGGTTGTGCATGCTTTGTCACATATTTCAATTGCCATTTTATTGTGTGAGCATGTTGGTTGCATATTTCACTCATTCAAGGACATCCACTTGTTGTTTTGATTGTTTGGCCTTATCTTTTCATTTGCCAAGTGGATGGACAAGAATGCCTAAGAACCCCCTCTAGCTATCTATGCTTTCTCGTCTCAAACTCTATTCATGCTACATCACAAAATTGATCAAGTCAAATTCAAATCACTCTGTGTGAGGAGCACTCGGAGTCCCCAATTCGTCATAGACTTAAACTTCCAAAACCTCTTTGTGATTCTCGGTCTGACCGATACCCCACTTTCGGTCTTACCGAGATCATTAAGTTGATCTAAGTTTTCAATCTCGGTGCAACCGTTTTGAACCATTCGGTCACACCGAGTTGCAATAACTGTATACAGTTTTGCATCTCAGTGCCACCGAGTTGTTCCACTCGGTCACACCGACAGGGTCGGGCTATATATAGACACGGGCAAAATTTTGGAAATTTCTCCGAACCCCTTCGCCCGCGCCATAGCTCGCTCTGCGACGTGGTCTCCGGATCGTCTCCTCGCCGCCAGCCGCCTCCAGTCGCTGGTCTCCGTCGCCGTCAACGGAAATCAACCCCGCCGTTGTCGCCGTAGCGAGTCTCCGTCGAACTAGGGTATGGACTCGATGTTTGTGCTATTCCCAATCCGATTCCTAGCACATTGTGATCATAATGATTCTTGCCACGTTTGATAAACTTCTATCCAGTCAATGAACTCATAGATTAGGTTTGATTCGAAAATTTTAGGGTTAGGTTTCCGCCGAAACCATCTCGGACCCACCGAGTTGAAAAACTCGGTCCCACCGATTTGGCTTATGCCATTGCACAGCGAGACTCGGTCTAACCGAGTGTTACTAATCGGTGAGACTGATTTTGGAACTTTGTGAAACCCTAGCAGTCTCGGTGCCACCGAACTGTGACTCGGTCTAACCGAGATCACTAGTTTAGGTTCCAAAAACTGCTTCGGTATCACCGAGTTTAAAAATCGGTAGATCCGAGATGCTTTCTGTGGGAAACTAAAACTAAGTTTTTGAATCATTCTTTTGCAAAAATCTCTGCATTTTGTGATGCTCATCCACTCTACCTCATCTATAAACTATTCACAGGGTCAGCAGTCAGCAGTCAGCTTGTTCATCATGGCAGACCAAAGTGATAGTCAGAATTTGTCAGAGCAGCCAGTGCAAATGAGTGAGGGCACTAGTCCCTCCAGTTCCTCAAATGATGGCAGCAAGAGCACCCCTAGCAATCTGCCAAAAGCTGCCACAAGACAGAGAAAGAAGAAAGCCTCAGATTCATAGGATGAAGATTATGTGGCAGAGGAAGAAGCAACTTCCAAGAAAGTTGAACTCAAGAAAGAGCATGGCTCAAGGCAGAGCACCAAGCCAGGATTAAAGGTCAAAAGGCCAGCAGGCAGGCAGCCTATGCCAAAGGCCAGAGCCTCAACCAAGATTCCTGAGAAGCCCACTCCCAAAGAACCAGTTGTTGCTGAAGAGAAGAAAGAGAGGAAGAGAGGCAGATGGTGCAAGAAAGTAGATCCTATGGCTGAATTTGAACAACATTCTTCTGATGAAGAAGAAGAAGAGGAAGAAGAGGGTGCTGCACCAGCACCTAAGGCACCCAAGCTGATGGCTGATGCCATAAGATCAGGGACAACTGCATCTAAGCCCAAGGAAGCCCCCAAGACTGCTTCCAAGGCTAAGCCAGCTCCAAAGCCAAAACCCAAGAGGAATACAAGAAGCATCCCAGCTGCTGAGAAGAACAAGGCCCCAATGCCTGAAACTGCTGAAGAAGAGGAAGGCCAAGTGCTGAGAAAATTGAAGCCCAAGATCCCAGACCACAATGATGCTCATCCTGTGGCTGAGGATATGAAAATCAGGAGAGACTCTGGACTGAGAAAATGGAGAGCTGAGGATCCCTATGCTATCAGGAGGAGGACTGCTGTTGACTACAGGTTCCACACTAAAGAACAGCAGGACTTCTATGAGACAGTCTTGTTAGACAAGAAGCCAATTGTATGTGACATGAGATGGGTCAACTGGGAATATATCAAGGACAACGAAGAGCACTACCCTAGAGTGCAGGACAGTTTCAAGGCATGTGGAGTAGCAGACTTTGTTGGGCAAAAGCTCACAAAGTGGAATGAGGAGCTTATCATGCAGTTCTACTCCACATCACATTTTTACCCAGATGGAAGGATTGTTTGGATGTCTGAGGGTACAAGGTACCAATCTACAGTTGCTGAGTGGGCACAACTTATCAATGCCCCAGAGGAGAATGAAGATGACTTGGATGTCTATTCTAAGAAAAAGATGGATCACAACACTATGGCAAATATGTACAAGGAGATTCCAACAGATGATCTTGACACTCACCAGTTTGGGTCTGTAAAACACTTGCTGTCAGGTCTGCTTACGATCAACTGGATCCTTAGGCACACACTTTTGCCCAAGTCTGGAGATCACAGGATGATCAGAGGTCATGCCATTAACTTGCTACATATCTTTGATGTGCCTCAGAAATTCAAGGTCATGAGCCTCATAGTAGAGACTATCAAGAGGACTGCAGCAGATCAGAAGAGGAGCTGTGGTTATGCCCCTCAGATCCAGATGTTGATTAACTCAAGGATGGGCACAAACACATACTTGCTGGACAAGGAACATTTGCCTATCTATCCAGATTTCGAGGACAACCAAGTTGTGATGACCAAAGATGAACCATCTTCAGCCCATGCACAAGCCAAGAAGGAGAAGGCAAAGAAGGAGAAAGCTGCTAAGATGCCAACTCAAGAGGAGGCATCTGAGTACTTCTTGAAGAACAAGCAAGAGCAGCTTAGTTACTTGATTGCATCCACCCTGCGGATTGAGAAAGGACTAGCCACCCTAACTCAAAACCAGGCAAGCTTAGAGAGAATCATAGAACAAAAGTTCTATGACTTGGATATCAAGGTGACAGAGATTCAGACTGCAGTGGAGCAGCTCAAAGATGATATGCAGGAGAGGAAAGGGAAGACAACCACTGATGCATTTGCCAGAGTGCCACGAGGTCCGAGGTCGTCTGCAGTGCCAGTTCCTGACACTAGAGCAACCGCCTCAGCTCCAGCTGCAGCACCAACCCAACCTGCTCCAGCATCCACTTCAGCTCCAACTCCAACCGCGTCTATGGAAGCCTTCGTCCTTGGAGTGATCCGGACTCCACCACCACCTGAAGATCAAGCCTGAGTGTCGATTTAGCACTATGCATTTTCTAGGAACTTTTTGGTAACTTGTTGCCAAAGGGGGAGAAAATGTATAGATCATAGGCTTCGAGAGAGAGAGAGAGTGTTGCTTTTCTCTCTTGCTTTTATTTGGTGGTTTTTCAAACATTGTTTGCTTTTGGTCGTGATACTTTGATATGCTTGTGAGACATTGATGATCATGTGTTTGATCATAAGCTACACTTATGCATGCTTGATATATCTTATCTATCTTATGTGGTCATTCACTTTGCCTTGGTGATGAGTGCATGTATTTCATTATTAATCATTTTGAGCGCTCCACCAAGATGTATGTGACATGGAAGAGTAACCCATAATTCTAACTTCTTGTGCATTTGCAGTCCAAAGCAAATTTTATATATGCACAAATTTAGGGGGAGCTCTTACTTATCACATACTTCTCAAAGCGACGATGTAATTCATTCTTATTATCGTTCGTCGAAGCTTTGATCTATATGTTGTCATCAATTACCAAAAAGGGGGAGATTGAAAGTGCAACTATCCCTAGGTGGTTTTGGTAATTCATAACAACATATAGCTCATTGAGCTAATGCTATTCCAAGATAACTATTTCAGGAAAGCTCAATGATTGGCATGGCATGAATGGTGAAAGTGGAACCCTCAAAATGCTCAGGACAAAGGATTGGATCAAGCTCAAAAGCTCAAGACTCTTCATTTTACATTTTAGTGATCCAAGATCACATTGAGTCCATAGGAAAAGCCAATACTATCAAGGAGGGATGAGGTGTTGCTTAATGAGCCCTTTGCTTTATGTGCTTAATGATATGCTCCGAAATCCTCAACTACTTTCCCACTTCCACAAATGACCTAAACCCTAAGCCAAACTCGGTCATACCGATTCTTTCTATCCGGCGCCACCGAGTTTCATATGTCATAAGCCACTGCCAAACCCTAGCAAATCGGTTTCACCGATAGGGATCTCGGTCTCACCGAGATGGGATTGCAACCTCTCTGTTTCCTTTTCGTAACTTTTCGGTCTCACCGAAAGAGCGGATCGGTCCCACCGAGATTGCAATGCAAACTCTATGTTTCCCTTTTGTAACTTTTCGGTCTCACCGGAAGAGCAAATTGGTCCCACCGAGTTTGCGTGACCAACTCTCTGGTTAGCTAATTACCAAATCGGTCTCACCGAGTTTGTGTAATCGGTCTCACCGAGATTACGTTATGCCCAAACCCTAACCATATCGGTCCTACCGAGATGCATGTCAGTCCCACCGAAAATCTCTAACGGTCACTAGGTTTACCTTTTTGGTCCGACCGAGTTTGTTGATTCGGTCCCACCGAGATTGGTAAATTGTGTGTAATGGTTGGATTTTAAGTGGAGGCTATATATACCCCTCAACCTCCTCTTCATTCGTGGAGAGAGCCATCAGAACACATCTACACTTCCAACCTACATGTTCTGAGAGAGAACCACCTACCCTTGTGTTGAGGTCAAGATATTCCATTCCTACCATATGAATCTTGACCTCCAGCCTTCCCCAAGTTGCTTTCCACTCAAATCTTCTTTCCACCAAATCCAAATCCTGTGAGAGAGAGTTGAGTGTTGGGGAGACTATCATTTGAAGCACAAGAGCAAGGAGTTCATCATCAACACACCATTTGTTACTTCTTGGAGAGTGGTGTCTCCTAGATTGGCTAGGTGTCACTTGGGAGCCTCCGACAAGATTGTGGAGTTGAACCAAGGAGTTTGTAAGGGCAAGGAGATCGCCTACTTCGTGAAGATCTACCGCTAGTGAGGCAAGTTCTTCGTGGGCGATGGCCATGGTGGGATAGACAAGGTTGCTTCTTCGTGGACCCTTCATGGGTGGAGCCCTCCATGGACTCGCGCAACCGTTACCCTTCGTGGGTTGAAGTCTCCATCAACGTGGATGTAGGATAGCACCACCTATCCGAACCACGGGAAAAACATCCGTGTCTCCAATAGCGTTTGAATTCTCCAAACCCTTCCCTTTACATTCTTGCAAGTTGCATGCTTTACTTTCCGCTGCCTATATACTCTTTGCATGCTTGCTTGAATTGTGTTATGATTGTTTGACTTGTCCTAAAGTTGCTAAAATCTGCCAAGAACTAAAATTGGGAAAAGGTTAAGTTTTTATTTGGTCAAGTAGTCTAATCACCCCCCTCTAGACATACTTCCGATCCTACACAACTGGAACACCACAGTGTAATGGTGTGTCTGAACATCGTAACCGTACTTTATTAGATATGGTGCAACCTATGATGTCTCTTGCCGATTTACCACTATCGTTTTGGGGTTATGCATTAGAGACAGCTGCATTCACGTTAAATAGGGCACCATCTAAATCCGTTGAGACGATACTATATGAACTATGGTTTAGCAAGAAACCAAAGTTGTCGTTTCTTAAAGTTTGGGGTTGTGATGCTTATGTGAAAAAGTTTCGTCCTGATAAGCTCAAACCCAAATTGGAGAAATGTGTCTTCATAGGATACCTAAAGGAGACTGTTGGGTACACCTTCTATCACAGATCCGAAGGCAAGACATTCGTTGCTAAGAATAGATCCTTTCTAGAGAAGGAGTTTCTCTTGAAAGAAGTATGTGGGAGGAAAGTAGAACTTGATGTGGTAATTGTACCTGCTCCCTTATTGGAAAGTAGTTCATCACAGAAAACGGTTTCTGTGACACCTACACCAATTAATGAGGAAGTTAATGATGATGAAACTTCAGATCAAGTTATTACTGAACCTCGTAGATCAACCAGAGTAAGATCCACACTAGAGTGGTACAGTAATCCTGTTCTGGAAATCATGCTGCTAGATCATGATGAACCTACGAACTATGAAGAAGCGATGGTGAGCCCAGATTCCGCAAAATGGCTTGAAGCCATGAAATCTGAGATGGGATCCATGTATGAGAACAAAGTATGGACTTTGGTTGACTTGCCCGATGATCGGCAAGCAATTGAGAACAAATGGATCTTCAAGAAGAAGACTGACGCTGACGGTAATGTTACTGTCTACAAAGCTAGACTTGTCGAAAAAGGTTTTTGACAAAGTTCAAGGTGTTGACTATGATGAGATTTTCTCACTCGTATCGATGCTTAAAGTTTGTCTGAATCATGTTAGCAATTGCCGCATTTTATGAAATCCGGCAAATGGATAAACAAAATTGCATTCCTTAATGGATTTATTAAAGAGTTGTATACGATGCAACTAGAAGGTTTTGTCGATCCTAAAGGTGTTAACAAAATATGCAAAGCTCCAGCGATCCATCTATGGACTGGTGCAAGCATCTCGGAGTTGGAATACACGCTTTGATAAGTTGATCAAAGCATATAGTTTTATACAGACTTACGGTGAAGCCTGTATTTACAAGAAAGTGAGTGGGAGCACTACAATATTTCTGATAAGTATATGTGAATGACATATTGTTGATCGGAAATAATGTAGAATTATTCTGCAAAGCATAAAGGAGTATTTGAAAGGAGTTTTTCGAAGAAGGACCTCGGTGAAGCTGCTTACATATTGAGCATCAAGATCTATAGAGATAGATCAAAACGCTTGATAAGTTTTTTCAATGAGTACATACCTTGACAAGATTTTGAAGTAGTTCAAAATGGAACAGTCAAAGAAAGAGTTCTTGTCTGTGTTACAAGGTGTGAAATTGAGTAAGACTCAAAGCCCGACCACGGCAGATGATAGAAAGAGAATGAAAGTCATTCCCTATGCCTCAGTCATAGATTCTATAAAATATGCCATGCTATGTACCAGATCTATTGTATACCCTACACTGTGTTAAGCGAGGGAGTACAATAGTGATCTAGGAAGTAGATCACTGGACATCGGTCAAAATTATCCTTAGTGAAATAAGGATTTGTTTCTCGATTATGGACGTGACAAAAAGGTTCGTCGTAAAAGGTTACGTCGATGCAAGTTTTGACACTAATCTAGCTGACTCTAAGTCTCAATCTAGATACATATTGAAAGTGGGAGCAATTAGCTAAAGTAGCTGTGTGCAGAGCATTGTAGACATAGAAATTTGCAAAATACATACGGATCTGAATTTTGGCAGACCCGTTGACTAAGCTTCTCTCACAAGCAAAACATGATCACACCTTAGTACTCTTTGGGTGTTAATCACATACCGATGTGAACTAGATTACTGACTCTAGTAAACCCTTTTGCTGTTGGTCACATATCGATGTGAACTATGGGTGTTAATCACATGGTGATGTGAACTATTGCTGTTAAATCACATGGCGATGTGAACTAGATTATTGACTCTAGTGCAAGTGGGAGACTGAAGGAAATATGCCCTAGAGGCAATAATAAAGTTATTATTTATTTCCTTATATCATGATAAACGTTTATTATTCATGCTAGAATTGTATTAAACCGGAAACATAATACATGTGTGAATACATAGACAAATAGAGTGTCACTAGTATGCCTCTACTTGACTAGCTCGTTAATCAAAGATGGTTATGTTTCCTGACCATAGACAAAGAGTTGTTATTTTATTAACGGGATCACATCATTAGTTGAATGATCTGATTGACATGACCCATTTCATTAGCTTAGCACCCGATCGTTTAGTATGTTGCTATTGCTTTCTTCATGACTTATACATGTTCCTATGACTATGAGATTATGCAACTCCCGTTTATCGGAGGAACACTTTGTGTGCTACCAAACGTCACAACGTAACTGGGTGATTATAAAGGAGCTCTACAGGTGTCTCCAAAGGTACATGTTGGGTTGGCGTATTTCGAGATTAGGATTTATCACTCCGATTGTCGGAGAGGTATCTCTGGGCCCTCTCGGTAATGCACATCACATAAGCCTTGCAAGCATTGCAACTAATGTGTTAGTTGTGAGATGATGTATTACGGAACGAGTAAAGAGACTTGCCGGTAACGAGATTGAACTAGGTATTGGATACCGACGATCGAATCTCGGGCAAGTAACATACCGATGACAAAGGGAACAACGTATGTTGTTATGCGGTCTGACCGATAAAGATCTTCGTAGAATATGTAGGAGCCAATATGGGCATCCAGGTCCCGCTATTGGTTATTGACCGGAGACGTGTCTCGGTCATGTCTACATTGTTCTCGAACCGTAGGGTCCGCACGCTTAAAGTTACGATGACAGTTTCTTTATGAGTTTATGTATTTTGATGTACCGAAGGTTGTTCGGAGTCCCAGATGTGATCACGGACATGACGAGGAGTCTCGAAATGGTCGAGACATAAAGATCGATATATTGGAAGCCTATATTTGGACATCGGAATTGCTCCGGGTGAAATCGGCATTTTACCGGAGTACCGAGGGGTTACCGGAACCCCCCGGGGGGTTATTGGGCCTACATGGGCCTTGAGGGAGAAGAGAGAAGGAGGCAGGAGGTGGCCGCACGCCCCTCCCCTTCCTAGTCCGAATAGGACAAGGGAAGGGGGGCGGCGCCCCCCTTTCCTTCCCCTCTTCCTCCTCTTTCCCCCTTCTCCTTCTCCAACTAGGAAAGAAGGGAGGCCCCTCCTTGGCCGGCCGCCCCCTTCGCTTGGCTCCTTTATATACGGGGGCAGGGGGCACCCTAGAACACACAAGTTGATCTTCGTGATCGTTCCTTAGCCGTGTGCGGTGCCCCCCTCCACGATATTACACCTCGGTCATATTGTAGCGGTGCTTAGGCGAAGCCCTGCGACGGTTGAACATCAAGATCGTCACCACGCTGTCGTGCTGACGGAACTCCTCCCCGAAGCTTTGCTGGATCGGAGCCCAGGGTGCGTCATCGAGTTGTACGTGTGTCAAAAACTCGGAGGTGCCGGAGTAACGGTGCTTGGATCGGTTGGACCGGGAAGACGTACGACTACTTCCTCTATGTTGCGTCAACGCTTCCGCTTCAGTCTACGAGGGTACGTAGACAACACTCTCCCCTCTCGTTGCTATGCATCACCATGATCTTGCGTGTGCGTAGGATTTTTTTTTGAAATTACTACGTTCCCCAACAAATTACTTATGATTTAGTTGTCACATTGGGAACATTATAGTTTTAACTTTTGAAAACTTTTATTGACTGCTTGATTTTGAATTTGAATTCGAACCGGTTTTGAACTAACGCGAGATTAGCAACAGTAATCGAGGTGATGTGGCATTATTAGCAGAGGTTTACTGTAGCTTAAATATTCGGGCGTCACAATTCTCCTCCACTACAAGAAATCTCGTCCCGAGATTTAAGAGGTAATGGAAGGGGGAAGGTTTGTTAACGAATCTAGCGGGTCTTCTCATTCTGGCTTGCTCTTCTCAAAGAGACCGGTCCAATACATTGATGTCTTCATTTCTCTGCTTTAGGTCATCATGATGAAGTCGGCAACCTTTCTTCGGGATCTTCATCGTATTTACGAATAGGTAACGGGGCAGCTCGGCTATGACAGAATGTTTATGAGGGAAAACAATTTTGGGTTAGCCCATGAATGAGCATAATATTATCTCTCGAGTTGAACATATAAATGCATCGAGAGTAAGGTACGAAGGTACAATAAGAGGTTCCCAGCGGATAGATAGTTGCTCGAAGTCTGAACCAGAGTGAGAAAGGGGTTCAGAGCGGCGAGAGTAAGTATTACGTCTGATACCAGAATAGATTACTAGGCATGTGGCCCGTGAATTACATACGAAGTCAAGCTCAAGGAATAACTTTGACAACAGGGTGTACAGGAGAGTCAGGTTTCGATCCTATGGAACTGTGGGTTATGGGCCCACCATGTGGGTTAATAGTAGGAAGGGGGCTGACATCTTGCACGGTAACGATAGCAAGGCATGTCAGAGGGTAGCCTGTTAGTTATGTCTACAACAACATCTATACCAAGGGCGAGGGACGAAGAGAACCATTTTCCTGCTCGTTGAACGAGGCAGACCAATAGGCAAAGTTCTCGTCCATCTGTGGTCACCGGAATGTCATCAACAATAGTAACAGGGTCTTGCTGACAGAATGGTACAACGAGGTGTTTACATAAGCAGTGAATTATTACTGCTTAGTTTATATAGATCACAAGGTCAAACAAACCAATGGAAAGGAAAATGTGAGCATCAGGTTAAACAGATCCATGGAAAGGAAAATGTGTTAAAACACATATTTCGGGGGTATATCCTTCTCAAGGACAAGCAGAGCATGATATCCATGACAGGATATAATGTAGAAAACCCTTTAGGTAAGGGGAGAGAAATTTCATGAAATTACCCATACAACGGTGTTAGGATAAATGATAAAGAAAATTTAGCATTGTGCTTCAAATGCTCTTATTGAAAATTGGAGTACCACAAACATGCTTCGAGACAGTATTGACATGGTTTTCAAGCAAAGGTCGAATTTTGGATACACAAAGGATCCATTAGGAATAACTTGTAGAATAAGTCTTACAATTTCCTCATGGAAGAATGGATAACCTTGCTGAAAAGGAATCTATGACAATAGGGCCTACGGCCAGGTGTGCTAAGACGACATCACCTTACCGGTTCACATAAAGACCAATGTTATAACTCATTGGAATTATGTTCCAACCATCATATCCGACTGAGATTCGGATCTGATTGGTGTCAGGATAACTTAGACTCAGGATGCCTGAGAAGGAAAGGTGCAACACAATTTGACGAGATGGTGCTGCCAGATCCTCGGGAAATGAACTATGGAAGGGAGTTCCGAAGCAAGAGTTCATCATTAAACCAAGGAGAGGGTGAGGAGCTGGCTGATGGACTCAGCGACAATTCATCGAGAATTCCAACAAGTTGGATTTCCACAATTATGTGAACAAGGAGATAACATTTGTTGGATCAAATGATATAATGAGGTACGCTCGAGGAAAACATACACAATTTAAACATTGGTTGAACGGTGCACCCGAATTATGGGCTTAGGTAGCAAGATCAATGATAGAAGGGTGATTCGATATCCAATACACAAATAATGTATATATCGTTCATTAACTTACAAGCAATAGGGTTGCTAGAAGTTTTGAATTTTTCACATCACAGTCCATTTGTCGGTATTCCGATTGGAACATAGGGGCCATGAAAAGAATGGTGAGGGTGAGAAGCATCTCTTGCATCAATAATTCATAAGAGGTGGTGAAATTCTCACAACATACTTGACATAAAAGATGATAATATTCCAAGGTAAAGAAGAACAAACGCTGGATAGCAAGGAACTCAATGTATAACACAAAACACGATCATGTTTGTGTTGGAGGTAAGGCAATAAGGTGGCCGATGATAATACAAATCATCGAGGGCAAGCATGAAATTTCTCATCATGAATTCAATGTACGTCTCGGAAGAAGTTAAAATGTTGACGATGGTCACGACACTTTTATCGAGAGGTTTCAAGAGGCTGTAATCGATCAGCGATGACATCAAGTCAAAGGAATGTTGAAGCGAAAGGTTATTGGAACCACGAGTACGACACAAACTTGAAATCAAGCTTGCTGTTCAAGGTGAAATGATATGACAAGGACGATCAACATAAGCTTAGCTCATCGTCGAAAGTTGTGCTCCGGGAAGAAGGACCATGTAGCATGGTTGAAATTTAGCACGATAATGATATAGCCAAACAGACCAGGAATGGCGTGATCGGGTACAAACTCGTACTTAAAGAAGATTACTAAGAGTTGTTGAACCGTAGTGCGGACTTGGTTCAGTTACCGGTGTCTTTGAGTGTTTAATAACTCAGAGCCCATGAAAAATTGTAATCAGTGAGAATGTAGTACTTGATGGAGAACTCATAAGAAGTTATGTAGTTCCATGATATTCTCGCGGCACCAGAGGGTATACTCAAGGGTAGAGCGGGATAGAGGTTGGACAAGTGAAATCATTTGCAAAAGGCAAGCACTTAAACTTGTCCAAGAAATGGGATCAAAGAAGAACAATATGGTCGAAACCACGATCGCAAAAGACCAAGCATAGATAAGAGAAGAAGTTATAACAAGGGGATTATTATTACTATGAGAAGCTTCCATGATAAGTTCCACCTTGGGTCCATGGGCATGAACACAAAGTTCAAGGTCGACTCCCACTTCTCCAAAGCATAACCTTACATCCACTTCTCGTTTCGATAATGGCATTAGTGTTGAAAGTTTTACCTGGTGAAATACCAGATGAGTATGACCCGTGAAATCTTTCGGGCTCACATAGATTAGGAAAAGGCATAGGTTCAACCCATCAGGGTCTCTTAGGAACATATACCACAAACTTCAATAGTATTGATCACCAGCTCGAAAGTATAGCACAGTTGACGAAGCAGAGGATACAAGTCTCTAAAGGCATAAGACACGATTTACCAAAAGGCATTATGTATCCGAGGAAAACTCACAAAGTTATTGAATATGAATGACTCTATCAGATAATAATCCAACAGAGAATTTGGCGATACACAAGGATCTGATGTGAGTATCGGTACCCAACCAGAAGAAGAAAGAATGCAAAGGCATCGGATTATTGAAATATCTGAATAATTTGAGGCTTAAATACAAAGAAATTCTGATTTCCAGACCAATGTATCAGAATCAGATGCTCTGATCAGATATGAGTAAGTTGAATATACTTGGAGGTACAGTCGACGGCAATTTGATGGGTCGATAACCAGCTCATGTTCAAAAATGACATCTGAGCCAGAAAGATAATTTAAAGGGATCAACTGATGATTGTGTGCATTTGCACTCATGTTGAATCAATAGGATCAAAATGACAATGTCTAGGGATAATAACGAATATTGCCAGACATATGGAAAGCATCCATAATGCAAGCAGACAAGTATTGCAGAGCAATAAGCTACTGAGGATTTTTGGAGGATGAAATAGTATTTTGAAGACTTTTGTGAAACACATGAACAACTGGGAATGAGCAGATGCTCGATAAGTGCGAGGAATCATCCGTAGGGGTATTTCCGCGGCAAGGAACTACAAGGCAGTAGCACAAAGTATTCTCAGGGTATCTTGTAATAACAAGATCGACAGGTGTAAGCATTTATCCGTAGGGATATTTCGGCGGTAGGGATGCAAAAGCAACGGGCACAAGGTCTCGAGAGAATATCGATGAGTATCTTCGAAATCTTCTGGTGCAGCCGGCGATCATCTGGACTGAAGGGGCTCTCCGAGAGAGAGTATTTTCGAGAACCTAAAGTTAGATTTAGTAAAAATCGTTTAACCCGAATAGAAGAGAGATCAGAGTCCCGGAGTAAAGATCGAGGAGTAAAAGATCCTAATACCACCCAATGGCGACGTGGGCCCGTAAGGCACACAGCCATGTTAGTAAAAGTTTTGTAATGTCTAGACTCGACTTCGGCCAAGTAGTTAGAAAGGGGGATTCCTGCAGGCAGTCAGCTCTGATACCAACTTGTCATGCCCCCGATTCAATCATACACTAATCATACACGCAAACGTGTACGATCAAGATCAGGGACTCACGGGAAGATATCACCACACAACTCTAAAAATAAAATAAGTCATACAAGCATCATAATACAAGCCAAGGGCCTCGAGGGCTCGAATACAAGTGCTCGATCATAGACGAGTCAGGGGAAGCAACAATATCTGAGTACAGACATAAGTTAAACAAGTTTGCCTTAAGAAGGCTAGCACAAACTGGGATACAGATCGAAAGAGGCGCAGGCCTCCTGCCTGGGATCCTCCTAAACTATTCTTGGTCGTCGTCAGCAGCCTGCACATAGCAGTAGGCACCTCTAGTGTAGTAGGAGTCATCGTCGACGGTGTCGTCTGGATCCTGGACTCCATCGTCTGGTCGCAGCAATTGGGTAAAGAAAAGGGGAAAGGGGGAACAAGGCAACCGTGAGTACTCATCCAAAGTACTCGCAAGCAAGGAGCTACACTACATATGCATGGGTATATGTGTAAAGGGGCATATCGGTGGACTGAACTGCAGAAAGCCAGAATAAGAGGGGGATAGCTAATCCTTTCGAAGACTACGCTTCTGGCAACCTCCGTCTTGCAACATGTAGAAGAGAGTAGACTGAAGTCCTCCAAGTAGCAACGCATAGCATAATCCTACCCAGCGATCCCCTCCTCGTTGCCCTGTTAGAGAGCGATCACCGGGTTATATCTGGGACTTGGAAGGGTGTGTTTTATTAAGTATCCGGTTCTAGTTGTCATAAGGTCAAGGTACAACTCCGGGTCGTCCTTTTACCGAGGGACACGGCTATTCGAATAGATTAACTTCCCTGCAGGGGTGCACCACATAACCCAACACGCTTGATCCCATTTGGCCGGACACACTTTCCTGGGTCATGCCCGGCCTCGGAAGATCAACACGTCGCAGCCCCACCTAGGCTCAACAGAGAGGTCAGCACGCCGGTCTAAATCCTATGCACGCAGGGGTCTGGGCCCATCGCCCATTGCACACCTGCACGTTGCGTACGCGGCCGGAAGCAGACCTAGCCTAGTGGCGTTCCAGTCCAATCCAGCACGCGCCGCTCAGTCACTGACGTCACGAAGTGCTTCGGCTGATACCACGATGTTGAGTGCCCATAACTGTTCCCGCATAGTTGGTTAGTGCGTATAAACCAAATGGCCAGACTCAGATCAAATACCCAGATCTCGTTAAGCGTGTTAAGTATCCGCGAACGCCGACCAGGGCCAGGCCACCTCTCTCCTAGGTGGTCTCAACCTGCCCTGTCGCTCCACCATAAAGTAACAGTCGGGGGCCGTCGGGAACCCAGGCCCATCACTACCTGGGTGGAACCACCTGCCCCTTCAGCCCCCATCTCTGAACAGTATCACAGGTAATGTAACTGTGTAAAGTATATAGTATATGCCCGCGATCACTTCCCGAAGTGATCACTGCCCAGTAGTATAGCATGGCAGACGGACAAGAGTGTACGGCCACTGATGGAACACTAGCATCCTATACTAAGCAGTAGGATAGCAGGTAAAGGTAACAACACTAGTAGCAAGGACAGGCTATGCAGCAGTATAGGATTAACTGAAAGCAGTAACATGCTACACTACTCTAATGCAAGCAGTATAGAGAAGAATAGGCGATATCTGGTGATCAAGGGGGGGGGCTTGCCTGGTTGCTCTGGCAAGAAGGGATCGTCAACACCGTAGTCGATCACAGGGGTACCAGCAGCGGTCTCAGTGTCTACCACAAAAAGTAACGGAGGGGGAACACAATAAATAACAGAGCAATCAAAACATAACATGACAACGCGGTGCTAGAGGTGATCTAACGTAGGGATAGGTGATACCGGCGAAGGGGGGAAACATCCGGGAAAGTATCCCCGGTGTTTCGCATTTTCGGACAAATGAATCGGAGGTGAAATGTTGCAGGTTTGCTAGGCTAGGGATGTGTGGCGGGCGAACGGACTGCGTATTCGGATTCGTCTCGTCCTTCTGAGCAACTTTCATGTACAATTTTTTTCCATCCGAGTTACGGATTAAAAAAATATGATTTTCAAAGTTTTAACATTTTCTAAATTTATTTTAATTCGAAAATAAACAACAAATTGCTACAGGTACCTTGCTCTGTGTACACAAAAGTGCACATAGAGGATGACAAGTAGGCCAGGGGGACCAAGTTGACCAGTCCACGTTTGACAGGTCAACAAGGGCGCGGGGGCCCCCGTCATAGACTCACCTAACTAACTACAGTTTAAACAATTAGTTAATTAAGTTAATTAACTTTTAAATTAATTAATTAACTAATTAATTTATAATTATTTTTATTTATTTATTAGTCTCTCTCTTTTTTTGGATGACATGGGTGTGAGGCCCCTGGGCAGTGGACCAGAGCCACCGGGCGGGCGCTATAGGGTGCGGGCGTGGGCGCCTGTTTGCGTGCACCGCAGCACCCAGAGGGGCGCCGGCGGGCAGGGCGCCGGCCGGGGTAGGGCGAGGCCGGGCCGGGGCACCAGAGGCAGCGGGCGTCTGCCGGAGAAGCTGCAGGCGGGCGGGCCAGGGGGCACGCGGGCACGCGGCCGGGAGGTCGGGTATGGGGGAAGAAGCAACGAGCGGGGGTGCGGTCGAGGCCATGGCCTGCACGCGGCGGGAGCAGCAGAAGGTAGCGACGGCAGCGGGCGCATGTGCTCGAGGGGAGTAGGGCGTGACGATGCATGGCCGGGCATGACCTGGGGCGAGGCGAACACACGAGGGAGGCGCAGGGCGTGGCACGGCTGGGCGGGACAGCAAGCGCTGCACGGGGGCAAGCAACAGGGGAGCGAGGCAGCGGCAGGGGCACGCGCGCGAGCTGCGGATGGCGCAGGCGAGCGCGTGCACGCGCGGGATGGCTCGTTCGGCAGCAGCACGGGAGGTGTGGGCAGCGCGGTGCCGACAAGCGCGGCGCAGGCGCGGGGCGCCAGCGGGGTGCCGGCCCCGGCGCGACGCGCGAGGTTGTGCACGCGCGGTGGTGCTGGAGCATGGCAACGGTGCGACGAGTGGGATGGCCGGCGCCGGCAATAGAGAGGGGAAGGGAGGAAGCTCATGGTGGCCGTAGGGGTTAGGCAGCGGGGGTTGAGGAGGGTGACGGGGACGACGAGCGACTGGGAGGAGGCAGCGGCGAGGTGGGGCTCCGGCGAGGCGGCGTTCTCCGGGCGCGGTGCGGCGTCGAGCGGCCTCCGTCCTCGATCCCGATCCAATCGGGGAGAGGGGGAGATATTTTCGGGGGGGGGGGGAGTGGGGCGACGGGGTGGGTTAGGGTTTCGGGTGGGAGGCTTAGTAGGCCAGGGGCGCGCGGGGGTGGGCCAACAGACCGCTCGGCCACACGGCCAATTGGGCCAAGGCCCAGTCGGGGGGGGGGGAGTTGTTTTCCTTTTACGTCTTTTTTTCAGTTTTATTTTTATTTTTATTTATTTCCTTGTTTCTGTTTTTTTTATTTATTTAATAGTTTATAGTTTTTAGAAAAAGTAAAACCCACCCCTCAATTAGATTTGTAAAATCAACTGTTCTCACAAAAAGTTTGGGACAAAAGTAAAGTACATTGTATTCTCTATTATTTAAAAATACATTTAAGTTATTGTTTCGGTCATTGTTTTATTTATTTTAGTGCCTTTAATTATTTTATAATAATGTGGATCCTCCACCATAATTACTTATGATTTAGTTGTCACATTGGGAACATTATAGTTTTAACTTTTGAAAACTTTTATTGACTGCTTGATTTTGAATTTGATTTCAAACCGGTTTCGAACTAACGTGAGATTAGCAACAGTAATCGAGGTGACGTGGCATTATTAGCAGAGGTTTACTGTAGCTTAAATATCCGGGCGTCACATATAACATTCATCAGTCAACATGAACATGATTCTAGCATGAACACAACTACTAGCATGAACACAGATCATAGGACACACTAGCAATAGCACAAGAAAATTATCCTACCACACACACTGTACAAAACAAGAACAGATCAGTCCGATTGGATTCGATTGGGATCGCATCCAATCGGATCTGCTAGAGTCCTATCTAATCCTATCGAATCCACTAACTACTAGCACATGCCTTAGAAATAAACCCCTAATCTACATCTACGAGCAAGCATTGAGGGGGTTTGACTCACCGGAGCACGCGCAGCCGCGGCGAACCGAGGCCGGGGTGAAAACCCCATCGGGAAGGAGAGAGGTGGCAGAGCAGAGGAGGAGCCGGCCCTGGCGACGGCCTGCGGCATCGGCCCTGTGCTCAAAGCCACGCCGGAGGTCGAGGAGGACGGCCCGCCGACAGGAGAAAACCCTTGGACGGGGGTCAAGAAAACCCCCATGGCCAATGGGGTCCCAAGAAAGGGCGGCTGTGTGCATGGCGCCGAGCCCACGACCAAGAGGTCCGGAATCGGCGGCGGAGCAGGAGCGGCCGGCACCGCATTGGCCGGCGCTCGTGGTGGCCGGCAGCAGATGGGGGACGGCGCTCGCAGCGCCAACGCCAGGTCGTGGCCCGAGTTCTGGAGCCCGGCCAGCCAGCGCTCCTGGATGCTGGCGATGCGCTAGTCGACGGGGGTCAGAGGGCGGTGCAGCGGTGGGCGAGGCGGAGCCATCGGAGGAGAGGAGAGGGAGCGGCGGTGAGGGAGAGAGGGAGCGGTGGGAACAGTGCGCCTGGGCGGTGACAGGAGAGTGGGGGGCGAGTTATGAAACATCCCCTCCATCTCCCGCGCTGTCCGAGGCGTGCAACTGCCACGCACGCGTGGCCGCGCCCAGCCAGGCTCGCGAGAAACTACCGATTCGGCAGTTTCCGTCGGGCCAAGCTGCGGGATGCTTTAAGGTCCATGCGGGTCTCAAACCACATGCAGCCCAGGCAACCAAATAGGCCACGCACATCCCGCGCGGGCCTAGTTGGGCTGCATGCGGGCAACTAAACATGCCTGAAGAGTTTTCGTTGTTGCGTGGAAGAGTTGGCAAGAGCATTTACTATGATACGCAGATGGACGCAGTAATTCGGTTCCCGAGCATGAACAGTAAAACCAAAAGGAATAGCAAAAAAACTAAATAATTCTAATTTTTTTGGCATGCAAGATGCTTGAGTATGTGATGTCCGTGCTAAATTTGGTGATGTTTGGATATCAGAGTAGCCCTCAACAACAACAAAAATCGAGCTTGTGAGGAAGTTTAAAAAACGCACGGTTCGGACCCGATTTTGTCATTTTTTGCCACGAGCTCCTCAGATGTCCGAACACCACAAAATTTGGAACGAATATCACACATTTGAGTATCTTGGTTGACAAAAAGAATCAGACTTTTCTGAATTTGTATATGTTTTCTATGAAATTACTGTTCACCACAGAAGAGCCTAGGCTCATAATTGAATATTCGCATTCTGATACCCTTTCTTTTTCTAGAGAAAACACTGCCTAGAGGTAAAATAACACTTTGTATACTCGTGTTAAAAAAACGTATAAGGTCCCGTGATATACAGGAAAATACTGGAGTACACAGAAGAGGCATGTATCCTAGACAACAGAAAGGATTGTAGCAAAGAGAAAATTATAACTTGCTCCTCTGGGATCCTCAGTCTTCATGCATGTTGTTGATCCCTTTGCCGCTCAAGTTGATAGATAGGAAGAAGGCAAACCCCCAAGTGATCCGGACTGTAGAGCGCCTTGACACGCCTTGCACACTTTGTTGACCGATGGAGTGGCCACAACCAAATGTCGAAGCCTTTTCTGTTTTGGCACGTCAACAGGGACAGTGTCTGTTAGAGGAGGGGTGAGGGGTTGAAGGATCAAGGATGTTTGCTAGAGGGGGTGGAAGAAGATGAATAGGTAACTAACAAATGTTTATTAGATTGACTGTGAGAAACACGTGCGCGCACACACAGGAACATCATCTCCCACTGATATAATAATTTGCATCAATGAGGGTTCGATCCCTGGTGGGCTTGGAATACCATGACGCACCTAACAGGACAAACACTGGTTGGTTCTCATCAGATTGATGGTTTTAGTGAAAATACGATATAAAGGTTCGAAAATATAACAATATAAGAGGAGGGGTGTGGTTTTAGTGTAAATATGATCTAAAGGTTCTAAAATACGAACTCCTAAGGAAGATCCACAACTTGAATGCTTGCAGTGGACTCCAACTGCCTAGGTGTCCTCCCACATCAAGATAAATAAGCACAAAGAATTCTAGGTGGACTTGATGCTCTTGCTCAAAAGTGAATAACTCAAACCTGACAAGAATAACACCTCCCTCTTGGATTCCGCACTCTCCAACTTATGGTTCGCTCCAATGGAGGTATGGAGAAGGAGGTGAATAACACTTGGATCTCATATCTGGAATTTTGCGAAGAGTACCCTGCACCAGCCCGTGGCGTGGCGGGGGGGGGGGGGGGGGGTGAGGAGATATTTATGGATTTAGGACAAAATTTTCCATTACAAGAAAAGATGTTGGAAACTACAGGAACCAAGTTCCAACGACTAGTCAGAAGGTGCTACTTAGGAAATTTACGACATTCAGATACTTCATATTTTGTCTCTAAGACTCCAATCCCAAGACATATCGAAGAGGAAATCGAGTGGGTCCGGAGTTGACCCCAGGCACTGGTCCAAACACTCAAAGCTCCATGAACCGAGAGCTTACCCAGATACTTTGGCCGTGCGACCTCGGACAAAGGTCCATAGTAAACCTTAGATACTATCGCCTCATGTCGATCAGAAGATTTTGCGCTCCCTTAATCCTACATAACTTCAACTAGGCTGAGTCTTTGACTCTAGCTATTGTGTCGACAAAGGATGGGATATTTCGCCTTTGACATCCCTCTCAGGAGTGTGCCTTCCTATGACTCAAAGTGTTTTCGAAACAAAACATAGAGAAATTGAAATAAAACATCCAGAAAGTGGCCATCTTTATCATTTCTCCTTTGGGTGGGGGTATGCCCATACATGTCATCATTTTCACGTGTGAAACCAAAACATGTTTATATACTTGATGCATATATTAGTCTCTTAATTTCTCATCATTAAATACCAACAACCACTTAGGTGCCTAGATGTCCTTTCAATCCCGTTGACCACCTAAAGTCGATAGGCTGGGGTTGCCATGCCAAATCTACCAACCTGGAACCTTCAACCATATCTGACTCGAGCCTATTTGCATTAGTCGTCGCGACAACACCACCATACCTGAGTGAATAGGCAACTCCCACCTTCTCTAGTATGATATCTCCCTTTCTTCCCACTAACGTGTTGAGGGTGGAGACAAGGGAAAAAAAATCCATGCTGTTGTCGCCTCTCTTCAAAACCCTAATCCATAGCCTAGCCTCCTCATTAGGACGGCAGGAAACTACGACCCATGGTTTCCTGGACTTGCCACAAAAAATACCTCCATGGAAAGGTGAGTTGGGGCAGATCAGATCGATGCGGCGCTACCGTCACCAGAGCGGCACATGACGAACTACAAACCCTAACCCTATGCACACACCTTGTGTGAGGGATCAGGGTACCCTCATATCTACCCTCCCCCCACACCCACCCACACACACCATCAGAGCGGCGTGCGGAGGGAGATGTGTTCGCTTCACAAAATACCGTAGAACTCAAACACACACACACACACACACACACAAACACGGGCGCGCGCGCGCGCACACACACACACACGAAAAAACTAATATCCAATGCCTTGTTCCCGCGACTATACCACCATATATGTTTGCTGGATTATTACCATCTTGTGTCGTTCCAATGGTACACACTAGTTATGTAGCAATTCATTGTGTGTTAGTCCTTCGATTTAATGGTTGTAACTATACAAACTAAAATATATACTCTCTTGGCAGGGTGACATAATATTTGCCCCGTCCATCAATTAAGAAGTTGGAGTAGTTTTACAAGACTCCCAAGACTGCAATAAGGCATTACTCTCCCAACATGATTCCACTCAAATATGTTGCACCCGCAATGGACCAAGGTTTACCGTCCTTTTTTATCATGTCGAAGATGACGATGGGTGGAGCAACCTCGTTGCTCAAGACCTTGTCGTTTCTTCAAAGTGTCCAACTAATGAGCATGGTAAGAGAGGTCATGACTGTAAGGTGCAGTACATGTGTGCCTGATATCTTGAAGTTGAAGCCAATCTTTGATCATACCCCATAGCCTCAAAGTGAAGCGACACTTGTAGAAGTGGTGCATGGCAGACTCATTTTCTCTTTTGCATCGGGGGAGCAAGACATAGTTCGTCCATTCCTGCTTAGCCAATTAATCCGCGGTTTAAATCCTATCTTGGATTTCCAACCAAGCAAAAAACTTCACCTTTGATGCGAGGCTTGTTTCTTGGGAGAGAAAAAAACATCACCACCATGGTTGTGGTGTGCTAGTCAAGTCGGTGCTCATCTCTTAAACATTACCACTCTTGTCTCCTTTTATTTTTGAAAAGGAGGATGTACCCCCGGCCTCTGCATCTGGGCGATGCATTGCAACCATTTTATTAATTATTCACAAAACCCTTATAAGGTAATACATCAGTAAGCCTGAAGTCACCATCTTCGCAACACCTGTCGCTATTCCGATCCCCGTGATGAAGGGGTGCCGAATGTCCGAGCCTAATACCAAACAGACATTGCATCAATACCTAACATCTAATGTCCGATGCCTCATCCAAGGCACAATACCTGGGCTGGGTTACACACCGGTCCGGCGCACTTTCAGGGGGCACCACATACTAATGTTGCAAGGGTCGTAACCTCCTTCATCCATCAATCCATCCTCAGATCAGATATTGACGCATCGACCTTGCCAGGCCTCTCTGCCATCGACGTCACCACGACGCCAGACATCGTCGTCCTCTTGCATGAGTCCATCGCTACCCACCGGACGTCGAGTCTCCACTGCGCCACGCCGCCAAGATCCGTCGTCATCGATGTGTAGGATGAAGCACCTCTCCACCACTACCGACACCCAAACACCAAGCTGTCCACATGACCGTCCAGCCGACGAATATCTCCAAAGATGATGCCCCCACGGGGGTGACGATGAAGACGTCGCCATCATCCGATCTAGGAGGTCCCTCAACGCCTCCAACGAGGGCTACGACGCCCAAGGGCACAGCTGTCAATGGTAGCCTTATCCAGATCTGAGGTTTCCCCCGAAAACAATGAAGCGAGGGACGCCCCCACCACCGCCTCCAACGAGAAAAATGACACCCACGGGCGCCGCCGATGATGGTGGCATCCTTACCCACTTCAGCGGCTAGGCCACCATCTCCTCCTCCACTTGATCCGTCGCCGGGAAGCCACCGCGAGGCAACACCCACCGACCATATCCCTTTGAACCGACGACGAAGACATCCAAAGATAGGGGAGGTCACATCGTTGCGTGACCAGTGCCATGGCCACACAATTGTTGTCCCGAGGCGCCCGCTCAAGATCCACCGTCGCAGCCACGTCTCCAAGCCGCCACGGAGGGAGGCCCCGCCGCCGTCATCATCCCCCCGCATGGGCTTTGCCCAGCCGGGATCTTGCGACGGCGGGAGGGGAGGGGAGGGGAGGTGGATGGGATCTGGAGGAGAGGGATCTGAAGGGAGGGGAGGAGAGGCGGACGGGAGGGAAGGGAAGGCAGACGAGATCTGGAGTCGGGCCTCCGAGTGTCTCCTATCAGATTAAGGGCCTATTCGGTTTGGAGGATTTTCATATTAAACACATAGGAACAAGGATCCCGGGAGAAAATTTCCTATAAACGCGTTCGGTTTGTAGGAAATGTGTACATGAATTTCATAGGAATACTATTCATTTCCTGTGTTTTTGAAAAATAATACATATTCACTCAAAACTCATTTTGCGCGTAGGAACGAGACGAGTCAATTTCTTAGAATGGCAAGTGTCATCCTATAAAATTCCTATACTAGTCATAATTCCTACGTTATGAAATCCTCCAAACCGAATGACCCCCTAACAAAATTGAGCCAGCTTTGCTGAACTGAACGATGGCTCTCCTCCATAATTCGTCATCCTAGGGGCTTGTCTCCACGATATTACTTCTGAAGATGTTGAGGACGACACGGCGGCCTCCGATTATCATGTGCAGTTTTTGGGTATCACGTGCTCATCCATTGAAGAGCACGGTGTGGAAACTTGGCTTTTGTATATTGCTGGAAAAAAAAAATATTGGCCTCTGTATATTGTCGTTGCTCTTGTAGATTAAACGGCTGGGCTTCGGACTGTTCTCTTTTCTGAATCCTGAAGCCTGAACATGTGGGCCGGATATTTTAATGTGTGAACAGTTACTTTTTTGGCTGCCGGTGAGGATAGGGTGAAAAAAGATGGTCCAAACCGTAAAAAAAAAATGGTCCAAAGAAACAGTGCACAAAAAGGGCCAAGCTTTCGCAAAGCCAACAGTAGCAGCCGTGCTGTCGAGTGGTTAAGTACACCTGGTGTACCATCCACTTAAGTTTTGACAATTGACATGACACGAGAACCACATAAGTTTTTGACATTGACGTGACATGGGAACTGCGGGTATTAACTCGAAATGAACTAGGCTGGACAAGCAAACCAATACAGACAAGATCGGACAGTTCTTTTTAGAAAAATATAATTGTGTTCAAGCTTTACAGTGGACCAATGATGGCTGGTTGGTGCATGTACATTCTTAATTTGATGTTGGCATATACTCTTAACATTTTTTTTACTTAACATATAAGTTTTGTCTTAAGTCAAACTTCACCATGATTGACCATGATTATAGGAAAAATACAACGTTCATAATATTAAATTAATATCTTTTTCATTAGATGCATCATGGAATTAACTTTTACATTTTATATCCTTAGTATTATACTCCCTTCTAAACGCTCTTATATTTCTTTACAGAGAGTAGTTATTAATACTTTTTATATAATTTTGGTTAAACTTTACAATGTTTAACTTAATACAAATCTTATATGCAGAGTAAAAAGAAGCAGGCGAAGTACTTCACAAGTAAGTAGTGGTTGTGATTGTGATTGTCAAAAAGAGTGACGCCATGTGCGCAACACTTTCTTCATATCCACTAAAAACGCTTTCTTCACATCAGAAATGCAAGTTTGTCAAAAGGCTGATTGGCCCGTTGATCTACTTGTGATTTTAGTCTATGGCATGCAGTCAGTGTCTGTGTCTCTAGGCTTTCAATATCTTGGAAGAAAATCTAAGTCCCCTTTAACATGGCTAAACGTAAGTTTTTTCCCCTACGCCCAGCGCCTAGGGGTTTCCTCCTCTCGGGCGATTTGATCGCCCCTGAGTCTTCCCACCGCCGCCGCAAGGCTAGATCGACGTTCACGCCGATCGCGCAGCGCCCATCCACGTCAAGATGTCCTCTCCCTCGGATGCTAACTCGGCCACGAGCGGAGGTGCGTCGGCGGCTGCCAACGCCGTCCTGGAAGAATTCTTCGATCAACTAGATCTGAACGACGAGGAGTTCCATGATGTTGAGATTGATGAAGAGGATCCCGAAATCAAAGAGTGCGTACGGTGGCTAGCCCTTGCTAGGGTTCACACCGACAAGAATTTCTCACCGGCTGCCTTCTATAAGGATATGAGGGCAGCATGGAACCCGGCACAACGGGTAAGATTTCGCCCGGTCGGACCTAACAGATTCGTTGTCCAAGCCTCTTGCCTGGGCGACTGGGAGAGGATGATGATGCAGGGCCCTTGGCTTTTCCGCAACATGGCGGTTCTGATGTGCCCATATGATGGCTTCACAAAGGCGGATGATGTGGTGTGTGATCATATGCCCATCTGGCTACAGATACATAAGTTACCTGATCCCTACTGCAGACAGGGCATTGTGGAGAGGCTCCTGAAGGGGACTGGCGAGATCTTGGAGATGCGGTTAAACGGCAACACCCGTGGTGACTATGTTAGGGTTAGGGTTAACCATGACATCAAACAGCCCCTCACAAAGTTTGTGAGTATTGTTCGTGCTCAGGAGAGGCAAGTTTATCTGGTGCGGTATGAAAAGTTGGCACGTTTCTGCAGTTTCTGCGGCCGGATAGGACACGAGCATAAAGAGTGTGGATCTGGTGTTCATGACAAGAAGAATCTCAAGTTTGGTGATTGGTTATATGCCGAGGGTCCCAGCCGGCCAAGGCCTGACCAAAACCCCAGGAAGGCAGATGTACCTCGGCAGCAGAAGAAGAATGGAAGCCCGAGTGCTCCATTGGACCCTGACCCTAAGGTTACGGATCCTGAAACAGTTGATACTGCCACAAGCCCGACGAAGACACCGGGTGCACTTATGGAAGTTGATAAGGATGTGAGGAAGAGGCTGAACATGGATAATGCTGGAGTTGATGATGTGCACAAACCGAAAAGTAAGGATGCAGTTTTGGCCATCATGGATGGCAGCGCTCATGAACCGGGAGAGAATGCTTCACCAACAAGCAGCTCTTCGAGCAGTAAACGGGCTAGACTCACCAAGGATCGTGCTTCCACGGAGAAATCGGCGGCTTCCCTCGAGGAAGACCGCCGGATACAATGAATACCTTAGTTTGGAACTGCCGGGGGGGGGGGGGACCGCCGGACAGTTCGTGAGGTATTGGCCCTCGCAAAAGCCAATATCCCCAAGCTTGTCTTTCTATGTAAAACAAGGCAAGCTACTGAGAAAGTAGAGAAGCTGCGATGGAAACTCGGTCTGAAGGGTTTTCATGGAGTAAGTAGTGATGGAAGAAGTGGGGGCTTAGCACTCTTCTGGGATGAATCCCTCTCCGTCACGGTGATTGATTCTTGTAATCGTTATATTGATGGCAGGATTGTCGATGGTGGGTCAAGCACTTCTTGGCGAGGTACCTTTGTCTATGGGGAGCCTCGGGTTGAAAATCGATATCGCATGTGGGAGCATCTTTCTAGGCTCCGTGCCTACTCGCGCGAGCCGTGGATGGTATGTGGTGATTTCAATGAAGCTCTGTGGCAACATGAGCATCTGTCGAGGACCGAGCGTTCGGCGGCTCAGATGTTGGCTTTCAGAGATTGCTTGGAGAGGTGCGAGCTTGAGGACCTAGGTTTTTCGGGTTTGCCGTTCACATATAACAATGGCCAATCTTCAGACCGCAATGTTCAGGTCCGCTTGGACCATGCTTGTGCTGATGAAGCTTGGCGTGATACCTTTCCGCTAGCAAAGGTGGTACACTTAACCACCTCATGTTCGGATCATTGCCCCCTTTTGATACAACTGGAGGGGATACAGGACCAGCAGCGTCGGCCTTCTTGCTTGCGTTATGAAATCATGTGGGAACGGGATAGTGGCCTTACCAATGTCATAACTGAAGCTTGGAATAAACACAAGTCCCCTGGCAGTTTGGGCTCGGTAGCCACGTCCTTACGGAAGGTTTTAAAGGAACTAAAGGAGTGGAGTCGTTTGCAGTTTGGCAATGTGTTAAAGGACATTGAGAGGCTCCGATCGCAACTAGCAGATCTGCAACTGGCTGGAGCGGACCGGGCTCAGGTACGGGACAAAATGAACCAGCTTGACGAGCTCTTATACAGGGAGGAAATGCTATGGCTCCAGCGGTCACGCATCACCTAGCTCAAGGAGGGTGAACGTAATACCAAATATCTGCACCGAAGAGCGGTATGGCGTGCCCGTAGGAATCTGATTCAGCGTCTTCGGAAACAAGATGGAACATGGTCTACTGCTCCGTCAGAGATGGAAAGAATGGCTCATTCTTACTTTAAGGAGATCTTCACCAAAGACCCGACCCTCTCCCCGGACGAGGTTTTGGAGTGTATTGTTCCAAAAGTAACAGAGGAGATGAACGCTTCCCTGTGCAGGCCCTACTCTGACGAGGAAATCTCTAATGCGTTATTTCAGATCGGGCCACTGAAAGCTCCGGGATGTGAGGGTCTCCCTGCCAGGTTCTTTCAGCGAAATTGGGCACTGCTGAAAACAGAGATTATCTCGGCGGTTCATGAATTCTTTGCTTCTGGAGTTATGCCTGATGGAGTTAATAACACGGCTATTGTGCTAATTCCTAAGATCCCTCATCCGAACGATCTGAAGGACTTTAGACCAATAAGCTTGTGCAATGTTATATACAAGATAATCTCTAAGTGTATGGTAAACAGACTTCGTCCTATCCTGTCTGATCTTATCTCTGAAAATCAAAGCGCCTTCATCCCGGGAAGGCTGATCTCTGACAACTCTATTATTGCGTTTGAATGTCTTCACCATATTCGGTCAGAAAGAAACAATGCACCCGGCCTCTGTGCTTACAAGCTAGATCTTTCCAAGGCCTATGACAGGGTGGACTGGGTTTTTCTGGAGAAAGCTTTGGTTAAATGGGGCTTCTCTCCCAATTGGATAGCTCATGCTATGGCTTGTATTACGTCGGTAAAGTACTCGGTAAAATTCATTGGGAAGCTACTGGAGTCCTTCTCCCCCTCGAGGGGACTCCGCCAAGGTGATCCACTGTCTCCATTCCTCTTCTTATTTGTAGCTGATGTTCTTTCTGTGTTGATTGAAAAGGCTGCAAGGGAAGACGGTCTCAATGGGGTAAGAATATGCAGAGGTGCTCCAGTGATCACCCACCTCTTGTTTGCGGATGACTCACTTCTATTCTTTGAAGCAAATAATCAGCAGGCATTATTAGTGAAAGGGGTGTTGAACACATTTGCGACGGCGACAGGACAACTTATTAACCCTTCGAAGTGTTCCATTCTATTCTCGAATCAATGTCATCCTGATATGGTTAAGGAGGTCAAAGACATGCTGGACATCACCCAGGAGGCGTTTGAGCCTAAATATTTGGGCTTGCCGGTTCCGGAGGGGAGGATGCACAAAGGGCACTTTGAGTCTATCCAAGAGCGTTTGCGGAAAATCCTTGTGGACTGGAGTGAGCAGTACATGTCTTCAGGGAACAAGGAGATACTAATCAAATTAGTGGCTCAGGCCATTCCGGCATACGTTATGAGTGTTTTCAAACTCCCGGCATCGGTCTGTGATGATCTAACAAGGATGATTCGTCAGTACTGGTGGGGGGTGGAGAACGGAAAGAAGAAGATGGCCTGGATGGGCTAGGATAAATTGCGTCTTCCTAAGTCCATGGGGGGCATGGGTTTTAGGGACATGAGGGCGTTTAACCAGGCGCTGCTAGCTAAGCAGGCCTGGAGGCTATTGGACCGGCCGGATAGTCTTTGTGCGCGTCTATTGAAGGCGAGATACTATCCTTCCGGTCAGCTGCTGGATACGGTGTTCCCGGGCTCCGGATCCAAGGTGTGGAAGGGAATTCTTCATGGCCTTGAGTTAATCAAGAAGGGCGTCATTTGGCGAGTTGGTAATGGCATGAAGATCCGTGCTTGGCGAGATCCTTGGGTGCCTCGGCCTTTCTCCTTTCGTCCGATTACCCTGAAGGGAAACTGTCGGTTCCATAGGGTTTCGGACTTCTTAGACGATAATGGAGCGTGGAAGCAGGATCATTTGAGGGAATTCTTTTGGCAGATGGATATTGACCACATTCTGAAAATAAGAACTTCGCCTCGTCAGAGAGATGATTTCCTGACATGGTACCCGGAGAAGAGTGGGGTGTTTACGGTGAGAAGTGCCTACAAGTTAGCTACATGTGATCAAATTCTGCCGCTGCTAATGGCGCGTCGAGCACAGTACCAGATGGACACCGATCGGGGTGGAACTATGTGTGGCGGTCCGGGGTACCGCAGAAGATGAAGATCCATGCGTGGAGATGTGTATCAGGAACTTTGGCAACTCAAAGGTATAAAGCCTTCCGCCACTTGGCAAAGCGCTCAACCTGCTTGCTTTGCGGCATAGAGGAGGAGGACTCGTTCCATGCTATGGTAACTTGCCCACATGCGAGAATGCTCTGGACAAATATGCGCCTTCGGTGGCCACTTCCTGACGACGATCTTCTCATCCATGATGGAAGGGAGTGGCTGCTCACCCTGCTGTCGAAATGCTCGTCGGGCGTTCGAGACATGTCGATTATGCTCCTCTGGCGGATTTGGCAGCTCCAGAATGATCTGACGCACAGGAAGGAAACACCCCCTGTGTTAGCCACTGTCGAATTTCTGGACAGTTACTACGTGTCTATAAGTCTCGCTGCGCGTTACCCCACGGAGGAGATCATTAAAGGTAAGATGTCGACCTCGGCGATGGTGCTACCAACCCCCAGATTCATGCCATCGGCGGACCCCTGGCCGGCTCCGCCGCTTGGTAGGCTGGCGCTATCTGTCGACGGTTCCTTTCTGCAGGAGGATGGCTCTGCGGGCATTGGTATGGTGCTCAGGAATGACAGAGGGGAAATTCAAATGGCAACCTACCGGTTTATCTTCCATTGCAATGACCCTCTTGAGGCGAAATTGCATGCGATCATGCAGGGGATGGCCCTTGCACTACAACATTCTGCGCTACCGGTGGTGGTTCAAACGGATGCCGCTGAAGCATTGTCTAGCTTGACAAATGATGCACTTCTTCGCTCGGCCTATGGACAGATCATCTTGGAGTCAAGTCACTTTTAGATAATAGGGAGTTTTTTCCTCAAAAGATTAGTAGACTTCAAAATAGAGTTGCCGATCGGTTGGCTAAGTATAGCCGCACCGAGCGAGCCACGACAGTTTGGCTTGGTTCGGTTCCACCATGTATCGAGGATTTGTGGCCTCTCGACTGTAACTCTATTCCTATGCAATAAACTCCCTTTATCCCCGCAAAAAAACATGGCTAAACGTATACCTCTCTTGCAGTAAAACAACACCATCGATTATTCATGTTTAATTTGTTTTCTTTTTTTTAAAGGAGGACGGCCCCCGGCCTCTGCATCTGGAAGATGCATGTGACGCCCCCGATTCAATCGTACACTAATCATGCACGCAAATGTGTACGATCAAGATCAGGGACTCACGGGAAGATATCACAACACAACTCTACAAATAAAATAAGTCATACAAGCATCATAATACAAGCCAGGGGCCTCGAGGGCTAGAATACAAGTGCTCAATCATAGACGAGTCAGCGGAAGCAACAATATCTGAGTACAGACATAGGTTAAACAAGTTTTGCCTTAAGAAGGCTAGCACAAACTGGGATACAGATCGAACGAGGCGCAGGCCTCCTGCCTGGGATCCTCCTAACTACTCCTGGTCGTCATCAGCGGGCTGCACGTAGTAGTAGGCACCTCCAGTGTAGTAGGAGTCGTCGTCGACGGTGGCGTCTGGATCCTGGGCTCCAACATCTGGTTGCGACAACCAGAAGAAAGGAAAGGGGGAAAAGGGGGAAGAAAGCAACCGTGAGTACTCATCCAAAGTACTCGCAAGCAAGGAGCTACACTACATATGCATGGATATATGTGTAAAGGGCCATATCAGTGGACTAAACTGCAGAATGCCAGAATAAGAGGGGGATAGCTAGTCTTATCGAAGACTACGCTTCTGGTCGCCACCGTCTTGCAGCATATAGAAGAGAGTAGACTGAAGTCCTCCAAGTAGCATCGTATAGCATAAACCTACCCGGCGATCCCCTCCTCGATGCCCTGTTGGAGAGCAATCACCGGGTTGTATCTGGCACTTGGAAGGGTGTGTTTCATTAAGTATCCAGTTCTAGTTATCATAAGGTCAAGGTACAACTCCGGGTCGTCCTTTTACCGAGGGACACGGCTATTCGAATAGATAAACTTCCCTGCAGGGGTGCACCACATAGCCCAACACGCTTGATCCCATTTGGCCGGACACACTTTTCTGGGTCATGCCCGGCCTCGGAAGATCAACACGTCGCAGCCCCACCTAGGCACAACAGAGAGGTCAGCACGCCGGTCTAAACCTAAGCGCGCAGGGGTCTGGGCCCATCGCCCTGAGCACACCTGCACGTTGCGTACGCGGCCGGAGAGCAGACCTAGCAACCTCCAGTACAACGGAAGTCACGTTACGCGGTCCAACCCGGCGCGCGCCACTCAGTCGCTGACGTCAAGAAGTGCTTCGGCTGATACCACGACGTCGGGATACCCATAACTACTCCCGCGTAGGTGGTTAGTGCGTATAGACCAAATGGCCAGACTCAGATCAAATACCCAGATCTCGTTAAGCGTGTTAAGTATCCGCGAACGCCGACTAGGGCCAGGCCCACCTCTCTCCTAGGTGGTCTGAACCTGCCCTGTCGCTCCGCCTCAAAGTAACAGTCGGGGGCCGTCGGGAACCCAGGCCCACCTCTACCGGGATGGAGCCACCTGCCCCTTCAGCCCCCATCTCCGAACAGTATCACATGTAATGTAACAGTGTAAAGCATACAGTATATGCCCATGATCACCCCCGAGTGATCACGGCCCAGTAGTATAGCATGGCAGACAGACAAGAGTGTAGGGCCACTGATGGAACACTAGCATCCTATACTAAGCAGTAGGATTGCAGGTAAAGGTATCAACAGCAGTATCAAAAACAGGCTATGCATCAGGATAGGAATAACGAAAGCATTAACAAGCTACACTACTCTAATGCAAGCAGTATAGAGGAGAGTAGGCGATATCTGGTGATCAAGGGGGGGCTTGCCTGGTTGCTCTGGCAAGAGAGAGGGATCGTCAACACCGTAGTCGAACGGGGCAGCAACAGCGTCGGTCCCGGTGTCTAGCGAGAGAAGAGGGGGAAGAAACAATAAATACTTAAGCAAGCAGATGCATAATGATGCATGACATGACAAGTAACGGCGTTAGAGGTGCCCTAACGCGGTATGGGATGATACCGGTGAAGGGGGGAACCATCCGGGAAAGTTTCCCCGGGGTTCCGCGTTTTCGGGCAGAGGAGCCGGAGGGGGAAAGTTGCGAGTTTGATATGTTAGGGGTGTGTGGCGGATGAACGGGCTGCATATCCGGGTTCGTCTCGTCGTTCTGAGCAACTTTCATGTTGAAAACATTTTAATCCGAGTTACGGATTAAAAGATATGATTTTCTAAAGATTTTATTAATTTCTGGAATTTAATTAATTATTTAAATATAACATTATCCAAAACAGTGCACGCTGATGTCAGCATGACGTCAGCAGTCAACAGGGGCGTTGACTGGTCAATTCTGACGTGTGGGTCCCACCTGTCATTCTGTGATTAAGCTAATCAGAGATTAACTAACTAATCATTGTTTAATTAGACTAATTAGATAATTAGGTTAATCTAAATATGATTAATTAGATTAATTAATTCCTTAATTAATAATTAATTAATTAATTAATTATTTACTTATTTATTTATTTATTTATTTATTTTTATCATTATATTATAATTCCTTTTTTTTTGGGGCGGGGCCCCCATGTCAGTGGCTCTATGGGCCATAACGGGCGTCGGGTCCGGGCGACGGTTACGGGCGCCGGGCGTAGGCCGTAGCCCGCCCGGTTGCGGGGCGAGGCCGTGGCCATCCGGTCGCGGGGTCGCCGGCGTGAAGCCGAAGGCGAGGCCAAGGGTGGCCAGCAGCGGCGGTGAGGAAGGCAGCAGCGGGGCGAGGTCAGGGCGTGACCGAGCAGGTCTGACCGGACCTCGGTCGGCGGCAGGAACGGCCAACGTGCCGCCATGGCGTAAACGCACGGGAGGCGTCGGGGCGAGGCCACGCGCGGCGGCGCGGCGAGCAGGGTAGGAAGGAGAGGGAGGGGCGTGAGGCCATGGCGCAGTCGGCGCGGAGGGAGGGCGAGCTGGGAGGAGGGGCGCCCGTGCGGGGGGTTGGTCAGGCGAGGCGCGTCGGGGCGGGCGACGGGCGCGGCCAGGGCGTGGCGACCGCCGTGCGGGGCCGCGGCTGGGTGCGGACGGCGCCGGCGACAGAGGGGGAAGGGAGGAGAGGAGCTCACGTCGGGGGGGTAGGGTCTCGGGAGCTTGCTCGGGGCAGGTCGAGGGGGGCGACGGGGACGAGCGGGCGACGGGGAGGTAGGCCGGTGGGGGAACGCCGGCGAGGTCCAGGCAGGGAGGGGGAGCTCCAACAGCGACGGCGAGACGCGCGGTGGCCTCCTCTCGATCCCGATCCAGATCGGGAGAGAGGAGGGGAGGGGATATTTTGCGGGGGGGGGGGGTGCGAGTGGGGGTGGGCTAGGGTTTCGGCCACTCGGGGGGGGGGGGGGATATGGAGCGCGGGGGTGGGTCGGCCTGGCGGCGAGGTGGCGTTGGCTGGGCCGGGTGGCCCAGCGGGGGGGGGGGGGTTCCCTTTCTTTCTTCTTTTTTTTTGTTAGTTTAGTTTTCTCTTTTGTATTTTCTTTTCTTTTCTGTTTTATTTCATTTTAAATCATTTAGGCATTTTATAAAAATGTGTTTGCCTTATTATAATTACCCTAGCATTTAACTGCACACTCTGAACATTTTAGTTTTAATTTTTTTTGAAAACTTTTGTTGTTTGCTTTTCTGTTGAATTTGAATTTGAATCAGTTTCGAACTAACGCAAGATTAGCAACCGTAATCGAGGTGACGTGGCATTATTAGCAGAGGTTACTGTAGCTTAATTATCCGGGCGTCACAATTCTCCTTCACTACAAGAAATCTCGTCCCGAGATTTAAGAGGTGTAATAAGGGGGAAACGTCTGGTTACGAAATCCTAACGAATCTTCTCGGTCTTGGTTACTCTTCTCGAAGAGGTCGATCCATTAAATTGATGCCTTCATTCCTCTTCTCCAGGTCATCATGATGAAGTCGTCCTCCTATCTTCGAAAATTCCTTCGTACTTACGAATAGGTAAGGGGATGCTCTACAACAATAGAATGATATAAGGGGAGATTCATTTGGGGTTATCCCAGGAATGAACACATGAGTATCTCTTTATTTGAACGATTGAAACATATTGAGAGCCAAGTAAGAAGGTACCATAAGAAGTTTCAATCGGATAGACAATCGTTCGTTGCCTAAAACAGAGTGCGAAAGGGGTTCAAGGCGACGGAAATAAGTATTATGTCTGATACCAGAATTGATGATCTCGCGGAAGCTGGCTCGTGAATTACATACGATGCCAAGTGCGAGGAACAACCTTAAGAACAGGGGGTGTATAGGAGAGTCAGGTTTCGATCCTGGGACCTGTGGGTTATGGGCCCACCATGTGGTTTAAAGTAGGAAGGACGGTGACATCTTGCACGGTCACGATAGCATGGCATGTCAGAGGGTAGCCTGTTAGTTATGTCGGCAACAACATCGAACCAAGGGCGAGGGACGAAGAGAACCATTTTCCTGCTCGTTGAACGAGGCGGACCAATAGGCAAAGTTCTCGTCCAACGGTGGTCACCGGAATGTCATCAACAATAGTAACAGGGTCTTACTGACAGAGGTGTACATCAAGGTGTTTACATAAGCAGAAGAATACTACTTCTTAGATCATACAGATCATCGGAAAGGTTATACAAACCAATGTAAAGGAATTGTGATCATCAGATTAACAGGACAATGGAAAGGAAAATGTGTTTAACACATATTTCAAGGGTATATCCTTCCCAAGGACAAGCAGAGCCAGATATCCATGACAGGATATAACGTAGAAAATCCTTTAGGAAAAAGGGAGAGAATTTTCATGACATTACCCGTACAACAGTGTTTGGATAATTGAGCAAGAAAACATTTAGCATTGGGCTTCAAATGTTCTTATCGAAAATCGGAGTACCACAGACATGTTTCGAGATAGCATGGACAGGGTATTCAAGCAAAGGTCAGACTTTGGATATAGGAAGGATCCATTAGGAACAACTTGTAGAATAAGTCTTACAATTTCCTCCTGGAGAAATGGATAATCTTGCTAAAAAGGAAACTATAACAATAGGGTCTCCGGCCAGGTGTGCTAGGCATGACATCACCTTACCGGGTCGTATAAGGATCAATGTTATATCTCTTGAAAATATGTCCCAACCATCATATCTGACCGAGATTCAGATTTGAATGGTGTGAGGATACCTCAGGCTCAGGATGCCTGAGAAGAAGAGGTGCGACAAAATGACGAGAAGACATTAAGATTCTCGGGAAATGGACTACGGAACCGAGTTCCGAAACAAGAGTTCATCAGTAAATCAAGGAGAGGATGAGGAGGTGGCTGATGGGCTCAGCGACAAATCATCGAGATTTCCAAAGGATGGATTTCCACAATTATGTGAACAAGGAGATAACATTTGCCAGGTCAAATGGTATAATGAGGTATGCTCGAGGAAAACCTACACAATTAAACATTGGTTGAAAGATGCACCCGTTATATGGGCTTTTAGTAGCATGATCAACGTTAGAATGGTGGTTCAGCAACCGATAGGCTAAGAATGAATTATCAATCATTAACTTCAAAGCAATAGGGTTGCTAGAAGTGTAGAATCCAAACAACACCGCTCACTTGTTGGTACCCCGGTTGGAATCAACATGAGGACCCAAGAAGGAATGGTGATGGTGAGAAGTATCACCATACCAAGAATTCTTAAGTGGTGGTGAAATTCTCACAACATTGAGGACATAAGAGATGTTAATGTTCCAAGGTAAAGAAGAACAATTACTGGATAGCAAGGAACTCAAGGTATAACACCAAACACGAACAAACTTGTGTTGGTGGGAAGGCAATAAGGTGGCCGATGATAACACAGATCATCAATGGCAAGGATGGTATTTCTCATCATGAACTCAATTGATATCCTGGAAGAGCTCATAAGGTTGATGATGATCACGACACATTTTTCGAGAGATTTCATGAAGATGTAATCAATCAGCGACGACATCAAGTCAAAGGAATGATGAAGCGGAAGGTTATTGGAACCATGGGTAGGACACAAACTTGAAATCAAGCTTGTTGTTCAAGGCGAACTGATATGACAAGGAAGATCGACGTAAGCTTAGCTCATCGTCGAAAATTTGTGCTCCGGGAAGAAAGACCAGGTAGCATAGTTAGAAGTTTGCACGATAATGATATAGACGATAAGGCTAGGAATAACTTGAAGGATTAATAAACTCATCAGCAACGGAGATTACTTAGAGCTATTGAATCGGAGTGCGAAATTGATTCACTTACCAGTGTCCTTGAGTGTCTAACAACTCATAACTCGGGGAAAATTGGAATCGGTGAGAAATAATACTTGAAGAACTCATAAGAAGTAATATGGTTATGTGCTATTATCGAGATACCACGGGTAATACTCGAAGGCAGATCATAATAGAGGTTGGACGGGTGCATTGATCTGCACAGGACAAGTGGTTCAACTTGCCCGAGAAAAGGATCAAAGATGATCAATCATGGTCGGGACCACGGTCGCAAAGGACCAACATAGATACAAGATGAACTTATAACAAGGGGACCATTATTAATTCAAGAAGCTTTCATGATAGATTCCACATCGGGTCCATGGGCATGAACACAAAGTTCAAGGTCGACTCCCACTTCGTCAATGTATTACCTTCCATTCACTTCTCGCTTTGATAAAGGCATTAGTGTTGAAAGTTTTACCTGGTGAAATACCAGATGAGTATGACTCGTGAAAACTTCCAAGTTCACACATATAAAGGAAGGCATAGGTTCAACCCGTCAGGGTATCATGGAAACATATACCACAAGCTTCAATAGTAAAAACGACCAGCTCGAAAGCAGAGCATGGTTGGCCAAGCAGATGATACAATTTACCAAGGGCATTATGTATCAGGTAAAGAACTCACAAGAATTTTGGTTGTGAAGGACATTGTCGGATAATAACCCGGCAATGGGTATGGCGATCCACAATGGGGCTGATGTGAGTATCGGTACTCAATCAAAGGAAGAAGGAATGCCATGGCATCGGGTTATAGGATCAACTGACTAATTCAAAGCTTAATGCAAAGAAACTTTATGATCTCCAAATCAAGGGATCAGAAGCAATCGTTCTGATCGAAAATGAATAAGTTCCATAGACTTGGAAGCACAAACGATCAAGGCATTGATTGGTCAAGAACCAGCTCAAATCCAAATGACGCCTGAGCCGGAAGGATGAATCCTAGGATTCGACTGAGGAATGCGAGCATCCTCAACATATTGAATCAACGAACTTAACATGATAAAGACAAGGGAGACCAATAGGATTATGAAACTTATGGGATTAACCATAATGCAAGCAAGCGAGAATTTCAAGAGCAATAGGCTGCTCGGGATTTTCGGAAGATCGAATGATATTTTGAAGTCTTTGGCGAAACACCTGAACAACTGGGAATGTGCGGATACTCGATAAGTGCGAGAATTATCCGTAGGGGTATTCAGGTCACAAAGTACAGCAAAGCAGTAAGCTCAAAGGTTTCTCGAAACAACATAGAGTATTTTGGGACATCTTGTAATAACAAGATCAACGGGGAATGATTGTATGAATGGCAAGTGTATGCAGTTTTCATAGGGGTTGATGGTGGAAGGAAATCGCAAATGCGATGTCACAAAGACTCGAGAGAACATCGTAGAGTAACTTCAGAATCTTCTAGTGCATCATGCGATCGTTGTAATAAGGGGCTCTCCGGGAGGAAGTAGTTACGAGAACCTAGAGTCAGATTTAGTAAGATCATTTAAACCCGAATAGAAGAGAGGTTAGAGTCCCAGAGCAAAGGTCGAGGAATAAAAATATCCTACTACCACCCAATGGCGACGTGGGCCCGTAAGGCACACAGCCATGTTAGTAAAAGTTTTTGCAATGTCTAGACTCAACTTCGGCCAAGGAATTGGAAAGGGGGATTCCTACAGGCAGTCGGCTCTGATACCAACTTGTGACGCCCCCGATTCAATCGTACACTAATCATGCACGCAAATGTGTACGATCAAGATCAGGGACTCACGGGAAGATATCACAACACAACTCTACAAATAAAATAAGTCATACAAGCATCATAATACAAGCCAGGGGCCTCGAGGGCTAGAATACAAGTGCTCGATCATAGACGAGTCAGCGGAAGCAACAATATCTGAGTACAGACATAGGTTAAACAAGTTTTGCCTTAAGAAGGCTAGCACAAACTGGGATACAGATCGAACGAGGCGCAGGCCTCCTGCCTGGGATCCTCCTAACTACTCCTGGTCGTCATCAGCGGGCTGCACGTAGTAGTAGGCACCTCCAGTGTAGTAGGAGTCGTCGTCGACGGTGGCGTCTGGATCCTGGGCTCCAACATCTGGTTGCGACAACCAGAAGAAAGGAAAGGGGGAAAAGGGGGAAGAAAGCAACCGTGAGTACTCATCCAAAGTACTCGCAAGCAAGGAGCTACACTACATATGCATGGATATATGTGTAAAGGGCCATATCAGTGGACTAAACTGCAGAATGCCAGAATAAGAGGGGGATAGCTAGTCTTATCGAAGACTACGCTTCTGGTCGCCACCGTCTTGCAGCATATAGAAGAGAGTAGACTGAAGTCCTCCAAGTAGCATCGTATAGCATAAACCTACCCGGCGATCCCCTCCTCGATGCCCTGTTGGAGAGCAATCACCGGGTTGTATCTGGCACTTGGAAGGGTGTGTTTTATTAAGTATCCAGTTCTAGTTATCATAAGGTCAAGGTACAACTCCGGGTCGTCCTTTTACCGAGGGACACGGCTATTCGAATAGATAAACTTCCCTGCAGGGGTGCACCACATAGCCCAACACGCTTGATCCCATTTGGCCGGACACACTTTTCTGGGTCATGCCCGGCCTCGGAAGATCAACACGTCGCAGCCCCACCTAGGCACAACAGAGAGGTCAGCACGCCGGTCTAAACCTAAGCGCGCAGGGGTCTGGGCCCATCGCCCTGAGCACACCTGCACGTTGCGTACGCGGCCGGAGAGCAGACCTAGCAACCTCCAGTACAACGGAAGTCACGTTACGCGGTCCAACCCGGCGCGCGCCACTCAGTCGCTGACGTCAAGAAGTGCTTCGGCTGATACCACGACGTCGGGATACCCATAACTACTCCCGCGTAGGTGGTTAGTGCGTATAGACCAAATGGCCAGACTCAGATCAAATACCCAGATCTCGTTAAGCGTGTTAAGTATCCGCGAACGCCGACTAGGGCCAGGCCCACCTCTCTCCTAGGTGGTCTGAACCTGCCCTGTCGCTCCGCCTCAAAGTAACAGTCGGGGGCCGTCGGGAACCCAGGCCCACCTCTACCGGGATGGAGCCACCTGCCCCTTCAGCCCCCATCTCCGAACAGTATCACATGTAATGTAACAGTGTAAAGCATACAGTATATGCCCATGATCACCCCCGAGTGATCACGGCCCAGTAGTATAGCATGGCAGACAGACAAGAGTGTAGGGCCACTGATGGAACACTAGCATCCTATACTAAGCAGTAGGATTGCAGGTAAAGGTATCAACAGCAGTATCAAAAACAGGCTATGCATCAGGATAGGAATAACGAAAGCATTAACAAGCTACACTACTCTAATGCAAGCAGTATAGAGGAGAGTAGGCGATATCTGGTGATCAAGGGGGGGCTTGCCTGGTTGCTCTGGCAAGAGAGAGGGATCGTCAACACCGTAGTCGAACGGGGCAGCAACAGCGTCGGTCCCGGTGTCTAGCGAGAGAAGAGGGGGAAGAAACAATAAATACTTAAGCAAGCAGATGCATAATGATGCATGACATGACAAGTAACGGCGTTAGAGGTGCCCTAACGCGGTATGGGATGATACCGGTGAAGGGGGGAACCATCCGGGAAAGTTTCCCCGGGGTTCCGCGTTTTCGGGCAGAGGAGCCGGAGGGGGAAAGTTGCGAGTTTGATATGTTAGGGGTGTGTGGCGTATGAACGGGCTGCGTATCCGGGTTCGTCTCGTCGTTCTGAGCAACTTTCATGTTGAAAACATTTTAATCCGAGTTACGGATTAAAAGATATGATTTTCTAAAGATTTTATTAATTTCTGGAATTTAATTAATTATTTAAATATAACATTATCCAAAACAGTGCACGCTGACGTCAGCATGACGTCAGCAGTCAACAGGGGCGTTGACTGGTCAATTCTGACGTGTGGGTCCCACCTGTCATTCTGTGATTAAGCTAATCAGAGATTAACTAACTAATCATTGTTTAATTAGACTAATTAGATAATTAGGTTAATCTAAATATGATTAATTAGATTAATTAATTCCTTAATTAATAATTAATTAATTAATTAATTAATTAATTATTTACTTATTTAATTATTTATTTATTTTTATTATTATATTTTAATTCCTTTTTTTTTGGGGCGGGGCCCCCATGTGAGTGGCTCTATGGGCCATAACGGGCGTCGGGTCCGGGCGACGGTTACGGGCGCCGGGCGTAGGCCGTAGCCCGCCCGGTTGCGGGGCGAGGCCGTGGCCATCCGGTCGCGGGGTCGCCGGCGTGAAGCCGAAGGCGAGGCAAAGGGTGGCCAGCAGCGGCGGTGAGGAAGGCAGCAGCGGGGCGAGGTCAGGGCATGACCGAGCAGGTCTGACCGGACCTCGGTCGGCGGCAGGAACGGCCAACGTGCCGCCATGGCGTAAACGCACGGGAGGCGTCGGGGCGAGGCCACGCGCGGCGGCGCGGCGAGCAGGGTAGGAAGGAGAGGGAGGGGCGTGAGGCCATGGCGCAGTCGGCGCGGAGGGAGGGCGAGCTGGGAGGAGGGGCGCCCGTGCGGGGGGTTGGTCAGGCGAGGCGCGTCGGGGCGGGCGACGGGCGCGGCCAGGGCGTGGCGACCGCCGTGCGGGGCCGCGGTTGGGTGCGGACGGCGCCGGCGACAGAGGGGGATGGGAGGAGAGGAGCTCACGTCGGGGGGGGTAGGGTCTCGGGAGCTTGCTCGGGGCAGGTCGAGGGGGGCGACGGGGACGAGCGGGCGACGGGGAGGCAGGCCGGTGGGGGAACGCCGGCGAGGTCCAGGCAGGGAGGGGGAGCTCCAACAGCGACGGCGAGACGCGCGGTGGCCTCCTCTCGATCCCGATCCAGATCGGGAGAGAGGAGGGGAGAGGATATTTTGCGGGGGGGGGGTGCGAGTGGGGGTGGGCTAGGGTTTCGGCCACTCGGGAGGGGGGGATATGGAGCGCGGGGGTGGGCCGGCCTGGCGGCGAGGTGGCGTTGGCTTGGCCGGGTGGCCCAGCGGGGGGGGGGGTTCCCTTTCTTTCTTTCTTTTTTGTTAGTTTAGTTTTCTCTTTTGTATTTTCTTTTCTTTTCTGTTTTATTTCATTTTAAATCATTTAGGCATTTTATAAAAATGTGTTTGCCTTATTATAATTACCCTAGCATTTAACTGCACACTCTGAACATTTTAGTTTTAATTTTTTTTGAAAACTTTTGTTGTTTGCTTTTCTGTTGAATTTGAATTTGAATCAGTTTCGAACTAACGCGAGATTAGCAACCGTAATCGAGGTGACGTGGCATTATTAGCAGAGGTTACTGTAGCTTAATTATCCGGGCGTCACAATGCATGCGGCCATTTTATTGATAATTCCCGAGGAGCTTACAAAGTAGTACACCAATATGCCGGAATCCGCCATCTTGGCAACACCTGCCGCTACTCCAATCCATATGATGAAGGGGTACAAGATGGGCCAAATATCCAGACCTCTCACCTAAGCCTAACATCTAAAGCCAGAGGCCCCGACCGAGCCACATACCGGGTCCAGGGCACAAACCGGTCCGATGCACTCACATGTGTCGTCGCCGCCATCTTCCACTGGTCCATCTTCAAAGCACATTGAGGTGTTCTCGGGCGTCCGGCCTGTTATCCATGGGCCGAACTGATGGGCTGTGAAGACATGAAGGCCGAAGGCTGTACACGTGTCCGGATTGGACTCTACTTGGCGTAGAAGGCAAGCTTGGCGACCGATTATGAAGATTCCTTCTTATGTAACCGACTCTATGTAACCCTAGATTCCCCCCGGTGTTTATATAAACCGGAGGGGTTAGTCCAAAAACACACATATATATTCATTACCATAGTCATACAGGCTAGGCTTCTAGGGTTTAGCCATTACGATCTCGTGGTAGATCAACTCTTGTAATACTCATATTCATCAAGATCAATCAAGCAGGAAGTAGGGTATTACCTCCATAGAGAGGGCCCGAATCTGGGTAAAACATCGTGTCCCCCGTCTCCTGTTACCATCGGTCCTAGACGCACAGTTCGGGACCCCTACCCGAGATCCGCCGGTTTTGACACCGATATTGGTGCTTTCATTGAGAGTTTCACTGTGCCATCGACAAAAGGTTCGATGGCCCCTTCAATCGTCGATAGTGATGCTGTTCAAGGCGAAGCCTTCCTCCCCGGACAGATTTTCATATTCGGCGGCTTCGTACTACGGGCCAATTCGCTTGGCCATCTGGAGCAGATCGATAGCTACGCCCCTGGCCACCAGGTCAGATTTGGAAACTTGAACTACGTCGCGGATATCTGTGGAGACTTGATGTTCAATGGATTTGAGACCGCAACGATCGCTCCCCCTTGCCCCGATGAACATGACTTAAATCTGTCATCGGATCACATCCAGGAGATGGTTCCTGTTGCTGCAACAGCCTTAGAACCGAAGCTGATCGTGCTATTCGAGGCCACAGAGTCCGCGGCGTTGGAGCCGCACACGGACTCAACACCCTGCAATATCTACGTCAATGGAACTCCGGACTCGTCTCCGGCTATAAGTTCCAGACCGGGTACGCCTGCGGACACCGAGCTGGATCGGTTATCGATTTTCAAGTTTAGCGCCGCAAACATCTTCCAGCGCTCACCTTTGGGTGATGTGTTGAACTCTTTAAAGAATTTGTCCTTGGAGAAGGACTCACAGCTGAACTATGTTTGGTTCGAGCTAGAGGCTGATGACGGGGAATTTTGCTTCCCACCCGCCACCCACTTCATAGCCACTGTCAAAGACTTAACCGATGAGCTTGATTATGGATCCGAAGACATCGACTGTATGGACGATGATGCCGGCAAGGAGCAAGGCCAAGACCCGCCATTTACTGGACGTTGGACGGCCACCTCTTCGTACGACGTGTACATGGTCGACACACCTAAAAAAGCTGGCGACGGTGACAAAGAAGATCTAGTTGCGAATAAACCTTCTAAGACACAGTCCAAGCGCCGGCGCCCTAAACGCCGTTCTAAGCCTCGTCGCTCGAAAGATGGCAACACTGCCACCGGAGAAAATAGTACTCCGGACGACGCCGAAAACAATGAAGACCCTGTTGGAGCTACATCCGAACAGGAGGAACAAGACAAAGGGCAAGATAACCCTAATAAACAGGCCGTGCCTAGTGACCTGGATGACGATAGTTATTGTCCAGTTTCCAAGGGTGAGGAGAGCCTCGGCAGCAAGGATTTCATCGTGTCGGAGGCACCCCTAGAGCAGGAGCGCTTCAAGCGCCAGCTAATGGCTACTACAAGAAGCCTAAAGAAAAAGCAGCAGCAACTCCAAGTCGATCAAGACCTACTTATTGATAAATGGACCGATGTCCTGACAGCCGAAGAATACGGCCTCAAGCGCGCAGTCAAGAGTTACCCAAAGCACAGACTGCTACCTCAGTTTGATGAGGAAGCACCCGATCCCATACCTCCCTCACGCAATGCGGACCGACCACCACGTGGTCGGGATAGTGCGGACCGACCACCATGTGGTCGGGATAGTGTGGCAGACCGACCACCCCGCGGTCGGGATAAAACGGCAACTCAGGCCGAAAAACAGCCCGCCCCACCGCCTCGCAAAAACAGGGAGAGAACAGCTCGGGACCATACATACAACCTTCGGCAAGATCTGGACAAAAGAGCAGGACACACCGGATCAATCTACGGATCGTGAGGACGCTTCCCGACTCGAGATGACGGCTACTGTCGGTGTCAAAACCGGCGGATCTCGGGTAAGGAGTCCCGAACTGTGCGTCTAGGCTGGATGGTAACAAGAGGCAAGGGACACGAAGTTTTACCCAGGTTCGGGCCCTCTTGATGGAGGTAAAACCCTACGTCCTGCTTGATTAATATGGATGATATGGATAGTACAAGAGTAGATCTACCACGAGATCAGAGAGACTAAACCCTAGAAGCTAGCCTATGGTATGATTGTTGTATGTTCTCTATCGACTAGCCTGGCCCTGGTTTATATAATGCATCAGAGGCCTAGGTTAACAAGAGTCCTAGCCGAATACGCCGGTGGGGAGAAGTCCTTGTCTTGATCGCCAAGTCTTGTGGAATCTTCCTTGTATGCGGAAGCTGTCCGAACTGGCCCATGAATATACGGCCACGGGGGTCCTCGGCCCAATCTAATAGATTGGGAGACGACATGGTGAGTACCCCCTAGTCCAGGACACCGTCAGTAGCCCCCTGAACCGGTCTTCAAGTTAGGGACGCTCCTCGATTCTTCCGAACTGTTCTTCATCTTCGGTCGTCGGTCTTGAAAACTGGTTCAACAAATCTTCTTTATCTTCGATCTTGAGGATCGCCGAAATGCATTCGACGGGTTTACACGTCGGGTATCCGAGGAGCCCCTTTAAGTTTCTGGCCTTTATCAATGCCTTGTTTATTTTTATGCCACACCTCGGGTTTGAAGTTGTTCCCGGGAGGTAGTGTCCTCTTGCGTCCGAGCTCCAACGCCGGTCTGCATTCAAGGTATCCTTTGCAGCCGAGCACCAACGCCGGACCGCTTCCCAGCTCTAATGCCGGAATGTATCCGAGCTCCAACGCCGGACTATGTATCCGAGCTCCAACGCCGGACTATATCCGAGCTCCAACGCCGGACTGTATCCGAGGTGTCGTAAATCACCTTGGTTCAAAGAAGTTTGAAGGAGTTTAGCCGAGCTTAATGCCGGAAATGCCCTCTATGGAGCCAGCCACTAGCGCCCGAGCTTTATGCCAGACTACTTCCGAGGTGGTGCACCACCCCGAATGTGGGCCGAATTTTGTCATTATTTTTGATTGGTGCAATTTATTCTCTGCCGAGATATATAGCCAGTAGCCCTCAAGGTGGGCATCGGTCTAAAACCCGAGATGCACATGAAGGATGACATAAAACCGCTGAGACTCAGGTCGATTTGCAAAATCAGCCTGAGGATCAAGTCCTAGCTCGGCAGAATACTTCGGGACACTAAAAGCGGCGTGCTCAGTCCTTGAGACTTAGGTTGGGTGCGGCCGACCAACCTAAGGATCAAAATCTCCTCATAAACTATATTGCACATAAAATTTTCTGCATTGGACAAGTAATGCAGTAGCCCCCGAGACACTGGTCGGGTGGCAACACCAGATCAGGGGATCGATGTGCCCCTTTATTATGTTTAAATAATAAGCCCGAAGCCCAGTAGCCCCCGAGCCTCAATGCGGGCATGGGTGGCCGAATTAAGGATCGATATCCATAGTAAAATCACAAATTGTGTGTAATGACTCTATGTATCCAAGTATTTTACGTCATTTAATGCTTGGATCCGCATTGTACAAAACTTTGTTGACCGACCATCGGCTTCCACCTCCTCGGCCAGTAGCCGAGGAGTGTTTGTCTTACTTTATAAAGCCTTTATGAGGACGACAAACAAGGCAATCAGGCCATACGGTTTTATAAACAAAGGTACGCGGAGAGATATGTTATATTACTGTTTAACAGAAGAAATGTCTTCCAAATAAAATAGCCCCGCTATCGGTTCCTTTCTTTGGGTTGTCATGCTAAGCATGATCATAAAACCTCAGCTCCAATGTAAGAGCAAAATATCGAGGATTTAGTTTGGGAGGCTAGTTAATAGCCCCCGGTAGTGTTTGGCGACAGTCGAGGTCAAGCCATAAACACTTCGGCCAATGTTATGAACGGCATGTTATTTAACATAGTCATCGGATCGCTGACCAGTTTACGCTTATTGTGACTGTCAGTTTTCGGCTTTCTCCACTGAGGTGCTTAACCATGTGAGCTGGAAGCACAATCGCAGTGGTTCTCCCTTTGCATGCCTAGCCGAACAAAACGGAATGTAGGAAGCAAGTGCAGGAGCCGGGCAACCCAACTATTGACCGAAGACACAATTCGAAACCGATGCATATATAGCAATATCTGAGAATGTTTTTGCCAAATCCCTAAAAGGTGTCCGGCGTTGCACTGCGAGACTAATGCTGGAAAAGCACAAATAGTTTAAAAGTGCCAAAAAGCTTGGAAAACCAAGAAACGTCATTAAAAACATGACGTCCGAACAATATCAAGTGTTTGGTGCCAATCCGAAAATTGGTCTTAGAAAGAAGAAGTGCTTCTATCGTGCTTTAACATGATACATCCTATCTCAAGACTTCGAGCGGGTCAGCCTACGGCTTCAACCTCCTATCCCGAGGGCGGAGTACTTCTCATCAGGCCAGTTTAGCAAACTAAACTCTAGCGGCTTTGAGAGAGAAATTAGGCTCCCCGGCTAGTAACCGCACACTCATGTCGAAAAAATGAGTGATAAATAATGATAATAAAACTTTGCAACGACTAAGAAGAAGAACACTTCTTATAAAACGGATCAAATAAACTTAAGAGCCCCCAAGTGACTTGGGTAGGAGAATGATTGCATGTACCGAAGTACGTATATCATATCTATGTTCAACCGAACTTTAAACGCGTCTTAACCGACCGTCGGCTTCTCCCTCTTCGGTCAAGGACCGAAAAGTGTTATGTACTCCCTCGGTCGAGAATATCGACGGTGTTTCCAATAACCAGGCAATCAGGCCATAAGGCTGTAACAGACAAAGCGCGCTCAGGGAACTTATGCTATATTACTGCGAAGTGTAAGAAGCATCTTCGAAGAAAATAGTACCCCCACCGATACCTTTCTTCGGTGCTCATTGTTATTATGAGACTTGTGCAATAGATTTTTTGTACTCATGAGTTCCGTTGTGTGCCGACCATCATTGAAAACTATAAGAGCGCTAGCTTTCGGCTTCACCCAGTCTGAGGTCCGGCTCGGGCGACCCGATCGTGACAATCGCAGAGGTGCTCCCTTTACTCCCTAGCCGAACAATCGGGAACGTAGGGGTAAAGACAGGAGCGAGGCAACCCAGCTTGCAAATTGCTTAAGTCAATATGGTGCATATTGTGGCGTAATACACGAACAAGGAACGAAGCCGTACAAGTATAATCATATGCAACAGGAAAAGCTTCATAAAGGCAGCCCCCAAGTAAATTGGGTATTTGAATTTATGCGTCACAAACAAAGTTTGGACAAGGAAAAAAATTTACAAGCAATTTTTTTCCAAAAAAGTATAACGCTTGGTCGAACCGAACACAAGTTAGAAATTAAAGCTTTGAGCATGAAAGCGACTTAGCTGGTTAATGTGTTCGCAGTCCGAGCTTGATGCGGGACAAGGTTCTATCCCCCAAGCCGGTCCCGAGGTGGCGGAGCAAGGAGCTCGGCACTCCGAAGTGGTGAAATAGCACGGTCAATGCAGGCCGGCAGAGTGATGCCGAAGTCCCCGGCATGGGGTAATGAAGTGTTGACGAAGCCCCCCGTCCAGCCGAGGTGACGTGGTATGTCAGTACACCGAGTTGACGATACTTCCCAACCCGGATCATTTTCCTGTGCACAAAAAATAGTGCAAACCGGAGAGAATAGTAATAATAATAATTTTTTAAAAAAATCGTTGCATAATAAATAATTTATGCAAAGTGAGTAATAAAAGAAATATGGCCTCGCGCCGAAGTCAATGTCGATGCCGGGCGTCGGCGTGATGCGGTAAAGGCGTCGCAAAGCCTGAATTCGCAGGTCGGTCCGAGCTCCGGATGCGGCGTTCGCCGGACTATGTACAGAAACTGACGAACCACCATGCGACTGTCGTGAATGCAGCCACCATTTGATAGACCTGTGTACATATGATGGACAAAACAGAGTACTAATTCCTTTGAAAAAATGAACCCAAACAAGCAAAAAATATTAGGGATTGATAGCACCTGGTTTATTTGTTGTAGCAATCCGAAGGAAGGTGATTCCCAAAATTGGGACTCGCTCCGCACACCCATTGTCTGATGGGCGATAAAACGACGGCATGGCAATGCTGGTAAAGGTTTGCTCGCCGAGGCAAAGCCCTCGACCCAGCTAACGTGACGGAGCTGGTCGGCTAGTGACGCCGAAGTGTCCGGAGTAGGTTGATGAAGAGATGGCGAAGCCCCCGGTCCAGCCGAGATGTCGAAGCCCCGATGTCAGCCAATGAGTCAAAGTAGGTCGGCGTGATGGACACCAGCTTGAAGAAGCGATAGTGCGGCCCTGTCGATGCAGGTCGTGACGTGGTCGATGTCGGCTTGATGAAGCAACCGTGCGGCGATGCCGGTATGCCTGCTCCGTGTAATCCGTGGGGCGGCGATGTTGGTGATGTTTTATCCTTCGCGATGTCGGACTCTTGTTCGGCTTGCCGAGATGATGATCCGAAGAAGTTGAGCTTGGCTCAACAAAGTGACGCCGTGTCTTAGCGCAGGTCGGCAGCCGTGGATTAATATTGCCGGACTGGTTTGACACCAGCATGATGTTGAAGATCATGTTCAAAAGATCTTAAAGTTAGTGGGAAGTGTTCGGGAACAAAACACAATACCCATACAAAACTTCCTTCAAAAGGGATGTCCGAAATCCCGTTCATAGAAAAGATGAACTCGGGTCGGATTCGTTTTCGCGCATAAAACAGATCCGAAAAGTGATGCACTAATCGGAAGGTTCCCGGAGTTTGGACGGTCGGATCGAGCTGAAATTTTGAGAGGTGGTAGATACAGGAATTCCGCAGCCGATCAACGATTGGATCTTCCAAAGGACGTACGAGATAGAAGCTGGACACCACGCCCTAAACACATCCAAATTCCCGTCCAGATTTGACAGGGCTCCGGTATATCGTGGATTGCCAAAGATTCCTCCATCGGAACTCGACGAAATTTTCTAGGGTTGTTGTAGACTCAATTCCGCACAATTCCACCAAAGCGATCGTCAAAGCGATACTCGAGGAGGTGGTGGCAGCAGATACGAGTTCGTTGTCCAGAAAAACAGCACGGTCGCTTGAGGACAATGTTGACGTTGAGCCCCCGAGCTCCATGGATGATTCCTCCATGATCTTGATAGAGATCGGAGTTGATGTTTGATGAAGGCCCTCGTCCAAACATGGTGATCCGAACTCGGGGCGCAATTCTTGGTCGAACCAAGGTGACCAGTGGAGCTGGTGATGAAGATGCCGAAGTCGTAGTTGATCTGCAGGCGAGCCATCGATCCTTTTGTCGATCACACAGCGGAGCTCTCAATGAAAGCACCAATATCGGTGTCAAAACCAGCGGATCTCGGGTAGGGGGTCCCGAACTGTGCGTCTAGGTTGGATGGTAACAGAAGGCAAGGGACACGAAGTTTTACCCAGGTTCGGGCCATCTTGATGGAGGTAAAACCCTACGTCCTGCTTGATTAATAATGATGATATAGGTAGTACAAGAGTAGATCTACCACGAGATCAGAGAGGCTAAACCCTAGAAGCTAGCCTATGGTATGATTGTTGTATGTTCTCTATCGACTAGCCTGACCCTGATTTATATAATGCACCAGAGGCCTAGGTTAACAAGAGTCCTAGCCGAATACGCCGGTGGGGAGAAGTGCTTGTCTTGATCGCCAAGTCTTGTGGAATCTTCCTCGTATGCGGAAGCTGTCCGAACTGGCCCATGAGTATACGGCCACGGGGGTCCTCGGCCCAATCTAATAGATTGGGAGACGATGTGGTGAGTACCCCCTAGTCCAGGACACCGTCAGCTACCTATTCGGACGTGACAAACCTAGTCACACCCGGGCCGTTAACCACAGACGGATTTCATCGGAGGTGCGCCATGACGCGGCCCGATATAGAGGCGCCGCACACCCCCTCTGCTTCACAGATGAGGTACTGGAACACGAATTTCCCGAGGGGTTCAAGCCCGTCAATATTGAATCATACGACGGAACAACCTATCCCGCAGTGTGGATCAAAGATTTTATTCTTCACATCCATATGGCTCGAGGAGACGATCTCCACGCCATCAAATACCTCCCACTAAAATTAAAAGGGCCAGCTAGACACTGGCTAAACAGTCTACCTAAAAATTCTATCGGCAGCTGGGAGGACTTGGAAAAGGCCTTCCTTGATAACTTCCAAGGAACTTATGTCCGGCCGCCAGATGCCGATGACTTAAGCCACATAGTTCAACAACCTGGAGAATCAGCCAGAAAATTCTGGACTAGATTCCTAACTAAAAAGAACCAGATCATTGACTATCCGGATGCCGAAGCCCTAGCAGCCTTTAAACACAACATCTGTGACGAATGGCTAGCGCGCCACCTTGGCCAAGAAAAGCCGACGTCTATGGCAGCCCTTACGGCACTCATGACCCGCTTTTGCGCGGGTGAGGACAGATGGCTGGCTCGTAGCAGAAACACAGCCAGCAAGACATGCCCTTCCGAGGCCAAGAAAAGCACCGGCAAGCTCCTGCGCAATAGGCACAAACGCCGAAGCAATGGCGACAACACTGATGACACCACCGTTAACGCCGGATTCAGCGGCTCCAAGCCCGACCAACGAAAAAAGCCCTACAAAAGGAACAATGAGGGACCATCCATCCTGGACCGCATTCTCGATCGTCCGTGCCAGATACATGGTACCCCAGATAAACAAGCCAATCACACCAACAGAGACTGTTGGGTCTTCAAACAGGCTGGCAAGTTAAATGACGAAAACAAAGAAAAGGGATCACAAAGAGAGGATGAGGAAGAAGAGCCCCGGCAGCCGAACACTGGGGGCAGAAGAAATTCCCCCCTCAAGTCAAAACGGTGAACATGATATACGCTACACACATCCCCAAAAGGGAACGTAAGTGGGCACTCAGGGACGTCTACGCGGTAGAACCAGTCGCCCCAAAATTCAATCCGTGGTCATCATTCCCTATCACCTTCGATCGTCGAGATCCCCCAACTAGTATCCGCCATGGCGGTTCGGCCGCACTGGTCCTCGACCCAATCATCGACGGATTTCACCTAACACGAGTCCTAATGGACGGTGGAAGCAGCCTCAACCTGCTCTGTCAGGATACACTGCGAAAGATGGGCATTAATCCCTCACGAATGAAACCCACAAGGACTACCTTTAAAGGAGTCATACCAGGCATAGAGGCCCGTTGTACGGGCTCAATCACGCTGGAGGTGGTCTTCAGTTCTCCGGACAACTTCCGAAGCGAAGAGTTAATCTTTGATATCGTCCCCTTCCGCAGCGGCTACCACGCACTGCTCGGACGAATCGCGTTTGCTAGATTCAACGCAGTCCCACACTATGCTTATCTCAAGCTCAAGATGCCCGGTCCACGCGGTGTCATAACAGTCAATGGCAACGCGGAACGCTTCCTCCGAACAGAGGAGCACACAGCCGCCCTAGCAGCAGAGGTATAGAGCGGCCTTCTCAAGCAGAACCGTAATCCGGTTGCCGAGCCCCTGGACATCACCAAGAGGGTTTGGACCACACCGCAATAGGACGACGCGGCTCGTCAAGAGCTCGATTAGCAACTCGGCCTCCGTCTAGTCCCAATGAGGTAATGGCATTCGTACCACGCGTACATAATTACGCACTCAAAATTCCATGGGCATCGACAGAGGCACAAGCCAGCCTGGGATCTACAGTTCGGCTAGACCAATCCCGGACACACATATCACTTTACTATTTACCTTATTTTATTTCAGGTTTCTTTCATGCGGGCCTCCTTCGGCGGCCTGATTACTTGTCCTGTCAAAGGATAAACGCGCCAGACTGGCACGGAGCATAGGCACACAAAGGGAAGCTCTAAAGGACAATCCAGCTATTACTCTATCCGTTTTCAGGACCCACACGCAGCTCGCCTTTAGTTGTGGTATGTCAAATAGCCGGTTTATTACTGCACTATTTTGTATCAACGTGCTTCGACGCGTTAATCCAACTATAATGAAAACAGTTCATGGTCCAAATTCGAGGGCCCCAGATACTATCTCTGTTCTCCTTCTGTTTTCCTTTAAATCACTTATTTCCTAGCACCCGTACACTCTGCTACGTTTCATATTTGCCAGGGGCTCCTCGTCTCCCCATAACACGACAACAAAGTCCGAACACTTCTTATAGAGAAGTGCGGCACCCCGAATTTAGCATTATATGCATCGGCTCAGAATCAGGTCTTTGGTCAATAGTTGGGTTGCCCGGCTCCTGTGCTTGCTACCCTATGTTCCGCTACATCGGCTAGGGTAGTAAAGGGAGAACTGATGTGTTTGTGCCTTGGTCTAAACCGGATGAGCACCTCAGTAGAGAAAGCCGAAAACTGACTGTCATGATGCGGCAAGAGCCGGTCGGTTGTTCGAGGGTTACAAATCGTTGGAGATTTTTCCGCATCATGCGAAGGATCGGTACTTCCCGATCAAATGTTGACAGCACCCTGGTCCGCATACTAGGGGTTATGCCCATGTTTTATTATTAAACTCCTATGGCTAAGTGAGGGCGTTTAAGTCGCATAGTCTAATTGCCTTGTTCTGGCGCTAAACAACTCCTTCAAGGACCATATAATTGGATCAAGATTGTTTAGATCCCATCCCGAACACCTCCATACTACTTACGTGAGGGCAGAAGCCGACGACTGGCCAACCCTCAAAATCTATACACCACGGCCGTAGAGGAGCAAACAATCAAAACATAATAAACGTTATATTACAAACGGACTTTGTTTCAGTCATTCAAAGCAAAGACAACACGAATGTTTTCATTCGAAAATAATGTCTTGCCCGCACTGCGCTGCTGCAAGTCGAGACCCTTCTATGACATCCGCAAAATATCGCTCGGGTGTGCGGTGCTCCTTGCCCTCCGGCGGCCCTCTGGCCACTTCAACGACGTTCATCTTCGCCCACCACATCTTGCAACGGGCGAAGGCCATGCGGGCACTTTCGATGCAGACTGATCACTTGACTGTGTCCAGCCACGGACAGGCTTTGGCCAACCGCTTCACGAGGCCGAAGTAGCTGCCGGGCATAGCTTCGGCTGGCCACAACCGGATTATCAAATCCTTCATGGCTAGTTCGGCCACCCTATGCAGCTCCACCAACTGTTTCAGCTGGTCGGTAAAAGGCACCGGATGCTCTGGCAAGCGTACTATGACCAGAACAGCTTCTCCGTGGAGCTCCCTTCTCTGGCTCGGAAGAACTCCGCAGCATTGGACACGCTGCATGGTAGATCCGCAAACGCCCCTGCGCAACTCCGAATCCGGGTTAGTAAAAGGTACTTCCTCTTCGCATACTTGCTTTGCATGTTAAATGCCTTACCCACTGCGATCTTCTTGGCCTCCTGGATCTCCTGGAGAGCATCCCGGGCCTCATTCTGTGCAGCCTCCGCACCCTGGTGAACCTTGGCAAATTTGGTCTCTCGGACCGACGCCTCGCGCTCCAAGGCTTCACACTTCTTCACCGCGTCCTGGATCTCCTGCTGGACCTCCTTGACCCGGGCCTTGAGCTTTTTACGGGCGGCTTGCTGTTGGACAGCCTTCCCCTCGGCTTCACCCAGTGCCTTTTTCACAGCCTCGGCCTCAGTCGCGGCTCCTGCACATATTACGACACTACGGTCAATATACATCACTTATCCTTCTCGAACACACAGCAAGTCGTCACTCACCTTGCTTTCCTGGAGCTGCATCCTAACCTCGCCGAGCTCGCTGTCGGTTCGCTCCAGCCTCTGCTTCAGTTCAGAGACTTCGGCAGTATGCGAGGTTGCGGCCAACAGCGACGCCTTCTTATTCATACATATTAAGTCAGTCTCCTATAACAAAAGATTTGATCCTCTGTCCGGTTCTTCTCGCCGAACACCGGACAGTGTCTCAGGGGCTACTGTCTACACGGGGTTTTTCTCTTTCTTACCTCGAAACCTGTCAACAGGTTGCTGCAGGCTTCATTCAGTTCACTCTTGGCGGACTGAACCTTCTCGATCACCGCACCCATAAGGACACGGTGCTCGTCCACGACGGAGGCGCCTTGTAGCGCCTCCATCAGGTTATCCGACGCCCCCGAATGGACATGGGCCACCGGTGGAAGCGGCGCACCCCCCCTCCTTCAAAGGGGGCTGCGCGCCCGACTCCGGAGCCATATGGGTCTCCGGAATCGTATTTGGCTGAGGGCCGAACTGGATGCCCCCCTCTTCGCCAGTCTCCGTGGGGATCGGCTCCCTCATGTGTCCGGCAGTGGAGGTCTCGCCTTGTGGCACCTCCCGGATAGCGTCCTGGGCTCCTCCCCGGTTTGGAGCGGTCCTCTGGGACAACACTTCGGTGTTGTCCCTGGCCCCGGGGGAATAAGCAGGCAGCGGCGACATGCTCGCCATCTCCGACAGAGCCAACGAACCTCCAGATGAGGATCACTGGATAAGGTCGCGGGCTGGACTACAATAGTAAAGTTAACTATGTCAAGATAATGAAGAGAAAGGGCCGGATGTGCGCATGTCACTTACGATGCGGCCTGGGGCTTAGTACGGGGGCGTCGTTCCGGATTGCTGTCAACGTCTCACGCGGTGTTGGCCGCGGGGGCACCCTTCCCCTTCTTGGGCGTTCCCGCCTCCAGATGCGCCGAAGCCGCCCTCTTCTTCTTCCTCTCCTCAGGGGGAGGGTTGTTTTTCCTCCTCCTCCTCCTCTTCCTCATCATTGTCCTCAGGGACAGAGGAATGAGCTTCGTTGTCTTCGGACGTCATGTCCGAAGTGCCCTTGCGACGGGGGCCACTCTTGGCCCCCTTGGCCTTCTTCTTGGCCTTCCTCTCTGGCGCCTTATATGGCACCGGCACCAGCATCTTCGCTAGACGCGGGATAACCGGTTCTTTAGGCAGCGGAGCCGGACACTGGATCCGCTTCGCCCTCTCCATCCAGTCCTGAAAAAGCAATGATAAACTTAGACATCATCTTCGAAACAATTAAGTTGGGGATACGTCGGAAATAACATACCTCGCTGGCGGGGTGTTTACAATCGTGACCACGATCTGAATCCATGGCCGGTGGCTTCTCGTTGCCCTTAAAAAACAACTTCCAGGCATCTTCATGGGTGGTTTCGAAGAGCCTCACCAGGGTTTGATGCTTCTTCGGATTAAAATCCCATAGAGGGCGACTTCTGCGCTGGCAGGGGAGAATCCGGCGAACTAGCATCACCTGGATCACATCGACGAGCTTGACATCCTTGGCTATCATGCTATGGACGCGCGTCTGCAACGCTATCAGCTCATCGGGCGAGCACCAGCCCGGACTCTTCTCGGCCCAGGAGGTGAGTCGCATGGGAGCACCGGAGCGGAATTCGGCAGCCGCGGCCCAGGTGGTGCTGTCAGGTTCTGTGATATAGAACCATTGTCTCTGCCACTCCTTTACTGTCTCCACAAAAGTGCCTTTCGGCCAGGAGACGTTGGGTAGCTTGCTCACCATGGCTCCTCCGCACTCCGCGTGCTGGCCATCCACCACCTTCGGCTTCGCATTGAAGACTTTGAGCCACAGCCTGAAGTGGGGATGGGTACGGAGGAAGGCCTCACACACGACTATGAACACCGAGATGTTGAGGAAGGAATTCGGGGACAGATCATGAAAATCTATCCTGTAATAATACATCAACCCGTGGATGAAAGGGTGGAGCGTAAACCCTAGCCCGCGGAAGAAATGGGGGATGAATACTATCCGGACATGGTTGCTTGAGTGGAAAGGAGATGAGGACTTGGGCGCTGGAGCTCGAGATCGGAAGGGCGGAGACAGAGAGAAGGCGTGAGAGGGGAAGAGGGAATCCTTATCCCCTTATAAAGGCCCTGAATATCAAGCACCTCCTCACTCACCTTAGGATTCGCCTATTCCCAAGGACCGTATAAACGGCACGGTTGGATTGTCCATACCCGCATTGATGAGAATCCCGCAATAAGGGGACACGATCTCTGCTTCGACAGGATGTGCCAATGGCAACCGCGTCTCAAAACATGGAGCGGCAGACGAAAAATGGTTCGAAATTGTGACCGGTCAGGCGTGATGTCATGCTGCAAAAAAGTTGTCAGCGAACGGAACTCGTGTAAAAATATATTCTCTCTGCGGTTGTGCATGGTGTGTGACAGGTCCAGATACTACCATCGCATCCGAAGACTATCTTGGAATTCGGAAAAAGGGGAACCCGCCTTGCAATGCCGAAGACAATCTGCGCGCCAGACTCCTCGTCATTGAAGCCAGGTTCAGGGGCTACTGAGGGAGTCCTGGACTAAGGGGTCCTCGGGCGTCCGGCCTGTTATCCATGGGCCGGACTGATGGGCTGTGAAGACATGAAGGCCAAAGGCTGTACCCGTGTCCGGATTGGACTCTACTTGGCGTAGAAGGCAAGCTTGGCGACCGATTATGAAGATTCCTTCTTATGTAACCGACTCTATGTAACCCTAGATTCCCCCTGGTGTCTATATAAACCGGAGGGGTTAGTCCAGAAAACACACATATATATTCATTACCATAGTCATACAGGCTAGGCTTCTAGGGTTTAGCCATTATGATCTCGTGGTAGATCAACTCTTGTAATACTCATATTCATCAAGATCAATCAAGTAGGAAGTAGGGTATTACCTCCATAGAGAGGACCCGAACCTGGGTAAAACATCGTGTCCCCCGTCTCGTGTTACCATCGATCCTAGACGCACAGTTCGGGACCCCCTACCCGAGATCCCCCGGTTTTGACATCGACAAGTGCCTCCGCCATCGACGCCACCATGACGCCAAACGACGACCTTCACCTACGCGAGTCTAGCTCCAAGCAACGGACGTAGATCCATGCTAGGATACGGCCGCACCACGGCCGTCGCCCACCACCCACAAGCGCCACCCAGCCCCAAGGTTCCCAAAGCGGCGCCTTCACCGTGAGCGCCGTCGTCGCCCAAAAAAGTTAGGGCTTTCGCCCGGGAGACCTAGGGGAAGGGGAAGTGAGGGGATCAGTCCATACCGACGCCTCGAAGGAGGGGAATGGCACCCTCAGGCGTCGCCGTTGACGCCGCCGGCCATGGCCGACCAGGGATTTCTCCGGAACTAGATCCCCGCCACCAGCAGCGCCTCCTGTACAGAACCGGCGACCTGAGGAAGCGCGGCCCAACGAGGTTGGCCTGCACGTCGAACAGGGGAGGAGGGGAGGCGCCAGATCGCGCGCACCGGCCACCGCAGAAACCGCCGCCGACCGCCAACGACCACCGGACCCCGCCGCCCGCGCGGCCGGTAAGCCATCCACTACCCGCACGGCTGCTAGCCAGCCATGCCTTGCCAATGGAGCCGCCGCTCCAGATCCTGGGTTCCCCACGCAGAGGCAGGGCAACCGAGGCCCCGCCGCCACCATCCTTAGCGCCCCGGGCTTGCCCGGCGGCTGCCTCAGGTGGCGGCGAGGAAGGGAAGAGGAGGAGGGGCTGCTAGGGAGGAGGGGCAGCTAGGGAGGAGGAGGAAGGAGGAGGGGCGGTTAGGGTTGGGAGGGAGGAGGAGGGGCGACTAGGGTTCTGAGGTGCTTAAAAAAATATGTTTGTTTTCTAAACCTCCCAAATGAATATGAGTCTGAACATGAACAGCTGCAAACTGAATTTGTTTAAGAAAGGATTACATTTATTTGGCTCCATAGGTAGTGTCATTGAAGATTTTGACGAATCAAAATGTATGTTCAAAAGTAGATTTCAGCTCAATCCAGAAAATCAGAATATGCAAAAGCCTAACGTCCCATATAACTATATTACAGTATATAAACATGCGTGTTTTTTTATGTCTGCTGAATTTCGATGTTCGCATTTACAAATACGTGGATGTAGGCGACGTAATTAGGAGGTGTGCTCATGTGTGTACTCTTTTGTAATTGTTTATTAAGCCTTTCTTAAGGGCATAAAGGCTTCATATTCATAATATAATTAAAAATGTTTGATAATCATAATTATTGGATCTGTCTGGTCTCGTATTGAGAATTTGAGATTTGCATTTCTTCAGAAAGGCTGCACCTCGCACGTGAAACTGTGGAGGTGGCATGTAGAGTCGCACCTAGAATAAAGAAGGGGATAGGTTTCGTTGCGACTTGAAAGAGGCGGGGAGCCCATCTTCGTGTCTTGAAGCGGACGGCTCCACGCCCCCGGTGCCCTGTTCCTCGTGGCAACCGGAGAGGGGTAGGGGTAGCCGGTAGGAGTGTGGGACGATGAGCGAAGTGCAGGTCGCCGTGGATAGTTCTCTAGCATAGACATAGTGCTGATGTATGTTTGTTTGCCCATCGGAAAAGGACAATGAGTAGTTGGTTGAGGTTGTGATCGCGTCAAGCCAGCAGTATGAACCGCTTGCTTTGTGTACGTAGTACTAACTTGGAAGAGGTGGCGATCTACACATGGTTTTGGTGTTGCGTCCCGTCAAGGGCAAATGTATAGCTGGGTTAAAATGATGGAGTTTAACTACAAGCGGAGAAAGGTGACGGTGGAAAAGGAGACGACAGGCTAATATGAGTGGTTGCTAGTGAAAGAGACACGAGCGAAGGATAGAGACGGTGGAGCGTTAGCTAGAGTGAAGCAAGGCATATGCTTGTGCATGAGGCATTTTAAAGAAGAAAACAGTGATTTGTTTGAAGAACTTGAAGTTAATCTACACGCCGTACTTCCTCCGTCCGGGCTTTCAAGTCCTACTCGTAGTTTGTGTCTAATTTTGACCATCAGTTTAGCTAATAAATTATAAGTTTTATGTATTAGAAATAATGACATCCAAAACTTTTTTCAAATGCGAGTTCAACGATGTAAGTTTGTGGTATGTAAGTTATATTTTGCTTGCTATTCAAGTTACTTACAATAGTTCCTGACGCCCCGCCCCGCGTCGCCCCCCCCCCCCCCCCCCCCGCGGGCCACTCGGGTGCCCTAACCCCGCCGCAGACACCAGCCTCCCTCCCTCTCCCCTTCCCGCCGCCGCCGCCGGCGGGCGCCGCCGGGCAAAGCCCGTGTGGTGCCGGCGGCGGCGGGACTCTTTGGCCCTCACCTGGAGCGGTGGTTGCGGGGGACCGCCTCTTCGGCCTGGCGGCGGATCTCGGTGGCCGGCGCGGCGGAGCTCGGCGGCTAGCACGGCAGATGGATGCGCGCTGGCGGGAGGTGGTGCAGGGCGTCGCGGCGGTCTGGTGGCGGCGCATCGCGAGCGTAGGCCGGCGGGACCATTTCTTCTGCCTGGCGTCGAATCTCGGTGGCCGGCGTGGCGGATGGATGCGTGCTGGCGGGAGGTGGTGCGGGGCGGCGCGGCGGTGCGTCGCGGTGGAGGGCGCAGGCCGGCAGGGTTGGTGCTCCTCGCCGCGAGGGAGTCCGTGGATGGCCAGATCTGAGCGGGCTGATCCGGTTTCGGCCCGGATCTGGTGCGTCTTCGGCGCTGGCCGGCGTCCTTGGGGTGCTCACGGCAGGGAGTGCGGCGGTTGTCTCTGGATCCTTGCGTGGAGCGTAGCAGGATGGAGGATGTAGGTGGTGCACCGGCACTGGCGGTGGCGGCGGTGCGAGCACAGCCATGGCAGCGGCGGCGCTGCGAGGCCTCGCCAGGAAGGGTCTTGGCGGGCAGCGGGCGTTCGGTTGCTGCCGTGTGAGGCGTGCGGCGATGCCTCGGTGGTGTGGGTGCCGGAGGGTGGTCGGAGGTGCGGGTCGGATTCTTTCTGGTGGCAGTCCCCTGGCGTGGGTGAAGGCGACCGTGGAGGATCTGGCTTGGCACCGCTCGGTGGTTGTTGCGGCTCCTAGTCGATGTTGAAGGTGATGGCTTTAGGCATGTTCCCTCGGCAGTGAGGGGGGCTTCGATGGCAAGTTGTTGCGGTGAAGGCGGTGCGAGGCATCTGATCGGGACTGGCCGGGATCTTGGAGACCTGGAGATGTGCAGAGCTATGGATGAAAATCCTGTTCGGTTGTGGCCGGACTGGCGTTGATGGCACCTGCGGGTGTCATTCACCTTCTTGGAGGCTTCGCCGAGTGCAACGCCATCTTCCTCGCGACCTCGTGTCGGCAGCTGTCTCCGGGGCGAAAGCCTTGATTCGTAGGATTGGCATGATGGCAACGTCTTTGAGGTTGTTACTCTGTTGGGAGAATTGTGCTGGGAGACTCAAGGTCCCACGATGCGCTCCTCCGGTGTTCACCGCTACCCGGATCTTTCTCCTTCGGCACCATGTACGGTCGTCGCTGGCTACTCCAAGGAAGCTGGAGTTGCTGTTCTTCGGAGGTCTTCAGTGTCGGCCGAGACGCGGCAAGGGGCTCAGTGTTGGGTAGGCTTCTTGTGTCGTAGCCGTGTTGTTGTGTTTGGTTGTCCTTGTACGAATCGGGTGTGGAGTTGGTCACCTTCGTTCTCCGCAGCGAATGGTTGACGTTTGTTGTATGTCTTATTTCTCTCCTTCTATAAAGCTAATTGCGTACCCTCGAAAAAAAAATATTTTGCTAGTTAATTATATGGTCAAAATTTGATCCAAAATAGGAGGGGGCTTATAAACCTAGACGGAGAAACTTTTGGAAATTGGGCAAGTTCATGATTAATTTCAGTAAATAATTCATGACTAAAACATAAAATAGCATAAATAATCTAGCATACTAGATGAACAATAAACACATGGACAACAGCGTCGCACATGTACAACAACAACAACAAATTGAGATGTGAACAGTTCACGATGGACATGTTCATTACTTGTTGCAGGAGACAAATTGTTAATGACGATGTTCGCGACGATCTGTTGCTGGCAGCGTTGAGATGATGATGAGTAGCGCCGCCTGACTTGGACAGAAGACGACCCGTGATGACGAACTTAAGCAGTCGTGCAGAGCGCTTCCTAAAAACATAATTCGCCCTCTTCCAGTGCAGGATAGCAAGGACAAACGATTCTGGAGACCTGCTGCCCCGCACGCTGGCGTTCACGATGGAGTAGATTACGGTGGCGGCACAAGTTACGAGATAAAGCAAAACACTAGGTGCTTTTGATATGTCTTTGTTGTGGCAGGTGGAAGTATATATAATAGGACCATAGGCTGCATCCTGTCGCGATCACGATCTGAAATTGACTTGATTCTAAGTGGTATACTTACCATAGAAACAATAATTAACTTGTCTACCAGGACATCAAGAAATAAAACGGCAAAATGAAACCGCGCCACTACAACGAAACATGTCAGATTTCGGCGGACCACTCACGCGCATGTCGCACGCGTGCACACGCCGGCCCTAGCCCGTGCCCGAGCAAGGCGAGACGAGGCGAGCAAGCGCGCGCATGTGGTCTTCTATTTCTCTCCTTCACATATCACTAAGTATGGTGTAAAGAATCCACTATATAAAGAGGTCTCACACCTCCTCAACTGAGGGCGGTACTAAACTTTAGAATCACCACTTGCCATTTATTCATTGGACTAGTTTGAGATTTCAGAAATTCTACAACTTCTAGGGTGGTATTAAACTATTACTAATATTCGCGAAACTATTTATTAAATTTTTTTTCATAACTCTTACTCCATTAACACTCGACGGATCGTGATTTCCTTAAAATTTTGACCTTGTAGGTTCATCAAAACATAGACATGAACGAAGCTCCGTTTCGTTCAATGACCAATAGCGGAACCGTGGACATCCATATTGATCCCTATGAATACATGAATGATATTCGAGTGAACCATTGGGTATCATGTTCTATTCCCCTTGCTTCGTGATACTTACAAAATCCGAGGTGAGATATATCAGTATCCTCTTGAGTCATTCTCATGCTCACTATACCAGTCTCCTTGTTACAGGTTTTGTTATTCTTTCTCATTGTCATGTTTCGGCATCCCTATGAACTAGTCACCTATGTCTGGCCAAACAATGATAGATGTCGGCACACTTAGAGGGCCCTAAGAATATATCTCTCCATCGTCGGAGGAGCAAATCTCACTCTTGAGCTATCTAGCCCCTTGTCATACTTTCCGATGAACCCGAAAGTTTTCGTTACGATCACCGTGTTACAGATGACAATTGAGCAACCCCAAAGTCCATCATCCGGTAATAAGTGACTACGACACTCTCATGGTCCAAGGAACTAAAGCATACGTTAAGTCTTCGTGTTATATCGATTAACTGGCGACGATTGCATCTCAAACTATAACAAACAAGTTGGATCGATTCAGTATGATTATTGGTGTCTACTACTGAACCTTCTTCTTGTAGACTCGTGTTGGGCCTCCAAGCACACAGAGTTTTGTAGGACAGTAGCAAATTTCCCTCAAGTGGATGATCTAAGGTTTATCAATCCGTGGGAGGCGTAGGATGAAGGTAGTCTCTCTCAAACAACCCTGCAACCAAATAACAAAGAGTCTCTTGTGTCCCCAACACACCCAATACAATGGTATATTGTATAGGTGCACTAGTTTGGCGAAGAGATGGTGAGACAAGTGTAATATGGATGATAGATATAGGTTTTTGTAATCTAAAATTATAGAAACAGCAAGGTAACTAGTGGTAGAAGTGAGCGAAAACGGTATTGCAATGCTTAGAAATAAGGCCTAGGGTTCATACTGTCACTAGTGCAAATTCTCTCAACAATGATAACATAATTAGATCATATAACAATCCCTCAATGTGCAACAAAGATTCACTCCAAAGTCACTAATAGCGGAGAATAAATGAAGAGAGGTACGAAACCACCTCAAAGTTATTCTTTATGATCGATCTATTGGGCTATACCTATAAGTGTCACAAACATTCCTAGAGTTCGTGCTAAAATAACACCTTAAGACACACGTCAACCAAAACCCTAATGTCACCTAGATACTCCAATGTCACCACAAGTATCCGCGGGTTTGGTTATACGATGTGCATCACACAATCTCAGATTCATCTATTCAAACCAACACAAAGAATTTCAAAGAGTTCCCCAAAGTTTCTACCAGAGAGTCAAGACAAAAACGTGTGCCAACCCCTATGCATAAGTTCACAAGGTCACAGAACCCGCAAGTTGATCACCAAAACATACATCAAGTAGATCACGTGAATATCTCATTGTTGCCACAAATAAGCACATGCAAGACATACATCAAGTGTTCTCAAATCCTTAAAGACTCAATCCGATAAGATAACTTCAAAGGAAAAAATCAATCCATTACAAGAAGGTAGAGGGGGAGAAACATCATAAGATCCAACTATAATAGCAAAGCTCGCGGTACATCAAGATCGTGCCAAATCAAGAACACGAGAGAGAGAGAGAGAGAGAGAGAGAGAGAGAGAGAGAGAGAGATCAAACACATAGGTACTGGTACATACCCTCAGCCCTGAGGGTGAACTACTCCCTCCTCGTCATGGAGAGCGCCGGGATGATGAAGATGGCCACCGGTGATGGTTTTCCCCTCCGGCAGTGTCCGGGATATCTAGCGATATATGTCAGGGGGTGGCTTATCATGGAGGCGGACAAGAGTACATCGCCGGGCTCTAGAAGCAGCAGTGAGCGAGACCGCATACGCCTGCGAATCTTACCCAGGTTCGGGGCTCTCCGTGGAGATAACACCCCTAGTCCTGCTCTCCGGGGTCTCCGCATGATGACTATGATCAATAGAGTAGCTTGAAGCTTGCTCCTTGAGCTGTTTCGGCTAGAGGAGGAAGAAGAACAAGACTAGCTCTATTCTTCTCTCTATATATATGTGTGTGTGTGTGTGATCTCTAGGGTTGTGAACCCCTTGAATGCGGCAACCTGGGGGGTTTATACAGGCCTACCCCCCAGGGGTACAATGGTAATCCAGTTGGGTGTAGGACCCAGCCGTTCGTGTCTTTGGGCACCGGCTTCTCCGCCGGCTGCTGGGGACCGCCGCTTGGTGGGTCCCGCCGGCTGCCGGGGACTCGACCGAAAGGTAGGGCCCACCGCCTGCGGGCCATGCTGACTGCTTTGTACTGTAGCCTTACCCTTGATGACGGAGGCTTTGTCGGGGGGAGCGTGGCTATAGTCCCGCCGCCTGGCGGGCGCTCACTGTAGCCACACCCCGTCTCATCTAGTTAATGGCACGTAGACTCCGAGGGGGAGGGAGGCTGCCTGCTAGGAGTCGGCCCGCCCTCGTTGCCGCCTGCTTGGGGTTCGCCGCCTGCTAGTGGCTCACGGACAGGTAGGGCCCGCCGCCTGCGGGCCGTACTGACCGCCCGTCGTGGGAGCGTGGCTCCTTCTGATGTAGGTGATGTCATGGGCTGTGTGGCTATAGTGCCGCGTCGAGCGAGGGATGTCCGCTTGGTACACTGCACTATTGCCACGCTCCGCCCTAGATTCGAGGGTGGCAGGTCGCACTGTAGCCACGCCCCGTCTCGTCGCGGTTATGTGGGTGCAAACTTTGAGGGGATGAGGGGCCGCCAGCTAGGAGTCGCCCCCTCGTGGCCGCCTTCTGGTGTCTTGCCGTCTTCTAGCCGCCGGCCTACTAGACCAGCCGGCCCAAGAAGCCGTCCGTTCGTCTGGGAGGCGTGAGGGGCGCAGCTAGCCCCGATGTCTTGAATTACCATAGGGGGGCGATGAGGCTACCACACACAGTTAATCCCACGCCCCCGCCATGTCTCGCCCGTCGGCAACATCGCCGGGGGGCTATAAGTAGGGGGAGGGGTGGCATAGTGCACGCGCGCCCTCCTCGCCCTTCACCTTCTTCTTCATGTGCTTCTCTTGCTGCCGCCGAGCCACCACTCGCCGCCGGAGCACCTCTGCAGCCGCCGTCGCAGGGCCTCTTTGACTCACCGCAGTTCTGTTCACTCGCCACCGCACCGCGCCACCGTCGAGCAGCCGCATCCATGGCGCGTTGGAGGCGCTTCGGCGATTGGGACGGTTCCAACATCCATGAGGATCACCTCGCGTTCCTTCGCCAGACGCGGTGGCTGCCCCGCGCGTCGCACATAAAGGTGCGCATTCCTCCTGAGGCAGAGATCTCGCCGGCGCCGGCGGACGGCGAACACGTTGTCATCCGGTCGCACTTCCTCCGCGGCTTCAGCCTGCTGGTGAGCAGATTCCTCCACTCGTTTCTCACCTTCTACATAGTGCAGCCCCACCATCTCACACCAAACACGGTGGTGCTGCTCTCCGCCTTCGTCACCCTCTGCGAGGGATACCTCGGCGTCCTGCTGACGCTCGAGCTGTGGGGGGAGCTCTTCTACCTCAAGCTCGGCATCGCTGCCAAGGACGAGGCGGCCCAGTGCGGGGCTAGCTCGCGGTGTGGCGTTCGGGTTCCAGGGTCCGCTTGCCGGCCCTCGCCTTCCTGCAGTCGGCCAAGCTATGGCAAAAATCCTACTTCTATGTCGAGAACATCCACTCGACAATGGACAATGTCAACCTGCCGGCTTATTGCTACCTCTTGAGCACTGCATTAGTTTTCCCCGAAGAGGAGAGGATGATGCAGCAAATTAGCGTAAGTATTTCCCTCAGTTTTTCAGAACCAAGGTATCAATCCAGTAGGAGGCCACGCTCAAGTCCCTCGTACCTGCACAAAACGATAGCTACTCGCAACCAACGCGATTAGGGGTTGTCAATCCCTTCACGGTTACTTACGAGTGTGAGATATGATAGAGATGATAGATAATATTTGTGGTATTTTTTATATAGAGATGCAAAGTAAAAAGTAAAAGGCAAAGTAAAAATCAAAGCAAGATTAAAGTGATAGAGATTGATGTGATGAGAATAGACCCGGGGGCCATAGGTTTCACTAGTGGCTTCTCTCAAGAGCATAAGTATTGTACGGTGGGTGAACAAATTACTGTTGAGCAATTGACAGAATTGAGCATAGTTATGAGAATATCTAGGTATGATCATGTATATAGGCATCACGTCCGTGACAAGTAGACCGACTCCTGCCTGCATCTACTACTATTACTCCACTCATCGACCGCAATCCAGCATGCATCTAGAGTATTAAGTTAAAAACAGAGTAACGCTTTAAGCAAGATGACATGATGTAGAGAGATAAATTCATGCAATATGAAATAAACCCCATCTTGTTATCCTCGATGGCAACGATGCAATACGTGCCTTGCTGCCCCTTCTGTCACTGGGAAAGGACACCGCAAGATCGAACCCAAAGCTAAGCACTTCTCCCATGGCAAGAAAAACCAATCTGGTAGGCCAAACCAAACTGATAATTCGAAGAGACTTGCAAAGATAACCAATCATACATAAAAGAATTCAGAGAAGATTCAAATATTATTCATAGATAGACTTGATCATAAACCCACAATTCATCGGTCTCAACAAACACAGCGCAAAAAGAAGATTACATCGAATAGATCTCCACAAGAGAGGGGGAAAACGTTGTATTGAGATCCAAAAAGAGAGAAGAAGCCATCTAGCTACTAACTATGGACCCGAAGGTCTGAGGTAAACTACTCACACTTCATCGGAGGGGCTATGATGATGTAGAAGCCCTCCGTGATGACGGCCCTCTTCGGCGGAGCTCCGGAACAGGCCCCAAGATGGGATCTCGTGGATACAGAAAGTTGCGGCAGTGGAATTAGGTTTTTGGCTCCTTTTCTGATCGTTTGGGGGTATGTAGGTATATATAGGAGGAAGGAGTACGTCGGTGGAGCTTCGAGGGGGCCATGAGGTAGGGGGCGCGCCTCCCACCCTCGTGACTGCCTCTTGGCTCCCTTGGAGTAGGGTCAGAGTCTCCTGGATCACGTTCGGTGAGAAAATCACGTTCCCGAAGATTTTATTCCGTTTGGACTCCGTTTGATGTTCTGTTTCTCCGAAACACTGAAATAGGCAAAAAAAAACAGCAATTCTGGGCTGGCCCTCCGGTTGATAGGTTAGTCCCAAAAATAATATAAAAGTGGAAAATAAAGCCCAATATAGTCCAAAACAGTAGATAACATAGCATGGAGCAATCAAAAATTATAGATACGTTGGAGACGTATCAGACATCCCCAAGCTTAATTCCTGCTCGTCCTCGAGTAGGTAAATGATAAAAAGAGAATTTTTGATGCAGAGTGCTACTTGGCATAATTTCAATGCAAATCTTCTTAATTGTGGAATGAATATTCAGATTCGAAAGATTCAAGACAAAAGTTCATATTAACATAAAAATAATAATACTTCAAGCATACTAATAAAGCAATTATGTCTTCTCAAAATAACATGGCCAAAGAAAGTTATCCCTACAAAATCATATAGCCTGGCTATGCTCTATCTTCACCACACAAATTATTTAAATCATGCACAACCCCGATGACAAGCCAAGCAATTGTTTCATACTTTAACATTTTCAAAACTTTTTCAATCTTCACGCAATACATGAGCGTGAGCCATGGACATAGCACTATATGTGGAATAGAATGGTGGTTGTGGAGAAGACAAAAAGAGGGGAAGATAGTCTCACATCAACTAGGCGTATGAACGGGCTATGGAGATGCCCATTAATAGATATCAATGTGAGTGAGTAGGGATTGCCATGCAACGGATGCACTAGAGCTATAAGTATATGAAAGCTAAACAAAAGAAACTAAGTGGGTGTGCATCCAACTCGCTTGCTTACGAAGACCTAGGGCATTTTGATGAAGCCCATCATTGGAATATACAAGCCAAGTTCTATAATGAAAAATTCTCACTAGTATATGCAAGTGACAAAATGAGAGACTCTCTATCATGAAGATATTAGTGCTACTTTGAAGCACAAGTGTGGTAAAAGGATAGTAACATTGTCCCTTCTCTCTTTTTCTCTCATTTTTTTTAATTTTTTTATTTGGGCCTTTTCTTTTTTTATGGCCTCTTTTTTTTCGTCCGGAGTCTCATCCCGACTTGTGGGAGAATCATAGTCTCCATCATCCTTTCCTCACGTGGGACAATGCTCTAAACAATGATGATCATCACACTTTTATTTTTCTTACAACTCAACAATTACAACTCGATACTTAGAACAAGATATGACTCTATATGAATGCCTCCGGCGGTGTACCAGGATATGCAATGAATCAACAGTGACATGTATGAAAGAATTATGAAAGGTGGCTTTGCCGCAAATACGATGTCAACTACATGATCATGCTAGCAATATGACAATGGTGGAGCGTGTCATAATAAACGGAACGGTGGAAAGTTGCATGGCAATATATCTCGGAATGACTATGGAAATGCCATGATAGGTAGGTATGGTGGCTGTTTTGAGGAAGGTATTTGGTGGGTGTATGATACCGGCGAAAAGTGCGCGGTATTAGAGAGGCTAGCAATGGTGGAAAGATGGGAGAAAGTGCGTATAATCCATGGACTCAACATTAGTCATAAAGAACTCATATACTTATTGCAAAAATCTAGAAGTTATCAAAGCAAAGTATTACGCGCATGCTCCTAGGGGGATAGATTGGTAGGAAAAGACCATCGCTCGTCCCCGACCGCCACTCATAAGGAAGACAATCAATAAATAAATCATGCTCCAACTTCATCACATAACGGTTCACCATACGTGCATGCTACGGGAATCCCAAACTTCAACGCAAGTATTCTTTAAATTCACAACTACTCAACTAGCATGACTCTAATATTATCACCTCCATATCTCAAAACAATTATCATGCTTCAATCTTTTCTTAGTATTCAACACACTCAAAAGAAAGTTTCACAAATCTTGAATACCAAGCATATTACTATTAAGCAATTTACCATGCTATTAAGACTCTCAAAATGATCTAAGTGAAGCATGAGAGATCAATAGTTTCTTTAAAACAGATCCACCACCGTTCTCTAAAAGATCTAAGTGAAGCACATAGAGCAAAATTATCACGCTCAAAAGATATAAGTGAAGCACATAGAGCAAAACTATTACGCTTAAAAGATATAAGTGAAGCACATAGAGTACTCTATCAAATTTTAATTCATAAATGGCTCTCTCAAAAGGTGTGTACAGCAAGGATTATTGTGGCATACTAACAAACAAAGACACAAATAATACAAGACGCTCCAAGCAAAACACATAACATTTGGTGAATAAAAATATAGTTACAAGTAAAATTACCGATGGAAGTAGACGAAAGAGGGGATGCCTTCCGGGGCATAGCCAAGCTTTGACTTTCTGGTGTCCTTGGATTATCTTGGGGGTTCCATGGGCATCCCCAAGCTTAGGCTCTTGCCAATCCTTGTTCCATAATCCATCAAAAGATTTCACCCAAAACTTGAAAACTTCACAACACAAAACTCAATAGAAATCTCGTGAGCTCCGTTAGAGAAAGAAAACATAAAAATACTTCAAGGTACTGTAATGAACTCATTCTTTATTTATATTGGTGTTAAACCTACGGTATTCCAACTTCTCTATGGATTATAAAGTATTTTACTTGCCATAGATTCATCAAAAAAGCAAACAACACACGAAAAACAGAATCTGTGAAAAACAGAACAGTCTGTAGTAATCTGTAACTAACGCAAACTTCTGGAACTCCAAAAAATCTACCAAAATAGGACGACCTAGACAATTTGTTTATTGATCAGCAACAATAGGAATCAATATTTTATCACGTTCTGGTGATTTTTAACAATTGTTTTCATGAACAGAAAGATTCTGGAATTTACAGCAAGATCAAATACCTATCATCCAAGAAGATCCTATAGGTCTAGCTTGGCACAAACACTAATTAAACCACAAAACCACATCTAAACAGAAGGTAGATGGATTATTTATTCCTAAACAGAAGCAAAAACGAAAAAATCAAAATAAAATTGGGTTGCCTCCCAACAAGCGCTATCGTTTAACGCCCCTAGCTAGGCATAAAAGCGAGGATAGATTTAGGGATTGCCATCTTTGGTAGGCAATCCATAAGTGGCTCTCATGATAGTTTCATAAGGCAATTTTATTTTCTTTCTAGGAAGTGTTCCATGCCCTTTTTTAATGGAAATTTAAATCTAATATTCCCTTCCTTCATATCAATAATCGCACCAACCGTTCTAAGGAAAGGTCTACCAAGAATAATAGGGCAAGAAGGATTGCAATCTATATCAAGAACGATAAAATCTACGGGCACATAATTCCTATTTGCAAAAATAAGAACATCATTAATTCTTCCCATATGTTTTTTAATAGTGGAATCCGCAAGATGCAAGTTTAGAGAGCAATCATCAAAGTCATGGAAATCTAGCAAATCACACAAAGTTTTGGGGATAGTGGAGACACTAGCACCCAAATCACACAAAGCATAAAACTCATGATCTCTAATTTTAATTTTAATAGTTGGTTCCCACTCATCATAGAGTTTTCTAGGGATAGAAACTTTCAACTCAAGTTTTTCTTCATAGGATTGCATCAAGGCATCAACAATATGTTCGGTAAAGGCTTTCTTTTGACTATAAGCATGAGGAGAATTTAGCACGGATTGCAACAAGGAAATACAATCAATTAAAGATCAACTTTCATAATTAAATTCCTTGAAATCCAATATGGTGGGTTTAGCAACATCTAGGGTTTTATTTCTTTCAATCCCACTTTCATCAATTTCATCATAAAGGTCTAAATACTCCGAATTTTTAGAACGCCGTCTAGGTAAAGGAAGATCATATTCAGTTTCATCAAGATTCATATTGCAAAACAAAGATTTGATAGGGGACACATCAATAGCTTTTAGATCTTCGTCTTGATTTTCATAGGAATTGGAAGAACACGCTTTAATAAAGACATCTTTGGAAGCACGCATCCTAGCGGTTCTTTCTTTGCACTCATCAATTGAAATTCTCATGGCTTTGAGAGACTCATTGATATTATGTTTAGGAGGAATAGATCTAAGCTTTAAAGAATCAACCTCAAGAGAAATTCTATCAATGTTCCTAGCCAAATCATCGACTTTAAGCAATTTCTCTTCAAGCAAAGCATTAAAATTCTTTTGTGAATTCATAAACTCTTTAACACTATCTCAAATTCAGAGGGCATCTTATTAAAATTTCCATAAGAGTTGTTGTAGGAATTTCCATAATTATTAGAAGGATTACTAGGATAAGGCTTAGGATTAAAGTTCCCTCTATACGCGTTGTTACCAAAATTATTCCTACCAACAAAATTCACATCCATAGATTCATTATTATTCTCAATCAAAGTAGACAAAGGCATATCATTAGGATCAGGAGAAACACTCTTAGTAGCAAATAATTTCATAAGTTCATCCATCTTTCCACTCAAAACATTGATTTCTTCTATAGCATGCACTTTTTATTAGTGGATCTTTCAGTGTGCCATTGAGAATAATTAACCATAATATTATCTAGGAGTTTAGTAGCATCTCCTAAAGTGATTTCCACAAAAGTGCCTCCCGCGGCCGAATCTAAAAGATTTCTAGAAGCAAATTTCAATCCGGCATAAATTTTTTATATAATCATCCACAAATTCAGACCATGAGTAGGGCAATTACGTAGCATTAATTTCATTCTCTCCCAAGCCTGTGCAACATGTTCATGATCAAGTTGCTTAAAATTCATAATGTCATTTTTAAGAGCGATGATCTTAGCGGGAGGAAAATACTTAGAGATAAAGGCATCTTTGCACTTGTTCCAAGAATCAATACTATTTTTAGGCAAAGACAAAAACCAAGCTTTAGCACGATCTCTAAGCGAAAAAGGAAATAGCTTCAATTTAATGACATCATTATCGACATCTTTTTTATTTTGCATCTCACATAAATCAATGAAGCTATTAAGATGAGTAGCGGCATCTTCACTAGGAAGGCCGGCGAATTGATCTTTCATAACAAGATTCAACAAAGCAGTATTGATTTCACAAGATTCAGTATTGGCAAGAGGAGCAATCGGAGTGCTAAGGAAATCATTATTATTGGTATTGGTGAAGTCACACAATTTGGTAGTATCTTGAGCCATCGCGACAAACAAGCAATCCAACACACGAGCAAACAAAAGGCAAGCGAGAAAAAGGCAAACAGATAGAGAGAGGAGGAGATTGGGAAAGAGAGGGCGAATAAGACGGCAAGGGTGACGTGGGGGAGAGGAAAACGAGAGGCAAATGGCAACTAATGTAATGCGAGAGATAGGGATTGTGATGGGTACTTGGTATGTTGACTTTTTGCGTAGACTCCCCGGCAACGGCGCCAGAAATTCTTCTTGCTACCTCTTGAGCACTGCGTTGATTTTCCCCGAAGAGGAGAGGATGATGCAGCAAAGTAGCTTAAGTATTTCCCTAAGTTTTTGAGAACCAAGATATCAATCCAGTAGGAGGCCACGCTCAAGTCCCTCGTACCTGCACAAAACGATAGCTACTCGCAACCAACGCGATTAGGGGTTTCAATCCCTTCACGGTCACTTACGAGAGTGAGATCTGATAGAGATGATAGATAATGTTTTTGGTATTTTTGATATAGAGATGCAAATTAAAAAAGCAAAGCAAGATTAGAGTGATAGAGATTGATATGATGAGAATTGACCCGGGGGCCATAGGTTTCATTAGTGGCTTCTCTCAAGAGCATAAGTATTCTACGGTGGGTGAACAAATTACTGTTGAGCAATTGACAGAATTGAGCATAGTTATGAGAATATCTAGGTATGATCATGTATATAGGCATCACGTCCGTGACAAGTAGACCGACTCCTGCCTGCATCTACTACTATTACTCCACTCATCGACCGCTATCCAGCATGCATCTAGAGTATTAAGTTAAAAACAGAGTAATGCTTTAAGCAAGATGACATGATGTAGAGAGATAAATTCATGCAATATGAAATAAACCCCATCGTGTTATCCTCGATGGCAACGATGCAATACGTGACTTGCTGCCCCTTCTGTCACTGGGAAAGGACACCGCAAGATCAAACCCAAAGCTAAGCACTTCTCCCATGGCAAGAAAAACCAATCTAGTAGGCCAAACCAAACTGATAATTTGAAGAGACTTGCAAAGATAACCAATCATACATAAAAGAATTCAGAGAAGATTCAAATATTATTCATAGATAGACTTGATCATAAACCCACAATTCATCGGTCTCAACAAACACACCGCAAAAATAAGATTACATCGAATAGATCTCCACAAGAGAGAGGGAGAACGTTGTATTGAGATCCAAAAAGAGAGAAGAAGCCATCTAGCTACTAACTATGGACCCGAAGGTCTGAGGTAAACTACTCACACTTCATCGGAGGGGCTATGATGATGTAGAAGCCCTCCATGATGACGACCCTCTCCGGCGGAGCTCCAGAACAGGCCCCAAGATGGGATCTCGTGGATACAGAAAGTTGTCATGGTGGAATTAGGTTTTTGGCTCCTTTTCTGATCGTTTGGGGGTATGTAGGTATATATAGGAGGAAGGAGTACGTCGGTGGAGCTTCGAGGGGCCCACGAGGCAGGGGGACGCGCCCTAGGGGGGGCGCCCCCCACCCTCGTGACCGCCTCTTTGCTCCCCTGGATTAGGGTCCAAGTCTCCTGGATCATGTTCGGTGAGAAAATCATGTTCCCGAAGATTTTATTCCGTTTGGACTCCGTTTGATATTATGTTTCTCCGAAACACTGAAATAGGCAAAAAAACAGCAATTCTGGGCTGGGCCTCCGGTTAATAGGTTAGTCCCAAAAATAATATAAAAGTGGAAAACAAAGCCCAATATAGTCCAAAACAGTAGATAATATAGCATGGAGCAATCAAAAATTATAGATACGTTGGAGACGTATCACTTATGTAGCGGGCCCGCCTGCCGAGCCTCGCACAAACTGGAAGTTTCGGTCGAAGAACTTGTCGGCCGCCTCCTCCGCCGCTGTCACCCGGCTCCAGGAGATGACGGGGTCGGAGGGCCTTAGGGCCTCAGATCTACCGTCCGCCTTCGTGGAGCACCGGCTGCTGCCCCTTCAAGCCCGGCCCCACATCATCCGCAACATGAGTGGGCGCCGGGACCCATGCCGGATGTGCACCAAGGTGCTGCCGGACGTGGAGGTGGTCCGGCTGGTGAACTTCTGCTCCGACTGCAAGCTGTCGGAGACGGAGTGGCGGTTCGGTAAGGAGCCGTACAAACACACAAATCCGCCGCCTGCGGTAAGTCTTCTAGTTCTCTTTTCCTTTGTTAGTTTGGATTTCTTCTAGTCGCCTGACCACCAGCTCTGATGCAGCGCTTCCCGGTCCAGACAACAACTGATGCACTGGCCCCAGGTCATCAGTACCTAGCAGACCGGGCGGAGAGTGATGCAGACAATCCCGAGTTGGGGGCGGCCGCCATGGAGGAGGAGGACACCACAGGTGGTGGCGTCAACGTAGCAGGCGGCTCCTCGGGAGGCGGCCTCGGGGAGTGGCCGAATGACGACGAGGAGGACGATGAGCCGCCGCACCCATGGCGCCGACAGGACAGGCTATGGCTCCTCGGCTGTGTCGACAGCAGCAGGTGGCGCGCCAAAGCGTCGGGCCGACGCCGGGTTGTTCGGCAGTCGGCCCAAGAAGACCAAGACCTCGGTCGCCGCGACCAAGCGGCAAGAGGCCGCCGCGAAGGCGGCCCTCTTCCAGAAGGCCCCAAAGCAGCTCCCGCTGGTGTCCACGTAAGCGCCTTGACCTTCCTTGCATCTTGTTTTGCATTTGATTTCTTCTTTCTTGTAGTCTTCTTATTTCCTTCTTCCTTCGGTGCGTAGTGCCCCGCTTTCCTTGTCGTGAGCCTCGTCCGGCTCGGTGATTGGGGCGGCAGACGGCCCCGCAGACCCCCGGCGCGTGGATCCACTCACCGCCCTCCAGGAGGCAATGGAGAAGAACGCGCGGGAGGCACAAGAGGAGCGGGAGGCCATGGCCCGGGAGAAGGCGGAGGCGGCCAAGGCGGCGCAAGCGGAGGCCGATGCAGCGGCCAAGGCTCAAGCCGACACAGTGGCCAAGGAGCAGGCGGACGTGGCCGCCAAGGCGCAGGAGGAGGAGGCGTCCCGTAGTGGGGCTCTAGAGTCCACCGACCCACAGCACGTAGAGCTGCCGGTGCTGGAGGGCCAGGTGACAACAGGAGGGGCCGATGCCGACCAATCGGCCTTGGAGAGGGGAGGGGCGACCCCGTTGTCTTGGGGGCAGAAGTGCCTCCATGCGTGCCGACTGCTGACGCCCAGGGCAGTCGGCCTGACGCGCCGCTGGTGCCGCCGTCTCGCGGCGAGTTGGTGGTGGGTCCGACTCCTCCAACCCGCGTTCCAGCGCGCCAGCGCCAGGTGAAGGCGCCCTTGGAGCCAAGTTTGATGGAAATCGGGGCCTTGAGCTTGTCGGCGCCCGACGCCAATGTCACCAGTGCCGCCCCTCCGGACTGGTCGTCTGGGGATGGCTCGGGCGTTCTAAACGTGGCCGTGCAGGACGTAATGGCCCAGCTCAACACCCAGGGTGCCGCTCTTCAGCAGTCCATGCAGAGGTTCTTGGCGACGCAGAAGGCCATCCGGGTACGCGCTCTTGCTTCTTGTTTTAAATTCTCGCAATTTTCCATGGGGGTGCGCCAGTGCACCCACTGGGTTTAGCCCCGAGTTCCGGGCCGGCTGCTGAGCAAGCGGCTTGGAACTTCAAGGTAAGTTCCGAGTGCTAACTTCTTTTTTCTTCTGTTGTCTTCATTGCAGGACTACCACAACCTCCGCGTGGCAGCCTACAACTCCCAGAACCAGGAGCTGGCCAAGCGGACCACCGACCTGAACCAGAACCGGAGTAAGCATTCCGACTTCTTTCTCGCGGGGGCGCGCGTCAGCGCACCGCTAGGTGTATCCTCCGAGATTTGGGCCGACTACTGAGCAGTCGGACCGGATCTCCCGGCAACTACTTGTCTTTGGTTGGTGTTGACTCTTTCTTTCTTGTCTTTGTAGAGGCCGGTGCAGACCTATGGCAGCGCCTGGGCGAGGTTGAGTCCGTGCTCCACACCAAGGAGCAGGAGCACAGCTAGGCAGCTCAGGAGTGCGACCGCCTGACCAAGGAGCTGGCGGACCAGGCGGAGCGGCACAAGGCGGAGCTCCAGAAGCTGAAGGATGGCGAGGACCTCCTCAGAGCCAAGTTCGAGACTCAATACTTGAACTGGGCTGAGAAGGAGAAATTCCTGTCCGACGGCTACGGCGAGATCGAGGATATGATCGACGGTAAGTTACTTCTTCTTTTTGAACAATTACCGACTTCTGCAGGAGTCGTCTTTCGGCTTCTAGTTTTTTGATCTTCTTCTTGCGCAGAGTTCTTTCCCAGTCACTCCGTCGCCGTCAGCCAGGCCATTGAGGCACGACGCGAGGTGTGGAGGAGGGCGGGCACGGATATTGCACGCAACGCGCCCCAGAATCTCGGTGAGCAGCTTCTGGCCGTCAAGACGCGCCTGCAGCCGGCTCATCGGATGCTCCGCCGTCTGTAGCATGATGACCCACAAGTATAGGGGATCTATCATAGTCCTTTCGATAAGTAAGAGTGTCGAACCCAACGAGGAGCAGAAAGAAATGATAAGCGGTTTTCAGCAAGGTATTCTCTGCAAGTACTGAAATAAGTGGTAACAGATAGTTTTGTGACAAGATAAATTGTAACGAGCAACAAGTAACAAAAGTAAATAGAGTGCAGCAAGGTGGACCAATCCTTTTTGTAGCAAAGGACAAGCCGGAACAAACTCTTATATAAGGAAAAGCGCTCCCGAGGACACATGGGAATATCATCAAGCTAGTTTTCATCACGTTCATATGATTCGCGTTCGGTACTTTGATAATTTGATATGTGGGTGGACCGGTGCTTGGGTGCTGTTCTTACTTGAATAAACATCCCACTTATGATTAACCTCTATTGCAAGCATCCGCAACTACAACAAAAGTATTAAGGTAAACCTAACCATAGCATGAAACATATGGATCCAAATCAGCCCCTTACGAAGCAACGCATAAACTAGGGTTTAAGCTTCCGTCACTCTAGCAACCCATCATCTACTTATTACTTCCCAATGCCTTCCTCTAGGCCCAAATAATGGTGAGGTTTTATGTAGTCGACGTTCACATAACACCACTAGAGGCTAGACAACATACATCTCATCAAAATATCGAACGAATACCAAATTCACATGACTACTAATAGCAAGACTTCTCCCGTGTCCTCGAAAACAAACGTAACTACTCACAAAGCATATTCATGTTCATAATCAGAGGGGTAATAATATGCATAAAGGATCTGAACATATGATCTTCCACCGAATAAACCAACTAGCATCAACTACAAGGAGTAATCAACACTACTAGCAACCTACTAGCACCAATCCCAGACTTGGAGACAAGAATTGGATACAAGAGATGAACTAGGGTTTTGAGAGGAGATGGTGTTGGTGAAGATGTTGATGGAGATTCCCCTCTCCCGATGCGAGGGGAGTTGGTGATGACGATGGCGATTATTTCCCCCTCCCGGAGGGAATTGTCCCCAGCAGAATAGCTCTGCCAGAGCTCTAGATTGGTTCCGCCAAGGTTCTGCCTCGTGGCGGCGGAGTCTCATCCCGAAAGGTTGCTTCCTTATTTTTTCTCGACGAAGATTTCATATAGCAGAAGATGGGCATCGGAGAGCCACCAGGGGGCCCACGAGGTAGGGGGCGCGCCCCCCACCCTCGTGGACAGGGTGTGGGCCCCCTGGCCTTCATCTTTGGCAGGTATTTTTCATTATTTATTATAAGATATTCCGTGGAGTTTCAGGACTTTTGGAGTTGCGCAGAATAGGTTTGTAATATTTGCTCCTTTTCCAGCCCAGAATTCCAGCTGCTGGCATTCTCCCTCCTTATGTAAACCTTGTAAAATAAGATAGAATAGCCATAAGTATTGTGACATAATGTGAAATAACAACCCATAATGCAATAAATATCTGTATAAAAGCATGATGCAAAATGGACGTATCACAGCGCACTGGGTCTCAGGTGCTGTCCGCCCTTTGGCCGGATGCCCATGTCCCGCGCACCCCTAGTCGGACTGCCGACTGGCTGGAGATAGCAGTCGGGCGCTTCGAGGCCTGGAAGGGCGCCACGGCTCGGACGGCCTTGAAGTTTGTCAAGGTGTGGTATCCAGGCCTGGATCTGGCCCAGCTGGCTACGTTCTGGCAGGAGGCCGCATCGGAGCTGGCAGCAGCGAGTGGCGTGCTTACCCAACGTGCTGCAGCGATCGCTGAGTACGCCAACACCACCGTCTTCATGCCCGAGCTGGACGAGGAAGGCGCTGAGGTGCCGCCAACTGGTTTGGGCTGAACATGGAGGATGGAGAGGACTCGACGGAGGAAATCGCTCCAGCGATGAGGGTGAGGACGGGGACGGCGAAGACGTCGCACCGGACGACGAAGCGGATGGCCGGCCTCCGCCCGACCAAGCTTCGACCAGCGAGCCGCGTGCAGCCACGCCGACTGTTGTAAGTGTCGGCCAGGCCGAGACCCACCAGTCGACCTCTCCACCACCCGGCGCCTCAGCCTCCACCGACCTGTCGGATCCGCTTGCTGCTCCTCTGGCCTAGGGTCCTTGTAATCTTTGAACGAGTTAAATTCATGCAATTCCACCCACTGGGGGTGTAAGTTCAAACTCTGTTGAATGCTGCCTACGAACCTTTGCTATGTAAATTAATTATTCGCACAAGTCTGTGCTCTGCCGGGTTCTACTTTTGTCTTGCTTTTCTGCTCTTTCTGGCTTTTTTCCTTTGCCGCCTTCCTTTAGCTGCCGGACAGCCGCTTTGCGGTCTGTGGCTGGGTCAGGGACTTGGCCGTTTAGGATAGACGAGTACTTTGGCCGCCTAGAATGTAGCAAGTCAAGTGAGAAGCCGGCGGCCAGCTTCTCAGCAGCCGGACGGTGAGGTGAGGAGCCGGCTTGTCCTATGCCGATGCTTTTTCCTTAGTCATTTTTCGTGTGGACATCATTTCCTGCCTTTAGCTCTTGCCAACCAGATAGTAGCTCTGCCAGCTGCGGCTGAATGGCAAGAGAGGGCCCAGATGTTGCCACACTACTTGTCCGACTGCAGGTAGTATCAACATAGGACAAGGCGGTGAGCCCCCGGGCCGACTGGTCGGACCCGGTGCCGGTCAAGAGAATGAAATAACACATTCAAAGGCATTTAAACTTATCATATAGATAAAAAGGGTAGTCCCCGAGTGCTCCTCGAGGGACTCGTTGTCTTTGCTCTTAATACAAAAGGTAGCGCGGTACATACTTCATTAACTGTGAAATCTACGGAGGATATTTGCGTTCCATGGGTGCTCTGTTTCCTTCCTGGAATCGTCCCTCTTGTGTGCCCTGGGCTTCTACGCGTCGATGAGGTAGTAGGAGTCGTTGCCCAAGGCTTTGCTGATGATGAAAGGCTCTTCCCAAGGGGCCGAGGGCTTGTGCTGGCCGGCTGTTTGCTGGATCAGTAGGAGCACAAGGTCCCCCTCTCGGAAGGATCGTGGCCCGACCTTCCGGCTCTGGTAGCGGCGCAGGCTCTGCTAGTAGATGGCGGACCGACTGAGTGCCAGCAGTCGGCCCTCTTCCAGCAGGTCGGCGCCGTCTTCTCGCGCCTCCGCCTCTGTGTACATGGTGACATGAGGCGAGTCAAACTTGATGTCAGTTGGGATGACGGCCTCGGCCCCATACACGAGGAAGAAGGGAGTGAAGCCGGATGCTTTGTTCGGCGTGGTACGAAGACTACAGAGGACGACCGATAGCTCTTCGATCCAGCAGCCGGCTGAGCGCTCCAGCGGCTCGACCAGTCGGGGCTTGATGCCGGACAAGATGAGGTCATTTGCTTGCTCGACTTGACCGTTTGACTGCGGATGGGCAACGGACGCTAAGTCTAGTCGGATGCCCTGCATCACGCAGAAACTGTCCAAGGCGCCTTTGGCAAAATTTGTGCCATTGTAGGTGATGACGTTGTGCGGTATACCGTACCGGACAGTGATATCTGCGATGAAGGTCACAACAGTTGGACCATTTAGCTTCTTGATTGGCTTTGCTTCAATCCACTTGGTGAATTTGTCAACGGTGACCAGCAGATGGGTCATGCCGCCGCGTGCTGTCTTGAATGGGCCCACCATGTCCAGCCTCCAGACAGCAAATGGCCAAGTGAGGGGGATGGTCTTGAGTTCAGAAGCCAGCAGGTGTTGCTTGGAGCTGAATCTTTGGCACCCTTTGCATTTCTTGACCAAGTCCTTGGTGTCGTCCAAAGCAGTCGGCTAGAAGAATCCATGGTGGACAGCTTTGGCGACAAGGGATCTGGAGGCCGCGTGGTGGCCGCACTCGCCTTCGTGGATGTCTCTGAGGATTGCCTTACCTTTCTCTGGCTCTACGCAACGCTAGAAAACGCCAGTCACGCTGCGCCTGACAAGCTCTTTGTTCACTATTGTGTATGCTACTGCCCGGTGTTGCACATGCCGGGCCAAGATCTCATCGACTGGTAGCTCTCCGCTCACTAGGAAGTTGAGGATGGGTTGTGCGCATGATGGTGCTTCGACCACTGTCATCACAGCCACTGGAATGAGAGCGGTTGGGCTGGGAGGCGGCGGGTTGGAGTCGACCACCGCTTGCTGCATCGTTGTAGTCCCCGGGCCGACTGTCGCAGCCCCCGGGCCGGGTTCTGAAGTCCCCGGGCTGGGTGCGACTACTACAGTCCCTGAGCAGGCTGCTGCAGTCCCCGGGTCGGGTTCTGAAGTCCCTGGGCCGGGTGCGACTGCTGCATTCCTCGAGCCGCCTGCCAAAGTCCCCGAGCCAACTACAACGGTCCCCGAGCTGGATCCGACTGTTCCGAGGACAGCCGACACGAAGACGGACTCTAATTCCGGCAAAGGCTTGATAGACGGCTTGCGGAGGCACTAGAGGGAGACGCCGGCTGGTATTGCTTGCCTGGTGGAGCCGGTCCGTGCCAGGGCATCAGCTTGCTTGTTGATGCTGCTACCGCCATCTATCAGTACTCAGGAGAAGCGACAAGCTCGCCTCTCCTTTGAAAAGGTAGCATCTAGCACCATGGCATAGGAACCCGGAGAAGGCATCACCTCCGGGTGGTTAGCACGGCTCCAGCTAATGGGGGTCTCGGACCAGTGCATGAACTCGGGGACTTCAGAGGCAACATCATTCACCTCACGGTGCTGTTGACGCCGGCTGTGCCTGTCGTCAGCCATGCTAGTGAAGACAACATAGACTCCATGCTCTTCGGGGAATTCATCTTGGATTGCGCCGACTGGGCGGACCGTCGGCTGCTGAGGAGGCAGAGCCGGCAGGCGGAAGCGGCAAGCCCTCGCCCTTGGCGATGCGGGTGAGCCAGTGGCACTTATGGGTGGTGGTGTTGGACGGCTTCACGCTGCTGCGGAACTTGCAGGGAGCATCAAGGGTTTGCTCGAAGGAGAAGGCGGGTAACCAAGCGGGCTTGCCGCCCTTCTGACGCTCGGGGCCAGGCTGCCCTCTGGCTGCTGATCTTCGACTATCGCCACCTGCCGGCTGGTGGAAGCCGGCTGGGAGGCCTTGCACTTGTTGTCGTCCGACTGCTGGCGCCAACTGGAATCACCAGCCAGCGTCTGAGGAGCCGGAGGAAGCACCTTCCCGGAAGCGTCCACTTGGACCTCCGACTTCATGGAGGCGTCGGTAGTAACGTACTTGTCTTCTATGATCAGCAGCTCGTCAAGTGTGGCTGGCTCGTCGCAGAGGAGTCAGTGCTTGAGTAGGGTGCCCTCTCGGCACCCGGCAGTGAAGTACTCTATGGCTTGCACCTCGTGCACCCCTTCGCAAGAGTTGCGCAGTTCAGCCCACCGCGTCATGTAGTCGCGGGTGGACTCGATCAGGCCTTGGACGCACAGGGAGAGCTGGCGGGGCTTGGGAGGCAGCTTGTAGGTGCTGGTGAAGTTGCGGATGAAGGCGTCGGCGAAATCCAGCCAGCTGTTGATGCTGTGAGGCTTCAGGCTGTTCAGTCATGTCCAGGGCGTGCCCTGGAGCATGAGCAGAACATACTTCACGGCAACGCGCTTGTTGCCATTTGCTATGTTAACGGCCATGGAGTAGTCCACCAGCCAATCCGCCGGCTTCACAGAGCCGTTCTATTTGGGCGTATCTCGAGGGAGCGAGAACCCTTTGGGAAAGGGCTCGTCGTGAATTCGGGGGCCAAAATAGGCTGGACCGATTGCATCTTCTTCTTCTAATGCCAGGGATCGAGCCAGTCGGTCGATCCGGTGGCGGGCGTCGTTTTCTCCGACTCCTTCACAGGCGCCCAGCCGGCCTTCGAGAGTCAGGTGCTGAACAGGCGGCGGGGAGGCGCGCCTCTCCCTGCACGGGGGAGGCGGACGGTCGTCCTATCATTCAACTACTCTTGGACGGCCGTCTTGGTCGCACTCGATGGTGATATGGGTGTGCCGCGTCCGACTGCGGCTAGCAGCCAACTCTTGATCTCGCTGATCACGGGCACCGCCTGCCGGGGACCGAGAGGTCGCCCCGTGCTCTCTGCGGGGGGGTGGAGGGGGAGGTTCTCAATCTGTAGGCTGGGTTCCTCCACCACGCGGCGGCCGGCTTCTTGCTGTGGAGAGGCCGCATCGATGAGTTGCTCGACGCGCTCCTTCACGCAGCGACGCTCGTCGCCCTCTAGGCTCATCTGTCGCCGCCGGGGCGACGCGCAGGTTCTCTATAGGAGTGGCGTAGACGGGGCGGTCAGCCCCCAGCATGCTGGCGATGGCCGCACTGCACTGCCGGACTGTGCCCATGCGGTTGGGTTCACCAGCAGCTGGTGTGCCGTAGATGGCACGGTCAATCTCACGCTGGTAGGCTTCGGTGAGGCGTCTCATGGCCGCCAACTTGTTGGCGCTGTCGAGTAGCGCGATGCGGCTTGGTTCCAGCGTCGCGCCATCGGCACCAGGCGCTATGGGCACGGACAGGTCCCGCTTTGCCGCCTGCAGTGGGTCCTGGCCGGCCCCGTTAGAGGCTCCGTCGTGGCTGATGGCCAGCACCTCCATGACGGTGCTGGTGCTGGCGCTGCTGTCGGCAGAGGGGAACGGGCCATCGATGATCACTACGTCACCAGGGAAGGCATCACAGGGCGCAGCGCCGGCGTCGATGACCATGTCAAGGGGCGGGTCGGTGGAACCGACGGACTCCAGGTCGGAGGCTGGCTCGCTGGTGATTTGAAGCTTGCTGAGGAGGTCGACAAGGCAGCTCTCTGAGCTGGATGCACCTGCGTAGGGTGCGGGCTTGTTGGGGAGGCGGATCCCGCCAATGAGATCAGCGAGGCAGCTTGCAGCGCAAGTAGCTTCCACGCCGCGCAGCGTGTCGGCGCAAACGTCATCGGGCGTGCCGGGCTGGCTACGCTCGCCAGGAAGGAAGGGGGTTCTCGTCCAGAACGTGTTTCCGGATGACAGTGCACCTAGCCCCACGGTGGGCGCCAAATGTCGGGGATATCTAGCGACATATGCCTGGGGGTGGCTCATCATGGAGGGGGACAAGAGTATGTCGCTGGGCTCTAGAAGCGGAAGTGAGCGAGACCGCATATGCCTGCAAATCTTACCTAAGTTTGGGGCTCTCCGTGGAGATAACACCCCTAGTCCTGCTCTGTGGGGCCTCCGTATGATGACTATGATCAATAGAGTAGCTACAAGCTTGCTCCTTGAGCTGTTTCGGCTAGAGGAGGAAGACGAACAAGACTAGCTCTACTCCTCTCTCTATATGTGTGTGTGATCTCTAGGGTTGTGAACCCCTTGCGTGGGGCAACCTGGGGGGTTTATATAGGCCTACCCCCAGGGGTACAATAGTAATCCGGCTGGGTGTAGGACCCGGCTGTCAGTGTCTCTGGGTGATGTCTACTATGCAACCTTCTCCTTGTAGACGTTATTGGGCCTCTAAGTGCAGAGGTTTGTAGGACCGTAGCAAATTTCGCTCAAGTGGATGACCTAAGTTTTATCAATCCGTGGGAGATGTAGGATGAAGATGGTCTCTCTCAAACAACCCTGCAACCAAATAACAAAGAGTCTCTTGTGTCCCCAACACACCCAATACAATGGTAAATTGTATAGGTGCACTAGTTCGGCGAAGAGATGGTGATACAAGTGCAATATGGATGGTAGATATAGGTTTTTGTAATCTGAAAATATAAAAACAGCAAGGTAACTAATGATAAAAATGAGCGTAAACGGTATTGCAATGCTAGGAAACAAGGCCTAGGGTTCATACTTTCACTAGTGCAAGTTCTCTCAACAATAATAACATAATTGGATCATATAACTATCCCTCAACATGCAACAAAGAGTCACTCCAAAGTCACTAATAGCGGAGAACAAACGAAGAGATTATTGTAGGGTACAAAACCACCTCAAAGTTATCCTTTCTGATCGATCTATTCAAGAGTACGTAGTAAAATAACATGAAGCTATTCTTTCCGTTCAATCTATCATAGAGTTCGTACTAGAATAACACCTTAAGACACAAATCAACCAAAACCCTAATGTCACCTAGATACTCCAATGTCACCTCAAGTATCCGTGGGTACGATTATATGATATGCATCACACAATCTCAGATTCATTTATTCAACCAACACAAAAGTGCTTCAAAGAGTGCCCCAAAGTTTCTACCAGAGAGTCAAGACGAAAATGTGTGCCAACCCCTATGCATAGATTCCCAAGGTCACGGAACCCGCAAGTTGATCACCAAAACATACATCAAGTAGATCACGTGAATATCCCATTGTCACCATAGATAAGCACATGTAAGACATACATCAAGTGTTCTCAAATCCTTAAAGACTCAATCCGATAATATAACTTCAAAGGGAAAACTCAATCCATTACAAGAGAGTAGAGGGGGAGAAACATCATAAGATCCAACTATAATAGCAAAGCTCGCGATACATCAAGATCATACCACCTCAAGAACACGAGAGAGAGAGAGAGAGAGAGAGAGAGAGAGAGATCAAACACATAGCTACTGGTACATACCCTCAGCCCCGAGGGTGAACTACTCCCTCCTCGTCATGGAGAGCGCTGGGATGATGAAGATTGCCACCGGTGAGGGATCCCTCCTCCGGTAGGGTCCGGAACAGGGTCTCGATTGGTTTTTGGTGGCTACAGAGGCTTGCGGCGGCAGAACTCCCGATCTATTCTATTCCCCGATGTTTTTAGGGTATATGGATATATATATATATAGGCGAAAGAAGTCGGTCGGGGGAGCCACGAGGGGCTCGCGAGGGTGGGGGCGCGCCCAGGGGGGCAGGCGCGCCTCCCTGCCTCGTGGCCACCTCGAAGCTTCCTTGACTTCAACTCCAAGTCTCCTGGATCACGTTCGTTCCAAAAATCATGCTCCCGAAGGTTTCATTCCGTTTGGACTTCGTTTGATATTCCTTTTCTGCGAAACACTAAAACAAGGAAAAAGACAGGAACTGGCACTGGGCTCTAGGTTAATAGGTTAGTCCCAAAAATAATTTAAAAGTGTAAAATAAAGCCCATAAACATCCAGAACAGATAATATAATAGCATGAATACTTCATAAATTGTAGATACATTGGAGACGTACCAGCATCCCAAAGCTTAATTCCTGCTCGTCCTCGAGTAGGTAAATGATAAAAGAAATAATTTATGAAGTGTGAATGCTAGCAGGAGCACAAGTTTGATCAATGATAATTTCAATCACCTTTTCTAGCATCCTTATATATCATAACAGTAGCTCATATCATAAAGCTTCTCATGATCAAGTAACAAGCTATTCACATGTTAAAGTGTAGATCATAAACTTTCTTGAAAACTAACAAATCGTGTTATCAATCATCAAACAATTACAATTCATCTTATTTTCAGGAAGAGTCTATGTCAGAGCTTTGATTTAGCAAACTCCACATACTCAACTATCATTTAATCTTTCACAATTGCTAACACTCACGCGATATTTATGGGTTCAAAGTTTTAATCAGACACAGAGAAAGATAGGGGCTTATAGATTCGCCTCCCAACCTTTTACCTCAAGGGTAATGTCAACAATAATAGTTCATGATGCCTTACATCCAATTGGATATATATATCAGAATCTTTCCAACACAAGGTGCTTGCCAAAGGATAAAATGTAAAAAGGAAAGGTGAAGATCACCATGACTCTTGCATAAGGTAAAAGACAAAAATAAAAGATAGGCCCTTCGCAGAGGGAAGCAGAGGTTGCCATGCGCTTTTATAGTTGGATGCACAAAATCTTAATGCGAGGGAACGTCACTTTATATTGCCACCTGTGATGGGGACCTTTGTTATGCAATCTGTCGCTTTTATTGCTTCCATATCACAAGATCGTATAAAGCTTATTTTCTCCACACTAAAAGATCATACATATTTAGAGAGCATTTTTTATTGCATGCACCGATGACAACTTACTTGAAGGATCTTACTCAATCCATAGGTAGGTACGGTGGACTCTCATGGCAATACTGGTTTAAGGGATGTTTGAAAGGACAAGTAGTATCTCTACTTGGTGCAAAGAATTTGTCTAGCATGAGGGGGAAAGGCAAGCTCAACGTGTTGGGCAATCCATGACAATATACTTTATTTTGGATATAAGAAAACATAACCCATTATGTTGTCTTCCTTGTCCAACATCAACCTTTTAGCATGCCATATTTTAATGAGTGCTCACAATTATAAAAGATGTCCAAGATAGTATATTTATATGTGAAATCCTTCTTCCTTCAATGTTCTTTCATGAATTGTTCAAGTGACCAATACAATGTCTGCTAACCTTCAATAAATTTACCACCTCTACTTCTTATATGTAAAGTCATTACTCCCCATGGGATAAGCATATGAAACATATATAATTTCAGATTTATGATATTCAATTCATTCAACCATTTACTCAGAGGATATAAGTGAAGCACACGAGCAAATGACAAACTACTCCAAAAAGATATAAGTGAAGATTAATGAGTAGTTAAATAATTATGTAGCTATGTGAAGAATCTCTCCCATTTTAAGAATTTCAGATCTTGATACTTTATTCAAACAGCAAGCAAAACAAAATAAAATGACATCTAAGAGTAGCAAACATCATGTGAAGAAGCAAAAACTTAGGATCAACCGATACTAATAGATAGTTGTCGAAGAAGAAAGGTGGGATGCCAGCCGGGGCATCCCCAAGCTTAGACGCTTGAGACTTATTGAAATATTATCTTGGGATGCCTTGGTCATCCCCAAGATTGAACTTTTGTGTCTCCTTAATTCCTCTCATATCACGGTTTCCTAAATCTCGAAAGCTTCATCCACACCAAACTCAACAAGAACTCGTGAGATAAGTTAGTATAAACCAATGCAAAAACCTTATCATACTCTACTGTAGCAAATCACTAAAATTCTTATTCAACATTTCATACTAAATGCCTATGCATATTTAATACTCCTATCCTCAAATAGAATCAATAAACAAGAAAACATATGCAAACAATGCAAACATAACAGCAATCTTCCTAAACAGGACAGTCTGTAAAGAATGCAGCAAGATCCGTACTTACATAGCTCCAAACATTATGAAAGAAAATTCCCACTATAGTAAATTTATCAGATCCTATTATTCAAAAGGTTTCAACATTTTATTACATTCTGAATTTTCTAGGGAATTTTTGCAACAGCGGTAAACTTTCTGTTTTGAAACAGCAACATGTATACTTGCAAAATAAGCATGGTAAAGGCTATCCTTGACATTTTTATTGAAAATAAAGATGAAAATATTATGCTAAATAACATAAAGCAAATCCTAGCAAAATAAAATGATACTCCAAGCAAAACACATATCATGTGGTGAATAAAAATATAGCTCCAAGTAAAGTTACCGATGAACGAAGACGAAAGAGGGGATGCCTTCCGGGGCATCCCCAATCTTAGGCTCTTGGTTATACTTGAATATTACCTTGGGGTGCCTTGGGCATCCCCAATCTTAGGCTCTTGCCACTCCTTATTCCCTATTCCATCGAATCTTTACCCAAACTTGAAAACTTCACAACACAAAACTTAACAGAAAACTCGTAAGCTCCGTTAGTATAAGAAAATAAAACCACCACTTAGGTACTGTTGTGAACTCATTCTTTATTTATATTGGTGTAATATCTAATTTATTCCAACTTCTCTATGGTTCATACCCTCCAATACTACTCATATATTCATCAAAATAAGCAAACAACACATAGAAAACAGAATCTGTCAAAAACAGAACAGTCTGTAGTAATCTGTATCAAACGTATACTTCTGGAACTCATAAAAATCTGCCAAAATAGGACGACCTATATAATTTGATTATTGATCTACTGCAAATGTAATCAGTATTTTATCACTTTTTGGTGATTTTTAACAATTGTTTTTTGATCAAAAAGTTTCTGTCTTTTTCAGTAAGATCAGATAATTATCATCCAAGAAGATCCTATAGGTCTTACTTGGCACAAACACTAATTGAAACATAAAACCAAATCTAACAAGAAGCTAGATAGATTATTTATTCCTAAACAGAACCAAAAAGCAAGAAACTAAAATAAAATTGGGTTGCCTCCCAACAAGCGCTTTTCTTTAATGCCTTTTTAGCTAGGCATGATGATTTCAATGATGCTCGCATAAAAGACAAGAATTGAAACACAAAGAGAGCATCATGAAGAATATGACTAGCACATTTAAGTATAACCCACTTACGATGCATAGGGATTTTGTGAGCAAACAACTTATGGGAACAATAATCAGCTAGCATAGGAAGGCAAAACAAGCATAACTTCAAAACTTTAAGCACATAGAGAGGAAACTTGATATTATTGCAATTCCTACAAGCATATGTTCCTCCCTCATAATAATTTTCAGTAGCATCATGAATGAATTCAACAATATAACCATCACATAAAGCATTCTTTTCATGATCTACAAGTATAGAATTTTTATTACTCTCCACATAAGCAAAATTCTTCTCATTCAGAATAGTGGGAGCAAACTCAACAAAATAACTATCATGTGAAGCATAATCCAATTGAAAATTAAAATCATGATGACAAGTTTCATGGTCATCTTTATTCTTTATAGCATACGTGTCATCACAATAATCATCATAAATAGGAGTTATGCTTTCATCATAATAAGTTTGCTCATCAAAACTTGGGGGACAAAAAATATCATCTTCATCAAACATAGCATTCCCAAGCTTGTGGCTTTGCATACATTAGCATCATGGGTATTAAAAGAATTCATACTAACAACATTGCAATCATGCTCATCATTCAAATATTTAGTGCCAAACATTTTAATGCATTCTTCTTCTAGCACTTGAGCACAATTATCAGAATCCTTATTCTCACGAAAGATATTAAAAATATGAAGCATATGAGGTACTCTCAATTCCATTTTTTGTAGTTTTCTTTTATGAACTAAACTAGTGATAAAACAAGAAACTAAAAGATACGATTGCAGGATCTAAAGATATACCTTCAAGCACTCACCTCCCCGGCAAGGGCGCCATAAAAGAGCTTGATGTCTACTATGCAACCTTCTCCTTGTAGACGTTGTTGGGCCTCCAAGTGCATAGGTTTGTAGGACAGTAGCAAATTTCCCTCAAGTGGATGACCTAAGGTTTATCAATCTGTGGGAGGTGTAGGATGAAGATGGTCTCTCTCAAACAACCCTGCAACCAAATAACAAAGAGTCTCTTGTGTCCCCAACACAACCAATACAATGGTAAATTGTATAGGTGCACTAGTTCGGCGAAGAGATGGTGATACAAGTGCAATATGGATGGTAGATATAGGTTTTTGTAATCTATATAAACAACAAGGTAACTAATGATAAAAGTGAGCGTAAACGGTATTGCAATGCTAGGAAACAAGGCCTAGGGTTCATACTTTCACTAGTGCAAGTTCTCTCAACAATAATAACATAATTGGATCATATAACTATCCCTCAACATGCAACAAAGAGTCACTCCAAAGTCACTAATAGCGGAGAACAAACGAAAAGATTATTGTAGGGTACGAAACCACCTCAAAGTTACCCTTTCTGATCGATCTATTCAAGAGTCCGTAGTAAAATAACATTAATCTATTCTTTCCGTTCAATCTATCATAGAGTTCGCACTAGAATAACACCTTAAGACACAAATCAACCGAAACCCTAATGTCACCTCAAGTATCCGTGGGTATGATTATACGATATGCATCACACAATCTCAGATTCATCTATTCAACCAAGACAAAAGTACTTCAAAGAGTGCCCCAAAGTTTCTACCGGGGAGTCAAGACGAAAATGTGTGCCAACCCCTATGCATAGATTCCCAAGGTCACGGAACCCGCAAGTTTATCACCAAAACATACATCAAGTGGATCATGTGAATATCCCATTGTCACCACAGATAAGCACATGCAAGACATACATCAAGTGTTCTCAAATCCTTAAAGACTCAATCCGATAAGATAACTTCAAAGGGAAAACTCAATTCATTACAAGAGAGTAGAGGGGGAGAAACATCATAAGATCCAACTATAATAGCAAAGCTTGCGATACATCAAGATCGTACCACCTCAAGAACACGAGAGGGAGAGATCAAACACATAGCTACTGGTACATACCCTCAGCCCCGAGGGTGAACTACTCCCTCCTCGTCATGGAGAGCACCGGGATGATGAAGATGGCCACCGGTGAGGGATCCCTCCTCCGGCAGGGTGTCGGAACAGGATCCCGATTGGTTTTTGGTGGCTACAGAGGCTTGCGGCAGCGGAACTCTCGATCTATTCTGTTCCCCGATGTTTTTAGGGTATATGGATATATATATATATATAGGCGAAAGAAGTCGGTCAGGGGAGCCACGAGGGGCCCACAAGGGTGGGGGTGCGCCCAGGGGGCAGGCGCACCTCCCTGCCTCGTGGCCATCTCGAAGCTTCCTTTACTTCAACTCCAAGTCTCCTAGATCACGTTCGTTCCAAAAATCACGCTCCCGAAGGTTTCATTCCGTTTGCACTCCGTTTGATATTCCTTTTCTGCGAAACACTGAAACAAGGAAAAAAACAGGAACTGGCACTGGGCTGTGGGTTAATAGGTTAGTCCCAAAAATAATATAAAAGTGTAAAATAAAGCCCATAAATATCCAAAACAGATAATATAATAGCATGAATACTTCATAAATTAGAGATACGTTGGAGATGTATCACTGGGCGTCGGCTTCTCTGCCGGCTGCTGGGGCCCGCCGCTTGGTGGGTCGCGCCGGCTGCCGGGGACTCGGCCGACAGGTAGGGCCTGCCGCCTGCGGGCCGTGTTGACTGCTTTGTACTATAGCCTCACCCTAGATGACGGAGGCTTTGTCGGGGGAGCGTGGCTATAGTCCCGCCGCCTAGCGGGCGCTCACTGTAGCCACACCCCGTCTCATCTAGTTAATGGCGCGCAGACTCCGAGGGGGTGGGAGGCCGCCTGCTAGGAGTCGGCCCTCCCTCGTTGCCGCCTGCTGGTGGCTCGCAGACAGGTAGGCCCGCTGCCTACGGGCCGTACCGACCGCCTGTCCTGGGAGCGTGGCTCCTTTTGACGTAGGTGATGTCATGGGCCATGTGGCTACAGTGCCACGTCGGGCGAGGGGTGTCCACTTGGTACACCACACTGCGGTCACGCTCCGCCCTGGATTCGGGGGTGGCAGGTCGCACTGTAGCCACGTCCCGTCTTGTCACGATTATGTGGGTGCAAACTTTGAGGGGACGAGGGGCCGCCTGCTAGGAGTCGGCCCCCTCGTGGTCGCCTTCTGGTGTCTTGCCGTCTTCTAGCAGTCGGCCTCCTAGACCAGCCGGCCCAAGAAGCCGGTCGTTCGTCCGGGAGTCGTGGGGGCGCAGCTAGCCCCGGTGTCTTGAAATACCATAGGGGGCCGATGAGGCTACTCGTGGTCATTTACTCCGACAGGCAGGGTGCTGGAACAGGCTCCCGATTGGTTTTTCGTAGCTGCACAGGCTTGCGGCGGCGAAACTCCCTATCTAGGTTATGTTCTGGAGGTTTTCAAATTTATAGGAAGTGTTGGTGTCGGGAACAAGTCAAGGGGGGCTACGAGGCGCCGACAAGGACGGGGGCCGCGCCCTAGGGGGGAGCCCTCCACCCTTGTGGTGGCCTCAAGACTCTTCTCTGGTATCTTTTTGTTCCATTATTTTTATATTTTCCAAAAATATTCTCCATAGATTTTCAGGTCAATTGGACTCCGTTTGATATTCCTTTTCTGCGAAGCTCAAAAACAAGGAAAAAACATAAACTGGCACTCAGCTCTAGGTTAATAGGTTAGTCCCAAAAATCATATAAAATAGTATATAAATGCATATAAAACATCCAAGACAGATAATATAATAGTATGGAACAATAAAAATTATAGATACATTGGATACGTATCAATTATTCTTCTAACATAATACTCTCAATGTTATTTTGGGACTATCATTACACTTAACGATATCCCAAGATTCAGGAAACATGATCAACATACAACACTTGAGCTAGTCCTAGAGATGGTACTAGGAATCAGGTTTTATCGTTTATCATTCCACATGTGCTAATGAGTTTTCCGTTAAATTGCATATTCTAGCATCATAGTAGTTATAACATAGAATATAGACTCTTAGCTATAAACATGGAAATAAATAAAATAATATTATTGCCTCTAGGGCATATTTCCAATACCTTGGTGGGTAAGGCTCCCTTTGGTGCAACTAGGGTTGGAGGGGGCGTACTAGCTTGGAGGGGGGAGCCGGCCCTAGATGGGGCACACCCCTTGGTGGTTGCCCCCTCTCCCAAGGCTCCCCTCTCCTCTTCACCTATAAATAGTGGACGGGGCATCGCCCCTTTTGCACACAATATCTATGCAAGGGTTGCCCTCCCCGTCACTCGTTCTCCATGAAAAGTTTGTCTCGCCGCAAGGCTCCTCCTCCTTCTTTTAGTTCTTCGGAGACGCCTAGTTTTGGATGGCTAAGCGTCATTGGATCACTGATCTCGTATGCGTGCAATCCGATATAGAGATTGTACTTTCTATCTTTGTTAGAGGGAGCTTATTCTCGGCGTTGGGAGGTTGTAAAGAAGGAAATATGCCCTAGAGGCAATAATAAAGTTATTATTTATTTCCTTATATCATGATAAATGTTTATTATTCATGCTAGAATTGTATTAACCGGAACATGATACATGTGTGAATAGATAGACAAACATAGTGTCACTAGTATGCCTCTACTTGACTAGCTCGTTGATCAAAGATGGTTATCTTTCCTAGCCATAGACAAAGAGTTGTCATTTGATTAACGGGATCATATCATTAGGAGAATGATGTGATTGACTTGACCCATTCCGTTAGCTTAGCACTTGATCGTTTAGTATGTTGCTATTGCTTTCTTCATGACTTATACATGTTCCTGTGACTATGAGATTATGCAACTCCCGTTTACCAGAGGAACACTTTGTGTGCTACCAAACATCACAACGTAACTGGGTGATTATAAAGGTGCTCTACAGGTGTCTCTGAAGGTACTTGTTGGGTTGGCGTATTTCGAGATTAGGATTTGTCACTCCGATTGTCGGAGAGGTATCTCTAGGCCCACTCGGTAATGCACATCACTTAAGCCTTGCAAGCATTGCAACTAATGAGTTAGTTGCGGGATGATGTGTTACGGAATGAGTAAAGAGACTTGCCGATAACGAGATTGAACTAGGTACTGAGATACCGACGATCGAATCTCGGGCAAATAACATAACGATGATAAAGGGAACAACGTATGTTGTTATGCGCTTTGACCGATAAAGATCTTCGTAGAATATGTGGGAGCCAATATGAGCATCCAGGTTCCGCTATTGGTTATTAACCGGAGACGTGTCTCGGTCATGTCTACATAGTTCTCGAACCCGTAGGGTCCGCACGCTTAAAGTTTGATGACGGTTATTCTATGAGTTTATGTGTTTTGATGTACCGAAGATAGTTCGGAGTCCCGGATGTGATCACGGACATAACGAGGAGTCTCGAAATGGTCGAGACATAAAGATAAATATATTGGACGACTATATCCGGACACCAGAATAGGTTCCGGGGGTTATCGGATATACACCGGAATACCGGGGGGTTACCGGAACCCCCCCCCCCCGGGGGGGTTTTGGGCCTCATGGGCCCAAAGTGGTGGAAGAGGAGAGGCAACAGGAGGTGGCACGCAGCCCCCTTGCCCCAATCCGAATTGGGAAAGGGAAGGGGGCGGCGGCCCCCCTTCTCCTTCCTTCCCTCCACCTCCTCCTTCCCCCTTCTCCTAGTTGGAATAGGAAAGGAGGGCAAAACCTACTTGGAGTAGCATTGCACCCCCTTGGGCGCGCCTCCTCCCCTTGGTCGGCCCTCTCCTCCTCCCCCCTTTATATACAGAGGAGGGGGGCACCCCATAGACAACAATTGATCTCTTGATCTCTTAGCCGTCTACGGTGCCCCCTCCACCATAATCCACCTCGATAATATCATAGCGGTGCTTACGTGAAGCCCTGCATCGGTAAAACATCGTCATCGTCACCACGTCGTCGTGCTGACGAAACTCTCCCTCAACACTCGGCTAGATCGGAGTTCGAGCGACATCATCGAGCTGAACGTGTGCTGAACTCGGAGGTGTCGTGCGTTCGGTACTTGATCGGTCAGATCGTGAAGACGTACGACTACATCAACCGCGTTGTGCTAACGCTTCCGCTTTCGGTCTACGAGGGTACGTGGACACACTCTCCCCTCTCGTTGCTATGCATCACCATGATCTTGTGTGTGCGTATGACTTTTTTTAAAATTACTACGTTCCCCAACAGTGGTATTAGAGCCAGGTTATGTGCGTTGATGTTATATGCACGAGTAGAACACAAGTGAATTGTGGCGATACAAGTCATACTGCTTACCAGCATGTCACACTTTGGTTCGGCGGTATTGCTGGATGAAGCGGCCCGGACCGACATTACGCGTACGCTACGCGAGACTGGTTCTACCGACATGCTTTGCACACAGGTGGCTGGCGGGTGTCAGTTTCTCCAACTTTAGTTGAACCAAGTGTGGCTATGCCCGGTCCTTGAGAAGGTTAAAACATCACTAACTTGACGAACTATCGTTGTGGTTTTGATGCGTAGGTAAGAACGGTTCTTGCTCAGCCCGTAGCAGCCACGTAAAACTTGCAACAACAAAGTAGAGGATGTCTAACTTGTTTTTGCCGGGCATGTTGTGATGTGATATGGTCAGGGCACGATGCTATATTTTATTGTATGAGATGATCATGTTTTTGTAACTGAGTTATCGGCAACTGGCAGGAGCTATATGGTTGTCGCTTTATTGTATGCAATGCAATCGCCCTGTAATTGCTTTACTTTATCACTAAGCGGTAGCGATAGTCGTAGTAGCAATAGTTGGCGAGATGACAACGATGCTACAATGGAGATCAAGGTGTCGCGCCGGTGACGATGGTGATCATGATGGTGCTTCGGAGATAGAGATCACAAGCACAAGATGATGATGGCCATATCATATCACTTATATTGATTGCATGTGATGTTTATCTTTTCTGCATCTTATCTTGCTTTGGTTGACGGTAGCATTATAAGATGATCTCTCGCTAAATTTCAAGATAAAAGTGTTCTCCCCGAGTATGCACCGTTGCCAAAGTTCGTCGTGCCCAGACACCACGTGATGATCGGGTATGGTAAGCTCTACGTCCATCTACAACGGGTGCAAGCCAGTTTCGCACATGTAGAATACTCAAGTTAAACTTGACGAGCCTAGCATATGCAGATATGGCCTCGGAACACTGAGACCGAAAGGTCGAGCGTGAATCATATAGTAGATATGATCAACATAGTGATGTTCACCATTGAAAACTACTCCATTTCACGTGATGATCGGTTATGGTTTAGTTGATTTGGATCACGTGATCACTTAGATGATTAGAGGGATATCTATCTAAGTGGGAGTTCTTAAGTAATATGATTAATTGAACTTAAATTTATCATGAACTTAGTACCTGATAGTATTTTGCATGTCTATGTTTGTTGTAGATAGATGCCTCGTGTTGTTGTTCCTTTGAATTTTAATGCGTTCCTTGAGAAAGCGAAGTTGAAAGATGATGGTAGCAATTACGGACTGGGTCCGTAACTTGAGGATTATCCTCATTGCTGCAGAGAAGAATTACATCCTAGAAGCACCGCTAGGTGCCAAACCTGCTGCAGGAGCAACACCAGATGTTATGAACGTCTGGCAGAGCAAAGCTGATGACTACACGATAGTTAAGTGTGCCATGCTTTACGGCTTAGAACCGGGACTTCAACGACGTTTTGAACGTCATGGAGCATATGAGATATTCCAGGAGTTGAAGTTAATATTTCAAGCAAATGCCCGGATTGAGAGATGTGAAGTCTCCAATAAGTTCTACAGCTGCAAAATGGAGGAGAATAGTTCTGTCAGTGAGCATATACTCAGAATGTCTGGGTATAACAATCACTTGATTCAACTGGGAGTTAATCTTCCGGATGATAGCGTCATTGACAGAATTCTTCAATCACTGCCACCAGGCTACAAGAGCTTCGTGATGAACTATAACATGCAAGGGATGGATAAGACAATTCCCGAGCTCTTCGCAATGCTAAAGGCTGCGGAAGTAGAAATCAAGAAAGAGCATCAAGTGTTGATGGTCAATAAGACCACCAGTTTCAAGAAAAGGGGCAAAGGGAAGAAGAAGGGGAACTTCAAGAAGAAGAACAAACAAGTTGTTGCTCAGGAGAAGAAACCCAAGTCTGGACCTAAGCCTGAGACTGAGTGCTTCTACTGCAAGCAGACTGGTCACTGGAAGCGGAACTTCCCCAAGTATTTGGCGGATAAGAAGGATGGCAAGGTGAACAAAGGTATATGTGATATACATGTTATTGATGTGTACCTTACCAGAGCTCGCAGTAGCACCTGGGTATTTGATACTGGTTATGTTGCTAATATTTGCAACTCGAAACAGGGACTACGGATTAAGCGGACACTGGCTAAGGACGAGGTGACGATGCGCGTGGGAAACGGTTCCAAAGTCGATGTGATCGCCGTCGGCACGCTACCTCTACATCTACCTTCGGGATTAGTATTAGACCTCAATAATTGTTTTTTGGTGCCAGCGTTGAGCATGAACATTATATGTGGATCTTGTTTGATGCGATACGGTTATTCATTTAAATCAGAGAATAATGGTTGTTCTATTTATATGAGTAATATCTTTTATGGTCATGCACCCTTGAAGAGTGGTCTATTCTTGATGAATCTCGAAAGTAATGATACACATATTCATAATGTTGAAGCCAAAAGATGCAGAGTTGATAATGATAGTGCAACTTATTTGTGGCACTGCCGTTTGGGTCATATTGGTGTAAAGCGCATGAAGAAACTCCATACTGATGGACTTTTGGAATCACTTGATTATGAATCACTTGGTACTTGTGAACCATGCCTCATGGGCAAGATGACTAAAACGCCATTCTCCGAAACTATGGAGCGAGCAAGTGATTTATTGGAGATCATACATACTGATGTTTGTGGTCCAATGAATGTTGAGGATCGCGGCGGGTATCGTTATTTTCTCACCTTCACAGATGATTTAAGCAGATATGGGTATATCTACTTAATGAAACATAAGTCTGAAACATTTGAAAAGTTCAAAAATTTCAGAGTGAAGTTGAAAATCATCGTAGAAAATAAAGTTTCTACGATCTGATCGTGGAGGAGAATATTTGAGTTACGAGTTTGGTCTACATTTGAAACAATGCGGAATAGTTTCGCAATTCACGCCACCCGGAACACCACAGCGTAATGGTGTGTCCGAATGTCATAATCGTACTTTACACTGGTAGAAAAAGAGGCTTCCATACGCCCCCATTAGTCCCCAAACCAATCGAACCGCGACCAAAGGGGTCTTTAGTCGCGGTTCGGGAGAAGACCCGCGACCAGCTATCTGGGCCCAGCGCGCTCGGTCGACAGCTGGCGGACGGGAGGGGCTTTAGTCCCGGTTGGCCTGGCCAACCGGGACTAAAGGTCCTCGAAGGCCTTTAGTCACGGTTGGCCAGGCCAACCGGGACTAAAGCCCATCCAGCTGGCGGACGGGAGGGGCTGTAGTCCCGGTTGGCCTGGCCAACCGCGACTAAAGGCCCATCCCTATATATAGGACTCAGCTCACTTCACTTCACTCAGCTCACTTCACAATTTTCAGAAGGTGGTGGTGGGTTTGCTTTTGGTTTCTCCTATGCACACAAGGTGTTTGATGAAATGCCCGAGAGCCTATGCACACAAGGTGTTTGATGAAATGCCCGAGAGCCTATGCACACAAGGTGTTTGATGAAATGCCCGAGAGCCTGAAACAAACATGGTATGAAGTGTCCGAGCCACACTTGAGCTTTCTCATTTATTTTTCCTCCGCGATCGCGGTTAGCAATTTGAACCTTTCATGTGTCATTGATAAAATACGCATGTGTGTAGTTCATTGTTTAATTTGTATTATTTCTAGCTAGTTAGTTTAACAAATGCATGATGGTTAATTATATACTTTATATAATAATAATGCAGATGAATCGGCAATGGATGTACGGTCCCCGAGTCTCCGGCGAGTTCACTACGGGTTTGAAAGATTTCCTCGTAGTGGCAAATGCGAACAAGCAGCAAGGTTTTATTATCTGTCCATGTGCTGTCTGTAAGAATGGGAAGGGTTACTCCTCCTCAAGAGACGTTCACATGCACCTGCTGAAGCATGGTTTCATGCCAAGCTATAATTGTTGGACCAAGCATGGAGAAAGAGGGGTTAGAATGGAAGAAGATGAAGAAGGGGATGATATCGATGACATCTATCGTGATCATTTCGGTGATACTTTCATGGAGGATGATGCTGAAGGTGGGGAAGGGTTAGGTGAAGGTGAAGAAGAGGCACATGATGAGCCCGCTGATGATCTTGGTCGGACCATTGCTGATGCACGGAGACGCTGCGAAACTGACAAGGAGAGGGAGAATTTGGATCGCATGTTAGAGGATCACAAAAAGTCGTTGTATCCAGGATGCGATAATAGTCTGAAAAAGCTGGGCTGCACACTGGATTTGCTAAAATGGAAGGCACAGGAAGGTGTAGGTGACTCATCATTTGGAAATTTGCTGAAAATGTTGAAGAATATGTTCCCGAAGAATAACGAGTTGCCCGCCAGTACGTACGAAGCAAAGAAGGTTGTCTGCCCTCTAGGTTTAGAGGTTCTGAAGATACATGCATGCATTAATGACTGCATCCTCTACCGCGGTGAATACGAGAATTTGAATGAATGCCCTGTATGCACTGCATTGCATTATAAGATCAGAGGCGATGACCCTGGTGACGATGTTGAGGGCGAGAAACCCAGGAAGAGGGTTCCCGCCAAGGTGATGTGGTATGCTCCTATAATACCACGGTTGAAACGTCTGTTCATGAACAAAAAGCATGCCAAGTCGTTGCGATGGCACAAAGAGGACCGTAAGTCCGACGGGGAGTTGAGACACACCGCTGATGGAACGCAATGGAGAAAGATCGACAGAGTTTTCAAAGATTTTGCAGCTGACGCAAGGAACATAAGATTTGGTCTAAATACTGATGGCATTAATCCTTTTGGCGAGCAGAGCTCCAGCCATAGCACCTGGCCCGTGACTCTATGCATCTACAACCTTCCTCCTTGGTTGTGCATGAAGCGGAAGTTCATTATGATGCCAATTCTCATTCAAGGCCCTAAGCAACCCGGCAACGACATCGATGTGTACCTAAGGCCATTAGTTGAAGAACTTTTACAGTTGTGGGCCAGACCTGGTGTACGTGTCTGGGATGAGCACAAAGGAGAGGAATTTGACCTACGAGCGTTGCTTTTTGTAACCATCAACGATTGGCCTGCTCTCAGTAACCTTTCGGGACAGACAAATAAGGGATACAATGCATGCACACACTGCTTACATGAGACTGAAAGTGTACGTTTGGTTAATTGTAAGAAGAACGTGTACCTGGGTCATCGTCGATTTCTTCCCCGAAATCATAACGTAAGAAAGAAAGGCAAGCATTTCAACGGGAAGGCAGATCACCGGCCGAAGCCTACGGAACGTACTGGTGCTGAGATATTTGATATGGTTAAGGATTTGAAAGTCATCTTTGGAAAGGGTCCTGGCGGACAATCAGTTCCGCGGGGAGTTGACGGGCACGCACCCATGTGGAAGAAGAAATCTATATTTTGGGAGCTAGAATATTGGAAAGTCCTAGATGTCCGCTCTGCAATCGACGTGATGCATGTTACGAAGAATATTTGCGTGAACCTGCTAAGCTTCTTGGGCGTGTATGGGAAGACAAATATACAAAGGAAGCACGGCGGGACCAGCAACTTTTGAAAGACCCAGATGACCGGCATCCGGAATGGTTTCAATGTCGTGCCAGCTACGCTCTTACCAAAGAAGAGAAGGTCATTTTTTTTGAATGCCTGAGCAGTATGAAGGTCCCGTCTGGCTTCTCGTCGAATATAAAGGGAATAATAAACATGTCGGAGAAAAAGTTCCAAAACCTGAAGTCTCACGACTGCCACGTGATTATGACGCAATTGCTTCCGATTGCTTTGAGGGGGCTCCTACCGGAAAATGTTCGAGTAGCCATTGTGAAGCTATGTGCATTCCTCAATGCAATCTCTCAGAAGGTAATCAATCCAGAAGATCTACCACGGTTACAGAACAATGTGGTCCAATGCCTTGTCAGTTTCGAGTTGGTGTTCCCACCATCCTTCTTCGATATTATGACGCACCTCCTGGTCCACCTAGTCGAAGAGATTTCCATTCTCGGTCTTGTATTTCTACACAATATGTTCCCCTTTGAGAGGTTCATGGGAGTATTAAAGAAATATGTTCATAACCGTGCTAGGCCAGAAGGAAGCATCGTCAAGGGCTATGGAAATGAGGAGGTAATTGAGTTTTGTATTGACTATGTTCCTGACCTTAAGCCGATTGGTATTCCTCAATCGCGGCACGAGGGGAGACTAAGTGGAAAAGGCAAGATCGGAAGGGAATCCACGATATGTATGGACGGTCATTCTATGACTGAAGCACACCACACAGTTCTGCAAAATTCCAGCTTGGTGGCTCCGTACTTCGAGCAACACAAGAATATTTTACGCTCGGACAACCCGGGGAAGCCTGAATCCTGGATTAGAAAAGCCCACATGGAGACTTTCGGCAGTTGGTTGCGAAAACATTTAATGAATGACAATGATGTTGGAGATCAGCTGTACATGTTGGCCAAGAAACCATCTTCGACTATAATGACTTTCCAAGGGTACGAGATAAATGGGAATACATTTTACACCATCGCCCAAGATAAAAAGAGCACCAACCAAAACAGTGGTGTCCGCTTTGATGCAGCAACCGAGAATGGGCAAAAGGTCACATATTATGGTTACATAGAGGAGATATGGGAACTTGACTATGGACCCTCCTTTAAGGTCCCTTTGTTCCGGTGCAAATGGTTCAAGCTAACAGGAGGTGGGGTAAAGGTGGACGAGCAATACGGAATGACAATGGTGGATTTCAACAATCTTGGTTACCTTGACGAACCATTCGTCCTTGCCAAAGATGTCGCTCAGGTTTTTTATTTGAAGGACATGAGTAGCAAACCGAGGAAACGGAAAGATAAGAAAACGATCAGTACATCATGCGATGATCCAAAGCGCCACATTGTTCTTTCAGGGAAAAGAAACATCGTGGGAGTGGAGGACAAGACAGACATGTCAGAAGATTATAATATGTTTGGTGAAATTCCGCCCTTCAAAGTGAACACTGACCCAAGCATTAAGTTAAATGATGAGGATGCTCCATGGATACGGCACAATCGTAAGCAACCAGGGACACAAGGGAAGAATTGATGTGTAATAATTTATTGTACCAAACTTTGTTGAATGGATCATGTGAATTAAAACATACGATGGCGAATCCGGATGATTTGTATTTGGTCGATGAACTGAATGATGTATCAAACCTTTTGTCAAACCTTCAAGGGATCGATGAACTGATTTTTTTGATATATCATTTGTATTTTTAAGATTTTAAAATGAATTAGTTTTATTTTTTTGATTTTTTTGATATATTATTTGTATTTTCAAGATTTTAAAATGAATTAGTTTTATTTTTCTGATTTTTTCGATATATAATTGTATTTTTAAGATTTTAAAATGAATTAGTTTTATTTTTCTGATTTTTTTTGATATATTATTTGTATTTTCAAGATTTTAAAATGAATTAGTTTTATTTTTCTAATTTTTTTGATATATAATTGTATTTTTAAGATTTTAAAATGAATTAGTTTTATTTTTCTGATTTTTTTATATATAATTGTATTTTTAAGATTTTAAAATGAATTAGTTTTATTTTTCTGATTTTTTTGATATATAATTGTATTTTTAAGATATTGAAATGAATTAGTCGCGGTTGTTGTCCCCAACCGCGACTAAAGGCTCTTTCTGCGCGGGAACGAAAGCGGCGCCAAAATCCTTTAGTCGCGGTTGGTGTGGCGGACCGCGACTAAAGGTCTGTCTATATATACTGCACTTAGCAGTTTCCGCCACTTCCCATTCTTCTCTCGACGCCGAAGCCCTGCCCGACGCCGATCGACGCCGACGCCCTGCCCGAACGCCGACGCCCTGCCCCTAGTGAGCTCCGCCGGCCCCCACTTCGCATGCCCTGCGTGCCGCCGCCTCCGCCCCCAGTGAGCGCCGCCGCCGCCCGTGCCCTGCCCTAGCGCGCCGCCGCCGCCACCGCCCCTGCCCTGCCCTGCCCTTGCCCGCCGCCCGCCGCCCGCCGCCCGCCGCCCCCCTGCCCGCCGCCCGCCGCCCCTGGCCCTGCCCCTGGCCGCCGCCACCGCCCGCGCGCCGCCCGCTGCCCGCCCCTGCCCGCCGCCCATCGCCCGCCCGCTGCCCCTGCCCACCGCCCGCTGCCCGCTGCCCCTGCCAAAGAAACCAAAAAGAAAGAAGAAAGAAAGAAGAAAGTAAAAGGAAGAAGAAAAAAGGAAGAAGAAAAAAGGAAGAAGAAAGAAAAAGGAAGAAGAAAAAAAAAAGAAAACAAAACAAAACCAAAAGAAACAAGAAAAAAAAGGAAGAAGAAAAAAGGAAGAAGATAAAAGGAAGAAGAAAAAAAGGAAGAAGAAAAAAAGAAAGAAGAAAGAAAGAAGAAAGAAAAAGGAAGAAGAAAAAAATGAAAACAAAACAAAACCAAAAGAAAGAAGAAAAAAGGAAGAAGAAAAAAAAGGAAAAAGAAAAAAGGAAGAAGAAAGAAAGAAGAAAGAAAAAGGAAGAAGAAAAAAAGAAGAAAGAAAAAGGAAGAAGAAAAAAATGAAAACCAAAAGAAAGAAGAAATAAAAAGGAAGAAGAAAAAAAGAAAGAAGAAAGAAAGAAGAAAGAAAAAGGAAGAAGAAAAAACAAGAAAGAAAAAGGAAGAAGAAAAAAAGAAAGAAGAAAAAGGAAGAAGAAAAAAAGAAAGAAGAAAGAAAGAAGAAAGAAAAAGGAAGAAGAAAAAACAAGAAAGAAAAAGGAAGAAGAAAAAAATGAAAACCAAATGAAAACCAAAAGAAAGAAGAAAGAAAAAGGAAGAAGAAAAAAGAAGAAGAAAGGAAGAAGAAAGGAAGAAGAAGAAAGAAAGAAAAAAAGAAAAAGGAAGAAGAAGAAAGAAAGAATAAAGGAAGAAGAAGAAAGGAAGAAGAAGAAAGAAAGAAGAAGAAAGGAAAAAGGAAGAAGAAGAAAGGAAGAAGAAGAAAGAGGAAGAAGAAAGGAAGAAGAAGAAAAAAAGAATTTTTACTTAAAGAATCTTATTTTTTAATTCCTCCTCCTCTATGTCCCCTTAATCTTATTTTTTAATTCCTTTATACTTAAAGAATTTTTACTACATGCAGGAGTGACATATGGCGGACGATAGAACCGAGCCGCTTAGGGATCCGGAGGCTGAACGTTATTTAATGGGCATCATCAACAACGAGATTCCTTATGTGTCGGGCTCAGAATATGAGCAACAAGAGGATGTAGTCTCTTCTTATCTGAACCTTGACGGTGGAACAGAGATTGTCGATGATCAAGAAGGTGAAGGAACGGACATTGTCGACGGAGGTCAACCGTCAACAACCGACGATCTCGAATTGCAAGTAGCAACCACCTCCGGCGAGGTATATATATACATTGAGAGCCTCTCGTGATACAAACTTACTGAAATGTGAATACATATGTATTAACGCGCGCGACTCTCTTTCTTTTTTTAGCCCTCCGGATCGAGTACGACAAAGCGTGGCAAATCCAAGGCGATGAAAACAGGAGAAACATATGCCATTGAGTTTGTCAGTGAAACCGGCAAGCCCCTACAGCACACCTCAAAGTTTATCAACCAATGCGGAGTCGTTGTTAGAGACAACGTCCCGATCACCGTCCAGGAATGGAAGGAGCCAAAGAAGGCACGTCTTGGTTTCAGTTTTGTCGACAAGAGAACGAAAAAGGATTGCTGGAGAAAGCTTATGGAACATTTCATTCTACCTCCGGAATACAACAAAGTCGATGAATTCGGTAACGAGGTTCCGGGTGGACGTCAGAGGAGGAGGCTAGTTAAAGAGTTCGCTCTTCAGAAGATGGGCGAAGCATTCCGGAACTTCAAGAAAAATTTAACCCGTGACTATGTCAACAAGGGTAAGACTCCGGATTTCAATGGACAACATGAGAAACTGAAAGATGATTGGCCAGAATTTGTGAGGCAAAAGCAATCGGAGCAATTCAAGGAAATATCAAAAAAAAATAAGGATAATGCGAGTAAGAAAAAGTACCATCATATTATGGGGCCAGGAGGATACCTCCTTTCGGAGCCTAGGTTGCAGAAGATGGAGGAGGACCTGAGGGTGCGAGGAATCCCTCTAGGTACAGAGGGATGGGACCCAAGGGCCAAAAGCTGGTGGTACGGGCATGGGGGATCGCTAGACCCGGAGACAGGGGTGTGTGTTCACCGGCAGAGACATTTTGCTCCCACCCAAGCCCTTATTAACGCAATGACCCAAGCTCAAGAGGGCTTGATCAAGTTCAACAGAGAGAAAGACGCACTGACAATAGCCCTCGGGAATGATGAACACGGAGGATGTGTACGAGGCAAAGGCAAAGTTTCGTGGAAAGTAGGGTTTTCCCAGGACAATGACCCGTACTGTTACAGAAGCCGTAAGAGAAAGACGGACCGGGATGCAGATCTTATGACGAAGTTTGCATCGGAACTCCATAAGTTGAAGCAGACCGTGCATGAACTAGTGAAAGAAAAATCGGCTGCAGGGCCGCATGAAGATCATGAAGCGGATCGCGGAAGCCAGCAGTGGAGAAGCAGCGTGGCTTCCACGGATGCCCCGCCTGGTGCTAGTGCACCGATGATCGAGATTCGTGCACCGGAGCCTCACTACCCCGTGGATGATGTAAAGGAGATGAAAGAATGTGATCTGCATTATCCCGTGGGGAACGTTTCCACGAAGGTAGCTACCGGCAGTGCTTTACCCTGTACACCTGGAGCACTCCACCACAACAACCCCATTGCATATGGCTATGCTCGTGTCACGGTGGAAGACATAGTCCAAGGGTTTGAGGACCTGGAGATTGACAAACCTACACCCGAAGGGGAGAGAAGACTTGGAGATGTCAAGCGCCAGTACATTCTATGGAAAAAGAAGTACATAGTGTTTCCAGGAGAGGCGCCAAGGCTAGCAAGTCCACCCCCCTCCGATGGTGGTGGTGGTGGTGGCGGTGGTGGCGGCGGTGGTGGTCGTGGTGGTTCACCTACACCTCCTTCACGCCATTCGACGCCGTCCCCCGATCCACAACCTCCGGCGGGTACGACGCCCCCCAATCCTCCTCCGGCGGGTACGACGCCCCCCAATCCACCTCCGGCGAAGAAGCAGAAGCAGGCGGACAACAAGGAAACCCGCTCCTGGACTATTAACCCGGACCCTTATGTACCTAAGACCACAAGGGTACCGGAGCCATCACTGAAGCCTCTCCTCCCAAGGCCTGGGGAACTTAGTGAAGCTGAACTCAAATTGGCCGCATCTACTGATTATGAGAAATGGAAGGCGGATATGAAGGCGAAAAAAGAGCCTGAGCCCAAGCAAGTATTCACTGAGAAGCAAAAGAAGTGGGCTAAGGATTTTTTGACGACACCGTCCCAAGCCGAGCTGAATATGCCTGACGACTATGGACATGAACTTCGTAGGCAAGCAAAAATATTGAAGGAGGAAGAAAGTAAAAAAAGCGGGAAACAAGTTGACCAGCTCGGGATGCAGAAGAAACAATCGATCCCCCCGCTCATAGTGAAAGCCGGTCCGGAAGAGGACCCCGAGATCATAGCAGCCGCGGCAGCACTTGGATTGACTGTAGCGGGTGCCATGAAACAAGCGTCCGAGATGGGTTTGACTCTTCGTGCCTTCTTAGACTTTGAGGATGCGCCAGTATGTGAGATAGCATTACAATATGTTGGGATATTGCTATTTGGGGTAAACCGGCCTGCAGGGCCCGGGTTACCTCCGTCAATGGACCCGAGATGTTAAAGCCCAAGGAGAAATAGAAGGGCCCAAGGCCTATAATCGGTTTAGAGGTTTACGGTGTAAACCGGCCTGAGGTAAACTTGCATTGTAAGTTAGGGATAGAGAGACCGACCCGGGCACGTTTGTAAGCCGGAGGTTGGGACTTTGCAGACCGACGGGCGTCACCCGTGTATATAAGGGGACGACCCGACGGCGGTTTGGGAAGAGAGAAGAAGAACTCGAGGTTTAGGCAAAGCTTATCGCTCCCTAAGCCCTCGAAACCCATCAATCCCATCACAACTAGACGTAGGCTTTTACCTTCATCGAAGGGGCCGAACTAGTATAAACACCGTGTCCTTGTGTCCACTTTTAACCCCTTCAAGCTAACCCGTTGCGATGGCTCCACGACTAAGTCCTCCCACTAGGACATCTGCCGTGACAAATCCACGACAGTTGGCGCCCACCGTGGGGCTATCGCGAGATGGTTTCAAGTTTTTGGAGGGCCGCTTTGAAGGACTCAAGGGTTACGCTGTGGGTCGGATGACCAAGAGCCGCCGCGGAAAACTCTACATCGACAGCACAGGCTGGGGCCCCGACGCCGGCTCGATCGAGTACGGGTACCGGGTCCCCTTTGGCGGCATCCATGTTTTCATCGGCAAGATCGGAGAACCAGGCCCCGAGTTAGGCATCTGCGCCGACCTCGTCGAGACAGCTCAGTGCACGAGATCGACCCTGGCTAAGCCGACCAGGAAGCACGCCTTCGTGGGAGTCATCCACGGAGGAAGCTACGAGGAAGGATCCGAATCCGGTGACGAAACCGCCATCTACTCTGGCGATGAAACGTCGACCGGGGAAACCGGATCTCTTTACCAGTTGCAAGATGATCGGATCGGGGGCGGCTCCGATGGCAACAGTATTCCGGACCCCTCTGATCTGCCATATCGGGTTGGGATCTTCATGGCTGGAACACAGGCGGTGCCACGATCATCAACTGCAGCAGCAACGATCTCCGGATCGGCAACGGTAATGGCGGCGCGGGCAGGAGGCCCTACGGGTTCACCAGCCCAAGTTTTGTCAGACCTGTTTGACGCACTGGCAGCGCTCATGGCGGAAGCCAACCCGGTGGATCAGGAGGTTCACAATGCTGAGATTGCCAAAGTAAAAGAGCAGATCACTCAAGCTAAGGCGGAACTGGCAGCAGAAGAGATCAGGATGACGGCGGAGCGCGCCGCTTTGGATGCACAGGCTTACAGGCTCATGATGGACCAGAATGCGTCTCAGGAAGTCCTGAAGAGGAAATCCCGATCTCGATTGCCCGCAGCCCTCGACGCCCGAAACCTCTTCAACACCCCGGGGGTAAACCGTGCGGAGGCGACAGTTGGCGCCCCGGTTCAGCACCGGATGATAAACCTGCCTCGTCACAACACTGGTACACCACAGGCCGTGCCAACACCGTCAGGTCATTATTCCAACCCGATGGATAACCTCGTCGCGGCGACAGCTCGGCTGGAAGCCATTCCAATCGAAGGCGATTCACCGCAGGACGTAGAGACACGCCGGGTCAAGGAGCTCCTTAGGACCGCGTTGGCCCAACAAGAAGCATATTCACAAAGCCGTGATCGGATTCACTCCACCCCTCGCCCCAGCGGGAGCCATAGTAGGCGCATGGAGGAGCCGGCTGTGTCAAGCAATGCCAGGCGTGAAGCGCTCCGCGGCAACAACCCGGCGGGCGTCGGCAATGCTCAGGAGAATATGGATCGTGCCCGTGCGCGGGAGGCCGGATTAGCAGCGCAGCATCAGGCTCGACAGCTTACACCTACCTTCCCAGCGGCTACGGTTGAACCGGGGGTGGTCTCCAGTTCTTTGGGAGTACCGTGCCTTGTTCCCGCTTTGCGCAACGTACGCCTGCCCAAAGACTTCAAAGGCCCCCGCAAGGTACCAAACTACACGGCAGATCAGCCTCCGGAGACATGGGTGGAGAGCTATGAAATGGCTATGGAAATGCTGGATGTGGATGACACGGCGTGTGCCAAGTATTTTACTATGATGTTAGAAGGAACGGCCCGGACTTGGCTAAAGAGCTTACCGCCTAATTCAATTAGTTCGTGGGCCCAATTGCGCGCCCGGTTTATCAAGAATTTCAAGGACACGTGCAAACAGCCAATGTCGATAGTTGACCTAGCGGCCTGCGTTCAGCAAGAAGGGGAATCAACTACCCATTGGGTGCGGCGGGTATCAGAAGTTTTGCACTCGTCAGATCGCATCAACGCAGACACCGCCGTGGTGCTGTTGGAAAGCAACTGTCGGTTTGGCCCTTTGAAGCTAAAGCTGGGCCGGATGAAGCGTGATTGTACAGATATAGGAACGCTCATGACCGCTTTAGTGAAGTATGCGGATTCTGACAGTACCAAGGATCCTGACTCTGGTGATGACAAAGCAGGGAAGGGAAAGAAGGATAGCAACACCAAAGGCCAGCAACATCGACCGACAGGTAATAGAGGCGGAGGTAAGCGTAAACCGGACGGGAGCACGGATTTTGTGGCCAACGCAAGTGCACAGAATAAGGGCCAGCGGCGTAAGGGGAAACAGCCAAGTTTCCGCGCAAATCCCGGTCCTAATCCGGAGCGTTTGAACTTTTTCTTAAACCAGCCATGTCCGAAGCACGGAACAAAAGAGGAACCGGCGACCCATCTTTGGAAGGATTGTTATATCATGAAGGAATTCAAAAGCTCAAACACTTTCCAATATGATCATAGCTCTGGCGGCGGTTCAGGTTCCGGATCAGGATACGGTGGCGGAAATTCCGGTCCAGGGTTCCAGGGTAATCCGGGCGGACAGGACAGCCAAAATAATCAAGGTAATCAAAGTGGTTACGGACAGCAGCAATCAGGTTATCAGAGCAACCCGAAACAGTTGAGTGGTGGACAGTATCATGTCTTTACTACAAGCTTGGATAAACGGGATAGAAAGCTTCAGAGGCGGGCAGTCAGTGCTATCGAACCGGCCACGCCTCACTATCTGCGCTGGTCGGAACAGCCTATCATATGGAGCCGAGAAGATCACCCTCCCAGGGTTTATAATCCGGGTCAGTTAGCATTGGTGGTGGCGCCTCAGGTGGGAGGTTATAAGCTCACCAAGGTGCTCATGGACGGAGGGAGCAGCATTAACATCTTGTATTATGAGACCTTCCGTCGCATGGGACTGGTAGATAAGGATCTCAAACCGACCAATACCGTGTTCCACGGGGTGGTGCCTGGCAAGTCTGCATATCCGGTTGGTAAGATAGCCCTTGAAGTGGTCTTTGGCGATAGTCACGATTCCAGATCAGAGACGCTGACGTTCGAAGTGGTTAAAATCCAAAGTCCGTACCACGCTTTGTTTGGACGGCCAGCCTATGCAAAATTTATGGCGCGGCCCTGCTATGTATATCTGCAACTTAAGATGCCGGGTTACAAGGGCACTATAACGGTTCATGGGAGCCGTCGAATCGCTTTGGAATGCGAGGAAGGGGATGCGACTTATGCAGAATCGGTTTGTGCTACGGAGGAGCTAAAGCAGTACAAAGACAGTGTTGACCCGGAGGACATGACTTCGTTGAAGAAGCCAACCACGGACCACGATCCGGCCTTGAAGTTCAAATCGGCTGCCGAAACTAAGCTTGTTGACTTCGTGCCTGGCGATTCGTCCAAGCAGTTCAGCATCAGTGCAAACCTGGATCCAAAATAGGAAAGCGCGCTCATCGAGTTCATCCGTGAGAATCGGGACATCTTTGCATGGAAGCCATCCGACATGCCTGGTGTACCGAGGCGACTCGCTGAGCACACCCTTAATGTGGATCCTAAGTATAAACCGGTAAAACAATTCTTACGCCGGTTTAACGAAGAAAGACGTAAAGCGATTGGTGAGGAAGTGGCCAGGCTCCTGGCAGCTGGGTTTATCGTCGAGGTTTTTCATCCCGAATGGCTTGCTAATCCGGTGCTGGTTCTTAAGAAAAACGGCACCTGGCGCATGTGTGTGGATTACACAGACTTGAATAAAGCTTGTCCAGCGGATCCTTTTGCTTTCCCCCGGATTGATCAGATCATTGATGCTACGGCAGGTTGCGAGCGTTTGAGTTTTTTGGATGCCTATTCGGGTTATCACCAGATCAAGATGGCAGTTAAGGACTAGGAGAAGACGGCGTTCATTACCCCCTTTGGAGCCTTCTGCTATGTGTCTATGCCCTTCGGGCTTAAGAGTGCGCAAGCTACTTATCAACGGTGTGTGCAAAATTGCCTCCACGAGCAGATTGGCCGTAATGTGCATGCTTATGTGGATGATATTGTGGTCAAGTCACGAAAGAAGGAGACCCTGGTTGACGATTTGAAGGAGACTTTCGATAATTTGAGAGTGTACCAAATGATGCTCAACCCGGCTAAATGTGTTTTTGGTGTGCCTGCAGGCAAGTTGTTGGGATTTTTAGTATCCCATAGAGGAATTGAGGCTAATCCGGAAAAGATCACAGCCATCACCTCCCTGGCCAAACCGAAATGCGTCAATGATGTTCAGCGCATGGCCGGACGGATTGCAGCGTTAAGCCGGTTTATCAGTCGCCTTGGTGAAAAGGCGATCCCCTTGTATCAAATGCTCAGGAAGACGGATCAATTTGTCTGGAGTGCGGAGGCAGATAAAGCGTTCGAGGACTTGAAGCGGCAGCTAGTCAATCCGCCAGTTTTGGCAGCCCCTGTAGATAAAGAGCCACTCCTGTTATATGTGGCTACGAATGCCAGAGCAGTTAGTGTGGCGATGGTGGTAGAACGAAAGGAGGCTGGAAAGGAACATCCGGTTCAGCGACCGGTTTACTATATCAGTGAAGTACTTATCGAGTCCAAACAAAGGTATCCGCATTGGCAGAAGCTGGTATATGGTGTTTTTATGGCAAGCCGGAAGCTGAGGCAATATTTTCAAGGACACCCCATCACGGTGGTCAGTTCTGCTCCTTTGGGTGACATCATACAGAACCGGGAGGCGACCGGTCGGATTGCTAAGTGGGCTATCGAGCTTGGGCCGCACGGTTTAAGATACGTGCCCCGGACGGCTATAAAGTCACAAGCACTTGTCGACTTCATAAACGATTGGACAGAGTTACAAGCGCCTGAGGAGAAGCCAGATAACACCTATTGGACTATTCATTTTGACGGGTCCAGGCAATTGGAAGGCTCGGGGGCTGGAGTCGTTTTAACTTCCCCACGAGGAGATAAGTTTTGTTATGTCCTCCGTTTAATGTTCCCCTGTACAAATAATGCGGCTGAGTATGAAGCTTTGCTTCATGGTCTTCGGATGGCTAAAGAGATGAATCTGAGCAGAGTTAGGTGCTTTGGTGATTCGGATCTGGTGGCTCAGCAGGTATCTGGCACCTGGGATTCTAAGGACCCGCTCATGGCTGCATACCGACGTGAAGTAGATATGGTAGCTGGGCATTTCAAAGGCTATCAAGTGGACCATGTGGACCGCAGAAAGAATGAGGCAGCGGACGCTTTAAGCCGCTTGGGCTCTCAGCGTAAACCGGTCCCTCCCAATGTTTTCTTGGATGTATTGTATCACCCATCGGTACAGCTACCCGGTGAGCTGGAGTTGGCTGTTCCTGATCCGGAAGCTCAATTAGTGGCGGCTCTTCACGTCACCCCGGATTGGACGCTCCCTTATCTGGCATACATGAACCGGGGTGAGTTGCCAGAGGACGAAAGCCTGGCTCGACAGATAGTACGGCGGTCCAAATCTATGACCATTCTCAAGGGAGAGCTACATCATCGCAGCGTGTCAGGAGCGCTGCAACGGTGCGTGTCCCCTGAGGAGGGGTGCAAGATATTACGTGAAATACATGAAGGGGATTGCGGTCACCACGCCGGTTCAAAATCATTGGTGGCTAAAGCGTTCCGCCACGGTTTCTATTGGTTAACTGCTCATGCTGATGCAGAAGACCTGGTCAGGTTATGTGATGGTTGCCAGAAATTTTCCAGACGAGCGCACGTACCGGCTCAAGAATTGAGGATGATTCCAATCACTTGGCCGTTTGCAACTTGGGGGCTCGATATGGTTGGGCCTTTTAAGCGTTCCAAAGATAAGAAGACCCACCTACTGGTGGCGGTTGACAAATTTACAAAGTGGGTGAAGGCAGAACCTGTCAGTAAATGTGATGCTGCCACGGCGGTTCGGTTTATAAAGAAGGTGATCTTTCGGTTTGGTTTTCCACACAGCATCATCACAGATAATGGTACCAATCTATCCAAGGGGGCCATGAGAGAGTTCTGTGCGCGGGAGCATATACGGCTTGATGTTTCTTCGATGGCGCACCCACAATCTAATGGTCAGGCAGAACGGGCGAATCAAGAGATCTTGAGAGGTATCAAACCCCGGCTTCTGGTCCCTTTGCAAAGGACGCCGGGTTGTTGGGTAGAAGAGCTACCGTCTGTATTATGGAGCATCAACACCACGCCTAACAGATCCACGGGGTTTACGCCGTTTTTTATGGTCTACGGAGCAGAGGCGGTTCTCCCAAGTGATATACGACATGATTCACCGCGTGTGGCAGCGTATGTTGAAGCGGACAACGAGCAGGCACGGCAGAACGCTCTTGACTTGTTGGATGAGGAACGTGACTTAGCAGCTGCCCGTTCAGCGATTTACCAGCAAGATCTTCGCCGTTACCACAGCCGTCGGGTTAGGACCAGAACCTTTCAGGAGGGGGATTTGGTGCTTCGGCTCATCCAGGATCAGTCTGATCAACATAAATTATCCCCGCCTTGGGAGGGACCTTTTGTGGTCAGCAAGAATCTGAATAATGGGTCATACTACCTGATTGATATCCGAGAGCGCAAGGATTCACGCACATCAGAGGAGGAGACCAGCAGACCGTGGAACATAGCTCATCTTCGACCTTATTATACATGAGCCTTGGGCTCTGTTTATGTACACATCATGACCATGTATATATTATGATTAATACAATAAACCGGAGCCTCGAGTAAAGCGGGGTCTCTGCTGTTCTTCACATCATGCGTGCTTACCCTTTGAGGTCGCTTCACAGAAGATCAAAGTGAAGATTCCGGTTTAAAAGCCGGTTCAAGGGAAGATGTCTCTCACAAAGCTGTGAAGCTCTTAACATCTGGTTCAAGATCCCGGTTCAAGCGTGGGGCTTCCTGTTCAAACATAGGTCGTATTCGAACCAAAGAGAACATAGCTATTCAAACATGGGGCTTCCTGTTCAAACATAGGTCGTATTCGAACCAAAGAGAACATAGCTATCCTTATAAAGTCAGTTGGGGACCTAGTCGGCCTGAACCGTAGCTACACCTCCAGGGGGCTTGGTCATGTCTTGACGACGGTAATGCCTTCTGGCTGGCACATTTGCCACTGAATCAGTTGGGGACCTAATCGACTTGAACCGTAGTTACACCTTACGGGAGCTCGGTCATGTCTTGATGATGGTAATGCCTTCTGGTCGGCTTTTTAGCCAATGAATCATTTGGGGGCTTGGTCGTGTCCGAACCAACGCAATGCCACTTGATCGGCCTTTGGACACGGAGTCACTTGGGGGCTTGGTCGAACCCGAACCAATGCAATGCCATTTGACCGGCATATTTGCCACTGAATCAGTTGGGGACCTAATCGACTTGAACCGTAGTTACACCTTACGGGAGCTCGGTCATGTCTTGATGATGGTAATGCCTTCTGGTCGGCTTTTTAGCCAATGAATCATTTGGGGGCTTGGTCGTGTCCGAACCAACGCAATGCCACTTGATCGGCCTTTGGCCACGGAGTCACTTGGGGGCTTGGTCGAACCCGAACCAATGCAATGCCATTTGACCGGCATATTTGCCACGATTCAGTTAGGAACCTAGTCGACTTGAACCGTAGCTACACCTCTTGGGGGCTTGGTTTATTTTGTCTTGACGATGGTCACGCCTTCTGAACGGTTCATAGCAACCACTATTTGCATGCGTTTTACCATCGCGTTGCCCTCTCGTATTTGGTTTTTGTTTTCTGCCTTTATTGTGGTGTTTTTTGTTCTTCGGAACGTCAAGTATTTTTAAACCCGGAGGCAAGTTACCCGGTTTGGCAAAGGCACAGCACAGTTCATAAGGTCAAAAGATCTTGCGTATTCAGTAAAGACAGGAAACATAAGCTGGAAAACGTCATTGGAAAGGGCATCAGTACCCGTGCACGAAGGCACATTCAAATGCGGAGGTATTAAACTATCTTATTACAAGGCAGCGTAGTGCCTGAATATATTGTTTCTTGACAGATTAAACGTCACCAGTTAAGGTGAACCGGAGTGTTGATTACGCCCGTTCGCCGCCTCGGTTCGAAGGCTGTGGATCATCTTGCGCCGCTTCAGCTCTATCTTGGCTACCCATTGGCTGGAAATCAGCAGTGGTCCAGTCGATTCCCATTAGCGCTTGAAAGACAGCTTCTTCATGAATCAGCAAAGACGGTTCAAGGTCAGGGGCGTAGGTATGCTTACGGATTGGAGGAATAAGGTTTCCCGCTTCAGGGACCGGGGCAGCTACTCGTTTGTTCTGGTTATCGTATTGGGCTTGGTAATGTGACAAATCTGCTTCCTCAGCCAGTTGACAAGCTAGGGGGCGCACCGCCCGGTTTATCGCCCTCAAATCATCTTCACCAAAGTCTGAACCGTCTTCTTTCAAGCTGGGGTATCCTTGGGCCGCTTCGACAGGATCGAAATCTGGTACCCACGCTTTAGCCCGGATCAAGGCAGTGATGGCTCCAGTTCGAGCAGCTGATCTTTTCAACTCTTCAATCCGGGCTGGAAGCATAGATAGCCGTTTCAATGTATCTTGAATCAGGGACGGTGCAGGGTTGTTATGCGATGCAGTGGTGATAGCTCTTTGTGCTCCGGTGTACAACTGTTCAATCAGAGTATAGGCAGCTTTGAGTTTCATCCGCACATCAGAACCCAGGTGTCCAATACGTGTGCCTGCAGTGTTTCAAAAGGGATTACAAACCGGACATAAGACATAGCGGACAAAGTACAAATTGGAAGAAGGGCATCGAAGGAAATTTACCAAAGACGGCAGAGGTCATGGAGTGTATTTGTCGCTTCACGCTGGATAATTCATCGACCACCGGTTTGAGAGCAGCTTCGGCATTTTCAGCCCTCTTCGTCAAAAGAGCTTTTTCAGTAGCCCAATCAGCTTGTTCCTTTTTACGGTTTTCTTTCAGCTGTTCCATAACAGTTAAAGCATTGGTCAATTCTTCCTTCGCTTTTGCAGTTTCAGCCTGCTGGGTTTTTAAGGTTTCCCGAAGGTCCGAGACTTGTTTCTCTTTGGTCTTCAGATTCCCCTGCAACAGGTCATCAGTAGTGTTCAGAAAATATTGCACGGTTTGGAAGTATCAACCACACAAGCAAGTTATGTGCTCGATACTTGGGGGCTAATGCGTACTTGATCTTAATGCATGTTTTACATTGCAAAAGTCCCAGGGTTTATACAAGTATTTAAACTTGGCACTTGGGGGCTAATGGTTATCTGATGATGTTTTCTGGTTATGACCTATGTTGAAGCCTTGGGTTTTCTAAATCGGACCTTAATTGTCAAGGCAGCCTGATCCGGTTTACCATCTCGGTTTGGAAATATTGATAAGCTAAGTTGCAATGGAATGAAGCACAAGGGAGTTACCTCAAGTTTCTCCTTCATCATCTTGATCATGCCAGCTTCATAATCCCGACTGGTGTACAGTCGGTTCAGGTACCCAGAATAAAGATCCGGGGCGCTTAAAGCGGCGTACGTAGAGGAGTCAAGGTCCCATTTGCCCTTTATGGCTGAGATTTCGTCCTTGGCAGTATGCTTGGCTAAAGTAGCAGTGTTCCCCGGTTCAGAGTGACCGATGCCGGTAATCACAACATCATCATCCTTGGAATCGCTGCTCTGCAGTGGCCCTGTCGGTTTATCAACAGTTCCAGAAGGGGGGATGGATTCCTCCACCCGAACAGGACTGGCAGGCGGATCAGTACGGCTGGCAGGTTCGGTAGTCCTTTCTTCAGCACAGGTGTCATCTTGCGGAGATAGATAATTCTGAATATCTTCATGACCCAGAGCGTCAGCATCAGGAGTTTTCTCCGGTTCAGGAGCGGCAGTTCCTTCAGCCGGGTTATCCAGACGAGCCTTCTTGCTCGGTCCAGGTTTAGCCCTGGAAAAAACCCAAAGATTGAAAAAAACGGTGTAAGATGGATTAAGAGACCCATACAGAGATATGTTGTGATCGGTCCAACTTACCCAATAACTGTTTTCAGCGGTGGCAGTTGAGTGGCTGAGGATTCACCAGAAGATGAATGGGAGGTGACCTGATAATCGGAGTCAGATGGATTAAGAGGCTGACGAATTAAACCTGTTTTAGGAGGAAAGCTAGCGCATAAATCGGAGACCTCTGTGCGGCGTTTCCGAACCGGGCTGTTCGGTAAACCGGCGGAGGTAACTACCTGGCCGCTATGTCGGGTGGTGCGTCGAGCTTCATGTTGCTGGGTCTTCACAAGAAATTTGGGATCCAAGTAAGCAAGAGGATGAGAAAATTTAATTTTCCGGTTTGCTTGGCGAGGTTTTTTCAAAGGCAAAGGAATGGCGTCAGAAGAAAAGATAGTTACCTCTGGGCCTTCAGCATTGCTCGCTTCAGCGTTGTCCTGACAAATATCATCATCAATAAGACGCATAAAAAGTAAGCCAACTGAATCGAGGTCTACCCCAAGGTCCGGATTACCCACATCATCCTCCTCTAAATCCGGGGTGGAGGAAGCGGTGTTCCGTTTTTTCTGAGCGGGTTTCTTCACCCTCGTTTTGGGTCGGGTTACCCTTTCGGTCGGCTCTTGAAACTTCTTGCTCCAAAACGGATCATCTCCCTGTGTCAGAAAGGACTGGAATTAGCAATATGTGTATAAGGAGATCATAAATTCTATAACAAACAGAGGGGAAGTACTTACAGCAGGTGGTTTGTTTGTGGCACAAAATGGAAGCAGGCCGGTTCGGGCGCAAACATATTCCGGTTCATTCAGCATCTTTTTCACAGCTTCGGTGACTTCGTCTTCCGTTAGCTGAATGTTGCAGTGCCTCAAAGGATCATCAACCCGGCCCGTGTATTGGCACATTAAACTGGAGCGGATGCTAAGGGGCAGGATGCTCCATGAAATCCAGCAACGGGCAAGGTCTACCCCCGTCAAACCGTTAGCCATGAAGGCTCTGAGCTTGGACAGCTGAGGGGCGTACTTACTCCTCTCTTTGGCGGTTAGCCTTTGGGGGAAGGGGTGTGTGTTGCTAAGTCTCTCCGGACGGAAGCCGGGCAGTGGATTTTCTTCAGCAGGGGAAGTATCCTTGCAATAGAACCAAGTGTGATTCCATTCTTGCGGATGACTATGCAGCTTGGCATGAGGATAAGTCACTTCTTTCCTCTTTTGAATCGTCACACCACCCAGTTCCATATTAGGGCCGTCGGTGAATTCAGTACGTCGGTTCAAATGAAAACAGTCCCGGAACAGCTCTACAGTAGGTTCCTCCTGGAAGTACACCTCGCAAAGCACTTGGAAATGGCAGATATTCGTGACTGAGTTTGGACCAACGTCTTGTGGGCGCAACCTAAAGTTAGCCAGGACGTCCCGATAAAATTTTGAACCGGGTGGGTTAAAACCCCGGGCCAGGTGATCCGCAAACACCACTACTTCTCCCTCCTGTGGGGTAGGAGGACATTCATTCCCTGGAACCCTCCAATGGATGGCATTTTTGCTACTCAAAGCGCCAGTCAGAACTAAGTTGTTTAGTTGGGTCTCAGTGATGCGAGAGGGAACCCAGTTGCATTCGTACACCTGTTTTGCCATGAGGAAATCTACAAGACAAAGGTGTACCGGTTTGAGAACAAAGTGTGAATGTAAACCGAAGATGCTCTTATATAGGGCAAGGTTATCTACAATGATATCATCCAGCGGTTCATCAAGGGGACTAATGGATGTGTGGATTGGTTTGTTCGCTTTGCTAGAAGTTAAACCGACCAGATCTAACAGTTGTGAATATGAAAGCAGAAACAGATCCCGTACGGATTCTTTCAAAGCAATGGATCTACAGCTAGGGCGAAAAAGAAGTAAAAATACGAGGTTTGGCTCACAGCAGAACAACATAGGTTCGACAAACAGGGAAAAGAGTGGAATCTAAGGAGATGAGTACAGATTTCTGGCGAACACTGAGAGGGACCACAAGTTCACAATATAGGTATCATCATCTGTTCGCAAAAGCTGCTATGGAGATGAACAAGGAACAGTGGCAGGATGACGAACCCTAGAACAGATCTGAAGCGAGAAGAGCAGGGGTCTAACCAGGATCCAAACGGAGGTGGAAGGTCGCCGCGGTGCTCTGGTCCGATCAGGTTGATGCAGCGGCCGGAGTGGAGGCAGTAGCTGACGGCGGCGGCGGAGCTCCGAGGTCTGGGTCGCGAGGAAGACGAAGAAGGGGACGAAACGGAGGAAAGGAAGATGGCCTTCAAGTCCTATTTATAAGGCGCGGCGTGCGTGCCAGGCGCGCGAATCCAGGGGCCGGAGATTTCGGGAGCCCAGCCGTCGCCCTGATTATTGCGGATTAGCAAAAGGAGACGGTAACTTTGTGCTGACGTCATATCGGTTTACCGCAGCAAAAGGAGACGAAGCAAATAGCGGTTCAACAGTTACTGGAAGACATTTGAAGACAGAAATTTTTTAAGGACTGACATGAACCTGTTCAGATCAATCTGGGGCCTAATGTTGGGGATATTGCTATTTGGGGTAAACCGGCCTGCAGGGCCCGGGTTACCTCCGTCAATGGACCCGAGATGTTAAAGCCCAAGGAGAAATAGAAGGGCCCAAGGCCTATAATCGGTTTAGAGGTTTACGGTGTAAACCGGCCTGAGGTAAACTTGCATTGTAAGTTAGGGATAGAGAGACCGACCCGGGCACGTTTGTAAGCCGGAGGTCGGGACTTTGCAGACCGACGGGCGTCACCCGTGTATATAAGGGGACGACCCGACGGCGGTTTGGGAAGAGAGAAGAAGAACTCGAGGTTTAGGCAAAGCTTATCGCTCCCTAAGCCCTCGAAACCCATCAATCCCATCACAACTAGACGTAGGCTTTTACCTTCATCGAAGGGGCCGAACTAGTATAAACACCGTGTCCTTGTGTCCACTTTTAACCCCTTCAAGCTAACCCGTTGCGATGGCTCCACGACTAAGTCCTCCCACTAGGACATCTGCCGTGACAAATCCACGACACAATATGTGCCGAATGGGCCTCTCGTCGAGCCTGCGCAGGAAAATAGTCTACCACCACAAATGCGAAATCTGCTACGTTGGTACAAGCAATTCATAACATGGGCCGACAAAGAATATGTTTATGCGGATGTTACAGAACAGCATCACACCAAACGGTACTCTGTAGAAATTCATATGAGTGAATTGTTCCAGCTGTTCAATCTGCGCGAGCTCGACAAATCTATGCTGAGTTGCTACGTTCTGTAAGTGATTTATTTCTACCTCATCTCGTTCTTCATTGCCTGCACTATATATATATTGTCCTAACTATATTGTTGCGTACGCTATTATGCAGATTGAAGATTTGGGAATGCAAAATAAGAAACATCCATGATGTTGGGTTCATTGACCCACATATCGTTAATGGACATGTGTTACAACATCACCCCAAAGACGTGGAGAAAGACCTGTACATGTTTCTTAGAAAGCATCAACTCAAAAGTCATATTCTATTTCCTTACAATTTTGAGTGAGTGTTTCTCTCTTGTGCCCATTCTCTTTTGTTTACTCCATGCATGGTATGTCTAATCGATGAGTTATGCATGACTGTGCATGTAACGTGTCCGCAGGTTCCACTGGATTCTGCTAAATATTGAACTTCACACCTCCAGAGTTCTAATCATGGACTCTATGGATTCGGATCCAAAGCGTTGGGCCGACATGAGAAAAATGCTGCAAAAGTAATTATTTTCAATCATTTGAGCTCTATATCGATCGGTCTCTTTCGTTCATTTCCTAATATCAAGTAACTAATAACTCCCTTATTCATTTAATTTTCTTTGCCCTGTAGGGTTTGGAGACGGTTCTCAGAAGAAATTGTCGGTGAATTCAAACATGAGCTAGATTTCAGAAGGTTAGTTAATGTGGATAAGCAGCCACCGGGGACCAATCTATGTGGATACTATGTTTGTGAGAACATCCGGAGACACACCACTGAGCGGAAGGCATCAGATAGCGTGCGGAACGCGACGGATAACTTGCGGAGGAGGCTTAGTCCAGAAGCTCGCTTCCGACCAATTCAAGAAGAATTAGCAGGATTTTTCATGAGGGAAGTCATCAATCCTAAAGGAGAACACTATACCGACGACGAAGAAATTTATATGCATACCCGAGATTGAAACTTGTTCGAAGTTGTATATGGTCATCCATCCTAATTGTGTATGGAAACTTGTTCGAAGTTGTATATGGTCACCCGAGATTGAATATATATTATATATTCCTCTTGAATTCTTCTTGTTTGAAATTTCATATGCATGTATATAGTAGCGTAGAATATGTGTACTGAAACTTCATCAAAAATAAAATAAAACACAAAATAAAATATAAAACAAATAAAACATTACAAATTAAAAAGAAACCAGGTTTAGGGGGGCTGAAACCCTAAACCTGCGGAGGAGGCCTTTAGTCCCGGTTGGCCACGAGAACCGGGACTAAAGGTCCTCCGCCCCGACGGACCACGGGCGCCCACGTGGACGGGCCTTTAGTCCCGGTCAGACACAAGAACCGGGACTAAAGCGTTTAGTCGCGGTCCGTAAGAGGCGCGTCTAAAGGGGCGGGGGGTCTTTAGTCGCGCATCTTTAGTCCCGGTTGCGCAGCCGGGACTAAAGGCTGTGGCGAACCGGGACTAAAGGGCTTTTTTCTACCAGTGTTACTAGATATGGTGCGATCTATGATGTCTCTTACTGATTTACCGCTATCGTTTTGGGGTTATGCTTTAGAGACGGCTGCATCCACGTTAAATAGGGCACCGTCAAAATCCGTTGAGACGACGCCTTATGAACTGTGGTTTGGCAAGAAACCAAAGTTGTCGTTTCTTAAAGTTTGGGGCTGCGATGCTTATGTGAAAAAGCTTCAACCTGATAAGCTCGAACCCATGTCGGAGAAATGTGTCTTCATAGGATACCCAAAGGAAACTGTTGGGTACACCTTCTATCACAGATCCGAAGGCAAGATATTCGTTGCTAAGAATGGATCCTTTCTAGAGAAGGGGTTTCTCTTGAAAGAAGTGAGTGGGAGGAAAGTAGAACTTGATGAGGTATCTGTACCTGCTCCCTTATTGGAAAGTAGTTCATCACAGAAACCGGTTCCTGTGACGTCTACACTCTCTACACCGATTAGTGAGGAAGTTAATGATGATGATCATGAAACTTCAGATCAAGTTGTTACTGAACCTCGTAGGTCAACCAGAGTAAGATCCGCACCAGAGTGGTACGGTAATCCTGTTCTGGAGGTTATGTTATAAGACCATGACGAACCTACGAACTATGAAGAAGCGGTGGTGAGCCCAGATTCTGCAAAATGGCTTGAGGCCATGAAATGTGAGATGGGATCCATGTATGAGAACAAAGTATGGACTTTGGTTGACTTGCCCGATGATCGGCAAGCCATCGAGAATAAATGGATCTTCAAGAAGAAGACTGACGCTGACGGTAATGTTACTGTCTATAAAGCTCGACTTGTTGCAAAAGGTTTTCGACAAGTTCAAGAGAATGACTACGATGAGACCTTCTCACCCGTAATGATGCTTAAGTCTATCCGAATCATGTTAGCAATTGCCGCATTTTTTGATTATGAAATTTGGCAAATGGATGTCAAAACTGCATTCCTGAATGGATTTTTGGAAGAAGAGTTGTATATGATGCAACCGGAAAGTTTTGTCGATCCAAAAGGAGCTAACAAAGTGTGCAAGCTCCAGCGGTCCATTTATGGACTGGTGCAAGCCTCTCGGAGTTGGAATAAACGTTTTGATAGTGTGATCAAAGCATATGGTTTTATACAGACTTTTGGAGAAGCCTGTATTTAGAAGAAAGTGAGTGGGAGCTCTGTAGCATTTCTGATATTATATGTAGATGACATATTATTGATCAGAAATAATATAGAATTTCTGGATAGCATAAAGGGATATTTGAATAAGATTTTTTCAATGAAAGACCTCGGTAAAGCTACTTATATATTGGGCATCAAGACCTATAGAGATAGATCAAGACGCTTAATAGGACTTCCACAAAGCACATACCTTGACAAAGTTTTGAAGAAGTTCAAAATGGATCAAGCAAAGAAAGGGTTCTTGCCTGTGTTACAAGGTGTGAACTTGAGTAAGATTCAATGCCTGACCAATGCAGAAGATAGAAAGAAAATGAAAGATGTTCCCTGTGCTTCAGCCATAGGCTCTATCATGTATGCAATGCTGTGTACTAGACCTGATGTGTGTCTTGCTATTAGTTTAGCAAGGAGGTACCAAAGTAATCGAGGAGTGGATCACTGGACAGCGGTCAAGAACATCCTGAAATACCTAAAAAGGACTAAGGATATGTTTCTCGTTTATGGAGGTGACAAAGAGCTCGTCGTAAATGGTTACGTCAATGCAAGCTTCGACACTGATCCGGACGATTCTAAGTCGCAAATCGGATACGTGTTTTTATTGAATGGTGGAGCTGTCAGTTGGTGCAGTTCTAAACAAAGCATCATAGCGGGATCTACATGTGAAGCAGAGTACATAGCTGCTTCGGAAGTAGCAAATGAAGGAGTCTGGATGACGGAGTTCATATCTGATCTAGGTGTAATACCTAGTGCATCGGGTCCAATGAAAATCTTTTGTGATAATACTGGTGCAATTGCTTTGGCAAAGGAATCCAGATTTCACAAGAGAACCAAGCACATCAAGAGACGCTTCAACTCCATCCGGGATCTATTCCAGGTGGGAGACATAGAGATTTGCAAGATACATACGGATCTGAATGTTGCAGACCCGTTGACTAAGCCTCTTCCATGAGCAAAACATGATCAACAACAAGGCTCCATGGGTGTTAGAATCATTACTGTGTAATCAAGATTATTGACTCTAGTGCAAGTGGGAGACTGAAGGAAATATGCCCTAGAGGCAATAATAAAGTTATTATTTATTTCCTTATATCATGATAAATGTTTATTATTCATGCTAGAATTGTATTAACCGGAAACATGATACATGTGTGAATACATAGACAAACAGAGTGTCACTAGTATGCCTCTACTTGACTAGCTCGTTGATCAAAGATGGTTATGTTTCCTAGCCATAGACAAAGAGTTGTCATTTGACTAACGGGATCACATCATTAGGAGAATGATGTGATTAACTTGACCCATTCCGTTAGCTTAGCACTTGATCGTTAGTATGTTGCTATTGCTTTCTTCATGACTTATACATGTTCCTATGACTATGAGATTATGCAACTCCCGTTTACCGGAGGAACACTTTGTGTGCTACCAAACGTCACAACATAACTGGGTGATTATAAAGGTGCTCTACAGGTGTTTCCGAAGGTACTTGTTGGGCTGGTGTATTTCGAGATTAGGATTTGTCACTCCGATTGTCGGAGAGGTATCTCTGGGCCCACTCGGTAATGCACATCACTTAAGCCTTGCAAGCATTGCAACTAATGAGTTAGTTGCGGGATGATGTATTACGGAATGAGTAAAGAGACTTGCCGGTAACGAGATTGAACTAGGTATTGAGATACCAACGATCGAATCTCGGGCAAGTAACATACCGATGATAAAGGGAACAACATATGTTGTTATGCGGTTTGACCGATAAAGATCTTCGTAGAATATGTGGGAGCCAATATGAGCATCCAGGTTCCGCTATTGGTTATTGACCGGATACGTGTCTCGGTCATGTCTACATAGTTCTCGAACCTGTAGGGTCCGCACGCTTAAAGTTTGATGACAGTTATATTATGAGTTTATGTGTTTTGATGTACCGAAGATAGTCCGGAGTCCCGGATGTGATCACAGACATAACGAGGAGTCTCGAAATGGTCGAGACATAAAGATTGATATATTGGACGACTATATTCGGACACCGGAATAGGTTCCGGGGGTTATCGGATATACACCAGAGTACCGGGGGGTTACGGGAACCCCCCAGGGGTTATTGGGCCTCATGGGCCCAAAGTGGTGGAAGAGGAGAGGCACCAGGAGGTGGCGCGCGCCCCCCTTGCCCCAATCCGAATTGGGAAAGGGAAGGGGGCGGCGGCCCCCCTTCTCCTTCCTTCCCTCCACCTCCTCCTTCCCCCTTCTCCTAGTTGGAATAGGAAAGGGGGGCAAAACCTACTTGGAGTAGGATTGCCCCCCCCCTTGGGGCGCCTCCTCCCCTTGGACGGCCCTCTCCTCCTCCCCCCTTTATATACGGAGGAGGGGGCACCCCATAGACAACAATTGATCTCTTGATCTCTTAGCCGTGTGTGGTGCCCCCTCCACCATAATCCACCTCGATAATACCATAGTGGTGCTTAGGCGAAGCCCTACGTCGGTAGAACATCATCATCGTCACCACGCCATCGTGCTGACGAAACTCTCCCTCAACACTCGGCTGGATCAGAGTTCGAGGGACGTCATCGAGCTGAACGTGTGCTGAACTCGGAGGTGTCGTGCGTTCGGTACTTGATCGGTTGGATCGTGAAGACGTACGACTACATCAACCGCATTGTGCTAACGCTTCCGCTTTCAGTCTACGAGGGTACGTGGACACACTCTCCCCTCTCGTTGCTATGCATCACCATGATCTTGCGTGTGCGTAGGATTTTTTTTGAAATTACCACGTTCCCCAACAGTAAATCCTAGCTACAAGAATCTGCATCAATGATTATTCACCAACTCTTCTTCCACTACAACTCCGGGTTGGTAACGATCTGATCTAAACCCTTATGCATCTTCATAATGATCCCAAGAATTTGATTTGTCGGGCGTTTTTTTGTTTTCCACTACATTTCCCGACAACGTGATGGATAAAATCATGCAATACATGGGGTATGATGATGAATAAGTAGGGAGAAAGCGGGTTTCCTTATCATAGCCCATTTCTACAAGTGATCCAGCGTCCTGAAAGACATTTAGCGGGATAGTCGTTCTGCACATCATTAGGATGAATTTAATCCATTCACGTCATCTTTGAAGGAAACCATTGTGGTGTAGCATGTGGAGAAGGGAATCTTGGCAGGTGGATTCAAAAATAGTTTAACTAAAGTTTTAATATGATGGTGGGTGCAGTCTATTTTATATCGGTAGTGTAAATAATCTACTGCGTAAAAAAGTGGACCGAGAGGGAACTGTTCTGGTCAAAAGGAACAAGTAGCGGTAACGAGAGTTGTAGTTAATATGCTAGAACTTTTGCAATGGCTTTTCGGGACAGTTCTCAAGGGAAATAGGTTTGGAGGCCTCTAGAGTGCACTTCGTTACAATAGGTAGTATTGCAAAATGTGTTCAATTTATACTAGGGGTTACACGCAATATTAGTCTATTTTTTGTTTGGTGAAGCTCTGGTATTTTTTTCTTCTAAAAACTAGGCTCGTGTATAGCCTTCGATTTCATGACTAGCAAAGCACTGGTAATTTCTTATTCTGAGAAGGGTTGGTCTAGGTACCTTAGTTGGGGAAGGGGTTATGGATACGAATGTCATAGAGATAAATTCCATGATGGTGAAGGTGGTGCCTAGGGAGAGGAGAACTAAGAATTTAGAATTTCCAATCTTGCTCATGAGAGAAAAATCAAACCCTGTTTAGCTCAATAATAATTATTTTATTGTTGTGTAATAAGTAAGAAGTAATAAAAACAAGGAAAATATTGTTTTTTCGTCACCTTCAATGGCAACCTTGACTTTGCCCCGCTGTTTCCAATAGGAAACATTTTCTCTCCTTATACATTGAAGGATTTGGACGATGACTCGTTTGATAGCTAATTTGTGGTAGGATAGTAACCAAATGTCCTCAATTGGTTCCAATATGGAGATAACCACCCTGTAGTTATTTTTCTCTTGGTTTGTGGGGAGAAGAATTTGTGCCATCTTGTAAGTGCAAGGCTTTATGGCTTGATGCGGTTACCAGAGAGAACCCATGATCTTTGAATGATGATGGGCCAAATCCCAGGCCACTAGATTGTTGGGTCCCAAGACGACTAAAGGGTTCAAGCGTTTTCAAATTGCAAAAACGTGGGAAGTGTAACGGTTGTAGCGGCGAATATGAATAGTGGGACATGGTCAGAAACGAATCTAGTTAGGGGAGTGATAGTTAAAATTTTGAAGAAAAAAGTACACCCCAATATCGACAATAACGACAAAGTGATTATCTCTATCCTAGACCAAATATCCAATAATAAATTAGCTCTTAAGTGCATCATCATCCAGATTCATCAAGCGAATAATTAGAGAAATGTTTCGTACAGGAAAAACATCAAAGGAGAGAAAACACACAAAACATTTCCATGTATATGCTTCTAGAAAATTATGGTAAAATATAACAAATAAAATTTAGACTTTCTAAATAACTTTTGGGATAAAACAATTCCAATTTTCAACCACCACTTCCCTAACTAGGTTTGTTTTCGACCATGTGCCACTAGTTATATCCTACTACCACCCCCTTCCTGCGGTTTTGTAATTTGACAATGATTGGGCACCTGTGGCCCAACAATCCAACGGCCTAGGATTTGACCCATCATCATTGTTTTAGTTGTCGCCATCAAGCGACCTGCTTTGCACCCAAAATATGGCACATAACATCCCCTCTACAGGCATGCAATAGACCAAATTGGGGAAATAAGGTTCCTATCCAATCATGCATTGGGTCTTAGGTGTGTTGTCATCCAAATCTTTCAGTGAACAATTGGAGAAATGTTTCCTACTGGGAACAACGAAGGAAAATTCATAGTTGCCACTGGAAGAGACAAAAACACAATATATTTTCACGTATATGCTTCTCGCAAATTACATGAAGGTAAAATAACTATGATTGAGACTTTGTAAAGGACTTTTGGGGTGGACTTTTTTCTTCAAAATTTTAACTATCACTCCCCTAACTAGATTCATTTCTGACCATGTCCCACTATTCATATTTGCCGCTACAACCGTTACACTTCCCACCTTTTTTTTCAATTTGAAAACGCTTGAACCCTTTAGTCGTCTTGGGACCCAACAATCTAGTGGCCTGGGATTTGGCCCATCATCATTCAAACATCATGGGTTCTCTTTGGTAACCGCCATCAAGCCATAAAGCCTTGCACTTACAAGATGGCACAGATTCTTCTCCCCACAAACCAAGAGAAAAATAACTACAGGGTGGTTATCTTACTATCCTACCACAAATTAGCTATCAAACGGGTCATCGTCCAAATCCTTCAATGTATAAGGAGAGAAAATGTTTCCTATTGGAAACAGCGAGGCAAAGTCAAGGTTGCCATTGAAGGTGACGAAAAAACAATATTTTCCTTGTTTTTTTTACTTCTTACTTACTACGCAGCGATAAAATAATTATTATTGAGCTAAACGAGGTTTGATTTTTTTTCTCATGAGCAAGATTGGAAATTATGACTTCTTAGTTCTCCTCTCCCTAGGCACCACCTTCACCATCATGGAATTTCTCTCCATGACATTTGTACCCATAACCCCTTCCCCAACTAAGGCACCTAGACCAACCCTTCTCAGAATAAGAAATTACTAGTGCTTTGCTATTCATGAAATCGAAGGCTATACACGAGCCTAGTTTTTTGAAGAAAAAAATACCAGAGCTTCACCAAAGAAAAAATAGACTAATATTTGCGTGACTTCTATGATAAGAAAGCAATAACCCGTAGTATAAATTGAACACATTTTGCAATACTACCTATGTTAACGAAGTGCACTCTAGAGGCTTCCAAACCTATTTTCCGTGAGAACTTTCCTGAAAAGCCATTGCAAAAGTTCTAGCATATTAACTACAACTCTCATTACCACTACTTGTCCATTTTGACCAAAACAGTTCACTCTCGGTCCACCTTTTTGCGCAGTAGATTATTTACACTACTGATATAAAATAGACGCACCCACCATCATATTAAAACTTCAGTTAAAAACTATTTTTGAATCCACTTGCCAAGATTTCCTTCTCCACATCCTACACCATGATGGTTTCCTTCAAAGATGACGTGAATGGATTAAATTCATCCTAATGATGTGCAGACGAATATCCCGCTAAATGTCTTTCAGGACCCTGGATCACTTGTAGAAATGGGCTGTGATAAGGAAACCCGCTTTCTCCCTACTTATTCATCATCATACCCCATGTACTGCATGATTTTATCCATCACGTTGTCGAGAAATGTAGTGGAAAACAAAAAAAAACACCCCACGAATCAAATTCTCGGGATCATTATGAAGATGCATAAGGGTTTAGATCAGATCATTACCAGTCCGGAGTTGCAGTGGAAGAAGAGTTGGTGAATAATCATTGATGCAGATTCTCGTAGCTAGGATTTACAACCTCCCAACACCGAGAATAAACTCCCTCTAACAAAGATAGAAAGTACAATCTCTATATCGGATTGCACGCATACGAGATCAGTGATACAACGACGCTTAGCCATCTGGAACTAGGCGTCGCCGGAGAACTAAAAGAAGGAGGAGCAGCCTTGCGGCGAGACAAACTTTTCATGGAGAATGAGTGAGGGGGAGGGCAACCCTTGCATAGATATTGTGTGCAAAAGAGGCGATGCCCCCTCCACTATTTATAGGAGAAGAGGAGAGGGGAGCCTTGGGAGAGGGGGCAACCACCAAGGGGTGCGTGCATCGGGGGAGAAGGGGGTATGTGCTATTAGTTGATGGCAACATCTAGGACCAAGCCTCAGACCATTGGATTGTTGGGCCATAAGACCAGTAAAGGCCTTAGACGTTTTTAAATCGGAAAAATGTGGGAAGGTGAACGGTCGTATTGACGAACAATACTAGCAGGACATTATCAAAAAGAAATCTACTTAAAGAAGTGATAGTTAAAATTTGAACATGAATCTTGTGTCAACATCAACACATTCTTTAAGTAGATTTGTTTTTGATAATGTCCTTTACAAGCACAAAAGTCATAAAAAAGAGATGAACACATCGATCCCACATTAAGTCAGGAAATATCTACCATACCATATTACCATTGAAATCTTTTCTTTTTGCGAAATAGACCCTCAGATCTAATCACCAGCCAGCATTACAAGGCAACCCCCCAAAAAAGAAAATTACAGCTAGATCCCTGAGAAGCCTACCGACCCCTTCTTTCTGGATGAGTCGATGGTGCGCCGCCGCAGCCGCTCCAGCAGCCCTGCTGCCAGATTCCGGCGAACCTTGTAGTCTCACGCGGACGAGAAGTCATCACTGGTAAACACCCCGAAGAAGCAACCGTGAACGCCGGATTCGAAGCCACCGATCTGAGAATCCCATAGATCCACCTACACATGGCCTCCACGAGGCCCGCGACCTCCCCAAAAGTTCGGTGTCGCTACAACAGGGACAAAGCTGGGAAACAAAAACCCGCTGAGCTGGTAGCGACACCGTCACGCCGCAAGCATCCGGGGATCCAAGACCAGGATCCACCGCCCGAGAGGGACAACGACCAAGCCACACCTCGCTCTCCTCACCGCCGACGATGAAACCGCCGCCGGGATGGTGGACAAGGAGCCGAGCGATCCTTATTCCCCTCGACAACGCCGACGCCACCGCCGGAAGCCCTAAACCTAACCCTAGCTACCCTATCTACAGCGCCAAAGCGCAGAGACGGGGTCCCCGCCCCCTCCCGCCGCCAGACCAGCGAGCGGAGGAGGAGGGGACCGACACCCTCGCCGGCATAGAGCGGTTGGACCGTTGGAGTGGTGGCGTCCCTTTCGCCCTGCTTATCGCAAGAGGAGGGATAAATCTAACTCACACACCGTAGCATCACAGATAAATCTTGTGTCACCATCAACACATTTTTCCTCTAACAAGAAGCATGACTCGCTCGATCTACGGCCCCTTGGTTCGAGCGTGCCACGTTTAAGTTGAAAGGCCTGCGATCCCGTCACGTTTCAGCTTCAGAATCACTCACCCGCTCAGCCCGGCCGCGTTTTTCATCCCCGCAGCACCGCAAAAGGCACGCGCCCGCAACAAAAGGAGAAAGACTTTCCGGTCCTCTCGCCGACCACTTCACCCCTCCACTGTTACACTCAACTCTGTCTCCCTCCCCCTCCCCACACCCCTCCTCCTTCCCCACCGAGACGCTCCACAGATCCAAAGAACATCACCACCACCGCCACCGCCCTCCGCCGCCGCGGCCCGGTAAGCCTCCTCCCTCCCGGCCACCTCGCCGCCCCGCCTCCTCACCACGCCGTCAACGTTATTCTCCCTCCCGTCCGGCCCGCGAATCCTCGCCAAGGTGGGGGGCGAAAGAAAAAGACGGGTCTCTATCTTATTCTTATTCGCCTCCCTTCTCCTTTCGCGAAAGAACAAAAAAATCATGGATGGAAAGGCCGGCCAAGCCTTTGCGTTCTTTCTCGCCATCGTATCCACGCCTTTCGCCGCCTGCGGCCTGTGGAGACCGGAGTAGTATATATAGATTAGCGCCGCCAATTACCGCGCCGGGTGTCCCCCCGCCGCCGCTTTCTCGAATTCCTCGTCTCTGGCGGGGGCGCCGCTTTAGATCTGCGTCCTCCTCTCTCCTGGTACTCGCTGGTTGGTGTGAGTGAGTTGATGTTTAACAAAGTTTAATTCCATGGCCGGCTTTTGGTTGGTGCTCGCATCTTGCTGCTGCTGCTACTGCTGCTCCGCGTCTGGTTCTTGGATAGGTTTCCTGATTTGGGTCCTCGCTCCCAGTGACCGGCCCGCTTTGCTCCAAGAGGGGGTGCTATTTTTGGTGCCCGCGTGCGGTGCTCTAGGCGCTCTGCCATATCTAGCCAGCCTCTTGGACTGGTAAAAGAAAGTTCATGTTTCCTCCGCTTCTCCCAGCCATCTCGGCTCGAGATCATTTCTTCCTCTAGTTCTGTAGCAGCGTGCGAGTTCTTGCTTCGCAGTCCAGGGGAAAGCTTGCAAAAAAAACTGTAATCGTCTCGGTGTTTTTTTTTCCTTGGAATTTTATCGTTCTCTTCGCTGGGTTTTATTTTTCTGTACCTTGGTCCTTGGTAGCTGCTCCTTTATGGTGGTCTTGAAATACCGGCAACTTATTATCTCAAAATAAATGTTGCTTATCTGGATTATTTTCATAGTATAGGAAAGCACATTCGTACTGTCAATATGAGTCGCCATGAGATTCTGAATGTGCTACTTCAAGCCTTTCACTGTGTGAGTTAAGGAAATTTTACAAAAGAGTGATGTATCATTGTTCCTGAAACAGGTGGATCATACAAGTTGCATGGTCAGTCCTGGAAGGATCAGGGATGGAAGAGCACCGTGAGGAAAGATGCTGGGAGGACCTATTGCCAGATGCCCTGGGACTCATCTTCCGCAACCTCTCCCTTCAGGAGATGCTCACCGTGGTTCCCCGGGTTTGCAAGTCATGGAGCCGGGTGGTCTCAGGGCCCTACTGCTGGCAGGAGATCGACATCCAGGAGTGGAGCCAGCAGCAGAACAAGCCTGACCAGCTCACCCGCATGGTTCATACGCTTGTCACCCGCAGCGGTGACTCGTTCCGCCGCATTAGCGTGTCCGGGCTTCCCAACGACTCGTTGTTCACCTTCATCGCGAACCAGTGAGTAGTGTTCTTCTGTCAAAGTCATTTTTATGTTGGATGATGCTTTCCTGGTGAGATTTGATAGCCTAGATGGGAGTGGTATTTTTTTTTATTAGTTGTAAACCATTAGCTGGTGGAAATGTGCACGTTGCTGGAGTCCTTCAGATTCGATAGCATCCTTGCCTAATGCATGAGAGCTTTCATGCGGAATACGTTTTTTTTATTTGAGAAAATAATATGGTTTAGGTTGTGACAAGGTGTAGTGGCAGGTGAAATATCATGGCTGTGTGATTGCATTATAGGAGCTGGATCACTGAGGCGGTTAGAGGGAGGGGGGGGGGGGTGAGGGCGGCGGGGAGGAGGGGCGGGAAGCAAGAGAGTGGTGGCCACGGTAGACAAAAGGGCGCGAGGGGTGTGTGTAGGGTTTTAGCGCCCGTCGTAAGAAAATGAACGGCGGAGATCGGCTGGATGACATGATCGGACGATCGAGGGCCCAAATCCCTGAGAAACACCGCAACATGGGCATGAATGATAATACGTCTTATCATTAGAGAATCATGTGCTAATGAATATAAACAAGTACCTTATCTGTAACATAATTGATTCCAAAATTACTTTCCTTGCTGCTGTATTTGTCTTTACACAATAAGGTCCTCTCTATTATCGCTGAATTCAATCATTTATGAAAAATTGTGCATACATTTTAATAGTTATTTTTGTAAAGGCTCGTAAACTATTGATTCAATTGCATAAATGCAAATGGAGTAGTATCATTCCAGTGCATCAATCCATAAATACAGGGTTATATGTGGTGGTGTCAAGTTGCTAGCACAATAATACTCCTCTGGCTCAATCTGTTTCCTGATAGTGATGAATGTTGCGAACATGGTGCCATATCCTGCACATGCTTGCAGAACATGTTCAAGATGGTATCACCAGCCGCCCCCCAACTCTATACAATGCTCCACTGCTCCCTGGCTCTGATCTATTTTCTGACTGTGCTAAAATGTTAGGAACTCGGTTCATAGCTGCGGTTAATAGCATTTAATTGAGCAGGTTGTTTCCATTTTGAAATATCTCTGTTACATCCCAATTATGGACCCTAAGAGAACAGGGATATACAACATTACCTATTATATTTTCTGTACCAATTGATCCTCATCATATTTTGTTCAACTGTACTGACCGTACCGTGTTTGCTTTTCTAAGCGCGCGATCTCTCAAGACCCTGGAGCTTCCGAGGAGCGAGATCAGCGACTGCATCGTGGAAGACGTCGCGCAAAGGCTGTCCAACGTCACGTTCCTGGACGTCAGCAGCTGCACCAAGATCGGCGCCCGTGCTCTGGAGGCGTTCGGCAAGAACTGCAAGTCCCTGGTGGGGCTCCGGCGGGTGATGCACCCCATAGACGTGGCCGGCAAGGTGTGCCAGCACGACGAGGCCCGCGCCATCGCCTGCAGCATGCCGAAGCTCCGGCACCTGGAGATCGGGTACATGCTGATCGCGACCAACGCGGTGGTGGAGATCGCGTCCCGGTGCCGCGACCTCAGCTTCCTGGACCTGCGCGGCTGCTGGGGCGTGGACGACAAGCTGCTGCAGGACAAGTACCCGGGGCTCAAGGTCCTGGGCCCCCGCGTGGACGACTGCTACGAGAACAGCTTCCTGGAGGAGTGCTCCGACGACTCGGACGACGACTCCATCTACTCGTGGGAGGAGTACATGGACGACGAGGACTACTTCGCCGCCGGGAGCGACGAGGACGAGGAGGCCCTGTGGGGCGACGGCCACGCCCTCGAGGGGCTGGAGGTCAGGTTCTACGGCGGCGGGTTCGGCGAGGGCGCCTTCGCCGGCTTCGACTGGCCGGAGTCTCCATGAACCAAGCCTTCTTCGTCATCAATAAGCCGTCAAGAGAAGTGAAGTCTGCCTGCTTGCTTGCTCCTGCTGCTGCTGTCTTTACAGCATGCTTCAGCTTTGAAGCATCTTCTTCCGTGTTCATGTGCTTGTAAAAATTGTGTCAAATTGTGTTATGTTTAGCTGTTTGCAGATATTGGCCTGGATGTTGTGTGAGTGAGCTTGTCTGGAATGTAAAAAAACCTGTGGTGCTTTAAACATAGAGCAACAAATCATCAATATGAACTGTTGAGAATACTGCTGCGTGTGGTAATTTTTGGATTTTGTTTCTGAAGCTCTGGATCATGAGTGGATGGCTTCTGCCAGGTGCGATCCCATCGGCGAGGCGTGGAGAAGACGTGACCTGACCTGGTGGTGGTGGCAGGAGCTGCTGGACAAGCGGCGGTAAAAGGCTCTGGGCTCCTCTGATGTGGGTGCATGCCATGGCATCCCCCGGCAGAGCCAACAGTGCAAGGCCAGTCGGCCGGCCAGCCAGCCAATGCGCTTTTGGCAAGGCAGGGGAGGGCCAGAGGCAGGGCTCTCGCGCAGCGCGCGCACGCACGCTCGCTGGCTGTGGCTGGGCGGTGGTGGGAGATCCTAGATTTTGTCCTGAGATCTTGTGACGGACGGAGGGGGGTGTCTTGTTGTCAGATGCAGGCAGGCTGGGTGGGGAATCGCCCGTCGCGTACTTGGCAAGCCACTTGTCTCTTGCAAGGCAAGGCGGGCAGGCCACCTGAACGGAACTGACTGACCTCGCCATGCAACGCACCACGCCGCGTCTGCGGCGCTCTGCGGCCTTGGCGATGCGCACGCACGCCAGGCTCTCCCAATGGGATGGGAGCAGGCAGCCATTGGGGTGCTGCCAGGATTCCAGCTCTGGGCACCAGGCACACCTTTCGATGCTATTGTTACTGTATCGAGCTTCATAGATTTCAAACTACTTCTTAGAATAGATTAGCGCATCTCCAGCTTGCCGCCTCAAACCCACCTCATACGCCTAGGCGGGCCGCTCGGTCACTGATCGGTCACGTTTTTTTCACCCAGACGCCTTAAATGGGTCTCAAACGCCCGGGCTGACCGGCACCCCTTATATCCAGCACAAATATTGGGCGGATATGGGGCGTTCGGGCACGCCCGCCATGTCGGACCCGGCCCATGCTGGCCCACCCGACCTCACATATATCCGTCCCCATCCGCTCGCCGGAGCAAACCCTAGCCACTTCACTTCCCCCCCTCCGCCACCCAAGCTCGCCTTTGATGGTTTCCGACCCTCTCCGCTATGGCAGGCAGCGGATCGGACTCCAACCAGTCCGGATCCGTCGACTGGGGTGTCATCCCGTGTGGGTTGGAGGAGGCAATGACAGTCCGCATTGCACTCCGCCGCTCCCGGGAGGACAACGCCCGGCAGATGGACGGATCCGTCCGTCGCGACGCCATAGCGTCGGCTCACCGAGCGTTCGGATCCTCTGGTGTTAGATTCTTGGGTCCCGACAGCCGGAACACCTCTCCTTCCCCATCACCGGTCGGGCAGAGTATCAGTCCCACTGGGAATGGGCGGCCCTCCGTGGGAAGGAGAGGATAAGGGCCGCCGAGGCCCGTATCGAGGCGGAAATGGCGGCGGCGGAGGCGGCTGATGCGGCGGTGCGGGCGGCAGCAGAGGAGGAAGCCATCCGCGCCCGCATTGTGAAGAAATGCCAGCGGAGGAACACACGCGCCCTCGCCCGAGAGCAGAATCTGACGGTCCGTGTCATGGCTGGACTGCCACCGAAGGAGGAGAAGGAGGACATCGATGGCAAGGATAGCTCCGGCGATGAGCAGATCTGGCTCGATCGGTACTGCGTCTTCGACCGGTACTTCCGCGAGAAGGGCGCCAAGGGCACCGAGAAGGGCAACCGTGGATGAACTCCACCATAGCCAAACATGTCAAATTTTGGTAGTCCGATGGCATGTTTAGTTAGTTGTGATGGAGTAGCCGGACGATGTGTGTTCATCGACGTAGTCGCATGAGTTTGTATGGATTTGAGATATGGTAATTGAGGTGTCCGGATGTGGATTACATTATTTGACGGGTGTCCGGTTAGTGCCCACGGACGCGCCCGGGCGCGTGTGCTGGCGTTTAAGGGGCCGGATTTGCCCAGTCCGGCTGTAGATGCTCTTAGGTTTTGTTGACAAAGCTATAACAACCAATTTATGCTATATATTATGTTACATAAAGTATACATACTTAATAATAGAATAATTGTTGGATAAGAACTTGTCCTAACCCTAATGTACAAAGTATTTTGAAACGAATGGAGTATTGTCTATCAAGCCCCACTACCTTTGTAGCCAAAAATGTTACTCCCTCCATCCCGAATTACTTGTCGCAAAAATTGATACACTAATTACTTGTCGCAAAAATTGATGCATCTAGACATGTTTTTAGTTCTAGATAAACCAATTTCTATCTATTTTTGCGACAAGTAATTCCGACGGAGGAAGCATTTGACCAATCTATCTACTAGTGAAAACAAATAGGATTCAGTTCAACCACACATTACTACAAATGTGACGCTCCCATATACACATATATATTTTGAAAATCCATCTTTGATATTGTAAGTGCATCTAGTGCCCCTTAGTGATTTTGGTGTATTGAAGACTTATAGGTTAAGGGACTAATGTGTTTATGAGTGTACACAGGTCTATAAGTCTATGAGGAGTTTGATATTTACAGAGAAAGTCGACCCCTAAAAATGAAGTTTTTCGACTGAAGACTTTGGATTTCTGAATACTTTCTGAAGACTTTGAAAGTGAAGAAATTGGTGTGACCTTGAAGACTAGGTATTCATTCGAGGAACATGAAGCGTGAAGACTTTTGTTTTCGTAGTTTCATTTTCTCTTTCTTGAGTCATAGTAAACACCGTACTATTAAAGGGGGTCGAGGAAATACTAAGGAAAAATTTTCATGTGATGCTCAACTCAAAATCCTACACCTACCAATCCCTTCGAGTGAAGCCATTGGAAATCTCATACAATTCAGTCATATTCTTCAGTGACAGAGACGAAGTTCTTCTGGTCTCTAAGGAATTTGTTCTGACTGAGGAGTTAGGAATTCGCCAGTGCGGATTGCCTACACAGTGAGGAACATGATAGCCCTGAGGAATTCGAGCCTCAAATTTCCGACCGTTGCTGTGCTACGCGCCAGCTGTCCTAAAATATCTTATCCACCTAACGATCATATCATTGAAGGGCATTTATGTTTATCATGTCGGGCCGTTCCCTAGGCTATAAATAGCCGCCCCCTACAACCACTAGCTGGTTGGCTGCTCCGAGAGAAACTGACACTTGTCATTTGAGAGCATCCCATCCTCCGAGGACTTTGAGCGAAAATCATCGAGTGAGGAAAACCCAAACCCAAACACCTACAAACCCAAAGTGATTGAGCATCACTGAAGAGATTGATCCTGCGTGGATCCGACGCTTGTTACCTTTGAAGACTGTGCTTCTTCCAGACGGTTAGACATCAAGGTCTAGAGCATCCAAGAGGAATTGTGGATCGCCGAGTGACCGAGTTTGTGAAGATTCGGAAGTCACCTGAAGACTTACCATGAGTGATTGGGCGAGGTCTGTGTGACCTTAGTTCAAGGAGAATACGTTGAGGACTGTGTGTTCGGGACTGTGTGTCCTCGAGTTTAAATACCTAGCCGCTCCAACCAGATGTACAACTAAGACAGTAGTTGAAACTGGTCTACCAAATCATTGTCTTCACCGAGCTTACTGGTTCTATTTCGTCAACTCTTTCATTTCCTCATTACTGTGTTGTGTGCTTGTCATATCTGTGTTTAAAGACTTTGACTGAAGACTTTCTCAATTTCCTCAGTTCAATTTCTTCAGTCTGTTTGTCTTCATCCTGTGTTATCCAATGTTTACGCTTTCTGTACTTTGTGCTTGTCTTCATTTCATCATGATGACTATGCTTGTGTTCCGCTATGTTTACTTTTGAGTACTTATTCCGCTGCAAATAGTTCTTCGCTGAGGAATTTCCTCATCCACAAATTCCGTAGTGAAGAATTCTTAAAAATCGCCTATTCACCCCCCTCTAGTCGATATAACGCACTTTCAAATATTTAAGAGTAAATTTCACATAATCTATTCGTTTTCTAAAGAACTTGTATATTCAAGGTCGAGTTGAGTTCAGTCCTATATTTGTTGTGTGAGAAAACAGATCTATGGATATGATACCTCCTATAAACACTCTTTACCTTTTCTTTGAAAAGAAGATATCTTATAAATTTTTTTTTTAATCAAAAATAATATTGCTTTATTTCAGGTAAGAAACAGAACAACTATAGTTTTATATTACCCTAAAAAACTAGAGTTTTATATAAATGACCCCACAAGATTAAAAATAACAGCCACTAAATCTGGCGTGTTGTTTAGAATATTGCTTGTGTGTGAAAACAGATATGAACCTCCTATAAGCATTCCTTTCCTTTTCTTTGCAAAGGTGGTCTCTTATAAAATTATTTTTATAGAAAATAAGATGCTTTATTCAGATAAGATGCGGAACAACTACAATTTTATATAAAGGTCCCTGCAAGATTGAAAAATAACAACCACTAACTCCGACGAGTTGTTTGGAATATTGCTTCTATGAGAAAAACGAATCTACGGATATGAGACCTCCTATAAACATTATTTTCCTTTTCTTTGCAAAGGCAGTCTCTTATAAATTTTTTATAGAAATAAAATTGCTTTTTTTCAGATAAGAAACGAAACACCAATTGTGCTATTAATATATTAATATGTGACTTCTGTTATACAAAATGATAAAGAAGTACTTTCTGAATATGAATGTAACGATGAACATTTTATGTTACATAAAGTATACATACTAATAATAGAATAATTGTTCGATAAAAACTTGTCCTAATGAACCCTAATATGCATAGTATTTTGAAACGAATGGAGTACTGATTGGCCATACAATCACTATTCATAATGGACCCCTTTTATTGTGCGGTGACAGAGGGATCATACCGTTTGAGGCTTTTTCATAATTTGTAATTAATACTTGTCTTGTTTGTTTGATTAGGTCTAACTTTCTTAATGAACTAGGTGTTGATACAATAAAAAAACTAAAATATGCAAACTATAATCTTTTGCCTTTCCCTATTTCTTCTCGTAAAGTTCCACGCAGTTTGATAACGGGTACACCAGAGGTCTGTCCTTCATGGTCCTCTAGTACTAGGGAAAGGTCCTCTCGGTGCTCTAACCCCACTATACCTTTGTAATCTAAAAATGTTAATTAATATTTGATGTAGTGAAAGCAAATAGGATCCAATTCAACCAAATATTACTTCAAATTTTTCCTAACTATATACGCATATCTTTTCGACAATCCATCTTCAATATTTAAGAGAGTGAATTTTACATATATGTTGGTTTTGTATAGAACTTGCAGAATCAGGGTTGAGTTAAGTTTAGTCCCAAATTGCTTGTGAGAGAACATGTCTATAGATATGAGACCTCCTGTAAACATTCGTTTCCTTTTCTTTGCAAAGGAGATCTCTTCTAAAATTATGTTTATTATAGAAAATAGGATTATTTTATTCAGATATGAAACAAAACAAATGTGGTTTTATATAAAGAACCTTGCAAGATAGAAAATAACGGCCACTAACTCCAATGAGTTATCATCGATGAGAACAACCCACCTTAGAAAGAATTTCGATGTAGCAATGAACCATCGGGGTCATAATCTGGACTCCATCAGAAAGAACTTCCTTGAGGTTTCGCAAATCGCTTAAACCACCAGGGTTGTCTGGGGTTTGATCACGATGAACACATCTTGGATCAGTGAGAGCTCCATCGGTGTAGAATGAAACAACCATCTGATGCCGCCATGAAGAAATATGAACATTCTCTACCTTGCGGACGAACCACTACATATCATGGTCAAACCAAAGATTCAACCGGCAAAGACCCATCTGTACACGTTATCGCCGAAGAAAAACAACACACCACAGAAACAACGATGAATCCGGTAGGACTTATTCAGTGGAGACATCACCATGTCGTCTCAACTCCCTCCCACTCAAAAACCTACCAATCTACACCACTCAAACTAGATCAAAGCTCTCCACAACGACGCAACACCCTATAGGGAGACAAGAGGAAAACACCAATCTAGCTGGAGGGGGCAAAGAAACCAACCCCTAAGCTATCGGCGACTGCACGACGCGTTCTGGAGGACTCGACAAAATTGGTTTTGTGTAGTCTTGTTTTTCGTAACAAGAAAAATGGGTTGTGTTTTTGGGTCGTGATAATCGTACTCGTGGATCCCAAATTTTCCTTGTGCGAGAGCTACCATGTTCGTTTTCCTCCTGCGAGATCCGAAATGACCAAACCCATCAACTCCATCAACAGCCAAGAAGTCGGAGTCAACTTTTACCCCCACTTCATTCATTGTATGACTCAAGAAATTGCCGCTCCAAATCACCCTCCGGCAACCCACCGCCTCCCAGACCCACTGTCGGTGTCAAAACCGGCGGATCTCGGATAGGGGGTCCCGAACTGTGCGTCTAAGGTCGATGGTAACAGGAGACAGGGGACACGATGTTTACCCAGGTTTGGGCCCTCTTGATGGAGGTAATACCCTACTTCCTGCTTAATTGATCTTGATGAATATGAGGATTACAAGAGTTGATCTACCACAAGATCGTAATGGCTAAACCCTAGATGTCTAGCATGTATGATTGTGATTGTCTCTACGGACCTCGCCATCCGGTTTATATAGACACCGGAGAGGCCTAGGGTTGTACAAAGTCAATTTACAAAGGAAGGAATCTACATATCCGATCATCAAACTTGCCATCCACGCCAAGGAGAGTCCCATCCGGGCACGGGAAGAAGTCTTATGTCTTGTATCTTCATAGCCCATTAGTCCGGCCATGTTACATAGTTCGGACTCCCGAGGACCCCTTAATCCAGGACTCCCTCAGTAGCCCCTGAACCAGGCTTCAATGACGATGTGTCCGGCACGCAGATTGTCTTCGGCATTGCAAGGCGGGTTCCTCCTCCGAATACTCCAAAATAGCCCTCGAACACAGAGAACGTGTCCGGCTCTGCAAAACAAGTACCAAACACTCCCATAGAGAGTATAATATTTCACGAGTCTAATCTACTGACAACTTTTGTGGCATGACATCATGTTGCTGCTAGGTCATTATTTCGAACCGTTTTTAGCCTCCCGCTCCATGTTTCAAGATGCGGTTTTATTGGCACGTCTTGTCAAAGCAGAGTTCGTGTCCCCTTATTGTAGGATTCTCATCAATACGGGCATGGGTAATCCAACCGCACCATCTGCGCGGCCCTTGGGGAATAGGCGAGTTTTAAGGCGAGTGGGGAGGCGCTTGGCATTCACTGCCTTTATAAGGAAATAAGGACTCACCTTTTCCCCCATGCCTTCTTCCTCTCTGCCCACCCACTCTCGAGCTCCAGCGCCCAAGCTTCAATCCTTTCCGCCTCAAAAAAGCACTCCGACCATGTCCGGATCGGGGGCGCAAGGCAAGTGGATGGCCTCCTCCGTCACGGAGAAGGACATCATGAAGCTCCGGGAGGCGGGGTACTTGGCCCAGGAAATCGCCCACCGGCTTCCAACCAAGGGGCAGATCATCCCCATCCCGGAGCCCCATGAGAGGGTGGTGTTCATCCCCCACTTCGTCCGCGGGCTGGGATTTCCTCTCCACCCATTCGTTCGCGGACTCATGTTCTACTACGGGCTAGATTTCCATGATCTGGCCCCCAACTCTTTCCTCAATATCTCGGCATTCATTGTCGTGTGCGAGGCCTTCCTCCGCATCTCACCCCACTTCGGATTGTGGCTAAAGATCTTCAATGTGAAGCCGAAGGTGGTGGGTGGTCAACACACAGAGTGCGGAGGCGCCATGGTGAGCAAGATGCCCAACGTCACATGGCCCAAAGGTACCTTCGTGGAGACCGTCAATGGGTGGCAGCAGTTGTGATTCTACGTCAGAGAGCCGTGCGACACCACCTGGGCCACGGCTCCCGAAGTTCAGTCCGGAGCCCCGATACGGCTCACCTCCTGGCTAGAGAAGGGCCTGAGCTGCGCGTCATCGGACGAGGTGTCCATGCTGCAGACGCGCATCAGGAGAATGATGGACAAGAACATCAAGCTTGTCAGCATGATCCGGGTGATGCTTTTTCACCGGATCTTTCCATGCCAAAGCCGGACTTGCCATTTGTGGGAGTTCGATCCGGACGAGCACCAAACCTTGCAACAGTTCTTCAGCACTACACACGAAGATATCTGGAAGGTGCTCTTCAAGTCCAACAAGATGTGGCCGAAGACGACCGAGGACCATGGGTACAACCTGACCCATCCTGCCAGTCCGGTAAGTTTTTCGTATATCAAGGTGTACCCTTTACTTGTATACTCAAGGAAGATGTCTAAACTTCCCTATTTGTTTTTTCAGGGCTGGACAAGGAAGGTGGAGCGGATCCAGTGTCCGGCTCCGCTGCCCGAAAACCCTGCAATCCCGCTTCTAACGAAGATGCTGGTTTTGGTGCCCTACCAAGAGCCGGAGAAGAAGGCCAAGAAAAAGGCCAAGGAGACCAGGAGTGGCCTCCGCCGTAAGGGCACTTCGGACGTGACGTCCGAAGACGTCGAGACCCACTCTCCGCCGCCGAGGACGACGAGGAGGAGGAGGAAAGCAACTCTCCCCTGAGGGGGGAAGGAAGAAAAGGGCTTCCTCCACGCATCTGGAGGCAGAGGCATCCAAGCAGGGGAGAGCCTCCCTTGCGGACGACTCCGCGTTGGATACCGACAGCAGCTCGGAGTGGCGCCCCAGGGATAAGCCCCGGGCCGAATCGTAAGTACTCAAAGGCACTGACGCACTCATATATCCAACTCCTTTTATTTAGTAGTTTGAAAATGTTTTAATCATGCACTGCAGTCCTGCTCGTTCCCACCTCCAGCGATCCTCATCTTCGGGGAATTCGCTGGATCCCAAGGTGGTGGACAGCGGGTCCCTTCCGGCAGCCTGTCAGAAGGTACCTCTTACTGGTCAGAAAAATCGCGCCGGGTAAGGCCTTCATTATGCAGAGCAAGTATGTGAAGAAAAGGTACCTCTTACTGACCCGGATTTGGAGTTCTCCAGGAGCGTTTGCGGATCTGCCGCACAGTGTTGCTGACGCTGCGGATTTCTTCCGAGCCGAAGAAGGGAGCTCCACGGAGAAGCTGTTCTGGTCGCAATACCTTGCGCCAAAGCATCCGGTGCCCTTTAGCGATCAGCTGAAATAGCTAACCGAGCTGCATAGGGTGGCCGAATTGGCCATGAAGGATTTGATAATCCGTCTATGGCCTGCCGAAGCCATACCCAGCAGCTACTTCAGGCTCGTGGAGCGGCTGGTCAATGCCTGCCCACGGCTTGATGCCATCAAGCGATCGGTCTGCATCGAAAGTGCGCGGATGGCCTTCGCCCGCGTCAAGGTGCAGTGGGCGAAGATGGACGCCGTCAAGCTCGCGACCGAGGGACCGCCCGCGGGCAAGGAGCACCGCTCACCCGAGCGGTATTTTGATGATGTCCTGAAGGGATCCCGCATCATAGAGGGCCAGTGTTCAAAAGACCTTATATTTGAATGAAGTTATTCATGTTATCCCTTCCTGTATTATGAAACAAAGCCATTATGTAATATAGTATTTTTGTTTTAAAATTCTACCTCCTGTGCAGCCGTTTTGTTAAATCTGAGAGTTGGCCAGTCGTTGGCTTCAGCCCTCACGTAGGTAGTACGGGGGTGTACGGGATGGAATCTAAACACTTGTGATCCAAGAGTTTGGTCCTTGAAGGAGGTGTTTAGCGCAACGAACCAGGCAATCGGACTATGTGGCTTTATCACCCTCACTTAGCCATAGGAGTTTGACAATAGTAATGTAGGCGCAGCCCCTAGTTAGTATTTAATCTGGACTAGGGTGTTGTAGACACCTGATCCGGTAGAGGCCGATTCGTCGCATAATGCGGAAAAAATTGCAAAAGATCTTTAACCTCCGAATAGCTGACCAGCTCTCGCCGCATCATGACAGTCATTTTTCTGCTTTCTCTACTGAGGTGTTTGCTCGGATAAACCAGAAACACAATTAGCCGATAGGACGGAACGTAAGGTAGCAAGCACAGGAGCCGGGCAACCCAACTATTGACCAAAGACGTGATTCGGAGCCGATGCATATAATGCTAGCTTCGGGGTGCCGAACTATACTGTAAAAAGTGTTCGGACTTTGTTGTCGTAGTATGGAGCATAATGAAGCCCCTGGCGAATTAAAGCGTACCAAAGTGTACGGGTGCAATCGATAAGAATAGCGAAATAAAAATGAAGTAGTAAGCTAGTGCCACATAAGTTGGGCCACAAACTGTTTCCATTATAATTTGATTAATACGTCAAAGCGTATTTGTACAAATAGTGCGATAAACAACAGGGCTATTTAACATGCCAAGACCAGGGGGGCTGCATGCGGGTCCTGAAAACAGGTAGAATGATCGTCAAGAAGAACACCTAGAGATTCCCCCACACGTGTGTTGTTTGCCGCCTTGGTATATCCATCCTTCGAAAGGACCGATGACCAGGTCGTCGGGGAGGGCCTGTAGAGAAGAAGCCTGAAAAGGAAAGAAAAGAAAAGGGAAATTACGTGTGCCCAGGTTAGGTTAAGCCGTATTATGGGCCACCGTCCAGTCATGCCTCCGTCTCTGCCCATGGTATTTTGAGTGCATAGTTATGTACGTGCGGTATGTACGCCACCATTTGGTCGGGACTGAGACAGAGGCCGAAATTCTAGTCTAACTCCTGACGAGCTGGACTGTCATGCTGCGGAGTAGTCCGGACTCGTTTGACAGTGTCCGGGAGCTTGGCCGCTGAATTAAAGTTCTGCTTGATAAGGCCGCTCTATACTTCTGTTACCAGGGCCGCGGTGTGCTCCTCGGTGCGGAGGGAGCGCTCCGTGTTTCCATTGACTGTTATGACACCGCGTGGTCCAGGCATCTTGAGTTTGAGATAAGCATAGTGTGGCACCACATTGAATCGAGCAAATGCAGTTCGTCCGAGAAGTGCGTGATAACCACTGCGGAAGGGGACGATGTTGAAGATCAAGTCCTCGCTTCGGAAGTTGTCCGGAGATCCGAAGACAACTTCCAATGTGATTGAACCCGTGCAGCGGGACTCTACACCTGGTATTATTACTCCTTTAAAGGTAGTTTTTGTGGGGCGCGATCCTTGATGGATCGATTCCCATTTTGCGGACTGTATCATGATAGAGCAGGTTGAGGCTGCTGCCACCGTCCATGAGGACTCGCGTGAGGTGGAATCCATCAATGATTGTGTCAAGGACCAGTGCGGCCGAACCGCCATGACGGATACTGGTCGGATGGTCCCTGCAATCAAAGGTGATCGGGCAGGACGACCATGGGTTGAATTTTGGGGTGACTGGCTCTATCGCATAGACGTCCCTGAGCGCACGTTTGCGCTCCCTCTTAGGGATATGGATAACGTATATCATGTTCACCGTTTTAACCCGAGGGGGGGGGGGCGGAAACTTCTTCTGTCCCCCTGTGTTTGGTGGACAGGGCTCCTCGTCGTCGTCCTCACTCTGCGACCCCTTCTCTTTGTTCTCGGCATTTAACTTGTCAGCATGTTTAAAGACCCAACAGCTTCTGTTGGTATGATTGGCTGGTTTATCGGGGGTGATGTGGATCTGACATGGACGATCGAGTATGCGGTCCAAGCTGGATGAGCCCGGATTGTTCCTTTTAATGGCTTCTTCCGCTGGCCGGATTTGGAGCCACTGAATCCGACGTTGACCGACGTGTCATTGGTATTGTCACTGTTGTTTCGACGCTTGTGCCTGTTGCGTCGGAGCTTGCCGTTGCTATTTCTGGCTTCAGAGTTGCCAGGTTTGCTTGAATTGTTATTGCTACGGGCTAGCCAGCTATCTTCGCCCGCGCAAAAGCGGGTCATGAGTGTCGTGAGGGCTGCCATGGACTTCGACTTTTCCTAGCCGAGGTGTCGGGCGAGCCATTGGTCGCGGATGCTATGCTTAAAGGCCGATAGGGATTCGGCATCCGGACAGTCGACGATCTGGTTCTTTTTAGTTAGGAACCTAGTCCAGAATTTCCTGGCTGACTCTCCGGGCTGTTGAACTATGTGACTTAAGTCATCGGCATCCGGAGGTCGGACGTATGTACCTTGGAAGTTGTCACGAAAGGCGTCTTCCAAGTCCTCCCAGTTGCCAATGGAGTTTTTAGGCAGGCTGTTCAACCAGTGTCGAGCTGGTCCTTTGAGCTTTAGCGGGAGGTATTTGATGGCATGAAGATCATCACCGTGGGCCATATGAATATGGAGAAGAAAATCCTCAATCCATACCGCGGGGTCTGTTGTTCCATCATACGATTCGATATTCACAGGTTTAAATCCTTCTGGAAATTCGTGCTCCATTACTTCATTAGTGAAGCAGAGGGGGTGTGCGGCGCCTCTATATCGGGCCAAGTCGCGACGTAGCTCGGATGGAGTTCGTCTGCGATTTTCGGCCCGGGCGTGATTATACTTGTCACGTCCGGCTAGATAGCCGTCATCGCGCGTCGGGGCACGCCCCCACATTCCGTAGATCGATCTGGTCTGACCTACTCTACTGTCCAGGTCTTGCCGCGGGTCATATGTATACCCCCGAGCTGTTATATATCTACCTTTACGGCGAGGTAGTATGGGCTGGTGTTCGGCTTGAGTTGCCGTTTTGTCCCGGCCACGAGGTGGTCGGTCAGCCGCATTACATGTTGATGGTGCGAGCTCGAGGGCCTCGTCGTCAAATTGGGGTAGCAGTTTGCGCTTCGGGTAACTTTTGGTTGGGCGCTCGAGGCTGTATTCCTCGGCTGCCAGGACATTAGTCCACCTATCGTTGAGCAGATCTTGATCAGCTTGAAGCTGCTGCTGCTTATTTTTCAGGCTCCTTGCAGTGGCAATTAGCCGGCGCTTAAAGTGCTCCTGCTCGAGAGGTCCCCCATGTACGATAAAGTCTTCATCACCAAGGCTCGCCTCGTCCTCGGAGAGTGGGAGATAATTACTGTCCTCCGAGTCTTCGTTTACGGCCTATTCGTCAGGGCTAACCTGCCCATCTTCCCGATCGTCCTGTTCGAAAGTTGGCTCGACGGGGTCTTCTTTGTCTTCGACATCGTCCGGAGTGTTGTCATCTCCTGTGTCGGTATTGTTGTCTTTTCCACTGCGTGATTTAGAGCGGCGCCGCTGACGTCGGCGCTTTGGCTGTATCTCAGGAGGTTTATCCTCGATTGGATCTTTTTTGTCATCGCCATTATCTTCTCTGGGTGTATCCATCATGTACACATCATATGAAGAGGTGGCCGTCCAGGGTCCGGTAAACGGCGGGTTTTCGGCCTGCTCCTCTCCGGCATCGTCGTCCATACCGTCGAAGTCTTCGGAGTCGTAGTCGAGCATGTCAGTTAAGTCTTCGACAGTGGCTATGGAGTTGGTGGTGGGTGGGACGTAAAATTCCCCGCTCTCAGCCCCTAGTCCGGGTTGGGCGTAGTTCAAACATTGCTCCTCTGTAATGACGAGGGATCGCATCAAGTCCAGAGCCTCGCTTAAAGGCCAGGTTTGGCCAGGGAGAAGAAGATGTGTGGAGTACGGCGGGAAGGAAACTCCTTGGCCGAACTCACATGATGCTGACTCCGAAGGTTCGGAGCCAGCGTCCGAAGAAGAGTCCAGCTTCATGACGGTTGCCAGCGACACTACTTCCTCCGGCTCTCCCGTACTGGGTTTAGTGGCCACAGATAGTGCGGCAGGATCAGGAATCCTGTCTTCGAACATGGCGACGTGCTCCGGATCTAAAGCCAGAGCGAAGGTTGGAGTAGTGAACCCTTGGAAGATCAAGTCTCCTCGGATATCAGCGACATAGTCCAAGTTTCCAAAGCTAATCTGGTGACCTGGGGAGTAGCTGTCGATCTGCTCTAGACGGCCAAGCGAGTTGGCCCGCAGTGCGAAGCCGCGGAACACGAAGATCTGGCCGGGGAGAAAAACCTCCCCCAGGGCAGCATTATTGTAGATGACCGATGGAGCCATCAAACCTTCTGATGACGACGCAGCGGAACTCTCAATGAAAGCACCAATGTCGGTGTCAAAACAGGTGGATCTCGGGTAGGGGGTCCCAAACTGTGCGTCTAAGGTCGATGGTAACAGGAGATGGGGGACACGATGTTTACCCAGGTTCGGGCCCTCTTGATGGAGGTAATACCCTACTTCCTGCTTAATTGATCTTGATGAATATGAGGATTACAAGAGTTGATCTATCACGAGATCGTAATGGCTAAACCCTAGATGTCTAGCCTGTATGATTGTGATTGTCTCTATGGACCTCACCCTCCGGTTTATATAGACATCGAAGAGGCCTAGGGTTGTACAGAGTCGGTTTACAAAGGAAGGAATCTACATATCCGATCGTCAATCTTGCCATCCACGCCAAGGAGAGTCCCATACGAACACGGGAAGAAGTCTTCTATCTTGTATCTTCATGGCCCATGTTACATAGTCCGGACGCCCGAGGACCCCTTAATCCACGACTCCCTCACCCGCTGTGGCATATTGCTTGATGCTCCAGATCCCCTAAGAGCGAGTTATTTTGCTTTGGGAAGGTCAAAGAAACAGAGAGTGAGTGTAGGCAACTCTTCGATCATGAGGTGGGTACTCTTCTGTTAATGTCCCTTGGAATACCCATTCATCATCCTAAACTCATGAGCAAAGAATGAAAAAATATTGAAGATCGCTATCAAAAGAAGCTCAACAGTTGGAAGGGAAAACTCATGTCGTAGTGGGGCACAATTAACTCTCATCAAAGTTGTTCTCACAAGTCTACTGATACATCTCCAATGTATCTATAATTTATGAAGTATGCATGCTATTATACTATCCTTCTAGGATGTTTTATATGCATTTATATGATATTTTATATGATTTTTGGGACTAACCTATTAACCTAGAGCCCAGTGCCAGTTTCTGTTTTCTCCTTGTTTTAGAGTATCGCAGAAAAGGAAAACTAAACGGAGTCCAATTGACGTGCCACTTGACGGAGATCATTTTTGGACCAGAAGAAGGCCACGGAGTACCAGAAGCAGGCTAGAAGAGTCTCGGGCTGCCCACGAGGGTGGGGGGCGCGCCCACCCCCCCCTAGGGCGCGCCCCCCTACCTCGTGGACAGCCCGGAGACCCCCGTGACGTGAAATCAACGCAAAACTCATCTATATATACCCAAACTTCCAAAAAGAAACCTAGATCGAAAGTTCCGCCGCCGCAAGCCTCTGTAGCCACGAGAAGTCAATCTAGGCCCTCTTCGGCACCCTGACGGAGGGGGCCATCATCACCGGTGGCCATGGAGGAGTATCCCGGAGGGGCCATCATCACCATGAAGGCCAAGGACCAGAGGGTGGAGGCCATGGAGGAGGAAGCACAAGGGGGAGAATCTCTCCTCCTCTCTTCCGGTGGCGCCGGAGTGCCATCGGGAGGGGAATCATCGCCATGGTGATCGTCTTCATCAACATCACCATCATCATCACCATCCTCATCTCTTTTACGCGGTCCACTCTCCCGCACCCCGCTGTAATCCCTACTTGAACATGGTGCTTTATGCCACATATTATGATCCAATGATGTGTTGCCATCCTATGATGTTTTGAGTAGATATCTTTTGTCTTTGGGTTGTTTGATGATCTAGATTGGTATGAGTTGTATGTTTTACTTTGGTGCTGTCCTATGGTGCCCTCCGTGTCGCGCAAGCGTGAGGGATTCCCGCTGTAGGGTGTTGCAATACGTTCATGATTTGCTTATAGTGGGTTGGTGAGTGACTGAAACACAAACCCGAGTAAGAGGGATTGTTGCGTATGGGAATAAAGAGGACTTGATGATTTAATGCTATGGTTGGGTTTTACCTTAATGATCTTTAGTAGTTGCGGATGCTTGCTAGAGTTCCAATCATAAGTGCATATGATCCAAGTAGAGAAAGTATGTTAGCTTATGCCTCTCCCTCATATGAAACTGCAATAGTGATTACCGATCTTGTTAACAATTGCCTAAGACAATTCCGCACACCGATCCACCATTATTCCACACTCGCTATTTATAATATTTAGTAATATATTCTAACTTCATGATAACAACACCTACTTTTATATTTTAGCTCTCCTATATCATACAAAGTTATCCTCTTCATACCCACAACGTAGTTTTATTTCTTGTTTCTAGTTGGAAGCAAACGTTCGGTACACGTAGAGTCGTATCAGTGGCAGATAGGGCTTGAGAGAATATTGATCTTACCTCTAGCTCCTTGTGGGTTCGACACTCCATAATTATCACTTCCACCTTTGGAAATTGCTACGATGATTCCCTGCACTTGGGGATTATCAAGCTCTTTCCTGGCGCCGTTGCCGGGGAGCAATAGCGTGGGGTTGATATTCTCGTGTGTGCTTGTTTGCTTTCTTCACTAAGTAGATTTTGTTTTTCCTTTTTGTTTCTGTTTAGTTGTGGGTGAAACATAAAAAAATTAAAAGAATGAGAATACAAAAAAATTTACTTGCCTTTCATGCCTAAAAAGTTTTTTCAAAAAGAGAAGAGATTGGAAAGTTATGCATTGAAGAAGTGAGGGTCGACCTTGAACACTTGTGTTCATGCTCACGGAAACAATGTAGAATTTTTCATGGAAGTTTCTCTGTAAATAATTATCCCCTTGTATATATCCATTGTATTATAAAAATAATGTGCCAAGCATTGGTTTTAGGATGATTAGATTGCTTGTTTACTATGTGCAGAACAAAAACAGAAACTTTGGCTGTAGTGCGTGAATTTACATTTTTTACTGAAAAGCCAAATGGGTCTGAAACTTTTTGTATATTACTTCTGTATAAATTTTTCAAATTGTCAAATTTAGTTCATAATTTTAGGAGTTACAAAAGTTTACCAAACTTCCAGATTACTACAGACTGTTCTGTTTTTAACAGATTTTGTTTTGCGTGTGTTGTTTGCTTATTTTGATGAATCTATGGCTAGTATCGGAGGGTATGAACCATAGAGAAGTTGGAATACAGTAGGTTTAACACCAATATAAAGAAAGAATATGTTCATTAAAGTACCTAAAGGTAGTGATTTGCTTTATTACAGTAACGGATCTCACAAGTTTTTGTTAAAGTTTTGTGTGGATGAAGTATCCGAAGGTCGAGGTGCTATCAATATGAGAAGAATAAAGAGAGGCAAGAGTTCAAGCTTGGGGATTCCCAAGGCACCGCAAGAAAATATTTCAAAGGATACTCAAGCATCTAATCTTGGGGATGCCCCGGTTGGCATCCCATCTTTCTTCTTCAACAAATATCGGTATACCTCGGTTTTTGCTTTGTTCTCATGATTTATGTCCTTTGTGTTTTTGTTTTTCCTTTAAGAACTATGCTAGCATGAGATAGCCCTTCATTGATTTATAGAATACTTCATGTGCTTCACTTAAATCACCAAGAGAAATATATGGATATAACAAATATTGCGTTTGTGATCAGTAGCGAACAATCTAACATATTGTTATGTCTTGTCCATTAGCTTCCTTGATGATTTGATGCATGGCTCGTGTAGCGTGCAACTTGACACTACCAAGTATCGCAAAATTGTTGGCGAACTGGCTGGTTGATATTCACAACAATCTTAAGGGCAGAAAAAAGTATCACAAAATTGTTTGTGAGCTGGTATTCACAACAATCTTAAGGGACATATCCGTATGTGAGTTTGTGCCTTCAATTTGAAATTGCCAATTTGAATTTGTCGAAATGACTTTGATAGATCCCACTCTAAATTTTGTGCAGGTTATCATCACATCCACTACAGCATGTGCAAGCTCAGGAGCTTATTTGCACAAAGCTTTATCAACCAGTTTGGACGGTGTGGTCAAGTCATGTAATCCTTTTAGATTTATCTTTACTAGATGACCCGTTGCGCCAATGAGCAAGCCAAGTATTGAAAGAGTACACATAAACATATTTAGAGACAGACTGAAACATATGGAAATATTAAATTGCAGCTGGCAATGTCATGATTTTCTCTAACCAGTGTAAACATATATAAATAGTCTTCTGAAAATGTTAGTAGAAGGGCTGTTGATTACATATATAGAACAATTGATCACAAACTTCTTTTGACCACAGAGACAATAATAAGGTCTAAAGTGTACATGCAGTATCATACATGAATGGAAATCTAAAGGCTATACATATCTTGCTCAGAGCAACGCCAAAAGGGCAAAGATACTGGATCTATTGATAAGAAACAAAAGGTGGCTGTTGTTGGTTAGGACATATAGACCAAAGGTCACGAGAAACTATCTTGTGTAGTCTTCAGGCGCTGCTCTGACTTCATGCCAATATATTGTAACCTCTGCGTCAATTCTTTAATGTTTGGATTAGCTACTGTTTTGATAAAACGGTTTTTACACCAGTAGCAGCACCCCTAAGATTAGCAAGTTTCCAGCAAAAGGAGCACATGAGAATCACATATCTGTATCCTATATGAAGTGAAACAGAAATTCCTTCAACAATGATGATCGATGAAGGATCATAATGGTAATGCTTGGCAATATTTTTTTCTCGGCCTGCAAGATTGCCAAGAACATGGACAGCATGTCATTTCAGAACTCAGACCCTAGTTGCAATTTCTGATCATCATTCCAAAGTACGAATTTAGATATGCGACAAACTGCACGTAAAAACATACATACCAGGCTAGAGGTTAGTACTCCGCGGATTGTGCACGGATATGTGACAATGAGAGCGGGGACTCCTCGCAGTTCCAGTCATCCTACACCAGGGCTGCAAACTGCAGGTTCTAGAGCACGTCCTCGTCTAACGGCCTCAGCATTGGTTCCTTGGTTAGGCCCCGCGGGCAGATCTCCATGACGGTCCTCATCGACTCGCCAGAGCATCATATGCTCACGGCTGGGTCGACGAAGTTCCTCCTGTTGCTCAGTCCTTCTGCTGTCAGCGCCCATTGCAAATGGTGGTCAATGAACAGTAAAAGTTGGGTTTAGACTTTATTCAAAAATGAGGCATTGTCAAGTGTACAGGGTTAACAAGGAAAGGAAGCATACATATTCTTTCATTATCTCTACCTCGAACAGATGGGCCTTGTCAAGTGTACAGGGTTAACAAGGAAAGGACAACTCCTGAGATATTGAGGTAGTCCCATAAATCATATCTTTAGGTCACAAAATAACTTTTTCCCTGTGTGAAGGTAACATGCCTATGTTGGTAATGTTTTCAAATTAAAAGTTATCTCAGAACAACACAATTTCCTAAATTAGTTTACATGTATGGTATCAAGATGCATTACACAACAAGCTATATCAGTTCAGCAACTTAAGCTTGAAGATGTTTCGCTAGAATCGCTACAGCTATCTATACAAAATTTAATTCAATATAAACCTGTTGTATGAGCTTGAAAAGCAGACCACATAGATTAATAGCCAAAGGAAGGACCGAATGATACATAATTAATCAGACTCTAATCTAATCGCCTCGAGGTCGGAAACAGGGGCACCTAGCTCTGGTTGGCCCATGGTAGCCACTCCATGGCAGATCCAGACGCCGAGCGGTATCAACCATGGCCTGAATTAGAAGAAAATGCGTTCACTACACCTACCAAAGGAAGGCCATCTTCACTCCTGAGTTGCAAAAATCAAGGAACTGTCAATACTCACAACAAACACAATATTCAAGTTCTTGAGTATACTGGATCAGTGAGAAAACAAAGAGTCATTGGTCAACATGTGATCCTGCTAAATACGAACTGAAACACTTGAAGATCGTAGTGAAGCATCACAATATATATCTATATCCCTGCAAAATCTGTAAAAAATGTAGTTAGCGGCCGGTGGTACTATGTACTGTGAACTAATAAATAATCACTATACTGGAAAAGATAATATAACCAACTTGAAAAAACAACTATATCATTCTGACCAACTTTGTTTGTACACAACCAGACTCCAGACAACAAATAAGAATCATTTCAAATTACAAATAGAAAATATGAGAAGGACTGTTGGAGGTACAAATAAGAATAATTTCATATTACAAATAGAACATACCTTTGCATCAGTAAATGACGATTAGCATTACATTCAGACATCCAATAGATCCAAAATGCACACATAATTATAATGGTAGACCACAGGGTATCCGTTGCCAGGTTATTTAGTGTTCCATGGCCTGTGAAAGTGAAGAGTAGTGTAATGTCACACTATTGGTACAGAAAAACTGCTGCAACCACGAAAAGAAAAACTGGAATTTTTGTTTATACACAGTATAGTGCCTGGCCATCAATATTTTTGCATTAAATGTCAGAAAATCGTATAAACACATATATCAGGAAGTTATTCTAATAGTCTAGTAACATATAACATAAAAACTAATATATTAACAACACTATTGCTTGAAGGGTCCAATTAGAAGCTCCTAGTTATTTTAGTTTGGCAAGCAATCTGTGTGTGCTACAATCTTCAAGCAGGATGGCCGTGCAAATTTGTGATCAATCTTGGCTGATATAGGAAGAAGGCGCACATCATCAAATCCGGCGAATACCGAAAGATGGATAAACTCTCAGCCTTTCACAATGAGCATGTTGAGCCAATCAAGAAGGCAAAGAGGAAATGAAGAAAACAATTGCAGACGGATTCGATGGAAGGCGTGCAGTGGAATACTCGCTGAGGAAATCGTTGGTTGGCATGGACCAGATGCACCTCCAAAAGACCGCTCCCCATTGTATTCTTGTCCCGGCGTTGCACCTCCCTCTCCATTGTCCTCTCTTTGTCCCTCCTCTCCTACATTCTCTCTCTCCCTCATCTTATCTCTCGAGGAGAGGAGGGACGAGGGATTGGGCTTTTCACCGCGCACTGCACGATCCACCCCTTTTTTCATCCAAACTCATTCAGCAACTCACACTGCAACACGGTCCCACCCAGATGGCTGGCCCAGGCATCATCCACCCAACTGGAAAGGCATGACGTGAAGCAAAGCGGACGGTCGGGTGTTTGACAGCCAGTTAAGAAGGACCAAAATCTTTACACATAGGCAAAACGGGCAATCCAGATCGTTGCGCGCGAGGGATGGCACTGGAATGGCGGGTACTCTACCAGCGTTTATATGTTCGATTACTGGAATCTGAAAAGTTGGGCTCACGTATTGTTTACCTTCGACCTTCGGAGGTCTAAACTGAAGAGTAGGGAGACATGGAAGCCTAAGTAGCGGTCTTTCTTTTGCTGCTAACCTCCCTCTCAGTTTGGGTGCCCCCGGCTAAATTGTCTTTATGCTCATGCTGCAATTTTCTTTGCCTTCAAACAATAAAATCTACATGTGGAAACTGTGGAGAATACATATGAACATAACATAGTTGCTGACTATTTTTCTCTTAACTAAGTTAATATACAAAAGTTTTGGTTCATATACCTTGCAATTTTAACATGAATATCCAGATCCAATGGCTAACCTATGAACAAGGGCCAGCCTGCACTTTCCCCCTATCACAGACCTCCTTCCTCTCCCCTGCTGCTGCACCTTGCAGCAGCAACCTGAAGCCAAAAGTACACAAAATTGGTCCAGATGCCTAGTAACTTTGAAAGTCTGAGTCCTACTACAGCAGCTCAAACAGTCAATGGTCAGAAGAGGCTAATTAAGGTACTGGTACAAGGTACTTAACTGGGCATACATAATATGTAGGCTTAAAGAATTTTGATAAGATGCCAAGGCTTCTTTAGTCTATAAATGGTATACTAACCTGATTATCTGAACACCAAAGCCATGGTTGTCATTGGATATCTCTAGATTACATAATGATGCCATAACCAGAAGATTAATGCATCAGTGCATGAACGAAGCGAAAAGAAAATAAGCCTATAATGTCCCATGCTATATGTAGTGCACCAAATCATGGCAACAGAAGTATCACCCAAAGTAAAAACGAAACCATGTGAGCACAAATTTTCAGGAAAATGATAGAATGGTGAGACTCATTGTGTAATAAGGATTATAAACTCGGATGTTTACATTTGAACAAAAAGAAGACTAAGAAAGGGGAACATGCAACAAAAAGAACTTCCCAAAATTAGTAGAAATTTTACCTCTGTAACAGAGGAACTAAAAAATGTATTAGTTCGTATTTTCCCCGGATGGTGAATCGCCTGAAAAAAATGAACAGTATGTACAATTATGGTGTTATTTTCTTGCGCACGCACCAAAAGTTCGCAAAGAAAATATTAGGACCATTGTACCTTTATTTTCCCCTTGACCTTGCTCGACTATATGATGGCGATGCACGCTAGCCAGCATCTTCAGATTAGTCCATCCAGAAAGCACACCAAGGGTAACCATTGGATTGATTTTATGATCCCTAAAATGCCATTATCAGAAAATTCAGTTGGTGACTAATAGTAAATAGAAGGGCAGGGGTTGTTTATCATGCTTACTTAGAACTCGCAAGCCCTATCTAATCCCTCTCCAAAGCAAATGATCTATCTATGTGAAATAGTTAACAGGTAGGCAAAAATGCTATATACCAAAGTGTATATGTCAATCTAAACTGAAGTACTGCTCACAAGAAACCAAGTATGATAACATGGCGTTGCTCGCTCTAATAATATATAAGGTGTTCGAGTATACAGTTTAGTTTAGTGATTTGGTACGAATAAGGACATGTACAAACCTAACATGCATGATAACCTCATGGGGACTGTTTGGTTAGATAAGAATGAGCATATATGAAAAATAGTGGCAAACATTCAGAACAAAGAAAAAATAGCTTTGCATCTACACAATGGCGAAGCAAGGTAATGAGCTAAATTGGTGCATCCAGTACTTATCTGATTCAGTATACACTATAGGCTCACATAGCATCATAGTAATCTCAGGCCACTCGTACGGAATCACTTTTTAGAGGTGCACACTTTTAAATGCATGGATATCCCTTTTTTAGAGGATTAAAGAGTACTATTCAAACTGCCACAAAAAGCAGTAAAAATTGGAGCCAGCTCATAAATATACTTAGTGGGCGGTGTGGTGCCGAGTCATGTGTGCGTGTGTGCACCTGTGTCCAGCCGGGTATAAAAGCCCTGTGTTGATCATTGTAATCGTTGTGGAGTCGAGTTCGTGCTCGAGAAAATTGCCGTTCGTGCGGCAAGCGTATGTGCGCCGGAAATCCACCGTGTCCTGTGTCTCCACTGTATCTTCTTCTTCTTCCTTGCTTCTTTGGTGTGCGCCAGAGAGAGGAGAGCAGAGATTGAGGGGAGGACTCCGGCGAGCCAGACCAAGGAGCTGCGCCAACATATATATGCATACATGAAACACATGAACATAAGGAAAGCATCTATCAAGTACATGGAAACCCATGTCGCTGCCAAACAGGAAGAAACGGGTACAGAAGCAATGAACAAAACATTAACTTTGCCCTTTGAAGCACCAACTACATAGGTACAGTATTAGAAATTGTATGAGATGTAGCATACAGCTAGTCAAATGCTAGATTTCTTGCATTGTTTAAAGTTGGATGTGCACAACATCATTCTGTAGAGATTAATTTTCCAGCACCACATACTGATCACCTAAGAAATACTGGCACATGGAGGTTCCATCCCATAACATAGCCAAGCAACAACAAAAACCCATGAAGGAAAATATAGAAGAAATCAAAGGATAATACCATAGTTCTAGATCATGAATATGAGCACTCACTTGTCGAAAATAATAGACATAGGAATCTTATATATGAACAGCTTTCCAGTTTCAAAGACCAATTAGCTAGAGGCAAGGTTTCCTTAGCCTGCAGACAATAAAAGAATAAACAAAATAACCATGATTAGAGAGGGAAAAAATGGCCAAAGAAATAGTATTGGGGATAATTGGTGGGTATGAAGGCATTCGTATCTTCTCCTCGCCACAAGAAAATAGTGGTGGATTCGGTGTGGTGTATATGCACATTTCCTGGTACACTTCGTCTCATTTACCTCCATGGCAAAGCGGGACTGTGTAGACCATCAGGAGCTCATCGTCGCCTGCAACCTAGGAGAATCCATAGGAGAGGAGTTAAAATGAGAAAGAACCTGGAAGATATAAGATCGTGTGTGATTACACATTCCAATAATAAAAGAAAGCAAGCCAAAAATGTTGTAAACAAATAGATGAAACTACTTCCAAGAAACTGATAAGTACCATCCTAATAATACGCCCCCTCCTTTTATCTATGACCAAACATGTTGAACACAATGTTTTCTCCAATAACAGTAATCCTTATCATGCATGATTTCACTCGACATAAATCAATTAAAGCATAAAATTTATGCAGAATGCAGATTGCTAGACCCCTTTGCAGCCAACAAATTGGAAATCTGAAAGAACCTAAATCGAAATAAAAAGGTAATGTACTGAAGATGTATGAATCTGGGCAACCGTGGGTGCAGCGAAAACACATGGAATCTCGAGAGCAAAATCTGAAGAAGGCTCTCCCAAATCCGTCTCTCCTTTTCCCCAAAATTGGGCATGGGCGAGAAGTAAAGCAATTAACTTTTGAGCAGTATTTTTATGTGCTGAGAGCAATTAATTTGCAGGGTGGAGGAAGAGCTCACCTGGCACCTGCGTGATTACGCCTCTGCTCGCTGTTTACGTGGGTAGGAGAAGATGCAGCCTGGCACCAGTGCAGCGCGCGCTGCCCGGTGGAGCTCCAGGCCTCGCCCTCCCCTGCTCCTCAATGGCGGCGACCTCCGCCCCGATCTGGAACCACGGCGAGCGACGGCGCCCGATCTGAGAGAGGAGGAAAACAAGAGAGGCAGGATGGATGGAGGGCGGCGCGAGGAGCTGCAGCGGCCGCCGCGCACGAAGAAGAGGAGGCGAATCGGGAGGAGAGGAGCCACCATGGCTGCCGCGTTCGCCGCGCACGAAGAAGAGGAGGCGAATCGGGAGGAGAGGAGCGGCCATGCCCGTCGCGTTCCTGGCGAGGGCCAGCATCCTGGCTGTCGCCGCTGCCATATGCGCGGTGGCGCTCGACGCTCCCTACGCCGCGCTAGCCGCCGGAGGTGAAGAAGAGAGAAGGCGGCTGCTGCCGGAGCCGGCGAGCGCGCAGGGAAGGAGGGATGCGGACGGGGGATTGGTGGATAGGGTTGGCCAATCCCACCGCACGCTCCTACCCACCCGCCTGCCAATCCCACATCGCCCACGCTGATTGTAGTCAACCTCTTTTTTTCACCAGATACACACATGAGAGGGACACTGTAAAGCTGGGCCCGTGACGAAAGAAACCCCACCCGTCATCTGCTGCAGCGCGAAAGAGCAACGTCAAGAGAAACCAGCGGTTGGATGTTTGACACCGCTGTGAAAAATTGCCAGCGAGGTAAATTGTTCGATGCAGATTGCTCGCGCGACGCAGATCGCCCAGGTTTGCGGGTAGCATAGCAAGGTTTATAGGTTAGATTGCCACGGGGACTTCCTTGTAAACAAATCCCAGTACATAATGCTGAGGCCCCTTTCCAAAAGATTTTTTCACACAAAAAAATTAGGATTTGTTGGATTTTTCAAAAAAAAAGTTATTTTCCTGTTCACCCAAACTCACATGAGCTTGGGATCAGAACAGCACTTTTAATGCGGAGGCCCCCTTTAGGCAATTCTAGTTTTTTTGCCCGCAATGGATAGGATTTATAACCGTTGATAAAATATGCATGTTGCAACTTGACACCCTACAAAGCTTACCACAGAATCTTTGGACCTGTTAAAACAAAATAAGCTATCGACTGATGATAGGAACTACACGCAGGAGAACTCCATCAGAGCAAGAAATACAATACAGTTCAGGCATAGTATGTCGTATGACATGATTACTAAAGTCAAATAGTACATAAAGCTGATGCATGTAGTGGCTTAAACATTTTTCAACACAACACAGTAGATTACACAACAACCATCACATATCCTTCTGTGAAATAATGAAACACGGTGTAAGGATTTGAGTTCTCTGACTGGCTTAAGATCGATCGAAGACTAGTGTTGTCATGTGTTGACAAAACTCCAGTAGAGCCACAACTTAGTAGAAGGGCCTGCGCGGACGGCGGAACCTAGGAGCTCTCCTGCATTAGGAAAAACAGGAGGGAATTTTAGACGAGTGATGATGATGCTCTCATTATTTCAGAGGCCCAAGGGGCAAGGGGTACTAAGTAAACAAAATTAAACTTACCCATAACCACCATAAGGATTGTAAAACGGTGGAGGATATGGCCTCATGTAGGGGTGGCCGCCATATGGGTTGAATCCTCGGCCCCCTCGGGGCTGCTTCAACCCAGGAACATTAGTTCGCTTCGGCGCTACCTGATGAGCACACAAGAAAGGTCAGCATACCACATAGGTTATTGCTCAAAACAAGGTAGTCAGTTGCAGTAGAGGGGAGTATGAATTCACAGCTCACCTTGATTTGCCGACCATGAAGCTCTGACTCACTCAGCTTGACAGCTTCCTGAATAGCTTCTGCTTCAACAAATTCAACGTAAGCAAAACCTTTAGGCTGCCCAAACTTGTCGGTCAGGATAGTCACTCGGTTGACGGTTCCGCAAGAATTAAAATGCTGCTGCACTTCTTCTGGAGTGCATGCATAGTCAACCTGCAGTTGTGATCATACGATTACAAAACATAATGAGTACACTCACGATGTCACATAACACATTAAAAAATCAGCTTGCAACTAATGAACCATTCAAAGTAAACCAACAGTACCAGACTGCATCTCAATTTTAGCAAACTATCAACCTGTGAATTCACTAGAGCTCCACAGTAGTTAGTACTTCTCTTATGTTCTACTCCCTCCAGTCCTAAATATTTGTCTTTTAGAGATTTCAAATGGACTACCACATACGGAAGTATATAGACATATTTTAGAGTGTAGATTCACTCATTTTGCTCCGTATGTAGTCACTTGTTGAAATCTCTCGGAAGACAAATATTTAGGAACGGAGGGAGTAGAATAGAGATAGATTTTCATCAAACATCCCAAATTTTGACTGGTTATGTCACTCACAATAAGAAACTACTGTTGTTACTTGATTCACTAGATTATGAACACTGGACCTGTGATGCAAGTTAATCAAGCACTTCTGCTTTGCGTCTAAAAGCATATAGCCTAACACTCCTCACACGTATCCCTTACTAGAAACAAATGTACTTCGGTCATAATAGTGATGCAAAAGGATTGCGCCAAGCAAACTCCATTATACAGATGCAAGGACAAATTACTAGGTACATAGATACACAGAATTGACGATGTAAACAGATAAACTTGGAACTGATATTGGTACTGGTCTACAGCTCAGCCTCATTTTAATTTTTCATAAGGAAAAACATTCACGTCTTGTTCTATGGGTTACACAATACGGTTCGACCTGCATATAGTAACTAATTGTTCACATTTACAAGATCCTACAGCCTACACACTAGACCTTAAACAGGATGTAATGGACAAAGGAAAACAGACACTCATCCTGCAATGTTTATTTAACATCTAGTCATGTCGACTTCTAAAATAAGTTGCATATCATAGGCTTCTTGCTACAGACACAGGCTGAAATGCATATTGACACACATACACGAAAAGTCAAAATAGGGGACAGCAGTGCTTGCACAGGTCTGCACAATATATGTTACTACTAGAGCAAGTCTGTCATGGGTAGATCAGAGAAAGTGAAAAGCAGGTATATACGTCTACATGCTTCCAGACTGACATGCATCCAATGCCTATATGAAATACTAAAACATCGTGACTACATATATCATTTACTCATATAGACGCCCCTAAACACCAGCACTCTAGTTAAATTTTTGACATAAACACTTCCTACGGTATTTCAAAAGCAAAGGAAGCTCTATTGGTTATATTTTGCTGAAAGATGACAAAACTGGCAGATGAACCATTAGATTAATTATTAAAACATGATTAATTCCAAGGGGAGAAATGACACATACTACAGAGAATAAAACACTCCAGCAGGCATAACATGAGAAAAAAACATAGCATTCTTCAATAGACACAACATAAAATGTGAGGTCACACTTACATGTCATGCCTATGCACCCCTGCCACTGATTCTCATCTACCGATGGCTATTGATACCATGCCACATCAGTCCATGTATGAGTCTCAAGCGCCAGGTGGAGTACATGCAGCAGTTCCCTACTGACATTTTCGGGGGCATTTCCTATCACACTGTATTTTTTTCTTTTCTTTTCTTCCTTTTTCTATATTCTTTTTCTTTTTACTTTTTCAAATATTTTTTCTTTTTTTTTCATGGATTTTTTTCCTCTTTTTTTCTTGCCCCCTCTAAGCTAACACTAGAACTTGCACTGAGACTCAGCCAGAAGCCAAAATTTTGATTTCAAAGACTTGATGATAGCAGACTACCCTGCGGCCAATGTCATTTCTCAATCAATGCACCAGAAAAAAAATACATTGATAAAAATAGAAAATACAGAGTGCACCATCTCAAGTCACTGATAAAATATGATTGTCAATGATACATGTTCAAAGTTATGGCACTATTTAGGGGACTGAGACACATTGCTGATAGACACTATGACACTAACTATTGAGAATAGAAACAAAAATCATCAAAGTACAGATAGAATGTTCTGTGGAAACATCAATACCTAATCTAAGAGCACCTTAAACAAAAGTTGGGCTGGTCAAGCAAATCAATAACTTGAACATCAGCTTTTCTATAAACAATTTCACAAGCATAACAAACATTATCACATGAAAAAGAAACATATGGTGTCAGTTTTATCGCATATACCTAGGCGATATCATAACTACTATGAAATGTAGGAGTGCCAACTAAATTTAGACAACAGCAGAATGAAAACTTACATTTCCAACAAAAACAGAACGAGAATCCATCTCTTCTTTTGCTTCAGATGTGGTCGCGTTAGGATCTCCGCCTACATGTAAAAAGACTCAATGTGTTAAGATATTTGCAAGGAAATATTAATATAGAAATTACAGTGTAAAGCGTGTAACAAAGCCTAAAAGAATATGCTCCGAGATTGATCCGACACAGAAATATGATGTTATTACATTTGAGTATGCTCTGGCAAGCAAAGAGGCAGTTACTAAACATCATTTTGTAGAAGCAAACATAATAAAATGGTGTGGAACAGTTCATACAGAGCCTCCAATACTCCATATTATGCTATACCACAACAGAACTACCATAACCCCAACTGGTTAAGAGGGTTCTTTATCTAAAAGAAAATTTTAGAGGATTATGAATGCGTGAAGCAACATTATATATACATCCCAAGGCAGGAAAACTACCAAAATCGCATATAAGAAGCGATCAAGGGACTAACCAAAAGCAATTAAACCACACCATACAACTTACTACGCTGGTTAACATGCCCATACTAATGGGCAACAAGAGAACAGGCGATCCTAGGGCGTGTTAGGATCCAGCCTTGCAAACCGAAGCAAGCCAAAGGCTGGGTAACCAGGCAAACTCGCCGAGGAACCAAACCATTGGCTTCCATGCTGGCCCGGGCGAGGCCAGCGCTTGCTCCAGACCTAAACGTTCCACTAGTGTCCCGGATCTGTAATTCCCCGACCACCCTGCCCCGTATGTGGGTCCTAAAGTTGATACCGACAGGTTCCGTACACGGACACGGCACTGACCTTGCATCTCCTTGGCGACCTTGGCCTGCATCTCGCGGAGGGCAGCGGCCTCCTCCTCCATCTCCTTGAGACGGCGCTTCATCTCGTCGAGCTCGTGCAGCTGGACACGAATAGGGTCAGTACGCGCGTTAGGGTTTGGGGTCCGGGACCGGGAGAGAGGGGCAGGGCGAGTCGCGGCGGCGGCGACGGGCGCATCACGAACCTTGGCGGCGTCGTCGCCCCCGGCGCCCATGTCGACGTCCTCGCCGTCGACGGGGATCTCCTGGCCGTACACCTCGTGCTCCTCGTCCTCCATGGCCGCCGCGTGCTGAGCTCGAAATCCAATCTACTCTCGCCTCGGCCTAACCTAACGCGAGGGCGATTTGTCTCGGGGACTTTGGGGAATTCGGGATTGCGTTTAGGGACAACGGGCTTTTTAATGGAGTGGAAACGTGTCAGAGTCGGACCGGGATTGGGCTGGAGGATCGTTTGGGCTATTTCATTAAGCTCATGGGCCTCGGAACGCTGTGCTCTCCGAAAAGTCATAGGGTGTGTTTGGTTTTAGCCCAAACTGTTGCATATATTCGGTTCGTCTAAAAAAAAAGAGGTTCGTCTCAAAAAAATGCCAGATTCTCTCACAAAAAAATGCCAGATATTCGGCATGCCAAAATTTTTGTTAGCTCTGAACAAGAAAGGAACTGTTAGCTTAACCATGATTTGGACAAACAAAATGCGTAGCTCACATTTTTGTTAGCTCACATTTTGTTTGTAGCTTGCCAGATTTTGTTTGTTTGTAGCTTGCAAGTTATAGTTCCTTGAGAAAGAAACTTGATACAAAAGTCTGACTCATCTACTAAAATGAAAACAAAAAAATGTTTAATGAACAGTCAGCTGCTTTTTGTTTGGGTAACATATAATTTTTTTTCCAACGTGTTGTAACATTGTGCAATACAAAGAAAAATATAGTAATAGGTAAAAAGAAAAAAAACAGAACTAACAAACATAAGGCATTGAAGCTCGATGCGAAAGAGCGCACGGTGCAGGAAGACATGGCGCGACATGTCGGTGCAGCTGAGATGAGACGAGCACAGGATGCGGGAAGACGTGGCCCGGGGCACCGGTGTGTGTGACACGACGTGCTTGAGCAATCGCGACATACATGAGCGAGGGAGCACACAAGGAGTGCTTGGACCATAAGATTAAGCAGGACACGACGTAGGTTAACAAGGTGGTGGAGGTCCGGTGCTTTGGAGCTTTGATGAAGAGCCACAGCCGAGGGGAAGCAGGCATCCTCGACGGCCATCACGGGTCTGCGGAAACACAACATGGCCCGTGTGGAACCACTAACGGAGCCAATATCATTTAACAAGCCCCCTCCTCGTGGACGAGGAGCGAAAATGCCCGAAAGAAAGCAGTGTCTAGACGAGTGTGAACTTGTCTAGTACCGGGTGCCCGCTATTAAAAAAATAATAATAATAAAGATATTTCCAAGTTAAAAAAATCCTGTGAAGACTTATACATATTCTTGACGGGTTTGTAAAGTTTTTTCAAAAATATTATAACTCGCAAGCTACAAACAAAATCAAGACAAACAACAAAATTGCCCGTTTTCATGTAGGTATTTGTCTTTTTTGTCTACCCCACATGTGGAAATATATTATTATGTATCTACTCCCTCCTTCTTAAAATATAAGGCACGATTGACTTTGCACGGTCTTTGATGCACGACTTTGATCGCTAATATATACCCAAGTACATGGATTAAACATGTATAAATGGCATCATCGTATTTCTCTTACAAAACAATTTTATTTCATATGTCTGTATACTAATTTTGTAGACATATAATAGATGAAAATCATAGATAAAAATGTGTAACGAAGACCAGAAAAATCATAGTTACATTTTTTTTCCTTTGAACTATAGAAAATGGTATTTTAAAAACGGCCTCCATCTAAGCCGTCCTACACCGGTCATTTTGGGTGTCTGGAGGCCACTACCCCGGGGTGCGCCCTAAATTACAGTTTGGGCGTACTTGGTAAGCGTGATCAGATGGCTCGAATTATTGTGGGAGGTTGCAGGTAGCTCATTTTCACCCTTGTTTTTTTAAGAAAAAATATCCTCGTTAGTGCTAACTCCCCGCTGAGTATTTCTTGACCAGTTTTTTGGCAGCATCCCCAATTTTTTCAGAGCATCTTCAACAGCCGCGCTAAACTAGCGCCGCGCCGCATAATATGCCGTTTTTGCGCGCGCGCAACGCGGCGGGTCGCTCCAGCGGGCGCGCAAAAACGGCGCGCGCGCTATAACGGGTTGGACGCGCCTGGAAAAACACTTATCCGCGCGCTTAATTTGGTGCGCCGGCTACAGCGCGCGGCACACTCGAGCGCTCGCGCCGCACTCTCTCCTCACCTCCTCCTACGCCCCGCGCGCGCCGGCGCCGGCGTCCTGCCACCCACCCATGGACGCGCACACCGGCGCCCCGCTCTCCCCATGGGTGGCGGTGGCTTCGGCGCCATGGGTGGCGGTGGCCTCGGCGCCATGGGAGGCATGGGTGGCTTCGGAGCCATGGGAGGCATGGGTGCACATCCGGCCGCCGCCGCCATGGGAGGAATGGGTGCACCCCCGGCCGCCATGGGAGGCATGGGCGGCTTTGGAGCACCCTCCGACGCTATGGCCGCCATGGGAAGCATGAGTTTTGCTTCTTTCATTGGAGGCATGGGTGCACCTCCGGCCGCCATGATTTCTCACACACATTCCCATGAAGATGCCGTTGAAGATCTTGCCAACACCGTCGGAGCTTCACATGATGCGGTGCGTGATGAGAGGGAGGAAGATTCATCTTCGGAGGCGGAAGAGTCGTCTTCGGAAGATGAGGACGAAGACGAAGACGATGAAGATGAAGATTGATGTGTCTTTCATGTCTTGAACTTTGTTTGCATTTGAACTTGGTTGGATGAACTTGTTTGCATTTGAACTTGCTTGGATGAACTTGTGGGCATGATTTTGAACTTGGTTGGATAAACTTGTGGGCATGAACTTTTATTCATCAACTTGTTTGTGTCAAATTTCATCACATGTTTATCCAAAATATCACATCACATGTATATGTGGTTTGTGCGGCGCGCGCGCTGTATTTTTGCGCTCTGCTGGAGCGGCGCGCGCGCGCTGCATTATAGCGCGGCCGCTGGAGCCAGCGCGGGCGGGCGCGCCAAACCATCCGCAGCGCGCGCGGAAAACAGTTTTTTTGCGCGCGGCGCATAGCACGGCTGTTGGAGAGGATCCACCCCCTACGGCAGCATCTCCTTTCGAAGCTGCAGCACACTGAACATGTGTCCTTCAGCATACCTTATCGATGGCCATTGGTCAATGGCCAATGCCAGCCAGCAGGGACATGAGATCAGACAAAAACGATCTCAGAGATCAGCAGGCCTTCATCCCAAAGCTTATCACGCATATAGGGATCTCAGCGGAGCAGCTCACGACAGTCCTCATTAGGTTCTCAACCAATCTCAGAATGAACCTGTCTTCAGTTGTTAACACTTCAGCTTATAGAAATAGCCAGTGCCCTATAATCTTTGCTCTTCAGAACGCTGATTGGCATGGCTGCCGTAAGCCCGTAATCCACACGGTACAATGTACATGAGCTCACAATCACAAAGAAAATCACAAAGCGTGGGATACAAACGCCCATTTCTATGGCTCTTCACACAAGAACGCTACAACTACAAACTGAACATTTACTGTTCTTACAACAAGTAAACACAGAGGACAAGCACAAAAATTTCACAGAACAGCAAGCAAATTCAGTAGCCGCCCGTTCACCAACTCAGTTCATCACGTCAAACTTGAGAAAATCAAGCAGTTTTGTAGAGAGCAGGCACGAATGCCCAGCTGTTCATAGAAAAAGCTTAAGCGGATCAGGTCTGGGAAAACCAAGCCAGGCCAATACAGATCAACAGAGGAAACATACACACAGGACACAGAAAGCAGCGCAAGCTACAGCGAAAATAGGCATGCGAGACTAGCTATAACAAGGCTGCAAGCCAGAAATCAAGCAGTTCACCCACCAAATCAGTTCATCTTATCAAACTTCAGAGATCAATAGAGTTTCTTGACCAATTTCACCAAAGTAGTTATGTTCATCATGTCAAATTTGAGGAAATCAGCAGAGTTTCATGACCAATTTCACCACCAAATCCGTTCATCACGTCAAACTCGAGGAAAATCACCACTAGTTCATGACCAAATTCACCACCAAAACAGTTCAAAGTAGCTCATCAAGCCAAACTTGAGAGACAATCAACGAAGTTCATGACCAATTTCACCACCAAATTAGTCCAGCACGCCAAACTTAAGGAGATCAACAAAGTTTCAGGACCACCAGATCAGTTCACCATATGCCAGACTTGAGGAAATCAACAGAGCTTCTTGACCAATTTCACCACCAAAGTAAGTTCATCATATGACAAACTTGAGGAAATTAACAGATTTTCATGGCCAATTTCACCACCGAAGTAAGTTCATCTCATGCCATACTTGGGAAATTAACAGAGTTCGCGACAGATTCCACCACCAGTGGATCAGAAACCACGATCCAAGACGATCGACGAAGCAAAACAGGGCAGAAAGACACCAAACATCACCACATCGACAAGGCGTCTCTCACTATCGCGCCGGCCATCCACCATGAGCACTACTACTACCACTACTAGTCTCGATCCGTCTTCCATGAGTACTACCACTACGACTACTTGACTCGCCTCCCTACTCGATCTTCACCTGGAACACGTCCTTGCGCTCCTCCTCCTTCAGCCTGGGCACGGTCACCATGAGCACGCCGTTCTTCATCTCGGCCTTGATCTTGTCCATCTTGAACGCGTCGGCGGGCAGCTTGATGCGGCGGCTGTACCTCGGCACCGCGGAGTCGTCGTCGCCGTCCCAGGGCTCCTTGTCGCCCTCGCCCTTGATCACCAGGCCGTTCGGCTCGGCCCACACCTTCACGTGCTCCTTCCCCAGCCCCGGCATCGGCACCTTGAGGTACACCGCGTCGTCGTCCACCTTCGCCACCCAGCGTCCGAGCCGCGACGCCCCGGCAGTGGAGGAGAGGCCGGTCGGAGCGGCAACGTCCTCCAGCGCAGAAAGCAGGCGGCCGAAGCTGGTGTGCGCGCCGAACTGGTCCAGCACGTCTGGAGAATCAAGAACGAGAAAAGCTGATCAGAACCCCGATTTGCCCCCACGATGTTAAGTTGTTAACACGAACAGGACAGGCGAGGAGGCATACCCTGCGAGAAGCTGGGGACGAAGAAGTCGCGGGCGCGGCGGCGGTCGTCGGAGTCGGTGCCCTCGTACTCGCTGCCGCTCTCGCTGCTGGAGTCGTCGTCGTCGTCGTCGTAGAGGCGGCCCTCCTTGCCCAGGGTGTTGTACGGGCGGCGAGCGGCGGTGACGGCGGCGGGACGGAGCGCGAAGGACACGGGCGCACCCGACGTGGACGGCTTGGCGAGCAGCTTCTTGAGGAGGCTGGGCAGCGCGGCACCCCTGCGAGCGACGGCGGAAGCCATGGTCCTGGTCCCTCTCTCTCTCTTCTCTCTCTCTCTCTTCTCTCTGCTGCGAATTTGGATTCTAGTGGAGTGGGTGCGAAATGCTGGGGGGTTTGTAAATGGGGAGCGGGAGAGATTTCTTGGGGGAGGGACGGGGGAGGGTTTAGAAGGTTCTGGAGAGCACGGTTGGGGCCTCGACTCTTCCAGAAAGACCGGGAGACCACAGCTTCGCGATTCGTGCTGGTTGATGTACGATCAGGGCGCAGGGGTCGTGGTAGGTTTTGATCTGCTAAGAGAGGTTGCTCTACGCTAGGAACAATTTGTTCTCAAAGAACGCTGCTATACTGACTGCAAGAAAAGCTCGAGGCTCGTGAGCCGCTCAAGATCAATTCATTTTTTGGCTCGCTCAAGATCGATTTGAAAAGAAACAAACCGAGTTTGAACACTCTATGTAGCTCGACCGAGAAATAAGCCGATCTTGAGGAATATTGGCTCGCTCGATTTTAGCTCGATAGCTCGACATAATACCATTATGTTAAATGATCATGCTATATATTAAATAAAAATACGACAATTTGTTACAATATATGATGTTCATGATTTTTCTTCATTTTATTTACCAGCAAACATGAAATCTTAATTAAGTGCAGAGAAGATTTAAGCCTAATTATGATACATGATCGGCTATGTGTTAAATATCACGTTGCTTTTGGCAAAATTTCACAGTATCACCTTCTTTTTCTTGTTTTTCGTCCACGAAGACCATCATCTATTGCTAGTTCGCCCGAGAGACAAAGATGAGCTCTCCCGAGCACGGCGAGATTGCCATACAAAGTTGTGTCGTGTTGTGTCCTTATCTAGTTGGAATAGTCGTCATAGATTTATAATTTTTACCGTTTCATTTAGCTCGAAACTAGCTCGAGATCGACTCGAGCTCATTACAAGCTGAGTATGAGTCATGTTCTGCAGCTCGATCTTGAGCTTCCCTCAATTTGAGCTCGCTCGAATTTTAATATGAGTTGAGATGAGCCAACTCCAACTCACTCGAACTCGATGAAGGAAATATGCCCTAGAGGCAATAATAAAGTTGTTATTTATATTTCCTTATATCATGATAAATGTTTATTATTCATGCTAGAATTGTATTAACCGGAAACTTAGTACATGTGTGAATACATAGACAAACAGAGTGTCCCTAGTATGACTCTACTAGACTAGCTCGTTAATCAAAGATGGTTAAGTTTCCTGACCATAAACATGTGTTGTCATTTGATGAACGGGATGGACAAGACCCATCCGTTAGCTTAGCATTAATGATCGTTTAGTTTTATTGCTATTGCTTTCATCATGACTTGCATGTTCCTCTGACTATGAGATTATGCAACTCCCGAATACCGGAGAAACACCTTGTGTGCTATCAAACGTCACAACGTAAATGGGTGATTATAAAGATGCTCTACAGGTGTCTTTGATGGTGTTTGTTGGGTCGGCATAGATCGAGATTAGGATTTGTCACTCCGTTATCGGAGAGGTGTCTCTGGGCCCTCTCGGTAATGCTCATCACTATAAGCCTTGCAAGCAATGTGACTAATGAGTTAGTTGCGGGATGATGCATTACGGAATGAGTAAAGAGACTTGTCGGTAACGAGATTGAACTAGGTATGATGATACCGATGATCGAATTTCGGGTAAGTGACATACCGATGACAAAAGGCACAACGTATGTTGTTATGCGATTTGACCGATAAAGATCTTCGTAGAATATGTAGGAGCCAATATGAGCATCCATGTTCTGCTATTGGTTATTGAATGAAGATGTGTCTCGGTCATGTCTACATAGTTCTCGAACCAATAGGGTCCGCATGCTTAACTTTCGATGACGATTTGTATTATGAGTTATGTGATTTGATCACCGAAGTTTGTTTGGAGTCCCGGATGAGATCACGGACATGACGAGGAGTCTCGAAATGGTCGAGACATAAAGATTGATATATTGGACGATGGTATTCGGACACCGAATGAGTTCCGAGAGGTACTAGATAATTATCGGAGTGCTAGAGGGTTATCGGAACCCCCGAGGAAACTAATGGGCCTTGATGGGCCTTAGTGGGGAGAGAGGAAGGGCCACAAGGGGCTGGCCGCGTGCCCCCCTTGGGTCCGAATTGGACTAGGGGAAGGGGGCGGCGCCCCCCTTTCCTTCCCTTCCCCCTCTCCCTTCCTTCTTCCCCCTTTCCTCCAGGTGGAATCCTACCAGGACTTGGAGTCCTAGTAGGACTCCCTTCTCCTGGCGCGCCCTACAGGGCAGGCCGGCCTCCCCCTCCCCTCCTTTATATACGGGGACAGGGGGCACCCTAGAACACACAAGTTTCTCTTAACCGTGTGCGGTGCCCCCCTCCACAGTTACACACCTCGGTCATACCTGAAGGAAATATGCCCTAGAGGCAATAATAAAGTTATTATTTATTTCCTTATATCATGATAAAGGTTTATTATTCATACTAGAATTGTATTAACCGGAAATATAATACATGTGTGAATACATAGACAAACAGAGTGTCACTAGTATGCCTCTACTAGACTAGCTCGTTAATCAAAGATGGTTATGTTTCCTAACCATGAACAAAGAGTTGTTATTTGATTAACGAGGTCACATCATTAGTTGAATGATCTGATTGACATGACCCATTATATTAGCTTAGCACCCGATCGTTTAGTATGTTGCTATTGCTTTATCCATGACTTATACATGTTCCTATGACTATGAGATTATGCAACTCCCGTTTGCCGGAGGAACACTTTGGGTACTACCAAACGTCACAATGTAACTGGGTGATTATAAAGGAGTATTACAGGTGTCTCCAATGGTAGATGCTGGGTTGGCCTATTTCGAGATTAGGATTTGTCACTCCGATCGTCAGAGAGGTATCTCTGGGCCCTCTCGGTAATGCACATCACTTAAGCCTTGCAAGCATTGCAACTAATGAATTAGTTGCGGGATGATGTATTACGGAACGAGTAAAGAGACTTGCCGGTAACGAGATTGAACTAAGTATTGGATACTGACGATCGAATCTCGGGCAAGTAACATACCGATGACAAAGGGAACAACGTATGTTGTTATGCGGTCTGACCGATAAAGATCTTCGTAGAATATGTAGGAGCCAATATGGGCATCCAGGTCCCGCTATTGGTTATTGACCGGACACGTGTCTCAGTCATGTCTACATTGTTCTCGAACCGTAGGGTCCGCACGCTTAACGTTACGATGACAGTTATTATGAGTTTATGCATTTTGATGTACCGAAGGTTGTTCAGAGTCCCGGATGTGATCACGGACATGACGAGGAGTCTCGAAATGGTCGAGACGTAAAGATTGATATATTGGAAGCCTATGTTTGGACATCAAATGTGTTCCGGATGAAATAGTGATTTTACCGGAATACCGGGAGGGTTACCAGAACCCCCCGGGAGCCAAATGGGCCAACATGGGCCTTGGTGGAAAGGTGAAAGGGCTGCCCTCATGGGCTGTGCGCCTCCCCCTTCCCCTAGTCCTATTAGGACTAGGAGAGGTGGCCGGCCCCCCCCCTCTCTCTCTCTCCCCCTTTGAGGAATCCTATTCCAACTAGGATTGGGGGGGGGGAATCCTACTCCCGGAGGGAGTAGGACTCTCCTGGCGCGCCACCCTTGGCCGGCCAGCCCCTCCCCCTTGGATCCTTTATATACGGAGGCAGGGGGCACCCCATAGACACACAATTGATCATTGAGATCTTTCCTTAGCCGTGTGCGTTGCCCCCTGCCACCAAATTCCACCTCGGTCATATTGTCGCAGTGCTTAGGCGAAGCCCTGCGTCAGTAGTACATCAAGATCGTCACCACGCCGTCGTGCTGACGGAACTCTTCCCCGACGCTTTGCTGGATTGGAGCCCGGGGATCGTCATCGAGCTGAACGTGTGCCAAGAACTCGGAGGTGCCGGAGTAACGGTGCTTGGGTCGGTCGGATCGTGAAGACGTACGACTACATCAACCGCGTTGATATAACGCTTCCGCTTTCGGTCTACGAGGGTACGTAGACAACACTCTCCCCTCTCGTTGCTATGCATCACCATGATCTTGCGTGTGCGTAGGATTTTTTTTGAAATTACTACGTTCCCCAACAGTGGCATCCGAGCCTAGGTTTTTATGGTTTGATGTTATTTGCACGAGTAGAACACAAGTGAGTTGTGGACGATACAAGTCATACTGCCTACCAGCATATCATACTTTGGTTCAGCGGTATTGTTAGACGAGACGATCCGGACCAACCTTACGCGTACTCTTACGCGAGACCGGTTCCCTCGACGTGCTTTGCACATAGATGGCTTGCGGAAGACTGTCTCTCCAACTTTAGTTGAACCGAGTGTGGCTACGCCCGGTCCTTGAGAAGGTTAAAACGGAGTCTATTTGACGAACTATCGTTGTGGTTTTGATGCGTAGGTAAGATGAGTTCTTGCTTAAGCCTGTAGCAGCCACGTAAAACTTGCAACAACAAAGTAGAGGACGTCTAACTTGTTTTTGCAGGGCATGTTGTGATGTGATATGGTCAAGACATGATGCTAAATTTTATTGTATGAGATGATCATGTTTTGTAACCGAGTTATCGGCAACTAGCAGGAGCCATATAGTTGTCGCTTTATTGTATGCAATGCAATCGCGATGTAATGCTTTACTTTATTACTAAGCGGTAGTGATAGTCGTGGAAGCATAAGATTGGCGAGACGACAACGATGCTACGATGGAGATCAAGGTGTCGCGCCGGTGACGATGGTGATCATGACGGTGCTTCGGAGATGGAGATCACAAGCACAAGATGATGATGACCATATCATATCACTTATATTGATTACATGTGATGTTTATCTTTTTATGCATCTTATCTTGCTTTGATTGACGGTAGCATTATAAGATGATCTCTCACTAAATTATCAAGAAGTGTTCTCCCTGAGTATGCACCGTTGCAAAAGTTCTTTGTGCTGAGACACCACGTGATGATCGGGTGTGATAGGCTCTACGTTCAAATACAACGGGTGCAAAACAGTTGCACACGCGGAATACTCAGGTTATACTTGACGAGCTATGCATATAAGATATGACCTCGGAACACAGAGACCGAAAGGTCGAGCGTGAATCATATAGTAGATATGATCAACATAACGATGTTCACCATTGAAAACTACTCCATATCACGTGATGATCGGTTATGGTTTAGTTGATTTGGATCACGTGATCACTTAGAGGATTAGAGGGATGTCTATCTAAGTGGGAGTTCTTCATTAATTTGATTAACTGAACATAAACTTATCATGAACTTAGCACCCGATAGTATCTTGCTTATTTATGTTGATTGTAGATAGATGGCTCGTGCTGTTGTTCCGTTAAATTTTAATGCGTTCCTTGAGAAAGCAAAGTTGAAAGATGATGGTAGCAATTACACGGACTGGGTCCGTAACTTGAGGATTATCCTCATTGCTGCACAGAAGAATTACATCCTGGAAGCACCGCTAGGTGCCAGGCCTGCTGCTAGAGCAACACCAGAAGTTATGAACGTCTGGCAGAGCAAAGCTGATGACTACTCGATAGTTCAGTGTGCCATGCTTTACGGCTTAGAACCGGGACTTCAACGACGTTTTGAACGTCATGGAGCATATGAGATGTTCCAGGAGTTGAAGTTAATATTTCAACAGAATGCCCGGATTGAGAGATATGAAGTCTCCAATAAGTTCTATAGCTGCAAGATGGAGGAGAACAGTTCTGTCAGTGAGCATATACTCAAAATGTCTGGGTATAATAATCACTTGATTCAATTGGGAGTTACTCTTCCAGATGATTGCGTCATTAACAGAATTCTCCAATCACTGCCACCAAGCTACAAGAGCTTCGTGATGAACTATAATATGCAAGGGATGAACAAGACTATTCCCGAGCTCTTCGCAATGCTAAAAGCTGCGGAGGTAGAAATCAAGAAGGAGCATCAAGTGTTGATGGTTAACAAAACCACTAGTTTCAAGAAAAAGGGCAAAGGGAAGGAAAAGGGGAACTTCAAGAAGAACGGCAAGCGAGTTGCTGCTCAAGAGAAGAAACCCAAGTCTGGACCTAAGCCTGAAACTGAGTGCTTCTACTACAAGCAGACTGGTCACTGGAAGCGGAACTGCCCCAAGTATTTGGCGGATAAGAAGGATGGCAAGGTGAACAAATGTATATGTGATATACATGTTATTGATGTGTACCTTACTAATGCTCGCAGTAGCACCTGGGTATTTGATACTGGTTCTGTTGCTAATATTTGCAACTCGAAACAGGGACTACAGAATAAGCGGACACTAGCAAAGGACGAGGTGACGATGCGCGTGGGAAACGGTTCCAAAGTCGATGTGATCGCGGTCGGCACGCTACCTCTACATCTACCTTCGGGATTAATATTAGACCTAAATAATTGTTATTTGGTGCCAGCGTTGAGCATGAACATTATATCTGGATCTTGTTTAATGCGAGACGGTTATTCATTTAAATCAGAGAATAATGGTTGTTCTATTTATATGAGTAATATCTTTTATGGTCATGCGCCTTTGAAGAGTGGTCTATTTTTGATGAATCTCGATAGTAGTGATACACATATTCATAATGTTGAAGCCAAAAGATGCAGAGTTGATAATGAAAGTGCAACTTATTTGTGGCACTGTCGTTTAGGTCATATCGGTGTAAAGCGCATGAAGAAACTCCATACTGATGGACTTTTGGAACCACTTGATTATGAATCACTTGGTACTTGCGAACCGTGCCTCATGGGCAAGATGACTAAAACACCGTTCTCCGGTACTATGGAGAGAGCAACAGATTTGTTGGAAATCATACATACCGATGTATGTGGACCGATGAATATTGAGGCTCGTGGCGGATATCGTTATTTTCTCACCTTCACAGATGACTTAAGCAGATATGGGTATATCTACTTAATGAAACACAAGTCTGAAACATTTGAAAAGTTCAAAGAATTTCAGAGTGAAGTTGAAAATCATCGTAACAAGAAAATAAAGTTTCTACGATCTGATCGTGGAGGAGAATATTTGAGTTACGAGTTTGGTGTACATTTGAAAAATTGTGGAATAGTTTCGCAACTCACGCCACCCGGAACACCACAGCGTAATGGTGTGTCCGAACGTCGTAATCGTACTTTACTAGATATGGTGCGATCTATGATGTCTCTTACTGATTTACCGCTATCGTTTTGGGGATACGCTCTAGAGACGGCCGCATTCACGTTAAATAGGGCACCATCTAAATCCGTTGAGACGACGCCTTATGAACTATGGTTTGGCAAGAAACCAAAGTTGTCATTTCTTAAAGTTTGGGGCTGCGATGCTTATGTGAAAAAGCTTCAACCTGATAAGCTCGAACCCAAATCGGAGAAATGTGTCTTCATAGGATATCCAAAGGAAACTGTTGGATACACCTTCTATCACAGATCCGAAGGCAAGACTTTTGTTGCTAAGTTCGGAAACTTTCTAGAGAAGGAGTTTCTTTCGAAAGAAGTGAGTGGGAGGAAAGTAGAACTTGACGAGGTAACTGTACCTACTCCTTTATTGAGAAGTAGTACATCACAGAAAACTGTTTCTGCGACACCTACACCAATAATTGAGGAAGCTAATGATGATGATCATGAAACTTTAGATCAAGATACTACTGAACCTCGTAGATCAACCAGAGTGAGATCCGCACCAGAGTGGTACGGTAATCTTGTTCTGGAGGTCATGATATTAGATCATGATGAACCTATGAACTATGAAGAAGCGATGGTGAGCCCAGATTCCGCAAAGTGGCTTGAAGCCATGAAATCTGAGATGGGATCCATGTATGAGAACAAAGTATGGACTTTGGTTGACTTGCCCGATGATCGGCAAGCAATTGAGAACAAATGGATCTTTAAGAAGAAGACTGACGCTGATGGTAATGTTACTGTCTACAAAGCTCGACTTGTCGCAAAAGGTTTTCGACAAGTTCAAGGGATTGACTACGATGAGACTTTGTCACCCGTAGCGATGCTTAAGTCTGTCCGAATCATGTTAGCAATTGCCGCATTTTATGATTATGAAATTTGGCAGATGGATGTCAAAACTGCATTCCTGAATGGATTTCTGGAAGAAGAGTTGTATATGATGCAACCGGAAAGTTTTGTCGATCCAATGGGAGCTAACAAAGTGTGCAAGCTCCAGCGATCCATTTATGGACTGGTGCAAGCCTCTCGGAGTTGGAATAAACGCTTTGATAGTGTGATCAAAGCATTTGGTTTTATACAGACTTTCGGAGAAGCCTGTATTTACAAGAAAGTGAGTGGGAGCTCTGTAGCATTTCTAATATTATATGTGGATGACATATTACTGATTGGAAATGATATAGAATTTCTAGATAGCATAAAGGGATACTTGAATAAAAGTTTTTCAATGGAAGACCTCGGAGAAGCTGCTTACATATTAGGCATAAAGATCTATAGAGATAGATCAAGACGCTTAATTGGACTTTCACAAAGCACATACCTTGACAAGATTTTGAAGAAGTTCAAAATGGATCAAGCAAAGAAAGGGTTCTTGCCTGTGTTACAAGGTGTGAGATTGAGTAAGACTCAAAGCCCGACCACTGTAGAAGATAGAGAGAAAATGAAAGATGTTCCCTATGCTTCAGCCATAGGCTCTATCATGTATGCAATGCTGTGTACCAGACCTGATGTGTGCCTTGCTATAAGTTTAGCAGGGAGGTACCAAAGTAATCCAGGAGTGGATCACTGGACAGCGGTCAAGAACATCCTGAAATACCTGAAAAGGACTAAGGATATGTTTCTCATATATGGAGGTGACAAAGAGCTCACCGTAAGAGGTTACGTTGATGCAAGCTTTGACACTGATCCGGACGATTCTAAATCACAAACCGGATACGTGTTTACATTAAACGGTGGAGCTGTCAGTTGGTGCAGTTCTAAACAAAGCGTCGTAGCGGGATCTACATGTGAAGCGGAGTACATAGCTGCTTCGGAAGCAGCAAACGAAGGAGTCTGGATGAAGGAGTTCATATCCGATCTAGGTGTCATACCTAGTGCATCGGGTCCAATGAAAATCTTTTGTGACAATACTGGTGCAATTGCCTTGGCACAGGAATCCAGATTTCACAAAAGGACCAAACACATCAAGAGACGCTTCAACTCCATCCGGGATCTAGTCCAGGTGGGAGACATAGAGATTTGCAAGATACATACGGATCTGAATGTTGCAGACCCGTTGACTAAGCCTCTTCCACGAGCAAACACATGATCAGCACCAAGACTCCATGGGTGTTAGGATCATTACAGTGTAATCTAGATTATTGACTCTAGTGCAAGTGGGAGACTGAAGGAAATATGCCCTAGAGGCAATAATAAAGTTATTATTTATTTCCTTATATCATGATAAAGGTTTATTATTCATGCTAGAATTGTATTAACCGGAAACATAATACATGTGTGAATACATAGACAAACAGAGTGTCACTAGTATGCCTCTACTAGACTAGCTCGTTAATCAAAGATGGTTATGTTTCCTAACCATGAACAAAGAGTTGTTATTTGATTAACGAGGTCACATCATTAGTTGAATGATCTGATTGACATGACCCATTATATTAGGTTAGCACCCGATCGTTTAGTATGTTGCTATTGCTTTATCCATGACTTATACATGTTCCTATGACTATGAGATTATGCAACTCCCGTTTGCCGGAGGAACACTTTGGGTACTACCAAACGTCACAACGTAACTGGGTGATTATAAAGGAGTATTATAGGTGTCTCCAATGGTAGATGTTGGGTTGGCGTATTTCGAGATTAGGATTTGTCACTCCGATCGTCGGAGAGGTATCTCTGGGCCCTCTCGGTAATGCACATCACTTAAGCCTTGCAAGCATTGCAACTAATGAATTAGTTGCGGGATGATGTATTACGGAACGAGTAAAGAGACTTGCCGGTAACGAGATTGAACTAAGTATTGGATACTGACGATCGAATCTCGGGCAAGTAACATACCGATGACAAAGGGAACAACGTATGTTGTTATGCGGTCTGACCGATAAAGATCTTCGTAGAATATGTAGGAGCCAATATGGGCATCCAGGTCCCGCTATTGGTTATTGACCGGACACGTGTCTCGGTCATGTCTACATTGTTCTCGAACCATAGGGTCCGCACGCTTAACGTTACGATGACAGTTATTATGAGTTTTTGCATTTTGATGTACCGAAGGTTGTTCGGAGTCCCGGATGTGATCACGGACATGACGAGGAGTCTCGAAATGGTCGAGACGTAAAGATTGATATATTGGAAGCCTATGTTTGGACATCAAATGTGTTCCGGATGAAATAGTGATTTTACCGGAATACCGGGAGGGTTACCGGAACCCCCCGGGAGCCAAATGGGCCAACATGGGCCTTGGTGGAAAGGTGAAAGGGCTGCCCTCATGGGCTGTGCGCCTCCCCTTCCCCTAGTCCTATTAGGACTAGGAGAGGTGGCCGCCCCCCCCTCTCTCTCCCCCCCTTTGAGGAATCCTATTCCAACTAGGATTGGGGGGGGGGGGGGAATCCTACTCCCGAAGGGAGTAGGACTCTCCTGGCGCGCCACCCTTGGCCGGCCAGCCCCTCCCCCTTGGATCCTTTATATACGGAGGTAGGGGGCACCCCATAGACACACAATTGATCATTGAGATCTTTCCTTAGCCGTGTGCGGTGCCCCCTGCCACCAAATTCCACCTCGGTCATATTGTCGTAGTGCTTAGGCGAAGCCCTGCGTCAGTAGTACATCAAGATCGTCACCACGCCGTCGTGCTGACGGAACTCTTCCCCGACGCTTTGCTGGATCGGAGCCCGGGGATCGTCATCGAGCTGAACGTGTGCCAAGAACTCGGAGGTGCCGGAGTAACGGTGCTTGGGTCGGTCGGATCGTGAAGACGTACGACTACATCAACCGCGTTGATATAACGCTTCCGCTTTCGGTCTACGAGGGTACGTAGACAACACTCTCCCCTCTCGTTGCTATGCATCACCATGATCTTGCATGTGCGTAGGAATTTTTTTGAAATTACTACGTTCCCCAACAATACCGTCGTACTGCTTAGGCGAAGCTATGCCCCGGTAACTTCATCATCACCGTCACCACGCCGTCGTGATGACGGAACTCTCCCTCGTCCTCAACTGGATCAAGAGATCGAGGGACGTCATCGAGCTGAACGTGTGCTGAATGCGGAGGTGCCGTACGTTCGGTGCTTGGATCAGTTGGATCGCTAAGACGTTCAACTACATCAACTGCGTTACTAAACGCTTCTGCTTTCGGTCTACGAGGGTACGTGGACACACTCTCCCCGCTCGTTGCTATGCATCTCCTAGATAGATCTTGCGTGATCGTAGGTAATTTTTTGAAATACTGCGTTCCCCAATAGTGGCATCCGAGCCAGGTCTATGCGTAGATGTTATATGCACGAGTAGAACACAAAGAGTTGTGGGCAATAATAATCATACTGCTTACCAGCAACGTCTTACTTTGATTCGGCGGTATTGTTGGATGAAGCGGCCCGGACCGACATTACATGACTGTGTTCATGAGACTGGTTCTACCGACGTGCTTCGCACACAGGTGGCTAGCGGGTGTCTATTCCTCCAACTTTAGTTGAATCGAGTTTGACTACGGCCAGTCCTTGTTGAAGGTTAAAACAACACACTTGACGAAAAATCATTGTGGTTTTGATGTGTAGGTAAGAACGATTCTTGCTAGAAGCCCGTAGCAGCCACGTAAAACTTAATACAAAAAAGTAGAGGACGTCTAACTTGTTTTTGTAGGGCATGTTGTGATGTGATATGTTCAAGACGTGATGTGATATAAATTGTTGTATGAGCTGATCATGTTTTGTAACCATTATCGTCAACTGGCAGGAGCCTTATGGTTGTCTCTTTATTGTATGAAATACAATCACCATGTAATTTCTTTACTTTATCACTAAGCGGTAGCGATAGTCGTAGAAGCAATAGTTGGCAAGACGACAACGATGCTTCGGTGGAGATCAATATGTCAAGCCGGTGACGATGGTGATCATGACGGTGCTTTGGAGATGGAGATCAAAGGCACAAGATGATGATGGCCATATCATATCAATTATTTTGATTGCATGTGATGTTTATCCTTTATGCTTCTTATTTTGCTTAGTACGGCGGTAGCATTATAAGATGATCTCTCACTAAATTTCAAGGTTCGTCGTGCCGAGACACCACGTGATGATCGGGTGTGATAAGCTCTACGTTCACATACAACGGGTGCAAGCCAGTTTTGCACACGCAGAATACTCGAGTTAAACTTGATGATCCTAGCATCTGCAGATATGGCCTCAGAACACTGAGACCGAAAGGTCGAGTGTGAATCATATAGTAGATATGATCAACATAGTGATGTTCACCATTGAAAACTACTCCATCTCACGTGATGATCGGATATGGTTTAGTTGATTTGGATCACGTGATCATTTTGATGACTAGAGGGATGTCTATCTAAGTGGGAGTTCTAAAGTAATATGATTAATTGAACTTTAATTTATCATGAACTTAGTACATGATCGTATTTTGCATGTCTATGTTGTTGTAGATCAATGGCCCGTGCTACTGTTCCTTTGAATTTTAATGCGTTCCTAGAGAAAGCTAAGTTGAAAGATAATGGTATCAATTACACGGGCGGGGTTTGTAACTTGAGGATTATCATCATTGCTGCACAGAAGAATTACGTCCTGGAAGCATGATACGTCCATTTTGCATCATGCTTTTATATCGATATTTATTGCATTATGGGCTATTATTACACATTATGTCACAATACTTATGCCTATTCTCTCTTATTTTACAAGGTTTACATAAGGAGGGAGAGTGCCGGCAGCTGGAATTCTGGGCTGGAAAAGGAGCAAATATTGGAGACCTATTCTGCACAACTCCAAAAGTCCTGAAACTCCACGAAAGTTATTTTTGGAAATAATAAAAAATACTGAGCGGAAGAAATACGTCAGGGGGCCACCAACTGTCCACGAGGGTGGGGCCGCACCACATTGCCTCGTGGGCCCCCCTGCTGGCTCTTCGGTGGCCATCTTCTGCTATATGAAGTCTTTCGTCCAAGGAAAAATCATAAGCAACCTTTCGGGACGAGACTCCGCCGCTACGAGGCGGAACCTTGGCGGAACCAATCTAGGGCTCCGGCAGAGCTGTTCTGCCGGGGACACTTCCCTCCGGGAGGGGGAAATCATCGCCATCGTCATCACCAACGCTCCTCTCATCGGGAGAGGGCAATCTCCATCAACATCTTCACTAGCATCATCTCCTCTCAAAACCCTAGTTCATCTCTTGTATCCAATTCTTGTCTCATAGTCTGGGATTGGTACTAGTAGGTTCCTAGTAGTGTTGATTACTCCTTGTAGTTGATGTGCTAGTTGGTTTATTTGGTGGAAGATCATATGTTCAGATCCTATATGCATATTAATATCCCTCTGATTATGAACATGAATATGCTTTGTGAGTAGTTACGTTTGTTCCTGAGGACATGGGAGAAGTCTTGCTATTAGTAGTCATGTGAATTTGGTATTCGTTCGATATTTTGATGAGATGTATGTTGTCTATCCTCTAGTGGTGTTATGTGAACGTCGACTACATGACACTTCACCATTATTTGGGCCTATAGGAAGGCATTGGGAAGTAATAAGTAGATGATGGGTTGCTAGAGTGACAGAAGCTTAAACCCTAGTTTATGCGTTGCTTCGTAAGGGGCTGATTTGGATCCATATGTTTCATGCTATGGTTAGGTTTACCTTAATACTTTTGTTGTAGTTGTGGATGCTTGCAATAGAGGTTAATCATAAGTGGGATGCTTGTTCAAGTAAGAACAGCACCCAAGCACTGGTCCACCCACATATCAAATTATCAAAGTACCGAACGCGAATCATATGAACATGATGAAAACTAACTTGGCGATAATTCCATGTGTCCTCGGGAGCGCTTTTCTCTATATAAGAGTTTGTCCAGGCTTGTCCTTTGCTACAAAAAGGATTGGGCCACCTTGCTGCACTTTATTTACTTTTGTTATTTGTTGCTCATTACGAATTATGCTATCACAAAACTATCTGTTACCTCTTATTTCAGTACTTGCAGAGAATACCTTGCTGAAAACCACTTATGATTTCCTTCTGCTCCTCGTTGGGTTCGACACTCTTACTTATAGAAAGGACTACGATAGATCCCCTATACTTGTGGGTCATCAAGACTCTTTTCTAGCGCCGTTGCCGGGGAGTGAAGCGCCTTTGGTAGGTGGAATTTGGTAAGGAAAAATTTATATAGTGTGCTGAAATTTACTATCACTTGTTACTATGGAAAGTAATCCTCTGAGGGGCGTGTTCGGGGTATCTTCACCCTGACCAGTAGAGCAAAGAGTTGCTCCTCAACCTACTGAACCTACTGAAAATGAAAATGAAAATGAAAATGTTCACTTTTAGATTCGTTCTGGTATGTTAGAAAAACTGCTAGCTATAATCCTTTTGCAGGAGATGGGACAAAGCATCCTGATGAGCACCTAATATATGTGGATGAAGTTTGTGGATTATTTAAGCTTGCAGGTATACCCGGTGATGTTATTAAGAGGAAGGTCTTCCCTTTATCTTTGAAGGGAGACGCATCGACATGGTATAGGCTATGTGATGATACGGGATTATGGAACTACAAACGATTGAAATTGAAATTTCATCAGAAATTTTATCCTATGCATCTTGTTCATTGTGATCGCAATTATATATATTTTTGGCCTCGCAAAGGAGAAAGCATCGCTCAAGCTTGGGGGAGGCTTAAATCAATGTTATATTCATGCCCCAATCATGAGCTCTCAAGATAAATAATTATTCAAAGTTTTTATGCTCGGCTTTCTGATAACAACCGCACCATGCTCGATACTTCTTGTGCTGGCTCTTTTATGATGAAGACTATTGAATTCAAATGGGATTTATTGGATAGAATTAAATGCAACTCTGAAGATTGGGATCTCGACGAAGGTAAGGAGTCAGGTATGACACCTAAGTTTGATTGTGTTAAATCTTTTATGGATATCAATGTTTTCCGTAAATTTAGCACTAAATATGGACTTGACTCTGAGATAGTAGCTTCTTTCTGTGAATCTTTTGCTACTTATGTTGATCTCCCCAAGGAGAAGTGGTTTAAATATCATCCTCCCATAGAAGTAAAAGTAGCTGCACCTATTTAAGTTGAAGAAAAGACTATCACTTATAATGATCCTGTTGTTCCTACTTCTTATGTTGAGAAACCACCTTTCCCTGTTAGAATAAAGGATCATGCTAAAGCTTCAACTGTAGTTCGTAAAAGCAACATTAGAACTTATACACCTCCTGAGTAGATTAAAGTTGAACTTAATATTGCTATTGTTAAAGATCTCTTGTCTGATAATATTGATGGGCATGTTATTCATTTCCGTGATGAAACTGCTAGAATTGCCAAACCTTGTGCTAAAGATAAACATAGACCTGTGGTAGGCATGCCTGTTATTTCTGTTAAAATAGGAGATCATTGTTATCATGGCTTATGTGATATGCGTGCTAGTGCTAATGCCATACCTATTGACTTATACAAAGAAATTAAGCATGATATTGCACCTGCTGAGTTAGAAGATATTGATGTCACAATTAAACTTACCAATAGAGATACTATTTCACCAATGGGAATTGTTAGAGATGTTGAAGTCGTGTGCGGGAAAAATAAATATCCTGCTGATTTTCTTGTTCTTGGTTCCCCACAAGATAGCTTTTGTCCCATTATATTTGGTAGATCCTTCTTGAACACCGTTAATGCCAGGATAGATTGCGAAAAGGATGTTGTCACTATTGGTTTAGGTGATATGTCTCATGAGTTTAATTTCTCTAACTTTTGTAGACAACACCGTGAAGAGGAATTACCTAGTAAGGATGAAATTATCGGTCTTGCTTCTATTGCCGTACCTCCTAGTGATCCTTTAGAACAATATTTGCTAGACCATGAGAATGATATGTTTATGAATGAAAGAAGGGAAATAGATGAAGTGTTCTTTAAACAGGAACCTATCCTGAAACACAATTTGCCTGTTGAAATCCTAGGGGATCCTCCTCCACCCAAGGGCGATCCTGTGTTTGAGCTTAAACCGTTGCCTGATACTCTTAAATATGTTTATCTTGATGAAAAGAAGATATATCCTGTTATTATTAGTGCTAACCTTTCAGAGCATGAAGAAGAAAGATTATTGAAAACTCTGAAGAAGCACTGTACTGCTATTGGATATACTCTTGATGATCTTAAGGGCATTAGTCCCACTCTATGTCAACACAAAATAAATTTGGAGGAAGATGCCAAACCAGTTCGTGATCATCAACGACGGCTGAATCCTAAGATGAAGGAAGTGGTAAGAAAAGAAATACTAAAGCTCCTTGAGGCAGGTATAGTTTATCCCGGTGCTGATACTCAGTGGGTAAGTCGTGTCCATTGTGTCCCTAAGAAGGGAGGTATTACCGTCGTTCCTAATGATAAAGATGAATTGATTCCGCAAAGAATTATTACAGGTTATAGGATGGTAATTGATTTCCGCAAATTAAATAAAGCTACTAAAAAATATCATTACCCCTTACCTTTTATCGATCAAATGCTAGAAAGATTATCCAAACATACACATTTTTGCTTTCTAGATGGTTATTCTGGTTTCTCTCAAATACCTGTGTCAGCCAATGATCAATCGAAGACTACTTTTACTTGTCCTTTTGGTACTTTTTCTTATAGACGTATGCCTTTTGGTTTATGTAATGCACCTGCTACCTTTCAAAGATGCATGATGGCTATATTCTATGACTTTTGTGAAAAGATTTGTGAGGTTTTCATGGACGATTTCTCCGTTTATGGATCCTCTTTTGATGATTGCTTGAGCAACCTTGATCGAGTTTTGTAGAGATGTGAAGAAACTAATCTTGTCCTGAATTGGGAAAAGTGTCACTTTATGGTTAATGAAGATATTGTCTTGGGGCATAAAGTTTCTGAAAGAGGTATTGAGGTTGATAAAGCCAAGGTTGATGCTATTGAAAAGATGCCATGTCCCAAGGACATCAAAGGTATAAGAAGCTTCCTTGGTCATGCCGGGTTTTATAGGAGCTTCATTGAGGACTTCTCAAAAATTTCTCGGCCTCTCACTAATTTACTACAAAAAGATATACCATTTGTCTTTGATGATGATTGTGTAGAAGCATTTGAAATACTTAAGAAAGCATTGATCTCTGCACCTATTGTTCAGCCACCTGATTGGAATTTACCCTTTGAAATTATGTGTGATGCTAGTGATTATGCTGTAGGTGTTGTTCTAGGGCAAAGAGTTGATAAGAAATTAAATGTTATTCAATATGCTAGTAAAACTCTAGACAATTCTCAGAGAAATTATGCTACTACTGAAAAAGAATTCTTAGCAGTTGTATTTGATTGTGATAAGTTCAGACCTTATATTGTTGATTCTAAAGTAACTATCCACATGGATCATGCTGCTATTAAATATCTAATGGAAAAGAAAGATGTTAAACCTAGACTTAGTAGATGGGTTCTCTTGCTACAAGAATTTGATTTGCATATTGTTGATAGAAAAGGAGCTAAGAACCCCGTTGCAGACAACTTGTCTAGGTTAGAAATGTTCTTGATGACCCACTACCTATTGATGATAGCTTTCCCGATGAACAATTAAATGTCATAAATGCTTCTCATAATGCTCCATGGTATGCTGATTATGCTAATTATATTGTTGCTAAATTTATACCACCTAGCTTCAAATACCAGCAAAAGAAAAAGTTTTTCTATGATTTGAGACATTACTTTCGGGACGACCCACATCTTTATAAAGAAGGAGTAGATGGTGTTATTAGACGTTGTGTACCTGAGCATGAACAGGAATAGATCCTACGCAAGTGTCACTCCGAAGCTTATGGAGGACACCACGCTGGAGATAGAACTGCACATAAGGTATTGCAATCCGGTTTTTATTGGCCTACTCTCTTCAAGGATGCCTGTAAGTTTGTCTTATCTTGCGATGAATGTCAAAGAATTGGTAACATTAGCAGACGTCAAGAAATGCCTATGAATTATTCACTTGTTATTGAACCATTTGATGTTTGGGGCTTTGATTATATGGGACCTTTTCCTGCCTCTAATGGATATACACATATTTTAGTTGCTGTTGATTACGTTACTAAGTGGGTAGAAGCTATTCCAACTAGTAGTGCTGATCATAACACTTCTATTAAAATGCTTAAAGAAGTTATTTTTTCGAGGTTTGGAGTCCCTAGATATTTAATGACTGATGGTGGTTCACATTTTATTCATGGTGTTTTCCGTAAAATGCTTGCTAAGTATGATGTTAATCATAGAATTGCATCTCCTTATCATCCACAGTCTAGTGGTCAAGTAGAATTGAGTAATAGAGTGCTCAAATTAATTTTGCAAAAGACTGTCAATAGATCTAGAAAGAATTGGTCCAAGAAACTTGATAATGCATTATGGGCCTACAGAACTGCATATAAAAATCCTATGGGTATGTCTCCGTATAAAATCGTTTATGGAAAAGCTTGTCACTTACCTCTCGAACTGGAACATAAGGCATATTGGGCTATTAAAGAGCTCAACTATGATTTCAAACTTGTCGGTGAGAAGAGGTTATTTGATATTAGCTCACTTGATGAATGGAGAACCCAAGCTTATGAAAATGCCAAGTTGTTTAAAGAAAAAGTTAAAAGATGGCATGACAAAAGGATACAAAAGCGTGAGTTTAATGTAGGTGACTATGTATTGCTATACAACTCTCGTTTAAGATTTTTTGCAGGAAAACTTCTCTCTAAATGGGAAGGTCCTTACGTTATCGAGGAGGTCTATCGTTCCGGTGCCATAAAAATCAACAACTTCGAAGGAACAAATCCGAAGGTGGTGAACGGTCAAAGAATCAAACATTATATCTCAGGTAATCCTATAAATGTTGAAACCAATGCTATTGAAACCGTAACCCCGTAGGAATACATAAGGGACACTTTCCGGAACGTTTCAGACTCCAAAAAGGCATAGGTATGTGATACGGTAAGTAAACCGACTCCAAAACAGTTCTAAAGGCAATATTTCTCCGTTTTGGAATATTTAGAGAAATACAAAAATAAGAAGCAGTCCGGGAAGGACACGAGGGCTCCACGAGGGTGGAGGGCGCGCCCTACCCCACTGGGCGCGCCCCCTACCTCGTGGGCACCTCGTGTGCTCTCTGGACTCCGTTTTCTTGCACGATACGTATTTTGGTCGGTAAAAATTCATTATATAATCTCCCGAAGGTTTTGACCCCTGTATCACGCAAATAACCTCTGTTCTTGTTTCGAGCTGTTTTTTTACAGATCTAGATTATCTGACGTCTCCAAGTGCCCCCAAGGACAAGTTCTTCGAGAAGGTCATCAACCCTTACCTCGCGGAGGTGCTGTGACACCCTCAAACCATTGAGATGCGTGATGGGTTGCTGCACATCCGCGATGTTGAGGGACCGAAGGGGACTGGAAGCATGGAGACGAGGCTCGAAGCAATGGAGCAACAAGTTTTCAAGTGCCAGGGGATGGTGGAACATGGACTCAACTCCAACCACATGATGATCGCGGAGTTCACCAACAACCACAAGATGGATGCCAACAACATCGGGGAGACCATCTTCAAGCTTCACGAGAAGATTGAGCACCTTCAAGCCCAAATCTATGACCTGCAAAACTAAATCTGTGAGTATGAATATAGATTCAAAAGGATGAGTTTGGCTGCAGATTTGAGGATTCCGGAGACTCGATCATCCTTCTATGACGGTGAGCCTTTGCCTTGGAAGATAGCGACAAGCCCGGATCATCAACAACACCGCCACCTTCCTCACCAACAAAGGAGATATAATCACATGGTATGGGCACTCCCCTTGGCAACTGCCAAGCTTGGGGGAGGTGCCCCGGTATCATATCACCAACACACTCCTATCTTTAACGTTTTTCTTAGTTCGATCCTATCAGTAGTATCTTGATCTAGTAGAATAAAGTTTATGGCATGATCTAGTTTTGAGTTTTGCTTTATGATCTCTTTATGTAATCGAGTCCGTGAGCTATATATAATAAAGATTAGTGTTGAGTCAAGGGCTTGATTATTTTGCCATGATCTTGAGTAAATAAAAGAAAAGAGAGAAATAATAAAAAAGGAAACAAAGAGATCATATTGAACTTATTGAGAGTAATGACTTCACATATAAAGAGTATGATGATTAAAAGGTGGGAGTTGGCAAACATAGCTTTGGTCATCATTGCAATTAATAGGAAGTAATAAAGAAAGAGAGGTTTCACATATAAATATACTATCTTGGACATCTTTTATGATTGGGAGCACTCATTAAAATATGACATGCTAAAGAGTTGATGTTGGACAAGGAAGATAACGTAATGGGTTATGTTTTCTTATATCTGAGATAAATTATATTGTCATGGATCATCCAACAAGTTGAGCTTGCCTTTCCCCCCTCATGCTAGCCAAATTCTTTGCACCAAGTAGAGATACTACTTGTGCTTCCAAATACCCTTAAACCAGTTTTGCCATGAGAGTCCACTATATCTACCTATGGATTGAGTAAGATCTTCAAGTAAGTTGTCATTGGTGCAAGCAATAAAAATTACTCTCTAAATATGTATGATTGATTGGTGTGGAGGAAATAAGCTTTATACGATCTTGTGATGTGGAAGAAATAAAAGCGAAGGACTGCATAATAAATGTTCATATCACAAGTGGCAATATAAAGTGACGTTCTTTCGCATTGAGATTTTGTGCATCCAACCATAAAAGCGCAGGGCAACCTCTGCTTCCCTCTGCAAAGGGCCTATCTTTTATTATTATCTTCTACCTTATGCAAGAGTCATGGTGATATTCACCTTTCCTTTTTTATATTTTATCCTTTGGCAAGCACAGGGTGTTGGAAAGATCTTGATATATATATCTAATTGGATGTAAGTCAGCATGAGTTATTATTGTTGACATTACCCTAGAGGTAAAAGGTTGGGAGGTGAAACTATAAGCCCCTATCTTTCTCTGTGTCCGGCTAAAACTCCGTAACCACAAGTATTGCGTGAGTGTTAGCAATTATGAAAGACTAAATGATAGTTGAGTATGTGGACTTGCTAGATGCTCTGACATAGAATCTTTCTGATGTTATGATAAATTGCAATTGCTTCAATGACCGAGATTATAGTTTGTTAGTTCTCAATAAAGTTTCTGATTCAGACTTTGCATTGTGAATAGATTATTACCTGAGCATAAGAAATCATATGACAATATCCATTTATGTTGCTGTTATGAGAATAATCATGATACCCTCATGTCCATATTTTATTTTATCGACACCTCTACCTCTAAACATGTGGACATATTTATCGTTATCGGCTTCCGCTTGAGGACAAGCGAGGTCTAAGCTTGGGGGAGTTGATACGTCCATTTTGCATCATGCTTTTATATCGATATTTATTGCATTATGGGCTGTTATTACACATTATGTCACAATACTTATGCCTATTCTCTCTTATTTTACAAGGTTTACATAAGGAGGGAGAGTGCCGGCAGCTGGAATTCTGGGCTGGAAAAGGAGCAAATATTAGAGACCTATTCTGCACAACTCCAAAAGTCCTGAAACTCCACGAAAGTTATTTTTGGAAATAATAAAAAATATTGAGCAGAAGAAATACGTCAGGGGGGCCACCACCTGTCCACGAGGGTGGGGGGCACGCCCTACCCCCCAGGGTGCGCCCCCTGCCTCGTGGGCCCCCTGTTGGCTCTTCGGAGGCCATCTTCTGCTATATGAAGTCTTTCTTCCAGGGAAAAATCATAAGCAACCTTTCGGGACGAGACTCTGCCGCCACGAGGCGGAACCTTGGTGGAACCAATCTAGGGCTCCGGCAAAGCTGTTCTGCCGGGGACACTTCCCTCTGGGAGGGGGAAATCATCGCCATCGTCATCACCAACTCTCCTCTCATTGGGAGAGGGCAATCTCCATCAACATCTTCACCAGCACCATCTCCTCTCAAAACCCTAGTTCATCTCTTGTATCCAATTCTTGTCTCATAGTCTGGGATTGGTACTAGTAGGTTGCTAGTAGTGTTGATTACTCCTTATAGTTGATGCTAGTTGGTTTATTTGGTGGAAGATCATATGTTCAGATCCTATATGCATATTAATATCCCTCTGATTACGAACATGAATATGCTTTGTGAGTAGTTACGTTTGTTCCTGAGGACATGGGAGAAGTCTTGCTATTAGTAGTCATGTGAATTTGGTATTCGTTCGATATTTTGATGAGATGTATGTTGTCTATCCTCTAGTGGTGTTATGTTAACGTCGACTACATGACACTTCACCAATATTTGGGCCTAGAGGAAGGCATTGGGAAGTAATAAGTAGATGATGGGTTGCTAGAGTGACAGAAGCTTAAACCCTAGTTTATGCGTTGCTTCGTAAGGGGATGATTTGGATCCATATGTTTCATGCTATGGTTAGGTTTACCTTAATACTTTTGTTGTACTTGCAGATGCTTGCAATAGAGGTTAATCATAAGTGGGATGCTTGTTCAAGTAAGAATAGCACCCAAGCACCGGTCCACCCACATATCAAATTATCAAAGTATCGAACGCGAATCATATATATGAACGTGATGAAAACTAGCTTGACGATAATTCCATGTGTCCTCGGGAGCGCTTTTCTCTATATAAGAGTTTGTCCAGGCTTGTCCTTTGCTACAAAAAGGATTGGGCCACCTTGTTGCACTTTATTTTCTTTTGTTACTTGTTGCTCGTTACGAATTATCCTATCACAAAACTATCTGTTACCTCTTATTTCAGTACTTGCAGAGAATACCTTGCTGAAAACCGCTTATCATTTCCTTCTGCTCCTTGTTGGGTTCGACACTCTTACTTATTGAAAGGACTACGATAGATCCCCTATACTTGTGGGTCATCTATGCACCGCTAGGTGTACCACCCGCGCCAGCAACTGCAGACATTGTGAATGCCTGGCAGTCGCGTGTTGATGACTACTCGATAGTTTGGTGTGCCATGCTTTACGGCTTAGAACTGGGACTTCAACAAGTTCTACAACTGCAAAATGATCACGTGAAGATGGAGTATATGAGATGTTCCAGGAGTTGAAGTTAATATTTCAAGCAAATGCCCGAATTGGGAGATATGAAGTCTCCAATAAGTTGTACAGCTGCAAAATGGAGAAGAATAGTTCTGTCAGTGAACATATACTCAGAATGTCTGGGTACCACAACCACTTGACTCAACTGGGAGTTAATCTTCCTGATGATAGTGTCATTGACAGAGTTCTTCAATCACTGCTACCAAGCTACAAAAGCTTCTGATGAACTATAATATGCAAGGGATGGATAAGACAATTCCCGAGCTCTTCGCAATGCTAAAGGTTGCGGAGGTAGAAATCAAGAAGGAGCATCAAGTGTTGACGGTTAACAAGACCACTTGTTTCAAGAAAAAGGGCAAAGGGAAGAAGGGGAACTTCAAGAAGAATGGCAAGCAAGTTGCTGCTCAAGTGAAGAAGCCCAAGTCTGGACCTAAGCTTGAGACTGAGTGCTTCTACTACAAAGGGACTGGTCACTGGAAGCGGAACCGCCCCAAGTATTTGGTGGATAAGAAGGATGGCAAAGTGAAAGGTATATTTGATATACATGTTATTGATGTGTACCTTACTAATGCTTGTAGTAGCGCCTGGGTATTTGATACTGGTTCTAGTGCTCATATTTGCAACTCGAAACAGGGGCTACTGATTAAACAAAGATTGGCTAAGCACGAGGTGACGATGCGCATGGGAAATGGTTCCAAAGTCGATGTGATCACCGTCGGCACGCTACCTCTACATCTACCTTAGGGATTAGTTTTAGACCTGAATAATTGTTATTTGGTGCCAGCTTTAAGCATGAACATTATATCTGGATCTTGTTTGATGCGAGACGGTTATTCATTTAAATCAGAGAATAATGGTTGTTCTATTTATATGAGTAATATCTTTTATGGTCATGCATCCTTGATGAGTGGTCTATTTTTGTTGAATCTCGATAGTAGTGATACAAATATTCATAGTATTGAAGCCAAAAGATATAAGTTTAATAATGATAGTGCAACTTATTTGCGGCACTGCCGTTTAGGTCATATTGGTATAAAGCACATGAAGAAACTCCATGCTGATGGGCTTTTGGAATCACTTGATGCTTGCGAACCATGCCTCATGGGCAAGATGACTAAGACTCCATTCTCCAGAACAATGGAGCAAGCAACGGACTTGCTGGAAATAATACATACTGATGTATGCCGTCCGATGAGTGTTGAGGCTCACGACGGGTATCATTATTTTATGACCTTCACAGATGATTTCAGTAGATATGGGTATATCTACTTGATGAAGCATAAGTCTGACACATTTGAAAAGTTCAAAGAATTTCAGAGTGAAGTGGAAAATCATCATAACAAGAAAATATAGTTTCTACGGTCTGATCGTGGAGGTGAATATTTGAGTTACGAGTTTGGTCTTCATTTGAAACAGTGCGGAATAGTTTCGCAACTTACGCCACCTGGAACACCACAGCGTAATGGTGTGTCCGAACGTCGGAGCCATACTTTATTGGATATCGTTTTGGGGTTATGCTTTAGAGACGAATGCATTCACGTTAAATAGGGCACCATCTAAATCCGTTGAGACGACACCATTTTAACTGTGGTTTGGCAAGAAACCCAAGTTGTCGTTTCTTAAAGTTTGGGGTTGTGATGATTATGTGAAAAAGCATCAACCTGATAAGCTCAAACCCAAATCGGAGAAATGAGTCTTCATAGGATACCCAAAAGAGACTGTTGGGTACACCTTCTATCACAGATCCGAAGGCAAGATATTCGTTGCTAAGAATAGATCCTTTCTAGAGAAGGAGTTTCTCTCGAAAGAAGTGAGTGGGAGGAAAGTAGAACTTGATGAGGTAATTGTACCTGCTCCCTTATTGGAAAATAGTTCATCACAGAAATCAGTTCCAGTGATTCCTACACCAATTAGTGAGGAAGCTAATGATAATGATCATGAATCTTTTGATCAAGTTACTACTGAACCTCGTAGGTCAACCAGAGTAAGATCCGCACGAGAGTGGTACGGTAATCCTATTCTGGAGGACATGTTACTTGACAATGACGAACCTACAAACTATGAGGAAGCGATGATGAGCCTAGATTCCGCAAAATGGCTTGAGGCCATGAAATCTGAGATGGGATCCATGTATGAGAACAAAGTGTGGACTTTGGTTGACTTGCCAGATGATCGGCAAGCAATAGAGAATAAATGGATCTTCAAGAAGAAGACTGACGCTGACGGTAATGTTACTGTCTACAAAGCTTGTCTTGTTGTGAAAGGTTTTCGACAAGTTCAAGGAGTTGACTATGATGAGACCTTCTCACCCGTAGCGATGCTTAAGTCTGTCCAAATCATGTTAGCAATTGTTGCATTTTATGATTATGAAATTTGGCAAATGGGTTTCAAAACTGCATTCCTTAATGGATACCTTAAAGAAGAGTTGTATATGATGCAACCAGAAGGTTTTGTCGATCCAAAAGGTGCTAACAAGTGTGCAAGCTCCAGCGATCCATTTATGGACTCGTGCAAGCCTCTCGGGGTTGGAATATACGCTTTGATAGTGTGATCAAAGCATATGGTTTTATACAGACTTTTGGAGAAGCCTGTATTTACAAGAAAGTGAGTGGGAGCTTTGTAGCATTTTTGATATTATATGTGGATGACATATTGTTAATCGGAAATGATACTGAATTTCTGAATGGCATAAAAGGGTAATTGAATAAGAATTTTTCAATGAAAGACCTCGGTGAAGCTGCTTATATATTGGGCATCAAGGTCTATAGAGATAGATCAAGATGCTTAATTGGACTTTCACAAAGCACATACCTTGACAAAGTTTTGAAGAAGTTCAAAATGGATCAAGCAAAGAAAGGGTTCTTGCTTGTGTTACAAGGTGTGAAGTTGAGTAAGACTCAGTTCCCGACCACTGCAGAAGATAGAGAGAAAATGAAAGTCATTCCCATTGCCTCAGCCATAGGTTCTATCATCTATGCAATTCTATGTACCAGACCTGATGTATGCCTTGCTATTAGTTTAGTAGGGAGGTACCAAAGTAATCCAGGGGTGGATCACAGGACAACGGTCAAGAACATCCTGAAATACCTGAAAAGGACTAAGGATATGTTTCTCATTTATGGAGGTGAAAAAGAGCTCGTCGTAAATGGTTACGTCGATGCAAGCTTTGACTCTAATCCGGATGACTCTAAGTCACAAACCGGATATGTATTTATATTGAATGGTGGAGCTGTCAGTTGGTGCAATTCGAAGCAGAGCGTCGTGGCGGGATCTACGTGTGAAGCGGAGTACATAGCTGCTTCGGAAGTAGCAAATGAAGGAGTCTCGATGAAGGAGTTCATATCCGATCTAGGTGTAATACCTAGTGCATCGGGTCCAATGACAATCTTTTGTGACAAAACTGCTGCAATAGCCTTGGCGAAGGAATCTAGATTTCACAAGAGAACCAAGCACATCAAGAGACGCTTCAATTCCATCCGCGATCTAGTCAAGGAGGGAGACATAGAAGTTTGCAAAATGCATACGAATCTGGATGTTGCAAACTCGTTGACTAAGCCTCTTCCACGAGCAAAACATGATCAACACTAAGGCTCCATGGGTGTTAGAATCATTACTATGTAATCTAGATTATTGACTCTAGTGCAAGTGGGAGACTCAAGGAAATATGCCCTAGAGGCAATAATAAAGTTGTTATTTATATTTCCTTATATCATGATAAATGTTTATTATTCATGCTAGAATTGTATTAACCGGAAACTTAGTACATGTGTGAATGCATAGACAAACAGATTGTCCCTAGTATGTCTCTACTAGCCTAGCTCGTTAATCAAAGATGGTTAAGTTTCCTGACCATAGACATGCATTGTCATTTGATGAACAGGATCATATCATTAGAGAATGATGTGATGGACAAGACCCATCCGTTAGCTTAGCATTAATGATCATTTAGTTTTATTGCTATTTCTTTCATCATGACTTATACATGTTCCTCTGACTATGAGATTATGCAACTCCCGAATACCGGAGGAACACCTTGTGTGCTATCAAACGTCACAACGTAAATGTGTGATTATAAAGATGCTGTACAGGTGTCTCCGATGGTGTTTGTTGGGTTGGCATAGATCGAGATTAGGATTTGTCACTCAGTTATCAGAGAGGTGTCTCTGGGCCCTCTCGGTAATGCTCATCACTATAAACCTTGCAAGCAATGTGACTAATGAGTTAGTTGCGGGATGATGCATTACGAAATGAGTAAAGAGACTTGTCAGTAACAAGATTGAAATATGTATGATGATACCGACGATCGAATCTCGGGCAAGTAACATACCGATGACAAAGGGAACAATTTATGTTGTTATGCGGTTTGGCCGACAAACATCTTTGTAGAATATGTAGGAGCCAATATGAGCATCCAGGTTCCGCTATTGGTTATTGACCGAAGATGTGTCTCGGTCATGTATAGATAGTTCTCGAACTCGTAGGGTCCGCACGCTTAACGTTCGATGACGATTTGTATTATGAGTTATGTGATTTGATGACCGAAGTTTGTTCGGAGTCCCGGATGAGATCACGAACATGGAGAGGAGTCTCGAAATGGTCAAGACATAAATATTGATATATTGGACGATGTTATTCGGACACCGGATGAGTCCTAAGAGGTACCGGATAATTATCGGAGTGCCGGAGGGTCATCAGAATCCCCGGGGGAACTAATGGGCCTTGATGGGCCTTAGTGGGGAGAGAGGAAGGGCCACAAGGGGCTGGCTGCGCGCCCCCCTTGGGTCCTAATTGGACTAGGGGAAGGGGGGCGGCGCCCCCTTTCCTTCCCTTCTCCCTCACCCTTCCTTCTTCCCCCTTTCCTCCAGGTGGAATCCTACTAGGACTTGGAGTCCTAGTAGGACTCCCTTCTCCTGGCGCACCCTACAGGGCCGGCCGGCCTCCCCCTCCCCTCCTTTCTATACGGGGGTAGGGGAGCACCCTAGAACACACAAGTTTCTCTTAACCGTGTGTGGTGCCCCCTCCACAGTTACACCCCTCAGTCATATCGTCGTAGTGCTTAGGCGAAGCCCTGCGCCAGTAAGATCATCATCACTGTCACCACGCCGTCGTGCTGACGGAACTCTCCCACGACCTCAACTGGATCAAGAGATCGAGGGACGTCATCGAGTTGAACGTGTGCTGAACGCGGAGGTGCCGTACGTTTGGTGCTTGGATCGGTTGTATCGCGAAGACGTTCGACTACATCAACAACGTTACTAAACGCTTCCGCTTTCGGTCTACGAGGGTACGTGGACACACTCTCCCCGCTTGTTGCTATGCATCTCCTAGATAGATCTTGCATGATCGTAGGTAAAAAAAATTGAAATACTGCATTCCCCAACACTCGACTCATTTGCAACCCTATACACACTATATATTATGACCGATGCATGCACGATCGCAGCACCAACATCGAGGCTGCAATTAGGAGAGGAATTGGTTTTTTCCCTGTTGATGCTATCGTCCGCAGGTCATGCAAGTAGTGTCGTGTGCGAAGCAATTTCGGTTCTCAAAATTGGGTTACTTTGGAATTCTTGCATCATGTGCTTGGTCCTTTTTTTTCATGTGTTTAGTCCTTGGTAAGATAGATATCAATGTTTAGTGTAGGTGCGTTTTGTGAGCATTTGCGCATGTAGCATGTTAAAAAACATAGCCATTTTCTAAATATATATTGTCACCACTGTATTTGTTACTTCCTTTGTCATGATTTATTGGCCCTGCCTGAATTTTTAACCTAAATTATACCAAAAATTTCAGCAATCAAATATGAGTTATACTCCCTATGTAAGTTAATACTCCCTCCGCCCCAAAATAAGTGACTCAACTTTGTACTAACTTGAGAGTATAAGATATTTTAAACCAAAAATTTGAGTATGTCACATAGGTATATTATTGGTTTCATATTCAAAAGAAGTTTGCAATGGTATACTTTTCGTGGAATATAGGCCATAATTTATTAGACAAATTTTGATCAAAGTTATACTCAAACTTCGACACGGGGGGTGGAGGGGTCCTTTAAACCTGGACCAAGCAAATTTTAGTGGTTGTAGAGAAATCTTGAAGATCATGTCAATATCCAAAATGATGTGCCTTTGTGACACGGAAGGATCAATCAACCAAACATGCTTGGTGTGGTGTGCGAACCAACCCGTGGTTGGATGGTTATAGGAGGACAGTGGCATTGTCGACTACGAGGCGTCTGCGGTGACTTCGTAAAATTTCAAGATGATATGTCGGCTCAGTCTCTCGGAGGTGCTCATAGGGGTAGGGTGTGTGATGTGTGTGTTCGTAGGGGTGTGCGCGTGCGTGTTGATATGACCGCTTTGCGTCTGTACTGTGTTAAAAAACATGCTTGGTGTGCACCTCCTAGATTTTTTTCATAAATAATTTCAAGTAGAATATATATATATATATATATATATATATATATATATATATATTGTGTGTGTCAATTAAAGCATGATAATGTTCGAACATTCCAAAAAATAGCATGTTCAAACGACATGATGTGGATGATGGAAAATGGATTGATGGAGTCGGTTGCGAAGACGGGGGAGATTTCACCTCCACAAAACCTTTGGGATGACGAACAGCGATGAGGGTAGATCTCCTTTATATGAAAAGAATATGTGATAAATTTTATGGAGGTAAGGACGACAAGCGTATATCCAAAAGGAGTGGTCGAGGCACCATATGGGCCCCACGTGGGTCCCCATGGGTGTCCCTCCTTGGTGCGCATGCCCCGAGGACCTCCCTATAGGGTCCATCTGTGGTATAGGGGTCCTTTCCCTTCGATAACTTGCGCGAAAGTGTTATTTCTGGACTTGTATTCCAACACAATATCAAACACGATTTTACATTTGTTGAGAAAAACAAATGTCGATACATTTAGCTTTCACTCACTTTGGCAAGCTTAGGTGACAAAAACTAAGCAAAAATGTTCAAGCAAGTAGATACAACTAGGAGGTATGTATCACCATTGCTTTGGTAGATGCCACTACTGAACTTATGAACCCCGTTCCAATTTCCTATGTAAGAAACCTTCTTAAACCCATGTAGATGCTCATCTATTTTTCTGTAATTAAATTAATTAATTAAAAAGATGAAAAACGCTTCTATCGTTATTATATGCTCATAATTAATTGTGATTGGCAAGGCTAGTGTGATTGGCAAACCTCACTACAGCTGTCACATACCATATTTGCTAATTGGCATGTCTCATGAACGCATGCGCATGTTACAAATCTAAAATTCTTAAGAAGTTGGTCTACATCCTGGGCGACAAGCTCGGAAAGGTCCTCGCGGTGGCCTACCGAAACAAAAAGATCGTCGACGAGCATCTTTGTGTCCGGGTCGAGCATCTCGTCGACAAGCCCCTGAGGAAGACCATCGACACGACCCCGGTCTGCAGTTGCTACCTCTTGAGCACGCCTTGGTTTTCCCTTGAAGAGGAAAGGGTGATGCAGCAAAGTAGCATAAGTATTTCCCTCAGTTTTTGAGAACCAAGGTATCAATCCAGTAGGAGACTACACGCAAGTCCCTCGTACCTGCACAAACAAATAAGAACCTTGCAACCAACGTGATAAAGGGGTTGTCAATACCTTCACGACCACTTGCAAAAGTGAGATCTGATAAAGATAATAAGATAAATATTTTTGGCATTTTTGTGGTATAGATAAAGATTGCAAGATAAATAGTAAACTAGAATTGTAGATTGAAAATTTATATGATGTAAAGTAGACCCGGGGGCCATAGGTTTCACTAGTGGCTTCTCTCAAGATAACATGTATTACGGTGGGTGAACAAATTACTGCTGAGCAATTGATAGAATAGTGCATAGTTATGATGATATATAAGGCAATGATCATGAATATAGGCATCACGTCCGTGTCAAGTAGACTGAAACGATTCTGCATCTACTACTATTACTCCATACATCGACCGCTATCCAGCATGCATCTAGAGTATTAAGTTCATAAGAACGGAGTAACACATTAGGCAAGATGACATGATGTAGAGGGATAAACTCAAGCAATATGATATAAACCCCATCTTTTTATCCTCGATGGCAATAATACAATACGTGCCTTGCTGCCCCTGCTGTCACTAGGAAAGGACACCGCAAGATTGAACCCAAAGCTAAGCACTTCTCCCATTGCAAGAAAGATCAATCTAGAAGGCCAAACTAAACCGGTAACTCGAAGAGACTTGCAAAGATATCAAATCATGCATATAAGAATTCAGAGAAGAATCAAATAATATTCATAGATAATCAAGTTCATAAACCACAATTCATCGGATCTCGGCAAACAAACCGCAAAAGCGTTACATCGAATAGATCTCCAAGAGAATCGAGGAGAACTTTGTATTGAGATCCAGAGAGAGAAGAAGCCATCTAGCTAATAACTATGGACCCGAAGGTCTGTGGTAAACTACTCACGCATCATCGGAGAGGCCATGGTGTTGATGTAGACGCCCTCCATGATTGATTCCCCCTCCGGCAGAGTGCCGGAAAAGGCCCCAAGATGGGATCTCACGGGTACAGAAGGTCGCGGCGGTGGAAATAGGGTTTCGTGGTGCTCCTGGATGTTTTCAGGGTATATGAGTATATATAGGCGAAAGAAGTAGGTCGGTGGAGCCACGAGGGGCCCATGAGGGTGGGGGCGTGCCTACCCCCTGGGTGCGCCCTCCTACGTCCCCACCTGGGCTTTCGGTTGATGTAGAAGTGCATAACCTATTCCACTTGGGCGTCCTCCTATTCCACGAAACCTACTAACCTATTCCACGAGGTTAGTCCCAAAAATAATATAGAAGTGCATAATAAAGCCCATTAAACATCCTAAACATATAATATAATAACATGGAACAATAAAAAATTATAGATACGTTGGAGACATATCAAGCATTCCCAAGCTTAATTCCTGCTCGTCCTCGAGTAGGTAAGTGATAAAAACAGATTTTTTTGATGTGGAATGCTACCTAACATAATTTTCAATGTAATTCTCTTTATTGTGGCATGAATGTTCAGATCCAAAAGATTCAAGATAAAAGTTCAATATTGACATAAAAATAGTAATACTTCAAGCATACTAGCCAAGCAATTATGTCTTATCAAAATAACATAGCCAAAGAAAGCTCATCCCTACAAAATTATATAGTTTGGTCATGCTTCATTTTCTTCACACAAAATGCTCCCATTATGCATAATCCCGACGACAGGCCGAGCAATTGGTTCGTACTTTTTAACACGCTTCAGCCTTTTCAACCCTTACGCAATACATGAGCGCAAGCCATGGATATAGCACTATAGGTGGAATAGCATATGATGATGGGGGTTATGAGAGAAGACAAAAAGGGAGAAAGTATCACATTGACGCGGCTAATCAACGGGCTATGGAGATGCCCATCAATTGATGTCAATGCGAGGAGTAGGGATTGCCATGCAACAGATGCACTAGAGCTATAAGTGTATGAAAGCTCAAACCAAAAACTAAGTGGGTGTGCATCCAACTTGCTTGCTCACGAAGACCTAGGGCATTTGAGGAAGCCCATCGTTGGAATATACAAGCCAGGTTATATAATTAAAAATTCCCACTAGTATATGAAAGTGACAAAACAAGAGACTGTCTATCATGAAAAGCATGGTGCTATTTTGAAGCACAGGTGTGGAAAAAGGATAGTAACATTGTCCCTTCTCTCTTTTTCTCTCTTTTTTTTGATTGGGCTTCTTTGGCCTCTTTTTTTATTTGGGTTTCTTTGGCCTCTTTTTTTATAGTCTTTCCTCACATGGGTCAATGCTCTAATAATGATGATCATCACCCTTTTATTTACTCATAACTCAATGTTACAACTCGATACTAGAAAAAATATGACTCTATGTGAATGCCTCCGGCGGTGTACCAGGATATGCGATGAATCAAGAGCGACATGTATGAAAGAATTATGAAAGTGGCTTTGCCACAATTACGATGTCAACTACATGATCATGCAAAGCAATATGACAATGATGGAGTGTGTCATAATAAACGGAACGGTGGAAAGTTGCATGGCAATATATCTTGGAATGGCTATGGAAATGCCATAATAGGTAGGTATGGTGGCTGTTTGGAGGAAGATATAAGGAGGCTCATGTGTGATAGAGCGTATCGTATCACGGGGTTTGGATGCACCGACAAAGTTTGCACCAACTCTCAACGTGAGAAAGGGCAATGCACGGTACCGTAGAGGCTAGCAAATTGCGGAAAGGTAAGAGTGCGTATGATCCATGGACTCACATTAGTCATAAAGAACTCATATACTTATTGCAAAAGTTTATTAGCCCTTGAAGCAAAGTACTACTACGCATGCCCCTAGAGGGATAGATTGGTAGGAAAAGACCATTGCTCGTCCCCGACCGCCACTCATAAGGAAAACACTCAAAGAACACCCCATGCTTCAAATTTGTCACACAACGTTTATCATATGTGCATGCTACGGGACTTGCCAACTTTAACACAAATATTTCTCAATTTCACAATTACCCAACTAGCATGACTCTAACATTACCACCTTTATATCTCAAAACCATTATCAAGTATCAAATTTATCATAATATTTAATGCACTCTATATGAAAGTTTTTATCATACCCATCTTGAATGCCTATCATATTAGGACTAATTTTATAGCCAAAGCAAATTACCATGCTGTTCTAAAATACTCTCAAAATAATATAAGTGAAGCATGAGAGATCAATAATTTCTATAAAATAAAACCACCACCGTGCTCTAAAAATATAAGTGAAGCACTAGAGCAAAATTATCTAGCTCAAAAGATATAAGTGAAGCACATAGAGTATTCTAATAAATTCCGATTCATGTGTGTCTCTCTCAAAAGGTGTGTACATCAAGGATGATGTGGTAAACTAAAAATCAAAGACTCAAATCATACAAGACTCTCGAAGCAAAACACATATCATGTGGTGAATAAAAATATAGCCTGAAGTAAAGTTATCGATAGACGAAGACGAAAGAGGGGATGCCTTCTGGGGCATCCCCAAGCTTAGGCCTTTGGTTTTCCTTGAATTTTACCTTGAGGTGCCTTGGGCATCCCCAAGTTTGGGCTCTTGCCACTCCTTATTCCATAATCAATCAAATCTTTACCCAAAAACTTGAAAACTTCACAACACAAAACTCAACAAAAAATCTCATGAGCTCCGTTAGTATAAGAAAACAAACCACCACCTTAAGGTACTGTAATGAACTCATTATTTATTTATATTGGTGTTAAACCTACTATATTCGAACTTCTCTATGTTTCATCTCCCGATACTAGCCATAGATTCATCGAAATAAGCAAACAACAGACGAAAAACATAATCTGTCAAAAACAGAACAATCTGTAGCAATCTGATTTGTTCGAATACTTCTGGAACTACAAAACTTATGAAAAACTAGGACAACCTGGATAATTTGTTTATTGATCTACTGCAAAAATAATTGGTAATTTATCACGTTCTGGTGAATTTTAACAATAATTTTCGTGAGCGCAAAGTTTCTGTCTTTTTTAGCAAGATCAAACAACTATCACCCAATAAGATCCTATTGGTTCTACTTGGCACAAACACTAATTAAAACATAAAGCACATCCAAACAGATGCTAGATGAATTATTTATTACTAAACAGGAACAAAAAGCAAGGAACAAAAATAAAATTGGGTTGCTTCCCAACGAGCGTTATCGTTTAACGCCCCGAGCTAGGCATAAAAACAAGAATAGATCTAGGTATTGTCATCTTTGGTATGCAATCCATAAGTGGCTCTCATAATGGATTCATAAGGTAATTTAATTTTCTTCCTAGGAAATTGTTCCATACCTTTAATTAATGGAAATTGGAATCTAATATTTCCTTCTTTCATATCAATAATTGCACCAATCGTTCTAAGGAAAGGTCTACCAATAATTATAGGACATGTAAGATTTCAATCTATATCAAGCATGATAAAATCTACGGGCACATAATTCCTATTTGCAACAAGAAGAACATCATTAATCCTTCCCATAGGTTTCTTAATGGTGGAATCCGCAAGGTGCAAATTTAAAGAACAATCATCAAATTCACGGAAATCTAGCACATCACACAAAGTTTTTGGAATTGTGGAAACACTAGCACCCAAATCACATAAAGCATAGCATTCATGATCTTTAATCTTAATTTTAATAGTAGGTTCCCACTCATCATAGAGTTTTCTAGGGATAGAAACTTCTAATTCAAGCTTTTCTTCATAGGATTGCATTAAAGCATCAACCGTATGTTTGGTAAAAGCTATATTTTGACTATAAGCATAAGAATAATTTAACATGGATTGCAACAAGGAAATAAAGTCTATTAAAGAACAATTATCATAATTAAATTCCTTGATATTCAAAATAGTGGGTTCATTGCTATCTAAAGTTTTGACCTCTTCAATCCCACTTGTACCAAATTTTCCATCAAGATCTAAAAACTCTGAATCATTGGGACGCCTTTTAACTAAAGTTGACTCATCTCCAGTCCCATCTTTATCAAGATTAATATTGGAAAACAAAGATTTAATAGGAGACACGTCAATCACTTTTAGATCTTCATCTTTATTATCATGGTAACTAGAAGAACACACTTTCACAAAGCAATCCTTTTTAGCACGCATCCTAGCGGTTCTTTCTTTGCACTCATCAATGGAAATTATCATGGCTTTGAGAGACTCATTGATATCATGCTTAGGTGGAGTAGATCTGAGTTTCAAAGAATCAACATCAAGAGAAATTCTATCCATGTTCCTAGCCAACTCATCAATCTTAGGCAATTTTTCTTCAAGCAAAGCATTGAAATTCTTTTGCGAATTCATAAATTCTTTAACACTAGTCTCAAAATCAGAGGGCATCTTATTAAAATTTCCATAAGAGTTGTTGTATGAATTACCATAATTATTAGAGGAATTACTAGGGAACGGCCTAGAATTAAAGTTTCCTCTATACGCGTTGTTACCAAAATTATTCCTACCAACAAAATTCACATCCATAGATTCATTGTTATTCTCAATAAAAGTGGACAAAGGCATATCATTAGGATCAGAAGAAACACTCTTATTAGCAAACAATTTCATAAGTTCATCCATCATTCCACTCAAAACATTAATCTCTTCTATCGCATGAACCTTTTTACTAGTAGATCTTTCGGTGTGCCATTCAAAATAATTAACCATAATATTATCTAGGGATTTTAGTAGCTTCTCCTAAAGTGATTTCCATAAAAGTTCCTCCCGTGGCCGAATCTAAACGATTTCTAGAAGAAAAATTCAGTCCAGCATATTTTTTTGTATAATCATCCATAAATTCAAACCATGTGTAAGGCAATTACGTATCATTAATTTCATCCTCTCCCAAGATTGTGCAACATGCTCATGATCAAGTTGCTTAAAATTCATAATATCGTTTCTAAGAGAGATGATCTTAGCGAGACAAAAATACTTAGAGATAAAAACATCTTTGCACTTATTCCATGAATCAATACTATTTTTAGGCAAGGAAGAGAACCAAGTTTTAGCACGACCTCTAAGAGAAAACGGAAATAGCTTCAATTTAACAATATCATTATCCATATCTTTCTTCTTGTTTAGATGGGTAGTGGCATCTTCAGTAGGAAGGCCAGAAAATTGATCTTTCATGACAAGATTCAACAAAGCAACATTAGTTTCACAAGATTCAGCATCGGTAATAGGAGCAATCGGGGTGCTAATAAAATCATTATTGTTGGTATGGGAAAATTCACACAATTTAGTATTGTCTTGAGCCATCATGACAATCAATCAATCCAACACACAAGCAAACAAGAGGCAAGCAAAAAGAAACAAACGAAAAAGGGCGAATAAAATGTCAGAGGTGAAGTGCGGGAGAGGAAAACGTGAGGCAAATGGCAAATAATGTAATGCGAGGGATAAGAGTTTGTGATGGGTACTTGGTATGTCTTGACTTGTGCGTAGACCTTCCCGGCAACGGTGCCAGAAATCCTTCTTGCTACCTCTTGAGCATGCATTGGTTTTCCCTTGAAGAGGAAAGGGTGATGCAGCAAAGTAGCGTAAGTATTTCCCTCAGTTTTTGAGAACCAAGGTATCAATCTAGTAGGAGACTACACGCTAGTCCCTCGTACCTGCACAAACAAATATGAACCTTGCAACCAACGCGATAAAGGGGTTGTCAATCCCTTCACGGCCACTTGCAAAAGTGAGATCTGATAAAGATAATAAGATGAATATTTTTGGTATTTTTGTGGTATAGATAAAGATTGCAAGATAAATAGTAAACTAGAATTGTAGATTGAAAACTTATATGATGTAAAGTAGACCCGGGGGCCATAGGTTTCACTAGTGGCTTCTCTCAAGATAGCATGTATTACGGTGGGTGAACAAATTACTGCCGAGCAATTGATAGAATAGTGCATAGTTATGATGACATCTAAGGCAATGATCATGAATATAGGCATCACGTCCGTGTCAAGTAGACCGAAACAATTCTGCATCTACTACTATCACTCCACACATCGACCGCTATCCAGCATGCATCTAGAGTATTAAGTTCATAAGAACGGAGTAACACATTAGGCAAGATGACATGATGTAGAGGGATAAACTCAAACGATATGATATAAACCCCATCTTTTTATCCTCGATGGCAACAATACAATACGTGCCTTGCTTCCCCAGCCATCACTGGGAAAGGACACCACAAGATTGAACCCAAAGCTAAGCACTTCTCCCATTGCAAGAAAGATTAATCTAGAAGGTCAAACTAAACCGATAATTCGAAGAGACTTGCAAAGATATCAAATCATGCATATAAGAATTCAGAGAAGAATCAAATAATATTCATAGATAATCAAGTTCATAAACCCACAATTCATCGGATCTCGGCAAACAAACCGCAAAAAGAGTTACATCGAATAGATCTCCAAGAGAATCAAGGAGAACTTTGTATTGAGATCCAAAGAGAGAGAAGAAGCCATCTAGCTAATAACTATGGACCCGAAGGTCTGTGGTAAACTACTCACGCATCATGGGAGAGGCCATGGTGTTGATGTAGAAGCCCTCCGTGATCGGTTCCCCCTCCGGCAGAGCGCCGGAAAAGGCCCCAAGATGGGATCTCACGGGCACAGAAGGTTGCGGCGGTGGAAATAGGGTTTCGTGGTGCTCCTGGATGTTTTCAGGGTATATGAGTATATACAGGCGAAAGAAATAGGTCAGTGGAGCCACGAGGGGCCCACGAGGGTGGGGGGTACGCCCTCCTACCTCGTGGCTGCCTCATTGCTTCCTTGACGTCCACTCCAAGTCTCCTAGATTGCGTTTGTTCCAAAAATGATCCTTGCGATGGTTTCATTCCGTTTGATATTCCTTTTCTGCGAAACACTGAAATAGGAAAAAAATAGCAATTTGCACTGGGCTTTCAGTTAATAGGTTAGTCACAGAAATAATATAAAAGTGCATAATAAAGCCCATTAAACATCCTAAGCAGATAATATAATAGCATGGAACAATAAAAAATTATAGATACGTTGGAGACGTATCAACCGTACAGTAGAGATCCTATATGATGTTAAGTATGAAAAATTGCCAAACTTTTGCTTTTGCTGTGGCTTGTTGGGGCATACCACTGCCAAATTCTGTACCATCCCTAAGGAACTTTGGAAGCCTGAGTTCTCCAACGACATCAAGGCGCCGGCTTTCTGGAGCACCATGCAAGCTTCGGGCGGCCCTGGTCGGCGGCACCTCAGCTTGGGAGGTCGCTGGGATGACCGGGATATTTAGGACAACGACAACCCGGAGCTGGTCAAGCTGTAGGAAAAGGTAGTCACTGCCGTGGCTACGGCGGTATAGAAGTTGTCGATGGCGGCCTCGCCCTTGCTGGCTCCGGTGAGGAGCGGTCAAGAAGGTAGTAGCATGGACATCTCCCCTCAAGCTGGTCAAGAAGACGAGCGTGTACTAGCTTCAGGGGCCGCCCAGGTGGGGCGGCTCATGCTGATTGATCCCAGTACAACAGATTCTCTTCTGCTGGGATGCAGCCGGAAGCTTGTCTAGTTGTGCTGCTGGGCGGAAGTGTATCTGGGTACATACAACCAGATGCTTTAGCTAATGCATGCGGGCAACACTTGACCAAAGATGCTAGTGACCCTGAGACTTGCTCTGCTGCTGCTATGTGAAGGGGAACGTAGTAATTTCAAAAAAATTCCTACGCACACGCAAGATCATGGTGATGCATAACAACGAGAGGGGAGAGTGTTGTCTACGTACCCTCGTAGACCGAAGCGGAAGCGTTGACACAACATAGAGGAAGTAGTCGTACGTCCTCCTCCCGATCCGACCGATCCAAGCGCCGTTACTCCGGCGCCTCCGAGTTCTTGACACACGTACAACTCGATGACGTTCTCTGGGCTCCGATCCAGCAAAGCTCTCGGGGAAGAGTTTCGTCAGCACGACGGCGTGGTGACGATCTTGATGAACTACCGACGCAGGGCTTCGCCTAAGCACCGCGACAATATGACCGAGGTGGAATATGGTGGAGGGGGGCACCGCACACGGCTGAGGAACGATCACGAAGATCAACTTGTGTGTTCTAGGGTGCCCTCCTGCCCCCGTATATAAAGGAGCAAGGGGGGAGGCCGGCCGACCCTATGGGGCGCGCCAAAGGAGGGGGGAGTCCTCCTCCTAGTGGGAGTAGGACTCCCCTTTCCTAGTCCAACTAGGAAGAGAGGGGGGAAGGAAAGAGAGGGAGAGGGAGAGGGAAAGGGGGGCCGCACCCCCCCTCCTTGTCCAATTCGGACTCCCCATGGGGGGGCGCCACCTCCTGGCCGCAGCCCTCTCTCTCTCCTCGGGCCCAATAAGGCCCATTACTTCCCCGGGGGGTTCCGGTAACCCCTCCGGCACTCCGATTTTATCCGAAACCACTCGGAACCATTCCGATGTCCGAATATAGTCGTCCAATATATCAATCTTTACGTCTCGACCATTCCAAGACTCCTCGTCATGTATGTGATCTCATCCGGGACTCCGAACTAACTTCGGTACATCAAAATGCATAAACTCATAATAACTGTCATCCTAACCTTAAGCGTGCGGACCCTACGGTTCGAGAACAGTGTAGACATGACTGAGACAAATCTCTGGTCAATAACCAATAGCAGGACCTGGATGCCCTTATTGGCTCCTACACATTCTACGAAGATCTTTATCGGTCAGACCGCATAACAACATACGTTGTTCCCTTTGTCATCGGTATGTTACTTGCCCGAGATTCGATCGTCGGTATCCAATACCTAGTTCAATCTCGTTACCGGCAAGTCTCTTTACTCGTTCCGTAATACATCATGTTGCAACTATCTTATTGGTTGCAATGCTTGCAAGGCTTATGTGATGTGCATTACCGAGAAGGCCCAGAGATACCTCTCCGACATTCGGAGTGACAAATCCTAATCTCGAAATACGCCAACCCAACAAATACTTTCGGAGACACCTGTAGAGCTCCTTTATAATCACCCAGTTACGTTGTGACGTTTGGTAGCACACAAAGTGTTCCTACGGTAAACGGGAGTTGCATAATCTCATAGTCAAAGGAACATGTATAAGTCATGGAGAAAGCAATAGCAACATACTAAACGATCGGGTGCTAAGCAAATGGAATGGGTCATGTCAATCAGATCATTAAACTAATGATGTGACCTTGTTAATCAAATGACAACTCCTTTGTCTATGGTTAGGAAACTTAACCATCTTTGATTAACAAGCTAGTCAAGTAGAGGCATACTAGTGACACTCTGTTTGTCTATGTATCCACACATGTATTATGTTTCCGGTTAATACAATTCTAGCATGAATAATAAACATTTATCATGATATATAAGGAAATAAATAATAACTTTATTATTGCCTCTAGGGCATATTTCCTTCAGTCTCCCACTTGCACTAGAGTCAATAATCTAGATTACACAGTAATGATTCTAACACCCATGGAGTCTTGGTGCTGATCATGTTTTGCTCATGGAAGAGGCTTAGTCAACGGGTCTGCTACATTCAGATCCGTATGTATCTTGCAAATCTCTATGTGTCCCACCTGGACCAAATCCCGGATGGAATTGAAGCGTCTCTTGATGTGCTTGGTTCTCTTGTGAAATCTGGATTCCTTTGCCAAGGCAATTGCACCAGTATTGTCACAAAAGATTTTCATTGGACCCGATGCACTAGGTATGACACCTAGATCGGATATGAACTCCTTCATCCAGACTCCTTCATTTGCTGCTTCCGAAGCAGCTATGTATTCCGCTTCACATGTAGATCCCGCCACGACGCTTTGTTTAGAACTGCACCAACTGACAGCTCCACCGTTTAATGTAAATACGTATCCGGTTTGCGATTTGGAATCGTCCGGATCAGTGTCAAAGCTTGCATCAACGTAACCGTTTACGATGAGCTCTTTGTCACCTCCATATACGAGAAACATTTCCTTAGTCCTTTTCAGGTACTTCAGGATATTCTTGACCGCTGTCCAGTGATCCACTCCTGGATTACTTTGGTACCTCCCTGCTAAACTTATAGCAAGGCACACATCAGGTCTGGTACACAGCATTGCATACATGGTAGAGCCTATGGCTGAAGCATAGGGAACATCTTTCATCTTCTCTCTATCTTCTGTAGTGGTCGGGCACTGAGTCTTACTCAACTTCACACCTTGTAACACAGGCAAGAACCCTTTCTTTGCTTGATCCATTTTGAACTTCTTCAAAACTTTGTCAAGGTATGTGCTTTGTGAAAGTCCAATTAAGCGTCTTGATCTATCTCTATAGATCTTAATGACCAATATGTAAGCAGCTTCACCGAGGTCTTTCATTGAAAAACTCTTATTCAAGTATCCCTTTATGCTATCCAGAAATTCTATATCATTTCCAATCAGTAATATGTCATCTACATATAATATCAGAAATGCTATAGAGCTCCCACTCACTTTCTTGTAAATACAGGCTTCTCCAAAAGTCTGTATAAACCCAAATGCTTTGATCACACTGTCAAAGCGTTTATTCCAACTTCGAGATGCTTGCACCAGTCCATAAATGGATCGCTGGAGCTTGCACACTTTGTTAGCTCCCTTTGGATCGATAAAACCTTCTGGTTGCATCATATACAACTCTTCTTCCAGAAATCCATTCAGGAATGCAGTCTTTACATCCATTTGCCAAATTTCATAATCATAAAATGCGGCAATTGCTAACATGATTCGGACAGACTTAAGCATCGCTACGGGTGAGAAGGTCTCATCGTAGTCAATCCCTTGAACTTGTCGAAAACCTTTCGCGACAAGTCGAGCTTTGTAGATAGTAACATTACCATCAGCGTCAGTCTTCTTCTTAAAGATCCACTTATTCTCTATTGCTTGCCGATCCTCGGGCAAGCCAACCAAAGTCCACACTTTGTTGTCATACATGGATCCCATCTCAGATTTCATGGCTTCTAACCACTTTGCGGAATCTGGGCTCACCATCGCTTCTTCATAGTTCATAGGTTCGTCATGATCTAGTAGCATGACTTCCAGAACGGGATTGCCGTACCACTCTGGTGCGGATCTTACTCTGGTTGATCTACGAGGTTCTGCAGTAACTTGATCTGAAGTTTCATGATCAATATCATCAGCTTCCTCACTAATTGGTGTAGGTGCTACAGAAACGGATTTCTGTGATGTACTATTTTCCAATAAGGGAGCAGGTACAGTTACCTCATCAAGTTCTACTTTCCTCCCACTCATTTCTTTCGAGAGAAACTCCTTTTCTAGAAAGACTCCGAATTTAGCAACAAAAGTCTTGCCTTCGGATCTGTGATAGAAGGTGTATCCAACAGTTTCTTTTTGATATCCTATGAAGACACATTTTTCCGATTTGGGTTCGAGCTTATCAGGTTGAAGCTTTTTCACATAAGCATCGCTGCCCCAAACTTTAAGAAACGACAACTTTGGTTTCTTGCTAAACCATAGTTCATAAGGCGTCGTCTCAACGGATTTCGACGGTGTCCTATTTAACGTGAATGCGGCCGTCTCTAAAGCATAACCCCAAAACAATAGCGGTAAATCTGTAAGAGACATCATAGATCGCACCATATCTAGTAAAGTACGATTACGACATTCGGACACACCATTGCGCTGTGGTGTTCCGGGTGGCGTGAGTTGCGAAACTATTCCGCATTGTTTCAAATGTAGACCAAACTCGTAACTCAAATATTCTCCTCCACGATCAGATCGTAGAAACTTTATTTTCTTGTTACGATGATTTTCAACTTCACTCTGAAATTCTTTGAACTTTTCAAATGTTTCAGACTTGTGTTTCATTAAGTAGACATAACCATATCTGCTTAAATCATTTGTGAAGGTGAGAAAATAACGATATGCGCCACGAGCCTCAACATTCATTGGACCACATACATCTGTATGTATGATCTCCAATAAATCTGTTGCTCTCTCCATAGTACCGGAGAACGGTGTTTTGGTCATCTTGCCCATGAGGCACGATTCGCAAGTGCCAAGTGATTCATAATCAAGTGGTTCCAAAAGTCCATCAGTATGGAGTTTCTTCATGCGCTTTATACCGATATGACCTAAACGGCAGTGCCACAAATAAGTTGCACTATCATTATCAACTCTGCATCTTTTGGCTTCAACACTATGAATATGTGTATCACTACTATCGAGATTCATCAAAAATAGACCACTCTTCAAGGGTGCATGACCATAAAAGATATTACTCATATAAATAGAACAACCATTATTCTCTGATTTAAATGAATAACCGTCTCGCATCAAACAAGATCCAGATATAATGTTCATGCTCAACGTTGGCACCAAATAACAATTATTCAGGTCTAATACTAATCCCGAAGGTAGATGTAGAGGTAGCGTGCCGACCGCGATCACATCGACTTTGGAATCGTTTCCCACGCGCATCGTCACCTCGTCCTTAACCAATCTTCGCTTAATCCGTAGTCCCTGTTTCGAGTTGCAAATATTAGCAACATAACCAGTATCAAATACCCAGGTGCTACTACGAGCATTAGTAAGGTACACATCAATAACATGTATATCACATATACCTTTGTTCACCTTGCCATCCTTCTTATCCGCCAAATACTTGGGGCAGTTCCGCTTCCAGTGACCAGTCTGCTTGCAGTAGAAGCACTCAGTTTCAGGCTTAGGTCCAGACTTGGGTTTCTTCTCTTGAGCAGCAACTTGTTTGCTGTTCTTCTTGAAGTTCCCCTTCTTCTTCCCTTTGCCCTTTTTCTTGAAACTAGTGGTCTTATTGACCATCAACACTTGATGCTCCTTCTTGATTTCTACCTCCGCAGCTTTTAGCATTGCGAAGAGCTCGGGCATTGTCTTATCTATCCCTTGCATATTATAGTTCATCACGAAGCCTTTGTAGCTTGGTGACAGTGATTGGAGAATTCTGTCAATGACACAATCATCCGGAAGATTGACTCCCAGTTGATTCAAGTGATTATAATACCCAGACATTCTGAGTATATGCTCACTGACAGAACCATTCTCTTCCATCTTGCAGCTATAGAACTTATTGGAGACTTCATATCTCTCAATCCGGGCATTCTGTTGGAAAATTAACTTCAACTCCTGGAACATCTCATATGCTCCATGATGTTCAAAACGTCGTTGAAGTCCCGGTTCTAAGCCGTAAAGCATGGCACACTGAACTATTGAGTAGTCATCAGCTTTGCTCTGCCAGACATTCATAACATCTGGCGCCGCTCCAGCAGCAGGCCTGGCACCCAGCGGTGCTTCCAGGACGTAACTCTTCTGTGCAGCAATGAGGATAATCCTCAAGTTACGGACCCAGTCCGTGTAATTGCTACCATCATCTTTCAACTTTGCTTTCTCAAGGAACGCATTAAAATTCAACGGAACAACAGCACGAGCCATCTATCTACAACAACATAAACAAGCAAGATACTATTAGGGACTAAGTTCATGATAAAGTTCAATTAATCATATTACTTAAGAACTCCCACTTAGATAGACATCTCTCTAATCCTCTAAGTGATCACGTGATCCAAATCAACTAAACCATGTCCGATCATCACGTGAGATGGAGTAGTTTCAATGGTGAACATCACTATGTTGATCATATCTACTATATGATTCACGCTCGACCTTTCGGTCTCCGTGTTCCGAGGCCATATCTGTTATATGCTAGGATCGTCAAGTTAAACCTGAGTATTCCGCGTGTGCAACTGTTTTGCACCCGTTGTATTTGAACGTAGAGCCTATCACACCCGATCATCACGTGGTGTCTCAGCACGAAGAACTTTCGCAATGGTGCATACTCAGGGAGAACACTATTACTATGATAATTTAGTGAGATATCATCTTATAATGCTATCGTCAATCAAAGCAAGATAAGATGCATAAAAAGATAAACATCACATGCAATCAATATAGGTGATATGATATGGCCATCATCATCTTGTGCTTGTGATCTCCATCTCCGCAGCACCATCATGATCACCATCGTCACCGGCGCGACACCTTGATCTCCATCGTAGCATCGTTGTCGTCTCGCCAATCTTATGCTTCTACGACTGTCGCTACCGCTTAGTGATAAAGTAAAGCATTACAGGGCGATTGCATTGCATACAATAAAGAGACAACCATACGGCTCCTGCCGGTTGCCGATAACTCGGTTACAAAACATGATCATCTCATACAATAAAATTTAGCATCATGTCTTGACCATATCACATCACAACATGCCCTGCAAAAACAAGTTAGACGTCCTCTACTTTGTTTGTTGCAAATTTTACGTGGCTGCTACGGGCTTAAGTAAGAACCAATCTCACCTACGCATCAAAACCACAACGATAGTTTGTCAAATAGACTCCGTTTTAACCTTCTCAAGGACTGGGCGTAGCCATACTCGGTTCAACTAAAGTTGGAGAAACTGACACCCGCCAGCCACCTGTGTGCAAAGCACGGCGGTAGAACCAGTCTCGCGTAAGCGTACGCGTAATGTCGGTCCGGGCCGCTTCATCCAACAATACCGCCGAACCAAAGTATGACATGCTGGTAGGCAGTATGACTTGTATCGTCCACAACTCACTTGTGTTCTACTCGTGCAAAACATCAAACCATAAAAAACTTGGCTCGGATGCCACTGAAGGGGAACGTAGTAATTTCAAAAAATTTCCTACGCACACGCAAGATCATGGTGATGCATAGCAACGAGAGGGGAGAGTGTTGTCTACGTACCCTCGTAGACCGAAGCGGAAGCGTTGACACAATGTAGAGGAAGTAGTCGTACGTCCTCCTCCCGATCCGACCGATCCAAGCGCCGTTACTCCGGCGCCTCCGAGTTCTTGACACACGTACAACTCGATGACGTTCTCCGGGCTCCGATCCAGCAAAGCTCTCGGGGAAGAGTTTCGTCAGCACGACGGCGTGGTGACGATCTTGATGAACTACCGACGCAGGGCTTCACCTAAGCACCGCGACAATATGACCGAGGTGGAATATGGTGGAGGGGGGCACCGCACACGGCTGAGGAACGATCACGAAGATCAACTTGTGTGTTCTAGGGTGCCCCCTGCCCCCGTATATAAAGGAGCAAGGGGGGGAGGCCGGCCGACCCTATGGGGCGCGTCAAAGGAGGGGGGAGTCCTCCTCCTAGTGGGAGTAGGACTCCCCTTTCCTAGTCCAACTAGGAAGAGAGGGGGGGAAGGAAAGAGAGGGAGAGGGAGAGGGAAAGGGGGGCCGCGCCCCCCCTCCTTGTCCAATTCGGACTCCCCATGGGGGGGGGCGCGCCACCTCCTGGCCGCAGCCCTCTCTCTCCCCTCGGGCCCAATAAGGCCCATTACTTCCCCGGGGGGTTCCGGTAACCCCTCTAGCACTCCGATTTTATCCGAAACCATTCGGAACCATTCCGATGTCCGAATACAGTCGTCCAATATATCAATCTTTATGTCTCGACCATTCCGAGACTCCTCGTCATGTCCGTGATCTCATCCGGGACTCCGAACTAACTTCGGTACATCAAAATGCATAAACTCATAATAACTGTCATCGTAACCTTAAGCGTGCGGACCCTACGGTTCGAGAACAGTGTAGACATGACTGAGACAAATCTCTGGTCAATAACCAATAGTGGGACCTGGATGCCCATATTGGCTCCTACACATTCTACGAAGATCTTTATCGGTCAGACCGCATAACAACATACGTTGTTCCCTTTGTCATCGGTATGTTACTTGCCCGAGATTCGATCGTCGGTATCCAATACCTAGTTCAGTCTCGTTACCGGCAAGTCTCTTTACTCATTCCGTAATACATCATCTTGCAACTATCTTATTGGTTGCAATGCTTGCAAGGCTTATGTGATGTGCATTACTGAGAAGGCCCTGAGATACCTCTCCAACATTCGGAGTGACAAATCCTAATCTCGAAATACGCCAACCCAACAAATACTTTCGGAGACACCTGTAGAGCTCCTTTATAATCACCCAGTTACGTTGTGACGTTTGGTAGCACACAAAGTGTTCCTACGGTAAACGAGAGTTGCATAATCTCATAGTCAAAGGAACATGTATAAGTCATGGAGAAAGTAATAGCAACATACTAAACGATCGGGTGCTAAGCTAATGGAATGGGTCATGTCAATCAGATCATTCAACTAATGATGTGACCTTGTTAATCAAATGACAACTCCTTTGTCTATGGTTAGGAAACTTAACCATCTTTGATTAACAAGCTAGTCAAGTAGAGGCATACTAGTGACACTCTGTTTGTCTATGTATCCACACATGTATTATGTTTCCGGTTAATATAATTCTAGCATGAATAATAAACATTTATCATGATATATAAGGAAATAAATAATAACTTTATTATTGCCTCTAGGGCATATTTCCTTCACTATGTTGGCTCACAAACATGTTGCAGCTGATGTAAACCAGAAAAAGTCGGTGATGCTTGGTGCGGCTGATGGCGCCAGGTACACGGCAGCAAAGGAGGCTGACCAGGGTGCTCTACCTCTGGTTGCGGCAAAGGTGTTGCCGGCTGATGGTGGCTCAACAGGCGTCCTTGGTGGTTTGGCCGGGAGTGCTTCCTGGCTGGACTTTGATGAAAATGGAGCTGAATCAAAATGGGGCCGCCGGAAAAGAATGTACAGAGAGGAGCAAGTGGAGCATGCTGCTGTTCATGGTGTGTGTGCCAAGCATGTCAAGTTTGGGGTTCCCACCCCCCAAATAATGGCAGCGAGTTATCTAGTCGAAAGGTCGCCTATGCTGCCATCCTAGAGAGTACGACGGAAAGTAAGAGGCGTCGTTCTGAAGATCAAGGCTTAGTTTTTACTATGAATAGCAATAGCTCTAAGAGTTTAGAGTATAAGAGTGAAAATGACATCTCTGTAACTTGTAAAAGAGTGTGTGGTGAGAGGGTTGAGGCTGTAGTAGGTATCGATGGGGCTATGGTTAATGTAACTAAAGAGATATATGGGGGAGAGGAAGATCTTTAGGAGAGGAGGAGAGAATCTGTAGGAGAGGAAAAAGAGGAAGGTGGCACTCCTAAGGAAGCAACCGGCCCTGGGGCTGCCGGTCAACTGACGGGCGCGTTTGATGACGCCCGTCAGGAGCCATGAAAATTCTTAGTTGGAACTGTCGAGGGCTGGGACAACCTCGTACGGTTCAAGAGCTTGTGTGTCTGACTAAGACACATCATCCCAATATTATCTTTCTTTCGGAAACTAGGAAAAATAAAGAGTATGTTGAGCTTTTGCGGTACCGGTTGGGTATGAATAATGTGTTTACTATTTCTGGCCATGGTAAAGGTGGAGGTCTAGTCGTGTTTTGGGATGGAGCATATTATTGTGAGCTGAACAAATATGGTGAACATTTTGTGGACATGTACGTCAACAAGGGTGATGGTACAAAGTGGAGGTGCACATTTATTTATGGAGAGCCTAAGGCGAGCCAGAGGTATGTTATGTGGGATCTTTTGAGGCGGATTAAACCTCTTGGTGTTGGACCTTGGTTTATGGTGGGGGATTTTAACGAAGCTATGTGGCAAAATGAACATTTCTCTCGACATATGAGATCTCCTAGACTCATGGCTAACTTTTGGGAAGTTCTGTTGGAGTGCAATTTATTTGATTTGGGCTTTCAAGGTGCTTCGTGGACATATAATAATATGCAAGAGGGCAACAAGAATGTTAAGGTACGTCTTGACTGTGCAGTGGCATGCCCTCTTTGGTCTTCTATTTTCCCTCAATGTAAGGTCCCCATATTATTAGCTCCAGGTCTGATCATTGCCCCATTTTAATTGAGTTGATGGGTAATGCTCGGGAGGGGAGGTTTGCTAGACAGTTGAAATATGAATCTTACTCGGAGAGGGAAGGTCGTGTTTTGGATGAACAGATTAATGATTGTTGGAATAGAGGATCAAATATAAAGGATCTGGAAGATGTTGCCAATAATTTAGACAAATTAATGAAATCTCTTCATGGATGGAGTCGGGTGCATATTGGGTATCTGCCTAAGAAACTTGAATGGGCTCGTAAGAGACAAGACATTTTGTTAAATAGAACTGATCATTCTGTTGTGTTGGAAAGAAAGAAAATTCTAGGGGAGATGGATGAACTTCTTATCAGGGAAGAAATATTGTGGAAGCAGAGATCTCGTCTGGACAAGATTAAAGGGGGAAATCGTAATACAAAATATTTTCAGCAAAAAGCTTCCTGGAGAGAAAAATAATAATTATATTTCGGCTTTTAGGAAGGATGATGGTTGTCTCATGGAAAATTTGGAGGAAATGAAAGGTATCACAAACTCGTTTTTTAAACAACTTTATTCTTGTCATGCTTCGGTCGATCCACCCCACATTATTTCATTAGTCAAGCCGCATGTGACTGACGACATGAATGATGATTTATGCAAACCTTTTACGAAAAAAAGAAATAAGTGATGCCCTTTTTCAAATGGGACCGTTAAAAGCGCCAGGGCCAGATGGCTTTCCTGCGAGGTTTTTTCAGTGGAATTGGGATCTAATCAAAGATGATATTGTCAAGGCTGTGCAGCAATTTTTTATTTCTGGAATTATGCCTGATGGTATTAATAATACAACTATTGGCCTCATCCCAAAGATCAAGAATCCCCAAACAATCAAAGATTTCAGGCCGATCAGTTTGTGCATTGTTATCTACAAGATTATTTCCAAGCGTCTTGTTAACAGGCTGCGACCGCTCCTCGATGGTATGATTTCCCCTACCCAAAGTGTGTTTATTTCGGGAAGGTTAATTTCTGATAATGCTCTTATAGCCTTTGAATGTATGCATTTGTTAAGTACGCTTAAGGATTCAAGAGGGGAATATTGTGCTTATAAGTTGGACCTAGCCAAAGCCTATGACCATGTGGATTCGCAATTTTTGCAAAGTATGATGGGTGCGTTGGGTTTTGCGCTGCAATGGATTAAATGGGTTATGATATGTGTTACTTCAGTGAAATTTGCGGTGCGCTTTAATGGTTAATTGTTGCAGTCGTTCTCACCTTCTCAGGGCTCAAGCAGGGAGATCCTTTATCTCCCTATTTGTTCTTATTTGTGGCCGAGGCGCTTTCTTTGTTGCTTAATGACACATGTGCCATGGGAGTTCTCCAGGAATTCAGACTGACTAGACGAGCGCCTGGTATTTCTCACTTGTTATTTGCAGATGATAGTCTGCTATTTTTCAAGGGTTCTTTTGATCAAGCTTTAGCAATTAAAAATAATCTAACGGTGTATGAGAAAGGAGCTGGACAGATGTTAAGCCCTGATAAGTGTTCCATAATGTTTGGAAAAAATGCAGCTTGGAGAAACAAGTGACTATTATGGTTATCTTAAAGATTACTATGGAGGGGTTCGAGGATAAATATCTTGGATTACCAGTCCCAGAGGGTAGAATGAAGGCCGATATGTTTCAGTATACTAAAGATAAGTTTTTGAAAAGGCTTTCTGACTGGATTGAAAAATATGCTTCTTGTGGAGTCAAGGAAGATTTAATCAAAATAGTAATTCAGGCTCTACCTATGTACGCTATGGGGATTTTTGAATTTCCGGTTTCCCTTTGTGAGGAGTTATCCCAGATTATAAGGAACTTTTGGTGGGGAGATGAAGAAGAAAGAAGAAAAAAAATCATTGGTTGGCGTGGGACAAACTAACAAGACCAAAAGGTAAGGGTGGGATGGGTTTGCATGATCTCAGACTTTCAAGCTCTTTTGGCCAAATAGGCATGGCGGTTGTTGGTTTACCCGGATTCACTATGTGTGAAGTTGACGAAAGCAAAATATTACCCTCAGGGACATATTCTTGATACAGTGTTTCCGCATGCTAGTTCTGTGACTTGGCAAGGTATTTCACATGGCCAGGAACTTCTTAAGAAGGGGATCATTTGGCGGGTATGTGATGGATCTAGTATTAATATATGGAGGGATAATCGGATACCTAGGAGGCACGACCTAAAAATCTCAGCTAGAAGGCATAATACGAGGTTGAAATCGGTATCTGATTTATTCATGAGCGGTCGTAAGTGTTGGGATGAAAATTTGATCAAGTATCTATTCTATCCACTTGATGCGGAGGAAATTCTTAAGATTCGTATTCAGGCCTCTAGGGATGGGGATTTTGTTGCGTGGCACCTTGAGAAGAATGGTATATTTTCTGTTAAAAGTGCGTACAATTTTGCACTTAATTTGAAGGATAGCCAGGAACTTGTTGGCCAATCTAGTGGCGAACCGGAGGGGGAAAGAGGGATTTGGGAGATAATATGAAAGGCTAATATACCTCAGAAAATCAAGATTTTTGCGTGGCGAGCTGCTACCAATAGCTTGGCTGTCCAGATGTATAGAGTTAAGCACCATCAGACTGATTCATGTATGTGTTCTATTTGTGGGGTTGAAGATGAAGACATCTTTCATGCTCCGGTGAGTTATTCTAAAGCTCGTGCTCTTCGAATGGCCGTGAGAGAGCGGTGGAATATTCTGGATGAAGAGTTCTTCAAGTGCACGAGACCAAATTGGTTATTGATTTTGCTGGCGCAATTGGGTTTGCGGCAGAGGGAGCAAATCCTGTTTCTTTTCTGGCGAGCATGGCATTTGAGAAATGATTTAATTTTTGGAAAGGGGAAAGAATCTGTTGATGCCTCTGCACATTTTGTGGACAATTTTTGGACCACTTTCACGCCTAGTCATGACACCGCTCAATTGGATGCTAGCAACAAAAGTTAAGGAGAAGGTGAGCGGAGTTGTAGCGGATTAAGCACCGTTAAAAGATCATGTGGTGTGGACTCCTCCCCCTAATGATCATATCAAGATCAATGTTGACGCCAGTTTTGTGGGGAGTACTAATGCAGCCAGTGTGGGGGTCGTAGCTCGTAATTCATCTCGAGATATTATTGTTTCTTCGTGGGATTTTATTGCTCGGTGTACCAGTGTGAATGAAGCTGAGCTCTGCGCTTGCCTCGCAGGACTTTATATAGGTATCACCCTTCACCAATATATTATTTTAGACACTGACTGTGCTTTCGTACATTCGTTTCTTGCAAATGAGAAGCTTGACAGGTCCCCTCTGGCTGATCTGATGGATGAGGCTGTGAGTATATCTAGGATGATCCATAATTTTAATATTGCAAAGATAAGTCGGACTGCCAATGAGGTGGCACATGAGATTGCTAAGTTTAGCTTTAGTACCAGGTCCGATGGGATTCTTTTTAATTCTGTTCCTCCCTGGGTGGTGTATGCTGTAACGAATGATTTTAAGAGCTTTTCTTTGGCTTAATTAATATATGGGGTGTTTTTTAAAAAGAAGTTGGTCCTAATTCTCTCTACATGCAGAATGCCCATGTCATCTTGCATGTCACGTCATCCAGAATGTCCATGTCATAATGCATGTCACAAGCCATTAGTTCATTCACCTTAACTATCATGAGCATAACCTTTGGCAGCCTCCGGCATGCAACAGATAATTAGCAAAAAGATAAAAAATCAATCGCAAGACTCTGAACGCAAGCGTTGGTTCCATAGATAGCCATTAATATAGGAAACTACTAATTTCATTGATTGGGAAATCTCAGCGGGGGTGTGAGCCAGCAAGCAGAGCATGGATTTAAAGATTTGAGGGAGCTAAGCTATTGCGGAACAAGCCTTTAAACTAGTGTCATGCATGTTACTATCTTCAGGCTGGCCATAGTGGGAGTAACATAATCGGTAACATGCACTTGGGACTAGCAAACATGCTTATGTGGCATATAATTAAAGAAGAGAGAGGGTTAGAGTAACATTGGTAGATACCATATCATGTTAAATGCTATGCTACTTTGTGTCATGCATGGCAATAAATATGATCATCTATAATAGTACTTTATGATATTATGCACTATGGAGGTAGTATCATACACTAGTATCATATGCATGATACTAGTATATGATACTCCCCACTATGAGTAGCCTCATAGTGCAAAGTATCATAGGTGATCGCATTTATTAGCTTGTAGACCCTTTTTTTTTAAAGTTTTTTAACTCATTTTTTATTGTGAAGCGCTATGTGATGATAACATAATAATACAAGTCATTATCTCGATCTCTCGGAATCGTAACCAAGTTCTCTTGGTTACCAATGTTGATATTTTAGTAGCCATGACATGGCTACCATATGCATATTTGAATACTACTACTTGTGTTTTGTTCCACCTGCTTAACTATTGGGGAACGTAGTAATTTCAAAATTTTCCTACGCACACGCAGGATCATGGTGATGCATAGCAACGAGAGGGGAGAGAGTGTCCACGTACCCTCGTAGACCGAAAGCGGAAGCGTTAGCACAACGCGGTTGATGTAGTCGTACGTTTTCATGATCCGACCGATCCAAGTACCGAACGTACGACACCTCCGAGTTCAGCACACGTTCAACTCGATGACGTCCCGCGAGCTCCGATCCAGCAAAGCTTCGCCGGAGAGTTTCGTCAGCACGACGGCGTGATGATGGTGATGATGATGCTACCGACGCAGGGCTTCGCCTAAGCACTGCTACAATATGATCGAGGCGGATTATGGTGGAGGGGGCACCGCATACGGCTGGGAGAGATCAATAGATCAACTTATGTGTCTTTGGGTGCCCCCCGTCCCGTATATAAAGGAGTAAGGGGGAGGCCGGCTGTCAGGACCCTGATCCTAAGTCACACCGATCTAGCCGGTAACACCTCATATAACTTTGCGGCCTCACGCACGGTATTCCCACGGGTGCCACCTTACCTGGCCCGGGACCGTTTGCGCCTTTTGACTCACGTATATGATAGTGTCGCTAGCATCTATATGACAAAGAACCCGAGCCGACATGGCTAGTCGTGAACCCAAAGCGGCACTAACCCATGGGGATAGGCATACATGAATCAACTTCGAGCATGTCGGTCAACATCGTGTGAATCCGGGCTGTAGCACTGGGCTAACAGGACTCCGGTAACCCAGGCTGTAGTAGGCTAGGCAGGACTCCGGATGTCACCGCGTGACATTTCCCCGAAGGGACAGACACAGGAACAAAGTGAAACACATGCCGGCCAGTCAAGTGTCCTGAGCAGTAGTGCTGGGCTAGCAGGACTCCGGTGAACCGGGATGTAGCGGACTACTATGGCTCAAGGAAGCACTAGACTACATTTCCCCATAAGAGAGGCTGCCAAGGATAAACAACTAGATTGTCGGATCCCACACATACCAAGCATTTCAATCATACACACAATATGCTCGATATGTGTAAATACAACATGGCATCACAACAAGACTCTACGACTCAAGTATTTATTCATTAGGCTCCGGGGAGTGAGATATTACAAACATGGGTCTCATGACCCAACATTCAGAGCATACAAGTCAAAGCACATGCGGAAGCTTAACATGTCTGAGTACAGACATCTACAAATGAAAAAGGCTGAGAAACCTGACTATCTACCAGATCCTGCCGAGGGCACAAGATCGTAGCTGAGGCATCAAGCTAAACGTCGAAGTCCACACAGAACTAATAGCGAGACCGACGTCTCTCTGCAAAACATAAAATAGGCAAACGTGAGTACAAATGTACCCAGCAAGACTTACATCAGAACTAGCTACATATGCATCAGTATCAAAAGGGGGTGGTGGAGTTTAACTGCAGCAAGCCAACTTTGACTCAGTGACTAACCTGAACTACGACTGCAAGAAACTCTTTTGAGGTGGCGCACACGAGTCCACATATTCACCATATCAATACACCACTATGGATCCGCTCCCGTCTCCCTTCGAGAACGCCATCCATAGCACTCACGCTTATCTTGCGCATTTTAGAGTATCCACTTTCACTTGTCTATGAACTATGCAAGGGGTCCAAGTTTCCGTATCCGAGGAATCCGGCTATTTGAATAGATAATGATAACCCTGCAGGGGTGTACTTCTTCACACACACTCTCGCCACTTACCACCATGTACACGTCATGTACCTCGACAACCTTCAAGCGGAAGCCTGGCGAGGGAGTCGGCCACGACCTAACTAACCACACAAGTCTCTAGTCCAGGTTTATCGCCTATTCGGGTTCCATCTGCAAGGAGATCCGGCCGGGGTGTAGCTCACGGCCCCAAACGATGTGAGCAGGGTTCCCAACCCCACCATCCGGGTGCCACTTGGTACACCGTGCCACTGTGCCTAGTCTGTCCCAAGCCCACCTGTACCGGGTGCCACTTGGTAGACTACTAACACTACCTACAAACACCAGAAACTAGTTGCAACTCCTGGACAGAGATCGAGTTGGTTAATAAGCCGAGAGGGGCCGAGTTACCGGAACCCAATGTGTGGTAGTAACTGTTCATGGATCACAAACACAGAACTCAGTTCCTGAGGACGGCTGCAATGAGACAACCCACCATGTACTCCTACATGGCCTCTCACCGCTGCCTTTACCAAATCGTGTTCACACACTTAGCTCTCAACAGTAGGACATGTTCACCACATTCCAATTCATCCCCGATGAATCAGACCTGACTCAACTCTAAGTAGTAGCAGGCATGATAAACAAGCATGAATGAGTAGGCACATCAGGGCTCAAACAACTCCTACTCATGCTAGTGGGTTTCATCTATTTACTGTGGCAATGACAGGTCATGCAGAGGAAAGGGGTTCAACTACCGCATCATGTAACATTTGAAGCGTTGTAGTCCTAATGCAGTAAAAGAGAGCAGGAGCGAGAGAGTGGGATTGTATAGGAATGAACAAGGGGGTTATGCTTGCCTGGCACTTCTGAAGATAGTATAGTTCTTCATCGGTGTCATCGATCACATCGTTGGAGCCACGTCTATCGAGAGGGAACAAGTACCGGCAACAAAGAAGGAAAACACAATCAATGCAATGCACAATATGATGCATGATCATGACATGTCAATGTGCTGTGTTTTGAGCTAATGCAACTAGCAACATGTTAAATGGAGTTGGTTTGAACCCTAGGTTCAAATTCAAGCTCCATATGTGAGAATTTAAATTCCATTTATATGATTTGGCCTAAACAGCAGCCATAAATTGTTCTAACATGCATGAAGCCAGTACAGATGGATAGATTGGATTTTTCTGATCATTTTTCATATATAATTTGTTTGATTTGGAGCTACGGTTGATTTACTATGATCTTTAGAAGTTTAGGCAATTTTCTGGATTTTCTAAACCTTTTCTGATTTATTTTAAATCCAGAAAGGCTTTACTGCGTCAGCACTAGGTCAGGCTGATGTCAGCTGATCAACAGGGCCGGCCCCGGTCAAAACTGACAGTGGGGCCCAGGTCAACGCTGAGGTGGCGGGTCAAAGCGTTAGTTAAATTAAGCAGGGAAAAACCCTGTGGGTAATTACTAGGTGGGGGCCGACTGTCTGTGACTCTAGGGGTTTGATTAGGAGGTAGTTAAAGCCTAAATAACCTCGCCACGTCAGCACGGCCGGGGTTAGACCTGCGTTTAGCCGCCGCCGGCAGCAGACGCGGCGGGGCACTCGGGCACGGGCTGTGGTGCCCCGTTCGCAGCATGGCTGGGCTCGTTCGGGAGCCCAGACCAGCGCGCGTCGGGCGGTGGCACCAGTCGAGCCTGGGGTGGCCGGAGGCGACAACGAGGGCCTCGGCCGCGGCGGCCGGAGCTCGGGTGAGGCGCGAGCGGCGCTGCGGTGCGCGTGCGGGCGAGCTGAAGTGCTAGTATGTGTGTGCGCGATGCAGCGAGGGCGATGGACACGCCGAGTGGCCAAATGGTCGCCGGGGGCGCGTCGGCGGCGAGCGCAGGCTGCGGCGCGTGCGGGTGAGCTCGGTGCGGTGGCTACGGTGCATAGGTAAGAGAACAGAGAGGGGGAGGACGGGCAAAAGCTCACGACGATCTTCGTGGAGTGGACGACGAGCTCAGGGAGGGCCTGAGGTACTCGGGGCGTCGAGGGGGATCTCCGGCGACGACGGTCGGGGACGAGCTCAGTGAGGGCAGAGGGGCGCGTCCGGCTACGTATGGCGAACCGAGGAGGTCGAGGACGTCGAGGCGGAGCTCGCAGGCACGGCGAGGGGTCGAGGAAGAGGCGGTGGCGTCAACTACGACGGCGGCGGCTTACGGGCACGTCGGCCATAGCGGGTGGGGACGAGGGAGAGAGCCAGGGGGAGAATGGGGATGTCGGCGAGGTCGGGGCGGCGCCGAGGAGGGGCTTCAAGGCGTGGCCACGCTGTCCAAGTGGGGCAGGCGGCCAGGGAGCTGCGTGGCGAGCTCGGCGTGCGCAGGCGCGCTTCTCTGCCTGGGTGGCGAGAGGAAGCAGGTGGCTGGCACGGGCCAACACAGTGCTGGGCCGGCCAGTGGGCTGCCAGGTGGGCTGCGCCAGGTAAGTGGCCAGGTAACTTCTCTCTCTCTCTCTCTCCTAATTTTAGTTTTTGTTTTCTATTTTTCTGTAATTGTCTTGACTTAAATAAAATGCTAAGGCATTTTCAAAAACCCTGAAAGTAATTGTGGGCTCTGTTTGTAATGTTTCCAACAGACCTCAATCACTTCCATAATTATTTGGGCATTTTAATTATTTATAGCACTTAAATGCCCAAATTCAAATACTTAATGAGTTCATTCAAAAATCCAAATTGATCTTTAAAAATGTGCACCATTTTTGTCAGAGGTGCTAGACCAATTCAAAAAATGACGAGCATTTCTAAAGGGCATTTTGGGTTCATTGAAAAGATTTAAGTTGAACCTAGTTGAATTTCATTTGCTACTAGGGTTTATCAGTCCCCATTTCAACTTTCAAATAAAATTTAGACATGATGCATGGGTGCTGATGCAACTAATTACAATCAAATTCTAGGGCTGTGACACCGGCCAGCCTTGGTGCGCCCCAAGGAGAGGAGGAATCCTCTTCCTACTAGGAAGAGGATTCATCCTTTCCTAGTCCAACTAGGAAGAGGGAAGGGGGAAGGAAAGAGAGGGAGAGGGAGAGGGAAAGAGGGGCCGCGCCCCCCTCCCCTAGTCCAATTCGGACTCCTCATGGGAGGGGGCACGCCACCACCTGGGCTGCTGCCCTCTCTCTCCCCTCAGGCCCACTAAGGCCCAATACTTCCCCCGGGGGGGGGGTTCGGTAACCCCTCTCGCACTCCGGTTTTCTTCGGAATCACCCGGAACACTTCCGGTGTCCGAATATAGTCGTCCAATATATCAATCTTTACATATCGACTATTTCGAGACTCGTCGTCATGTCTGTGATCATATCCGGGACTCCGAACTATCTTCGGTACATCAAAACATAAAAAACTCATAATAGCAATCGTCACCGAACTTTAAGCGTGCAGACCCTATGGGTTCGAGAACTATGTGGACATGACTGAGACAAGTCTCCAGTCAATAACCAATAGCGGAACCTGGATGCTCATATTGGCTCCCACATATTCTACGAAGATCTTTATCGGTCAAACCGCATAACAACATACGTTGTTCCCTTTGTCATCGGTATGTTACTTGCCTGAGGTTCGATCGTTGGTATCTGAATACCTAGTTCAATCTCATTACCGGCAAGTCTCTTTACTCGTTCCGTAATACATCATCCCACAACTAAATCATTAGTTACAATGCTTGCAAGGCTTATAGTGATGTGTATTACCGAGTGGGCCCAGAGATACCTCTCTGATAATCGGAGTGACAAATCCTAATCTCGAAATATGCCAACTCAACAAGTACCTTCGGAGACACCTGTAGAGCACCTTTATAATCACCCAGTTACGTTGTGACGTTTGGTAGCACACAAAGTGTTCCTCCGATAAACGGGAGTTGCATAATCTCATAGTCATAGGAACATGTATAAGTCATGAAGAAAGCAATAGCAACATACTAAACGATCAAGTGCTAAGCTAACGTAATGGGTCAAGTCAATCACATCATTATCCTAATGATGTGATCCTGTTAATCAAATGACAACTCATGTCTATGGCTAGGAAACATAACCATCTTTGATCAACGAGCTAGTCAAGTAGAGGCATACTAGTGACACTCTGTTTGTCTATGTATTCACACATGTATCATGTTTCCGTTTAATACAATTCTAGCATGAATAATAAACATTTATCATGTAATAAGGAAATAAATAATAACTTTATTATTGCCTCTAGGGCATATTTCCTTCATTAACAACTTTTTTTCAGTTTGATTATCAATAACTTTATTTGGAGTGAAACCTCCAAGTCCAACTAGGATTGAATAGTGTGACTTATCCCAACTCCGTCCATGACCATGGGAAAGGACTAGTCAAATATTTCTGCACTCTGTAAAGGTTGTACACTTTACCCACTAAGTCACACACTTGTATAATGTCATGAAGGAAATGTGCCCTAGAAGCAATAATAAAGTTGTTATTTATATTTCCTTATATCATGATAAATGTTTATTATTCATGCTAAATTTGTATTAAGTGGAAACTTAGTACACGTGTGAATACATAGACAAACAGAGTGTCCCTAGTATGCCTCTACTTGACTAGCTTGTTTATCAAATGAGTTTTGTTTCCTAGCCATAGACATGTGTTGTCATTTGATGAACGGGATCACATCATTGGAGAATGATGTGATGGACAAGACCCATCCGTTAGCTTAGCACTATGATCGTTTAGTTTATTGCTATTGCTTTCTTCAGGACTTATACATGTTCCTCTGACTATGAGATTATGCAACTCCCGAATACCGGAGGAACACTTTGTGTGCTATCAAACGTCACAACATAACTGGGTGATTACAAATATGCTCTACAGGTGTCTCCAATGGTGTTTGTTGAGTTGGCATAGATCGAGATTAGGATTTGTCACTCCGATTGTCGGAGAGGTATCTCTGGGCCCTCTCAGTAATGCACATCACAATAAGCCTTGCAAGCAATGTGACTAATGTGTTAGTTGCGGGACGATGCATTACGGAACGAGTATAGAGACTTGCCGGTAACGAGATTGAACTAGGTATGATGATACCGATGATCGAATCTCGGGCAAGTAACATACTGATGACAAAGGGAACAATGTATGTTGTTATGTAGTTTGACCGATAAAGATCTTCGTAGAATATGTAGGAACCAATATGAGCATCCATGTTCTGCTATTGGTTATTGAATGGAGATATGTCTCGGTCATGTCTACATAGTTCTCGAACCCGTAGGGTCCGCACGCTTCACCTTCAATGACGATTCGTATTATGAAATTTATGTGATTTGATGTACTGAAGGTTGTTCGGAGTCCCGGATGAGATCACGGACATGACGAGGAGTCTCAAAATGGTCGAGAAATAAAGATTCATATATTGGAAGGCTACATTGGGACACCGGAATGGTTCGGGTTGTTTTGGATAAGTTTTGGAGTACGGGGGGTTACCGGAACCCCCTGGAAGTTATTTGGCCTCATGGGCCTATTGGTGGAAGAGAGGAGGCAGGCCAAGGTGTGGCGCACGCCCCCCTAGCCCAAACCGAATTGGACTAGGGCTAAGGGGCCGGCCCCCTTTCCTTCTCTTCTCCCTCTCCTTCCCTTCTTCTCCTTGTGGAAGTAGGAAAGGGGGGGGGGGCGAATCCTACTTGGAGTAGGACTCCCCCCCTTGGGCGCGCCTCCTCCTGGCCGGCCTCCTCCTCCCTCCCTCCTTTATATACGTGGGGAGGGGGCACCCAAAGGCACAACAGACAATCTCTTAGCCGTGTGCGGTGCCCCCTTACACAGTTTTACACCTCAGTCATATCGTCGTAGTGCTTAGGTAAAGTCCTGTGCCGGTAACTTCATCATCACCGTCACCATGCCGTCGTGCTGACGGAACTCTCCCTCGGCCTCAGCTGGATCTAGAGTTCGAGGGACGTCACCGAGCTGAACGTGTGCAGATCGCGGAGGTGCCGTGCGTTCGGTACTTGATCGGTTGGATCGCGAAGACGTTCGACTATGTAAACCGCGTTACTAAATGCTTCCGCTTTCGGTTTACGAGGGTACGTGGACACACTCTCCCTGCTCGTTGATGTGCTTCTCCTAGATAGATCTTGTGTGATCGTAGGAATTTTTTTTTGAAATACTACATTCCCCAACTTTAGTGTACTTTCAAAGAGAGGGGGGGGGGGCTGACATTATCACATTTCCTCATGATGTAAAATATTCCCCACCGGACGGATCAAGTATCTCCACAAGTTAGTCAATAATATGATGTTATAAAGATGGTCAATAATATGATGCAACCCCAATTCCATTTTTTATGTAGTTTTCTTTTATAAAGTCAAACTAGTGATAAAACAAGAAAATAAAAGATTCGATTGCAAGATCTAAAGATATACCTTCAAGCACTCACCTCCCCGGCAACGGCGCTAGAAAAGAGCTTGATGTCTACTACGCAACTTTATTCTTGTAGACTCGTGTTGGGCCTCCAAGCGCAGAGTTTTGTAGGACAGTAACAATTTTCCTCAAGTGGGTGACCTAAGGTTTATCAATCCATGGGAGGCGTAGGATGAAGATGGTCTATCTCAAACAACCCTGCAACCAAATACAAGAAATATCTTGTGTCCCCAACACACCCAATACAATGGCAAATTGTATAGGTGCACTAGTTCGGCGAAGAGATGGTGATAAAAGGGTATATGGATGGTAGAAATATATTTTTATAATCTGAATAAATAAAAACAGCAAGGTAGCAAATAGTAAACGGGCACAAAAACGGTATTGCAATGCTTGAAAATGAGGCCGCGGGTCCGTACTTTCACTAGTGCATTCTCTCAAACAGTGCTAATATAATTGGATCATATAACCACCCCTCAAAGTGTGATGAAGAATCACTCCAAAGTTCCTATCTAGCGGAGAACATAAGAAGAAGAAGTCGTTTGTAGGGTACGAAACCACCTCGAAGCTATTCTTTCCGACCGATCTATCCGAGAGTTCGTACTAAAATAACCCCAAATAAGTTCAGATCCATAATACTCAATCAAACACAAAGAACTTCAAGGAGTGCCCCAAGATTTCTACCGGAGAAATAAAGACACGAACGTGCATCAACCCCTATGCGTAGATTACCCCAATGTCACCTCGGGAATCCGCGAGTTGAGTGCCAAAACATATATCAAGTGAATCAATACGACACCCCATTGTCACCACGAGTATTCATATGCAAGATATATATCAAGTGCTCTCAAATCCTTTAAAGTATTCAATCCGATAACAACGAAATCTCAAAGGGAAAACTCAATTCATCACAACTAGATAAAGAGGGGAAAACACCATATGATCCGACTATATTAACAAAGCCCGCGATACATCAAGATCGTGACATCTCAAGAACACAAGAGAGAGATTAAACACATAGCTACTGGTACAAACCCTCAGCCCCGAGGGTGGACTACTCCCTCCTCATCGTGGTGGCCGCCGGGATGATGAATATGGCCACCGGAGATGATTCCCCCCTCCGGCAGGGTGCCGGAACGGGGTCTAGATTGGTTTTCGGTGGCTACAGAGACCTGCGACGGCGGAACTTTTGATCTAGGTTAACCCCGAAGGGTTTTGGAATATTTGTGAATTTATAAGGTAAAGAGGGGGTGTGGGAGGCCAGCGAGGTGGGCACAACCCACCTGGGCGTGCCTGGGCCCCCAGGCGCACCCTGGTGGGTTGTGCCCCCCTCGAGGCACCCCCAGGTGCTGCTCCGGCCCATTGGTGGTCTTCTGGTCCATAAAAAAATCCATAAAATGTTTTGCGGTGTTTGGACTCCGTTTGATATTCGTTTCCTGCAATGTAAAAAACAAGTAAAAAACAACAACTGGCACTGGGACTGGGTCAATAGGTTAGTCCCAAAAAATGATATAAAGTTGCTATAAAATGATTGTAAAACATCCAAGAATGATAATATAACAATATGGATACTTAATAAATTATAGATACGTTGGACGTATCACGACGGCGAAAAAATTATTTCGGATGGCTCTCTGGGCTTTTTGTAATATTTAGGAATTTACAGCGCTAGAATTAGGTAAAACGGAGCCATGAGGGGCCCACAAGGCATCAGGGTGCGCCCTGTTGCCTTGCCGTCTCCACGTACGTCTTCTGGTCCTCCCCCAAGGCTTCTAAGGTCTCTTATGTCCAGAAAAAAATCGTTAAAAAGTTTCATCATGTTTGGACTTCGTTTGGTAATGATTTTCTGTAAAAAAAACAAGCTGAATACAATAACTGGCACTAGGCACTGAGTTAATAGGTTAGTCCCCAGAAATGATATAAAATTACATATACAGTATCTAAGATTGATAATATAATAGCATGAAACAATAAAAAATTATAGATACGTCAAAAAATACCAACATAATTGGAGCTTATAAAAATACATTAGTCTGCTCCCTCTTATCACCTAAAAAAATACCAACATGCGACACTATAACACCAATATATTAAATGTGGTCACCATTGCAAGACACTTCCCTGCATACATGTGGATTAATTTGCAATTAACACATAATTATACCTCAAGAAAGAGGCAATAAAAATGTCGTATCATGAAAAAGAAAACAAAATTCATTACCCCCACCAAATAATTGATTTTATTTATGAAATCCTAACAACACCGACCCTTCTAATAATAATAATAATAATAATAATAATAATAATAATAATAATAATAATAATAATAATAATAATAATAGTAACAACAACAACAATAATAATACATGAGATCACAATTGCGCGTTGCCGCGCCCATCCATGTTTGATGCATTTATCTAATATGTTATAAGCATATAATACAATAAAGACGGAATATACGATTGATCCGTTTTATATGGTTAAACTATAATTTTTAAAATAGTCACATGTGTCAACTATGTTGCATATCTACTGTCCCAAAATGATAGGAAATTGTACAACTTATTCTCTTGGTTTTTAGAAAAAGTTTTAGTATAATTTGTATGCGTATGCTTCTTCTTTTTTGAACTGCACATGCATATGTTTTTTTTCTTCTAGCCAAGTGTGTAGCACAAAATCTGTTTAAAGGTGGAAACAGTTAAGTTTAGTGTCCACTCGAAGCAAGCACATAAATCAATCATGCCATCTTATGCTCGCTTCAAAAGTAGTAGAGGTATAAGACATGGATGTCCCCTGTCCACTTATCTCTTTGTTCTTGCGGTGAATGAGCTCTCGCTATCCCAACCAGAATCTTTACAAGCCAACCACCTATCATGTATCTCTCTTGGATCAAACTGCTCTGCAATTCATTCTCTAATGTTTGCCGATGATTTGTTGGTTTGTGGAAAGGCTAATGTGCAGGAAGCTTCAGCCATCTCCAACATTTTAGATCAATTTTTTCATGCTTCAGGTCAAGTTCCAATTGGAATAAATTTTCCATTTTATTTAGCAAAAATGTGCCTTTGCAAGTGAAGCAGGATATCAAGCAGGATATCAAACAGACCTTGGTCACCCTCTTATTCTTCATGCTAAAGACAGATCTGCTGCTTACAACTGTGTTTATGACAAATACAAACAAAAATTAACTGCCTACAAAGCTAACAGGATCCCACATGCTGCTAGGCTTACCCTCATTAAATCTGTCTTTGCCTCTATACATGTCTAACATTTATTTTCAAGAAATTCCTTGCAAAGCTCACGACCATCATCATGGTTTTTTGGTGGACATGAGTTAAAGATGAGGCTATCACAAGAAGCTTGTGCCTACGGGCATGGACTGACATTTGCATAGAAAAGAAAATTGGTGACTAGGAGTTCGAAACTTGCAAGCTGTAAATCAAGGTCTTATCCTCTCAGCTGCATGGATGTTAGCTAAAGAACCATAGAGCCAACTTGCGTTAATCCGCAAAGCCAAGTACCATCATGATACTTCTATTTGGAGAGCAAAGTCAGATAAGCCTAAATATGCTTTTTGGTCTGCCATCCTCAAGGTAAAACCACTTTTAACTTCAGTAGCATTTAACCAAATTACTGATGGTAACCGTTCTATATGAAGTACTTCTTGGTTCCACGGGTGGGAAACCATTTACGAAAATCTTACAATTCAGACTCCACCCTTTGTTTTTTCCTGATATAGTTAAGGATCTTTGGCTACCTAACCAAAAGGCTTGGAATGCAGAATTAGTGATTTCTCTGTTTAGCTCTCAAACAGCCAATGCTATCCTTCAAACTCCAATTATAAATTCGGATGGGCGGGACACTTTGTTGTGGAAACTAACCCCTGCACGTGACTGTACCTCTAAGAGTCCGTACAAGCATTGTTTCAACAATCTCGCACTGCGTGCAAATTAGCAATCCAGTGCGGTCTCTTCATAGATAATATCTCTTTTTAAATCAGGTTTGGTAGGTGAAATCCAGGGCGCCTCGGGTACAAACTTTTGCGTGGAGGCTTCTTCGAAAGGCACCCCCACGGGTAAACATGCAAGTAAAATTTTGAACCATATTGAGCCCGAGTGCTCTAGATGTGGCTGTTTGGGAAATGAAATGCATATGTTCTTTCTTTGCCTTTTAGTTTGGGAAATGAAATGCACATGTTCTTTCTTTGCCTTTTTTCTAAATCTGCATGGTATTGTCATCCTTGGTATATTAAAACTGAAGTTCTTGCTGCCTCTCACCATTATGTTCATGACATGATACAAGCTCTACTTTCATCGGGTCATCCTCAAATCAATATCATAAGCTTGTACACTTTCCTTTGGTGCCTTTGGAGAGCAAGAAATGATTGTCTCTTTAACAGGAGGTGTCTAGGGCCTGCCCAGGTTTTTGCTATTTCTAACGCTATTGTCCAGGGATCAAAAATTGAAGTCTCAGCCCTCTATGGAGATCAATCTCGAAAAACTACAACTGACACACATCGGGCTCATGTTACTGGACCTACGGTTTAGAACTTTTCTTGTTTTGCAGGAGACGCCATCTTCTGTGATGCGTCTTGGAAGACAGATCAGAATGCGCACCCAACTCAAGCAGGCATCGACATCTTCATCGAGGTGGAGAGCAACCAACACTTCAAGCGGCTTTATGTCTCGGCCCTGTCTCCTCCAGCTACTTCACCACTCGAGGCTAAGGCCTTCGGCAACTGCAAGAGCCTGTCTTCTACACTGATTGCTCTGTTCTGGCATCAACTGCGGCTGCAAGCAATATCATGAATGCACCAGGTCACTTGATAATCAGACCTCTTCTCGCGGATATACAGGCCAACGCTTCCTTCCAGGCCAATAGGATCTCACGTATTCACATGAACTCAAATGTCAAAGCACGCACAAAGCAAGATTAGCAGGGAAAATCCAGTCTACAAGATTGACAATCACGTGCTTATGTCCAAACATAGGTCTGTGTCCAGGAAGGGACATTCTCTGTGTATCTAGCGTGTCTCCATTCATGCTACTTTATGTAAAATGTGCTTAAAAGTAATAAAACTCCTTATGTTCAAAAATAAAATAAAATCAATCAAGCCAAGAATTGGAGGCCTAGTCACATCTCGCTGGTCCCATTAACCGAAGAGCTGTGTGCTTGCTCGGTTGCTCCTAGCATGCTCAATTTTACCTTTTTTAACACAGTATATACATAGACGCCATTTTACTGTTTTTTAATTATTATGAGTAATGAGTCCACCGAAATGTGTGATGTCCGATGACATCAAGTTTTTGGAACATGGTTATAAACTCTAAACTATAAACACATAAAATATATTGTCCATTTTACAATGTGTACATTTGTCATTTTTCCGTTCTCAAGAAAATGGTGTTGATTCAGAATTCTTCTAGTCACGCGTTTGCAAATTTGATAGCTCCGAAGGCCGAACTGCAGTATGGCTTGGATTTGGCTCAAAGGATATTTTGGATGTTATCCACCATGATTGTAAACGCTGATTGAGTAACACAAGAATTATTTAGAAAAAATGGTGTGTGGAGTTGATTGCTTTATTGCCCAGCGCCAAGCACACTGGAGAACGCAAATCGCTCATAACCGAGTAGTTATTCTTTGCAGATGAAGCTCTGTTGCCTCATAAGCCGTCGTACGGCAAGCTCTGTTGCCTCGCGCAGCACAGCAGATCCACAATTATCTTCATCCATGGCCATCGATCGTACTACATCAAGCAGCACGAATCGTGAAGCTGTGGTCTCCCGATCGTTCTGGAAGGCTCGAGGCCCAAACCGATCTCCCCAGAAGCTTCTAAACCCAGTTCACCACCCCCTCCCACAAAACCCCCCTCCATTTCGCACCCCCTCTCCCTCGCCACAAGAATCCAAAATCACAGCAGAAGAGAGAGAGAGAGAGAGAGGGAAAGAAGAGAGAGAAAGAGGAGAGAGAGAGACCATGGCCTCCGCCGTCGTTTGCAAGGGCGAGGGTGCCGCGCCGGCCAGCCTCCTCAAGTCCGGTGCTCCCGTGGCCTTCTGCCCGCTCCGCTCCCCCGCCGTCACCGGCGCCCGCCGCCCGTACAACACCCAGGCCAAGGAGGTCAGCCGCTACGACGACGACGACGACGACGACTACAGCGGCCGCGACCTCGTCCTCCCCAGCTTCTTCTCGCAGGGCATGCTTCCGCTCCCCACCTGTGGTGCGCCGTTTCTTTGCGTTCATTCTGAAATCTCAATATCGCGAGTCAAATCAGCGTTCTGATCTGCTTTTGCCGTCCTTGGTGTTGATTCTGCAGACGTGCTCGACCCGCTCGGCGCGCCGACCAGCATGGCCCGTCTGCTGTGTCTCATGGAGGACGTCGCATCTCAGATCGGCGGCCTCTCCTCCACTGCTGGGGCTGGGACGTCGCGGCTCGCACGCTGGGTGGCCAAGGAGGACGACGACGCGGTGTACCTCAAGGTGCCGATGCCGGGGCTGACCAAGGAGCACGTGGAGGTGCGCGCGGACAAGAACATCCTGGTGATCAAGGGCGAGGGCGAGAAGCAGCCGTGGGACGGCGACGACGACTCCAAGGTGCCGAGGTACAACCGCCGCATCGAGATGCCCGCTGCTGACGCGTACAAGATGGACAAGATCAAGGCCGAGATGAAGAACGGCGTGCTCTGGGTCACCCTGCTCAAGGTCAAGGAGGAGGAGCGCAAGGACGTCAGTGCTCATGGAAGACGCCTTGTTGATGTGGTGATGTTTGGTGTCTTTCTTCCTTGTTTTGCTTCGTTGATCGTCTTGGATCGAGTAGGTAGTGGTCTGGTGGTGAAGTTGGTCGCGAACTCTGTTAATTTCCTCTAGTTCGGCATGCGATGAACTTGCTTTGGTGGTGAAATTGGTCATGAAATTCTGTTGATTTCCTCAAGTTTGGCATATGATGAACTGATTTGGTGCTGAAATTGGTCATGAAACCATGCTGACCTCCTTAAGTTTGGCGTGCTGGACTAATTTGGTGCTGAAATCGATTATGAACTGTGTTGATTGTCTCAAGTTTGGCTGATGAACTACTTTGGTGGTAACTAGTAAGATTGGTCTTGGAACTATATCGATCTCCTCAAGTTTGACGTGATGAACTGATTTGTGCTGAGTGTGTAGGTTCTGATCCATGTTTGTTCCTCACTGTTAAAAAAAATTATGTTTATCCTGTGTGTTCTTGTCAGAACAGTAACTCTTCGAGTTTGTATTTTTTTTAGAATCAACCGGGGGGGGGGGGGCTCCCCCACCTGAATATATTACTCAAGGGACTGCCATGGCAGTAAGTACAAAATTACATAGGCACGGTGCAACGTTCAGAGAGGTAGGAACGCCACGAGAAGACGTCCTCCTTGTCTTGTGAGCTCACAAGACGATGTGACCAAAGATCCAAAGCAACAATGATGTTCCTTAAGGTTATTACAGAGCTTTGATCTATTGATCTAAAGTACATGTCATTTCGTGCTGCCCAAGTCATCCAAAGCAAGGCCAGAAGGATCGACGGCCATGCTTTGGTTGGGAGGTGAGGAGGGGTAGGGGTGTCCCATAGATCTGTGATGTCACTAGAAGTTGGGAGGAACCCGAACCGTTGCCAAATTCTATTGGCAAGAGGGCATGTGATGAAGAGGTGGTTGGAGTCTTCGGTTGCCGTAGCACATCGAGGGCATGTGTCTGAGTCGATGACATGCTTGCGTGCAAGGTTAACTCTAGTGCTGAGGCGGTCTTTCAAGAGTAACCATGCGAAAACTTTGAGCTTCCGAGGAACCTTGGCACTCCATATGAGAGGGGCCATGAGGTCGTTGCCAGGCCTAGTCATGAGGACGCCGTATGCATGCTTGGTGGAGAAGCAAGTGCCATGTCGTAGGAAACGTTGATCTTCCTCCGCCGACGACACGAAGTCCTGCAAAATAGCCAGAAGCGACACAAGCTCTTGTTCTGCCGTTAGAGAGAGGCGATTACGGAGGTTAACTTCAATACCGAAACGTAAAATGTTAGCCACTTTAACCAGCTGTAAGGTGGAGTGTGAGAATAGGTGGGGGAAGGTGATGGCGAGCGGTTGAGGGGTGAGCCACTTGTCTAGCCAAAAGTAAGTATGTGACCCGCTATTAGTGAGCACGAAGGAAATATTTTGGAGAGTAGTTATTTGCTGGGAAATGGTGTGGCATAGGAAGGAGGTTTGTGGTGGAGGGGATACTAAGGCGTTGGGATGTTGAAGATCAAGCCACTCAAGCCATGGTGTTTGGGCGGTGGAGAGCTTTAGCTGCAAATTTCATGAGAAGGTAGTTGTTTTGAACATGCAAGTTTTTAAGCCCTAGACCACCGATTTTTTTTGGTAAACAAACATTTTTCCAAGCAACAAGTCATTGAGCACCTGAACATGCATCCTTTCCTGCCCAAAAAAAACTTCTTCTCAGCGAGTCCAAAGTTTTGATGGTTTTCTTTGGGATTCGAAAGACAGACATGAAGTAGGTGAGGATTGAGTCGAGAACCGCGGAAATGAGTATGAGACGATCGCCTTTGTCGAGAAGTTTGGAACTCCAGCCGGTAAGAAGTTTCCTAGCACGCTCTACTAAGGGGTTGAAGACATTGGAGAGGGGTTTGATCGGAGCGAGAGGGAGGCCGAGGTATATTTGCGGGAAGGATGCGCTTGAACACCCCATGGCAAGGGCGATGGAAGCAGTGGTATCATCTTTGTCTGCAGAGTTGCTAGACTAGTTTTGGAGAAGTTGATGGCTAGGTCCGTGGCGTGAGCGAAATTGTTTAGGAGAATTTTAAGGGTTGAGGTAGCTGAGGGGGATGCAGCTGCCATGATGAGTGTGTCGTCGGCGTATTGGAGGACAGTGGGGGGGAGGTGGGAGAAGATGGGATGGTGGAGGGACGGATCAAAGTTTTGGACAATGAGCTGTTGGAGAAGGTCGGCTACAATGAGGAAGAGGTAGGGGGAGACAGGGTCTCCTTGCCTCAACCCATTTTTGCATTGAACCCAATTTCCTGGGATCCCGTTCAGAAGTACTGCCGTTTTGCCTGTATGGAGAAGATTTTGTATCCAACCGCGGAAGAGAGGTGAAAGCCCACGAACTTGGAGAATTTTGTCGAGGGCAGGCCATGCTACTGAATCGAAGGCTTTTTTGAAGTCTAACTTGAAGACCATCGTTGGTTTTTTTTCCCGTGTGACAAGAGCTAATAAGATCTGCTGCAAACACAAAGTTTTCGGCGATGTTTCGTCCAGAGATGAAACCAGTCTGGTTGCCATGAACTAGCAGAGGGATGAGCGGTTTTAGAAGAGAGGTGGTCACTTTAGCGACCACTTTGATTGGGCAGTTTTGAAGCGAGATGGGCCTAAAGGCATCTGGCGTGGTTGGCGCCTCCTTTTTGGGGAGGAGGACGATGTGGGCATGATTTAGGCGTTCAGTGTCTGCTAGGACTTGATGGAATAGAGAGAAGAAGGATAGGATTGGATTTTTGACTAGAGGCCAGAAAGATCTGTAGAAAGAGGGTCCAAACCCGTCTGGTCCAGGGCTGGCTTGAGGGTTCATTGTGAAGAAGGCAAGTTTTATTTCCTCTTCGGTAAAGGGCACATCTAAGGTGTGTAACCCGGGCACCGGCTGTGGGTATATAGAATTCAGGTCAAAGGCCCAGGATGTTGTGACGGCGGTGCCAATTAGTGACACGAAGAAGTCACGTAGGATATCAGCCTTTTGATGGTGAGCAGAGTATTCCGAACCATCTCGAGAGAGGGTAAGGATTTTGTTTTTGTGTAGGCGTTGAGAGGCGGACATGTGGAAGAACTTAGTGTTCTCACCACCATGTATGGCACGTGAAACCTTAGCACGCCAGCGCCAGTATGACATTTTTTCCTGGATGGTGCATTTGAGTAAGGCTACGATGATTTTGCGCATGAGAGACTCTGGGGGAGATAGAGGTCTGTTTTCCTCCATGAGATCTAGGGCAGCGATGGTATCGTGGCAGTGTGCTTCGCGTAGGGGGATTGGGATGCGCGAGCGTGCCCATTTCTTGAGGCGGGAACGTGATTTTTTGAGCGCGAAGACAAGGTAAGCGGTAGCGTTGGGGGGTGGTGAGGGCAGAGAGGCCCAAATTTGGTTGATGATTTCGCCGCAGGGCCGTGAGGAGGCCCAGCCTGGTTCAAATTTGAAAAAGTTGGAGCGCGGGATGGTGGTGGTGACATGGATGAGTAATGGGACGTGATCGGACGTGAAGCGTGTGTGAGAAGACAGGGAGGAGTTGGGAAAGGACATCAGTGCATTTGCCAGCATCGCCAAGGCCACGTACGTTCCAGGAGCAAATTAGAAAGGTGTCATTACTCATAAGATTTGCTAATGCACCACATAGCAAGGACGGGGTACATCAAGCGTACAGTTAAAAAAGCCACGCGGGGTCCGAAGTGGAAGTGGTACACGCAACAGAGAATACATAAACCAAAAGTACAAGCAAACGGCAGCAACGATCGGTGAAGCTAGCGGTGGCAGAGACAGGCAGGACCGCGCCACCGGCCCAATGTCGCAGGAGGTGCAGTTCATGGAGCCTCATCGTCACCAGAGGCAGAGGCCTCAGATCCAAGGATGGCGTCCACCTGGCCGTCGTCGGCGCCGTAGAGCAGCGCAATGGCAGCGAGATCTTCGACGGATGCAGGAGGCGCGTCAGACTGGTGGAGCCGGGCTTCCTGGATAGAGCGGTCAATGGCCGTGCCAACATCTGAGGCGGGGAGGCGCGCCGCCTTGGCCTTAACGGCCCTGGCAAGCATGGGTGAGTACTTGGCCTCCTTGCCGGCCAGCCGCGCGCTCCGCCGCAGCTTGTTCTTGGAGGCGGACTGGTCGTGAGCAGATTTGCGGCGCTCCTTGCGAATGGTACACTCGTGAGTGTCCAGATCCTGCAGGGGGAGAGCTGCAGCCATGGCGGTCTCAGTCAGTGGCAGAGAAGCAGGGGGCAAAAGATTGTGTTGATTGAGCGAGGGAGGGGTAGAGGGATTACCAGTATTATGTGGAGATTCGCTAGCCAAGAATGTGAAGGTGGTGGGGCCCGTGTTGGCACCTGCAGGTGGGATGACCGCGGCGAACGTGGACGAGCTGGACGACATCAGTGGGCCCGCAAGGACCATGGTGGCAGCCGGCCCAGCGCAAGGGCTGGGAGGCGCGACAGAACCCACCTGAGGCGTTGGGCGGGTGACAGGTGGGGTAGGGTCAGCAAGGGAGGGTGCATGCACCGGGTCCAGCGAATCGGTGGAAACGACATGCAAGAGCGGGGCGTGCATGTCCTCCGAGGCAGCAGAGCTGTCGTCGAAAATGATGAGAGGCTGCCGCATGGTGCCAGGTAGAGGGAAAGGTGAGGCCAGAGCTGACCCCCCCGATGCAGAGGCAGGTGAAACGATGGCTGCACGGGGCGCGACCGGCCTAGAGCCGCCGTAGGAAGGATCGGCCCGCCACCCCGCGTGAACCGCAGAGACGACGGGGGCGAGGTGAGCAGGGGAGGGAGGACGTGGTGAGGCGTGCTGTGAGAGTGGTGCAGAATCTCCGTCAGAAGAGCCAGATCCAAAGGGAGTGGCTCCATCTCCATGGTGCCAGCGAGAAACCTCGACAACTTTGGCGATTTTGATTTCATTGATGGGTGGGAGTTGGATGATGATGCCAGGGGGAGCAGGTTTGCCAGATTGGAGGAGCACAAGGGCGCGCACCGAGGTGTAGTCTATGCCATGGAGACAAAAGTCATCGAGGGCACAGACATCCCCCAGAAAGGCAAGGGCGAAGCGTATGCCGTCCTCGTGCCAGAGTTCGTGAGGGAATTCAGAAACCTCGACCTCAGCGAGGTCAGTGAAGATGGCGATAGAACGGTCGACGTGCTCGGCCGGCTCAATGGTGACTACGTTGCCCTCGAACTCGATAGGACTATGGCTGACCACGTCATTGCGTGCGGCGGGAGTGTGGAAGGTGAGGCAGGCAATCCCCCGCCATGAGCCGTCCATGATGAAGGAGGGGTTGCCGCAAGTGTGTTGAATGGCTCTGCGGATGAGAGGGGTGGGGTTGGGGTCAGGGTTTTGGAGGTGTGCGAAGGCGAAGCAGCGAGGGCAGTGGACTAGGCAAGGAGGGGCAGCGACTAGAGGCATGTCTCCGAAGGGCGGCAGCATGCCAGCCTCATGGAACGGCCGTGGCGGCTCATCCTCGGTGTCGGTGTCGGAAACGTGAGAGGGGGACCTAGTGTATTGGGAGGCGAGGAAGACGTCGGAGAGACGCGCTTGTAGTTCATGGGTGTCGAATGGCGACGTGCGCGTGTGAGAGTTGGCTGGTGAGGGTGATGTGGGAGTGGGCGGAGGTGCAGAGGCGCGAGGCGGCGAGGGAGGAAGGGGGCCCCGTTGGCATCGACCGGAGTGCCGTTGAGGATGAAGGGTGAGGGGACGCAGAGCGCGGTGAATGGCTCCGAGAGGATGATGGGGACATCTCCGATCATGAGCGTGCGCGAGGCGCGGGCCGCCGTCGAGGAAGAGCCGGCGGAGTCCATGCTGCGTGTGCAGAACGCGTGGTTAGGATGAGATGAGAAGGAATCGGGAAGAGGAGGGAAGAAGGGCCATATTTGTCTATACATGCAGTCTCGACTGCGGTGGCCGCACCGCCAGCAGCGAGCACAGCGGATGGGGTCGCGGCAGGTCTCTACGCAATGGTCTAGGGCGAGGCACCGGAAGCAGCGACGCTTTTTGTGTTTTGGAGAAGGAGAGCGAGAGTGTGGATGAGTGGGGAGGAGGCGCCGAGGGGTTAAATAGGTGAGGTGCGAGGGAGGAGGACTGCGGTCGAGAGGGGAGGAGAGGAGAGCATCTTTGTAGGATGGCGTCGTGTTGCTGTTGGAGCGCGTGGGTGACAAGGCCGCCGTCAGGCGGCTGGGGCCATTGCGTGTGTCAGAGGGAGAGGGGGCGACGTGCTGGGGCGTGGTGACCGATCGGCCGGAGTAGGCTGGAGAGAGGGATTAGGCATGATGATGAAGCCTAAATGCTGATCAGAGGCGTCGTGGACGAGCTGTATCGACGAGCCGGCGTGTGCTCTCTCCAGTTCGTCGGTTCCCAATGCAAGATTCTCCGTTGCTGTGGATGATGGGGCTGCACGTGGGGGGACAGAGGGCGGCGCAGCGGGGTCCGGATTAGACGCGGGGAGGGCAAGCGGTTCGTCAAAAAATGGCACAGACAGAGAGAGCGAGTGGGGTTCCTGGGGGCGCGCGAGAACTACGGTCGCGTGCGGCGACTCCGGCACCACGTACGGATCTTTTACAAGATTTGGTGTGTCAGAGAGCGCCGCACTGTCATCATTATGCATGAAGTGGGACCCAGGCGCATGCGGGGCAGGACGGACGTGCGGCGAGTGTGCGACCGCAGGGGGCTGCTGTGGCACGTGGGCCTGAGCAAGCTCGTGAGCAAAAGGGCTAAGAATGGATTCCGTTCGAGGGGGCAGAGTAGGGTATGCGAATTTTGTGTAATCATGCAGGAAGCGACTGCAGTGGGCAACGGCTGTTTCGAGTTGGTCAAATAAGAAGAGACGAAACCCTTCAAAATCAAGGGACCCATGCTTGAGAATTTGAATTTTGGTTGAGTAAGAGAAGATGCCAGTTTTGTAAATATGCTCATGAACTTTGACTGCTAGGAAATCTTGTTTGACCGAAAAACAGTGGTTTAGGGCTGACTCAACTAACAGTTCATTAGGCCTAACGGAGATCGGCAAGAAAGTAACTCAGAACGGGCGTGTATGTTGGGTGTAATGCACGCGTGGCGTGAGCTGGAAAAAGTGATTAACATTAAGCATACGACAAAAGAAGCTAATACCAGGCTGTTGTGGACGCTCCTTGGGTAGATTAGCTGTAGTGTTGTTGTGTGAACAGCCATATGACTAGTAATTTGCACCGTAAAACCCCTCGAGATGAGATAGGCATTTCCTCGAGTACTTTGTTGGTTTCCTCGAATTTGACATGATGAACTGATTTGTACTGAGGATGTAGTTTCTGATCCATTTCTGATCCATGTTTGTTCCTCACTGTTCCGTGAAAATTTCATGCTTATCCTCTCTGTTCTTGTTTTTTCTTTGTTAGATTCGAGTTTGTAGCTGTAGCGTTGTTGTGAGAACAGACATTTGTAGCAGTAGGTATTTCCTTGCACGTTTCTGATTTTCTGGGTGACATGACAAACGGAACAGAATTGCCATATGCTTTGGAGAAATTGGTCACGAACTTGGTTGATGAACTATTTTGGAGAAATTGGTCGTGAACTCTGTTGTAATTACCAATCGACGGTTGTTGCTCACTGTTCTGTGAAATTTGTGTGTTATATGCTCACTCTTTGACTTCCTTTTTTTTATGACACCTTTAACTTCCTTAATATTCTATAAGAACAACGACTGTTCCAGTTTGTTTCTGAAAAGAAAAAGAAAAACAGTTCCACTTTGTATTGTAGCGTTCTTGTGTGAACAGCCATATGAGATGTGGTCTGCTTATCTCCTGCTTTGTCATTTTCTTGGTGGCAAAGAAAACAGAACCGTAATATTTACGATGAATAGTAAGAGCATCTCCACGGATGATGCAAAATAGGCAGTGGCAATAATGCTAGATTTACAAATTACAAAGAATCTACGAACATTTTACTTAACTTTTAAAACTATAAAATTCCCCGAATTCAAGCTTGTTTTGTAAAAAGTTTAACCTTTTATAGATGTAGCATTACTCGTGGCAGAGCTATTTGGACCCCCCCTCCCTCCTAGTTTTCTGCGAAAAAGTGTCCAAGGGTAAACCTGGGCCACATTTGCAAGAATTTTTTTGCATCCTTTAGCTTGGCCCGCCGAGAACTTTGATTCTAGCTCCTCTAGTAAAAATTAGGCTAATGCCCTAAAAATACCGTTTATAGGAAATTAGATCCGAAAACACGACTCCAACATATGCCTTATCTTGATATGTTGCTGCAACAAATTTAAGGCAGCCTCATATTTTGTCGTCAAGTGTTGCAAATATTTTGCCTAGTCCGTGTGGCCCCCTACGCTTCCCGGCAGGTGGGCGCCCGAGACCGAACGGCCTAGCCACCACCCGAGTGAGCCGAATGAGACCTGACTTCCTGGCCCCCTACGCTTCCTGGCAGATGGGGGCCTGCGATCGAACCAGCTCGTCCGTCATGGTTGCATCGATGGCTCGCGCGTGGGCGCCCATCGTCGCCTAATGGCATACCCTCGGGCCCGAAACAAATGGGTCAGAGGGCCTCTCAGCCTGGTCCGGTCATGCCTTGAGGGCATGACCCGACCCAGCCACGCGGCTTTCACTACAGGAATCCAGTATTTTGCCGTCCGCCACGGCGGACGGCAAAGGAAAGGACGGAGGACGGCATATAGCTCTGGCAAAGATAGGGTCGGCAAACAGGTCCTTTATCGTCCGCTTTCTATGGCCGACGGCAAAGAACCCTTTGCCTACAGTGGCGGACGACAAAGAAGAGGGACGGCAAATTAAACACTGTTAGTCTGTTAGGTGGCTGACGGTTAGCTTTGCCGTCAGCCAGCTGACGGCAAACTTAGCCACGCTCTTTGCCGTCCGCCACTGTAGGCAAAGTGCCCAAATGACCTGTCTCCCAGGAAGCACAGGTGGTTGCCACGTGTCATGTTTGCCATCTGTGGCGGACGGCAAAGAGCCTACATTGTCTCTTTTTATTCTGTTTTTTGTTATACCCCACAATTTTCACAACAAATAGATGATACATATATATATTTCACACATGAGATATCCAACACATATATATACAACAAGCATCCATATAACAATCATATCCAACACACAAGTTTCATCATATATACATACATAGCCAACACATAGTTCCATCGTTATATATTACAAGAGTTTCACATTGTTCATCCAACACCGTTATCCATCAATTCACAAAAGTTTCACATTGATACAAAATAAAAACACAAATGGAAAAGAAGCACTCCATCCATGCAAGCTTCCGTGAATTAAATCAAATCTGCAAAATGATAAACAAGAAGTTAGAAGAAGAAGAAGAAGAAGAGAAGAAGAAGAAGAAGACTAGAAGAAAAGTAGTAGAAGAAGAACACTAGAAGAAGAATAAGAAGAAGACTATAAGCTTATTATGTAAACTTGATCATTTTGTGCTAACATAAGTAATTTTGGAGCTAACCTATAGGAAGCTAAGCATATAAGCTCTAAGTTAGCATATTAGAGCCAACTTAGGTAAAATGAAGCTAACCTATGTCATTTTGGAAAAGAAGAAGAATAAGAAGAAGACTATAAGCTTATTATGTAAACTTGATCATTTTGTGCTAACATAAGTAATTTTGGAGCTAACCTATATGAAACTAAGCATATAAGCTCTAAGTTAGCATATTAGAGCCAACTTAGGTAAAATGAAGCTAACCTATGTCATTTTGAAAAAGAAGAAGAATAAGAAGAAGACTATAAGCTTATTATGTAAACTTGATCATTTTGTGCTAACATAAGTAATTTTGGAGCTAACCTATAGGAAACTAAGCATATAAGCTCTAAGTTAGCATATTAGAGCCAACTTAGGTAAAATGAAGCTAACCTATGTCATTTTGGAAAAGAAGAAGAATAAGAAGAAGACTATAAGCTTATTATGTAAACTTGATCATTTTGTGTTAACATAAGTAATTTTGGAGCTAACCTATAGGAAACTAAGCATATTAGAGATAACATAGGTAACTAAGTATATATATATATATCATTTTGGAGATCTGACATACCTGACATAGTTCAGTTCTCATTGTTCTTCTCCTTCTCCTTCCTCAGCCTGATGCGCCAAGAGCGGCGTGGCGGTGGAGGCAGCTATGGGATGTAGTCTTCTACCACAATTGGCGTGGTCATGTCGCCTAGCTGTGGGATCGCCGGCGCCACCACCAGTACGTGGTCATTGTCAGGCACCACCACCATCGCGAGGCAACCTTCAGGCAGGACGGGCACGGCCATTGCTAGGTCATCCTCAGCCATCACCATCTCTTGCCCATGGTCAGCCACAACCATCTCTTGCCCTTGGCCAGCCACCACCAGCGCTAGGTCATCCTAAGCCTGATGCCCATCATCATCCTGCAGCTCCTCATCCCCACTCTGCTCCTCTTCTCCCCCACTCCAGTCCGGATCATCCTTCTTGTTGTCTTTGCTGCTGCCAGAATCGCTGCTGCTTTTGCTAAAGCCAGAATTGCTGTTGCTTTTGCTACAGCCATAATCGCTGTTGCTTTGGCTGTAGCCAGTGTCGCTGCTGCTCGCATTGCCTGTCCAAATGCAACAATGACCGTTAACAATCGATATGAGACAAAGCCAAATGTAGAGGAATAAGAAGAGGCAGAACGCACTGGCATCTTCGTCGTCAGCGTAACGCATGCGACACATAGTCGCGTTGAAAACCTTCACGATGAGCATTGTGGCGTCATCGTCGTACCTGAAGAGAAGAAAGTACCCGGTCCACAGGTCGTAGGCACTGTAGAACTTCTCCAGCCACGGCATAGGTACATGTGGCCCTCCTCGATCACCAAATCCACGCCCCACAGCCTACGAACCCCGCTGCCGGCCCGTCGGAGCTTCACATTATCTGGCGAATCTTCACCCAGCATGTTCATAAAAGTGTCAGGTAGCCTTGCAATTTGGGACAAGGAGTGATGTAGCAAACAACAGAGTTATCGTAATGAGATGGGTGAAGGGGAGATCTCTCGTTTTATATACCTGCCTCGTGGCTGATACTGAAGTCCCAAGTATGATACTGAAGAACTCGAAAGCATCCAACTCGTACTCCGGTGGGGCAGAGCGGCGGTGGCTGCTTCCCCTCATCTCTGATAAGCAGCATAAATTTTGAGCAGAAGATAATCAACCACACCAATGCACTTGTGGACATATGATGGCTCTAGTTGAATTTATTAGTACCACTAGTCGTCAAAAAATATTGACTTTAGTTGAGTTTCATATAATAACTATTTTAACTTCTTTCTGTCAGCAAAGTAGGCAACTAGCTAGCAGTATAAAAACATTCAACTAAAGAAAAGAAAAAACTGCAAAACGTGGCCGAACCCTAAATAAGAAAGTATGAAAACGTGTCTTCTTCTTCTTCTTCTTCATCTCCTCCTCCTCCTCCTCTCCTCTTTCTTCTTCTTCTTCTTCTTCTTTCTCCTCCACCTCTTCTTCTTCTTCTTCTTCTTCTGCTTCTTCTTCTCTCCTCCTTCTTCTTCTCCTCCTTCTTCTTCTCCTCCTTCTTCTTCTCCTCCTTCTTCTTCTCCTCGCTTCTCCTTCTCCTGCTTCTCCTTCTCCTGCTTCTCCTCTCCTTCTCCTTCTCCTCCTTCTCCTTCTCCTCCTTCTGCTTCTCCTCCTTCTGCTTCTCCTCCTTCTGCTTCTCCTCCTTCTCCTTCTCCTTCTCCTTCTCCTTCTCCTTCTCCTTCTCCTTCTCCTTCTCCTTCTCCTTCTCCTTCTCCTTCTCCTTCTCCTTCTCCTTCTCCTCCTCCTTCTTCTCCTTCTCCTTCTCCTCCTGCTTCTGCTTCTTCTCCTTCTTCTTCTTCTTCTGCTTCT